>JASDFA010000016.1:126102500-127352500 GCA_035772735.1 Datura wrightii
GGTTAGGTTCTATGTTTATTCTTCTAGGGGAAACATGAAGTATGAAATTGTAGTAAGACTGTGTTGTGTTTGTGGTTGTGTGGTTAAATTGTAGTAAGACTGTGTTGTGTTTGTGTTTTGTGTGGTTGAATGTGAAATTGCGTTTGTGTTGTTGATGAAATGAATTGTTGTGGAATTGTTTGTATTGTTGATGTGATGAAAATTTTTAAAATATTTTTACTATTTCTATTTTAATTTTTTTTTGTTTTGGGTTTCTGGGTTTTTGTTTTCGGTGCTTTTTCCGAGGATAGTCCCTTTGAACCGAAGTCTTAGATAGAGACTGTTCCCTATGTTGGATGGATGACGATCGTCTTAAGGGAAATTAAGTCAGTAGGTTTTTAGTTTTTTAAACACGTAGCTAATTAATGGTTCGACATTCTTGTTATGTGCTACACATGATTGTAAGATGCAAGTGTGGTTAGTATGGATGCATGCAAGTGTTCTAAATATGTTGAGACACCTAGGCTCTAGAATTTGACTCAATGTGATTAAAGCTAAATTTTGAATTCTTGTAATTAGCTGAGTTAAGAGCCTTTTGAATATGTCTTTAATTGAGCATGTGTAATGAGTGTGAGTTTTTTGAATATTTCGTGCTATTGTGGAATGTCTAGAACTTGCCTGACGTGTATACAAAACGAAATGAAGGATGTAGAGCGTAGGAGATATTTAGGCATTACTTCTAATGAGCCTAATTATTATTGCATATCCTTACCTACCTTGAATATTGAATCCTAGTTAGCCCCATTGAGCCTTAAGCCTATTATTTGATAGCTACAACATAAGCTTAATCCTTTTCTTTCATGAGCCTTGTATTTGATCCAAAACTCCTAAGTGCTTAAGTGAAAAATCTGAAAGAGTGAAGGAGTGAGAAGTGGGAAAAAGAAGGAAAAATGGAAGTTGTAGAAGTTAAGGAAAAACTTAGAGGTGCACTTGGTTGAAAATGCCTAATTATTGGTAGGGAGTAAGAAAATAAATGAATGAAAAAGTGCTTAAGTACTCCTTACCAATAGGCCAAGTGTGCTTAAAGAAATAGTGTAACAATAGCAACTTCCAATGGGAACAGGAAGGAAGATAATTCAAGAGTGAAAAGAAGGAAGGTGAAGCAAAAGAAAATGTGTCTTTAATAAAAATTTGATGTAGTAAAAGCGCTTGGGAAAGATTGTCACTGTTATTAGCCATAAGGTGATCCCACCTGCCCTTAGCCTACATTACAACCTAAAAAGTCCTACTTGACTTACATTCAAACATTCTTAAATTAGTGGAGTACAACACTGAGGGTAAGATTATGGTTCACCACATGATGCATGCGAATTCTTTGAGAGAGTGAGTGAAATTCTATTCATACACCCACACATATTGTGAGTTGAAAATTCGTGAAAAGAAAATGGGTAACTCTCGTGTGGTGAGGGAATATGATTAATGAGGGATAACATTCATGTTGGATTCCTTGATCAGTTGATTGGCATGAGTTTGCTGAGATTGAGAGTCAAGTCTTGAGGCTAGGAAGTCTCAACATAGTTAAATACGATTTTAATGGGTAAACCTTGCATGCACTAATTTTTTAATTGTCATCTCAACCAGTCATTGTAGCCGTAGCTCGAAATTTCTTGCTAAATAAGCAATGTGTGAGTTTCATTTGCATGAGATGTAAAAGGGTTGTTCGAGGACGAACAAGGCTTTAAGTGTGGGGTAGGTGATCGTGGGCAGAATTGCATGCCCAAGTGATACTTTATTACTTAATTATGACTTTATTGTCTACTTCTATGTGTACATTCTCAAATGATTTTTATGTAAATGTAGATTTATACTAACCAACATGATTAGCTATTGTTTTTGTAGTTTAAAATGAATTTTGGAAACTAATCTACAAGTTGGTGAAGTGAAGGAATGGACTTGGAAGCAAAAACGCAAAAGTCGGGAAGAAAATACTAAGCAATTAATGCTTTGCGATAGAGGCCATGGCACGCTACCATCGCGGTAGCATTCTTCCTAGAGTGAAATTTTAGGAGAATTCCAGTGAAGGTGCGCGATGGCACCGTGTCATGGAGCCTATGCTCCACGTTCACTTCCGTGACACGTTGGGAAGACTTTGCTGCACACCCAGATTCCAGTGAAGGTGCGCAAAAAGTCCGTGGCACGGAGTTGAGGCTCCACGATAGCCTCCGTGCCACGCTGAGGCTAAGAATCTGTGCATCCAAGTTGCAGTGAGGCTCTGCGACAAGGCCGTGGCACGGAGCTGATGCTCCACGATAGCCTCCGTGCCACGTTGCCAATTTATTCCGGGAAATTTCTCACTTGTATAAATAGCACACTTAGGTTTTATTTTAAGATATCTAATATTTCATGCAAGAACGTGGGGTAGCAGGCAGTTAAGCTGAAGAAATTCTAGGGTTAATTCTCTTCCTTTTTCTCTAAAATTTCAATTGCTTGTATGATTACTACTTGTTTGAAGATGTTTAATCAACAAATGAGTGGCTAAATTAACTCTGATTGAGGTTGAGGCTAATTGCAGAAGTATGTAATTTGTGTTATTGCAGTTGTTCTCTTCTCTTAAGAACGTGTGTTGTACTATTTCTTGTTGTTCAATACATTAATGCTTGGCCATCGTTAATGTACATATTAGAATTAGATTTTTATTTCCGAAAGGAAAATTATTTGGATAGATGTGGAATAGTGGAATATGTTCTTGTCTTAGTTGTGAAATTAAGGGAAGATTAACGTGCAAAATAGAAATATATCTGTAACGTCATATTTGGTCATCTAGGGAAATTAGTGTGATTTACCAGAATATGCATTTTTGCATCACAAAAATGTGTATTGTAGGCCTCATAATTCTTTAATTGGTGAGCGGTGCGAAAGACCAGAGCTATTGGTTAATAATCCCTGACTAACAACCGAAGAGAAGTGTTAGCTGAAATGTAGCCGATAAATGACATATCTGCATGTTCTGCCTTAACCTCAGCTTGTTCATGCTATTATTTAGACTATAATCCATCATTCTTACTTAGTGTTACATTAGATATTATTCTAGAAAAATTATCATTGGTTTTGTCTGTATACTTGTATAAAGACGTGTGACTACTAAACACAAATAGAAAAATTACTACCAAGTTACAGTCCCTGTGGGTTCGATACCTGGCTTGAAATAAAGCCACTATATTACTTGTACGACCACGTGCACTTGCGTGCAATTGGGAGTGAACAAGTTTTTGGCGCCGTTGCCGGGGACTGGTGTATTTGGTGAATTAAATTTGTTAGTGTAGTTAAAATGATCTATACAAGTATTGACAACTGGATCTTAGCGGTTACTCTTGCAGTTACTAAGTCTTTTCTGAACGCTGGAAAGGGATAAGAAATTGGTGGATCCATTTATGGAGCCTGAGAGACAGTTTCATTTGTAGAGGAGGGAAACTCTAGAAAGGAAGTTGCAGTTGTTAAAAAGGGAAATTCTGGAACAACAACAGCAACCTCATGTGGGACAGGCT
This sequence comes from Datura wrightii, assembly GCA_035772735.1. Classification (NCBI taxonomy): domain Eukaryota; kingdom Viridiplantae; phylum Streptophyta; class Magnoliopsida; order Solanales; family Solanaceae; genus Datura; species Datura wrightii. The sequence continues at coordinate 126,106,025 of JASDFA010000016.1, forward strand.
GAGTTAGTGCCTGGAGTGATGTCTGCAAGACCAGTACATGAGGTGGCAATCCCACGTGCGAATAATGTGACCTCTAGCATCTGCAGGCCGGACCCAGGAGGTAGATTTGAGCTTAAACAAAACATGGTACAATTATTTCATACCAGCGGACCATTCACAGGTCTACCTTATGAAGACCCACAGTAGCATCTTCAAAATTGTTTGGAGATCAGTGACACATACATACCCGCTGGAGTATCATCGGATTATGTGAGGCTTACATTGTTTCCATTTTCATTGCTGGGAAGCTAAGAGGTGGTTAAAGGCTTAACCGTCTAATTCTATTACCACATGGGATGATCTGGCAAATAAGTTTTTAATTAGATTCTTTTCGTCAGGGAAGACAGCCAGGCTTAGAATTCAGATTCTAAGCTTCAAGTAGAGAGATGGAGAAAATTTGTATCAGGCATGGGAGAGGTTCAAGTCGATGTTGAGAGATTGCCATCATCATCATCAGTCAAATAATGTGTTGGTGCATACTTTTATCAAGACATGGAACCTCATACCAAAATTTTGTTAGATTCTACAGCCGGGTGACAAGCGCTGGAAAAGACATATGTAGAGTTGTATACCTTATTGAACCGTATTTCACAAAGTAATCCCGAATAGAATGCTGACACAACCCGAGGGGTGGTGAAGAAAGCGGCAGGAGTCTTGGAGGTAGAGGGACTCACAGCTATTGCAGCATAGATAACCGCACTGCAGAATCAGATCAACACCCATTTTAGTAGCATGAGCTTAGGTCAGTCACAGGCTCCAGTCAATGCAGTCCAGCAGGTATGGTGTGAAGTCTGTGGTAGTGGTGAACACTCAGTTGATGTATGTGGTGCCAATCCAGATTCAGTTTATTTTGTTGGAAATGCGCAAGAGGAGCAACAATCATCAGTATGGCAATAATTACAACCCGAATTGGAGGAACCATCAGAATTTTTCCGAAGGTAGCAATAGTTATCAAGGGCAAAGCTTAAATCAGGGCTTGCACAGGAACCAAGGGGGTCATCAGAATTTTCAGTCTCAGGTAAGAGGAAATACTGTACCGCCTTAGTCTAGCAACATCGAGGACATGCTGAAAACCATTATAGCCAACCAAGCTCTAATGCAAGCTGACCAAGTAAAATTGACAGTTGACATGAAAAACCAGCAGTTAGCCACAAAGGCTTTAGAGTTTCAGTTGGGATAGTTAGCTGGAGCACAAAATACTAGACCTCGAGGTGGAATACCAAGTGATACAGATATAAATCCAAAGCGGGTGAATTCAGTCACAACTAGAAGTGGACAGCAACTAAGGGAGTTGGAACCCGAAAAGCCACCACAACAAGTTGAAGCAACAGAATAGGCTGAAGAGAATGAGAATGTGAGGGAGTGTGAAAAGGTAGCGGAGAATGAAAGACCATCGCCCCCGTTTCCACAGAGATTGCGAAAGCATAAGGAGGAAGCATGTTTCAAGAAGTTTATGGAAGTGCTGAAGCAGGTGCACATTAATCTTCCTTTCGTAGATGTGTTGAAAGGAGTTCCTAAGTACGCAAAGTACATAAAAGATGTTGTGGCAAATAAGAGCAGACTGAGAGGAATATGCTATAGTTGCACTTACTGAAGAGTGCACTTCTCGAATACAGAATAGATTGCCTACAAAGCTAAAAGATCCGGGAAGTTTTACTAACCAGATTACTATTGGACAGTCAATCCGAACTCGTGGTTTGTGTGATTTGTGAGCAAGTATCAACTTGATGACTACATCTATATTTAAGAAGTTGGGGTTGGGTAGTCCCAGACCCACTACAGCAATTTTGCAGCTAGCCGATGGTTCATTGGCACCGCCAGATGGAATTGTGGAGGATGTGCTAGTGCAAGTGGGCTCCCTTATTTTCCCTGTGGATTTCATAATTCTTGACTTTGAGCTAGATTCAGAAGTCCCATTTAATTTGGGACGTCCCTTTTTGGAAAGTGGGCGAGCTCTAATTGATGTAGCTGCTGGGCAGCTAACCATGAGAGCTCATGATAAGGTAGAAGTATTTGACGTCTACAAGGCTATGAAGCTACCTGCCATCTATGAATAGTTATCATCCATCACTATTGTGGATCAAGAGTCAACACTACAACTTGTGGGCCCAAAGGATCCCTTGGAGAGAGCATTGGTGGGACATGGTTAGTCAAGGGATGGTGCAACATATGAAATGGTGCAAACTCTGAATGAGGCATAAATGTTCTTTCGGAAGCAGGAGTTTGAGCCATTGTTGCGGTCCTTAGAACCATCACCAAAGACATCAATAGAGGAGGCACCCAAATTGGAGCTGAAAACATTGCCTCTACACCTGCAGTATGTATTTTTGGGAGAAAATGACACATTGTCGGTTATTCTTTCAATAGAACTGACAGAGTCACAGGTGCGAGATGCGTTAGTGGCCTTGAGGAGGCGAAAGAGAGTGATGGGATGGCAGATGTCAGACATCAGGGGAATCAGTCCAGCTGTTTGCATGCACAACATATTGATGGAGGAAGGATCTAAGCCAACTGTACAACATCAACTAAGGCTGAACCCAGTGATGAAAGATGTAGTCAGGAAGGAAGTAATTAAGTGGATAGATGCAGGAATGATGTATCCGATCTTAGACAGCGAGTGGGTCATCCCGGTTCAATGTGTCCCAAAAAAAGGGCAGATGATAGTGGTCACTAACGTGAAGAACGAGTTAATTCCCACGCGAACAGTCACAGGTTGGAGATTTTCATGGATTATAGGAAACTTACTAAGGCCACTCATAAAAATCACTATCCTATACCATTCATCGATCAAATGTTGGATAGACTGGCAGGGCAGGAGTATTATTGCTTTCTGGACGGTAAATCTGGCTATAATCAAATAGTTGTAGCCCCAAAAGATCAGGGAAAGACCACATTCACATGACCCTATGCGACATATGCTTTCAAACGGATGCCCTTTGGATTATGCAATGCACCAGCCACGTTTCAGCGATGCATGATGGCAATATTTCATGATATGGTGGAAGACTATGTAGAGGTATTTATGGATGATTTTTCTGTTTTTGGTAACTCATTTGCTATGTGTTTATGAAATTTAGACAGGGTATTAGCTAGGTGTGAAGACTCAAACTTGGTGCTCAATTGGGAGAAGTGTCACTTTATAGTCAAGGAGGGCATTGTACTTGGCCATAAGGTGTCACAAAAAGGTTTGGAGGTTGATCGTGCAAAGGTAGAGGTAATCGAGAAGCTACCACCACTAGTATCGGTTAAGGGTGTCCGAAGTTTCTTAGGACATGTTGGCTTTTACAGAAGGTTCATTCCGGATTTTTGAAAGATCTCCAGACCAATATGCCGATTGTTATATAAAGATGTAAAGTTTGAGTTTAACACTAAGTGTGTGAAAGCATTTGAGGAGCTAAAGAAGAAGCTGGTGGAAGCTCCCATTCTCATTGCTCCTGACTGGGAACACCCCTTCGAGCTTATGTGTGATGCAAGTAATGTTGTTGTGGGGGCGATATTGGGGCAGCGAAGGAAAAAGATTTTTCATTCCATCTACTACACAAGTAAAAAGTTGGATGCCGCGCAGGTGAACTACATAGTCACCGAGAAGGAGATGCTGACACTTGTTTACGCATTTGACAAATTCAGAATCTATCTGGTTGGGTCAAAGGTGGTGGTACACATGGATCATGCTACAATTCGATTCTTATTTGGCAAGAAAGATGCAAAGCGCAGGTTAATCAGGTGGATATTATTGCTGCAAGAGTTTGACTTTGAGATTCGAGACAAGAAGGGAAGCAAAAATCAGGGTGCAGATCACCTTTCGCGACTAGACAATCAGTGACATGTGAAGGAGGGTGAGCGCATCCTAGAAGAGTTCCCTGATGAACAACTCTTGGTGGTGCAGGAGGCAGAACTCCCATGGTATGCAGATATAGTAAACCTGATTGTGAGTGGAGTATACCCACCAGAGGCAACTGCTCAACAAAGGAAGAAGCTGAAGCATCAGTCCCGGTACTATATGTGGTACGAGCCGTATTTATTCAAGCAAGGACCAGATCAAGAAAGGAGGCGATGCATTCCAGAAAGGCAGACAACAGAGGTGCTGAGAAGTTGTCATTCATCACCGTATGGAGCTCATCATGGAAGAGAGCGTACTGCTCAGAAAGTGCTACAATCCGGGTTCTTTTGGCCCACACTATTCAAAGATGCTACAAATTATGTCAAAGCATGTGATCAATGTCAAAGAGCGGGAGCAATCAGCAGGAGACATGAGATGCCATTGCATCACATCTTGGAAGTTGAGGTATTCGATGTGTGGGGGATAGATTTTAGGGGCCCATTTCCACCATCGTTTGGTAATCAATACATCTTGTTAGTAGTGGACTACGTTTTTAAGTGGCTTGGGGCATCAACTTTTCCCGGGAATGATAACAAGGTGGTGGCTAGATTTGTGAAGAAGAAGATTTTCACCAGATTTGGAATCCCACGAGCAATTATTAGTGATGGAGGGGCACATTTTGTGAATGCATGGTTCAGGAATTTGCTAGCTAAATACGGGGTGCGACATAAAGTGGCTACAACATATCACCCCCAAACTAGAAGGCAAGTAGAAGTGTCGAACCGGGAAATCAAGCAAATGTTGCAGAAAACAGTGAATGCTTAACGCAGAGATTGGGCAAGCAAATTAGATGATGCGTTGTGGGTGTGTCGAACTGCGTACAAGACGTCAATTGGAACTTCACCGTATCGGTTAATTTATGGGAAAGCGTGTCATCTACCTGTAGAGCTTAAATATCAAGCCTATTGGGCTGTGCTAAAGCTGAGCATGGATCCTGAGTTAGCTGGACAAAAACGGTTGCTGCAATTGAGTGAGTTGGAGGAGTTTCGGTGGCATGCATTTGAGAGTGCAAAATTTTACAAGGAAAAAACAAAGAGGTGGCATGACAAGCATATAGTGCATCCAGTATTTTAGCCTGGCCAGATGGTGTTGCTATTCAACTCCAGGTAGAAGTTATTCCCGGAAAAACTGCGCTCTAAGTGGTGTAGACATTTGAGGTGGTAAGGATGACCCCGCACGGGGCTTTTGAATTATGGCAAGAAGATAAAAGTGCCACATTATTAGTAAACGGTCAGCGGTGAAAACACTACTGGGGTGAAGGCATGAATCGAGAGAAGACGTTCATCACCTTAGCAGATGAATGAAAATGAGAGGCATCAAGCCGCCATGGTAAACCAGGCACCGCACGGGAGGCACCCGTGAATGTAATGTAATATAATAGTTAGAAACTATATATATAAAAAAATGGTCATGCCATGAAGAAAACTAAGGCGCTAGGTGGGAGGCAACCACTATTTTCTAACCAGTTGTTGTTGTTGGATGATTTTCAGGAGATATGGAGGGCAAAATACAAAATCGCAAGTGGAAAAACAAAGGTAAAAAGTGAAAATTAGGGCAAGAGGCTGTGAGCTACCGCGATGGCCCCATGTCACAGAGCCTGTGCTCCGCGTTAGCCTCCGTGACATGCTGGGGTTAATTTCCAGGTATGTCAAATTCCAGTGAACCTCTGCGATGGCTCCGTGTCACGTAGATTGACCTCCGCGATGGCCTCTGTGACACGTGGAGGCCAAATTCGTGTTGGGTGAGCTCGGGGCATCGCGTCATCCCGCGCGAAATCATTATTTTTAACCCCCAAAACATATTTTTCCTCTATTCTTCTGCAATCCTCCACATCTGGCCCCAGCTAAAAAAGATTTAGAGTTGGTGCAGCAGTTCCAGCAGCACCACTAGCTCCAAGGGGACAACGAAGGCAATACGGAACACCATGGGTATTGGAAGAGGGGAAGAAATGGTACTCCAAGCACAAAGAAACCACGTACTTCCCTGAGGAGCAAATAGCAAGAGATCCACTAGCTCAATAATTCCCGAGAATCTTACATAGGATACACACTGTGGGGTTAAACTTCATCTTCGAAGAACCCAAATAGTGTAATCTTAACCTCAGAAGGGAATTCTATGCTAATTGGAACCCCACCCTGCGCAGCCACATAGTAAAGATCAGAGGATAGGTGATTACTTTTGAACCACAGCATCTTAATGCCATCTTGGGGACGCAGGACACAGAAGCGCATGTTCTCCGCCAGCTCAACATCCCTCCACCATATGTGGATATCAGACACACATTATGTGGGGCAAGATCAACAGCTAGTTGGAGTCGTCACAAAGAAAGAGGATATCACAAGACATTACCATACTCCCAAATGAATAGAGAAGCAAGGATTTGGCTGAAGATACTGTGTACTTGCCTGCTCCCAGGGGTGCATATGATGGATGTCACCCAGGACAGAGTCTGTTTGGTATATGCATTGATGAAAGGGCTCGAGATAAATGTTGGAGCGATGATTATTTCAGCAATGAAAAAAGCCAGACTTCATCAAGGGCATCGATATGGGTTTGGTTGTCTTCTAACAGCTTACTCAGGGGCCGCGGCATCGAAGAAGAGGCCCTGTATTACATTCCTCAATTTAACCGTCGTGCTTTGGATGTCACTAAGACCAAAGCACCCGATATCACATTTTGGCCTGTGCTTACATTAGCAGAGCGACATGCTAGGGATGACTGATATATGGCCAAAATGTATGGAATGCAGATGTTGCAACTGAGGATAGGTGGACGGCCTACGACTGAGGATGAATTGTGGCAACTCGAGATGGATTACCCATTCAATGAGCATACCTGAGAATTGTGTAGAATTGGGCCCGCATTCGTAGAACAGGTGGAAGATGATGTACCCACCGATGAGGAGGCTCGACGGGATGACTCAGACATTGAGTCAGATGAAGATGGAGGCGAAGACTCAGACCTCGGTGGCGAGGGAATGGCACCGGATGAAGAAATAGAACATTTTGATTTATCAGGGAGTTTACACCACCTAAAACTTTTCTTTTAATTGCATATATGCGAACACTGAGGACAGTGTTCCGACTAAATGTGGGGTGGGAGTTATTTTGGTTAGGCTCTGTGTTTATTGATCTGGGGGAAACATAAAGCGTGAAATTGTAGTAAGACTGTGTTGTGTTTGTGGTTGTGTGGTTGAATTGTAGTAATACTGTGTTGTGTTTGTGTTTGTGTGGTTGAATGTGAAATTGCATTTGTATTGTTGATTTAATGAATTGTTGTGGAATTATTGTTGTGGAATTGTTTGTATTGTTGATGTGATGAAAATTTTTAAAATATTTTTGCTATTTCTATTTTTAAATTTTTTTTGTTTTGGGTTTCTCGATTTTTGTTTTCAGTGCTTTTTTCGAGGATAGTCCTTTTGAACTGAAGTCTTAGATAGAGACTTTTTCCGTATGATGGATGGATGACGACCATCATAAGGGAAATTTAGTCAGTAGGTTTTGAGTTTTTTAAACGCGTAGCTAATTAATGGTTCGACATTCTTATTATGTGATACACATGATTGTAAGATGCAAGTATGGTTAGTATGGAAGCATGCAAGTGTTCTAAATATGTTGAGACACCTAGGCTTTAGAATTTGACTCAATGTGATTAAAGCTTAATTTTGAATTCTTGTAATTAGCTGAGTTAAGAGTCTATTGAATATGTCTTTAATTGAGCATGTGTAATGAGTGTGAGTTTTTTGAATATTTCGTGCTATTGTGGAATGTCTAGAACTTGCCTGACGTGTATACAAAACGAAATGAAGGATGTAGAGCGTAGGAGATATTTAGGCATTACTTCTAATGAGCCTAATTATTATTGCATATCCTTACCTACCTTGAATATTGAATCCTAGTTAGCCCCATTGAGCCTTAAGCCTATTATTTGATAGCTACAATATAAGCTTAATCCTTTTCTTTCATGAGCCTTGTATTTGATCCAAAACTCCTAAGTGCTTAAGTGAAAAATCTGAAAGAGTGAAGGAGTGAGAAGTGGGAAAAAGAAGGAAAAATGGAAGTTGTAGAAGTTAAGGAAAAACTTAGAGGTGCACTTGGTTGAAAATGCCTAATTATTAGTAGGGAGTAAGAAAATAAATGAATGAAAAAGTGCTTAAGTACTCCTTACCAATAGGCCAAGTGTTCTTAAAGAAATAGTGTAACAATAGCAACTTCCAATGGGAACAGGAAGGAAGATAATTCAAGAGTGAAAAGAAGGAAGGTGAAGCAAAAGAAAATGTGTCTTTAATAAAAATTTGATATAGTAAAAGCGCTTGGGAAAGATTGTCACTGTTATTAGCCATAAGGTGATCCCACCTGCCCTTAGCCTACATTACAACCTAAAAAGTCCTACTTGACTTACATTCAAACATTCTTAAATTAGTGGAGTACAACATTGAGGGCAAGCTTATGATTCACCACATGATGCATGCGAATTCTTTGAGAGAGTGAGCGAAATTCTATTCATAACACCATACATATTGTGAGTTGAAAATTCATGAAAAAAATGGGTAACTCTCATGTGGTGAGGGCACATGTTTAATGAGGGATAACATTCATGTCGGATTCCGTGATCAGTTGATTTGCATGAGTTTGCTGAGATTGAGAGTCAACTCTTGAGGCTAGGAAGTCTTAACATAGTTAAATACGATTTTAATGGGTAACCTTGCATGCACTAATTTTTTACTTGTCATCTCAACCATTCATTGTAGCCGTAGCACGAATTTTCCTTCTAAATTAGGTATGTGTGATTTTCATTTGAATGAGATGTAAAAGGGTTGTTTGAGGACGAACAAGGCTTTAAGTGTGGGGTAGGTGATCGTGGGCAGAATTGCATGCCCAAGTGATACTTTATTACTTAATTTTGACTTGTTTATCTACTTCTATGTGTACATTCTCATGTGATTTTTATGTAAATGTGGATTTATACTAACCAACATGATTAGCTATTATTTTTGCAGTTTAAAATTAATTTTGGAAACTAATCTACAAGTTAGTGAAGTGAAGGAATGGACTCGGAAGCTAAACGCGGAAGTCGGCAAGCAAATACTAAGCAATTGATGCTCCGCGATAGAGGTTGTGGCACGCTACCATTGCTGTAGCATTCTTCCTTGAGTGAAATTTTAGGCGAATTCCAGTGAAGGTGCCCGATGGAATCATGTCATGGGTTCAATGCTCCGCTCTCACTTCCGTGACACTAGGATTTCAGTGAAGGTGCGCGACAAGTCCGTGGCACGGAGCTGAGGCTCCGCGATAGCCTCCATACCACGCTGAGGCTAAGAATCTGTGCATCCAAGTTCCAGTGAGGCTCCGCGAAAAGGCCATGGCGCGGAGCTAATGCTCCGCGATAGCCTCCGTGCCATGTTGCCAGTTTATTCTGGGAAATTTATCACTTGTATTAATAGCACACTTAGGTTTTATTTTTAAGATATCTAACATTTCATGCAAGAACGTGGGGTAGCAGGCAATTGAGCTAAAGAAATTCTAGCATTAATTCTCTTCCTTTATCTCTCAAATTTCAATTGCTTGTATGATTACTACTTGTTTGAAGATGTTTAATCAACAAATGAGTGGCTAAATTACCTCCGGTTGAGGTTGAGGCTAATTGCAGAAGTATGTACTTAGTCTCATTGCAGTTGTTCTCTTCTCTTAAGAACGGTTGTTCTACTATTTCTTATTTTTCAATACATTAATGCTTGACCATCGTTAATGTACATATTAGAATTTGAATTTTATTTCCGAAAGGAAAATTATTTGGATAAATGTGGAACAGTGGAATATGTTCTTGTCTTAGTTGTGAAATTAAGGGAAGATTAACGTGCAGAATAGAAATATATCTATAACGTCATATTTGGTTATCTAGGGAAATTAGTGTGATTTTCCAGAATATGGGTTTTTGCATAACAGAAATGTGTATTGTAGGCCTCATAATTCTTTAATTGGTGAGGGGTTCAAAAGACCCGAGCCATTGGTTAATAATCCCTAACTAACAACCGAAGAGAATGTTAGCAGAAATATAGCCGATAAATGACATATCTACATGTTCTCCCTTAACCTCAGCTTGTTCGTGCTATTGTTAGACTATAATCCATCATTCTTACTTACTGTTACATTAGATTTTATTCTAGAAAAATTATCATTGGTTTTGTCTGTATACTTGTATAAAGACGTGTGACTACTAAATACAAAGAGAAAAACTACTACCAAGTTACAGTCCCTGTGGGATCGATACCTGGCTTGAAATAAAGCCACTATATTACTTGTACGACCAGGTGCACTTGCGAGCAATTGAGAGTGAACATGCTTCGGTACCAAGGCCGCCTATGTGTTCCGGACATGGACGATTTAAGGAGCCAGATGTTGCATGAGGCTCATGGATCTAGGTATTCTATCCATCCAGGTGCCACCAAGATGTAACGTGACCTACAGGAAATTTGTTAGTGGAATGGCATGAAGAAGGATATTGTAGAATTCGTAGCGAAGTGCCCAAACTGTCAACAAGTAAAGGTTAAGCATCAAAGGTCGGGAGGCGTGCTTTAGAATATCAGCATTGTTACTTGGAAGTGGGAAAAAATTAACATGGATTTCATAACTTGATTACCTCGTATTCACCGACAATATGACTTCTTTTTGGTTGTGGTGGATAGCTTGACCAAGGCTGCTCATTTTCTACTGGTCAAAACCATGGACTCAGCGGAGGATTATGCCAAACTATATATCCAAGAGTTAGTTCGATTGCATGGAGTGCCCTTATCCATCATTTCAGATAGAGGTAGTCAATTTACCTCTCAATTTTGGAGGTTATTTTAAAAAGGGCTTGGTACGAGAGTTAAACTCAGCACAACATTCCACCCCCAAATGGATGGTCAAGTTGAGCAGATAATCCAAACCCTTGAGGACATGTTGAGGACATGCGTGATTGACTTCAAAGGTGGTTGGGATGATCACCTGCCCCTAATCGAGTTTGCCTACAATAATAGTTATCACTCTACTATTTGATGGTGCCGTTCGAGGCTCTCTATGGGAAGAGATGTAGATCGCCCATCGGATAGCTTGAGGTTGGAGAGGTGGCAATGATAGGACCAGATTCGGTTCATGAGACAATGGAGAAGGTTCAGTTTATAAGAGATAGGTAGAAAACTACCCTGAGTCGCCAAAAGTCTTTTGTGGATGTGAGAAGAAGAAAATTAGAAATTGAAGTCGATCACTAGGTGTTTCTGAAGTTATCTCCCATGAAGAGTGATGCGATTTTGAAAGACAGGAAAACTTAGTCCCCACTATATTGGCCCCTACCGAATTGTGAGGAGAGTTGTCAAGGTGGCGTATGAATTGGAGTTTCCCTTAGTGTTATCTTTTGTGCATCTTGCATTTCGTGTATCACTTTTGAAGAAGTGTTTCGGTGATCCAACACTAGTTGTCCTAGTGGATAGTGTTGGTGTGAAGGATAGCCTTAGTTATGAGGAGGTTCCAGTGTAAATATTGGATTGTCAAGTTCGGAGGCTAAGGAACAAGGAAGTAGCTTCAATTAAAGTGTTATGGCAGAATCAGCATGTTGAAAGAGCTACATGGGAAGCTGAAGCGGATATGACGGCTAAATACCCACATTTATTCTCTACCGCTCAGTCCCAACTTAAGGTATCAGTTTTGCCCTAAAACTCTACTTAGTTTTCATGTTCCGCTCATGTGTTCAAGTTTCTTTTATGTATATGGATGTGTATGTGAATCATGAAATCAGTTCAGCTCTGTGGTTTGAACCGAAGATAGTCATTGTTAGTTTTCGATTTAAATGATTAGTATTTGGGTGTAATGATTGCATGTCTCTACTTTCTTCTTGTTTCCAACATTTGAGGACAAATGTTCCCAAGGGGGTGATTTGTAATACCTTGAAAGTGCCTAAGGTTAGACCTCAGATCAAAAATGGAAGTTGGCTGAAAACTGGGAAAAATGTTGCAAGACGACCCAATGGATCATTGGTCCAACCAATGACCCGTTGGATCCAGTCATGGGAAGTGTAGATCCGGTGGAAGTGGAAATAACGAGTGGTGTAACGACTCATTATTGGGAACAATGAGTCATTGTTTGTAATCATGGTAGGTATTGGACTTCGGCATTAGGGGATATGACGGGTCATCGCATGACCCGTCGTGAGATATAACGATCTGTGGTCAAGGTTCGTTCTAGGGGAATATGTAAAATTTTCGGTGGACCTAACGGAAGGAAACCACAACTCACTGGATGAAGTAACAAGTTGTTGTGAGACTTGTTGTGAGGAGAAGTACAGAATCTTAAGGAGCAAACAACGATTGAATCAACAACCTGTTAGATGAAAGTATGACTTATCCTATAGAGTCGTGGGTTGAATTTGAAGATCAGGTATTTGGCAGTGCATATGACGAACGGATACCACGAGTTGTGGTATCCTCCAACGACTCGTTCGTACGTTCGTTAGATCATCCAGTGTAAATTTTTCAGGGTATTTCATTAAGGGTATTTTTGTCTTTCCTACACTCTAGGGTCCTAAACTACGTCGTTTTATGTTATTTTCTAATTGTAATAAGATAGTCTAAGCCTTCCTAACCAATTAATTCTCATGCATGTAAAGTTATGAAAAATTTAAGGGTGACCAAGTTAGTTTTCAAGGTCTCCTTCATCAATTTTCCCTTGGGTTTCCAAAGAGTGTTGAAATTTGATCTTACCTAGGTATGTAGGGTTATGAATGGGTGTTTTCATTCACAACAATACCCAATTTCTCCTAATTCAAGAAATTTGATCAAAATCTTATGGGCTTTTAACTTAAATCTTGTGGAATTCTAATGATCTACCAATGGGTTATTATATTTCGTGATTTACATCATATTTTATGAATTATGATCAGATTCTATAACTATTTTGATTATAAAAGTATTGATTTTGATTTCCACTAAATTAAGCTTAATTATGTATGATCTATGATGAATCGAGTTATGATTTTACTTCAATTATTGATATTCATAAACCCATCATGATTTATGATTTGAAATATGGATTTATTCAAATACCCATTATGATTTGATGATTTGCAAAGTATATGTATGATCTACAAGTATGCATGAATCCCATGACTTATGAATTTATGTTGTGGCCAACTCACTGGCCTTATTTCACTGCTAGTTTACGAATTTACAAGCATGTTTATGAGTACCATGATTTAACTTTTCCATTAATCTCATGCATATTATACTATGAGCACTGTATATGTTTTGAGAGTAGTATTTAACACCGAGTAGGTTCAGGGCATAGGTTAGGCCCAAGATCTCATAACTATGTGCCACCGTAGGACATGTTGGGACCTCCCTTGGGATTGTCCCCTGGCCAAAATGGCCCCTTTTCATGGTGATATCACACCTTTCATGGTTCTACCCTTGGCAAGGTAAGAACTCCCTCCCGACTAGGGTTATAATTCGGGCTCCATGTGTGCTAGTATGGGATATAACGGTTAAAAGAATCTCCCATGTTCCTCAAGATTTATGCATGTTTATGATTATGTATATTGGCTCAGATGATGTTGAATAAATCTTTTCTCTTATGATTATGATTACGATTGTATTACAATTGTTTTAATAACCTTGAGTCGTATGTTATATTACGATATTTATGTTATAAGCATGTTGTCCTGCGGTGATCATTTATGAGATTTTATATATTTTAAATGTCCATTTAACATACCTTGCATACTCGATACATTCCACATATTGACCGCATACTTTCTATGTTGTATCGTTTCATGATACAGGACTCGACTCTCAGGCTCATCCCTATCAGTAGTCCATTCAGACTTAGCTTTCAGCCCCTTTTGGTGAGTCCTCATGTTCCAAGGGCCATATGTTAAGACAATTATATTTCTTTTGTTTCAGTTTGTTACTAGGTTAGTTGGGGATGTTGTCCCATCAACCCATCTGATATGATAGAGACTTTCAGACTAATTGTAGTACTTAGCCGCTATGTATTTCTAGTACTTTCTTCTTATAATGTTATGTTATGATATGTTTATGTTGCTGCTATATCATATGTTTAGTATTTCGCTTTAAGTGAAATGAAGTTAGATAAATGTTTATGCCATGGGTCGACTTGGAGTCTGTCGGGGCTCCTTGTACCGTGTTACGATCCGGTCCTACGTTCAGGTCGTGTCACCCAGGTGCCACAAAGATGTACCGTAACTTACAAAAAATCTATTAATGGAATGTCATGAAGAAGGACATTGCAGAATTTGTGGCTAAGTGTCCAAACTGTCAGCAAGTGAAGGTCGAGCATCATAGACCTAGAGGAGTGCTTCAGAATAACAGTATTCCTACTAGGAAGTGGGAATAAATCAATATGGACTTCATCATAGTGTTCCCTCACACTCGATGTCAATATGACTGCATTTGGGTTGTTGTACACATGTTGACCAAAGCCGCTCATTTTCACCGGTAAAAACCATGGATTTAACGGAGGATTACGCCAACCTGTACATTTGAGAGCTAGTTTAGTTGCATGGAGTGCCCTTGTCCATCATATCAGATAGAGGTACCCAATTTACCTCTCAGTTTTGTAGGTTATTTCAGAAGGCACTAGGTACTCAGATTAATCTCTGCATAGCATTTCACCCGAAAACAGATGGTCAAGCAGAGTGGAAAATTCAGACTCTCGATGAAATGTTGAGAGCATGCGTGATTGACTTCAAAGGTAGTTAGGATGATCATTTGCCTCTTATCGAGTTTGCATACAATAACAACTACTATTCCAGCATTCAGATGGCTCTGTTTGAGGCTCTCTATGGGAGGAGATGTAGATCGCCTATTGGTTGGTTTGAAGTTGGTGAAATTGCAATGATAGGACCAGATTCAGTCCATGTGGCTATGAAGAAGGTTCAGCTCATATGGGATAGGTAGAGAACAACTCAAAGTCGCCAAAAGTCCTATGCCAATGTGAGGAGGAGAATTAGAATTTGAGGTGGATGATTAGGTATTTCTCAAGGTATCTCCCATGAAGGGAGTGATGCGGTTTAGAAAGAAAGGAAAACTCAGCACTCATTATGTTGGCCCCTACTGGATTGTAAAATGGGTTGGCAAGGTGGCATATGAATTGGATTTTCCCTAAGATTATCTTCTGTGCATCCTGTGTTCCATGTATCAATCTTAGGGAAGTGTTTAGGTGATCCAACTCTAGTTGTCCCAGAGGACAGTGTTGGGGTGAAAGACAACCATAGTTATGAGGAGATTCGGGTGGAAATATTGGATCGTCAGTTCGAAGACTAAGGAGCAAGGAAGTAGCTTCAACCAAAGTTTTATGGAGGAATCAGCATGTTGAAGGAGCTACCGGGGAAGCCGAGCAGACATGATGGCCAGATACCCATATTTGTTCTCTACCAGCTTAGTTCCAGCTTGAGGTATCAGTTTTTTCCTTAAAACTCTATTTATTTTTCATGTTCAGTTCATATGCCCCGGTTTTTTTCATGTTTGTGGATGTGTATATGATTCATGAATTCAGTTCAGCCATGTCGTTTGAATCGGAGATAGTCATTCCGTTAGTTTTCGACTTAAATAATCAGCATTTTAGTATGATGATTGCATTTCTCTATCTTCTGTATGTTTTCCCACATTCGAGGATGAATGTTCCCAATGGGGAGATATTTGAATACCCTAGAAGTGCCTTAGACTAGACCCAAAATATAAAAATGGGAGATGGCAGCAACTGGGAAGTTTCCATAGAACGGGCCATGTAACAATTTGTTGGTTCCACCAATGATCAGTGGGAAGCGTCTGTGGTGAGGTTCGGCTGGGTGGTAGTTGGACGTAATGAGTCACATAACGACCCGTGATTTGATACCATGAGTCGTTATTTGAGGTCATCGAGAGATTGGTCCTTAGCCTTAGAGGAAGCAATGGGTTATGGGACAACTTGTTGTGAGATGTAACGGATCATGGTGAGAAACTATGGGAATGAGTAAGAAAACCTCCAGTCTAGGTAATGGAAGGAAATCACGACTCATTGGAACGAGGAATGAGTCGTGGTGTGGCTCGTGGGAAGGCCAGGTGCAGGTCGACAAAGGGGAAACAACGTATGATATAATGGACCATCCTATGATGTAATGACTCATCCTGTCGAGTCATGGGATTGAATCTAAGAAGTTGAAAATGGCATGTGGATGCAACGGACAGATACCACGAGTCGTGGTATCAAGGCACGACTCGTTGGATCGTCTGTGGTCTCAGATAGTGCAAAAATTTTAGGAAATTCATTAAGGGCATTTTCATCATTCCTAAGTCCTAGGGTCCTAAACTACGTCGTTTAAGGCTTGAAATACAGTGTTTTATGAGGGTATAATCTAACCTAAGCTAATTCATATCCATGCATGCATATTGAAGGGGTTTAAGCAGTGATCAAGTTAGAGTTCTTCAAGCTTTCCTTCACTTTTTTTTTGGGCTTTCAAGGACTGGTGAAATTTGATCTTCCCCAGGTATGTTGGGTTATGAGTGGGTATTTTCTACACACCCATGCCCAATCTATCCTAATTCATGAATTTTTAATTGAAAATCTTATGGTGTTTTATCCTAAATCTTATCAAATCCTAATGATCCATCTATGGGTTATTACTTCTCATGTTTTACATCATATTTTACGAATCATAATCAGATTTTATAACTAATTCAATTATAAATTTATCAATTTAAATTTCTATTAAATTATGTCTAATTATGCATGTTCTATGATGAATCGAGTTATGACTTTCACCTTAATTTTTTATGTTCTATAACCCATCATGCTTTATGGTTTATGATATGGATTTACTCAAATGTCCATCATGAATCTACTATTTGATAAGCATGTACGTGATTTATAAGTATGCATGAACCTCATTATTTACGATTTATGATTTTGGCCGACTCACAAGCCTTACCTTCATGGATAGTTCACGTATTTACAAGCATGCATATGATTATCATGATTTAACTAGCCCATGAATATTATACTATAAGCACTATATATGTCTTGGGAGTAGTATTTAACACCGAGTAGGTTCAGGGCCCAGGTTTTGCCCCGAATCTCAGAACTACGTGCCACCATAGGACATGAAGGGACCTTCCTTGAGACTGTCCCTTTTCGCCCAAATGGGCCTTTCATGTATGATATCACACCCTTCATTGTTCTACCCTTGGCAAGGTACAAACACCCTCCTGACTAAGGATTTACAGGTTGGGCTCCATGTGTGCTTATATAGGGTATGTCGGTTATAAGAATCTCCCATTATTCCTCATGCTTTATGAATGGTTATGTTCAACAGTTTCGACTCAAGTCATGTTTAATAAAGCTCTCTTATGACTATACATATGGTTATTTTATGAATGCTTCGAAAACCTTGAGCCTTGTGTTACATTATGATATTTATGATAGGAGCTTTTTGTCCTACTCTTATGAACTTTTATGTATTTTAAATGTCCGTTTTACTTACCTTGCATACTCGGTACATTCCACGTACTGAACGGATACTCTATGATGTATCGTTTCATGATACAAGCTCTGGTACTCAAATTCAGCCTCGGCCGTAGCCAGCCTTTAAATGTTAGCATCCCACATTTGTTGGTGAGTCCTCATCTTCCAAGGAACATGCTTATCAGTTTACTTTATGTACTTTCAATTTTCAGCTTCAGCGAGTTAGTTGGGGACCTATCCCATCAACTTATCAAACTTAGAGCCTTTTAAGACAAAAGGATGTAATTAGTTTCAGATTCATGTGTATGTCTGTTGTTACGCTATTTCAGACTTCCGCTAAGTTTACCATGTTATTTCTTCCTATTTATTTGATTGAGTTAGTTGTATGTTCATGCCATGGGTCGACTCAGAGTCTCTCGTGGTTCCTTTTCCTGTGTCTCAATCCGGGCCTACATTCAGTTCGGGACAATACCCGACTGACTCTAACTGACTTACCAACTGGGGTGCAAACTAAAAATGGTTCTGAGAGGACTTTTGGACTGATTTCAAATTGAACAGCAACATAAGGAGTCACAAATGATAATGTGGCTCCTGGATCTAGTAGCGCATATACATCTAGTTGGAAAAGACATAACATACCCGTGACCACGTCAGGTGAGCTCTCCTGATCCCGACAAGAGGACAAAGAGTAAAAACAGTTTTGGCATTTACCACCATCCACACCTTAAGTAGTCCCCTAATGAGCTAGACGACCTACCGGTGCTGTTGAAGTGGATTGAGTTCTCTCCAATCCTGCTAATGGACACTCCTTTCACCTGTGACCTAACCGCCCACATCCCAAGAAACTCTCTTTGCCGATGCGACATTCACTTATATGGTTCTTTCCACACTTAGGAAAAACTGGGTTATGGTTGCTGGCACTGTAACTCTAGGAATTAGAGCTAGATGCTCCACCCTTTCGATCCTTGCAAGACCAAAAAGAAGGGGCACTGACTGACGTGGGTGCTGGTGTTCTCTGTTGCTACTGCTATGGCTGACTATTGCCGCAAGATCTCTGGTTAATTCAACTGACCTGTTCTAGCTCGCTCATTCCCCTTTCCATATCCTTCAACTTTTCTCCCTTAATCTGTTGGGCATGAATAGTGAGGCTCGAGAGATCAATGTCCTTGATGAGCATTGCAGTTCTACACTCCCTAAGTACCAAATCTGACACTTCATTGATAAATTTGAGCATGCAAGCCCTTCGCTCGGCTACCATCTCTGGTGTATACCTCAAATATCGAGTGAACTCCACGCATACTCCTCCATGGTTCTGTTACCCTACCTTAGATTCATGAATTAGGCGACCTTGGCCTCCCCCAATTCCCGAGGAAAGAATATGTCTAAAAATGCAGTCGTGAACTTATCCCACTCCATGACCCCTGTTTCTGCTGGCCTCCATTTCTTCTATTGGTTATACCAAATCTGAGCCACCCCTTTCAACTGGTAGGCAACCATATTAGCACTCTCCATGTAACTAACACCCATAATCTGGGTGATTTTTGACACCTCAACCACAAACTCTTGCAGGTCCTCTCCCACCTTGGATCCATGGAATACTGGAGGGTTCATTTGGGTGAAATCCTGAACCTGAGCAGCTGTTGCAGACTCGTTTATGTTCATTGGAACCATTGGTTCAATTGGTTGGTCACCATCTGAGCCTGAAGTTGGATTGCCACTGAAAATTCTATTATGGACACTTGGTCATCCTGAGGAGCTGTGGGAGATGGTTAGGCAGGTCGGTTAGCATTGCCAACCTTCTTTCGATTTCCTTATTTTGGAGGCATCCTTTCACTAAAACGAATAGAGCACAAGTTAAGAGGATATTTTGGGATTTAACTTTAAGGCACGAAATGAAATATGAACAAAAGAGAGTTTTCCTAATAATGTCTTGTAGTTTCCCCTTCATAAGTGTGGCGCGCTTCACACCCATGAAAAGGACTCTACTAAATGCGTCTTTTAGACATCTTAGGATACTCTAAACCAGGCTCTGATACAAAATGTGTTACGACCCGAGTCTGCACTCTGGAGGAGACATGATACTCGGTACCACAAGAGACCCCAAGCCAACCCATGGTCTATCATTACATTGGTAAATTGAGTAAACATATGCGGAGTCAGGGCAAAATTTAATATCCTAATAAAGATATCTTGGAAAAGTAACCATAACTATATTGAATACTAAACATCTATGTCTGAAAGCCAACTAATAAATGATGCATTACTAGGACAAGCCCCCAGCTAGCTCTAAATTTGTCTAAATGAGAACTAACTGAAAAACAAATATCATTCTCGGAAGATAAGGACTCACCAAAAGGATTGTTGCTGCTGAAATCATCAGAGGGAACTACTGACGATGCTGAGACTGAGAACCTGTGCTTCTACCATAATACAATACAACATATAAAGTATATTTCAATACTTTATATTTACTGAGTAAGTGAGATATACAATAAGCATGGAAAAATAAGCATTGAACTGAAATAACATGAAATGAACAACTGATATTAAATACTGATAAAAAACTGAGCTATAATTGATATGTTCAATATTGAACCTAACCGATGATCATAAACCTGTCCTAGAACTGAGTGATTGAATTGAGCTAAATTGAACTGAACTAAAGTAACTGAAACTATACTGACAAGTGGGAGAGTCTATAACCGACATCACGTGAGCTAAACGTGGAGTCTGATGTATACACCCCACTGGAGAAAGCCTGTTGGACCTTTCTAGGGTATAGTGGCTGAGCTGGGTGATCACAAGTCTGGGGCCTGATGGGCCAATAACCTACGGTGGAAACGTAATTCCAAGAACCTAAGTGCGCTGGAACCCCGATCTGCTCGGTGCTAAGTAAGTACTACTTTCACTGGATATTCCTAACTTGAATACTAGGTTGATAGCTCGAAGCTAGGGTCCTGAACTAAGTCCAAAATACTTATCTCGAAGTAACCTGAGAGTTTGTAGGACCGTATAACAGAAAACTTGTGTTCTAAGACTGGTCAAAGTTGCTTATTTAAAAGCGTCGTAACTGTCTTAAGAACTAACTGATACGTTATACTGATGGTTCTAGGATGGGTTAGAGCTTCTTATAGGACCGAATAACAAAACCCTTGTGTTCTAAGGCTAGTCAAAGTTTCTTATTTGGAAGCGTCGTAATTGTCTTAAGAACTAATTGATAACTGATATTGGTGGTTCTAGGACGGCTCAGAGCTGCTTATCTGGAAATGTCGTAACCGTCTAAAGGACTAATTGATAATTGATACTAAAACTAGGGAGTATTATTAAACTGAACTCCTGAAAGAATTAAATATCCTCAAATTGATTATCTGACTTATTGTAAGATACTGAAAAAGGCTAGTTGCTAAATGAGACTGAACTAGCAATCAAACTGACTGTGAATACACAAAATGGTAATAACATGAAAATTCAAGAACTATAGAGTCAAGAAGTACTTGTATCTAGACAATTATGCAAGACCTGGTTTACTGTATTCACAAAAATAGGGATAAAAAGTATTTCATGAAGGGAATAACAACATTCTTAATAAGTGATGAAAACATTGAATGAGTTTCACAAGGATTTCAAATTCACAGGAATGTTCATAATTCGACTAAAGCTATCTCAATTTCTAATAATCAGGGCTAAGACTAAGAACCAATTACATAAGGGTTTTGGGGTACAAAGGAAGAACAATTTCCTTGTGGAATTCCCACATACCTAGAGTTGAATTTCCTGGAAAGGATCTAGAGAATCTGAGGAGAAAACATGAAACCCTTGATCTTACTCTGAGTCTCATGTCTGAGGTTTCTACGTTCTAAGCTAGATAGAATAAGAGGAATGAAAAGGGAACGTCGATTACCTCCCTAAATCCCCTAAATATTATCCAAAATGACATAGTTTAGGGATAAAAAATGTGGGAAGTTACAAAAATGTCCCTAAAATAAAATCTAGAAAACTACCCGATAGGAACCAATGGGTCACACAATGAGTCGTTGGCTGACACCACGACTCATTGTGACCAGTCGTTGGTCATGGGCCTGAGATCCACACTCACTGGAAATTGGCCACGAAAGGGAACCAGGACTCATTGGATAGACAAATGGGTCGTCGGTTCCTCTGATGGTCACTAGCAAGAAAACTTGGTCCCTCTGCTAACGAACGATACAACGACTCATTGGTCGAACCAACGGGTCGTTGTATCTACTCGTCGTCTCCACTAGCAAAACTGAGGGATTTCTAGACTTATCATCAAATATAGAAACAATGACTCATTGCATAATACAACGGGTCATTTTTTCCTCTCATTTCTATTGGAAAAAGATTTTCAACTACACTTGGGCTCCAACTAATGAGTCACCCCATGAGTCGTTACTTCAAACGACGACTCATCATCTAACTTGTGAGTTCCTGGAAAGGGTTTAACTAATTTCTAAGTTGGGAATCCAATGAGTGATAGGAAGCGTCATTACTCCTCACAACGGGTCATTCCATGTATTATTGGTTGCTGAAAGACAACTGACAGGGCTGATCACGACCCAGACAATGGGTCGTTACTGCTGACAATGACTCGTTGTCTTAGTCGTTCTAAGATAAAATTTTCTGCTTCTTCCTGCTGAGTCAGAGTTTGGTGTAGGAAAGCTTTGGATTGTTAGACTGACACACATTGAAGGTGACCTCATCACCACCTACTTAGAACTTAAGCTCCCAAATATCTATATCAATCAAAGCTCTTCCCATTGCTATAAGTGGGTGCTCCAAGATAATTGGCACCTCGGTATCCATCTCACAATCCAGCACAACAAAATCAACTTGGAGTATGAATTTGTCCACTCTCACAAGGACATCAACTAACACTCCAACGGGTCATTTATCGACCTATCTACCATCACGAGCCTAATGTATGTTTTTTCGGGACTCCCCAACCGGAGTTTCTTGAAAATTACCAAAGGCATAAAGTTAATACTAGCACAGAGGTCGCGAAGAGCTTTATTGAATATGCACAAGCCAATTGTGCAAGGAATGGTAAATGCTCCAGGATCATCACGTTTTAGAGCTAGGTTGTTGGTCATGACAACACTCAATGATGGGTCACCTCATCGGTGCACGTATCTACCACCTTCTTTTTCTTCAAGAGCTCTTTCATAAACTTCACGTAGCCTAAAATTTGAATCAAATCATCCACAAGTGGTATATTAATAGATAATTTGCTGAATATTTCTATAAACATAGAAGCTGAGTATCTTCCTTTTTTGTTGTCAGCCGCTGTGGATATGGAAGTGGAAATCTTGTCTCTTGATCCTTGTCATTGGGGGCCTTCTTGCCTTTATTTACAATCACATCAAATAAGGGAGTCAAATAAACTTCTCCCTCATCATTACCTTCTTCATCATCACAAACGCTTGGTGCTTTTGACACCTGTTCCACAACATTATCATCCTTTGTCTTTGGGGCAACAACATCTCTGGGCTTTATGCCCACATCCTTCAATATCTTGCCCCTCCTAGTCATAATTGCCATGCAATGACCATCTTTCTTTGGATATGGAATAGTGTCACTAGGGAGTTCATGTGTGAATACAAATGGTTTATTTGGTCTTCAATGTGCTTGATCAATGCATAGTGGGAACTTACTGTTTGGGCGAGGTTAGACATCTCCCCTTTTAGTTCTTTAACCATATTGTCGATGGAGTCTACCTTCTTTAACAGCTGAGACAATATGTCATCAATCTTTGAGTAATCCACATCACTCACTCCTGGCTGCCCTTGAGATGCTTCTTCTTTTAGAGGAGGCATATAGGGGTTATCACTATGGTTGTATTGCTCTCCTTTGCAATTTTGATCTTTATTCACCCATCGATCATTTCTATCCCCCCATCCTTGATTATCATGATTTCTCCACCCTTGATTTTCATCCCTTATCTGCAAAGGTCCTTGATTGGCACCTTTATACCTAGGGTGAGAACCCTCTATTTTTCCTACCATGTATTAGCACTCCTCATATCTCGGGGGTGAAGTGTCATTATCAAATTAAAGATGGCCTTAGGCACCTACAACATTCACACTCTTTGCACTAGCTCCCATCACATGTTTCGTCATCATGTCTAGTTGGGTCATTATCTTAGAAAGAGTTTCATCTCTAGCCTTGATGAGTTGGAAATTTACCAACTCATTAGGCTCCTAAGCATGAGTTGCCTAGTTTTCAAGTCGTGTATATGGATTTTATGCCCTCTCTCTTTAATTCTTTGTAGGTTCTTCATGTTAGTAGAGAAAGCCTGAAATCGAGCAAAACACATGGAGTTTGAGATGAAATTTGATAGGTTATCATATGAAGGAGAGGGGCCAAATATAATAGAAGATTTGAGCTCAAGAAGAAGTGTAAAGACATGCTTTGAATAGGATAAACGCGGATCTAGAAGGGCGAAATGCGGGAGAAATGTCGAAGCTTCTGCCCAAACCGGCTAAACAACCGGCCCTTCACAGCATGGCATCGGCTAAATGCCAATTGAACCGCCGGTTCCCCCCGCCAGGACACTGTTTTCAATCGGCTAAAGTTTGGTGCTCCGTGGATTTCCACCGGTGAAACGTGGCTCCTCACTGGAGATGCCGTTTAATGAAGGGTAAAAGGGTCCAAAAAGGTCTCCAAAGCATCTAGAATATTCAAGGGCAGTTGGGGAAAGTTATATAGATGAAAGTACAGATATTTAGGGAGCTTTCATTGTACACCAACTATTCATTCAACAATTGAATCATCTAGTCTTCATCTTGTTCATACAATTTTTGGTAGAATCCTTTCACCATAGAATTGTAGAGGTTAGATAGGACTTTTTCTTCTTCTTTTTCTTTAACCCATTTTGAGGGATTCCACCATTGTGGTAAGATCTTGTGAAGCAAATTTGTGAAGGTAATACGATGAATGTGAGGGAAATCCTCTTGGTATCTTCTCTCTATATTTAAATATGCTCGACTAATTTGCTATCTAAGTGTATATTCATAGTGGATTTGTTTCTTTGATTGGGTTTTGATAAATTACTTTTGGATTCTTATTGAAATTGTAGATCTATTATCTTCTCCAAAGTTATAATTGCCAAAATTGATGGTTTGTAAAGATGAATTGTGCTTTATATTTCTTTCTTTTTCTTGAAAGAGAAAGGAGAGAATTGGGCGAGAAGATATTAGTGAGGAATTACAGTGTTAGTGTGTGGGATTAATCTAGAGATAGTTAAAACCCACATTTTCACTCCATTAAAGGTCAAGGCTAGAAAATAGCTAGTCCTTCCTCAAGCTTGTGTGGTTGATAACTTGAATTGGCTTTGGGGCTTGAAAGAACCCAAGGCATTAATATTCTTATGGTTGAAAAATAGGAGAATGTAATTATCCACTGCTATCTATGATAATTTGACTCTAAGGGATTAATGAAATTCCCAATTTTTGTGCTCTCATCTATAGAATGCCCCTACCCTCTCACTTGTGATTGCTTCAGTTGGAATTCCCCCAATTAGTCTTAGTTTATAATTAGATAGTTATTTCCCTTTAATTTTCCCCTAATTTTATTTTTCAAATGTTGAACAATTATGCATTCTAGTTTGAATTAGTTTATAACACTTGAATTATCGACTCAATTCTCTGTGGGATTCGACCCTGACATCCATCGGGATATTTGTTTTGATACAATGACCATTTACGCTCTTTCGTGAAAGATGAGTGCATTTTGTAGTTATCAAGCCTCATCCTTTTTTGTCTTCTCAGCAGTCATAAGGTTGGGAGTAGCACTACTAGAAGATACCTCCGCTTCTTTAGTATGCCATGCTCGATTGTTCTTAGTCATTCTGTCAAGAAGTGATTTGGCTATTCTGTAGGGATAATCCATGATGGAACCCCCCGACAAATTATTTTCCACAGACTTATTAATTGAATCTAATGAACGATAGAATCTCTTATGTAGAACTCATCGGGCAACCCATGGTTTGGACAAATGGCAATTTTTTTCAAAAACCACAAGCATGCTCATGGAGTTGTTCCCTAGCAAGTTGTCGGAAGTTGGTGATGTCATCCCTCAGCTATAGTATCATCGAGGGAGGGAAAAAATTGTCCAAAAATGCTTCCGTGAGTTTATTCCAAGAGGTAATAGACCCAGGAGGAAACTCCTCCAACCAAGCAGTTGCTTCCCCAATTAGTGAAAATGGGAAGAGCCTCAATCTGGTCGACTCTTGACTTATATTCGCGATGTTAAAGGGTTGGAAAATCTCAATAAAATTTCGAAGATGCCTATTTTCATCCTCACTTGGCATTCCTCCGAAGAGCCCCTTCATTTTGAGTAAGTTTAACATTGTACTCATCACATGAAATATTGCATTCCCTACTGTAGGAGGTAGGAGAATGGCACCTGTTACATTGGGTGTCATGGGATCATCATCCTTATGATCCATATGCCTATCCACTGAACCTTCTCCTTCTTGTGAGTGTTTTCTCATATCGAGTTCAACCTAGATGGCACCAATCACAAGAGTAAAGTTAAACCAACCAAGATGCAACAAATTAATTTAAATAGAAAACAACTAAAGGCTATCAAACTATAATCCCCGACAATGATGCCATTTTCCATAACATCCAAATTCACTCCTCTTAACAAGAGTGTATAAATGGTCGTTGGAAAAACAAAGATACCCGATGAATGTCGGGGTTGAATCCCGGGAATAGTAGTTGATCACGCACAAGTTGTCTATCAAATTGAAGTAACTTCCATCAATGTCTCAACAACAATAAAGTAAAATTTGGGGGAAATCACAACTTTTAAATTGAACTACCAAATTCGCTCATGAAAACAGGGACAAAACGTACAAAAATACCAAATGAGAGATTAGTAGGGGTGTGATATTATTGGGGCATCATTGGATTGAGATTATTAACGGCTCCTAGCATTACTCAATAGTATAATTAGTTGTGGACGAGGTGACACTTTATGTTTTTCAACAAATTAGGGGCCTTATACATCAGGTTTCACAAACCCCGAAGTCCATTACACAACAACGGCATCAACTTGGGTAAGAATCAACTATTTCTAGCTTTGATTCTTAGTGGGTGTTTGACAAAGGGTTTTTGGCAATCTCTAGCCCAACCCACATGATCAACATCCAATTACCCACTAATGTTTCATCACTCATATTCTAAATTCCTTTTTAAGCAAAATTAAAGTAAATACAACCTACATTTGAAACTATGAGTATTTAGATTAAAATTTAGATTAAACTCTAGAGTTATACAAACCAAATAAATCTAAGATCAATTGAACAACACCCAATCCAAATCAACTCCAATCATTCACATACCCTTAGAAAGAAATTTAGCTACTCATGTAAGTAGAAGCAGGCATAGCATTAATGAATACTTCAATATCCATTCAACAAAATGAGTAAGCAAATTCAAGCATAAGGTTCTGATCTCTAATGGAAATTTTCTACCTTTTCAAAGAAGAAAATGAAGTTCTCTATAATTCAATTCTCCTTCTCTTTTCTCTCTATTCAATATTCAATATAATACCAATGATAATGGAATAGAATGGTTAGTTCATTTTTGAGATGTACAAAAGAAGGATACAAAAATGGTCCTCTTTTTCTAAGCTGGACACTTTTGCCCTTTTCTGACCGGCGTCACTTGCGAGTCACCGGCGGTTCTCAGGTGCTAGTTCACGAACTGCCATTCGGTAAAAGCTAATGGCTAGTGTGTCCTAGAGCACTTCGGTATTGGCACAAGCGATTCAGCGGTAGCCATTTTTCCTCAGCATAGTAGGCATCTGCGGTCAGCCGACATTTCATCAGTGTCCTCTGGTGAAGCACCAGTCCTCATCTCCATTTATCATGCTTTTTGTTAAATTTCACGCTTTTTCTACTCAAGTTAAGTACTTGCAAATATCAAGGAGAAAGAGAATAAAATTCACCTAAATGACCTGAAAACTAAGTAACAACTAATGTTTGAGAGCCTAGTGAGTTGGTAAATTACCAACTCATCAGTATAGAATGGGAAGGTAAAATATTGTGTTGTTTTATGGATTATTATAAATAAAAACTAATCCCAATGGCCAAATTAAATTAAAATAAAAGAGTGGCAAGTGCCTGGGGTAATATAAATGAGGTCTAATGCACTAGGATCATCTTATGAAGGAAAATGATAAAATGTAGGTACGAGGAGGGAGTGAAGATTAGGTGTTTAGAGTGTGTTGAGGATACAATCAATATAATTTGCACTTTTTTAACTTGTACAGTCTTCCTCCACTAGAGAAGTCATTTACACATTTTTAAGAAATTTATTTTTAAAATTTTTGACTAATTATTTTATTTCCTCCTTATCGACATTTGTGAAATCCCAAATTCGGCATTCTTTAAATTATCAAGAATATAAATTCAATATACTATTCACATTTTAATTTTAGTTTGATGTTTTCTCCTTTTAGAAACCATCGTTTGAATTTTTTTCATTAATATTAAAATATCGTGTAAATCAAACTAATATGTTGAATTAATTATAAAATCTAACATCTTAGAATAAAAGGAAAGGAGAAATTTTTTTAATAAAACCTTGAAAAGTCACGATTTTATTGTTAGTATGGTTGTGGACCAATATAAGAGGAAACAATAATATTGGGGTGCATCAGCATATTATGTGGCCTCCAGTTATTGTTTTCTCAAATCGTGTACTTTGCGTGTACATCTCCTTCCCATATAATCCCTCCTACCTATTTCATGCATCTTCAATCTCCTCCTTAGTTTTGCCAATTTCCCCCCAAATGCTATTCTCCTCTCATTGGTCCTAGTTTTGGCAAGACTTTGTTGGAGAAACACCATTCTCTATTTAATCAAAGTCTCATCAACCTGGCGTACCATCTCTTGAGGAGGTATTTATTTACAAATATTTCGATTATTTAATATTTATCTTCTTTTTTATTCTGGATCTACAAAAACTTGTGTTTTTTCTAGATTCAATCTCTTAATTTTAACACAATTTCCAATTCCGCAATTATGGAGATTTTTCTTTTTGTTGTTC
This sequence comes from Datura wrightii, assembly GCA_035772735.1. Lineage (NCBI taxonomy): Eukaryota > Viridiplantae > Streptophyta > Magnoliopsida > Solanales > Solanaceae > Datura > Datura wrightii. The sequence goes on from JASDFA010000016.1 coordinate 126,134,512, forward strand.
CAATTAGATTTATCATATATAACAAACCCATATTCATTTTAATGTTGTTTAAACAATGATATAATGTAAAATAAATAAGGAGTCTTTTGGTTTCTTGAACATGTATAGTAAATATCCCTATAAAATTAAGCTTTTGTTTGGTCACAATTTTAACTCTTCTTATTAATAATAAATGCATAAAAAATTATAACATATTATTTTATAATAGGAAAGCAATAGTAATAATTCATGGATCAAGAGTAATGCTAGAACAACAATTATGTTTCGATTCCAAATAAGATGACAAAATTTATTGTCATTGTAGTAAACAAACTTTTATTATATTCAAGAAGTAAGCAAAAAACAGTACGTACATAAAATAAACTATACATTATATACAAGAGACATGTAACAAGTTCAAATATGATGATGAGGTTATATTCTATTTGTTTTTGGGTTTCTCATGGCATAGGTGTGGATTTCAGTGATGAGTACGGGAAATTTAGGTGATGAATTTGAATCTTAAGCGAAGCAGCTTCATATAACATTCTGGCCAATAATACTCCACTGAATTTCTTTCCCCTTTTGGTATGGGCTACGATAGAGGCGAGAAGAAAAACAACTGATGGATATTATTACCTTTCCACATCTTCATTTTTGTTGAATTGGACATTGCTTTGGCGCCTACCAATTGATTACGGCTAATATTCCACCCAATGTAAATTTACTTTGGATTAAACATCCATTATTTTGTGGTCCACTTGAATCTCATTTTCTCTGGATGTAAATTGAACGATTTTGATAGAGGAAAAGGAACTGCAAAACGAATGGCAAATTGCAGTTGCTTTTGTGCTCTTGTAGGAAGAAATAAAAAGTATAAGGCAAGTACTAGATTTTTATTTAATAGACATTTCAATATTAATTTCATATTCTCTAAGCTAATTCTAAACTTTTTTTCTCATTTCCCTGTTTTGTTGGTTTTAGGGAAGAGATAGATCTCGAAAAATAGCTAAGGTGCATCCACCGGTTGAAGGTCCAGTAGAGTTTACTACCAAAACTGATGGGCTAAAATCAATTTCCTTTTTTATTCCCTTGCCTATTGAGATTTCTAGAAGTTCAAGAAACAAACTCAAGGAAATAAGTCATGAAAATTCCTTTAGAGAAGCTAAGGAAGTCGAATATGAAGGGGAAGATGAGCACGATGAGAGCCTATCGATGAACAGGGATAGTTTTGATTTTGATATTCAAAACATTAATGAGGAATATGTTCAACCAGTTAACAAAAGGATGAGTCTTCATCATTTGTTCAATGATTACATGACCGATCAGTATCCAAAGAAATCTGATGAAAATTTCATAGAGATAATAAAGAATGGAAATGTTAGCGATCCGGGGATTGTTAAGAGAGAATATTGGACTTCTATGGAACTTACACGCTCTTGCTCAGATTTGGAAAGGAGGTATACATTAAAGAAAATTAATTGTGAGCTACCACCTACCAAGTCTAATTCATTTGAAGAAATACACAGATTAGATATGAAATTTAGTATAGGAAGTCCAGTTTCAGTATCTTCACATTACAGTGCTGACAATGTTATGTTGAAAAAACATTCTTCAAGCCAAGTCCTACCATCCAGAAGCCGAAATTTTTGGTGGAAAATTTTCCTATGGAGCCATAGGATTGTAAAAGGAACACGCAATACCCAAAGACAACCAATCCCAGTTAAAATAACTGTAAGAAAACAAGGTGGGTACTCTTCGGACACTCTAGAACCAGGGCATGGCATGGAATTAAATAAGTTGGGATCACCTGGTTCTTTCATTAGGAAATCCTTGAAAAAAGGGAGCAATAACAATGAGAAGCATCCCTTACATGACATCCATGTAGCAACTAGTCTATGGCCACAAAATCAGTGGGTTGCTTGCCCTACAGAATCTTATACCTTCTCAAGAGTTGATGAATGGGTAAAAGATCTCTCCATTCGTCCACCACAAATAATTAAAGATGAAACCGACTGCCCACCTTCTCCTCATGCTAATAAATCACTAGCAAGAAACTCATCGCGCATGACTAGACGTCCAAATACAAATACACCAGAAGATGTTATATATGCCAACAACGTCATTCAATCCCTAAATTCATCTTCACTAGTTGCTCATGTTGCAGAAATTGGACTGAAAGTTAACCCTATAATGTCACATTTCTTCGGTCTTCGTTCTGTCAATTTGTCTGGCAACTCTATAGGTAGGATACTCAACTCAAGAAAATGCTAAAAAAAATTGGCATTCATTGAAATGTTTTTAATGTTTCTGTTATGTTGAAGTTCAAATAATTCAAGGATCACTACCAAAGAGTCTTCATGTTCTCAATTTATCGAGGAACCATATTCATACAATTGAAGGGCTCAAGGAATTGACTCATTTGCAGGTTCTTGACCTCAGTTATAATAGAATTTCTCGAATTGGACGAGGTTAATTACTACTTACTTAAACATCGACCAAATTAATTATCTTGACTTCCAAGTCATGACTTAATGATTTTCTCTTGGAATTGTATCAGGTTTATCAAATTGTACACTAATCAAGGAGCTCTACCTTACTGCTAACAAAATAAGTTATGTAGAAGGGATGCATAGGCTTTTAAAACTAACAGTTCTGGACTTGAGCTTCAATAAGATAACTACAACTAATGCTCTTCGACAACTTGTGGCAAACTATAACTCTATGATTGCTCTAAATCTGCTGGGTAACCCAATCCAGAGCATTAGTGATGATCAACTACGAAAGACCGTGTGCAGTCTTCTTCGAAAGCTAGTTTTCCTGAACAAACAACCTATTAATCAACAAAAGGCACGAGAACAAGCTGTTGTAGAAGCAGTGCTAGGTAACAACATTTGGAATACTCGTATAAGAACAACTAGGAAAGTAAGTCTTAGATATTCTGCATATTCAAGCATGCATAGGAACAGTGACGTTATTTCTCAAAGGTGTAGGCATAGACTGAGAATTCCAACTCAAAGTCAATCTTTTAAGGCCACTTTATGTTCGCTGGCATCTTTATCTCGCTAAATATCTTCGTACTCTCTGATTGTGAACCTTATGGTTTCAATTTTTATCTTTTATTTTTTAATCTATTTTTATTTCATTTTAGTGTATTTATGTACTTAAAAAAGAGAAAGTTTTTTAAATATTAATGTTAAATGTATTCTTGATGTTTGGTTGAACATAGGCGTTCCTGATTTCAGGTTCTATTATTTTTTATTACTTCTCTAATAGCATGATAAATGTGTACTAAATGTCTAGTTAATCCATATTGATTGCATTTTAATACAAAAGTTAGCATCTCTATGTTATGTGAACTCTGAAATTGATATTGATTAATGTTTTAGTTTTTGTTTTGGTTGAATAACATAGGTAACTACAATGGTTAATAAAAGATACTAGTTTGGAGACATGTATTTCTGTTTAGTAGAATAATATCTATAGAAATCATCACTTATGTCACCAGTTGTTGGGAATTCTCACAAGATACGATTAATTTTCTTGATTCCACAACCTTAAAATCCTCTCTAAGAAGATGCTTTGACTTTTGTCTTTGTAAACCATAGTCATCATAGTAACATGGAAAAACCTATTTTCACGCACCTTATATAGTGTATTTATATTTATATGTAGGGTTTAGAAGGAGGAAAAGTGAATGGACTAAAGGCAAAATATGGGTAGACTTGACCCGATATTTTTTTAATATCTCTCACTCACATATAAGGGAGTGTGCAAGCTCCATCTATTTAAGGAAATTATATTCTTCTTTAAATTCTCCTGTTTTATTTCAAATAAGATATAATAGTTCGTGAGACCAACATACTGTGAGAACTTTTTGCTATGCATCCATTAGGAATATATAGTGTCCATTATCATCCTAAACATTATCAAGTAGATCACCATAAGCATGACCAATTTCCTAGATTATTTGGATCCATTAATATATCTCACATTAAACTAATGTATCAATAACACATAGTATTTTTAGAGTAGAATTTCTACCTCAACACTTTAATCCAACTGGTCCTGTGCTGTAAATAACATACGTGTCATAAATGGAATCTATGGTGCCTCTATGGATGTATGAAGGAGAGGGTCCAATTCTTATTGTCTAAGACTTACGGCTCAATCTATGGACTGTATGTGCATTCTATGGACCATACTTGGTTACCAGAATTGGGAGGTCAATTTTTCAAGTTGTTGTTTAATATATACACTCCCATACATAAACCGTATAATTCCTCTATGGTCTATACTTTATTACCGTAAGTGGAGACCTAAATTTCCAATGTTCTAGGTAAGAACTCATAGTCGGACTTATGGACTGCAAGTTGAATCTCTATACAGTATCTGGGTATTGTAAGTCAAGCCTCGATCAAGTGAATTAATGTCTAATATGTGGACATAAGTCAATGTAGTATGTAACTCATTCCAGGTCCTCCATAAGTTGTCCGATTCAGCGACTATTTCAGCATGAATTATGACCTTCCTACCATTTTTTTCTCATCTCTCAAGTCCTAGACTGGTTCTTCTATCTTCAAGTCCTCCAACCTCAAGGTAATCTTATTTTATATAAATCCTAAAGGTTTTGCATGATTCCATGAAAGATTATGTAATCCTCATCTTCAAAATCCTAGATTTTTAGAGGAAAATCCAATTTCTAGGCTCATGGAGGACACTGAAGGTTCTCCCTCAAATTTGAACTTGGTTTCTCTAATTACTTGATTACAACTAAGGTATATAAGGCTAACTCTATGCGTGAGACATCATTATTGTTTTTCATAAATGATCTTTTTAGTCCATGCATGTTGATTCCACGATTAGATAGGGTTTACACATTAAATTTGAGAATCCTTCATGGTTTATCATTACTAATATCTTAAATCCTTATGAATTCCTATGAATTTCCTTCATGTCTCCTTCTATGGATTTTCATGTTCACCCATGAAATTTTGACTAAATTATATTTTTACCCTTTTGTTACAAGTAAGATCTTTATGTTTTCATAAATAAGTTTTTCCATTAGTTTTGAGAAAATTATTTTGTAGGAGTTGCACCACACTCTATACACACAATTTTTACCATGATTTTGGGCTTTTAAGCAAACCATGATTTATGAGCTTTCTAGATTAATGCATGACTTATGATTATGAGCTTTTAGATAGAGCATGAATTAAGATTACGAGCCTTCCAACTAATTTATGAACATGATTCTAATGGGAATAAATGGTTAACCAGGAGGGCATAAATCTACTTATGAAAAAGGATTGAAACCATGTTTTCCAACATAGGAATAGGTATCATTTCATGTGTTCGGGCACATCCCTCATGTTTCTCTAAGCAAAAGAATTATAGGACCTCGCTAGCAACTCCTACATATATGCCTTATACACCACAAGGTATGAGAAGCCTTAACTGATCAAGGAGAGATCAGACTTCGTGTATTCATATGGTGAATCATGTATGTCGGTTATACTATGAAGCTCCCAATATGATTAATTTTTTCATGAGATACTACTTTTGGGTCAACCCGATATTATTTTTATATAGTTTTACCCTAATATGATTTACTATGATTTTGAATTGTCCTTCTACTTGAGTATATTTCATATTTTATTCTACCATTTTATAAACCAAACAATTCCATATTTTCTTACGTTCCTTTTGTTGGGGTGCTGCATTGTTTAATAATATAGACTCAGGTACTAAGATATTTGGCGAAGCAGCGCCTTTAGCTCCTCACATTTTAGCCTTTAGTGATCCCTATTTACTCTTGAGGCAATCTTTATGTCACTCCCCAAGCCTACACCCTGGATATAACAAAGTACTTGAAGTCACAAGTGACCCCAAGTCAACCCCTGGCTTATCATACACTGGTACTCTGAGTAACCATGCACAACGAAAATTTGAGATAATATAAAAATGGTATTTATGAAAAATTAAAAACTAAAAATAGATAGTTAAAATATCTAAAAATCTTAAATCAAGTCTAAATATGAAAGCCATATAGATCTGATGATTTGCTGGGACAAGCCCCACAGCTAACTCTAAGGTATAACTGAGCGAAAGAACTGCAGAAATCAACATTTTCCTCGAAAGGTGAGGACTCACCAGCTGGTAACTCTAGGAGTACGTCTACTCAATGTACTGAGACTGAGAACCTCCAGCTGTATCATAATACAATACAACATAGAAAGTATGCGTTAGTACGTTGAATGTACTGAGTAAGTGGGAAAAGAAAATGTAACATAAAGTAATAAATAACTAAACTATAATAATATACAGTAATGCATTACTGGACTACAATGACATAGAGTAATACATAACTGACTATTATGTCATAAAGTAATGGCTAATTGAGTTGTAATGACATGCAATGACCAACGGAAAATGCTAACCAGTGAACCAACTGCTATAAAACTAATATGGTCAAAAATGACCCTGGGTGGTGGTCATAACCATGTCCTATGTCTGAAATACTGCGTCTGAGATATTGCACTGAACTTATTTGGACTGAAGAATCTGAGAGTAAACCGCACTGACTAGTTGGAGAGGCTATAACCGACATATAACCACATGAACTAGACGTGGAGTCCGATGTACACACCCCGTCGGAAGGACCCAATATACCTTGCCAGGGTATAAAGGCATGGACAGTGAAAATCACTGTCAAAGGGGGGCCGTTAGGCCAAGTAAATCAAACCTACAGTGGCAACGTTGTTCTGGAACCTGGGTGCTCTGGAACCCCGACCCTTTCGGTGCTAAGTCCTACTCCCACTAGATAATCCTATTACTACTACCACTACTGACAAACGAATAACTCAAAACTAGGGCCCGAGTCTATACCTCACCCAGGGATACAGAATGAGAGTTCCTGCACGTCTTATACGACCAGAATTGGAAACTGAGTTCTAAAACTGATCAGATCTTCTTATCAGGAAGCATCGTAACCTTCTAAAGAACAACTGATAACTGAACTGGGGTCATGGGGCTGGTCAGAGATATATAACTGGAATGTCATGACCGCCTAATGGACCAAATAAAATAAATTCTAAGTCTGATTCTGATAATTGGGAGGCCTCACTAACACCTCGGGAAAAGACTAGAGTCAAACTGATCAGCTGACATTTCTGATATTTTTGAGTAGGCTAGTATTTTGACTGAAACTGGAATAGCATAATATTACTATGAAAAACTACTGACATTAACAACGTGGAAAAATCCCAACACAGATAATGGACCTTTTTGAAGGACTCTACGTGTTTTGAGCGTGGACTGAGACATTGGAACTGAATATACCAGGACATTAACTCCTACTCAAGGATCTATGTCAATCAATCATCACTCACCCGAAACTTAACATATGAACATAAAATTTCTGTTGGAATCCAAGTCATGCAAGTTGCACCCTAATCTATGATAAGGACCAGGACTAACTTTTAGCTAATTCGAAGCCTTGGAGTCTAGGGAAATTATAGACATACCTTTTCTTACTCAAATCATGGAATCATGAGCCAAGAAGACGATTCAAATCATGGATTCTATATCCATACAATCTCAGGGATTAAAATAATTCATTAAACATGTATAGAAAAATCATGGTAAAAATAAGCATGTGCGTACTTCATAAGAATCCTAGCTTGAAAATAATGCTAATGCACAGGAAATGTTTAGAAAACATGCTACTACCATTTCTTATGCCAAAATCATGAATTTTAATAATGATTTCATAATATACATTGCTAGTTATCATGAGGGTCTGAAAATTTATGAAAAACATACGAGAAATCATGCTTGATTGAAACCTCAAGACATAAATTCTTGTTACAGTTATATAACTAGGGTTTTTATGTAATCTAGGGACACAAGGACGAAAAGGAATCCTTGTTGAAGTCCCACATACTTGGCTTGATGAAATATCGCTCTAGAACTTGAATCTTGAAGTCATTGAAGAAACCTTAGGTGTTCTTGAGTTTTTGAAGAGAAGAGGAAGAAGGATTTTTGTGAGTTTTTGGATTCAATGAGGGGTTAGGCTAGATATTCCCCTTAAAACCGTACCTCCACAAACCCAAAACGATGTCACTTCAAAGTTAGAAGCATAGGAGTATACAAAAATGTCCCTGAAGAAAATTGAAATTTTCCCCAAATTTGAGGTCACGACTCAAGCAACAAGTCATTGTCACAAACAACGACTCGTCGTCTCGCCCGTTAGGTACACTGGAGATCCACAAAATTTTATCATTCTTCAGACCATGACCAATGTAACGAGTCATTACTGCATCCTACGACCCGTTAGATCCACTAGTCAAGTACATTGGAAATTTTTCTAAAGTCACAACTTCTCCCCTCTAATGATTGACTTGATGAGTCGTTGCCTCACCTAACAACTCGTCACATCCTTCCATCTACTACACTGAATTCATAACTGATGCCACCACCCAATGACCGACATAACAAGTCGTTCCCTGACTCATTTTGAAGCAAATTTCTGCTGACTTTTCTGCTGAGCTTCTTCTAACTCTAGGGTTTGATCTCTAGGTCTTCCAAGGTGTTACATTATCTCCCTCTTGGGAACATTAGTCCTCGAATGTTGGCTTAACATAATAAAACAATAGAGACTATACTGATATCTATATATCAATCAATCACAGCTAAACACCAACAGTGTATTTGACTCTAAACCAGCCCTGTACACCAAATATGAATATCCGTATCTAACATGCATACCATGTATCAAGGGAAGACGAAGAACATGAAACCAACATAGAACTAGACAAAACACCGAAAAGAATTCTTCCTCCTTTTTATCCGGTATAGAACTGATACACACTAATTCTTCATTCTCAAATCAATTCCTGATACTAATCTAGGATTCAAAATATCTAAGTTGACTTAGGTTAAGGAGTTCATAAGCACGAGTCACTCCTGTCATCTGACACTGAGCACATACATGAGCACATACATGAGCTGGTTTGGTTCTACAGAACATACTAAGAAATTTCTATAGACTGAGTTTGAGCTGACTACATCAGAAACACGAATTAACACACATAACTGATTGATAACATGGAAATAAGCATAAGGGACTTAGAGAACAAGACTGGTATCACTATCTGAAGAGGTTACCTCTAAACCTCCGGAATCTTACATAGGAAATGGACACACTTTAACTTCAACTGAAATACAAGGGAAATTATCTGAACCCTTGAGAGGTCGACATACTGCAAGCTAAAGCTTGAACTTCTTATGAGCGTTCTAAAGGTCAAACTTATTTCACATATTCACTATCTCCCCCTTAGCTTAAAGTCATCATTCTCAGGCTTTTAGATCCTTTCTTAAGGCTAGGCTAACATCACTAACTCTTGACTTCTCATTCACCTCGGTAAGCTATCACTGAAGGCTTCATAGTTATAACCATTTCATACTAGTCATGGGATAATTCTTATACTAACATACAAATTAGTATCTCATACCTTATACTATGGCTCCTAGGCCTAAAACATCCAAGGATTAGGATGAGAATCATCTTAACATACCTGTTACTAAATACAGAACTGTCGGCCATCTGTACGGGATGTGTGCTCTGCTGAGATGAGCAAGTTGCTGGAGCTACTGGGATGGTAGGTGGATTCCTCCCATGTTCCTCCATAAGGCAATTCTATATTCTATGGCCTGATCGACCACATCCAAAACATCCTTCCCTACCAAACAAACATTTTTTGGGGTGGCTCCTTCCACACTTCTTGCAAGATGGGTGACTCGACAAGGCTGCAGAAGAGTTAGCTGGAGCTCTACCTTCTCCCCGTTTGGCTGCTGGGCACTCCCTGAGTTTATAGCCTGACTTGCCACACCAAAAGCAACCGCTAGATCCAGCCCTACATTCTCCCAAATGTTTCTTCCCACAGTTCTTGCAAGCTGGGTATGTAATCTCCCTTACTCGGGGTTTGTTAGGAGCAATGGCTATCGATGGTGTTGGGGCTGATAATCTCTGACAAGACTGGAAATGAGGTCTACCACTCATCCTTTGTTGGGGATACCTTATGTCCCTTGTCCTTGCCCTCTTGCTTCCCTTTTCTTCTCCCTTGATCCTTCCATCTGCTTTTCGACCATAAAACTCAGATGGATTCCTTTCTAAGAAGTTTCGATCCCCGGCAGCTATTATCTCTTCGGTAGGATTTGCAAGTGTGACTGCCTACAGGTTAATCTGAGTGGTCGCAGCTTGTATTAACACTTTAATGGCAACCCTGAGCTCTGTATCCATCAATCGCCCACTGAGAGGGTCTATTGGGGTTGGTGGGACTGATGGATTCCCGCTATTCTTCCCTCTAATAACACCCCTTTTGGGAGACATTATCTGCGAACGCGTTAGGCACGAATTAGAAGAGAGCCTTAAAATTTACACTCTATCGCACGATGGGAATATGAAAAAAAGGGAATTTTTTTCCAAATAAAATCTCGTAGCCTCCTTGTCATAAGGGTGGTGCGCTTCACACCCATGAAAAGGAATCTACTTGATGTGGCTTTCAAACTTGTTGAGGATACTCTAAACCTAGTGCTCTGATACCAAGTTTGTCACGCCCTGATCCTACACCGTAGATGTAACACGGTACTTGAAGTCACAAGTGACCCCAAGTCAACCCCTGCTCTATCATACACTGGTACTATGAGTAACCCATGCACAACGGAAATTTTAGATAATATAAATATAGTATTTATGAAAAATTTAAAACTCAAAATAGATAGTTAAAATATTTGAAAATCTAAAATCAAGTATATATCTAAAAGCCATCTAGATCTGATGAGCTGTTGGGACAATCCCCACAGCTAACTCTAAGGTATAACGGAGCGAACAAACTACAGAAATCAACATCGTCCTCGAAAGATGAGGACTCACCAGCTGGTAACTCCGGGAGTACGTCTACTAACTGTACTGAGACTGAGAACCTGCAGTTGTATTATAATACGATACAACATAGAAAGTATGCGTCAGTACATTGTATGTACTGAGTAAGTGGGAAAAGAAAATGTAACATAAAGTAATAAAAACTGAACTACAATAATATACAGTAATGCATAAATGAACTACAACGACATAGAGTAACACGTAACTGACTGTAATGTCATAAAGTAATGCCTAACTGAGCTTTAATGACATGCAATGACCAACGGAAAATGCTGAACATTGAATCAACTGATATAAAACTAATATGGTCAAAAATTACCCTGGCTGGTGGTCATAAACATGTCCTATGTCTGAAATACTGAGTCTGATATATTGCACTGAACTGATCTGCACTGAAAAATCTAAGAGTAAACCGTACTGACTAGTGGGAGAGGCTATAATCGACATATAACCACGTGAGCTAGACGTGGATTTAGATCTACACACCTCGTCCGTAGAACCCAATATACCTTGCCAGGGTATAAAAGCATGGACTGTGAAAATCACTGTCAAAGGGGGGCCGTTAGGACAAGTAAATAAAACCTACAGTGGCAACGTAGTTCTGGAACCTGGGTGCTCTGCAACCCCGGCCCTTTCGGTGCTAAGTCCTACTCCCACTATATAATCCTATTACTACTACCACTACTTACAGGCGGATAGCTCGATACTGGGGCCCAAGACTATAACTGACCAATGGATACTGACTGAGAGTTCCTTGAGTGTCTTATAGGACCATGTTTGGAAATTGAGTTCTAAGACTGATCAAAGCTACTTATCAGGAAGCATCGTAACCGTCTAAAGAACAACTGATAACTGAACTGGGGTCCTAGGGTTGGTCAGAGCTATATAACTGGAATGTCATGATCGCCTAATGAACTAAATAAAATAAATTCTAAGTCTGATTCTAATAACTAGGAGGCACCACTAACACCTTGGGAAAAGACTAGAGTCAAACTAATCAACTGACATTTCTGAAATTCTGAGTAGACTAGTATTTTGACTTAAACTGCACTAGCATAATCTAACTATGAAAAACTACTGACATTAACAACGTGGAAAAATCCCAAAACTAATAACGGACCTTTTTGAAGGACTCTACGTGTTTTGAGCGTGGACTGAGACTTTGGAACTGAATATACCAGGAAATTAACTCCTACTCGAAGATCTATATCAATCAATCATCACTCACCCGAAACTTCACATATGAACATAAAATTTCTGTTGGAATCCAAGTCATGCAAGTTGCACCCTAATCTATGATAAGGACCAGGACTAACTTTCAGCTAATCCGAAGCCTGAGAGTCTAGGGAAATTATAGACATACCTTTTCTTACTCAAATCATGGAATCATGAGCCAAGAACACGATGTAAATCATGGATTCTATATCCATACAATCTGAGGGATTAAAATCATTCTTTAAACATGTATAGAAAAATCATGGTAAAAATAAGCATGTGCATACTACATAAGAATCCTAGCTTGAAAATAATGCTAATGCATAGGAAAATTTTAGAAAACATGCTACTACCATTTCTTATGTCAAAATCATGAATTTTAATAATGATTTCATAATATACATTGCTACTTATCATGAGGGTCTGAAAATTTATGAAAAACATAGGAGAAATCATGCTTGATTGAAACCTCAAGACATAAATTCTTGTTAGAGTTAAATGACTATGGTTTTTATGTATATATCGGGACACAAGGACGAAAGGGAATCCTTGTTGAAGTTCCTCATACCTGGCTTGATGAAATATCGCTCTAGAACTTGAATCTTGAAGTCATTGAAGAAACCCTAGGTGTTCTTGAGTTTTGGAAGAGAAGAGGAAGAAGGATTTTTGTGAGTTTTTGGATTCAATGAGGGGTTAGTCTATATATTCCCCTTAAAAACGTCCCTCTAGGAACCCAAAACAACGTCACTTCAGAGTTAGAAGCATAGGATTTTGTAAAAATGTCCCTAAAGAAAACTGGAATTTTCCCTGAATCTGAGGTCACGACTCAGGCAACGAGTCGTCGTCACAACCAACGACTCATCGTCTCGCCTATTACGTAAACTGTAGATCCATAAAATTTTATCATTCTTCAGACCACGACCAATGTAATGAGTCGTTACTATATCCTACGACTCGTTACATCCACTCATCAAGTATATCAGATATTTCTCTAAAGTCACAACTTCTCCCCTCTAACGACTGACTTGAAGAGTTGTTGCCTCACCTAAAAACTCGTCACATCCTTCCATCAACTACACTGAATTCATAACTGATGCCACCACCCAACGACCGACATAACGAGTTATTCCCTGACTCGTTTTGAAGCAAATTTTTGGTAACTTTTTTGTTGAGCTTCTTCTAACCCAGGGTATGACCTAGGTCTTCCAGGGTGATAAATTTTATTTTGATGTTGATTAGTTTTCTTGTTAGAGGTACGCCAGGTGCCTTTTCTCGATAAAATAGTTATTCATGGCTTGATAGATTTGTTATTTTAGCATGTTCTCATGTTATTACCTACGCTCGGGTCGATCTTTCCTAGGCCATGGCTTGGAGCGTGACAAACATGGTATAAGTGCACTACGTTCAAGTGTCATAAGGAGTCAATGAAGTTGTGTCTAGTATCATCTTAGTTATTGGTATGAAGCATGCTACATTTATTATAAGGAGGTTGCATGACATGTAAGAATTCTACTCTTCTTTCATACTCTAAATCCTTTTGTAAAATTAACCCAAATCATTGAATCTAGCTCCTACACTATTACGAGTTCCAAAAAATGCATACTAAGAGGAAACCAACCTCAAGATGGAGGTTTAATGTTACTGTTGGTACTACCACATAGGTGGATGTAGTGGTTGCCTCACACTCAGGGGATGTAGAAAGATTTTCAGGTCGCTCAGAGGGCCAACACACTAGGGTATTATCTCTACCACTAACAACAGGCACAATGGGGAACCCCGCATCTTTCATGCCTCAACAGAAAAACTCTTCTAATAAAGAATTTAGAGGAGTTATTCAAATACTCACCCATATTCTTGTGGCTTAATCTCAGTGTCAGGAATCATCCCTTACTAATTATAGTTCACAGGAATGAACCACTACCTTTAGAATTTGAAAATTTCTCTAGATAACCGTAGTCTTCAAAGAACACCCTCAAAATTTAATTGACAAGATCCATAATATCCTTCGATCCATCCATGTTTGTGAAATAATGGGAGTCGAATTTGCTTCTTACTAGTTGAAGGTTATTGCTGCCACTTGTATGAACATTGAGAGATGTCTAGAGGAAATAATGCAACTCTTGCAGTATGGAGCGATTTCAAGGAGGCGTTCATTGGTCACTTCCTATCCTTACTACTACGGGAGACTAAAATTGAGGAGTTTATGGGACATAAAAAAGATGGTATAGGCATAAGGGAGTAAAACCTTAAGTTCAAATTTTATTCCATAGATGTTTAGTAGAATGAGGGAAAGGATGCAGGTTCGTGCACGGCCTCTAAGCCACCTAACAGGTGCTTGTGTTTCAACCTTACTATAGAAGCACATGGATAAAGATGGATTAATGGTTTATGCACAACAGACAGCAGATAGGAAGCAAGCGCACATATCTGATCTATAAAGGAACTAATAATAGAAGGCCATGTCAGATGGCAATGATAGCAGTCATCAGGGGAATAATAGTCGATCCTATTTCACATGAGGTCATCAGGACTTCTCAATCTGCTACTAGTGAAGCGCATCAGGGATATCGAAATGAAAAATAAGGCCAAGGTAATCTAAGTAATAACCTAGAGCACCAGGCTCTCAAAAGAAGGCTAGTGTTGCTCGAAATACTTCATGATATCCTCCTTGCAACAGATATGGCAAGAGATACTTGGAAGGATGTCTATTGGGAATGAATGTATGCTATGGATGTGACTTTCAAGGCTCTAATGATACTGCTTGAATGCAAGACATAGAATTGGAGGTAATCCATCAAAATCTCATAATAGAGCACCTGCTCCACAATTTCTCCACGCCATACACAAGACCCCCTAGGTGAGGTAAAATTAGAGGAGGAGGGAAGAATTGTTATATGTTTTTTCTAGCCTTCAGAACATAGAGGCATTTCTTGATGTTGCTACATATATGTTATCAATGGTCACCTTTGACGTTATGTCCTTAAGTGTCAGGACCCAAAATCTTCATTGAGTCGTGAGGGCACCCACCATCCCCATGGGCAATTCGTTTATTAATCAATTGACAGTATGAATGATGCAGAAGTAATGAAAGAAGGCAATGAACTATTATAAGTATGCAAATTGGCGATTCAAAAATTAAAAAAAAACCCCAAGACCTAGTGACACTAGCACTAGAGCATCTACGAGTACCAAATGAGTCTGAAAAACTAAAGCCACTATCTAGAAATAAATAAGATAGGAAATAAAATAAGAAGTCTCTAGAATTCAGTACTGCCAAAGAGAAAGCATATCACCCTGAACTCTTAATGCAACAACCCTGAATCATGTAGCAACTCAAGTACCATTAGTACTTAATTCAGACTCTACATGCAAAAAGACGCAACAAGTATAGAGTTAGTATGCAAAACACATGTACTCAAAAAACTTTGATAACTAACCCTTTCTAGAAGAGATGGGGAGATATAATCCTAACATTTTCTTTTCAATAGTTGTAAATATACAATAATTATAATTCTTCCAAACAAGAATTTATAGATTTCATATCAAACAATGAGACAAATACAACATGTATTAGACGAAGTCAGCTACACAACTAATGATATCACAATATGCCTCAATATAGTCAGCATATCAACTACATCACTGTCTATATCATAATGCGCCTAAAATATACCATGTCAAATCAATATTAGAACCATCTCAATACTTCAACACAACTCAGTATAAAATGCAATGAAGATGAGATGTAATGTACTGGCCAAGAACCTATATATACCCATTTTTTCTGTTGGATAATTGGCACCCATGGAGGACTCGCAAGGTCCATATACTTACTAGAATAATTTTCCATCGGCAATATCACACACCGAAACCATTTCCCATCGATAATAATACACATCAGAACCATTTTTCATCAATAATAACACATGTCGGAATAGTTACCCATTCGCAAATATACGTGCCTGAACTATTTTTCATCGGCATAACTATTAGCCAATAATAATCATACAACAATATTAATCCTAGCATGATTATGTATGCACAAACATATAACACAAGTTCATCAATCGACCATAACACAATAATCGTTAAGTCACCATTGAGTATCATGTAGTGCATAAATTTCTGTAAGTGAAGCACATCGCAAATCGTGGATACATAAATGCTCATAATACCCCCTTATTACCTGTTACCCTTAAATTTATATATTATATCAATTCTAACACCTCAAATAATTAAAATCTTTACTTGCCTCAAACCAAATCCCAAGCATCAAATGTACAAATTTTTCCTTCTTTAATACTTCAAAATGACCACAATATGTTCAAATACATAATCTTCATAAGAATACGAAACAATGACATCTATATTTCTTTATTTATTTTTGGCTTGATAAATCAAGTCCAAAAGTCACCCTAGGCTCCGGAGCTGAATTTGGAATTTTATTTAGATTATTAACCCATAGTAAAATAAACTCTCACATCAAATTCCAATTAAAATGGATCGTTATTCGATCCCTTGATAAAAAATTATTATTCTAAGAACCCTATACCTAAAAGCTCAAATTTCAATCTAATTTCATGAATTAAGCATGAAATAATTAATTATCTAGAACAAAAATAGTGGGTTTAAGGTAGAAACAAAACCCACGAAAAATACAGAACCAACACATAATCACCCAAAATTGAGTCTCTTAGCTCTCAAAATTGCACTAAAAATAATAGAATCAGACTTGGAATTTTAATTCTATCTAGTTATATAAAATGTGCGAATTTTATCATTAAAAGTCCAATTTTGTTACCAAAAGCCCGAATTTAGGTTTACTAAAATGACCCTAAATCCCTCATACAATCTCAAAATTCAATAATTCTTTCTCATGTACTTAATAATAATATGGATCTATTTTGTAACAGCCTAAACGTACCTAAGAACAAACCTAAGGGTTACATTAGAGAAAGATAGGAAAAATTACACCAGGATCACAGAACGACTCAACGAACAAGTGATTGTGTAAAAGAACAATCCATCGCAATGCCGCCTTATAACCCCACAGTCCATCCTCCCATAAACAACGGGCCTAGCAATGACTCATTAGATTATCCAATAGGCCATTGTAAGCAGTCATTTGGTGGAGTCCAGTAAGGATTCTTTGATTGGTTTTGAGACAACGGATGGACACCATAGCTCATTGTGTCATGTAACAATTTGTGGTATGGACCCGTTGAATGAAGTTTGAAATTCTTGCAGGGCAAGGAAGTGGTGACAATGGACAGATCCAATGAGCTGTCGTATCTAGCAACGACTTATTGGATGAGTCATTGTAGTTGGCAGTCAGGTTGTTCATGCGATTTTGCAGGGGAGTTTTATAATTTTCCAAGCTCCTAACTATCTAGTGACATCATTTTAAGCCTTGCAATGAGTGTTTTAAGAGTTTTTATCCTATCTTAAGTAACTAGGCTTCCATGTATGCATTGAATTGAAATAGCCTTCCGAGATCAAACAAGAATTCTCCTAAATTTCTTTGCCAATTCTCTTGGGCTTTCAAAACTAGTTTGGAAATCACTTTACCCAGGTATGTAGGGCTATTAATTGGGGGATTTCTTCCACCCTCACTCTCAAAATTCTACTCAAATTCATGAATTCAAGTTCTTAATAAAGTGTATTAATTCCTAGGGTTTTAACCCAATTCTTTAAAACTACCTATGCTATGTTTATGGGTCTAATCACCTCATGTTCTAAAGTATGTTGTAAGTCTAATGGGAAGATTTTATCTTTAATTTAATTATAAATTCAAGATTTCAAGTTATTAGAAATTATTCCCTATTATGAAAGTTTTATGAAATTCAAGCTTATGATCCATGATTTCAAGTATGATGAGTTATCTAGTACGCATGAATGTTTATGAAATCTAAACTTATGATTTCATAATTTTGACTTATGAAGTCTATTTCAAGTATGCATGATTTTATAACTTGGGCAAGCCCATACAAATTAATTATGTTTACTATGATGTAGCCAAGGCTAAAAAGATCAGTTAATGAAATGATTTGGACTCAACACTCCCGATGAAACTTATGATATGATATGGATGATTTTGGCATAATTTAGTGCTATTTTATATCTTAATTTAGTCGGGTTTGTCTAATTATACACTTACATTCTTATGCGATTTTTTGTAAATTTGGGTATGCACTAACCAACATGATTAGTCCTTGTTTTGTAGGTGTAAAATGCATATGAGGGACTAAATAATGATGGGCGGAGTGAAGGAATGGTTTGGGATTGAATTGAAAAAGATGGAAAGAAAACATGCCATGGCAAGGCTAGCCGCACTAGGAAGCATGCCACGCTGTGCGTGTGTCACGCCCAGCGCCGTGCCACGCTCACGCCATGCGCGCGAGGTGCTGCCCTCCAAGGCGCCTGCGCACCAGCTTCTGTGCGACACCAGGCACTGCTGCGCGCCGCAGGCCGTGTCACACTGGCCATCGCGCGAGAGGAGCTCTGTGCCATGTCGTGTGTCGCGCATGCACTTTGTATAACCTGTCGAGGATGCTAGTTACAGTGGGCATCCGCGTTCCATCCGTGTCATGGAGGCGAGTTGGCGTGTTCACCTCCGTGCCATGGAAACATTCCATGACAGGACAAAAAGTGCAAATTTCCCATTTAGTATAAATTAAACCCTTAGATTCTAAAATCATTTGTCACGAAATATTTTCTAGAAACCGTATGAGGAGCGAAGGGAGAAGTGAAGAACTCACCTAGGGTTCACTAATTTTACATTCTCTTTTACTTATTCTTGTAAGTACTCTACTTTAATGATGTTTTTAAGTTATTGTACAAACATGAGTGGCTAAAACCCTTCCCCTAGGGTTGAGGCTACGTGATATGATTGTAATGCATGAATACGTTTTGGTTGGAGTTGTTAATTTTTGTTTTGTCTTACGTTCTTTATTATGGTTGTTTTATGCTTGATCACCATGAAAACATACATGTATAGCTAGGTAAAAGCTCGAAAGAGTAACCCTAGGCAAGAACATAGGAATGTAGGGTGCAAGTTCTTATCTTTCGATATGATTCGCAATTAGGATAAATAATATACCTAAATTGCCTTGCTTGGTTTATAAAACGGGATGATAGCAAGACACCGACTTAGAATTATCGCAAAACCATTTGTAGAAGTAATTGTGAAACTAAATTTGGTTAAATGATTAGAGGTACGAAAGTCCTTAATCAAGGGTGCAAACTCCGTAAACCACATCCATGTAATTAAATTGCTCACGAATTAGGACGTCACATCCCCACTCAATGATATAGGTGTGAGACTAGTTTGTCATGTTTAGAGGCTCGAAAGACCATGAATATAGTATTTTAATTATGTGATACAAAAACTAAAGTTTTCATACTCGAACAATTGAGAATTGTAGCATTGCATGATTATTAGGCCCTCACTCTAGTTGCTTCTTATATTGTTTCTCAAGTATTTTGTGATCACCCCTAGACTTAATTAGAATTTACCAAAAATTTCTATAATCAGCCCTTGTGAAGTTAATTTTAACACTTGAACTTGAATATCATTGTATTGGTCCAGTCCCTGTGGGTTCGACATCCAGCTCTTAAAAAAGGCTATTGTATTACTTGTACGACCATGTATGCTTGCATGTGCTCTGGGTGCGAACAAGTTTTTGGCACCGTTCCCAGGGACTAGTGAAGTTTAGTGAATTTTTCTATTTTTGTGTGATTTTTAATTTCCTTAGGTGTTGACAAACTTGGTCTTAGTCTGCTATAATATAGGTGAAAGGTTGTCCTTGTTACACCCCGTAAATGTCTAGCATTTACTAGACCTATTCGCATGTTGGTTGAGAGTTTTAGAATACCATATATACGAGGAAAGGGACCGGGGAAAGGAAAAATGAGTGCCAAGTCGGGATTTCGTGAGAGTTGGCCGAACCAAGCTGCCCAGAGGGGCAAAGTGGCACGGAGAAGAATCAGTGCGTTAGCCAACGTGGCACGGAGCAGAATCAGCGAGTTGGGCAACATGCCACATTGCCTTGTCTGCTGCCTCAAGTATATAAGGGTCTCATACTTAGAAGTTAAGTTGTAAATAAAAAACCACGACCATCAGAGGATAGGGACAAAGGAGAATTATAATTTTCATCTAATTACGCTGCTAAACGCCATCAAAATTCAAATTAACTTCGGATATCGAAGTATAAGGCTATAGGGAGCATTTCTATGGAGTTAGTTTCGTGAAATTCGCCTGGAAAAGTGTCGTCCTGCCGAGCCGAAGTTGTTGGAATTGCTCCAAACTAGTGTCAATACTATCCCAGGCTTAAAGTAAGCATTTCTCCCATCTACATTCTCGAGAAATAACGAGGTTTCGACCGTGTTTCCTAAAATTGGAATATAGTTAATATTTATGCTGAATTTAGTTTTAAAACTAGTCCTATATTTTCAGTAAAAATGTTTCAGTTGAGAAGGGCAGTTGAACACGAGCAAAAACTCGCCAGTTAATCGGTAAACAACGATCGAGGTATGTTAAGGTATTATCTTTCGGCAAGTTAGTTTCTTCAGCATAATAATCTAGTATGAAGTCCCAATAAAGTATGTCCGGAGTATGTTACCATGTTTAGTTGTCGTTGTTAGTTGAGACTTGTAATTATATTGTTTTGGAATGGATTATACCTATATAGCTTCCGTCACCACCCCAAGGTTAATAGCTGTGTCGACTCACCCGGCAGGGGCGAGTATACGTTGCTCTACGGAGCTGCATGCCATCTGCAAGGGACGAAGATGGGAATCTAGATCCTCATATTTTCCGTGGTTGTCCTTATACATACCCCCACCGAGCGCTTACGCCTGGGGTGTAGATATCAGGAGTCCTCTGGACTCAGGTACAACTATAGTCAAGGGCCCAGGGGGCCCAGTTGCACACCCAAGGGATCATCAGGATGCTTATAGCTGGTAGTTGACTCAATATGACCGTGATAGGGGTATATAGATTGAGGTGTACTCACTAGGGCTAATGGGAGCCCAGGTGGGTTTTTCTGTGCTGATTGTACTTTCCGGCTTATGGGGGCCAAGTAAGGTTTATGTTTGCTTTAGTTACTGATAGTTAGACAGTAAGACGCCTCGTTTGTCAGATATGAGCCCTACCCTCCTCATTACAGTTATGTTGAGCCCTAATTTCACTACTTCAGTTAGCTTCAGTCCGTTTTCCATACTTCAACTATTGTCAGTTCTATTTATTACTTTCAGTCATTTAAAGTTATTGCTTTACATACTCAGTACCTATGGTACTGACGCCCTCTTTTGGGGCGCTGCATTACTTTCCTGCAGGTACGCATAGACGAGGAGAAGATCCCTCATTATTTCAGTCAGCTGCACAAAGCCATCAGCTCCTTTCTTACAGAGCTTGTGTGATAGAGGTTTAGTTCTTTTTGGTTGTACAATATGTGTAGGCCGAGGTCCTGTCCCAACAATCTTATAACTCCTACAGGCTTGTAGATTGTATTATTTCCCTGTGGTTAGTTGATATCAGTCGTGTAGGGCCTTGTGTTGTCGTTGATTGATGGCCTGCCTTGTCGGTCATAGCTCAGTTCAGTATCTGATTTTACCCTATAGTAATAAATAAATATCATGGAGGCCTTGTCGGCCCGCATAGGACTCCCTATGTTTGCTTGTCTCTGGTTAGCTGGTTATTTTCACAGGTGGATATAGGCCTTGTCGGCCGGGGGTTGTATTTACAACCGCTATATAACCCGTTGTTTCCTGATTCTAGAGTTAGAGCCAGCCCTGCACCAGAGGTGCTTAGGCTCACTCAGCTCAGTAGCTTAGGTCCTAGTAGGGCACTAGGTGCCAGTCATGCCTCCCAAGGTGGGGCATGACAAACTTGGTATCAAAGCAGGTCGTATCCCAGGGAGTCTGCAAGCCATGCTAAGTAGAGTCTTGTCTATGGATGTGTTGTGCACCACATACTATAGGTAGGAGGCTTCAAGGCATGACAGGATGGTTACTCTTTCTTCTTATTCAATCGTGCTATAGAGCGGTATAGTATAGGGTTAAGTCCCTAAGCTCATTATACTCTTTTTCTTATAAAAAAATGTCGGACCAGCGACACCCTACGATAGGCAGGAGGCTAGATGTAGCAGCAGGAGAGGGCACCAGCCGGGTTCCCCAGCTTCGATCAGAATCGGCCCGATCTGAGGACGATACGGAGGTATCATCTCGACCTCCCCAGCGGTCTCCACCACGTCAGGAGCCGCTTGGGACCGCTGTGTGACGACGCCGCCTCTGGCAGTTTCTGTACCCGTACCATCCAAACATGAGGTCAGGAGCACGGTAGTGATGGTAGCACAGATGATGGTTGCTCAACGCTAGCTAGTGCCAGCTACAGTTGCAGAATCTTTAGGAGTGCCTGGTAGTTTGAGGGTCTGAGAGTTCCTACCAATAAGTCCCTCGCAATTCACAGGGACAGATCAGACCGAGGACCTTCAGGACTTCTTAGACAAGATGCAGAGGATTTTCAAGGTGATACATGCTACATCCACAGAGTCAGTTAAGTTGGCGGTATTCCGGCTACGGGACATCATCGTACTATGGTATGAGAGTTGGAAGAGGTCCCGAGGGAGAGATGTTCCCCCTCCAACCTGGCCCAGCTTCTCAGAGGCTTTCTTGGATCATTACCTAATGCTCGACAGTCCCAGGTTGATCAGTTCCTACACTTGGAGCAGGGGTCGATGAGTATTCGCGAATATGCCATGCGGTTTGATTCCTTGGCTCGTTATGTGCCATCCTTTGTGGACACAATGCCAGCCAGGGTATACCGCTTTATTATGGGGTTGAACCTAGAATATGTTGAGACCTGCATCAGAGCCACACTGCAAGAGGATATGGATATCGCCCATGTGCGGGTTTTTGCTCAGAATATTGAGGGTATCAAACAGCGGCAACAGGAGATTAGGAGGACAAGTAAGGAGCAGTGCCGTAGGGATAGATCGGGTGAATTACAGGAGGAGTCCCGAGGAGGACCTGGGCCACGGTTATCAGATAGGCCGCCTAGACCCCCGCCTCCACCACAGCGGCAAAGGAACCGGTCTAGTAACCGAGGGAAGCCAGAGCCCAGCGAAGATTCGCGACCAGTAGGTTCACAGTAGCAGAGGAGAGTTGAGTAGAGTGGGTTTACAATACCACTTTTCCCAATTTACAGTCGATGCCACTTTGGAGCATACAGGTATGGTTCCACAATATGCTACATTTGTGGACAGGAGGGTTATCAGATGAGGAATAGTCCAGCTAGGGGTCAGGGTGATCGGGATCGACAGGATAAGTCCTCGGCAGGATCACGAGCTCCAGCATCCCCGGTAGGGCATAGGCCCTTTCAGCTGGCAGAGGTCGAGGCAGATCAGGGGCCTCCCATTCAGTACCATCCCAGACCGTACTTATGCATTACCTGGGAGACAGGAGTCAGAGTCAGAGTCATCACCAGATGTTGTGACAGGTATGCTGAACATTTGCTCTCATCCTGGTTATGTGTTGATAGATTTGGGATCCACCTTGTCCTATGTTACACTGCTAGTGGCTCGAAAGTTTAGTATTATACTAGAATTGCTTCGGCGACCTTTCTCAGTGTCTACACCTGTTAACTCTATTATAGCCAGAAAGGTCTATCTGGGGTGTATGGTAGAGGTTCCCAGTCGTCAAACTATGACAGACTTGATAGAACTAGAAATGGTTGATTTTGATACTATTATGGGTATTGATTGGCTAGCTCCATGCTATGCCAATTTCGAATGTTGGACCAAGATTGTCCAATTCTACTTTCCAGGGGAGGCAGTACGGGAGTGGAAAGGTAGAACAACCACGCCAAAAGGTAGGTTTATTTCCTATCTTTGGGCAAGAAAATTGATAGAAAAAGGGTGCATTTATCATATTGTCAGAGTTTAGGATGTTCGGGCAAAGCCTCTGACCCTTCAGTCTATTCCAGTGGTTAATAAATTTCCCAACATATTTCCAGATGAGCTTCCTGGTATTCCCCCAGAAAGGGAAATTGATTTTGCAATCGATCTATTACCAAGCACTAAGCCTATATCTATTCCTCCATATCAGATGGCTCCTGCTAAACTCAGAGAACTAAAGGAACAATTGAAGGATTTGCTAGACAAGGGCTTTATCAGGCCGAGTACCTCACCATGCGGTGCGCCAGTTCTATTCGTGAGGAAGAAGGACGGCTCCCTCCGTATGTGTATAGATTACCGGCAGCTTAATAAAGTCACTATCAAGAATAAGTACCTGCTTCCCAGAATAGATGATTTGTCTTAACAGTTATAGGAAGTGAAGTATTTTTCAAAGATTGACTTATGATCAGGATATCATCAAGTTCAGGTTTGTGAAAGAGATATTCCAAAGACTGCCTTCAGGACCAGATATGGCCACTTTTAATTTCTAGTCATGGCCTTTGGACTGACAATTGCCCCAGCAGTGTTCATGGACATGATGAATAACATTTTCAGACCATACCTGGACTTGTTTGTGATAGTATTTATTGATGATACTCTGGTGTATTCCCTCTCAGAGGGAGATCACCAGGATCATCTACGGACAGTTCTCTAGATTCTCAAAGACCGCCAGCTATATGTGAAATTTTCTAAATGTGAATTTTGGCTGAATTAAGTAGCCTTCTTGGGCCATATTGTGTCAGATGCTGGTATACAAGTAGATATGCAGAAGATAGAGGTAGTGAAAACATGGCCTAGAACTACCACTCCGATTGATGTACGTAGTTTCCTGGGGTTAGCCGGATATTACAGAAGGTTCATGGAAGGATTTTCCACTTTAGCAGCACCTTTAACCAAACTGACGCAGAACGCTGCAAAATTCCATTAGACGAAAGCATGTGAACAGAGCTTCCAGGAACTGAAAGACATATTGACATCGTTACCGCTACTAGCATTGCTAGAAGGAACAGAGGGTTATGCAGTCTATTGTGACGCTTCAGGTGTTGGGTTAGGACGTGTTTTGATGCATCATGGTAAGGTGATTGCCTATGCTTCTAGGAAACTGAGGAAGCATGAGAAGAATTACCCTACCCATAACATAGAGTTAGCCTCAGTGATTCATGCCTTTATAATATGGAGACATTACCTGTATGGTGTCCATGTAAATATTTTCACTGATTACAAAAGCCTGCA
Source organism: Datura wrightii (assembly GCA_035772735.1). NCBI lineage: Eukaryota > Viridiplantae > Streptophyta > Magnoliopsida > Solanales > Solanaceae > Datura > Datura wrightii. The sequence goes on from JASDFA010000016.1 coordinate 126,159,838, forward strand.
GTATATTTTCACCCAGAAAGAGTTGAATTTACGGCAGCGTCGCTGGTTAGAGCTATTAAAGGATTATGATGTGAATATTTTATATCACCCAGGAAGGGCCAATGTTGTAGCAGATGCCCTTAGCCGCAAATCCATGGGAAGCCTGGCATATTTGCTGCCCGAGCGGCAGGAATTGGCCCGAGAATTGCATCAGCTAGCCAGTTTAGCCATTTGTATAGTAGAATCAGGAGACAATGGAGCGGTAATCCAGAATAACACAGTGTAATCATTAGTTGTGGAAGTGAAATAATGGCAGTATGAAGACCCTAGCCTGGTTCAACTCAGAAATAGGGTCCAGCAAGGGGAGGTGGCAGATTTCCAAGTAACCAAGGACGGATTTTTGAGATATAGGGATCTTCTGTACGTTCCAGACGTGGCAGGGCTTCGCCAAAAAATTATGGGCGAGGTACACTATGCCCGTTACTCTCTCCATCCAGGTTCGACAAAAATGTACCATGATGTAAAAGAGAACTATTGGTGGCCGGGAATGAAAAAGGGGATAGCAGAATTCGTAGCTCAATGTCCCAATTGCCAACAGGTGAAAGGTGAACATAAAAAACTAGGCTGACTGACACAGGATATAGCCGTGCCTTTTGATCTTGGGCAGATTTATATGCCCAAGTGATACTCAAACGTATCATTTTTACCTTGTTTGTTGTGCAATGTGTATATAATATCATGTAATTGGTAATAAAATGCGAATTTATACTAACCAACATGATTAACATTTGTTTTGCAGGTAAATGTGATTTTTAGGAGCTAAAATGCATGTTGGAACTATGTCGGAGTTGGACTCGGATGCGAGCGTGGAAAAGACCTTGGAATGCATATTTTATAGGGGCTCCGCGATGGAGCCGTGCCACGCTACCATCGCGGTAGCACACTGCCTGAGCAAGGATTAAAATGGCAATTTCCAGTGTGCCTGCGCGTCAGCTCCGTGGCACGGAGATAGGCCTCCGCGATGGCCTCCGTGCCACGTTGAGGTTAATTTTCCGGACCCTGGAAATTCCAGTGAAGGTCCGCGTCCACGCCGTGTCACGGAGGCAGTGCTCCGCGTTGGCCTCCGTGACACGTTGCTTGTTATTGCGGGAAATATTTCCCACTAGTATAAATAGCACACTTAGGTTTATTTTAAGTTAGTTTTTAGTTTTTAGACTGAGTTCAGAAGTGGAGAGCAGGAACGTGGGTTAGTAGCAGTTGAAGATTGGAAAAGCTAAGGGATTTCTTCTCTTCCTTTCTTCTTTCTATCAATTGTACGTATGATTTACACTCATTTTAGGATGATCAATCCAAGAATGAGTAGCTAATTCTCTTCCTTGCTGAGGTTTTGAACATGTGTAATGAATTCTGATTTTAATTGATATGGTTTCTTCTTCTTCTTTAATGTTGTTCTATTAATTCTTGTTTTTACTGCATTAGTGATTGGCCAACATTAATGTACATCTAAAAAGTCCAATTTCACTCGAAAGAGCAAGAAATTGGAAAGTTGTGAATTAATAGGGTATTGTTGTTAACTTGATTTGGGAAAATTGGGTTTTGATGTGCTTTCCCGATAGAAATATACTTGAAAGCCGTATTAGTCAATTTAGGAACCGGAATTGTAGTGCTAGGTCATAAATTGCATTTGATCACAGAAATGTAGACGGATGGTTTATGATTCTAAAGTGAAATTAAATACGAGAGTTTTAATTTCTAGGCAAATGATCTTGGCTAGCAACATGAAGAAGAGAATTAACCAAAATTATCATGATTATCAAGTTCATTACTTGTTCTTAACCTTGGCATGTTCATATCCATTGTCTGAATTCACAAGTAAATAGTTGTTATTAGTTGTAGTATATATAGTTTAGAAACCAAAAACTCAAGTAACTCTTGGTTACATTGTTGTTAGCATAATTAGAAGTGAAATAGGAATATAGTAAACTAGGCAATTTTACATATCTTGAGCCTCCTTGGATCGATACTTGGCTACTTAGCCACTTTATTACTTGTTTGACCACGTGCACTTGCGTGTCGGTTTTTAACCGTAGCAACAAACCGCGAACAAGTTTTTGGCGCCGTTGCCGGGGAGGCTAGGCGATTTGTAAAATTGTGTTTAGTGTAAATTTATTGTATTTGTATTTTTATTTTCTTAAGTGTTAACAACTTGGTCTTAGCCTGTATTTTGCAGATTTTGTTTCTGTGAACACTGGCAAGGGACAAAGAGCTGGTGGAATCTTACTTAGAGCCTGAGCGTGAGTTTCATAGCCAACGCAGAGAAGCTCTTCGAAAGAAGCTGCAGTTGCTTAAACAGTCTATGATGGAGCAACCAAATCCACCAGTTGTGCGGGCAGTTTTAGTGCCCGATGAAGCAGCAGCAAGGCCGGTTCGCGAGGTGGCAATCCCACACGCTAATAATGTACATTCTAGCATCCGCAAACCAGAGCCTGGAGGGAGGTTTGAATTAAAGCAGAATATGGTGCAACTTTTGCACACAAGCGGGCAATTTACCGGTCTCCCTCACGAAGATCCACAACAACATCTCCAGAACTTTTTGGAGATAAGTGACACTTATATACCCGCTGGAGTGTCACCTGATTATGTTCGGCTCACCTTATTTCCATTTTCCTTACTTGGTGAAGCCAAGAGGTAGTTAAAAGCTGAGCCACCCAACTCTATATCAACGTGGGATGATCTTGCACGGAAGTTTCTTATCAGATTTTTCCCTTCTGGTAAAACAGCCAGACTTAGGAGTCAAATCCGAAGTTTTAAACAAAGGGAAGGAGAAAATCTTTATCAAGCTTGGGAAAGATTCAAATCCATGTTGCGGGACTGTCCTCACCATCATCAGTCCAATGAGGTGTTGGTACACACATTTATTGAGGGTTTGGAACCCCACACTAAAATTCTGTTAGATTCAGCAGCTGGAGGGCAAGCGCTGGAGAAGACCTATGAGGAGCTGTACACTTTGCTCAACTGAATTTCACAAGGCAATCCAGAATGGAATGCAGATTCTTCAAGAGGTGGAGCAAGGAAAGCAGCGGGAGTGCTTGAAGTGGATGGATTCACAGCTATCGCTGCACAGATAGTTGCTTTGCAAAATCAGCTAAACACTCACTTCAGCAATATAAATTTGAACCAGCCTTCAGCTTCAGTCAATGCAGTTCAACAGATGTGGTGTGAAGTGTGTGGTAGTAGTGAGCATTCAGCTGAATGCTGTGGTGCAAATCCTGATTCTGTTAACTTTGTGGGCAATGCACAGAGAAATCAGCAGCAGTTTGGTAGTGGCTACAACTCAAATTGGAGGAACCATCCGAATTTTTCGTGGGGTAGCGACAATCAACAAGGCCAAAGTTCAGGGCAGGGTATGCACAGAAACCAAGGAGGGCAACAAAATTATCAAGCTCAATTCAGAAATCATAGTGCCCCTCCTCCACCACCATCACCGACTATTGAGGAGATGTTCAAAACCATGATCGCTAATCAGGCACAATTGCAGGCTGACTATGTCAAATTGGCAGCCGAAGTGAAGAACAATCAATTGGCAACCAAGGCTCTTGAATATCAGTTTGGGCAGTTTGCTAGTGCCCAAAATACTAGACCCAGAGGAGGACTACCTAGCGACACGGATCCTAATCCGAAGCAGGTTAACGCAGTGACCACGAGGAGTGGTTTACAGTTAAAGGAGGTGGAACCGGAAAGACCGCCTCAAAAGTCAGGAGCAGCAGATGTTGAGGGAGAGCATATTTCAGATAAGGGGAAGACTAAAGAAGCTGAACCAGAAAGGCCTCCACCCCCGTTCCCTCAACGACTTAAGAAACACAAGGAGGAGGCGTGTTTCCAGAAATTCATGGAGGTACTTAAACAGGTACATGTTAACTTACCTCTTGTTGATGTCTTGCAGGGAGTGCCAAAATATGCGAAGTATATTAAAGACATCGTGGCTAACAAAAGTCGTTTGACCGAGTATGCCACGGTAGCTTTAACGGAGGAATGCACTTCCCGTATTCAGAATAGGTTGCCCACAAAACTGAAAGACCCTGGAAGTTTTACTATCCAGCTGACTATTGGGCAAAGTATCCGAGCGCGTGGATTATGCGACTTGGGGGCAAGCATAAATCTGATGCCATCTTCGGTATTCAGAAAGTTAGGTATAGGGAGTCCTAGACCTACAACGGTAATCTCGCAGCTAGCAGACAGGTCTTTGGCTAAACCGGATGGCATTGTTGAGGATGTGTTAGTGCAAGTAGGCTCCCTCATTTTTCTGGTCGATTTTATTGTTCTGGACTTTGAACCAGATGCTGAAGTCCCATTTATTTTGGGACGACCCTTTTTGGCAACCGGAAAGGCATTAATCGATATAGCTGTGGGTCAACTCATGATGCGAGCACATGACAAGGTCGAAGTGTTCGACGTGTACAAGGTACCTAAGCTCCCGACTGTTTATAAGGAACTCTCGGTGATCAACATAATTGATCATGGGAATGCTAATGGATTGAGTGATTCCCGAGAGTTACTAGGTAGGCCACCGGATAAGGTTGAGAACTACTGGGGGGTGATCATGATCGGGACAAATCGTCCATCTCCCTAGTAGACAAGTTAGCTTAAAAGACGTCGAGCCGCGACGGTAAACCAGGCGCTGCACGGGAGGCAACCCGTGAAAAATATTTTCTTTCTTTCTTTTTAGTGTAAATAATTTTTTTTTCTTTTTCTTTTCTTGATTAGGTTGAGATTTGCATTTTAGTTAGTATTTTTTTATTTTAGTTAGGGAAATCTATTAATTTAACCAATTTGTGTTTAGTGAGGTGATTTTCAGGTATAACGGAGGAAATATACATGGAATCGAGAAAATGAGGCGAGGTATGAAAAATTAAATTTATTGGTGAAACAGAGCACTGGCGCGTTGGCGCCGTGTCACGGAGGCAGTGCACCGTGTTGGCCTCCGTGACACGTTGAAGGCAAAATCTGGATTTTTCAAAAATCCAGTAAGCCAACGCGTTGGCTCCGTGTCACGGAGGAGGGGCTCCGCGTTACCCTCCGTGACACGTTGCCCCTTATTCAGTGCCGGGTCACATCGGGTTTCCGGGTGACCCGCGTGTTTTCTTTAAATATAACACCGATTTTGCCCCAATTTTTCCCATTCCCTCTTCCCTCCACGACCAAACACCCATTTCCCCCTCCCCAAGCAACGTGCCACGTTGATAGGCAAGGAAAAACGTCAAGTTTCTTCGGTTCTTCAATTCTAAGGTATGTTTTCATCGTCTAACTCAATTTTTTTTGCGATTTTTGTCAAATTTGGGCATGTAAGGTGAGATATATCACCCTAGGTAGAAATTAAACATGATATTGAATTATTTTGTGATTGATTATGTTCGGATTGTTGTAGTTAGCGTTTGAACTTGTCGATTATGTAAATAATTCAAAATTGATTGTCGAATTGCATTCTAGGGCTTGGGTTGTTAAATTTGACTTGGGCAACTTGATAATCAGATGAAATCGATGCCGAGGTGTGTTTATTATTTGAGATAAGTCGTGGTAAATATTGTGTAAATGTTCAAAGACGACTAATTCTCGAATTTTTGTGGGAAAATGCCTAAAATGTGTGAATTGGTTAGATTGTTTAGATTAGCTTGTATATGAAATGTTTTATAGTTGTTTTTATTTTTTTTATTGTTTTTGTTGCTTGTGCGAGGTGTGAATTGTTAGCGATAGTAGGATTGGGATTAGCTGTATGAAGTCTGAGTAGTACACTAACCGTTATGCTGTCGAATTTTTGTTGTGAACGCACTAAGCAATATGTGTATAGTTGTTTGTCTTTGGGGTTGTAAATAGAGCTATCCTTGCTGAAATTTTGTAAATATTGTTAAGGACTAAGTGTGGGGTAAATTTTGTGTAACCCGACCTTAGCCGAAGTTAACAAGTTTTTAGCTTAACGTGTGCTTGTTTGTGTAAATTGACAGGTACAATGGCTAGCAGACAGGATAAAGGCAAGGGTGCTTCTACCTCAGGCACTGGACGGAAAAGGATGAGACTGGGCACTGCAGTCCCAGCTGCACCCGCTGTTCCGCGCGACCAACGCCGCCAATACGGAACACGATGGGTCACCGATGAAGGGAAGAAATGGTATGCGAAACACAAAGAAAACAAGTACTTCCCGGAGGAACATATTGCAAGGGAACCACTCGCACACGAGTTCCCTCGCATTGTACAGAGGATCGAAGCAGCTGGGCTCAGTTTTATTTTTCAGGAGCCCAAGGAGTGCAACCTTCACTTGGTCCGGGAATTTTATGCAAACTAGAACCCGGCCATCAGAAGCCACACTATAAAAATCAGAGGGCAGATTGTCACTCTGGAACCCCAGCAGCTGAATGCCATCATTGGAGCGCGGGACACAGACGCCCACGTTCTCCGCCAGCTAAACATCACCCCGCCGTACGCCGACATCAGACGTACGTTGTGTGGGGCTCGATCCACAGCCCGATGGAGTAGACACAAAGAGAGGGGTTACCACCAGACTCTGCCTTATTCACAGATGAATAGGGAGGCCAGAATCTGGCTGAAGATTGTATGTTCGTGCTTGATCCCGGGAGTCCATATGACAGATGTGACCCGGGACCATGTCTGCTTGGTGTATGCCCTTATGAAAGGGCTTGAGATTAATGTTGGGGCGGTCATAATATCCGCCATGAAGAGAGCCAGACTGCACCAGGGCCACAGATACGGGTTTGGCTGACTCATCACCACCTTCCTCCGAGGCCTCGACATTGAGGAAGAAGTCTTGGATTACATTCTGCAGTTGGAGCGGAGGGCCCTCGACGTGACAAAGACTAAGGCCCCCGACACTACACACGGACCGGTATTGACTTTGGGCGAGCGACATGCTCGTGACTATCAGTACATGGCCCGTATGTTTGGCATGCAGATGCTGCAGCTATGGATAGGTGGGAGACCAGCCACTGAGGAGGAATTATGGCAGTTGGAGCTGGACTACCCCTTTGGCGAGAACGCCAGAGCCTTATGTAAGGTGGGGCCAGCCTTTGTGGAGCCGACAGATGATGATGTCCCTACTGATGAGGAGACACGTCGTGAGGACTCCGATGTGGAGTCCGATGACGACGATGGAGCTGATTCAGACATGGGCGACGAGGCCGTAACACCAGATGAAGAAGTCGAATATTTCGACTAAGTAGGGAGTTTCACCACCCAAATTTTTGTGCTTTGTATTGTCGTGAACACTGGGGACAGTGTTTGATTTAAGTGTGGGGTGGGGAGTAGTTAGGTGCTGGGACATAGGCTCTAAACTGCTGTATATTTTTCCTTGATGTTTATGTATGTTTGTGCTTTCCCTGTGGTGAACTGTTTTGCGATGTATGTGCATATATTTGTTTTGTGGTAAATGATGTGTGTTTTTGAAAGTTATGGTTGCCATTGTAAATATTTTGTAAATAATTTTTTTTCTCTATCGACATGATCGATATTTTTCAAAAATTTTTGCGAAAATATTTTGCACTTGTAAATATTTTCTTTCTATCGAAATGATCGATGTGTTGCAAAAATTTTTTTTCTCGAATTTTATTTTTGGGTTTCTCGGAGTTTGTTTTCGGTTCTTTTACCGAGAATAGTCCCATTGAACCGATGTCATAGCTAGTGACCATTCCCTATGATGGATGGATGACGACCGTCTTAAGGGAAATGTAGTCGGTAGGAGTAGGATTTTTAATTGTTTTTAGTTTTTCTTTGGTGGATTGCATCAATGAACTGTAGTTGCTTATGGTTACTAAAATTTCGTTGCGTGTTGTAATTGATGTTCAAAATGTGAAAGTGATTCGTTTGAAAGCATACAATTCTATAAATATGTTGAGTTACCTAGGCTAGAGAATTTGATTCATTATGATGGAGGCTTAATCTTGAATTCATGTAATTGACTAATTAAAGAGTCTGTGAATGCATCTTGATTCGAGCATGTGCATGAAGTGTGAAGTGAGGTTTTGCTATTCCATGTCATTGTGAATTGTCTAGAACTTGACTGGTGTGTATACAAAACGAAATGAAGGAGGTGTAGTGTTGGAAAGGATGTAGGCATTTCTTTGCTTTAACCGATAGTTTCCATTTTTTTTTCTTGTCAAATTCTACCTTTTTATATGTTGTATACCCTAGTCAGCCCGTTGATCCTTTAGCCGATTTCTTTCTTTTGTCCAAAATTGTATGAACTAAGCTTTATTCCTTCTTTTCATTAGCCTTAAAGTCTATAAGAAACCTCTAATCATTTGACATAACTTAGCTTCACAACTACTTCTAGTGAGGAAAAGAGTGAAAAGAGTGTTAAAGAGTGAAAAGAGTGAAAAGAAAAAGAAAAGCAAAGTGAGGAAAGAAAAGATGAGGTTGAAGAGGCACTTGTTGTAATTAAATGATAGTGAGGGTACATGAAAACCCTCTGTTTGGTGTCAAGTGTGTTGATGAAATGGGTTGTATGAAAGTAAACCAGCATGAATGGGAGAAAAAGAGAAAAGAGAGGAACAATGTCCATGAGTCGATGGGAATGAGTTAAAAAGGCGCTTAAGGATGCTAGCGATTATTATTGGCTAATCCAATATATATATACTAGATCCATAGCCCCGTTACAACCCATTAAAAGTCCTATTTGATCCTACATTGCATTTCTTTATATTAGTGGAGTAATACATTAAGGGCAAGCCTATGGGTCATGACATGAGGCATGTGAATTCTTTTGGGAGAGAGAGTGAAATTAATTTTTATATGCCCCTACTTGTATGTTTGTGTGTTGCATGAACATAAAGGGGAAATTTCTCTCGAGTTGTGAGGGCACATGCTTGATGAAAGATTGATTTTCGTGTCGGATTTCTTGATTAGCTGATTTGCATGAGTTTGCCGATATCAAGAATCAATTCTTAAAAGTCTAGGCAGCCTTGATGTATTAAGGGTCATTGTATTGTACGACCAAGCATGTTTTCTTGATGATTTGAGAAAATTGAATAATCGGTACGACCGTAGCGTAAATTGTTGCACCAAAGTGACGATGGTTGGGATGTAATTTGCATGATTTGTGTATGTGTTGTTCGAGGGAGAACAAGGATTTAAGTGTGGGGTAGGTGATCTTGGGCAGATTTATATGCCCAAGTGATACTCAAACGTATCATTTTTACCTTGTTTGTTGTGCAATGTGTATATAATATCAAAGAATTGGTAATAAAATGTCACTACACCGGCTTAGAATCCATTGAGCCTTTAGCCTATTCTTCGCTAACCACAAAATGAGCTTAATCCTTTATTTTCATTAGCCTTGAATTTGATCAAAAACTCCTAAGTGCTTATATGAAATTGCAAAAGAATTAAGGAGTGCGAAGTGCAATAAGAAGGAAAATAGTAGTTGTGGAAGTTGAAGAAAGACTAAAGGAGCACTTGTTTAAACATCAATAAGAGTTAGTAGGGAGTAAAAGAAGAAAAGAGAGAAATTAATTGTCGCTGAAAGAAAATTGCTCAAAGAGTCTGTACTAACAGCTCAAGTGTGCCAAATGAAATGGGGAAACAAAAGAGGAAAATGGGAGTAGAAAAGTATAAAGGTGAAGTAAGAGGATGGAAGTTCTTAAGGAGAGTGTGGTGTATTAAAATCACTTAGGGAAGATAGTCAATATTATTACCATAATAGTACCTACCCGCCCTTAGCTTACATTACAACCCGATAAGTCCTACTTGATCTTAATTTCTAACATTCTTAAATTAGTGGAGTAAAACACTAAGGGCAATCTTTGGGGTTAATACACATGGCATGTAAATTATTCGTGAGTGTGATACCCCTACATGTTATAATTTGAAAACATATGAGCGAAAATAGGTAACTCTCCTATTGTGAGGGCACATATTTAATTAAGGATAAAATTCATGTCAGATTTTTTGATCGGTTAATTCGCATGAGTTTGTTGAGATTGAGAGTTCATTCTTGAGGCTAGGAAATCTTAACATAGTTATGTTTGATTTTAATGCTTAAATCTTCCATGCTTAATTTTTAACTTGCTATCTAAAACAATCATTGTAGCCTTAACTTGAGTTTTCTTGCTTCAATCAGCTATGTTTGAGTCTTCATGTGCATGATATGTAAAAGAGTTGTTCAAGGATGAACAAGGATTTAAGTGTGGGGTAGTGATCTTGGGCATAATTACATGCCCAGGTGTTCTTTTATAGCTTAATTTAGTCGGGTTTGTCTAATTATACACTTACATTCTTATGCAATTTTGTGTAAATTTGGGTATGCACTAGACAACATGATTAGTCCTCGTTTTGTAGGTGTACAATGCATATGAGGGACTAAATAATAATGGGTGAAGTGAAGGAATGGATTTGGGAGTGAATTGCAAAAGATGGCAAGAAAACATGCCATGGCAAGGCTGGCCGCGCCAGGCAGCGTGCCACACTATGTGTGTGCCACGCCCAGCACCGTGCCATGCTCATTCCATGGGCATAAGATGCTTCCATCCAAGGAACCTGCACGCCATCTTCCATTCAACTCTAGGCACTACTGCGTGCCGCAGGCCGTGTCACGCTGTCCATCGCGCGAGAGGAGCTCCGTGCCACGCCGTGTGTCTCGCAGAAACTTTGCACAACCTGTCGAGGATGCAAGTTCATGTGCACATCCGTGTTACCTATGTGTCATGGAAGTGAATTGGCACGTTCACCTCCATGCCATGGAGCCATTCCATGACAAGCCAAAAAGTGCAAATTTCCCATTTACTATAAATTAAACCCTTAGCTTCTAAAATCATTCGTCATGAAATATTTTCTTGAAACCGTAATGGAGCGAAGGGAGAAGTGAAGAACTCACCTAGGGTTCACTAAATTTGCATTCTCTTTTACTTATTCTTGTAAGTACTCTACTTTAATGATGTTTTTAAGTTATTGTACAAACATGAGTGGCTAAAACCCTTCCCCTAGGGTTGAGGCTACGTGATATGATTGTAATGCATGAATACCTTTTGGATGGAGTAGTTAATTGTTGTTTTGTCTTACGTTCTTTATTATGGTTGTTTTTATGCTTGATCACCATGAAAACATACATGTTAAGCTAGGTAAAAGCTCGAAAGAGTAACCCTAGGAAAGAACATAGGAATGTAGGGAGCAAGTTTTTATCTTTCGATATGATTTGCAATTAGGATAAATAATATACCTAAATTTCCTTGCTTGGTTGAGAAAATGGGATGATAGCAAGACATCGACTTTTAATTATCGCAAAACCACTGGTAGAAGTAGTTGTGAAACTAAGTTTGGTTAAATGATTAGAGGTAAGAAAGTCCTTAATCAAGGGTGAAAACTCCGTAAACCACATCCATGTAATTAAATTGCTCACGAATTAGGACGTCACATCCCCGCTCAATGATGTAGGTGTGAGACTAGTTTGTCGTGTTTAGAGGCTCGAAAGACCATGAACGTAGTATTTTAATTATGTGAGACAAAAACTAAAGTTTTCATACTCGAACCATTGAGAATTGTAGCATTGCATGATTATTAGGCCTTAACTCTAGTGGCTTCTTATATTGTTTATCATGTATTTTTTGATCACCCCTAGACTTAATTAGAATTTACCAAAAATTTCTATAATCAACACTTGGGAAGTTAATTTTAACACATGAACTTGAATATTCGCTGCATTGGTCTAATCCCTGTGGGTTCGACATCCGGCTCTTAAAAAGGGCTACTGTATTACTTGTACGACCGCGTACGGTTGCGTGTGCACTAGGCACTAACAATGGACTCAAGAATCCCAATGTTCAATTTCAAGCTATGTTTTGAGAGTATGATTATATGAGCAGTATGAATGCTTTGGGAGTAGTATCTAGCATCGAGTAGATTTGGGGTGTTGAGGTTCCCCATTCAGATAAACTATGCGCTAATATATATATATATATATATATATATATATATATATATATATATATATATTGGGACCTCTAAAGAGAGTTTTCCCCCACCCCAAGGGGCTCAGCTTGATATCAATATCATGGTTTCTTAGCGTCCTTAACCCTAGCAAGTTTTTGGATGGGTCTGCCTGCTTGAGTATGATACTTGATGCATCACATAAGCTCTATCATGATGGTGTTGGTTATGAAGAGTCTCCTATGTTTGTCATGATTTTAGATACTTATGACCATGAGTTATGATGTTATGCTTATTAGCATGTCTGACCCAATGATCAGTTCATGATCTTTTACTTATGATTTCAGCTATAACTAGTCATATTATTTTTATTTTTAAATCTTGGGTCATTATGTTCAGCTATGATGACCAACTTATTATTGTGTATATCTCAAACATGATTTATAGCATGTAGTCCTTACTCTCTTGAGCTTTTGATTTATAAGCATGATTTCATCTAACCTTTTACTAAGAATGTTTTACTTACCTTACGTATTCGGTACATTTCATGTATTTACTTCATACTCTATCCTATATCATCTCATGATATAGGTTCGATTGATCCATCTTAGTCTCATCGATAGCTTGCTTGCATCTCAGTCCAATTCAACCCCTGCATTAGGTAGGTCCTCATTATTTGAGGACATCTACCAGTTTATACTTGTTATGTTAGTTTTGTTTATGACTTAGGGTTATCTAGGGGTTGTCCCAACATATCATTCGATAGTAGAGGATTTTCAAACATAGACTAGTGAGTTCAACTTTGAGATTCAGCATTGTGATGTTATCATTTTATATTTGCTTTATGATACTCATACTGTCACGCCCCGCCTTGGGGGGTATGACTGGCACCTGGTGTCCTACTAGGACCTGAACTACTGGACTGCTAAGCCTAGGCACATCTGGTGCCTGGCTGGCTCTAATTCCATTTCTGGAAACAAAGGGCTATATAACGGTTGCAAACACAGCCCCCGGCCCATTGGCCTATAGCCTCCTGTACCTGTAATAACAGCTGACCAGAACAAGCAACTATAGGGAAGCCTATGCGGGCCGACGAGGCCACCATGCTGTCTAGTTATCTGCATTCAGCGATAAAATACTAGAAGGCTACGTGACCGGCAAGGTCACCATTACTGTCAAACTTATGGCCCCACACGGCCAACATAAAAGAAGCAAGAGTACTAACAGCTAACAACTGCACGGCCTCACACGACCGGCTCAACTGACCACAGGGAAATATACAGACTGCAAGCCTCTAGGAATAGCAATAGAAATGGTCGGGACAGGGCCCCGACCTACCCATAGTATATAACAACAGAAACTGAAGTACACCTCTGGAACTCAGTCTCCGGATAACATGAGCTGAATGCTCAACGCTGACAGGAATCACGTGGTGTCACTTGCTCGTCTATGGGTACCTGCAGGCAAGTAATGCTGCGCCCCACCAGGCGTCAGTACCGCTGGTACTAAGTATGTAAAGCAATAACTGAAAGAAACATCTGAACACAATAATAGAACTGAGGAAACTGAAATAGAAAGAATAGCTTAACTGTCTGATAATGTAAGTCATACCTTCTCGTTTACACTGGGAAGAAATAGAAGTCATACCTGGAGATATATCCCTCTACTGCTGATCTACTCGTATATAACATAGCATGGCATAACATGAAATAATATAACACAACACACATAAACCTTACCCGGCCCCCATAAGCTGGGAGGTACAACCAGCACAGAATCTATACCCCTACCCCGGTCATCCCATCTCCTACACTGACTGTAAGCATCCTGCCGGTCCCCTGGGTATGCACTTGGGCTCGCTGAGCCCCTGACTATAACTGTACCTGAGTCCGAAGGACTCCTGAATCAACACCCCGGGCGTACCCGCTCGACGGGGGTGTATAAGGGCCGACCAAGGCACAATATGGGGAAACTGGCATCCCATCTTCGTCCCCTAGCGGGATGGCATATCACTCCGTAGAGTGACGTATCCTCATCCTCTGGCGGACGAGTCGATACAGCTATTAACCCTGGGGCGGTCAGGGATGCTGGGTAATCCAACCCCAAACAATACAACGGTCTCAACTAGTAATGCTGTCTGTGTATCTCACATGCTGAGGCTAATAGGGGTAAAGTACCATATATATTACATGCTGAGCTAATGATAGTGATCTGTACGTATTTAATACGTGCTGAGGCAGGTAAAGATGTATAAATATGAATGTAGTCTCCTGCCGGACTGTACTGGGCAAATGCTATATAAGATAATGTTTCTGCTGAAAACTCTGCTGTTTACTAAGTTTCTGTATACACTATATGCTGGACTAGTGATAGAAATATGTACATACTTAATACATGCTGAGGCTGGAAGTACTATATATGTATGTACCAATATAGTCTTTCTGCTGAACTATGCGGTATACTGATTTTCTATAGTAACCTGATTTACTATTCCTGGCATGCTTTCTAAACGTCATTTTAGTCTGCTATTCTGTTTCTGAAATGCTTTACGGATACTGTACTACTTCACGGGGTTTCGACTGAACACAACAATATCTTAACATAGTATATCACATCACACACTGAGTATACTGGGCACTCTCCAGCACTTGCGTTAGAATCTACATCATACTAATAGGTTTCGTACACATGACAACCCAATGCTTCTCCCATTGTACCAATATTCATAATAACGCGATACTCGACTTCTGAACATTCTGCTGGTCTGAAAATTGCTATATTATCTCAATATTACTTAACTTGCCGAGGAAATTAACTTTACATACCTTATTCGTGAGCTATTCGTCTGTCGGACGAGGCTCGGCCGATACTTCAACTGTTTTCTCCCAACTGCATTCATAAATATGTCAATCAATACTAAATACAACTTTGTTTCAAAAGGCAACGTCACTTTCGATATAGTTTATAGCCTAAACTTAGGCTTATCGAAAGACGGCCAGAAACTCGCTATTTTTCATAGGTCCAGAAGGGAGAAATATTCACTTCACAGCTAGGAACGCATAGACACTAATTTAGAGCAATTCCACTTACCTTAGCTCGGTGGCTCGATGGTTCGTCGGCCGTATTTTACGAAAATGAATCCGTAGGAATGCTCTCTGCTGCTAAATACCTCGGTATCTGGGATTAATTTGAGTTTGGGCGGCATTTGGCAGCGTAATCGGATGAAGATTATATAATTTCCTTTGTTCTTACCTTCTCACTGCCGCTTTGCTCTGTTCTCTGGAAATTTATATGTGATTAAATGATTTAACACCGAAGTGGCCTTTATATACTTGGGCCTGGACAAGGGCAACGTGTCACGGAGCCATCGCGGAGGCCTCACCTCCGTGACACGCTGCCATCGCGGAGGGGCTCTGCCTCGGCTCCTCCCGCGATGGTTCGACGGGTTTCTCGTCCGATCTTTTTCCCGGGCCTTTCTGCAGCACGTATGGCCTTCAAATGTGCTTAACCAACGTGCGAATAGGTCGTCTAGGTGCCGGGAATTCTACGGGGTATAACATTCTCCCCCCCTTAAGAACATTCGTCCTCGAATGTACACTATTATCTGGAGGATTACTTACTTAC
The DNA here is from genome assembly GCA_035772735.1 of Datura wrightii. Classification (NCBI taxonomy): domain Eukaryota; kingdom Viridiplantae; phylum Streptophyta; class Magnoliopsida; order Solanales; family Solanaceae; genus Datura; species Datura wrightii. The sequence continues at coordinate 126,175,366 of JASDFA010000016.1, forward strand.
TTTATGGAAAACAATTTTGGCAGAGTTTCCCCTGTAATATGGACTATAGCAAAAACCTGAAATGCAGAAAAGTCCAACACAGGCACTGCACATAATATTCTAGGATCCATTGGATAATTAAATATCAATCTGTCTCACTTATACATACAGGACCATAAGATACTACATAGCAATAATACGGACATACCTGTTGCTTAAATGGGTGAGGATATCTGGTCCTCATATCTGCGAATCTGTTTGTCTAGGCTAGCTACTGGAACCTCTTTGCAGGCCAGCTTTTTCGTAACCTGAATATTCTGGACTGGGACTACTCTGGACGGGTCTCCTATGCATTTCCTCAGCATAGTTACATAGAAGACCGGATGAATGGATTCTAATTCTGGAGGCAAATTCGATTAATGGTAAATGCTCATTTTTGGCTATTACTGAAATCTAGCACACACGCTCGCAACATGTCTTCGAGCGTCTGAATTGTGCGCTCAGCCTGCTCATCTGTCTGAGGATAGAACACTGCGCTTAAATTAATCTGCGCTCCCAAACTCTTCTGAAATGACTGCCAGAATCTAGCTGTGAAGTGTGCTCCTCTGTCTGAAATAATGGATACTGGTATTTCATGTAATCTGACTATCTTTCTGATATGCAACTCAGCATAATCTTCGGCCGAGAAAGTAGTTCTTACTGGTAAGAAATGAGCTGATTTTTGTCAATTTGTCAATTATCACTCATATAGAGCCATGTCTGTGTTTAGTACGGGGGAATCTTGCTACAAAATTCATATTCACCGCTTCTCATTTCCAAAGAGGCACAGCTATGTTCTAAATTAACCTGCCTGGTTTCTGATATTCTGCCTTCAACTGTTGGCAGTTAGGACACTGGGCTACCAGTAGTTCTTTTTAATGTCATGGTACTTCTTTGTCGTATCGGGATGAAGAGAATAGCGGGCGCAATGCGCCTCGCTCATAAACTGCTGGCGATGCCCCAAAATATCTGGAGCGCAATGCGGCCTTTGTATCGCCACACTTCATCCCCGGTTATCTGAAAATATGTCATCTCTCCTTACTGAATGTTATGTTTAAATTGAACCTGGCAAGAGTTCCTATATTGTCGTTCCTTTTCTTCCACCACTAACAATAACGCTGCAGCATTCTGTATTATCGTTCTGTTATCCTTTATTTCTGCTATGTGACTGGCTAACTAGCTAACTGGTGTAATCCTCGAGTCTATCCTCGATGTTCAGGCAGTTCAGGCTAAGGGCATCTGCCACCACATTAACCCTTCCTGGGTGATACAAAATCTTCCCTTTCTAAAGCATAAACTACTGCCGCTAACTCCAGATCAGGGGGTAAGGTAATTCTTTTCATGTTTCTTCAACTGCCTGAAAGCATAAACTATTACTTCACCATGTTGTATCAACCCTCTGTATCTCCTGGCGATACTAACACTGGAGCTGATGTTAACCTGGCTTTTAACTCTTGGAAGTTCTACTCACACACCTCAGTCTACTGAAACTTTGCTGCCTTCTGTGTCGATCTAATCAGACGTGCTGCTAAGGTGGAAAATCCTTCCAGAAACCCTTTGCAGTACTCGGCTAACTGCAGGGACTGCGTACTTCGATCGGAGTGGTAGGTCTAGACTATGTCTTCACTACTTCAATTTTCTGCGTATTTATCTGTACACCAGCCTCCGACACAATGTGACCAAAAAGACTACTAAACTCAACTAAAATTCACATTTACAAAATTTGACATATAACTGACGGTCATACTGGTTTATCATACCGGAGAATCTGACAAGTAGTCTACCGGTATAACTAGAGCTTATCTGGCCTTCTGGCCGCATGCTAAGGCCACTTGTTGCTAAGGTAACCTTGAACGACTATCTGCACACCGTGTGCCCGTATCTAATCAGGGGGTCCTGATATTGTTCATGACCTCTAATGATCTGGCTGCATAACCCTACATAACTGAATAGTCGGGTTGAATGACCCGAACGTGGCAGTAGTCTAATAATGCTCTAACTGTACTACTTGAGTGCTTATAGTTCGTGCATAACTGCAACCTCGTGGGCATCTAATTGCTCTATTATTTCACTTGAACCACTGTAAGGCTGGACTTAATCAACTTACTCCCAGGCGATCAATCTCTGGATCATCACGGGTAGTCTACTGATCCCCTGGTCTTAACAAACACTGTGCTGGCAGGGTACTATCAATTTCTTATGCCTTGTGTGTATCCACTTGGATTTATACTGCTATTCTGGGGGATTCTCAATCTTATGAGCTATTCTGTAAATACTGGCCTTCTGCTAGGGCTCTGTATCTAAATATCTTACGAACACCAGCTGAAATACTAATCTGTCGCTGACTACTAATGTGGACCCTTCCTTGGGGTACCCACGGGTATTTTGACTGGGACGGCCGGCTGACTTATGGGGTGTTCTACATAACAACTGCTAGGTTGACTAAGGCCGACTGTCGCCCACAAGGCTGGGAAAAACGACGTACGACCACTTAACATGCTAGAACAATTCTGATATTGCTAATCTCTGAAATTTGCCTATTCGGCCTCTAATCCTGGTTCTGGCACACGCACTACTGTTACCAATCTTCAGGGATGCCTCCCTGCTAACGCAGGCGCCAGCTGGTCGGTAGACTGTCTAACTGCGCCCTTATCATCTAGCCATCTGCTTTAGGCCATTAACTCTGGTAAACTCCTAGAGCCTGGATCTGACAACAAGACATAAGTCTTTTAATCTAATAACTGAGAACTGAGATAGTTTAAGTTTCTATGACTTCATACGTAACTCACACTTAATCCGCCCTTTCCCTCCTTCTTTTCTTTCTTTCTTCTCCCTCTTTCTTCTTTTCTTTTTTTTTTGGTCCCCCAATGCAATTTGTATAGGCTTTCTATTACTAATCAGCATCTGTGATTGTAGCCCTTATAGGCAGCCACTCACAACCTATCTATTATCTGTATATCTATATATCGCTGGCTACGTACAATATGTACTGATTCCTGCGGTAATTCATAACCTCCGACATGTTCTGCTGAGTCTCACATCGTACATGATACATTTCTTCTACGGCCTAATAATATCTCCTGCCCTGACTTATCATTTCATTGTATTGTCACCCCATTCTGAAAGTAACAAACATAAACATTCTAGTTATTATCTGCTGTTTAAAATCCCGCCACTCTTGCGATGTGGGGGTCGACATTCGAATCCTGTAGCCTTACTAGGCATATATTGAGAGCCCATAACTGTCTGCTGGGCCTCATCTCTAGGCTACACTGGATAAGAATTGCTGTATCGGTAACTTCTTAACTTTTCTATAATGGACACCCTGCGGTATTCTGAACCGCAATCTTACTGTCAGCCCGAGGCTTAATCCTTAATACGATACTTTATCAATCCGGGGTAGTTCTAATTTCCCCACAAGATCTGGCATTCCTGCTTCTTCCTCTCATCTTACTTAAACTGAACTCTGGGGTTCAAGGTACCTGCCTTTTGTTGCTAATGAGATTACTGATCAAGCCTCGGCCTATACTTCTTTAGGCGTATACTCAAGCCCATCTGATTCACATAACCTCTATATCTCTCGATGTCACAACAAGATCATAACTATAATCTTACAGGTATGTCTTGCTATCTGTTAGCATATATGGCGGGCTTGGCCTTTTTCTGGCTCAAACTTGACTATTATTAGGCATTCATCACTAACCGGTCTGTTACCCCTACTTCGGGTAAGCTAACAGTCTTACTTTCTTTACTGGCTGGTTATCATAAGGGTCTGCACAGCCTACGTAATCATAAGGGCTCTCTATATCTTCCACTACTTACTAGGATCAATCAACCCATCTTTACTTACTGCATGATTCGGCAACCCCCTCTCAAGTCTAATGCTCCTTTTCTATACTGGTATCGAACTTAAGAGGTAGGAATAACCCTTTTCTTATTACAACAATAAAAGCATTTGACTGTACCATATCCAAAAAGATGTATTTGGGATTCCTGCATTTTTTCTCTCTTTCTTGTACCTACCTGGTGGTCTGACCTTATCTGTAATCATAATCAGATCTTATATAACTAATAAGTAAATCAACTCATATGTACATTATACTGCTGACTTCCTATTCTGACGTTATCAACGTATACTAGGAATAATGCCAATAAAGGTATCACGCTGGGAGGTCTCTGATAGCTCCTCCTGCTGCTGTAGTTATCATATAACTGACTGATGCTCTCTTCCGTTGCTATTTCTGATCTCTTGCCTGTGATAGGGTAATGCTGATCTGCCTTTGTATCTGTAATCAAAGAATACGGTATGTTCTCAGGGACTCAACCCTATACTGTACCACTCTAAAGCACCACTGACTGAGAAAGAAGGGTAACCATCATATCATGCCTCGCAGCCTCCTGCCTATAGTATGTGGTGCACAACACATCCACAGACAAGACTCTACTTAGCACGGCTTGCAGACTCCCTGGGACACGACCTGCTCTGATACCAAGTTTGTCACGCCCCGCCTTGGGGGGTATGACTGGCACCTGGTGCCCTACTAGGACCTGAACTACTGGACTGCTAAGCCTAGGCACATCTGGTGCCTGGCTGGCTCTAATTCACATTTCTGGAAACAAAGGGCTATATAACGGCTGTAAACACAGCCCCCGGCCCATTGGCCTATAGCCTCCTGTACCTGTAATAACAGCTGACCAGAACAAGCAACTATAGGGAAGCCTATGCGGGCCGACGAGGCCACCATGCTGTCTAGTTATCTGCATTCAGCAATAAAATACTAGAAGGCTACGTGACCGGCAAGGTCACCATTACTGTCAAACTTATGGCCCCACACGGCCAACATAAAAGAAGCAAGAGTACTAACAGCTAAAAACTGCACGGCCTCACACGACCGGCTCAACTGACCACAGGGAAATATACAGACTGCAAGCCTCTAGGAATAGCAATAGAAATGGTCGAGACAGGGCCCCGACCTACCCATACTATATAACAACAGAAACTGAAGTACACCTCTGGAACTCAGTCTCCGGATAACAGGAGCTGAATGCTCAACGCTGACAGGAATCACGTGGTGTCACCTGCTCGTCTATGGGTACCTGCAGGCAAGTAATGCAGCACCCCACCGGGCGTCAGTACCGCCGGTACAGAGTATGTAAAGCAAAAACTAAAAGAAACATCTGAACACAATAATAGAACTGAGGAAACTGAAATAGAAAGAATAGCTTAACTGTCTGATAATGTAAGTCATACCTTCTCATTTACACTGGGAAGAAATAGAAGTCATACCTGGAGATATATCCCTCTACTGCTGATCTACTCATATCTAACATAGCATGGCATAACATGAAATAAAATAACACAACACACACAAACCTTACCCGGCCCCCATAAGCCGGGAGGTACAACCAGCACAGAATCTATACCCATACCCCGGTCATCCCATCTCCTACACTGGCTGTAAGCATCCTGCCGGTCCCCTGGGTATGCACTTGGGCTCGCTGAGCCCCTGACTATAACTGTACCTGAGTCCGAAGGACTCCTGAATCAACACCCCGGGCGTACCCGCTCGACGGGGGTGTATAAGGGCCAACCAAGGCACAATATGGGGAAACTGGCATCCCATCTTCGTCCCCTTGCGGGACGGCATATCACTCCGTAGAGTGACGTATCCTCATCCTCTGGCGGACGAGTCGATACAGCTATTAACCCTGGGCGGTCAGGGATGCTGGGTAATCCAACCCCAAACAATACAACGGTCTCAACTAGTAATGTTGTCTGTGTATCTCACATGCTGAGGCTAATAGGGGTAAAGTACCATATATATTACATGCTGAGCTAATGATAGTGATCTGTACGTATTTAAATACGTGCTGAGGCAGGTAAAGATGTATAAATATGAATGTAGTCTCCTGCCGGACTGTACTGGGCAAATGCTATATAAGATAAAGTTTCTGCTGAAAACTCTGCTGTTTACTAAGTTTCTGTATACACTATATGCTGGACTAGTGATAGAAATATGTACATACTTAATACATGCTGAGGCTGGAAGTACTATATATGTATGTACCAATATAGTCTTTCTGCTGAACTATGCGGTATACTGATTTTCTATAGTAACCTGATTTACTATTCCTGGCATGCTTTCTAAACATCATTTTAGTCTGCTATTCTGTTTCTGAAATGCTTTACAGATACTGTACTACTTCACGGGGTTTCGACTGAACACAACAATATCTTAACATACTATATCACATCACACACTGAGTATACTGGGCACTCTCCAGCACTTGCGTTAGAATCTATATCATACTAATAGGTTTCGTACACATGACAACCCAATGCTTCTCCCATTGTACCAATATTCATAATAACGCGATACTCGACTTCTGAGCATTCTGCTGGTCTGAAAATTGCTATATTATCTCAATATTACTTAACTTGCCGAGGAAACTAACTTTACATACCTTATTCGTGAGCTATTCGTCTGTCGGACGAGGCTCGGCCGATACTTCAACTGTTTTCTCCCAACTGCATTCATAAATATGTCAATCAATACTAAATACAACTTTGTTTCAAAAGGCAATGTCACTTTCGATATAGTTTATAGCCTAAACTTAGGCTTATCGAAAGACGGCCAGAAACTCGATATTTTTCAGAGGTCCAGAAGGGAGAAATATTCACTTCACAGCTAGGAACGCATAGACACTAATTTAGAGCAATTCCACTTACCTTAGCTCGGTGGCTCGATGGTTCATCGGCCGTATTTTACGAAACTGAATCTGTAGGAATGCTCTCTGCTGCTAAATACCTCGGTATCTGGGATTAATTTGAGTTTGGGCAGCGTTTGGCAGCGTAATCGGATGAAAATTATATAATTTCCTTCGTTCTTACCTTCCCACTGCCGCTTTGCTCTGTTCTCTGGAAATTTATATGTGATTAAATGATTTAACACCGAAGTGGCCTTTATATACTTGGGCCTGGACAAGGGCAACGTGTCACGGAGCCATCGCAGAGGCCTCACCTCCGTGACATGCTGCCATCGCGGAGGGGCTCTGCCTCGGCTCCTCCCGTGATGGTTCGACGGGTTTCTCATCCGATCTTTTTCCCGGGCCTTTCTACAGCACGTATGGCCTTCAAATGTGCTTAACCAACGTGCGAATAGGTCGTCTAGGTGCCGAGAATTCTACGGGGTATAACACATACTTCCGCTGATTCATTTTCCTATTGTTTTCCGCTTAACTATGATTTTAAGTCATGATATGTATATACCATGGGTTAGCTTGGAGCCATACGTGGTTTTAGGTTTTGTGTCTCGATATAGGGTCCCAACTCAGGTAGTGACAAACTTGGAATCAGAGCCAGGTTTAGGTGTGTCCTACGGTGTTTGAAAGTCGTGTTAAGTAGAGTATTTTCTATGGGTATGAAGCACGCCACACTTATGGGGAAGAGGCTACAAGACGTTTTAGGAAATTTTCCTTTTTTCATAATCTATGTCATGCGATGACGTACCTCTCATATGATTTACTATGATTTTGAATTGTCCTTATACTTTAGTATATTTCATATTTTATTCTTCCATTTCATAAACCATATAATTCCATATTTTCTTACATTCCTTTTTTCAGGGGTGCTGCATTGTTTAATATAGACTCAGGTACTAAGACATTCCACCGAGTAGCGCATTAGGCTCCTAACATTTTAGCCATGAGTGAGCCCCATTTACTCTTGAAGCAATCTTTATTTAGATTTTTATTAGTTTACTTGTTAGCGGTACGCCAGGTGCCTTGTCTCGATAAAATAGTTATTCATATCTTAATAGAGGCTTCATAGATTTGTTAGTTTAGCATGTTCCCATGTTATTAGCTAAGCTCAGGCCAATGATGGCATCGAATGCTAGTCTTTCCTAGGCCATGGGTCAGAGCGTGACAAAGATGGGATAAGTGCACTAGGTTCATGTGTCATAGGGAGTCAATGAAGTCATGTCTAGTAGACTCTTAGTTATTGGTGTGAAGCATGCTACATTTATTATTAGGAGGTTGCATGACATGCAAGAGTTCTACTCTTCTTTCATACCTGAGATCCTATTGTAAAATTAACCCTAAGCATTGAATCTAGCTCCTGCACTGCTACGAGTTTCAAAAAATGCCTACTAAGAGGAAAACAACCTCAAGCTAGAGGGTTAATGTTAGTGATGTACTACCACATAGGTGGGTGTTGTGGTTGCCTCACACTCAGGGGATGCAGATAAGATTCTCGGGTTGCTCAGAGGGCCAAAACACTAGGGAATTATCTCCACCACTAACAACTGGCACAATGGGGAACGCTGCGTTTTTCATGCCTCGACAAGAAAACTCTTCTGAGACAGAATTTAGAGGAGTTATTCAAATACTCACCCATCTTCTTGTGGATCGGTCTCAATGTCAGGAATCATCTCCTGCTAATACTAGTTCCCAGGAACGAACCTCTACTTTTAGAATTGAGAATTAATCATAGTCTTTGAAGAAAACCCTCAAAATTTCATTGACAAGATCCATAATATCCTTCGTGTAATCCATATTTTTGAAACAATGGGAGTGAAATTGCTTCTTACTAGTGGAAGGTTATTGCTGCCAGTTGGTATGAACATTGGGAGATGTCAAGAGGAAATAATGCAACTCTTGCAGTACGGAGCGATTTCATGGAGGCGTTCATTGGTCACTTCCTATCCTTAGTGCTGAGGGAGGCTAAAATTGAGGAGTTTATGGGACATAGACAAGATGGTATGAGAATAAGGGAGTAAAACCTTAAGTTCACATTTTATTCTAGAGATGATTACCAAAATGAGGGAAAGGATGTAGGTTTGTGCACGGTCTAAGCCACCTAACAGGTGCTTGTGCTGCAACCTTATTGTAGAACCACATGAATAAAGCTAGATTAGCGGTTTATGCACAACAGACGGCAGATAGGAAACAAGCGCACATATCTGTTCTGTAAAGGAACTAATAATAGAAGGCCATGTCAGATGGAAATGATAACAGTCAGTCGGGGATTAATAGCCGATCCTATTTCACACGAGGTCATCAAGCCTTCTCTATCTATTACTAGTGAACTGCCTCAGGGATATCAAAATGAGAAATGAGTCCACGGTAATCAAAGTAATTACCTAGAGCACTAGGCTCTCAAACACAGGCTAGTGTTGCTCCAAATACTTCATAACATCCTCCTTGCAACAAATATGGGAAGAGACACCCAGAGGGACGTCTATTAGGAATGAACGTATCCTACGGATGTGGCTTTGAAGGATATTTCTAATTATACTGCTTGAATGCAAGACATAGAATTGGAGGTAATCCATCTAAATCTCATAATAGAGCACCTGCTCCACAATTTCTCAAGGTCATACACAAGACCCCCTAGGTGAGGTAAAATTAGAGGAGGAGGGCGGAATCATCAATATGCTTTTTCTAGCCTTTAGAACATAGAAGAATTCCTTGATGTTGGTAATATATGTTATAAATGGTCACCTTTGATGCCTATGTCCTTAAGTGTCAGGACCCAAAATCTTCATTGAGTCGTGAGTGCACCCACCATCCCCGTGGGCGATTTCTTTATTAATCAATTGACAATATGAATGATGCGGAAGTAATGAAAGAAAGCAACGAACTATTATAAGTATACAAATTGATGATTCAAAAATAAAAAAAAACCCAAGACCTGGTGACACTAGTACCATAGCATCTACGAGTACTAAATGAGTCTGAAAAACTAAAAACACTATCTAGAAATAAATAAGATAGGAAATAAAATAAGAAGTGTCTAGAATTCAGTACTGCCAAAGAGAAAGCATCTCACCCTGAACTCTTAATGAAACAATTCTGAACCATGTAGCAACTCAAGTTCCATGAGCACTTGATTCAATCCCTTCATGCAAAAAGACGTAGCAAGTATAGAGTTAATACGTGAAACACATATACTAAACAAACTTTGATAACTAACCCTTTCCAGAAGAGATGGTGAGATATAATCCTAACATTTTCTTTTCAATAATTGTAAATATACAATAATTATAATTCTTCCAAACAAGAGTTTATAGATTTCATATCAAACAATGAAACAAATAAAACATGTATTAGACGAAGTCAGCTACACAAATAATGATATCACAATATGCCTCAATATAGTCACTATATCAGCTACATCACTGTCTATATCAGAATGCGCCTCAAATATACCATGTCAAATCAATACCACAACCATCTCAACACTTCAGCACAACTCAATATGATATGCAATGAAGATGAGATGTAATGCAATACAATGTACTGGCCAAGAACCTGTATATACCTGTTTTCTCTATTGGATAATCGGGACACATGGAGGACTCGCAAGGTCCATATACTTACTAGAATAATTTTCCATCGACAATAACACACACCGAAACCATTTTCTATCGATAATAACACACGTCAGAACCATTTTTCATCAATAATAACACATGCTGAAACAGTTTCCCATTCGCAAGTACACGAGCTAGAACTATTTTTCATGGGCATAACTATTAGTTGACAATAATCATAGAACAATATTAAGACTAGCATGATTATGTATGCACAAACATATAACCCAAGTTCGCCAATCAACCGTAACACAAGAATCATTAAGTCTCCATCGAGTATCATGTAATGCACAAGTTTTTGTATGTCAAGCACATCGCAAATCAAGGATACATAATGCTCGTCATTTAACTTATACGGAATCCCCTTATTACCCGTTAATTACCATTAAATTTATTTATTATATATCTGAACTAACACCTCAAATAATTAAGAAATCATTACTTGCCTCAAACCAAAGCCCAAGCATCAAATGTACAAATTTTTCCTTCTTTAATACTTCAAAACGACCAAAAATATGTTCAAATATATAATCTTCACAAGAATACGAAACCAATGACATCTATATTTATATATTTATTTTTGTCTTGAAAAATCGAGTCCAAAAGTCACCCTAAGCTCCGGAGCCGAATCTAGAATTTCTTTCAGATTATTAACTCATAATAAAATAAACTCACACATCAAATTTCAATTAAAATGAATAATTATTAGATCCCCAAATAAAGAATTGTTACTCTAAGAACCTTAGGCTTAAAAACTCAAATTTCTATCTAATTCATGAATTAAAGCATGAAATAATTAATTATTTAGCAAAGAAATAGTGACTGTAAGGTAGAAACTTAACTCACAAAAAATACAGTACAAACACATAAAAAATCACTCAAAATTGAGTCTCTTAGCTCTCAAAATTACATTAAGAATAATCGAATCAGACTTGAAATTTTAATTCTATCCAGTTATATAAAGAGTGTGAATTTTATCACTAAAAGTCCAATTTTATTACCAAAAGCCCGAATCTCATCACTAAAAGTATGCACAACACTCGGATTTTTTTCTTTGCACCAATAACATTTAGTTTTACTAAAATGACCCTAAATCCCTCATACAATCTCAGAATTCAATAATTCTTTTTCATGTACTAAATAATAATATGGATCTATTTTGTAACACCTTAAAAGTACCTAAGATCAGACCCGAGGGTTACATTAGAGGAAGATAGGAAAAATTGCACTAGGATCATAGAATGACTCAAGGAACGGGTCGTTGTGGAAAAGAAAGATCCGTCGCAATACCTCTTTATAAGCCTCCAGTCCAGCCTCCCAAAAACAATTGGCCTAGCAATGACTCATTAGATTATCCAACAGGACGTCGTAAGTAGTCATTTTGTGGTGTCCAGTAAGGGTTCTAAGATTGGTTTTGAGACAACGGATGGACACCATAGCTCGTTGTGCCGTTTCACAATCTGTGGTATGGTCCCGTTGAATGATGTTTGAATTTTTTACAGGTATGGCAGTGGTGAAAACGGATAGATCCAATGAGCTGTCGTATCTAGCAATGACTTATAGGATGAGTCATTGTAGCTGGCAGTCAGGTTGTTAATGTGATTTTTCAGGATAGTTTTGTAATTTTTCAAGATCCTAACTCTTTAATAACACTGTTTTATGCCCTGAAATGAATGTTTTAAGAGGTTTTAGCCTATCCTAAGTAACTAGGCCCCCAAATATGCATTGAATTGAAATACCCTTCCAAGATCAAACAAGAATTCTCGTCAATTTCTTCCGCAATTCTCTTGGGCTTTCAACACTAGTTTGGAAATCACTTTACCCAGGTATGTAGGGATATTAATGGGGTGAGTTCTTCCACCCTCATGCCCAATCTTCTACTCAAATTCATGAATTCATGTTCTTAATCAAGTGTATTAATTCCTAGGGTTTTAACCTAATTCTTTGAAACTACCTATGCTATGTTTATGGGTCTAATTAACTCATGTTCTAAAGTATGTTTTAAGTATAATGGAAAGATTTTATCCTTAATTTAATTATAAATTCACGATTTCAAGTTATTAGAAACTATGTCCTATTATGCAAGTTTTATCAAATTCAAGTTTATTATCCATGATTTTAAGTATGATGAGTTATATAGTACGCATAAATGTTTATGACATTTAAGCTTATGACTTCATAATTTTGACTTATGAAGTCTATTTCAAGCATGCATGATTTTCTAACTTTGGCAAGCCCATACAAATTAATTATGTTTACTATGATTTAGCCAAGCATAAGAATATCAATTAATGAAATGATTTGGAGTCAAGACTCCCAATGCAGTTTATGATATGATATGGACTCAAGAACCCCAATGTTCAATTTCAATCTATGTTTCAAAAATATGATTATATGAGCAGTATGAATGTTTTAGCTATGTGCTATATATATATATATATATATTTGGGACCTCTAAAGAGAGTTTTCCCCCACCCCAAGAGGCTAAGCTTGACATCGATCATGGTTTCTTAGCGTCCTTAGCCCTAGCAAGGTTTTGGACGACTCTACCTGCTTGAGTGTGATAGTTGATGTATCACATAAGCTCTATCATGATCGTGTTGGTTATGATGAGTCTCTTATGTTTCTCATGATTTCAGATACTTATGACCATGAGTTATGATGTTATGTTTATTAGCATGTCTGACCCAATGATAAGTTCATGATCTTTTAATTATGATTTCAGCTATAACTAGTCATATTATTTTCATTTTTAAATCTTGGGTCATCATGTTCAGCTATGATGACCAACTTATTGTTATTTTATATCTCAAACATGGTTTATAACATGTTGTCCTTACTCTCATGAGCTTTTATTTATAAGCATGATTTCATCTAACGTTTTACTAAGCATGTTTTATTTACCTTACATACTTGCTACATTTCATGTATTTACTGCATATTCTATGCTATATAGTCTCATGATATAGGTTCGAGTGATCTAGCTTAGTCTCATTGATAGCTTGCTCACATCTCAGTCAGTTCAGCCCTTGCATTGGGTGAGTCCTCATAATCTGATGACATCTACCATGATTTTAAGTCATGCTATGTATGTACCATGGGTTAGCTTGGAACCATTCGTGGTTTTAGGTTCTGTGTCTCGATACAGGGTCCCAACTCGGGTCGTGTCAAACTTGGTATCAGAGCCAGGTTTAGGTGTTTCCTAGAGTGTCTGAAAGTCATTTTAAGTATAGTCTTTCCTATGGGTGTGAAGCACGCCACAGTTATGGGGAAGACGCTACAAGACGTTTTAGGAAATTTCCCCTTTTTCATGATCTATGTCATTCAATGACGTACCTCTCTATTCCTCTAACTCGTGCTATATACGTTTGTAGAAATATGCCTCCACACTGAGTTAATGTATAAGAAATGGCAATGGAAATGGATATGGAAATGGAAATAGAGATGGGCATCAGCAAGTCCCACCCATACCAGCAGATCCTTTTCCCTAGCAAGTCACTCATACAGAGTTCAGGGCGGCATTTCAAATATAAGAATAGGTCATGACCTCTCAGGTCAACCAATAGGCGGTGGTCCATGTTCCTCAAAATGTTAACGCAACAGCGGTGAGAGTGTGATATTTTCTCAAGATGAACCTAACTGAGTTTCTTGTGTCGAGGGTAGATGAGGACCTACATGAGTTCCTTGAGGAGGTGCACAGGATTACCTAGATTATGAGGGTGAGGGGAGACGAGAGTGTAGATTTAGCCTCCTATCATCTGAAGGAGTTGCTTATATATGATTTGATCAATGGAAGATTCGTAGAGGAGTTAGAGCAGTTCCCATTGTTTGGGATGATTTTATGACTGCCTTCATAGGCAAGTTCTTCCTTAGGGAGTTGAGGGAGGAAAAGGCGATAAAGTTCTTAAACTTGAAATAGAACAACAAAACATTCCAGTAGTATGATTTGGATTTTAGTCAGTTGTCCAAGTACGCACTAGAGATGGTTACCAATCCTAGGGCTCGTGTGAGCAGGTTTGGGAATAGAGTGGCAGATTCTATAGTCATGGAGTGAAGGACCGCCATGTCGATCAGTGACATAGATTTCTCCCAGTTGGTCATATATGCCCAGCAGATAGAGGCAGAGAAGAGGAGAGAGAAGGAGAGAGAGGCCAAGAGGGCTAAGATAGGGAGCTATGGGCATTCCCAGTAGAGGTCTGGTGGCGGACATCATTGCCAGTGTCACAAGAGGTTATCAGCCCAACATAGTCGTCAGCCAGTGTTTCATTTAGAGCTATATGTGATTACAGGGGTAGAGCATAAGGCTCTAGAGGTCGAGGGAGCATGTCAGGAGAGCCAAGCATTCCAGCCTATGGGAGATTTGGTAGGAGGCACACGACAAAGTGTTTAGTGGGTTCTGATCTTAGGCAGATTTATATGCCCAAGTGATACTCAAACGTATTATTTTCGCCTTGTTTGTGTGCAATATGTATATATTCTCATGTAATTGGTAATAAAATGTGAATTTATACTAACCAACATGATTAGCATTTGTTTTGCAGGTAAATATGATTTTTAGGAGCAAAAATGCATGTTGGAAAAATATCGGAGTTGGACTTGGATGCGAGCATGGAGACGACATTGGAATGTGCAGAATATAAGGGCTCCGCGATGGCGCCGTGCCACGCTACCATCACGGAGGCACACTGCCTGGAGAGGGAATTAATTGACAAATTCCAGTGAAGCCTCGCGACAGCTCCGTGGCACGGAGATAGGCCTCCGCGTTGGCCTCCGTGCCACGTTGAGGCTAATTTACCGGACCCTGGATTTCCACTGAAGGTCCGCGTCCACGCCGTGTCACGGAGGCAGTGCTCCGCGTTGACCTCCGTGACACGTTGCTTGTTATTCCGGGAAAAATTTCCCTCTAGTATAAATAGCACACTTAGGTTTATTTTAATTAGTTCAGTTGGAGTTCAGACTTGGTGGAGCTAGGACGTGGGTTAGCAGCAGTTGAGGGACGAAAAAGCTAAGAGATTTCTTCTCTTCCTTTCTTCTTTCAATCAATTGTATGTATGATTTACACTTGTTTTAGGATGATCAATCCACAAATGAGTGGCTAATTCTCTTCCTTGCTAAGGTTTTGAACATGGGTAGTGAATTTTGATTGTAAATGATATGGTTTTCTGCTTCTTCTTTCATGTTGTTCTATTAATTCTTGTTCTTACTGCATTAGTGCTTGGCCAACATTAATGTACATCTAAAAAGTCCAATTTCACTCAAGAGAGCAAGAAATTGGAAAGTTGTGAATTAATAGGGTATTGTTCTTAACTTGATTTGGGAAAATTGGGTTTTGATGTGCTTTCCTGATAGAAATATACTTGAAAGCCGTATTAGTCAATTTAGGAACCAGAATTGTATTGCTAGGTCGTAAATTGCATTTGATCACAGAAATGTAGACGAATGGTTTATGATTCTTAAGTGAAATTAAATACGAGAGTTTTAATTTCTAGGCTACTATTCTTGGCTAGCAACATGAGGAAGAGATTAACCGGATTATTATTACAATCGAATTCATTACTTGTTCTTAACCTTGGCATGCTCATATCCATAGTTTAAATTCACGGTAAATAATTGTTAATAGTTTTAGTATATATTTTATAAAAAAAAACTCAATTAATTGTTGGTTACGTTGTTGTTAGCATAGTTAGAAGTAAGATAAGAATATAGTATACTTAGGCAAATTTTACATACCCTGAGCCTCCTTGGATCAATACTTGGCTTACTTAGCCACTTTATTACTTGTTTGACCACGTGCACTTGCGTGTCGGTTTATAATATATAATACCAATCGAAATAGCACCGAACAAGTTTTTGGCGCCGTTGCCGGGGAGGCTAGGCAAATTTGTGAAATTGTGTTTAGTGTAAATTTACTGTATTTTTATTTTTATTTTCTTAAGTGTTAACAACTTGGTCTTAGCCTGTATTTTGCAGATTTTGTTTCTGTGAACACTGGCAAGGGACAAGGAGCTGGTGGAATCTTACTTCAAACCTGAACGTGAATTTCATAGTCAACGTAGAGAAGCTCTACAAAAGAAGCTGCAGTTGTTCCGACAATCTATTATGGAGCAACAAAATCCACCAGTTGTGAGGGCAGTGTTAGTGCCCGATGAAGCAGCAGCAAGGCCGGTTCGCGAGGTGGCAATCCCACACGCTAACAATGTACATTCTAGCATCCGCAAACCAGAGCCTGGAGGGAGATTTGAATTAAAGCAGAATATGGTGCAACTTTTGCACACAAGCGGGCAATTTACCGGTCTCCCTCATGAAGATCCACAACAACATCTCCAAAACTTTTTGGAGATAAGTGACACTTATATACCAGCTGGAGTGTCACCTGATTATGTTCGGCTCACCTTATTTCCGTTTTCCTTACTTGGTGAAGCCAAGAGGTGGTTAAAAGCTGAACCACCCAATTCTATATCAACGTGGGATGATCTTGCACGGAAGTTTTTGATTAGATTTTTCCCTTCTGGTAAAACAGCCAGACTTAGAAGTCAAATTCTAAGTTTTAAACAGAGGGAGGGAGAAAATCTATATCAAGCCTGGGAAAGATTTAAATCCATGTTGCGGGACTGTCCTCATCATCATCAGTCCAATGAGGTGTTGGTACACACACTTATTGAGGGTTTGGAACCCCACACTAAAATTCTGTTAGATTCAGCAGCTGGAGGGCAAGCGCTGGAAAAGACTTACGAGGAGCTGTACACTTTGCTCAATCGAATTTCACAAGGCAATCCAGAATGGAATGCAGATTCATCTCGAGGTGGAGCAAGGAAAGCAGCGGGAGTGCTTGAAGTGGATGGATTTACAGCTATCGCTGCACAGATAGCTTCCTTGCAAAATCAGTTAAACAATCACTTCAGCAATATGAACTTGAACCAGCCTTCAGCTTCGGTCAATGCAGTCCAGCAGATGTGGTGTGAAGTGTGTGGTAGTAGTGAGCATTCAGCTGAATGCTGTGGTGCAAATCCTGATTCTGTTTAACTTTGTGGGCAGTTCACATAGAAATCAGCAGCAATTTGGTAGTGGCTACAACTCAAATTGGAGGAACCATCCGAATTTTTCGTGGGGTAGCAACAACCAACAAGGCCAAAGTTCTGGTCAGGGTATGCAGAGAAATCAAGGAGGGCAACAAAACTATCAAGCTCAATTCAGAAATCACAATGGCCCTCCTCCACCACCATCACCGACCATTGAGGAGATGTTCAAGACCATGATCGCTAATCAGGCACAATTGCAGGCTGACTATGTTAAATTGGCAGCCGAAGTGAAGAATAATCAGTTGGCGACCAAGGCTCTTGAATATCAGTTTGGGAAATTTGCTAGTGCCCAAAATACAAGACCCAGAGGAGGACTATCTAGCGACACGGATCCTAATCCGAAGGAGGTAAATGCGGTGACCACGAGGAGTGGCTTACAGTTGAAGGAGGTGGAACCAGAAAGACCGCCTCAAAAGTCAGGAGCAACAGATGTTGAGGAGGAACAAAGTTCTGATAGGGGGAAGACTAAAGAAGCAGAATCAGAAAGGCCTCCACCCCCGTTCCCTCAACGACTTAAGAAACACAAGGAGGAGGCGTGTTTCAAGAAATTTATGGAGGTGCTTAAACAGGTACATGTTAACTTACCTCTTGTTGATGTCTTGCAGGGAGTGCCAAAGTATGCAAAATATATTAAAGACATCGTGGCTAACAAAAGTCGTTTGACTGAGTATGCCACGGTGGCTTTAACGGAGGAATGCACTTCCCGGATTCAGAATAGACTGCCCACGAAACTGAAAGACCCTGGAAGTTTTACTATCCAGCTGACTATTGGGCAAAGTATCCGAGCTCGTGGATTATGCGACTTAGGGGCAAGTATAAATCTGATGCCATCTTCGGTGTTCAGAAAGTTAGGTCTAGGGAGTCCTAGACCTACCACAGTAATCTTGCAGCTAGCGGACAGGTCCTTAGCTAAACCGGATGGTATTGTTGAGGATGTGTTAGTGCAAGTGGGCTCCCTCATTTTTCCGGTCGATTTTATTGTTCTGGACTTTGAACCAGATGCTGAAGTCCCATTTATTTTGGGACGTCCCCTTTTGGCAATCGGAAAAGCATTAATTGATGTAGCTGCGGGTCAACTTACAATGCGGGCACATGACAAGATAGAAGTATTTGACGTGTACAAAGCACCCAAGCTCCCGATTGTAAATGAGGAACTCTCGGTGATCAATGTGATTGATCATGGGAATGCTGATATGATGAATGATTCCCGAGAGTTAACAGGAAGGCCACCAGATGAGGTTGAGCACTACTGGGGGGAGGACAAGGATCGTGAAAAATTGTCCCTCACCCTAGTAGATAATTGAGCATAATGGACGTCGAGTCGCGACGGTAAACCAGGCGCTGCACGGGAGGCAACCCGTGAAAAGAAAAATATTCTATTTTTCTTCTTTTAGTATAGTGTACATAATTTGTATTTTTTATTTTTTATTTTTTCTTTTTTCTTGATTTCGTACAAATTTTTCGTTTTAGTTAGTATTTTTTCATGGTAGTTAGGAAAATCTTTTAATCTAACCAATTTCGTTTAGTGAAGTGATTTTCAGGTCAACCGGAGAAAAATATGCATAGAAGCGGGAAAAATAAGGCAAGGTATGAAAATAATTTTTATTGAAGAAACAGTGCACTGGGGCGTTGGCTCCGTGTCACGGAGGAGTGGCTCCGCGTTACCCTCTGTGACACGTTGAAGGAAAAATCAGAGTTTTAAAAATTTCCAGAGAGCCAACGCGTTGGCTCCGTGTCACGGAGGAGGGGCTCCGCGTTACCCTCCGTGACACGTTGCCCTTTATTCAGTGCCGGGTCACACCGGGTTGCCGGGTGACCCGCGTGTTTTTCTTTAATTTAACCCCGATTTTGCCCCATTTTCCCCCATTTCTGTCCTCCTCCGCGACCAAAACACCCAATTCCCCCTCCCCAACCAACGTGCCACGCTAATAGGCAAGGAAAACATCAAATTTCTTTGGTTCTTCAACTAAAAGGTATGTTTTCATCGTTTCTCTCAAGTTTTTGGCGATTTTAGTCGAATTTGAGCATGTGAGGTGAAATATATCACCCCAAGTAGCAATTAAACATGATGTTGAATTATTTTGTGATTGATTATGTTCGGATTGTTGTAATTAGCATTTGAACTCGTCGATTATGTGAATAATTCAAATTTGATTGTAGAATTGTATTCTAGGGCTTGGGTTGTTGAATTTGACTTGGGCAACTTGATAATTTGATGAATTCGATGCCGGGGTGTGGTTGTAAATTGAGATAGGTCGAGGTAAATATTGTGTGAATGTTGTGGGAAGACGAATTCTCGAATTGTTGGGGAAAATGCGAAAATTGTGTAAATTGGTTTGATTAATTGGATTCGTTTGTATATAGAATGTTTTTATCGTTGTTTTTAGTTTTTGTTTTTATTGCTTGTGCGATGGTTGAATTGTTAGCGATAGTAGGATTGGGATTAGCTGTATGAAGTCTGAGTAGTACGCTAAGCGTTATGCTGTCGAAATTTTCGTGAACGCACTAAGCAATATGTTGTATAGTTGTTTGTGTTTGGGGTTGTAAATAGAGTAATCCTTGCCGAAGTATCGTAAATATAGTTAAGGACTAAGTGTGGGGTAAACTTAGTTTAACCCGACCTTAGCCTAAGTTAACTTGTATTTAGCTTAACGTTGTGCTGTTTATGTATATTGACAGGTACAATGGCAAGTCGACAGGACAAGGGCAAGGGTGCTTCTACCTCAGGCACCGGACGGAAAAGATTGAGGTTGGGCACTGCAGTCCCAGCTGCACCAGCTGTTCCGCGCGGCCAACGCCGCCAATACAGAACAAGATGGGTAACCGATGAAGGGAAGAAGTGGTACGTGAAACACAAAGAAAACAAGTACTTCCCCGAGGAACATATTGCACGGGAACCACTTGCACAGGAGTTCCCACGTATTGTGCAGAGAATTGAGGCAGCTGGGCTCAGCTTTATCTTTCAGGAGCCCAAGGAGTGCAACCTTCATTTGGTCCGAGAGTTCTACGCAAATTGGAACCCGGCCATCAGAAGCCACACAATAAAAATCAGAGGGCAGATTGTCACTCTGGAACCCCACCAATTTAATGCCATCGTTGGAGCGCGGGACACAGACACCCACATTCTCCGCCAGCTAAACATCACCCCACCGTACGCCGACATCAGACGTACGTTGTGTGGGGCTCGATCAACAGCTCGATGGAGTAGACATAAGGAGAGGGGTTACCACCAGACTCTGCCTTATTCGCAGATGAACAGGGAGGCCAGAATATGGCTGAAGATTGTATGTTCGTGCTTGATCCCGGGAGTTCATATGACGGATGTGACCCGGGACCGTGTCTGCTTGGTGTATGCCCTTATGAAAGGGCTTGATATTAATGTTGGGGCGGTAATTATATCCGCCATGAAGAGAGCCAGACTGCACCAGGGCCAAAGATACGGGTTTGGTGGACTCATCACCACCTTCCTCCGAGGCCTCGACATTGAGGAAGAGGCTTTGGACTATATTCCGCAGTTGGAACGGAGGGCCCTTGATGTGACAATAACTAAGGCCCCCGACACCACACACGGGCCAGTGCTGACTTTGGGCGAGCGACATGCTCGTGACGATCAGTACATGGCACGTATGTTCGGCATGCAGATGCTTCAGCTACGGATTGGTGGGAGACCAGCCACCGAGGAATAATTATGGCAGTTGGAGCTGGATTACCCATTTGGAGAGAATGCCAGAGCCATATGCCGAGTGGGACCAGCCTTCGTGGAGCCGACGGATGACGATGTCCCTACTGATGAGGAGACACGTCGTGAGGACTCCGATGTGGAGTCCGATGACGACGATGGAGCTGACTCAGATATGGGCGACGAGGCAGCAGCACCAGATGAAGAAGTCGAATATTTCGACTGATCAGGGAGTTCCACCACCCGAAATTTTGTTTTGTAATTTTTGTGAACACTGGGGACAGTGTTCGATTTAAGTGTGGGGTGGGGAGTAGCTAGGTGCTGGGACTTGGGCTCTAATTTGCTGTATGTTTTTCCTTGGTTTGTATGTATGTTTGTGCTTTCCCTATTATGAACTGATTTGTGGTGTATGTGTATATATTTGTTTGTGTGGTTAATGATGTGTGGTATGAAAAGTTATGGTTGCCAGTGTAAATATTTTGTAAATATTTTTTTATTTTTTTCTATCGAGATGATCGATATTTTTCAAAATTTTCGAGAATATTTTGCACTTGTAAATATTTTCTTTCTATCGAAATGATCGATGTGTTGCAAAATTTTCGGTTTTTAATATTTTTTTTGGGTTTCTCGGAGTTTGTTTTCGGTTCTTTTACCGAGAATAGTCCCATTGAACCGATGTCATAGTTAGTGACCGTTCCCTATGATGGATGGATGACAACCGTCTTAAGGGAAATGTAGTCGGTAGGAGTAGGATTTTAATTTGTTTTTAATTATTCTTTGGTGGATTGCTTCAATGAACTGTAGTTGCTTTATGGTTGCAAAAATTTCGTTGCGTGTTGTAAATGATGTTCAAAATGTGAAAATGATTCGTTTGAAAGCATGCAATTTTGTAAATACGTTGAGTTACCTAGGTTGTAGAATTTGATTCAGTATCATTGAGGCTTAATCTTGAATTCATGTGATTGGCTAATTAGAGAGTCTGTGAATGCATCTTGATTCGAGCATGTGCGTGAAGTGTGAAGTGAGGTTTTGGTATTCCATGCCATTGTGAATTGTCTAGAACTTGCCTGGTGTGTATACAAAACGAAATGAAGGAAGTGTAGTGTTGGAAAGGATGTAGGCATTTCTTTGTTTTAACCGATAGTTTCCATCTTTTTCTTGTCAAATTCTACCTTTTTATATGTTGTATACCCTAGTCAGCCCGTTGAGCCTTTAGCCGATTTCTTTCTTTCTTTTGTCCAAAATTGTATAAACTAAGCTTTATTCCTTCTTTTCATTAGCCTTAAAGTCTATACGAAGCTCTGAAGCGCTTACAAAGAAAAGAAAATGTTTCCCAAAGTGTTAAAGAGTGAAAAGAGTGAAAAGAAAAGAAAAAGCAGAGTAAGGAAAGAAAAGATGATGTTGAAGAGGCACTTGTTGTAATTAAATGATAATGAGGGTACATGAAAGCCCTTTGTTTTGTGTCAAGTGTGTTTGATGAAATGGGCAGTACGAAAGTAAACCAACATGAATGGGAGAAAAAGAGAAAAGAGAGGAACAATGTCCATGAGTCGATGGGAATGTGTTGAAAAGGCGCTTAAGGATGCTAGCGACTAGTATTGGCTAATCCAATATATATACTAGATCCATAGCCCCGTTACAACCCATTAAAGTCCTACGTGATCCTATATTGCATTTCTTTATATTAGTGGAGTAATACACTAAGGGCAAGCCTATGGGTCATGACATGATGCATGTGAATTCGTTTGGGAGAGTGAGTGAAATTAATTTTTATATGCCCCTACTTGAATGTTTGCGTGTTGCATGAACAAAAAGGGGAAGATTCTCTTGAGTTGTGAGGGCACATGCTTGATGAAAGATTGATTTTCGTGTCGGATTTCTTGATTAGCTGATTTGCAGGAGTTTGCCGATATGAAGAATCAATTCTTAAAGTCTAGGAAGTCTTGATGTATTAAAGGTCATTGTATTGTAAGACCAAGCATGTTTTCGTGATGATTTGCAAAAAATTGAATAATCGGTATGACCGTAGCGTAAATTGTCGCACCATAGTGACGATGGTTGGGATGTAATTTGCATGAGTTGTGTATGTGTTGTTCGAGGACGAACAAGTATTTAAGTGTGGGGTAAGTGATCTTGGGCAGATTTATATGCCCAAGTGATACTCAAACGTATTATTTTCGCCTTGTTTGTGTGCAATATGTATATATTCTCATGTAATTGGTAATAAAATGTGAATTTATACTAACCAACATGATTAGCATTTGTTTTGCAGGTAAATATGATTTTTAGGAGCAAAAATGCATGTTGGAAAAATATCGGAGTTGGACTTGGATGCGAGCATGGAGACGACATTGGAATGTGCAGAATATAAGGGCTCCGCGATGGCGCCGTGCCACGCTACCATCGCGGAGGTACACTGCCTGGAGAGGGAATTAATTGACAAATTCCAGTAAAGCCTCGCGACAGCTCCGTGGCACGGAGATAGGCCTCCGCGTTGGCCTCCGTGCCACGTTGAGGCTAATTTACTGGACCCTAGATTTCCAGTGAAGGTCCGCGTCCACGCCGTGTCACGGAGGCAGTGCTCCGCGTTGACCTCCGTGACACGTTGCTTGTTATTCCGGGAAAAATTTCCCTCTAGTATAAATAGCACACTTAGGTTTATTTTAATTAGTTCAATTGGAGTTCAGACTTGGTGGAGCTAGGACGTGGGTTAGCAGCAGTTGAGGGACGAAAAAGCTAAGAGATTTCTTCTCTTCCTTTCTTCTTTCAATCAATTGTATGTATGATTTACACTTGTTTTAGGATGATCAATCCACAAATGAGTGGCTAATTCTCTTCCTTGCTAAGGTTTTGAACATGGGTTGTGAATTTTCATTGTAAATTATATGGTTTTCTTCTTCTTCTTTCATGTTGTTCTATTAATTCTAGTTCTTACTGCATTAGTGCTTGGCCAACATTAATGTACATCTAAAAAGTCCAATTTCACTCGAGAGAGCAAGAAATTGGAAAGTTGTGAATTAATAGGGTATTGTTCTTAACTTGATTTGGGAAAATTGGGTTTTGATGTGCTTTCCTGATAGAAATATACTTGAAAGCCGTATTAGTCAATTTAGGAACCGGAATTGTATTGCTAGGTCGTAAATTGCATTTGATCACAGAAATGTAGACGAATGGTTTATGATTCTTAAGTAAAATTAAATACGAGAGTTTTAATTTCTAGGCTACTGTTCTTGGCTAGCAACATGAGGAAGAGATTAACCGGATTATTATTACAATCGAATTCATTACTTGTTCTTAACCTTGGCATGCTCATATCCATAGTTTAAATTCACGGTAAATAATTGTTAATAGTTTTAGTATATATTTTATAAACAAAAACTCAATTAACTATTGGTTACGTTGTTGTTAGCATAGTTAGAAGTAAGATAAGAATATAGTATACTTAGGCAAATTTTACATACCCTGAGCCTCCTTGGATCGATACTTGGCTTACTTAGCCACTTTATTAATTGTTTGACCACGTGCACTTGCGTGTCGGTTTATAATATATAATACCAATCGAAATAGCACCGAACAGGTTCAAGCACATGTTTCAAGTGTGGGATGCCCGGATGCATGCTTAAGGGTTTCCCTTTAACCAGATAGGGCCATGGTAGTGGCTGTGAACTAGCCACTAGTTCACCAGCTCCACTATCATGTTCATCTCAGTAGAGTGCATCCCCTAGTACAGGTGGTGGCTAGTGCCACAACAGGTTCTATACATTTTCATCTCAATAGGAGCAGGAGTGCTTCCCCGATATGGTTACAGGTATGTTATGAGTAGTCCATCTTGATGTGTATGCAAAATTATATTTAGGGACTACTTTATCTTTTGTAACTCCTTATGCTACTATTGGTTATGAAGTAAGTCCCGAAATCCTATCAGAACCCTTCATAGTCTTTACTCCAATTGGTTAGTCAGTTATAGTTCAATCGGTATACAGAAACTTTCCTGTCATAGTCCTTCAAAAAGTCACCTCATCCATGTAGAGTTATACATGACTAATTTTGATATCATCTTTGGCATTGATTGGTTTTGTGCTTGCTTTGCTTTGGTAAATTTTAGAACACGTATGGTAGAGCTGCGGTTTTTGGGTGAACCAATTCAAGAGTGGAAGGGTAGTTTAGTTGTTGCCAAAAAGATGATATCTAAAGGTTGCATTTATCATCTAGTTCAGGTTAAGGATTCTGCATTTGAGACCTAGACTCTCCAGGTAGTTCCTGTAGCATGTTAGTATCCAGAGGTGTTCCTCGATGATCTACCAGAAGTTCCTCCCGAAAGGGAGATTGACTTCTTTATTGACCTTCTCCCTGATACGCAACCCATATTCATTCCTCCTTACAGAATGGCTCCAGCAAAGTTAAAAGAGTTGAAAGAACAGTTGAAAGATCTCCTAGATAAGGGTTTCATCAGACCTAGAAAATCCCTATGTGATGCTCCAATTCTCTTTGCTTAGAAGAAGGATGGTTCCCTTAGAATGTGCATTTATTATTGGTAGTTAAACAAGTTCACAATCAAGAATATGTATCCCCTCCCCCGGATTGATGAACTATTTGACCAAATTTAGGGTGCTAAGTGCTTCTTAATGATAGACCTCAGATTTGGATATCATCAGTTCAGAGTTAGAGAGAGTGACATTCTGAATACAACCTTCAGGACTCTATACGGTCATTATGAGTTTGTAGTTATGTCTTTTAGACTGATGAATGCTCCAGTGGCTTTCACAGATTTGATGAACATGGTGTTCAAGTTGTATTTGGATATGTTCTTGATTGTCTTCATAGATGATTTTCTCATATACTCTCAGAGCGAGAAGGAGAGTGCCAATCATTTGAGAATTGTGTTGTAGACTCTCAAGGATCACCAGTTGTTTACTAAATTCAGCAAGTGTGAGATTTGGCTGAACTAAGTAGAATTTTTTGGCTATGTAGCGTCTAGCGAGGGTGTACAGGTGGACTCTCAAAAGTTACAAGCGACGAAGAATTGGCCAAGACAAGTTAGTCCCCCGGATATTAGGAGATTTTCGGGTTTAGCTGGCTACTATAGGAGGTTTGTAGAGCGATTCTCATCCATTGCAGCACCATTGACTAAGTTTACCTAGAAGAAGGTCGAGTTTCAGTGGTCGGATGCTTGTGAGAAGAGTTTTCAAGAATTAAAGACTCGACTCACTTCAGCCCGGGTGTTGGCCTTACTAGAGGGAACATATGGTTTTGTTGTGTATTGTGATGCATCTAGGGTTGGTCTCATTTGGGTACTGATGTAGCATGGTAAGGTCATGTGTATGCCTCTAGACAACTTAAGACTCATGAGAAAGAATTACCCGATGCATGACCTAGAGTTGGTAGCCGTGATGTTTCCCTTGAAGGTTTAGATACACTATTTTTATGGCTTGCATGTGGATGTATTCTTGGACCATTAGATCTATTAGTATGCGTTCACATAGAAGGACCTAAATATGTGGTAAACGAGATGGCTAGAGCTTATTAAGGACTATGCGTTAGTGTCCTTTATCATCCGAGAAAGGCCAATGTAGTGGCGGATGCACATAGTAGGCTGTCCATGGAGAGTGTGTCTTATATGGAGGATGGGAGGAAGGAGTTGCTAAAGGATATCCATAGGTTAGCTCGTTTAGGGTTTTGCCTTACAGATTCGAAGGATGGTGGTATGATTTTTCAGAATAGGTGGGAATCTTCTTTGGTGACGGAAATCAAAGCTACACAAGATGAGGATACTATCCTAGAAAATCTAATGGAAGCTATTTGGAAACAAAAAGTGGATGTTTTCTCCCACGAGGGAGATGGTGTACTCTTATATCTGAGTGGTCTATGTATTCCAGTTATGGATGACTTAAAGAGTGTATGTTGAGCGAGGCTCATGGCTCTCGGTACTCTATCCATCTGAGTGCCACCAAGATGAACCATGATCTACGGGAAGTTTATTGATGGAATGGCATGAAGAAGGACATAGTGGAGTTTGTGATTAAGTGTCAGAATTGCCAAGAGGTGAAGGTTGAGCATCAGAGATTGGAGGTATGCTTCAGGATATTAGCATTCCCACTTGGAAGTGGGAAGAGATCAATATGTACTTCATTACAAGTTTTCCTTGTACACGCTGACAGTATAACTCTATATGGGTGATTATGGAAAGGTTGACCAAATCATCTCATTGATTACCTGTTAAAACTAACGATTCAATAGAGAATTATTCTAGATTTTATATTTGGTAGTTAGTTCGGTTGTATTCAGTCCCTTTGTCCATCATCTTAGATAGGGGTACTTAGTTCACCTCTCAATTTTGACGATCGATTCAGAAGAGTCTTGGTACTCAAGTGAAGGTTAGCACAACATTTCACCCATAGACAGATGGTCAACAAGAGCTGACCATTCAAATCTTCGAGGATATGTTGAGAGCTCATGTGATTAGTTTTTAAGGTAGTTAAGATGGTCAATTGCCTCTCATCGAGTTGGTTTATAATTACAGTTCCCATTACAGCATCCATGTGGCTCTGTTTGAGGCTCTTTAAGGGTGGAGGTATAGGTTAAACTATTGGATGGTTCGAGGTAGGTGATGTGATCATGGGCAAAATGGAATGCCCAAGTGATACTTTATAACTTAGTTTTTGTCTTGTTTATCTACTTATTTATGTACATTCTCATGTAATTTTATGTAAATGTGAATATATATACTAACCAACATGATTAGTTCTTGTTTTTGTAAGTTTAAAATGAATTTGAGGAACTAATCCATGAGTTGGTGAAGTGGAGGCATGGAATCGGAAGCAAAACGCGAACGTCGGCAAGGGGGACACGCAAAACAGCCCACCTGCGCGTTGGCAACGTGCCACGATAGGTAGGCTGCACGACCGGTGGCGTGCCACGGCCCCTAGCGCACTGCACAAGCAGCGTGAGACGCTGCCATCGCGGCAGGGGGCTGCTTGCGGACTGTTTTGGATTTCCAGTGTGCCTACATGATGCCTCCGTGTCACAGAGGTAAATTAGCGCGTTCACCTCCGTGACACGGAGCTATTTCATGCCGGGCATAATTTTATACACCTCTCATTTACTATAAATAGGTCCCTTAGCTCCTAAAAATATTTTTTCACGTAATATTTCTGAAAAACTACCAAGGAGTGAAGGGAGAAGTGGGAGAACTCACCTAGGGTTCTTAAATTTCATCTTCTCTTCTACCAATTCTTGTAAGTATGTTACTTTAATTATGTTTTCTTGTAATTATACGAACATGAGTGGCTATAACCCTTCCTCTAGGGTTGAAGCCACAAGGTCTGATTGTGACTATATGAATTTGTCTTGGTTTTAAGTTTTTAATTGTTGTTTTGTCTTATGTTCTTAATTATGGTTGTTTCTATGATTGATAACCATGAAAACACACACGTTACACCTAGGTAAAAGCTTGAGAAAGTAAACCTAGGCAAGAACAAAGAAGGTAGGGAGCAAGTTTGTATCTTACAATATAATTCGCAGTTAGGA
Source organism: Datura wrightii (assembly GCA_035772735.1). Classification (NCBI taxonomy): domain Eukaryota; kingdom Viridiplantae; phylum Streptophyta; class Magnoliopsida; order Solanales; family Solanaceae; genus Datura; species Datura wrightii. The sequence continues at coordinate 126,204,045 of JASDFA010000016.1, forward strand.
TAAGAAATTATACCTAATTTGCCTTGCTTGGTTACTAAACGGGATGAGCTAGACACCAACTTAGAATTATCACATCACCACTTGTAGAAGTATTGGTGAAACTAAGTTTGGCTAAATGATTAGAGGTACGAATGTCCTTAATCAAGAGCATAAACCTCGTAAACCACATTCCTGTAATTGAATTGCCCACAAACTAGTATGTAGCATCCCCACTCAACGATGTAGTTGTGAGGCTAGTTTGTCGTGTTTAGAGGTTCGAAAGACCATGAAGATACATTTTCAATTATGTGAGACAAAAATTGATAATTCCATGCTTAAACCATTGCAAAGAGTAGTGTTGCATGATTATCCGGCCTTAGCTCTAGTTGCTCCTTGAATGATTTCAGAGTATTTCTGTGACCACCCCTAGTCTTAATTAAACTTTATCGAAAAAGTCTAAATCAACACTTTTGAAATTTAATATCACACTTGAACTTGATAATTAGCTAAATTGGTCCAGTCCTTGTGGGTTCGACATCCATCTCTTAAAAAGGCCCACTGTATTACTTGTAAGACCAGGTACACTTGCGTGTGCGCTTGGGCGCAGTCGTTAACATGTTTTTGGCGCTGTTGCCGGGGATACAACAAGTTTTTGGCACCGTTTTCGGGGACTCGACGAAGTTTAGTGAATATATCTATTTTTGTGTGATTTTTAAATTTCCTTAAGTGTTGAGAGACTTTGTCTTCGTCTGACTTATTGCAATTGAAAGGTTGTCTTGCCGAGCTGGCTAGGAATAGAGAGTTTGTGGAACCATTGCTTGAACCAGAACATCAAATTCATTTGAGATGGAGAGTAGCTCTTGAGCAAAAGCTGAAAAGACTTCAAGAAAAGGTACAACAACAACCACCCGCAGGACAAGAAAAATTGTCACTGAAAGCAATGGCAGCCAGACCAGTTAACGAAGTGGCAATCCCACAAGCGACGTATGTGAACTCTAGTATCCGTAAACCTGAACCTGGAGGGAACTTTGAATTGAAACAGAATATGGTGCAGCTGTTACATTCTAGTGGTCAATTCATTGGGATGGCAAATGAGGACCCGCAGCAGCACCTACAGAACTTTTTAGAGATTAGTGACACTGTCGTCCCCACCGGAGTGTCCACAGACTATGTCCGACTTACCCTCTTCCCATTTTTATTGTTGCGAGAGGCAAAAAGGTGGTTGAAAGTTGAGCCACCAAACTCCATAACTTCTTGGGATGATTTGGCAAAGAAGTTCTTGATCAGATTCTTTCCTTCAGGCAAGACTGCATAATTGAGAAGAGAAATACTGAGTTTCAAGCAGAGGCCTGATGAGAACTTATATTTGGCTTGGGAGAGATTCAAGTCATTATTGAGAGACTGCCCCCATCACCAGCAATCCAATGAAGTGCTAGCTCATACCTTTGTAGAAAGTCTAGACCCACATACAATAATTTTGCTAGACTCTGCATCGGGTGGGCAAGCCTTAGAGAAGACTTATGATGAGCTGTACACTTTGTTGAATAGAATTGCTCAGGGAAATCCAGAGTGGCACAGCGAGGCATCACGAGGGGCAGGAATGAGAGCAGGGCTGATAGCGGTAGATTGTATGAATTCCTTGGCGGCACAGCTAGCTTCATTCCAGCATCAGACTATGACTTAGTTCAATAAACTGAGTATGAACCAACAACAGGGTCAGGTTAATGCAATTCAACAATCTTCGAGTTGGTGTGAAATTTGTGGGAATAATGGGCACAATGCAGAATCTTGTGGAGCTAATTCGGAATCAGTCAATTTTGTTGGGAATGTACAAAGGAACACTCAGAATTTTGGAAACAACTACAACAAAAATTGGCAGAGCCACTCGAATTTTTCTTGGGGTGGAAATCAAAAACAAAGTTATTAGCAACCTCAACAGCAGCAGTATCAGCAGAATAGGCAGAATAATGGCCAGTTGAGCAGCAACATTGAGGAAATGTTGCAGAAAACCATGGAGACCCAAACTCAGTTAGCAGAAAATCAGGCGAGGATGCCATCAGACTTGAAGAATCAGCAATTGGCCACCCGCAATCTAGAAAAGCAGATGGTTTAGATAGCAGCTGCTTAAAACATGAGACCACAGGGATGACTACCAAGTGACACAGATCCTAACCCCTGTCAGGTCAACACCATCAGTCTGAGGAGTGGCAAACAAGTAGCAGATGCAGTGACAAAAGAGAAAAGAAATGAGGTGCAGCCGGAGTTGGTTAGACAAGGACCATCCACTAACAAGGGAGAGAATCAGAGTGTTGTGCAACAAAATGCACAATCTTCATTGCAGCCAGCACAAAGACCACCACCACCATTCCTGCAGAGATTCAGAAAGAGCAAGGAGGAGGAATGCTTCAAAACGTTCTTTGAGATTTTCAAAGAACTTCACATAAATTTGCCTCTTATTGATGTTTTGTAGGGAATGCCCAAGTATGCTAAATACTTAAAGGATGTGATGGCTAACAAAGTGAGATTAGTGGATGTCCAAACAGTAGCACTGAAGGAGGAGTGCATTCATAGGGTACTGAGCAAGATTCCTAAGAAGCTCTAAGACCCAGGGAGTTTTACCCTCCCTATACAAATGGGTATAGCTGAAGTGATACGAGCTTTATGTGATTTAGGGGCAGTAGTTAATCTAATGCCCCTATCTTTATTTAACACCCTGGGGTTGGGAAAACCGAGGCCAACAAGGTTGTGATTTTGGTTATTTGCAACTTGTGTTGTTTTTGGTGGAAAGTTAGGCACAGATGGAAGGGGAAGTCTGAGTACCCATGGAGGAGAAAGCTAACATGTATGGAAGAGAAAAAGTGTGGGGTCAAACAACCACTTGTGTAAAAATGAAGAAAAACATGTTGTTAGCTAGGCATAGAGGCTCAGGGAGTATTTCTCATCCTGTTTAATTTTAATTTGATGCTATGGGGACATAGTATGATTCAAGTGTGGGGTGAAGAAAATTTAAAATTTTTTTGTGCTTAGTGATTTTTGGTGAATTAGTGCTTGGGAGAAATATTGGAACAAAATTTTTGAATTAAGCATGATTTTATCACCCGTTGGTTTTTCTTTTCGGTTCTTTTCCAATGGGGGGTCTTTGAACGAAAGAATAAAAATTTTCTTTGTCTGTATATAGTGTTTTTAGTCATAGTTAGAGACTATTTCCGCCGATGGATGGATGATGACCATCTTGAGGAAAATTAGTTAATAGGTTTTGGTTTGTGAACCCGTAACTAATTGATGGCTTGATGTTCTTGTTATGTGTTATACATGATTGTAAGATACAAGTGTGGTTAGTATTGAAGCATGTAAGAAGTGTATAACTTTGTTTTAGACACTTTGTCTCTTTAATTTATCTCGATGTGATTGAAGCTTAATTCTTAATTCTAGTGATTAGCTGAGTAAGAGTCTGCTGAATGTGTCTTGAATTGAGCATGTGCTGTGAGTGTAAGTTTTTCAAATATTTCATGCTATTGTGGAATGTCTAGAACTTTCCTGGTGTGTGTATAAAACAAAATGAAGGATGTGGACTGTAGGAGATGATTTAGGCATTTCTTTGAATGAACCTAATTTTTATCCCTCACTTTACCAACCTTGAATGTTGAATCCTAGCTAGCCCCATTGACCTTAAGACTACTCTTTGATAGCTACAACATAAGCTTAATCCTTTTTCTTTCATTAGCCTTGAATTTGATCCAAAACTCCTAAGCGGTTAAGGGAAAAATCTGAAAGAGTGAAGGAGTGAGAAGCATGGAAAAGAAGGAAAAGGTCAAAGGTGCACTTGTTTGTAAATGCTCAGGTATTGGTAGGGAGTAGGAAAATAAATGAATGAAAAAGTTGCCTAAGTACCCCTTACTAATAAGATGAGTGTGCTTAAAGAAATGGGAACAAGAAGAGAAAATTCAAGAGTGAAAAGAATGAGGAGGAAGTAAGAAACGAGTTGTCCTTAATGAAGGTTGAAGTTATTAAAAGCGCTTTGGGAAGATAGCCACTGTTATTATCCATAATATTACCTACCCGTCCCTTAGCTTACATTACAAGCCGATAAGTCCTACTTGATCTTACGTTCAAACATCCTTAAATTAGTGGAGTAAAACACTAAGGGCATTCTTATGGTTCACTACATGATGCATGTGAATTCTTTTAGAGAGTGAGCGTAATTCTATTCATATACCCATACATGTTGTGTTTTAAAAACTTGCGAGTAAAAATGGGTAACTCTCTTGTTGTGAGGGCACATGTTTAATGAGATATAACATTCATGTTGGATTTCTTGATCGGTTGAATTGCATGAGTTTGCTAAGATTGAGAGTCGATTCTTGAGGTTAGGAAGTCTTAACATAGTTGTATTTTAGTTCAATGATTAAATCGTGTGTGCTTTATTTTTAACTTGCTATCTTAAATAATCATTATAGTCGTAGATTGAATTCTCTTGCTAAATTAGCTATGTGTGAGTCTTCATTTACATGAGATGTAAAAGGGTTTTTCGAGGATGAACAAGGCTTTAAGTGTAGGGTAGGTGATCTTGGGAAAAATGGCATGCCCAAGTGATACTTTATAACTTACTTTTTGTCTGGTTTATCTACTTATTTATATATATTCTCATGTAAGTTTATGTAAATGTATATATACTAACCAACATGATTAGTTCTTGTTTTTGTAGGTTTAAAATGAATTTGAGGAACTAATCTATGAGTTGGTAAAGTGGATGCATTGAATCGAAAGTAAAACGCGAATGTCGGCAAGGTGGACACGCGAAACAGCCACATACCATGGCAGGCAGGCTGCGCGACCAGTGGCGTGCCACGACCCCTAGCGCGCTGCACTAGCAGCGTGACACGCTGCCAACACGGCAGGGGGCTGCTTGCGGACTGTTTTGGATTTCCAGTGTGCCTACGCGATGCCTCCGTGTCACGGAGGTAAATTAGCGCGTTCACCTCTATGACATGGAGCTATTTCATGCGGGGCATAATTTTATACACCTCTCATTTACTATAAATAGGTCCCTTAGCTCCTAAAAACATTTTGTCACATAATATTTCTGAAAAACTACCAAGGAGTGAAGGGAGAAGTGGGAGAAGTCACCTAGGGTTCTTAAATTTCATCTTCTCTTCTACCAATTCTTGTAAGTATGTTACTTTAATTATGTTTTCTTGTAATTATACGAACTTGAGTGGATAGAACCCTTCCTCTAGGGTTGAAGCCACAAGGTATGATTTTGACTATGTGAATTTATCTTGGTTTTAAGTATTTAATTGTTGTTTTGTCTTACGTTCTTAATTATGGTTGTTTCGATGATTGATAACCATGAAAACACACACGTTACACCTAGGTAAAAGCTTAAGAAAGTAAACCTAGGCAAGAACAAAGAATGAAGGGAGCAAGTTTGTATCTTACGATATAATTCGCGGTTAGGATAAGAAATTATACCTAATTTGCCTTTCTTGGTTACTAAACGGGATGAGCTAGACACCAACTTAGAATTATCACATCACCAGTCATAGAAGTAGTGGTGAATCTATGTTCGGCTAAATGATTAGAGGTACGAAAGTCCTTAATCAAGAGCATAAACCTCGTAAACCACATTCCTGTAATTAAATTGCCAACGAACTAGAATGCCACATCCCCGCTCAACAATGTAGTTGTGAGGCTAGTTTGTCATTTTTAGAGGTTCGAAAGACCATGAACATGCATTTTAAATTATGTGAGACAACAATTGATAATTCCATGCTTAAACCATTGCAAAGAGTAGTGTCACATGACTATCCGACCTTAGCTCTAGTTGCTCCTTGGATGATTTCAGAGTATTTCTGTGACCACCCCTATACTTAATTAAAATTTATTGAAAGAGTCTAAATCAACACTTGTGAAAGTTAATATCACACTTGAACTTGATAATTAGCTGAATTGGTCCAGTCCCTGTGGGTTCGACATCCGGCTCTTAAAAACGGCCACTGTATTACTTGTAAGACCACGTACACTTGCTTGTGCGCTTGCGCGTAGTCGTCAACAAGTTTTTGGCGCCGTTGTCGGGGATACAACATGATGCTACGTTGATAGGGCCGGATTTAGTTCATGAGACCATGTAGAAAGTTCATCTCATTAGAGAAAGGTTGAAACCAACTTGTCGTAGGAAATCATATGTGGATGTTTGACGGAGAGAGCTTGAGTTTAAGGTTGATGATTGGGTATTTCTAATCGTGTCTACCATGAATGGAGTGTAAGGTTCGGAAATAAAGGGAAGCTTAGTCCCCGATATGTCGGTCCTTATATGATTCTGATGCGAGTTGGCAAGGTAGCATATGAGTTGGAGCTACAAACAACAAAGTTAGCTTCGGTGCATCCAATTTTTCATGTATCTCTATTGAAAAACTGTATCGGTGTGTTATACCCCGGGAGCTCAAAGATCGGACCCGGGAGCTGAAATGGGAAAACTATGAAATTGGTGCTGCAAACTTAGGATGATTCATGGGACGACTTGTGGGGATTGCCGATGAGTCGTCAGGTAACTCGTGGGGAGGCCAGTGATGAGAAGGGGAGTTTTGAAGAAAAGGGTCTCCTCAAGCGTGGCAACGGCTCATGGCCAGACCTCGTGAGTTGTCAGGTTAGCCGTAGGGTAAGGTAGAAGGAAGGAAAAAGAAATTTAAGCAATGAACCTGATGATTGGTGACCAGGAGTCGTTGTCACACCTAACGAGTCATTATGTCGGTCGTTATGAGCCCAGAGGACAATGTCAGGTGGTGTGCTTGACAAGCTAGGAAATGAGTCGTTGCCATGGACCATGATCTGTGATCGGTTGAAGTTGACCCTTATACGAACCAATATAAAAAACCCAATCAGCAAGAAGGATCTTAACTCAACTTCATGCTAGAGGTTCCTTATGACCTTAATTTGCATCCAATGTAATTCTTACACTATCGAATTAATTTTAATTCCTTGTTTCCATAAATTCATTGGTGTGGGTCTATCCACATACCTAGAAGGGTTCCTATCTTAGCCCAAAAGTCCAAGGTAGAACCAACGATTCACACTATCATATTATGACTCATACCATGAGTCGTACTACCAACCTATGGTTTCCTCTAGTGACTAAGGAGTTCATTTTTCCCCAACTCTCTGAATATTTCCATGACTCGTACCATGATCTATAACACCATCATGTGAGTCGTATTACTACCCGTATAATCATTCATATGATAACTCCAAAGACTTGCTACGACATCTAGCGAGGGGTTGTACCCATATACTACGACTCATAGTGGGGATTCGTGGTTGGGAAACAACTTGTCTGATCTAGCCCATGGGTTTTCCTACGACCCATACTACCAACCTACAACTCGTAGGTTGAGTCTTACTGAGGTAAATTTTTTTCAAACTTTTCCTTCTGATCACACTTCAAATCTCAAGTCTTGTCTTAGGAACTTTTGGGATATTACAATATCTCCCCCTTGGGAACATTCATCCTCAAATGTATGTTAAGCATACAGAAGAACTGGGAAAAGAACTGCCATCCTAAATACTGAACATCTCAAGCTGAAAACTGACAAATTGATTGACTCCGGGCTTATACACATGATTAAACTGAATTCATGAGACATACATACATGCTAAGACATGAATGGAACTATTATGCATGACTTTGAATAGATTTCTAAGGATGAAATTTATACCTCCAGCTGGAACTAAGCTGGTAGGAGAAGATACTGGTATTTAGCCATCATATCTTCTCTGGCTTCCTGCATAACTCTCTCAACAAGCTGATTCATCCACAAGACATTCACCGAGGCTACTTCCTTGTTCCTCAACTTATGAACCTGAGTCAAGGATTTCAACTGGTACCTCCTCATAGGTAAGGGTGTCCTTTACCTTAATTTCCTCTACCAGAACCACTAAACATGGATCTCCGATGCATTTTTTCAGCAAGGACACATGAAACACTGGATGCACCAAAACTAACTCTGCTGGTAGCTCCGACTCATAGGTCACCTTGCTAACACGTCTCACAACCCTAAATCTCCCAACATACTAGGGACTAAGCTTCCCCTTCTTTCCGAATCCTCAAAGAATCAAGAAATCTCTACTTGCCTTAAAATGAAGCTCAAGCATCAAATTATGAATTTTCCCTTCCATAACCATTCCGAAGGATGAAAATCTGTTCAAATACGTATTCTATGTAAGAAAATTAAATTATAGACACCCATATTGATATATTTCTATCTTGGGCCCAAAAAGTCAATCCAAAAGTCAACCTTGAGCCTATAAGGGCAAAACTGGAATTTTATTTGAAAATCATGTTACCCATAAAGTAAAGAATGCAAATATAAAATTTCATCCAAAACGGCGCTCAAATCGACTTTTAATTTATCAATATACAATCACTTAACTCTAGACCAAAAATCCTCAATTTTCCACCAATAAATTCATAGATAAAAATGAAAACCAACTAAGGATTCATGGAGAAATACCAAAATAAGGATTAGATACTTACCCCCTTATTAAATGGAGAAGAATGCTGAAAAAATTACTCAATTCCAAACTCTAGAACTTCAAATATACTCAAAATACCAAATAAATACAGTCTGTGCAAAAATACATTGTTCATGCATTTATATAGGGTTGCACAATCACTGCACCAACAACTTTAATTTTTACTAAAATGTCCATAACTTCATACAGACTGAAAATGCGATGATTATTTTTCCTATAGTTTCCAAGTAATGATAAGGACCTACTTTTTCAATCAAAACTCCATTTAGTACTTGTTTGCCCAGTCAGACATCATTTTTACTCGTTGAAGAATTATTTCATCTTTTGCAATAAAACCCAATCTTGACTTATCGAAATTGCATCAAGCTTTTCAAATAACTCCTATAATTCATGCTAAGAACTTTGAAAGTCTTGGAATAATTGTTCAATCTCAAAAACTGAAAACGAATATCTGAGTAGTCACACTTTATTCTTAAAATAATGACAAAGACACAAACGTTCAAATCCACCCAAAACTCATTCAGAATCCTCCAATCACAAAACCAAATATGCAATTCAATCGCAAAACACATTCTGGACCTGATGGAATCATCAAATCACCATTAGGAGGCCATTTTTATCGAAAGTGGACTCTGTTCAAACATAGCTTCCACAAAGCTAATAAATCCAACCGAAGGTTCAAATCACTCCCGAACACCACGGGATCCATGCAAACTACCCAACTAATTCATAAATCACCATTCGGCACTAACAGAACTTTTAGAACCCAAATTCGAGTTCGTTAACCTGAAATATTGACTTTGGTCAAACCTCTCAAACTTCAAACCTTTCAAAAACCAAAAATATTATCCAATCTTCATTAGATCATCTTGAAAATTATGTCATCCATCTCCGCAAGTCATAAGTAGCAAAATAGAGATATGAAAATGTTCAAACTAGGGAAACGAGCCAAAAGTCAAAAAATGACCACGTGGGTTGTTATAGTTCAAGGCTTGGCTAATAACTGCGCTTCCTAAACTTCTACATACCTGAAACTTATGGCAGGTATAGGGAGTTATCCTGAACGTACACCTTTCAACCATCATTTCCATCATGGGGAAACATTCATAGGGCTTAGAGTAAGGAAATTATGAGCATGAATCATTCAAGAAATCTATGTTGGGCATATACTTGATATAACACAATATTATGAGCCGATGAGGAAAATATAAAAGACTGAGTCCATAGAGTTGAGCATGCCAAGAGGCATGTGTTTACATACATAACAAGGGACATGACATGAAGCTGACATTTATGCAACATGGAAGAAGACTTGAATCACCATCTAAAGTAATTACTTCTCGTTCTATGAATCTGAGTACGAATACATGTAAGGAGTACTTGGAACTAACAAATAGGCATAACAGATTCACATACGACATGAGTAGGGTAGACATAGATTGAAGTACGGAAGGATACCTGAATAAGTGTGGATCGATCTCCTATAGTTACTGATCCTAGACCTTCACACTTAAACTCAAGGCATGACATGGTCCTTCACTTTATAATCTCCCCCTTAGCATAAAGGTCATCATTCTGAGGGTTGGCCCCCTTCTTAAGGCTAGGCAGAAATCACTGTCTCTTGACTTCCCATTTTCCTCTAAGGCTATCATGGAAGGCTTCATACTCCTCCAGCGGTAGTCCCCCACTCTTTTCGTTCTTTACTTCAAGTTCATGAATTCTTCTACCTTAGCCCTTCATAACTCGTACATGGAGAAATGACTCGAGAGTGCCTCTTATTCCACTATCTGGTGTTATTCTTAGAGTGTGAATACACGAGTTAGAAGGATAGAATGATATTTCATCGCACGACATAGATAATGAAAGAAGGGAATATTTTCTAAACGTCTTGTAGCCTATTCTTCATAAGTGTGGCATGCTTCACACCCATGAAAAAGACTCTACTTAACGTGGCTTCTAGACACCCTAAGAAACTTCAAACCTATTTCTCTAATATTAGGTTTGTCACAACCCGAACGTAGACTCGAACCATAACACGGGACAAGGAGCCCTAGAGACTCCAAGTCGACCCATGGCATGAACATTCATCTAACTTTATTTCATTTAAAGCAGAATACTAAACATGCAATGTAGCGGAAACATAAACATAACATAGCATAGCATAACAATCGGGAAGTACTAGACATACATATCAGTTGAGTACTACATATTGTCTGAAAGCCTCTATCATGTAAGATGGGTTGATGGAACAACATCCCCAACTAACCCAGCAAAACGGAAACAAAAGAACACCATCAATTTCTAGATATATGGCCCTCAGAACATGAGGACTCACCAACAAAGTTGGTAGCAAACTCTGAGATGGACTAATAATGGAGATGAGCCTGAGAACTGAGTCCTGTATCATGAAATGATACAACATAGAAAGTATGCAGTCAGTACGTGTAATGTACCGAGTATGCAAGGTAAGTAAAACGGACATTTAAAATATTTAAAACTCATAATTGAACATAAGAGTAGGACAACATGCTCATAATATAAATATCATAATATAACATAAGGATCAAGGTTTTCAAAACATGGATACAATCGTAATCATAATCATAAGAGAAAAACTTTATTGAACATGAATTGAGCCAATATACATAGTCATAAACATGCATAAATCATGAGAAACAGTGGGAGATTCTCTTAACTGACATACCCCATATGAGCACACATGAAGCTCGACTTGTGACCCTAGTCGGGAGGGTGTTCGTACCTTGCTAAGAGTAGAACCATGAAAGTGTGATATCACCATCAAAAAGGGCCAATTGGGCCAGGAAAAGTTAGAAAAGGGGTCCCAACATACCTATGGTGGCACGTAGTTCATGAGATCTGGGGCTTAACCTGAGACCCGAACCTACTCAGTGTTCCATACTACTCCCAAAACATATATAGTGCTCATAGTAATACATACATGAGTTCATGCGCTTGTTATATCATGATAATTAGAAGCATGCATGTAGATACGTGAACTAGCCATGAGATGAGGCCCGTGAGTTGGCCAAACAATGATTCATGATTTGGAAGATCAAATATACTTGCAAAACATGCATATAGCCTGTGATTCATAAGATCATGATGGGTAATTGATTTAAATACATAATTTAACTTATAATTCATGCTGGTCATTGTAAATATCATTAATAGAGAAGTAGATCATAAATCAGTTAATCATGGGTCATGCATTTTTAGGCTTGATTCGATAGAAATCAAATCAATAACATTATAAACAATTTGAATCATAAAAACTGATTTAAAACCGATAGAATATAATTAGATTAGAGAAATCATAAAACCCATTATCAAATCATTAGAATTTGATATAGATCAACTTCAAAACCCCATGAGTTTTTATTGGAATTTTAGTAAAATCGTAGAGGAGGGGCATAGGTGTGGAAGAAATCACACATTGATAGCCTTATATACCTGGGTTGATGATCCCTTGACTTGTTTTCAAGATCAAAGAGGAATTTAGAAGTTGGAGGTGATGATCAAGCCCAAACTGATGTCATTTAGGAGATAGAAGCATAGGAGTTTACCAAAATGCCCCTAACCTAATGAAATAAAACCTGTAACTGGAAATTACTATGGCCAACAATACGGGTCATAGGTTGCTTGTACGACTTGCATTGAGAGTCATACCATGCCTGCTGCTGCTTCACTAAATCACTCATAACTTTTTACTCCGAACTACTATTGATGCAAGGACTGATGCGTTGGAAAGAAGACTCAAAGGGATTCGATTTGATGTGCTGAATCACTGAAAAACATTTTGTAACATGGGAGCTATGACTGGTTTAAGTTGACCCTTAAACGAACCAATACGAAAAACTCAATCGGCAAGAAGGCTCTCAACTCAACTTCATGCTAGAGGTTCCTTAAGACCATAATTTGCATCCAATGCAATTCTTACACATTGGTATTAATCTTAACACCTTGTTTCCATAAATTCATTGGGTGTTAGTCTATCCACATACCTAGAAAGGTTCCTAACTTAGCCCAAAAGTCCGAGGTATTATAATATATCAACTCATGACTGAACCAACGATTCACACCATCATATTATGACTCGTACAATGAATTGTACTACCAACCTACGGTTTCCTCCAGTTACTAAGGAGTTCATTTTTCCCCAACTCTCTAAATATTTCCACGACTCATTCCACTACCCGTAACACCATCCTATGAGTCGTATTATTACCCATAGAAACATTCCCATGATAACTCCAAAGACTTGCTACGACATCTAGCCACGGTTTGTACCCACATACTATGACTCATAGTGGGGATTCGTGGTTAGGAAACAACTTATCTGATCTGGCCCATGGGTCTTCCTACGACCCGTACTACCAACCTACGACTCATAGGTTGAGTCGTACTGAAGTAAATTTTTTCCAACTTTTCCTGCTGATAACACTTCGAATCTCAAGTCTAGTCTTAGGAACTTTTGGGGTATTATAGTCTAGGCAGTAGCTTTGGTGTTTTGCCCTTCTAGATCCACGTTTAGCCGACTCAAAACATGTCTTTGCACCTCTTCTTAAACTCAAATATTTTATTATCTTTTGGGCCTCTCCTTCATATGCTAAATTATCAAATTTCATCTCAAACTACATGTGTTTTGCTTGATTTCATGCTTTCTCTATTCGCGTGAAGTACCTAGAAAGTATTCAAGAGATAAGGCATAAAATCCACATAAACGACTCAAAAACTAGGCAAAAACTCATGCTTAGGAGCCTAATGAGTTGGTAAATTTCCAGCTCATCTAACCCCCAAACTTGAACCATTTCTTTTCCTCAAGTCATGCAATTCATTACAATTGAGCAAATGAACAACATTCTATTTATGAGATTTTTCATAAAGGAACTATCCAGATGTTCCTTCACAAGTGAACTTTGCTAAAAATTAGAGCATTGTGATTGTTATACAGAATAGAGTCAGGCCTCAAGACAATCCAAATATTATTGGTATGCCCCGAAAGCCCAATGATCAGACCTAAGAGTTGAAACGGAGAAAAAATTTAAACTAGCATCAGGTATTAGGATGGGTCATGAGATGACCCATGAGAGCAACCCACGCGTCAAGATGTGATTCCTGGTGAGGCTCAGGTGTCAGGTTTGAAAATTGAGAAATGGAACCCCCACGGACGTGACCACGAGTCGTGGTCAGGCCCCACAACTCGTTAGGTTAGTCATGGGGAGTGGTGACTGAGAAAAGAGGAAGAGGAAGATACTGTACCTAACAGAAGGACCCCACGAGTCGCGATCAGTCACAACGAATCATAGGATGAGTCATGGTCATCTGATGGAAGTTATTTGAAAATCATAGGCAGTGTATGTGATGAGTGGTGACCACGAGTTGTGGTCACCAGTAATGAATCATGATGTCAATCGTGAGGAGCTCAGATGACTTGGCAAGCAGTGTATTTCACGGATCATGCCATGAGTCATGGATAGAGGTGACGAGTCATTAGGTCTCTCATGGGGACTAACTGACAGTTATTATTTGCAAATTTAGTAAGGGATTTTTCATAATTCCTAAGATCCTAAGGACTAAAATACATCGGTTTAAGTTATGAATGATGTCTTTTAAGAGGGTTAAGTTCATTTTAGGCCTTTTTCATTCATGCCTGCAAAGATAGAAGGTTAGAGGGGGTGATCAGGTTTATTCTTCTTAAAATTCTCTTCAATTCCTCTTGGGCAATTAGAGAAGTGTAAGAATCATCTATAATTAGGTATGTAGGCTTATGAATGGGTGAATCCTTTCACACCCATGCCCAAGCCCTCCCTAAATCATGAATTTCCTATGTCAAATCTATGGGGTTTTAACCCAATGCATGAAATTCCTAATTTCTCTACATGGGTATGATTTAAATATGTTTCCACTATTTCGTTATGATTCATGGGCAAGTTTTATATTATTTTCACTTAAAAATCATGTTTCAATATTTATGAATTAAAAATCCCATTGATGAGAAGTTCATGAAAGATGAGATTTGTGATGAATGTATGATTATAATGAAAAAGATGTTGTCAAGCTATCCATGTTTATAATCACTTTTTCGATGTGAATTGAGTTTTTTCAAGCATGACAAAGTATTGGGAAATGCTCACATGTTCAATAATGATCTATGATTTTGCGAAATAAGCTACCACATAGTTTTGGAGCGAAGATTCCCATTACCTTTCAGCTTGTGGTATGGTTTGAGTTAAAGCTTCTCATATGCATGATTTCAAATTTGAGATGTATTTGATTATTGAGCTTCATCAATTGACGATTGTAAGCTTCATTGAAAGATGATGGGGGTAACCAATAGGGTGTGCGTTGACCTAGCCTCTTATTAGATGAAAGGGGTCGCGCATCTAAGGTTCCATGGTTCTTTTCTAGACCGGTTTTTCCCTCCTGAGATGATGGAGCTGAAAGTAGCTGAATTTGTGAACCTAAAGCAGCGAAACATGATATTTCAAGAATATTCCTTGGAGTTCACCCATTTGTCAAAGTATGCTCCATAACTTATGGTCGATCAGAGGGCTCGAGTGAGCCAGTTTGTACTTGTGGTGGTAGACTACCTGGATAAGGATTGCAGGACTGCCATGCTCCATCAATATATGGATTTCCCTCGGATCATGTTGTATGAACAACAGATGGAGGCGGCGTATCAGAGAGGGAGAGAGGCAAATAGGGCCAGGACAAACAGTTATGAGACCTCTCAAACTGAGATCGGGGGGGGGGGGGGGGGCATCTCCAGCAGTCTCTTCACAGGTCTTTTGCGCTGACACCATCATCAGCTAGTACACCATCCAAATCATGAGTTGATCAGAAGAGCAGGGCCTCAAGTTCAAAGGGCTAGGGTAGCATGCAGATTGAGTGTATCTTCCCATCCTGTGCGAGGTGCGGCAATAATCACCCAGGGAGGTGCTTAGTTGGCTCAAATGCTTATTTCTGGTGTGGTGAACCTAGACACAGACTAGGGATTGCCTTTCAGCCAGATCAAGGGATGGTGGAGCCCATATTTCAGCTAGTAGTTCAGCACGTCCCTCCAAGCAGGGTGCTTCGACTAGTTCAGCTAGCGGCCAACGCCAAAATGGATTTTATACCCTTGCATCCCGATAGGAGTAGGAGACTTCCCAGATGTGGTTACTGGTATGTTATGAGTTTTCCACCTTAATGTTTATGCTTTGTTAGATCTAAGGGCTACTTTGTCCTTTGATACGCCCTATGTTTCTAGTAGTTTTGAATTCAGTCCCAAAATCCTTTCAAAACTCTTCTAAGTCTCCACTCTAGTTGCTGATTCAATTATAGCTATACGGGTGTATAAAAATTGCCCGGTCTCAGTCCTTAAAAAAATCACCTCAGCAGATCTAGTAGAGTTATCCATGACCAATTTTGATGTTATTTTCACCATGTATTGGCTATTTTCATGTTATGCCTTAGATAATTGTAGAACCCGTGCGGTAGAGTTTCAATTTCCAGGCGAACCAGTCTTAAAATTGAAAGGTAATTCAGCTATGCCTGTAGGTCCTTTTATTTCCTACCTTAAGGCTAGAAAATGATTTCTAAAGAGTGTGTGTACCATATTTTAAGGGTTAAGGATGCTACGTCCAACACCTCGACTATCCCGTCAGTTCCAGTACTATGTGAGTATCGAGAAGTGTTCCCAGATAATCTGTCGGGTATTCCTCCCGAGAGGGAAATTTATTTTGGTATTGACCTCCTACCCAACACGCAACCTATATCTATTCCTCCTTATAGAATGGCTCCAGCCAAGCTAAAGGAGCTGAAGGAGAAGTTGATGAACCTGCTAGAAAAGGGTTTCATCAAACCTAGCAAGTCTACATGGGGTGCACCAGTTCTATTTGTCTGAAAGAAGGATGGTTCCCTTCGGATGTGCATTGACTATCAACAGTTGAACAAATTCACCATCAAGAATAGGT
Organism: Datura wrightii; assembly: GCA_035772735.1. Classification (NCBI taxonomy): domain Eukaryota; kingdom Viridiplantae; phylum Streptophyta; class Magnoliopsida; order Solanales; family Solanaceae; genus Datura; species Datura wrightii. The sequence goes on from JASDFA010000016.1 coordinate 126,220,529, forward strand.
ACCCACTCCCCAGGATTGACGACTTATTTGACCAGCTTTGGGGTGCCAAGCGCTTTTAAAAGATAGACCTCAGATTCAGGTACTATTAGCTCAGGGTTTGAGAGAGTGACATTCTGAAAATAGCTTTCAGAAGTTAATATGGTCACTATGAGTTTGTAGTACGTCTTTCGGACTAAAGATTCTCCTGCAACTTTTATGGATCTGATGAATAGGGTGTTCAAGCCATATCTTGACATGTTCATGATCGTGTTCATTGATGACATTCTTATATACTCTCGAAGCGAGGGGGAGCATGCCGCTCACTTGAGGGTGGTGTTATAGACTTTGAAGGATCATCAATTGTATGCAAAATTCATCAAATGTGAGTTCTGGTTAAATTCTGTGGCATTTTTGGGTTATGTGGTGTTTAGTGGAGGTGTGCAAGTAGAGTCACAAAAGATAGAGGCGGTGAAGAATTAGCCCAGACCGGTGAATCCCTTAGATATCAAAAGTTTCTTAGGCTTATCTAGCTACTATCACAGATTTGTTGAGGGGTTTTCATCTATTGCAGCACCGTTAACTAAACTAACCCAGAAGAAGGTAAAGTTTCAATTTTCGGAGGCTTGTGAGAAGAGCTTCCAGGAGTTGAAGACTTAACTCACCTCGACAACCGGTGTTGACCCTACCCGAGGGTACGAATGGGTTTGTGGTGTATTGCGATGCTTCAAGAATTGGTCTTGGATGTGTCTTGATGTATCATGGAAAAGTTATAGCTTTATGCTTCTAGACAGCTGAAAGTGCATTAGAAGAACTACCTGACTCATGATCTTGAATTGGCGGCAGTGGTATATGCCTGATGATATGGAGACACTATTTATACGGGGTCCATGTATATGTGTTTACAGACAACAAGAGCCTTCAATATGTGATTACCTAGAAGGATCTCAATCTACGTCAAAGGAGGTTGTTGGAACTACTCAAGGGCTTTGATATGAGTGTCCTTTACCACCCGGACAAGGACCATATAGTAGCAAACTCTTTTAATATGATTTCTATGGAGAGTTTATCCCATATGGAGGAGGAAAGGAAGGAATTGGTGAAAGATGTGTATAGACTTTCATGGTTGGGAGTTAGTTTGGTTGACTCAATAGATGGTGGAGTAGTAATTTAGAATGAGTGAGAACATCATTAGTGACTAATGTGAGTCTATTTATTCTTGATTATGATATGAGTCTATATATTCTTTCTTGATTGTTTCTTGTAAAAGAATAATTAAGTATTGGAAGAGAATTTAGTAGTGGACATGGAGAAGAGATTGTGAAATCGGGCTAGAAATTTCTAAAATCGCATTCTCATTCCTTATTAGCAGCTAATAACTAGAAATTAGTGCAGTTGCTAATAAAAATTAAATGGGGTTGAGCTAAATTATGACTAGAGGTTTGACAAAACTCTAGTAAGAGGTAACTAGAAGGCTGAAAAGTTGTAATTACCCACCTCCCAAGATTATTTACACTTATTGAACTCGTGAGATGACCTGACATGTCCCGATTTAGTTAGTATTTCATCTACACTGCATTTCTAGCCTTTCAAATCCATATACTTAGCTAATCTTGCTGCTTATTTCACTATATCACCCAATACAATTCTATGCAAATTTCAACCCCCCAATTTTATTAGTTTTTATATTAAATTTGTGTGGTGCAAGCTAACGTCAGTTTCTCAATCGACACATACAACTATCATTCCCTAGTCTTCATGGGATTTAACCCCGACACTCGTGGGGTTACTTGTTTTGATACTTTGGCCATGTATATTCTTTACATTAAGGATATATTTTGGATGTTATCAAAAATGGCGCCGTTGCCGGGGACTAGCGCTTGATAATCTTGTGTTGATTGTTATGTTGAAATAGTTTTGCATCGTAGCGACTTAACATGAGTTTGTTATGTTGTTAGGATCTCATAACCATATGAGTCATCACTCCCAAGCAGGAGATAGCTCAGTGGAAGGTAACATGGAACTCGAGGAAGATAATCCGGTGATGCCAGAAGTTGCAGGAGCCTTTCTCCTACCACCGACGATAGGAAATGCAGTATTTCATGTCACAAGCACCATGCTTCACTTGTTGAAAATGAAGGGGCTCTTTGGCGGAAAACCAAGCGAGGATGCAAATCATCATTTGAGAAGCTTCTTGGAAATATGCCAGCCCTTCAATATAACAAATATCCGTCAAGAGTCAATCAGGTTGAGGCTCTTTCCTTTTTCATTAACGAGGGAGGCAATAACGTGGCTAGATGAACTCCCTCTAGGATATATTACTTCATGGTGGGAGCTAACTGACGCCTTCTTGGACTTCTTTTTCCCTCCTTCAAAGATGCTTTAGCTGAGGAATGATATTTGAAATTTCAGACAAGAACCAGGAGAGCCTTTACACAAGGTGTGGTTAAGGTTTAAAAAGAAGGTTGCTCTTTGCCCAAATCATGGATTGCCGATGGGGTGCTTCTCCAAAGCTTCTACAGGGCCCTTGACTTAATTAAAAAGTCTGTGGCCAACAACCTAGCTGGTGGTTCAATTATGGATCATACATATGGGTTGGCCAAAGCCCTCCTAGACAGAATGACGAAGACCAATAGGGCTTGGCACACGAGTGAAACAAGTGTGTCCACTAATGAGATCAGCTCAAGTGCATTGACGGCTGAGTTGTGGAAACATGATGAAGAGTGGGATGAAAATCTTTCCAAGATGATGACACAACTAGAATTTATGACCAAGCACGTGATGGGAGCAAGGAAAAAGGTGGTAAATTCTATGGGAATGCAAGGTCCCTTACAATATGAGGGAGATTCATCACCACCAAGATATGAAGAATAATGCCAATATATGGGCAACCAAATTAGAGGTCCTTGAACAGGCTTCTAAGGAGCAAACCAAGGCCCATGGCGCCCAAGGGATGACAACCAATGTTGGAGAAATCGTGAGCCACAGGGATGGCCTGAAGGAATGAAAGGTGGGGTAATAGAGAGCCAAACCAAGAGAGTGATCACTATCAATGGTGTTTAAGCCCATATGTTCCCCCACCAAAGGTTGGGAATCCCCACAATCTGCTAGGTGTGAATGATGCGGGTAATTTGAAAATTGAAAAAATGCTATCGAGAGTTTTGAAGAAGGTTGAGTCGACCAAGAGTGGGGTGAAAGAATTAAGAGGGAAGGTGTCTAACCTCACCCAAATAGTCAGTTCACATTCCGCCTCCATCAAGCATTTGGAGGCCCAAATGAATCACTTGTCGGCTCAAATGAACCCCCGGATGAAGGGAACACTACCTAGTGACACAATTCCTAATCCCAAGAAAGATGCTCAATGTTTGGATATTGTCATTAGGAGTGGCAAAGTGATTTGATATGCTCCGGTAAAACGTAATGAGGTTGATAACCCAAAATCAGTTGAAAAAGATGAAGTCGACAAAACACCAATGACTCCAAAGAATGAAGAAAAGATTAATGATGAAAGAGAGGGAAAGGAGGATAGAATCCTCTCACATGATGATAATGATGAGGCCATGAAGGCCCCGGTTGATGACAAGGTCGAATCAAGAATCCCACCTCCGTATCCACAACTGCTAGCCAAGAAAAAAGAAGGATGACCAGTTTAGAAAGTTTGTTGACATGTTTAGCAAGTTGTCCATAAACATACTGTTAGTGGATGCTTTAGTCCAAATAACTGGTTGAGCAAAGTTTATGAAAGATTTCCTGAAGAATAAAAAGGTGATTGATGAAAGCAATGAAGAGAAAACACACCATTGTAGTGCAGTGATTATGTCTAATCTTTACCCCAAAAGGGAGGACCTCGGAGCTTTCACAATCCCATGTACCATTGGGATATGTGTGTTTAGAAAGGCTCTATGTGATCTTTGCACCAGCATAAATTTGATGCCCTTGCTCATTTTGAAGAAATTGGGACTTAGAAGCATGAAACTGACATCAATGAGACTGCTAATTACAGATAGGTCAATAAAAAGACTGGTGGGGGTTTTAGATGTGTTGGTGAGAGTGTACAAGTTTATTCTACCGGCTGATTTTGTTATTTTGGACTATTAGATGGATGAGAGGTTCCCATTATTTTGGGAAGACCATTATTGGCTACAGGGAGAGCAGTGGTGTCACGACCGAACGTAGGCTAGGATCGTAACATGGAAAAAGGAGCCCCTAGAGACTCCAAGTCAACTCATGGAATGAACATTCATCTAACTTCACAACACTTAAAGCGGAATACTTAACATACGATATAGCGGCAACATAAACATAACATAACAGGGCATGATAAGCGGAACGTACTAGAATTACATATCAGCTGATTACTACAATTAGTCTGAAAGCCTCTATCATACTAGATAGGTTGATGGGACAACATCCCCAACTAACCCGAAAAAAATAAAACAAAAGAAACATCACTATTTGAACATATAGCCCTCAGAGCATGAGGACTCACCAAAAGGGCTTATAGCTAACTCTGAAAGGGACTACTGATGGGATGAGCCTGAGAGCCGGGTCCTATATCATGAAATGCTACATCATAGAAAGTATACGATCATTACGTGGAATGTACCGAGTATCCAAGGAAGTAAAACAGACATTTACAATATAAAAGCTCATAAATGATCATAAGAGTAGGACAACATGCTCATAACATAAGTAGCATATGATAACATAAGGCTCAATATTTTCAAAACATTCATAATTCAGTCGTAACCATAATCATAAGAGAAAAGCATTATTGAATATTGTCTTGAGCCAACATACATAATCACAAACATGCATAAATCATGAGGAACAGCGGCAGATTCTAATAAACGACATACCCCAAATTAGCACACATGGAGCCCGACCTGTAAACCTAGTTGGGAGGGAGTTTATACCTTGCCAAGGGTAGAACCATGAAAGGCGTGATATCACCATGAAAATGAGCCATTTGGGCCAGGGGACAGTCACAAGGGAGGTCCTATTATGTCCTACAATGGCATGTAATTCCAAAATGTGGGGCAGAACCTAGGCCCCGAACCTACTCGGTGTTAAATACTACTCCCAAAACTTTTATAGTGCTCATAGTATAATATGCATGAGATTCATGGGCTAGTTAAATCATGATAATCATAAACATGCTTGTAAATACGTGAACTAGCCATAAGGGTAAGGCCCGTGAGTCGGTCAAAAATAAAATTCGTAAATCATGGGATTCATGCATACTTGTAGATCATACATATACTTTGAAAATCATCAAATCATAATGGGTATTTGAATAAATCCATATTTCAAATTATAAATTATGACGGGTTTATGAATATCAACAATTGAAGTAAAGATCATAACTCGATTCATCATAGAACATGTATAATTGGGATTAATTTAGTAGAAATTGAAATCAATAATTTTATAATCAAAATAGTTGTAGAATCTGATCAAAATTTAGAAAATATAATATAAATCACAAAAGAAAGTAACCCATTAATGTATCATTAGATTTCCACAAGATTTAAGTTAAAACCCCATAAGATTTTTGATCAAATTTCATGAATTACAAGAGATTGGGCATGGGTGTGAACAAAAACACTCATTCATAACTCAACATACCTGCTGGAAGTCAAATATCACAACTCCTTGAAAGCCCAAAGGAAAATTGATGAAGAACACGTTGAAGACTAGCTTGATAAGCTATAAACTTTTCTAACTTTGCATGCATGAGAATGAATAGGCTAGAAGGGCTTAACCTTAATGAAAATACCCTTAATGAAAATCCTTGAGAAATCTTCACTAGGTGAACTAATGGGAATACCAATGATTCATTGGAGGATTCCACGACTCGTGGTATCCATCCATCATCTGCACTGCCAAATCCCTAATCTCAAATTCAACCCACGACTCTACTGGACGAGTCGCCCTTTCATCCAACGGATCGTCACATCGTCCATTGTTTGTCCCATTCAGATCTTGCATTGGTCCTTCCAACGAGCCTTACCATGACTCGTTACTTCATCCAATGAGTCGTGGTTGCCTTCTGTTAGGTCCACTGGAAAATATATCCATCCCACACAACAACTCGTGACGAAGACTCATTACATCTCACAACGGGTCGTGGGATAACCAGTTACATCCCCTAATGTTGAAGTCCAGTACTCACCACGGTTACAAACGACGACTCGTTATTCTCAACAATGACTCATTACATCACTCATTGTTTCCACTGTCACCAGACTACACTTCCCACAACTGCTTCCAACGGGTCGGTGGTTGGATCAACGATCCGTTGGGTCGTCCGTCCTGCAACATTTTTCCCAATTTTCAGCCAACTTTCATTTTTGATCCCTGGTCTAATATTAGGCACTTCCGGGGTATTACAATATCTCCCCCTTGGGAACATTCATCCTCAAATATTGGAAACAAGCAGAAAACAGAGACATGCAATCATTACAGTCAAATACTAATCATTTAAATCGAAAACTGACGGAATGACTATCTCTAATTCAAAGCATATAGATGAACTAGTTTCGTGATTCACATACACATCCATATACATAGAAGAAACTTGAACACATGAACTGAACATGAAAACTAAATAGAGTTTTAAGGAAGAACTGATACCTCATGTTGGTACTAAGCCTATAGAGAACAAATATGGGTATCTGACCATCATATCCGCTTCGACTTCCCACGTAGCTCCTTTAGCATATTGATTGCTCCATAAGACTTTAATTGAAGCTACTTCCTTGTTCCTTAGCCTCCAAAACTGATGATCCAATATTTCCACCGAAACCTCCTCATAGCTAAGGCTGTCTTTTACACCAACACTGTCAACCGGGACAACAGGGTTGGATCACCCAAATACTTCTTCGAGAGCGATACATGAAACATGGGATGCACTAAAGATAACTCTAAGGGCAAATCTAGTTCATACGCCACCTTGCCAACTCTTCTCACAATTCGGTAGGGGCCAATAGAGTGGGGACTAAATTCCCTTTCATTCCAAACTACATCACTCCCTTTTTGGGAGACACCCTAAAAAATACCCAGTCATCGACTTCAAATTCTAATTCTCTTCATCTCACATCCTCATAAGTCTTTTGGCGACTCTGATTATTTTCAACCGGTTTCTTATCAACTGAACCTTCTCCATTGCCTCATGAACCGAATCCGACCCTATCATTGCCACCTCATCAACCTCGAACCATTCGATGGGTGATCTACATCTTCGCTCGTAGAGAGCCTCGAGCAATGCCATCTGAATACTACAGTGATAGTTGTTATTGTAGGAAAACTCGATCAGGGGCAAGTGACCGTCCTAACCACCATTGAAGTCAATAAAGCATGCCCTCAACATGTCTCAAGAGTATGGATTCTCCGCTTCGCTTGACCATCCATTTGTGGGTGAAATGTTATGTTGAGTTTAACCTGAGTACCAAGCCCTTTTTGAAACAAACTCCAAAACTGAGAGATAAATTGAGTACCTCTATTTGAAATTATGGATAAGGGCACTCCATGCAATCGAACTAGCTCCCGGATATATAGTTTGACATAATCCTCCGCCGAGTTCGTGGTTTTGACCAGTAGAAAATGAGCAGCCTTGGTTAACGTGTCTACCACCACCCTAATGGAGTCATATTGTTGGCGAGTATGAGGTAATCCTGCTATGAAATCCATGTTAATTCTTCCCACTTCCAAGTAGGAATGTTGATATCCTGAAGTACGCCTCCCAGCCTTTGATGCTCAACCTTTACTGGCTGAAAGTTCGAACACTTGGCTATGAATTCCTTAATATCCATCTTCATGCCATTCCACCAATAGATTTCCTGTAAGTCATGCTACATCTTGGTGGCACCTGGATAGATAGAATACATAGATCCATGAGCCTCATGCAATATTCGGCTCCTCAAATAATAAATATCTGGAACACATAGGTGATCCTGGTACCGAAGCACACCATCTCCCCCTCAGGAGGAGACCTCCACCTTCTGACTTTGAACGGATTCCTTCAATTTTACCAAAATTGGGTTCTCATCTTCTCTATCTTTCACATCAATCACCAAGGATGATTCTGATCACTTCTGGAGAACAACACCACCATAGTCGAGTCAACCAACCTTACTCCCAACCTAGCAAGTTGATGCACATATTTCACCAGCTCCCTCTTCCCCTCATCCACACGGGACACACTCTCCATAGAGAGTCTACTAAGTGCGTCCGCTACCACGTTAGCCTTACCCGGATGGTAAAGGACACTCATATCATAGTCCTTGAGTAGTTCCAACCACCTCTTTTGTCGAAGATTGAGATCCTTCTGAGTGAACACATATTGTAAGCTCTTATGGTCCGTAAACACATCCATGTCGACCCCCATACAAATGAGTCACCATATCTTCAATGCGAACACCTATGAGGCCAATTCAAGATCATGGGTCGGGTAATTCTTCTCATGGACTTTCATCTGTCTGGAGGCATAGGCTATGACTTTTCCGTGTTGCATCAATACACACCCAAGTCTTATTCTTGAACCATCACAATACACCACGAATCCATCGGTACCCTTGGATAGGGTCAACACCGGTGCTGAAGTAAGTCGAGTCTTGAATTCTGGGAAGCTCATCTCACAAGCCTCCGACCATTGGAACTTCACCTTCTTCTAGGTCAATTTGGTAAAAGGTGCCGCAATAGATGAGAAACCATCAACAAACCTCCGATAATAGCCAGCTAAACCCAAGAAACTCTTAATATCTTAAGGATTCACCGGTCTGGGCCAATTCTTTACCGCCTCTATTTTTTGAGAATCCACCTTCATACCCTCAGTTGTCACCATATGGCCCAGAAATGCTACGGAGTTCAGCAAAAATTCACACTTGCTGAATTTGGCATATAACTGACGATCCCTGAGAGTCTTAAGCACTATTCACAAATGAGTGGCATGCTCCTCCTCGCTCCTAGAGTATATCAGGATGTCATCAATGAACACAATCATGAACATATCCAGGTATGGCTTGAACACCCCATTCATCAAGTCCATAAAAGCTGTAGAAGCATTCATTAGTACAAAAGACATAACTACAAACTCATAATGACCATACTACGTCCTGAAGGTTGTCTTTTGGATATCGCACTCCCGAAGACTAAGATGATGATACCCGGATTAGAGATCTATCTTTGAGAAACATTTGGCACTCTGAAACTAGTCAAATAAATCATCAAACCTAGGTAGAGGATACCTGTTTTTGACGGTGACTTTGTTCACCTGCCGATAGTCAATGCACATCCGAAGGGATCCATCCTTCTTTCGAACAAATAAGACTGGTGTACCCCATGGAAACTTTCTTGGTCTAATTAAACCCTTTTATAGTAGGTCCTTCAATTGATCCTTCAACTTCTTTAGCTCATATGGAGCCATCCTTTAAGGAGGCATAGATATAGGCTGTATGTCGGGAAGAAAGTCAATGCAAAAATCAATTTCTCTCTCAGGAGGAACACCTGGTAAATCATCTAGAAATACATCTTGGTACTCACGTACTGTTCGGTGAGGTAGTGACTACACGCAAGTGCACGTGGTCGAACAAGTAGTAAAGTGGCTTATGTAAAGCCAAGTATCAATCCCACAGGGACTGAACTACGGTACTAATTAACTTAAGCGTCAGTGAACTATGTCTTTATGAATGCAGACAACCAATTAAACAATATTTTTAGAGTTAAGTTTCCTAAGTAATAAAAATCTAAGTTAAGATTATAATTTGAGTCTGAACAATAGTAATGAGCAAGCTGAGGTTAAGACAAACATGCAAGGAAGTAATTTATCAATTCAATTCAACTAATCTTTTCTTCGGTTGCTAGTCAAGAATTATTTCCTATGGATTGGATCTTTCGACTCCTATCCAATTAAGAATCATGAAACCTTAATCTACATTTATGTGATAAAAGAATTTCATGTTGTAGCCACACAATACCGATTCCTTAATTGACTAATAAGACTTTCACATATATTTCTATTTTGAATGTAAATCAATTCTAAATTTTCTAAACAAAGAAGAGATCATATCCTACAAATTCACATCTTTCCAATTTCTTTCCTTTTCAAAATCAAAATTGGATTTCTAGATATACATTAACAATGTCCAAACATTAATGTAGTAAAAACAAGAATTGATAGAACAACCATTGAAGAAAAGATGAAAACTGAAATGATCAACAATTACATTCCACTACAATTGTTCTTAACCTCAACAAGAAGTGAATTAGCCACTCATTTGTGGATTAAACATCATCAAATAAGTAGAATTCATACAAACAATTCAGATAAAAGAGAAAGAGATAGAGAAGAACCCTAGAATTTTCATCCTCTCAACTGCCTGTAACCCACGTTCTTGCTCAACCAAGTCAGAATGCTTAAAATAAAACCTAAGTGTGCTATTTATACTATTGAGAATTTTTCCTGATATAACAAACAACGTGGCACGGAGTGTATCACGGAGCACTCCCTCCATGCCACGGGGGTATCGCGGACCTCACTGGAAGTTGGCTCCTCAGCAATTTCACCTCAGCGTGGCACGGCTTGCATCGCGGAGCCTTGCCTCCGTGCCACGGTGCTATCGCGCACTTTCACTGGAACTTCATATTCCATGTAATTGTACTCAACGTGACACGGAGTGCATCGTGTAGCATTGCCTCCGTGTCATAGAGGTAACGCGAACCTCCACTGGAAATTGCCAAAATTATTTCATTCGAGGCAGAATGCCTCTGTGATGGCAGCGTGACATGGCTCCATCGCGGAGCCCTTATTTTTGCTGCTCTCCCTTGTCATTTTCCTCTCCTTGTTTCCAAGTCCATTCCCGATTTTCACCAACATGTATATTAGCTTCCAAAATTTCCTTCTACCTGCAAAACAACACTAATCATGTTGGTTAGTATAAATTCACATTTAACTAAAAATCACATGAGAATGTACACATAATGATAGATAAACAAGTCGAAATGAAGCATTTGAGTATCACTTGGGCATGCAATTCTGCCCAAGATCACTTACCCCACACTTAAAACCTTGTTCATCCTCGAACAATACTCTCACATCTCATGCAATTGACACCCACGCATAACTACTTTGGCTCGACAGTTCAAGCTATGGCTATACCGATTATTTAATATAGCAAATCATCGATAAAACATGGATGGTCTCATAAATACAATGAAGTACATCACATTAAGATCTCCTAAGCTCAAGAATCAATTCTCGATCTTGGAAAACTCGTGCAAATCAACTGATCAAGACATCCGACACGAAATTTAATCTCTCGTCAAGCATGTGCCCTCACAACACAAGAGAATTACCCCATTTGCCATCATATGATTTCCAAAGCACTACATGTAGGGGTATATGAATACGATTTTGCTCTCTCCAAAAGAATTCACTTGCATCATGTCATGAACCATAGGCTTGCTTCTAGTGTATTACTCCACTAATAAAAGGACGCATAATGTAAGATCACGTAGGACTTAACGGGTTGTAATGTAGGCTAAGGAACTTGTAAATACTGGGCTAACCAATAATAACAACTAGGTTCCTTAAGCGCTTCTAATTACATCCCACCATCATTACGGGCATTGTTTCTTCCTTCATCCTCTCATTCTTGAAATTTTTTCTTTGTTTTTGTTCCCATTTCTTTAGGTACACTCGACTTACTAGCAAAGATTAGTTATACATCTTAATTTTTTTTAATTTCAGCAAGTGCACCTTTGACCTTTCTTTAACTTTGACAACTTCCATTTTTCCTTCTGTTTCACAATTCTCACTCCTTTACACTGTGGGAAAATTGTTTTCTTGAGTGCTTAAGAGTTTTGGATCAAATTCACGGCTAATGAAAGAGATTAAGCTTGTTTGTACCTCTTCAAAGAAAGAAAAAAATAGGCTAAAGGCTCAATGGGGCTAACTAGGATGCACATTCAAGGTAGGTATGATAATGGAGAAACTTTCGGTTTATTCAAAGAAATGCCTACATCCTTTCCTACAATACATATCCTTCATTTTGTTTAGTACACACACCAGGAAAGTTCTAGACACTACACAACAGCATGGAATAATCGAAACCTCACCTCACACTCATTGCACATGCTCAACTCAAGATATATTCACAGACTCTTCAATAAGCTAATACAAGATTTCACTATTAAGCCTCAATCACACTGAATTGAACTCTATGGCCTAGGTATCTCAACATGTCTACACATTTGCAGGCTTTTATACGAATCACCTTTGCATCTTAATATCATGTACAACACGTAACAAGAATTCCAAACCATGAAGTAGCGACACATTTGGGAAACAAACAAAAGAAAAAAGAAAGAAAAAAACTACTCATATCGACTACATTTCCCTTATGATGGTCGTCATCCATCCATCATAGGGAACGGTCACTATCTACTACTTCGGTTCAATGGGATTATTATCGGTAAAAGCACCGAAAACAAAGGCCGAGAAACCCAACATAAAAAAATTTTGAAAAAATTCGATAGGAAAAGATAAAAATTTTAATTTGACCAATACTTACACAACACAACCAACAGTAGCTCAAGACAACACACAGCAGCTCAACATTCATTTCAACACCAACTTAATTACAGAACCCACAACATAGAGTCACAAGGACACATTTTGCACAGGCATAACAACAAAAAAAAACAAAACATAAACAAAGCAGCTAGCACCTAACTACTCCCACCCCACACTTAAACCGAACACTGTCCCCAGTGTTCACATAATTTCACATATCACAAAGGTTGGGTGGTGAAACTCCCTGATCAATCGAAGTATTCAACTTCTTCATCAACTGTCGTTGCTTCATCTCCCATATCCGATTCGCCCCCGCCGTCCTCGTCTGACTCAACATCTGAGTCCTCCCAGTGTGTCTCCTCATCTGTAGGGACATCATTATCTACGAGCTCCACAAATGCGGGCCCCACTTTGCATAGAGACCGGGCATTCTCGCCGAATGGGTAATCCAACTCGAGCTGCCAAAGCTCATACTCTGTTGCTGACCTCCCGCCAATGCGCAGCTGAAACATCTTCATCCCATACATACGGGCCATATACTGGTCATCCCGAGCATGTCGCTCGGCTAGTGTGAGCACCTGCCAATAAGTAGTGTCAGGTGCCTTGGTTGGTGAAATCCAAGTCACGCCTATCGATCTGTGGGATGTAATCCAGGGCATCCTCCTTAATATCATGGCCCCTCAAGAATGTGGTAAGCCAACCACCGAACCCGTATCTATGCCCCTGATGCAGTCAGGCTCTCTTCATGGCGGAGATGATTACCACCCCAACATTGATTTCCAGCCCCTTCATCAGGGCATACACCAAGAACACTCTATCCCCGGTGACATCTGTCATATGCACCATCAGGATCAGGCAGGAACACATAATCTTCAGCCAAATCCGAGCCTCCCGGTTCATATGAGAGTAGGGTAATGTCGATGGTAGCCCCTCTCCTTGTGCCTACTCCACCTTTCTGTCGATCGGGCTTCACATAGGGTGCTTCTGATGTCCGCATAGGGTGGAGTGATGTTCAGCTGCCTAAGGACATGAGTGTTTGTGTCCCGCGCCCCCAGGATTGCATTAAAATGGTAGGGCTCAAAAGTGACAACCTGCCCCCTGATTTTTACGGTGTGACTGCGTAGGGTTGGGTTCCAGTTGGCATAGAACTCCTAGATAAGATGGAGATTGCACTCCCTGGGCTCTTTGAAGATGAAGTTCATCCCAGCGGTTTCAATCCGGTGTACAATCTGCGGGAATTCCTGTGCCAGCAGCTCCCGTGCTATTTGCTCTTCCGGGAAGTATTTGGTTTCTTTGTGTTTAGCATACCACTTCTTCCCCTCATCAGTCACCCATTAGGTTCCGTATTGTCGGTGTTGGCCTCGCGGAACTGCTGGTGCTGCTGGAACTGATGTTCCCAATCTCACCCTTTTTCTACTGGCGCCCGATGTGGATGCGCCCTTGCCCTTGTCTTGTCGGCCTGACATTGATCCTGTACATTCAAACAGACAGTCCCAATGTTATTCAAGTCATAATTAGCTACAACTAAAGATGGGTATAATTGGGTCACCCCACACTCAGTCTTAAGCCACAGTCCAAACAACTCGACAAGACATTCATGATTTTCCAATTCTTAACATTCAACATGCTCAGTGCATTCATATGAGTTGATGAAACAATTACTATTTACTAGTCAGACTTCGTACAACAACTACAAATTTCTCCATTGATTCAATTTCAACATCATAGCACTTAGAAATTTTTGAACAACCTATGTAATTCTCCAATTGCATTTTCCCAAAAATCCTTCTACTTTAGCATATTCAACATCAATTGCAATATATATCACTTTACCCAACATGCACAACCCAAGTTTTTCATCATTTCAAAGAATTTAGTCTTCTTCCTATTCAATCTACAACCCTAGCTATCAATTTCGCAAGAATTCAATAAAACATGCACTCATTGAGTTCATATATTCAAACCGATACTATGAACGTCATTCAATCATAAATCAAGTGAATTCAAGCTTAATTCTCACTTAGGGCAAGGTTAAATCACCAACATATTCAAGAATCAAAATTTTGAGCAAAAATGAGGTAGTGTTCAAGAACATACCTTTAATTTGATGAAATTGAAGAAAACTTGAAGAAAATTGATGCCTAGGTCCGTGTCACGTTTAGGGAGAAGGGAATTTTGGGTGTGGGTTGCGGAGAGAATGAAGAAATAGGAAGAAAATTAGGGAATTTGGGGTTTTAAAAGTTTTTTTCACTCGGATTACCCGGTGACCCGGTGTGACCCGACGCGAAATAACACTCAATGTGTCAGGGAGCGCAACGCGGAGCACTGCCTCCGTGACACGGAGCCATCGCGCCAGTGTTCTGGATTTTTTAAAAATCCAGAACAAGCCTAAACGTGTCTCGGAGGGTAACGTGGAGTACCTCCTCTGTGACACGGAGCAATCGCGCAGGCTCACTGTAATGTGCCAATTTTTATTTTCTCACCTCAATTTTTTTCCTTTGCGTTTCTTTGCATTTTTGCCCTCCGTTCCACCTGAAAATCATTTCACCACAAGAAGTTGGTTAGAATTCATAGGTTTCAATGCAAAAATATTTATTTTTCTTTTTCTTTGTTTCTCTCTCTTTATTTTATTTTATTTTCAAATAGTTCTACTCATCTATTACAACACATTCAAGGGTTGCCTCCCGTGCAGCGCCTGATTTACCGTCGCGGATCGACGTCATTCATGCTCAATCACCCTCTAGAGTGATGGACATTTGCTCTCGAATAATGTTCTCACCCCAATAATGCTTACATCATTGCTCATTCACCAAAAATGTGGCACTTCTATCTTCTTGCCACAACTCCACTGCCCCGTGTGGGGTCATTCTTACCACTTCAAATGGCCCTGACCATTTGGACCACAATTTTCCTAGAAAAAGCTTTAGTCTCAAATTATATAGCAACACCTTCTGCGCCGGCTCAAAGATCTGATGCACCATATGCCTATCATGCCACTTCTTTGTTTTCTCCTTGTAGCATTTGGCACTTTCATAAGCATGCCAACGAAACTCATCAAGTTCGCTGAGTTACATCAGCCTCTTCTTTCCTACTAGCTCCGGATCCATGTTCAATTTCCTCACGGCCTAAAAAGCTCAATGTTCTAGTTCCACAGGCAGATGAACGCCTTCCCATAGACCAATCTGTACGAAGAAGTCCCAATGGGTGTCTTGTATGCAGTTCTATAAGCCCACAACGCATCGTCGAGTTTGCTTGACCAATCAATTTGTTGTGCATTCATTGTCTTCTGTTGAATCTGCTTTATCTCTATGTTTGACACCTCCACTTGCCCACTAGTTTGGGGATGATACGTTGTTGCCACCTTGTGCCGCACCCCATACTTAGCTAGCAAATTCTTGAAACTCGCATTCACAAAATGAGCCCCTCAATCACTGATAATAGCTCGGGGTGTCCCGAACCTGGTGAAAATATGCTTTTTCACAAATTTCCTCACCACCTTGTCATTCTTGGAACAATTTGTTGCCTTGACCCTTTTAGATACATAGTCAACCGCTACCAAGATGTAACGATTACCAAATGACAGTGGAAACGGGCCCATGAAGTCTATTCCCCATACATCAAAAATCTCCACTTCTAATATCTACTGAAGTGGCGTCTCCTGCCTTCTACCAATTGTTCCTGTTCTTTGACATCTGTCGCATATTTTTACACATGCTATAGAATCTCTGAACAGTGTAGGCCAAAAGAAATCGGACGGTAACACCTTGTGAGCTGTCCGCTCGCCTCCGTGGTGCCCTCCATACAATGATGAGTGACAACTCCTCAATACTTCTGCAATCTAGCTCTCTGGGATACATCGTCTCATCACTTGATCCAGTCCCTACTTAAACAAAAACGGCTCATCCCATATGTGATACCTGCAATCATGTCCCAACTTCTCTCTTTGCTGAGTCATAGCCTCCGGTAGGTAGACTCCACTTACCAGCAAATTCACAATGTCTGCATACCAAGGGATTTCAGCTTCCTTTATTGCCAAGAGCTGCTCATCCAGGAACTCCTCTTTGATGTTGTCACCTTCCTTCACATGCAACCGGCTTTCCAGTCTCGATAGGTGATCTGCCACTTGATTCTCACTCCTCTTTCTGTCCTGAATCTCTAGGTCAAACTCTTGTAACAACAAGATCCATCTAATCAGTCTGGGCTTTGCATCCTTCTTGTTAAACAGATACCGAAGACTGCATGATCGGTATACACCACTACTTTAGAACCCACCAAGTAGGACCTGAATTTATAAAACGCGAACACCAATGCTAGCATCTATTTTTCAGTGACTGTATAATTGGCTTGGGTTGCATCAAGTGTTTTGCTTGCATAATGAACGGAATGAAAAATTCTATTCCTCTACTTCCCCAATACAGCTCCTACAGCCACATCGCTTGCATCACACATTAATTCAAATGGTTGCTCCCAATCCAGAGAAATGAGAATAGATTCTTCTATCAACTTCTTTTTCAACTCCTCGAATGCTTTAACACAATCTCCATCAAACTCGAACTTCGCCTCTTTTTCTAGCAACCTGCATATTGGTCTAGAAATTTTAGAGAAGTTCTTGATGAACCGTCTGTAGAACCCTGCATGTCCTAGAAAACTGTGAACACCGTTCACTGACACAGGTGGTGGTAGCTTTTCAATCACTTCGATCTTTGCACGATCGACTTCCAACCCCTTGCAAGACACCTTATGGCCAAGGAAGATACCCTCCTTGACTAAAAAATGACATTTCTCCCAGTTGAGTACAAGGTTGGAGTCTTCACATCGAGCTAGCACCCTGTCAAGATTCTGCAAACAAGTAACAAATGAATTATCAAAAATAGAAAAATCATCCATAAATACCTCAACAAAAGCTTCCACCATATCGTGAAAGATTGCTATCATGCATCTCTGAAATGTGGTGGGTGCATTGCATAGACCAAATGGCATCCACCTGAAAGCATATATCCCATAAGGACATGTGAAAGTAGTCTTCTCCTGGTCCTCCGGTGCTATGGCTATTTGGTTATAGCCACAATATCCATCAAGGAAACAATAATATTCTTGACCTGCCAACCTGACAAATATTTGATCAACAAATGGGATAGGATAATGATCTTTCCTTGTGGCCTCATTTTGAGCTTTCTGTAGTCCATGCAAATTCGCCAGCCTATGACTGTGCATGTAGGAATCAGCTCATTCTTCTTGTTGGTGACCATGGTCATCCCTCCTTTCTTTGGGACACACTGAACGGGACTGACCCATTCGCTGTTTGAAATGGGATAGACCACACCTGCATCAAGCCACTTGATCACTTCCTTCCTAACCATATCCTTCATAACTGGATTCAACCTCCACTGATGTTGTATAGTTGGCTTTGCTCCTTCCTCCATAAAAATTCTATGTGTGCAAAAGGCTGGGTTGATTCCCTTAATGTCTGACATTTGCCAGCCCATTGCTTTCTTCCTCATCTTGAGAACCACCAATGCATCCTTTACCTGTGCCTCCGTCAGTTCTGTGGAGATGATGACTGGCAAGGTGTCATCTTCCCCCAAAAATACATATTTCAAATGTGGAGGCAATGACTTCAACTCCAGTTTTGGTGCTTCCTCAATAGATGGTTTTGGCAATGGTTCGAGGGACCTCATCAATGGATGAAAGTTTTGCTTCCTTAGAAACTATTTTGGTTCGTTCAACATTTGCACCATCTTATAAGTATTCCTATCTCCGAAATGATCGAAGCCCATCAAAGCTCTCTCTAATGGATCTTGAGAATTAACAATTTGAAGAATTTCTTCCTGGTTTAGCACATTGATTGCTGATAGCTCCTCATAAATGGCCGGAAGCTTCATGGCCTTATACACATCAAACACCTGCACTTTATCATGCGCTCGTATGGTTAGTTGCCCCGCAGCTACATCAATCAACGCTCTCCCGGTTGCCAAGAAAGGACGTCCCAAAATAAATGGGACTTCCGCATCTGGCTCAAAATCCAATATAATAAAATCTACCAGGAAAATGAGGGAGCCCACTTGCACTAGCACGTCCTCCACAATGCCATCTAGTCTGGCCAAAGAACGGTCTGCTAATTGCAAGATCATTGTAGCTTGTCTAGGACTGCCCAGCCCCAACTTCTTGAACACCGATGTCGGCATCAAGTTTATGCTTGCTCCCAAATCACATAGTCCGCGAGCTCGGATACTTTGCCCAATTGTGATCTGAATGGTAAAGCTCCCAGGGTCCTTGTTTGTTGGCAACCTGTTCTATATCCGGGAAGTGCACTCCTCAGTAAGCGCCACCGTAGCATACTCTGTCAATCTGCTTTTTTTTACTATGATGTCCTTGATATACTTTGCATATTTCAGCACTCCCTGCAAAACATCAACCAAAGGTAAATTAATGTGTACTTGTTTTAGCAACTCCATGAAATTCTTAAAGCAAGCTTCCTCCTTGTGCTTATTTAATCTTTGAGGGAACAGGGGTGGTAGTCTTTCTGCCTCGGCTGCCTTCTCCTTCCTCCTCTCATCATAATGTTCCCCACTTTTTCCACTGCTCTAGATTTCTGAGGTGGTCTTCTTGGTTCCACCTCCTTAAGTTGTAGTCAACTCCTTGTGGTCACTGCATTGACCTGCTTGGGATTTGGGTCAGTCTCACTTGGTAGTCCTCCTCTGGGCCTGGTGTTTTGAGCTCCAGCTAGTTGTCCAAACTGGTACTCCAATGCCTTTGTAGCTAATTGCTGATTTTTCATGTCTGTCGCCAATTTCACATAATTAGCCTGCATTTGCGCTTTGTTAGCTATAAGTGTTTTAAACATGTCCTCAATGTTGTTGGTTGTTGGAGGAGGTGCATTATTTCCTCTGTATTGCGCCTGAAAATTCTGATGCCCCCCTTGATTTCTCTGCACACCCTGATTCGAACTTTGCCCTTGATGGCTATTACTACCCCAAGAGAAGTTCGGATCATTCCTCCAATTTGAGTTGTAATTGTTTCCATACTGTTGGTTATTATTCCTCTGGATGTTCCCAACAAAGTTTTACTGAATTTGGATTTGCACCACAACACTCAGCTTAGTGTTCATTACTCCCACATACTTCACACCATACCTGTTGCACTACATTGACTGGGACTTGTGCTTGATTCAAGCTCATACTGCTGAAGTGGGTGTTGAGTTGATTTTGCAACGCAGCTGTCTGTGCAGCGATAGCTGTAAAACCATCCACCTCAAAGACTCCTGCCGCTTTCCTTGTTCCTCCTCATGATGAGTCCGCATTCCACTCTGGATTTCCCTGTGAAATACGATTCAACAAAGTATAAAGCTCCTTATAAGTCTTTCCTAATGCCTGTCCCCCAGCTGCTGAGTCTAGTAAAATTTTTGTATGTGGTTCCAAACCCACAATGAAAGTATGCACCAACACATCGTTGGACTGGTGATGGTGAGGACGATCCCTTAACATCGATTTGAACCTTTCCCAAGCTTGATACAGATTCTCACCCTCTCTTTGTTTAAAAATTAGAATCTGAATTCTAAGTCTTGTTGTTTTCCCAGATGGAAAGAATCGTATCAAAAACTTTCTTGCAAGATCATCCCAAGTGGTGATAGAGTTAGGTGGTTCAGCTTTCAACCACCTCTTTGCTTCCCCAATAATGAAAATGGGAATAATGTAAGCCTCACGTAGTCGGATGATACTAAGTGTCACTTATCTCCAAAAACTTTTGGAGATGTTGTTGTGGATCTTCATGAGGGAGACCTGTGAATTGCCCGCTGGTGTGCAACAACTGCACCATGTTCTGTTTAAGCTCAAACCTCCCTCCTAGCTCTGGTCTGCGAATACTAGATGTAACATTGTGAGCATGTGGGATTGCCACTTTGCGAACCGGCCTTGCTGCCATTTCCTCAGGCACTAAAACTGCCCTCACAAGTGGTGGATTCTGTTGTTGCTCCAGAATTGCCTGTCTTAGCAACTGTAGCTTCTTCTCTAGAGCTTCTCTTCTTTGACGATGAAATTGTCTTTCCGGCTCTATATATGAATCCACCAACTCCTTATCTCTAGAGCTTCTCTTCCTTGCCTTAAGATAGGAAATAAAATGACCTACGGGCATGGCCGAACTACCCTTCCATTCCAAGGCTGACTTAACCGGAAAATGGAACTTCACCGCATGGGTTCTAAAATTAATAGAAGAATAACATGTATACAACCAATCCATGCCAAGAATAATATCAAAGTCAGTCATGGCTAACTTTACAAGGTCTGCAGAGGTGACTTTACGCAATACAATGATTGGGCACCCTCTATACACCCGCCTAGCTACAACCGAATCACCAACAAGAGTAGAAACTGAAAATGGTTCTGACAGAGTCTCGGGACTAACTCCAAAGCTACTAGAAATATAAGGTGTCACAAAAGACAAGGTAGCCCCTGGATCTAACAAAGCATAAGCATCAAGATTAAACACTTGTAACATACCCTGTGAAGTCTCCTGCTCCTGATGGGTTGCAAGGGCATAGAATTTGTTTTGGTGCTAACCGTCGGCTGAACTAGTCGAGGCATCCTACTGAGGGAGACGTGCTACTAGAGAAATTGAACTAGCGGCTCGCATACGGGCTCCGCCGCCCCTTGATCTGGTCGAAAGGCAATCCCTGAGTCTATGTCTGGTTTTGCCACACCCGAAACAAGCATCTAAGACAACTAGGCACCTCCTTGGGTGATTCTTGCTGCACCCCACACAAGCTGGGAAAGTGCACTCCATCTACATGCTACCTTGGCCTCTCAAATCTGAAGCCCTACTCATTCGATTCCCCCGTGATCCAAATAGTGTACTGGCTGATGACGATGCTGGAGTAAAAGACCTGTGCTGAGACTGTTGTCGTTGTCCACCTCCCAATCAAGCCTATGAAATCCCATAATTGTCTATCCTGGTCCTCATGGCCTCTCTCTGCCTCCGATACACCGACTCCATCTGCTGGGCATGCAAAACTATGTGGGGAAATCTATATCCCGATGCAGCATGGCGATCCTAAAATCCTTATTTAGGTAGTCCGCCACTCCATGAAAAATTCGGCTCAATCGAGCCCTCTAGTTTGCCACCTACTTTGGTGCATACTTGGATAAACAGGTGAACTCCAAAGCGTACTATTGAACTGACGTATCACCCTGCTTCAGGTTTACAAACTTGGCCGCCTTCAGTTCCCTCATCTCATAAGGGAAGAACCGATCCAAAAAGGCTGCATAATGATCTTGGGCAGATTTATATGCCCAAGTGATACTCAAACGTATTATTTTCGCCTTGTTTTTGTGCAATATGTATATATTCTCATGTAATTGGTAATAAAATGTGAATTTATACTAACCAACCTGATTAGCATTTGTTTTGCAGGAAAATATGATTTTTAGGAGCTAAAATGCATGTTGGAACTATATCGGAGTTAGACTTGAATACGAGCGTGGAAAAGACATTGGAATGCACAAATTATAAGGGCTCCGCGATGGAGCCGTGCCACGCTACCATCGCGGAGGCACACTGCCTGGAGAGGCAATTAAATGGCAATTTCCAGTGAGGCCTCGCGACAGCTCCGTGGCACGGAGATAGGCCTCCGCGTTGGCCTCCGTGCCACGTTGAGGCTAATTTACCGGACCCTGGATTTCCAGTGAAGGTCCGCGTCCACGCCGTGTCACGGAGGCAGTGCTCCGCGTTGACTTCTGTGACACGTTGCTTGTTATTCCGGTAAAAAATTCCCACTAGTATAAATAACACACTTAGGTTTATTTTAATTAGTTCAGACTTGGTGGAGCAAGGACGTGGGTTAGCAGCAGTTGAGGGACGAAAAAGCTAAGAGATTTCTTCTCTTCCTTTCTTCTTTCAATCAATTGTATGTATGATTTACACTTGTTTTAGGATGATCAATCCACAAATGAGTGGCTAATTCTCTTCCTTGCTAAGGTTTTGAACATGTGTAGTGAATTTTGATTGTAAATGATATGGTTTTCTTCTTCTTCTTTCATGTTGTTCTATTAATTCTTGTTCTTACTGCATTAGTGCTTGGCCGACATTAATGTACATCTAAAAAGTCCAATTTCACTCGAGAGAGCAAGAAATTGGAAAGTTGTGAATTAATAAGGTATTGTTCTTAACTTGATTTGGGAAAATTGGGTTTTGATGTGCTTTCCTGATAGAAATATCCCTGAAAGCCGTATTAGTCAATTTAGGAACCGGAATTGTATTGCTAGGTCGTAAATTGCATTTGATCACAGAAATGTAGACGAATGGTTTATGATTCTTAAGTGAAATTAAATACGAGAGTTTTAATTTCTAGGCTAAAGTTCTTGGCTAGCAACATGAAGAAGAGATTAACCGAATTATTATTACAATCGAATTCATTACTTGTTCTTAACCTTGGCATGCTCTTATCCATAGTTTAAATTCATGGTAAATAATTGTTAATAGTTTTAGTATATATTTTATAAACAAAAACTCAATTAACTGTTGGTTACGTTGTTGTTAGCATAGTTAGAAGTAAGATAAGAATATAGTATACTTAGGCAAATTTTACATACCCTGAGCCTCCTTGGATCGATACTTGGCTTACTTAGCCACTTTATTACTTGTTTGACCACGTGCACTTGCGTGTCGGTTTATAATATATAATACCAACCGAACAGACCGAACAAGTTTTTGGCGCCGTTGCCGGGGAGACTAGGCAATTGGTGAAATTGTGTTAAGTGTAAATTTACTGTATTTTTGTTTTATTTTCTTAAGTGTTGACAAC
Source organism: Datura wrightii (assembly GCA_035772735.1). Lineage (NCBI taxonomy): Eukaryota > Viridiplantae > Streptophyta > Magnoliopsida > Solanales > Solanaceae > Datura > Datura wrightii. Next base: position 126,243,874 of record JASDFA010000016.1, read on the forward strand.
TTGGTCTTAGTATTTGTTTTAATTCTTTGTTCATTTTAATTTTTCTCTCTTTCGGATACCCTCATTGACATGACATCTTGGAATATAAATGGTGGATACGCATATTTCGGCGAATCTTGCATGAATTGCGGAGGACCCCATTTGTGGCAAAACTGTAACATGTGCAATATATGTGGGTGTCAATATGGCCATTGGGGTGATTGTCCAAAGGCATATTCCCCTTCCCCATGCCCCCGCTATGATCATTCTGTTGTTTTTGCTGAATATAGGCATGTTGAAAATGAGGACTTGAGATGCCAAGTTCAAATAGAGGACATGATGAAACAACTCCTGGAGCAATCAGAAGCAATGAAGGAGTCGGTGGCAGAATTGATAATTCAGCAAAAGGAGAATGCCGAGGCTGTAAGCAGGATGAGCGTCAAAGTCACAGAGATGTGTGCTGAGGCTGAAGCTTGTGATAATTCGCAGGTGACAGTTTTAGCCGATATTCAAGAGGAACTACAAGAGGAATACAAGGGTGAATTTTTGGATGAAGCCCAACAATTAGAATCTCTTGAGTGTCCCCATGATCGTCTCATACCTATAGAAAATCCATTCATGGAAGAAGAGAAAGAATATCTCCCATTTGACCTTAATGGAGAAATAGATGTCGATGTTGAAAAGGTGTATACAAGTAAGGAGGTCAAGCACAATGCAGATTCAGAGTTGAGGTGTATTGGACCACACTCTACGCATTTTTCAACATTAAATTTGGTTGACAACATAGAAATAAAGTCTTCCAAGTTTGTAGTGAAATGTCTAGAGGAGGACCAAGCCCCGTATATTTTGAAATTCACTAATTCGGAGAGACAAAATGACTTCGCTTACTTAAGGACCAATAAATGCAAAAGGCAACATCTACTGTTTGGTCCTTACAATTTTTCACCACCACCCCTGGAGCATAAGAGGAAATTAGAGAAGAAATTAGGGGTGAGATTCATATCCTCAAGGTGGAGGAAAAAGTGGTGAAACTTGGTACGTCGTGCCGCGACGGTAAACCAGGCGCTGCACGGGAGGCAACCCATGAAAAATATTTTCTTTCTTTCTTTTTTTTAGTGTAAATAATTTTTATTTTTATTTTTCTTTTCTTGATTAGGTTTAGATTTTTGTTTTAGTTAATATTTTTCATTTTAGTTAGGGAAATCTATTAATCTAACCAATTTTGTTTAGTGAGGTGATTTTCAGGTCTAACGGAGAAAAATATGCGTGGAATTGGGAAGAATAAGGCAAGGTATAAAAATATAATTTAATGGAAAAAAACAGTGCACTGGCACGTTGGCTCCGTGTCACGGAGGAAGGGCTCCGCGTTACCCTCCGTGACACGTTGAAGGCAAAATCCGGATTTTTAAAATTTCCAGTAAGCCAACGCGTTGGCTCCGTGTCACGGAGGAAGGGCTCCGCGTTACCCTCCGTGACACGTTGCCTTAGAATTGGTGCCGGGTCACACCGGGTTTCCGGGTGACCCGGGTGTTTTTCTTTAAATTAACCCCGATTTTTGCCCCTTTCTCCCCATTTCTTCTCCTTTCCACGACCAAACACCCAAATCCCCCTCCCCAACCAACGTGCCACGCTACTAGGCAAAGAAATCGTCAAGTTTCTTCGGTTCTTCAACTCAAAGGTATGTTTTCCTCGTTTTTCTCAAATTTTTGGCGATTTTAGTCGAATTTGGGCATGTGAGGTGAGATATATCACCCTAAGTAGCAATTTAACATGATGTTGAGTTATTTGTGATTGATATACGTTTGGATTGTTGTAATTAGCGTTTGAACTTGTCGATTACGTGAATAATCCGAATTTGATTGAAAAATTGCATTCTAGGGCTTGGGTTATTGAATTTGAATTGGGTTATTTGATAAGTTGATGAATTAGATGTTGGGGTGTGGTTGTAAATTGAGACAAGTCGTGTAAATATTGTGTGAATGTTAAAAGACGACGAATTCTCGATTTTTTGGGGAAAATGCAAAGATTGTGCGAATTGGTTGGATTATTTGGATTTGCATGTATATATAGAACTTTTGTCGTTGTTTTTATTTTTTTGTTTTTATTGCTTGTGCGATGGTTGAATTGTTAGCGATAATAGGATTGGAATTAGCTGTATGAAGTCTGAGTAGTACGCTAAGCGTTATGCTGTCGAAATTCTTTGTGAACGCACTAAGCATAAATTGTATAGTTGTTGTCTTTGGTATAAATAGAGTTATCCTTGCCGTAGTTTCGTTAAAGTAGCTAAGGACTAAGTGTGGGGTAAACGTTGTGTAACCCGACCTTAGCCGAAGTTAACATGTATTTAGCTTAACGTTGTGCTTGTTTGTGTATATTAACAGGTACAATGGCTAGTAGGCAGGATAAAGGCAAAGGTGCTTCTACTTCTGGCACCGGGAGGAAAAGAATGAGATTGGGCACCGCAGTCCCAGCTGCACCAGCTATTCCGCGCGGCCAACGCCGCCAATACGGAACAAGATGGGTAACAGAGGAAGGAAAGAAATGGTATGCTAAGCATAAGGAAAGAAAATACTTCTCGGAGGAACATATTGCACGGGAACCACTAGCACAGGAGTTCCCCCGTATTGTGCAGAGGATTGAAGCAGCTGGGCTCAGCTTTATATTCCAGGATCCCAAGGAGTGCAACCAACATTTGGTCCGGGAGTTTTACGCAAATTGGAACCCGGCCATCAGAAGCCACACAATAAAAATCAGAGGGCAGATTGTCACTCTGGAACCCCAGCAATTTAATGCCATCGTTAGAGCGCGGGACACAAACGCCCACGTTCTCCGCTAGCTAAACATCACCCCACCGTACGCCGACATCAGACGTACGTTGTGTGGGGCTCGATCCACAGCCCGATGGAGTAGACATAAGGAGAGGGGTTACCACCAGACTCTGCCTTATTCGCAGATGAATAGGGAGGCCAGAATATGGCTGAAAATTGTATGTTCGTGCTTGATCCCGGGAGTTCATATGACGGATGTGACCCGGGACCGTGTCTGCTTGGTGTATGCCCTTATGAAAGGGCTTGAGATTAATGTTGGGGCGGTAATTATATCCGCCATGAAGAGAGCCAGACTACACCAGGGCCACATATACGAGTTTGGCGGACTCATCACCACCTTCCTCCGAGGCCTCGATGTCGAGGAAGAAGCCTTGGATTACATTCCGCAGTTGGAGCGGAGGGCCCTCGATGTGACAAAAACTAAGGCCCCCGAAACCACACACGGGCCAGTGCTGACTTTGGGCGAGCGACATGCTCGTGACGATCAGTACATGGCACGTATGTTTGGCATGCAGATGCTTCAGCTACGGATTGGTGGGAGACTAGCCACCGAGGAAGAGTTATGGCAGTTGGAGCTGGATTACCCATTTGGCGAGAATGCCAGAGCCTTATGCCGGGTGGTACCAGCCTTCGTTGAGCCTACTGATGACGATGTCCCTACTGACGAGGAGACACGTCGGGAGGACTCCGATGTGGAGTCCGATGACGATGATGGAGCTGACTCAGACATGGGCGACGAGGTAGCAGCACCAGATGAAGAAGTCAAATATTTTGACTGATCAGGGAGTTCCACCACCCAAAATTCTGTTTTGTAATTTTTGTGAACACTGGGGACAGTGTTCGATTTAAGTGTGGGGTGGGGAGTAGCTAGGTGCTGGGACTTGGGCTCTAATCTGCTGTATGCTTTTCCTTGGTTTGTATGTATGTTTGTGCTTTCCCTATTATGAACTGATTTGTGTTGTATCTGTATATATTTGTTTGTGTGGTTAATGATGTGTGTGTTATTTTTTTTAAAGTTATGGTTGCCAGTGTAAATATTTTGTAAATATTTTTTTTCCTATCGAGATGATCAATATTTTTCAAAAATTTTCGCGAAAATATTTTGCACTTGTAAATATTTTCTTTCTATCGAAATGATCGATGTGTTGCAAAAATTTTCGGTTTTTATTTTGTTTGGGTTTCTCGGAGTTTGTTTTTGGTTCTTTTACCAAGAATAGTCCCATTGAACCGATGTCATAGTTAGTGACCGTTCCCTATGATGGATGGATGACGACCGTCTTAAGGGAAATGTAGTCGGTAGGAGTAGGATTTTAATTTGTTTTTAATTTTTCTTTGGTGGATTGCATCAATGAACTGTAGTTGCTTTATGGTTGCAAAAATTTCGTTGCGTGTGTAACCGATGTTCAAAATGTGAAAATGATTCGTTTGAAAGCATGCAATTTTGGTAAATATGTTGAGTTACCTAGGCTATAGAATTTGATTCAGCATGATTGAGGCTTAATTTTGAATTCATGTGATTGGCTAATTAGAGAGTCTGTGAATGCATCTTGATTCGAGCATGTGCATGAAGTGTGAAGTGAGGTATTGTTATTCCATGCCTTTGTGAATTGTCTAGAACTTGCCTGGTGTGTTTACAAAACGAAATGAAGGAGGTGTAGTGTTGGAAAGGATGTAGGCATTTCTTTGTTTTTAACCGATAGTTTCCATTTTTTTTCTTGTCAAATTCTACCTTTTTATATGTTGTATACCCTAGTCAGCCCGTTGAGCCTTTAGCCGATTTCTTTCTTTCTTTTGTCCAAAATTGTATAAACTAAGCTTTATTCCTTCTTTTCATTAGCCTTAAAGTCTATACAAAACTCTTATGTGCTTACAAAGAAAAGAAAATGTTTCCCAAAGTGTTAAAGAGTGAAAAGAGTGAAAACAAAAAGAAAAGCAGAGTGAGGAAAGAAAAGATGATGTTGAAGAGGCACTTGTTATAATTAAATGATATTGAGGGTACATGAAAACCCTTTGTTTTGTGTCAAGTGTGTTTGATGAAATGGGCAGTACGAAAGTAAACCAGCATGAATGGGAGAAAAAGAGAAAAGAGAGGAACAATGTCCATGAGTCGATGGGAATGTGTTGAAAAGGCGCTTAAGGATGCTAGCGACTATTATTGGCTAATCCAATATATATACTAGATCCATAGCCCCGTTACAACCCATTAAAGTCCTACTTGATCCTACATTGCATTTCTTTATATTAGTGGAGTAATACACTAAGGGCAAGCCTATGGGTCACGACATGATGCATGTGAATTCTTTTGGGAGAGTGAGTGAAATTAATTTTTATATGCCCTACTTGAATGTTTGTGTGTTGCATTAACAAAAAGGGGAAGATTCTCTTGAGTGTGAGGGCACATGCTTGATGAAAGATTGATTTTCGTGTCGGATTTCTTGATTAGCTGATTTGCATGAGTTTGCCGATATTAAGAATAAATTGTTAAAGTATAGGAAGTCTTGATGTATTAAAGGTCATTGTATTGTAAGACCAGCATGTTTTCCTGATGATTTGCAAAAATTGAATAATCGGTATGACCGTAGCGTAAATGGTCGCACCATAGTGACGAAGGTTGGGATGTAATTTGCATGAGTTGTGTATGTGTTGTTTGAGGACGAACAAGGGTTTAAGTGTGGGGTAAGTGATCTTGGGCAGATTTATATGCCCAAGTGATACTCAAACGTATTATTTTCGCCTTGTTTGTGTGCAATATGTATATATTCTCATTTAATTGGTAATAAAATGTGAATTTATACTAACCAACATGATTAGCATTTGTTTTGCAGGAAAATATGATTTTTAGGAGCTAAAATGCATGTTGGAACTATATCGGAGTTGGACTTGAATACGAGCGTGGAAAAGGCATTGGAATGCACAAATTATAAGGGCTCCACGATGGAGCCGTGCCACGCTACCATCGCGGAGGCACACTGCCTGGAGAGGCAATTAAATGGCAATTTCCAGTGAGGCCTCGCGACAGCTCCGTGGCACGGAGATAGGCCTCCGCGTTGGCCTCCGTGCCACATTGAGGGTAATTTACCGGACCCTGGATTTCCAGTGAAGGTCCGCGTCCACGCCGTGTCACGGAGGCAGTGCTCCGCGTTGACCTCCGTGACACGTTGCTTGTTATTTCGGGAAAAATTTCCCACTAGTATAAATAGCACACTTAGGTTTATTTTAATTAGTTCAGACTTGGTGGAGCAAGGACGTGGGTTAGCAGCAGTTGAGGGACGAAAAATCTAAGAGATTTCTTCTCTTCCTTTCTTCTTTCAATCAATTGTATGTATGATTTACACTTGTTTTAGGATGATCAATCCACAAATGAGTGGATAATTCTCTTCCTTGCTAAGGTTTTGAACATGTGTAGTGAATTTTGATTGTAAATGATATGGTTTTCTTCTTCTTCATTCAATGTTGTTCTATTAATTCTTGTTCTTACTGCATTAGTGCTTGGCCGACATTAATGTACATCTAAAAAGTCCAATTTCACTCGAGAGAGCAACAAATTGGAAAGTTGTGAATTAATAGGGTATTGTTCTTAACTTGATTTGGGAAAATTGGGTTTTGATGTGCTTTCCTGATAGAAATATACTTGAAAGCCGTATTAGTCAATTTAGGAACCGGAATTGTATTGCTAGGTCGTAAATTGCATTTGATCACAGAAATGTAGACGAATGGTTTATGATTCTTAAGTGAAATTAAATATGAGAGTTTTAATTTCTAGGCTAAAGTTCTTGGCTAGCAACATGAAGAAGAGATTAACCGAATTATTATTACAATCGAATTCATTACTTGTTCTTAACCTTGGCATGCTCTTATCCATAGTTTAAATTCACGGTAAATAATTGTTAATAGTTTTAGTATATATTTTATAAACAAAAACTCAATTAACTGTTGGTTACGTTGTTGTTAGCATAGTTAGAAGTAAGATAAGAATATAGTATACTTAGGCAAATTTTACATACCCTGAGCCTCCTTGGATCGATACTTGGCTTACTTAGCCACTTTATTACTTGTTTGACCACGTGCACTTGCGTGTCGGTTTATAATATATAATACCAACCGAACAGACCGAACACATAAAACTCTTCCCAACCTATAGGGCCTGGACCCACTGCCCTACCATCTCACCATTGCTTGAACCATATATGCGCCACCCCTTTCAGCTAATAGGAGACCAAATCAACGCACTCTTCATTTGACACCCCCATTACCTGGGTGATCTTTAGAATCTCATCAATGAATTCATGTAGGTCCTCATCTACCTTGCACCTAAGGAACTACGGCAGGTTCATCCTAAAGAAATCACTTAATCGAGCCGCCAAGGTATTCCCATTTTGTGGAATATGCGCAACAGCCTACAGATTTACCTGAGCGGTCAAGGCTTGCGCAATCATCAGGATAGCTACCTGAAACTCGGCATGCGTAACTATCTCGGGTGCCTGGTGCTCCTGAACTTGTGGGGCTTGCTAATGCCCATGTCCATTGCCATCCTTGTGGCCTTCACCATTTCCATTTCACCTACAATTCGTTCTTCGAGGAGCCATGATTCTTCAATCACAAATAGCACAAATTAGAAGGATTGTAAGACTTTTCATCGTACGACATAGATAATGAAAGAAGGAAACGTTTCCTAAATGTCTCATAGCCTCTTCGTCTTAAGTTTGGCGCAGTTCACACCCATGAAAAATACTTTACTTAACGCGGCTTTTAGACACCCTAGGGCACTTCAAACCTATTTCTCTGACACCAAGTCTGTCACAACTTGAACATAGGCCCGGAGCGTAACACGGGACAAGGAGCCCCGAGAGACTCCAAGTCCACCCATGGCATGAACATTCATCTAACTTCACAATTCTTAAAGCGGAATACTGAACATATGATATAGCGGCAACATAAACCTAACATAACATGACATGATAAGCGGAACGTACCAGAATTATATATCAGTTGAAGACTACAATTAGTATAAAAGCCTCTATCAAACCAGATGGGTTGATGGGACAACATCCCCAACTAACTCGGTAAAATTAAAATAAAAGAAACATATTGTCTAACATATGTCCCTCAAAACATGAGGTCTCACCAAAAGGGTTGATAGCAAACTCCGAAAGGGACTATTAACTGGGATAAGCGTGAGAGTTGGGTCCTATATCATGAAATAATATACCATAGGAAGTATGTGGTTAGTACATGGAATTTACCGAGTATGCAAGCTAAGTAAAATGGATATTTAAAATATAAAAGCTTATAAATTATCATAAGAGTAGGACAACATGCTCATAACATAAGTAGCATATGATAACATAAGGCTCAAGGTTTTCAAAACATTCTTAATTCAGTCGTAATCATAAGTATAAGAGAAAAGATTTATTGAACATGTATTGAGCCAATATACATAATCATAAACAGGTATAAATCATCAGGAATAGTGGGATATTCTCATAACTGAACATACCCCATACGAGCACACATGGAGCTGGACTTGTAACCCTAATTGGGAGGGCGCTTGTACCTTGCAAAACGTAGAAGCATGAAAGGAATGATATCACCATGGAAAGGGGCCATTTGGCCCAGGGACAGTCACAAGGGAGGTTCCATTATGTCCTTCGGTGGAATGTAGTTTTGAGATTCGGGGTAGAACGTGGGCCTCGAACCTACTCAGTGTTAAATAATGCTCCCAAAACTTATATAGTGCCATAGTATAATATGCATGAGATTCATAGGCTAGGTAAATTATGATAATCATAAACATACTTGTAAATACGTGAACTAGCCATGAGGGTAAGGCCCGTTAATCAGCGAAAAACAAAATTCGTAAATCATGGGATTTATGCATACTTGTAGATCATACATATACTTTCCAAATCATCAAATCATAATGGGTATTTGTATAAATCCATATTTCAAATGAGAAACCATTATGTATTTATGAATATCAACAATTGAAGTAATAATCATAACTTGATTCATCATAGAATATGCATAATTAGGCTTAATTTTGTAAAAAATGAAATCAATAATTTTATAATCAAAATAGTTGTAGAATCTGATCAAAATTCAGAAAATATAGTATAAATCAAAAAAGAAAGTAACCCATTAATAGATCATTAGATTTCCACAACATTTAAGTTAAAACCACATAAGATTTTTGATCAAACTTCATGAATTACGCGATATTGGGTATGGGTGTGAATGAAAACACTCATTCATTACCCTAAAACTTGCTGGAAGTCAAATCTCATAACTCCTTGAAAGACCAAAGGGAAATTGATTAAGAACACCTTGAAGACTAGCTTGATCACCTCTAAACTTTACTAACTTTGCATGTATGAGAATGAATTGGCTAGAAGGGCTTAATTTATGTTAATAAACTAAGAAAATAGCTTAAAATGATGTAGTGTAGGACCTTAGAGCATAGGAATGATGAAAATACCCTTAATGAAAAGCCCTAAGAAATCTGCACAGGGTGAACTAACGAGCGTACCAACGAGTGTTGAAGGATACCACGACTCGTGGTATCTTTCTGTCATCTGCACTGCCAAATCCCTGATCTCATATTCAAACCATGAATCTACAGGACGAGTCATCCTTTCATCCAACGGATCATCACATTATCCATTGTTTGCCTCCTCCAGATCCTGCACTGGCCCTTCCAACGAGCCTCACTACGACTCATTACTTCATCCAACGAGTCGTTGTTACCTTCCGTTAGGTCCACTGGAAAATATTGCCATCCCACACAACGACCCGTTACCTCTCACAACGGGTCGTGGGATGACCCGTTACATCCCCTAATGGTGAAGTCCAGTACCCACCATTGTTAAAATGATGACTCATTGTTCCCAACTACGAGTAGTTACATTGAGGTGGTCACGTTCAAGGTGTGTCCATCAGCTGAAACGTCCCCCGAACTCAAGGTGGTTGGGGTATTGCAATATGAAAATGATGACAAGGGATTGGAGATGAAGGAGATGGAGTCAGATGATGACCCATCGAAAAAGAGTTGTTGAAAAAAGGTTTACGTCGTGCCACGAGATTAACTAAGGTGATTTTTGGGAGGCAACCAAAGTGTTTAGTGAATTATTTGATTTTTTTGTTGTTTTTTTTTCCTTTAGGAGCTGTGAAATGAGGAACAAAGGCTGAGGTTTGGATCGAAGAACCGGTGGGCCATCGGCGAACCACCGAAATAAACCCGTGGACCGCCAGGGGGATGCTGATTGAAGAAAGGAGACCTGAAGCTGTGAAACATAATCAAAGGGTAATCGACGGATCGCCGATTCCATCTGCGAACCGCCGGTGGACCCCTGGCCAAGAAATAGATAATTGGGTAAAATACATGGCAAAAGAAATTGAAGCGGCGGACCACCGGTGCGATTCCGCAAATCCCTAATGAAACGCAGATCGAAGTATGAGTTTATTGCAAAATGGAATTTTAAAAGCTGGCCCACAAAATCCCAAATACCTGACCAGCCGCCCTATTCAACAAATATTCCCCTAGTTCCCCTTTTTTCCACCATTTTTGGCTTCCATTTTGTCTCTCCACTACCTAACATTCCTATTTCCTCATAGTCATCTATTTTCAACCTTTCCACCTTCCCACATCCCACCAACACACCCACATTAAACTCTCCACCTTCCCCTCAACCTATCAAACTTCCACTTTTCACCTGTAAAACCCCTTTCCACATTTCACTAACCTACTCACTCCACTCACATTTTCTTCCTCTGCTACAATATATCTCAAAGTAACTCTACAAATATTAACTAAGCTTTTTGAAGTTCAAGTGTGCCAGCAATCCTCAAATTTTGTAAATATTTTCTTGCCCTTGTCTCAATTTTGTCATTGGTACTAATTCTTTTAGGAGTATTATTTTGTTTCCTTTCCTTGTTGAACTCATGAATATTCTATGGCCATTGAATGGAATGGGGAATATGTTCTTTGGTGTGTGAAATGTTGAAAAGGGTGAAGTTTGAGTAACCCAAGTGCATAAAATGCAACATTTTGCTCGATGATAGACCGAGAGATGCCATTCTTAAGGGCTAAATGTCATGAGAATATGTTTGAATGGAGTAGTGCTTATTTGTTCATGTTTTGTGTAAGTTTGTGTTATTGGGTGTTTGTAAAGAGTAAGTCCAAAATTTGAGATGATGGGGTCTGGCGTTTCACCGGTCAGCTTCGGCGAATTGCCGATAGAACGTCGAATCACTCTGTAAATTGGCTTCAAGTGACTGAGGGGATCCCGTGTTACATCGGTGGTTCACGAACCTGGACCAACGAAACACCGCTTAACCACTGATACGTCCGTCACTTGCCTAGTTTTCTGTAAGGCATCGGCGGGAAATCGGTGGTCCGTGAAATCCCTTCTGGGCACTGCCGGTCCTTCACCTGTTCTATTGGTTCTTTAATTGATTGTTTGGTTCCATTGTTTCTCAATTCTCCCTTAGCCTAGTTTTAATTATTTAATTTTCTCTTCAAATTGCGGTCAGTAGCATCATTCTTGCAAAGAAAGAAACCATGTCTTCATCAAGGAACACAAGCAAAGGAATGGCACTTACCTCTTCTTCTAGCAAGGGCAAGGGCAAGGCAAAGGCTTCCCCACCGCATGCCAACACCAAAGAAGCAATAATCTTGTGTGTCCCCAATATGCATGCACTACGTCATTTTTCAAGGCTGATCAATCACCGTGGAGAAGCGGTTTGACTTGGATGGGTTGAAAGGTGATTTTCCAAACATTAGCGAGCAGTTCATAGACATGCAATGGCATTCATTTTCCAACCCTCTACCACCTTATTTACCCAGCTTGATAACAAAATTCTATGCCTTAAATCAGGACCGACAAGAGAGTATGCAGCACAGGGGAAAAGTGGATGATTTCCCATGTTTGCCATTAGTTATAATCCGGGGAGTGGAAGTAGATATAACCCTGACTGCCATAAATTACAAAATTTGGGAGGATGAAATTGACTCTGCTACAGAGTACATGGTACGGGTAGCTGATATGAAGAATCAGTTCACTTGGGTAGGCGGCATCATAGTTGTTGACAATCCTCTCTGGGCCTCAATGGGTGGCCAAATTTCTTGCCACAACATGAAGTTTGAGGCCAAGCAATGGGTAGATTTTGTTTGTACTCGGATCATCCCCTCTAAAAATGAGTAGAGGGTCAGCCTTGAAACCGCCATCCTTATTTCCTGCATAATGATGGGAGTCTCCATTAACTTTTGGAAAATTATTGCTTAGCAAATGAAGAAAAAGGTCGGGCAGTCTAGTGCCTCAATTCCCTATGCCATCTTGATTTCCCAGATTTGTCCAACAACTAGGGTGCCTCTATTCCCTGATGAAACTCCTTTTGCTACTTTAGGAGTGATAGACATTGAGCGGAAGAGAGATTCGAGGCACTAGCAATGAAAAGAAAGAGACGTCATGCCTTTGGAGTATAAGAAGGATCCCACTCCCATAGGTCAGACTAACCACCACACGCCCCAAAGTCATATGTGCCCCATCCGGAAATGTCAGGAAAAGCATCAGGAGACATGCCTCAACGGGGAGCATCTCCTCCTCCACAATCCTCTCAGCGAAGTGGTCTCCATAGACTTGTGGATATTACAAACTCGCATGAAAGTCAACTCCAACAATTAACTAAGAGCCTCTCAGCACTCATTGTCAAAATAGTTAAGAATGAGATCAAGTAATTATGAGAATGTCGCCACACTATGCAAGAAGGTAGATGCAGTGGAAGGGGCGGTCACATCCCTCCGAACCGAGGCACATGAGTGGAAGAGTCGAACTTCAGTAGAAGTGCCGAACATGAGCGCCTTGGATGCGACAATGGCTACTACTTCCTCTGTTAAGGGGCCAATTGATGATGTTTTTGAAGGGTTGCGAGATGATTTCCCTGGGTTAGGTGAGGCCAGCGGCGGTGGTGGTGAGGCTGATGCTTACGATGAAGAGGAGTGACCCACTCAGGGAGTTCCTTGTCCCTTTCCCTTTTGTATATTTACATTGGGGACAAGGTATTCTCTTATGTGGGGGAGGGATGAGCCCAATTGATGAGGGGGCTAGGGATGGATGTTTCTTTTGATGTTCTTATGTTTTCGTTTGAGTTTGAGTAAGTCTAGCCTTTGTCGGGCTATTGCATTATTTCAATGATTGATGATTGCCCTTGTTGGGCATGTCATTTTTGAATGAAATAAGTGATTTTAGTTCAGTTTTTTTATGATGGATGATTAGTGACTAAGTGGCGTCTTTGTTTTGAATTGTAAAATCTTGAAAATCATGAATGAAATGACCCCATGTCTTTTTCCTTTTTCGCTATTATGAAAAGTAGTCTAGAAATTAAAACTCTAAGGGTTTTCTTTTGACCACGGTTCTTCCCCAAGGAGCATTCTTTTATTTTTATTTATTTTTGTTGTCGAAATGGGTTGGCATTTCCTGATGATGGATTGAGTGTTGACATTCTTAAGGGAGAATGACATGTTGCTTTAAGTCTTTTGTGAAGTTGTTTTGAGATGCACCACCGAAAAAATTGTTGAAATGGAATTTTAAAACGAGGGCATGAAAATGAAGACAATGATCAAGTGTTGACACCGTAGCATGGCATTCTTTGTCATACCTTGTAAATTCTTTGTTTGACTTATGATGTTTTCCTACTTTGATGTCCTAATGTGGTATCTTATATTGAGAATGACTCTTGTAGATTCTTTAAGGGTGATGCCTTATGTAGTGAGTAAATTTTGATGAATCTCATGCATTATATCTTGTCTATAACTTGCCCCAAATATGATTCAGGTGAAATCCTAGATGTAGTTGCGTCAAGAACATGAGTTTAGGCTTTCCTTTGTCTAGTTACTTCACCCATATGCCTTCCATGAGCATTGATCCTTGTCAGCCAATGTTGATCCTGAGACCCTTTCTTTGGCAACCACATTACAAGATTTAAGACCATTATTAATACCTCTTCTTGGCTCCCATTCTCCCTTAAAATTCAAACCCTTCAAAAATGAAATTCTCACCCACTCTTCATTTAATCATCTTGAAATGAGGTTTTCCACTTCTGCAAGTCATGAACAACAGAGTAATGATACGAAAAGGTTCATCCAAGGAAAACGAGTCGACAATCACAAAATGAACATGTGGCTTGCTATAATTCCAGGCTTGGTTAATAGCTGGGCTTCTTGTACTAGGTCCGACATCTATGGCGGGGATAGAGAGTAATCCTGAATGTACGCATCTTAACCTGCATTTACATCATGTTGAACATCCTTAGGGTTTAGAGTAAGGGAATAATGAGCACGAATCATGTAATAATTCTAATCTTGGCATATACCTGATATAGCACCATCTCATTAGCCGATAGGAAAAACATTGGGGAAGGAATTCATAGGGCTGAGTGTGCAAAAAAGATGGGTTCACATACATAACGAGAGTCATGACATGAAAAGAAATGGGTAATGTTGAGATCACAGATGGACGGGGTTGCCTATCATCTTAGGGATTTAAACGTAAGCGCGAGTCGAGCGTAGCATCGAGCGAAATGTTAGGAAACATCTAAGGAAGAATGGAGGGACTACCCCTGAATGCTATCCATAGGACTTCCTTACTAGAAACTAAAGACATGAATGGGCCCTCAACTTACCATTTCCTCACCTCCCATGTGATAATCTCATCTTATAATGGTCAAAGGGAATTGTACCTCTTATAGTAGTCCTCGAAACTAACAATCATGATAGGTACAAGGGAATAACTTTTGACATACCTGATACTACAAATGAGGTTGACTGCCACTCGCTCTTGATAACCTCTGCTACTGAGATGGGCAATTCGCTAGAGTTGATAGAGGGGGATTTGGAGCATGACCTTTCTGACCATCTCATTTGGCAGCAGCACAATCACTATATTTATGGATATGAAGACCACAGTAAAAGCAAAAATTCGAACCTGTCAAGCACTTTCCTTCGTGGTGCTTCCCACAACACCCACAAATCGGGTAAGTAATCTCCCTCACCCGGGGCCTATATCCCCTAGCTTGGGCCTTAGACTTCTGATGGGTTTGAGAGTGCCTCCCACTACTCGACCCTTGTTGGGATCTCTTAAGGTTTCCGGCCCTGGGCCTCTTGTTTCCCCTCTTGTTCCCTCTACACTCCCCAACCACACTCCAGTCACCAACCTCCAACGGGCTCTCCTTCATGAGTCCTTGAATCCTAGTAGTTGTTGCCTCCCTGGTGGGGTTCACTGGTGCGATAGCCTACTGGTAAGGCTGGGTGATCATAGCTCGCATCAACACTCTAAAAGCGGCTTAAAGTTCCGCATCAGTAACTTGCATGGAATCCATTAGAGCTAGTGGTGTTGGTTGACTCCCGTCATTTTTCTTAGAAGGCATGATTCAGCACACGCGTATAGCACGAGTTATAGGAATAAAGAGACTCTTCATCGCATGACATTGATCATCAAAGAAGGGAACATTTCTTAAATGTCTTGTAAACTCTTTGTCATAAGTGTGGTGTGCTTCACACCAATGAAAAAGACTCTACTTAACGCGGCTTGCAGACACCCTAGGACACTTCAAACCTATGGCTCAAATACCAAGTTTGTCACAACCCGAATTTAGACCCAGATCGTAACACGGAACGAGGAACGCCGAAAGGCCCCAAGTCGACCCATGAAATAAGCTTACATCTACTGCATTCACTTTAAACGAAAGACTGAACATAAGGCGTAGAGAAAACATAAACGTAACATAACATCTCATAACATTCAGAAACACTGGACATACATATAAGTTGAGTACTACATACTATCTGAAAGCCTCTAACATGTAAGATGGGTTGATGAGACAACACCCCCAACTAACTCAGACAAATACTGAAACTTAAAATAGCCTAAATGTTTGTTAAACGACCCTCGAAAAATGAGGACTCACCAATAAGCTGAAAGTGAACTTTGAGATGATCAATACATGAGGGTGAACCTGAGAGCCAGGCCATGTATCATAAAACGATACAACATAGAAAGTATGTGGTCATCACGTGGTATGTATCGAGTATGCAATGTAATTAAATGGACTTTTAAAACACATGAAAGCTCATAAAACGTCATAAGAGTGGGACATCAAGCTTATATCATAAACATCATAATCATAACGTAAGGCTCAAGATTTTCAAATCATTCATAAACTGTTCATTATCATAATCATCAGAGAAACTTGATCAACTATTCACTTGAGCAAACATCATAACATAACAATGCATAAAACATGAAGAAAAATGGGAGGACTCATCTTAACCGACACCATCATGGTAGAGCCTTTTATGATGCCCCAACTATCTCACTCAAGTGGGCAGAGTCGCCCCTGGCTTTCCAGTTGAGGGACGAGCGTTATGTGATGTCATGAAAGAGGGGATCATTATCATTGTAATTTATCATTATAAACCCATGGTGGCACGCAGTTATGAGACGCCGGTGTAGTCCTTTGAACGTCGGGTTGCTCGGTGCTAGACACGGCTCCCAAAAACATGCATAATAGGATCATACGTAAATCAGTAACATCATTCATTAAGATTCATGGCTAAAATAAACAATCACCATTCATTGATCCCCATTAAAACATGATTGTCCAAGAATCAAAGGCTCTTTAGTCTGCCAAAATCATAACTCGATAAATCATGCGATTCGTTTCGTAAACCTTAATCATTCATCTTCATATGGGCATTGCTCAATACTTCACCATTCTTTACAATACTCAATTCATTCGAAAACATGCTTATAAATATGGGTAACTTGAAAACATGCTTTTCATTATCAGTAGTTCATAAATCATAAAGCCCATGCATACTTGAAATCGTGTACATAACTTGTAAATCTTCAAATCATGTTGGGTATTTGAATAAACCCACATTTCAAATCATAGATCATGCTAGGTTTGTAAATATCAATATTTGAACAGAAGATCATAAGTCAATTCATCATAGATCATGCATAATTAGGGTTAATGGAGTAGAAGTCATAATAAATAATTTTATAAGTAAAATAAATCGCGAAATCTGATCAAATTCCGTAAAATATGATGTAATTCATAAAACATAGAAGCCCATTAACAAATCATTATATTGTCACAAACATTGAATCAAAACCCCATGAGATTTTTGATATATTTTCATAATTTAATAAAGAATGGGCATGGGTTTGAATGAAGACACCCATTTGTAACCCTACGTACCTGATGGAGGCTGATCTTACTTTTCCTTGAATGCCCAAAAGAAGTTTGAAAGAAATTCAAGATTTCTAGCTTGGTTACCCTCTCAATCTCTCCTAATTTGCATGCATGGATGGAATATGGGTAATCTGAACTTAACCCCATAAAAGGTCCTTATTCATACCCCAAAACATCGTAATTTAGGTTTTGAAACTTAGGAATTACGAAAAGGACCTTACACAGAAAAATAATTGCCAGGTGGTCCTAATGGGCGACCTGATGACTCATTGTTGGAGGGCACAACTCGTTACTTCGCTCGTCAAGTACACTATATCATCTATTTTCCTGGGCTCGTAACGGGTCACTTCATGATTGGTTAGGGGTGACCACGAATCATGGTCACCACTTGTTAAGTACACTGCCTCGCTTCTCATCTTTTGACATAAAGCCTGCCAACGACTCACCTCATGAATAGTTAGGGCTAACAACGACTCGTGGGGCTTCTCGTCGGATACACTGGCCATCTTTTCTTTTCCCTAATTTTTTTCCCTCCGCACGATTGTCCCAATGAATCGTGTGCCCTGAACACAAGTCGTGGTCTGGCCCGTGAGGTCTCAACTCCTGCAGGACTCCTCTCTAAAATCCAGGCATTTCCCACGAGTCACCCAATGACTCGTGGGCTACCCTGACAAGTCGTTTCATGACTCGTCCTGAGTCTGCATCAACAATTTCCAGTTTTTTCCCCATTTCAACTTCCTGGTCTGATCTTTGGGCTTCCGGGGTACTAAAATATCTCCCCCTTGGGGACATTCATCCTAGAATGATGAAAACAAGTAGAAAAACAAAGACATGCAATCTTTACACCCAAATACTGATTATTTAAATCAAACTAACAGAATGGCTATCTCCTATTCATATCACATAGCTGAACTGATTTCATACTTCACACACACATCCATACACATAAAAGAAACTTGAACACATGATTTGAACATGAAAACTAAATAGTGTTCTAGAGAAAAACTGATACCTCATGTCGGAACCGAACCGGTAGATATTAAATATGGGTATTTAGCAGTCATATCCACTTCGGCTTCCCACACAGGTCCTTAAACATGTTGATTCCTCCATAATACCTTAACTGAAGCTACCACCTTGTTCCTTAGCTTTCGAACTTGACAAGCTAATATTTCCACCGAAACTTCCTCAAAGCTAAGGCTATCCTTTACATCAATGCTGTCCACCGGGACTATTAGAGTTGGATCTCCCAAACATTTCCTCAAAAGCGATATATGAAACACAGGATGCACAGAGGACAACTCTGAGGGCAATTCAATCTCATACACTACCTTACCAACACTTCTCATATCCCGGTAAGGACGAACATAACGGGGATTGAGTTATCCTTTATATCCAAACCGCATCACTCCCTTCATGGGAGACACCTTCAAAAATACCTAATCGTCCATCTTGAACTCCAACTCTCTCCTCCTCACATACACATAGGACTTTTGGCGACTCTGAGTGGTCCTTAGCCTGTATCTTATCAACTGAACATTCACCATAGAGTCATGTATAGAATTTGGACCTATCATAGCTACCTCACCAACATCAAACCATCCGATGGATGACCTATACCTCCATGCACAAAGAACCTCGAACGGTGCCATTGAAATGCTAGAGTGATAGCTTTTATTATAAGAAAACGGTAAGTGGTCATCCCAACTACCTTTGAAGTCCATTACACATACTCTCAACATGTCCTCGAGAGTTTGTATTGTTCATTCTTCTTGGCCATCCGTTTGCGGATGAAAGGCTGTGCTGAGCTTAACCTGAGTCCCAAGCCCTTTCTGAAAACACCTCTAGTACCGGGAGTTAAACTGAGCACCTCAATCTGAAATAATGGACCAGAGCACTCTATGTAGTCGAACCAA
The DNA here is from genome assembly GCA_035772735.1 of Datura wrightii. Classification (NCBI taxonomy): domain Eukaryota; kingdom Viridiplantae; phylum Streptophyta; class Magnoliopsida; order Solanales; family Solanaceae; genus Datura; species Datura wrightii. The sequence continues at coordinate 126,262,847 of JASDFA010000016.1, forward strand.
CTCCTAGATATATAGTTTGGCATAATAATCTGCTGAATTTGTGGTTTTTACCGGTAGGAAATGTGCAATCTTGGTCAACCTGTCTACCACAATCCAAATGGAATCATATTGTAGGCGAGTACGAGGTAATCCTGTTATAAAATCCATCTTGATATCTTCCCACTTCCAGGTAGGAATACTGGTATCCTGAAGTACGCCTCCCGACCTTTGATGCTCGACCTTTACTTGTTGACAGTTCGGGTACTTGGCTATGAAATAAGAAATCTCCCTCTTCATGCCATTCCACCAATATATTTCCTGCAAATCATGATACATCTTGGTGGCACTCGAATGAATAGAGTACCTATATCCATAAGACTCATGCATCATCCGCCTCCTCAAATCATCGACATCTGAAACACCTAGGTGACCCTGGTACCGATGCACACCATCTCCCCCTTTGGAGAAAACCTCTACTTTTGGATTTTGAACGGCTTCCTTCAGCTTTACCAAAATTTGTTCCTCATCTTGCCTCACTCTTACATCCATCATGAAGGATAATTCTTATTCGTCCCGAACTACCATACCGCTGTCGGCTGTGTCGACCAAACGAACTCCTACAATTACTTTCATGTATGTTGAGGTGCCCAACTCCTGATCCTCCATCCTTTAGGCTTAAGATCATGACAAATACACAATACACTTGAATCCACCCGAAATTCATCCTAAATTCTCCAGTTACAATCAAAATACGCATTCTAACCCTAAGACCCACTCTGGATCGGTTGGAACCATCAAGTTACCCACATAATGTTACTTTACCCCGACTTTACCATGGTCACATCTAGCTTCCTCAAAACTTATAAATTTAACCCAAGGTGTAAATCACTCTAGAATCACCTCATAATCCATGCAGACTACCCGACTAAATCACAAATGACCATCTGGAACCAATTAAGCCTTCAAAATCCGAATTTGAGCTCGACAACCTAGATTGTTGACTTTGGTCAACCCTCAAACTTCAAACCTTCGAAATTGAAATTCTCACAGACTCTTCATTAAATCATCTCAGAACGAGGTCTTCCACTTCTGCAAGTCATGAAAAATAAAGTAATGATACGAAAAGGTTCATCCTAGGAAAATGAGTCGACAATCGCAAAAATGACCATGTGGCTTGCTACACTTCCAGGCTTGGTAAATAACTAGGCTTCCTGTACTAGGTCCGGCATCTATGGCGGGGATAGGGAGTTATTCTGAATATACACGTCTTAATAAGCATTACCATCATGGAGAACATCCTTAGGGTTTAGAGTAAGGGAATCATGAGCACGAATCATGTAAGAATTCTAATCTTGACATATACCTTATATAGCACCACCTCATTAGCATATAAAACAAACTTTGGGGACGGAATTCATAGGGCTTAGTGTGCAAAAAATATGGGTTCACATACATAATGAGAGTCATGACATGAAACAAAATGGGTAATATTGAGATTGCAGACAGACGGGGTTGCCTATCATCTTAGGGATCTGAACATAAGCGCGAGTCGAGCGTAGCATCGAGGAAAACGTAATGGAACATCTAAATAAAAAAGGAGGGACTACCCCCGAATGCTATCCATATGAATTCCTTACTAGAAACTCAAGACATGACTGGGCCCTCAACTTACCATTTTCTCACCTCCCATGTGATAATCTCATCTTATATTTGTCAAAGGGAATTGTACCTCTTACAGCACTCCTTGGAACTAACAATCGTGATAGGTACAAGGGAATAACTTATGACATACATGTTACTATATCTGCAGTAGGCCTCCACTCACTCTTGATAACCTGTGCTGCTGAGGTGGGCAATTTTCTGGAGCTGATGGAGGGGGATTTGGAGCATGACCTTTCTGATCATCTCGTTTGGCTGCAGCACAATCCCTATATTTATGGCCATGATGTCCACAATAAAAGCAAACATTCAAACCTACCAATCACTTTCCTTGGTGGTGCTTCCCGCAACACCCACAAATCGGGTAAGTAATCTCCCCTACCCGGGGCCTATATCAACTAGCTTGGGCTTGACACTTCTGACGGGTTTGAGAGTGCCTCCCACTACTCGACCCTTGTTGGGATCTCATAAGGTTTCCAGCCCTGGGCCTCTTTTTTCTCCTATTATTCCCTCTACACTCCCCAACAACACTCAAGTTACCAACCTCGGACGGGCTATCTTCATGTAGTTGTTGCCTCCCCGAAAGGGTTCACTAGTGTGATGGCCTACTGGTTAGGCTGGGTGAGCATAGCTCGCGTCAACACTCTAAGAGCGGCTCCAAGCTTCGCGTTAGTAACTTGCATGGAATCCAATGGAGCTGCTGTGGCAGGTTGACTCCCATCATTGTTCTGAGAAGGCATGATTCGGCACACGCATATAGCATGAGTTATAAGAATAGAGAGACTCTTGATCGCATGATATAGATCATGAAAGAAGGGAACATTTACTAAATGTCTTGTAGACTCTTTGTCATAAGTGTGGTGTGCTTCACACCCATGAAAAAGACTCTACTTAATGTGGCTTTCAAACGACCTAGGACACTTCAAACCTATGGCTCAGATACAAAGTTTTTCACGCTCCAAATGTAGACCCGGATCGTAATATGGGACAAGGAGCCCAAACAGGCCCCAAGTGGACCCATGGCATAAGCTTACATCTACTACATTCGCTTTAAACGAAAGACTTAACATAACACGTAGCGGAAACATAAATGTAACTTAACATGTCATAACATTTGGAAACACAGGACATACATATAAGCTGAGTACTACATACTATCTGAAAGCCTCTAACATTAAGATGGGTTGATGGGACAACACCCTCAACTAACTCAGACAAATACTATAACTTAAATTAGCATAAATGTTTGTCAAACGACCCTTGGAACATGAGGATTCACCAATAAGATGAAAGTGAACTCTGAGATGATCTATATATAAGGGTAAACCTGAGAGTCGGGTCCTGTATCATTAAATGATACAACATAGAAAGTATGCGGTCAGTACGTGGAATGTACCTGGTAGGCAAGGTAAGTAAAATGGACTTTTAAAATACATGAAAGCTCATAAAACATCATAAAACTGGGACATCAAGCTTATATCATAAACATCATAATCATAATGTAAGGCTCAAGATTTTCAAATCATTCATAAACTGTTCATTATCATAATCATCAGAGAAACTTGATCAAATAATCACTTGAGCCAACATCATAACATAACAATTCATAAAACATGAAGAAAAATGGGAGGACTCGTCTTAATCGACGCCATCATGGTTGAGCCTTTTATGATGCCCCAACTATCTCACTCAAGTGGGCAGAGTCTCCCTTGACTTTCTAGGCGAGGGAAGTGCATTATGTGATATCATGAAAGAGGGGATCATTATTATTGTAATTTATCATTATAAACCCACGGTGGCATGTGGTTATGAGACGCCGATGTAGTCCTTTGAACGTCGGGTTGCTCGGTGCTAGACACGGTTCCCAAAAACATGCATAATAGGATCATACGTAAATCAGTAATATCATTCATTAAGATTCATGGCTAAAATAAACATTCATCATTCATTGATCCCCATTAAAACATGATTAGCCAAGAATAAAAGGGCCTTTAGTTGGCTAACATCATAGCTCGATAAATCATGAGATTCATTTCATAAACCGTAATCATTCTTCATCATGTAGGCATTGCACAACACTTCACCATTATTTACAATACCTAATTCATTAGAAAACATTCTTATAAACATGGGTAACTTGAAAACATGCTTTTCATTATTAGTAGTTCATAAATCGTAAAGCCCATGCATACTTGAAATCGTGCACATAACTTGTAAATCATCAAATCATGTTGGGTATTTGAATAAACCCACATTTCAAATCATAGATCATGCTAGGTTTGTAAACATCAACAATTGAAGAGAAGATCATACGTCAATTCATCATAGATCATGCATAATGAGGCTTCATCGAGTAGAAGTCAAAATCAATAATTTTATAAGTAAAATAAATCATGAAATCTAGTCAAATTACATAAAATATGATTTAATTCATAAATCATAGAAGCCCATTAGAAAATCATTAGATTTTCACAAACATTGAATCAAAACCCCATGAGATTTTTGATAGATTTAATAGAGAATAGACATGGGTGTGAATGAAAATACTCATTCATAACCCTATATACCTAATGGAGGTTGAATCTTACTTTCCCTTGAATGCCAAAAAGAAGTTTGAAAGAAGTTGAAGATTTCTATCTTTGTCACCCTCTTAATCTCTCCTACTTTGCATGCATGAATGGGAAAAAGGGTACTCTGAACTTAACCCCATAAAAGTTCATTATTCATACCCCAAAATGTCGTAGTTTAAGCTTTAGGAACTTAGGAATTTTTAAGAGGCCCTTACAAATTAGCAGAAACATAACTGTTAGGTGGTCCTAATGGACATCCTGACGACTCATTGTTGGAGGGCACGACTCGTTACTTCGCTCGTCAAGTACACTATACCATCTATTCTCCTGGGCACATAACGGGTTACTTCATGATTTGTTAGGAGTGACCACGACTCGTAGTCACCACTCTTTAAGTACGCTGCCTCACTTCTCAACTTTTGACTTCAAGCCTACCAATGACTCACCTCAAGAATCGTTAGGGCTGACAATAACTCGTGGGGCCTCCCATCATGTACACTGCCCATATTTTCTTTTTCCCAAATATTTTCCCTCCCCACGACTATCCCAAAAACTCATGGGATTTGACCATGGGGCATCAACTCCGCAAGGACTCCTCTCAAAATCCTAGACATTCCCCACGAGTCACCCAACGACTCATGGGCTGCCTTGAAGAGTCATCTTAGGACTCGTCTTGAGTTTTCATCAACAATTTCCACTTTGTTTCCCTGTTTTAACTCCCCGGTACGATCTTTGGGCCTTCGGGGTATAACGGGTACATGGATTGGCATCGGCGAAATGCTGGGTGCACCGCTGATGTTCACTGAATTTGGGTGAGGATTCAGAAAACATACTCGGCCATTCACTAATTGAAAATGGCAAACCGCTGGTGTCTCCGCTTATTCTAGAACAGTGCTCATAGGGGTATAATCATCCAACACTATAAAAGAGATAAAAAGTTCCCTACTTTCCAAGATATAAATAGAATAAAAAGTACTCTATACAGGGAGGGGAAGGAGAGATAGAAATAGATTTATTGAGAGAGAATAAAGCTTATATCACATCATTGTTTCCCTTTTTAGCTAAAGAACATTCTCTTAGCTGAGATAGGAAGATTCTAATTGAAAAGTGTAGAATGTAGTTTGCTCTATTTCTTCTTTGTACTAGTAAGTTTCAACTATTGTCGGAGATTATCTTGTGAAGTTGATTTTTATACTCTTGCTATTAAATTTAATGATGCTATTGATGAATGTGTTTTTGAATTTCTTTACCATGTGTAGCTAAAATCATTAATTAGAGGTGAGTGATGATGAATACTTAATTAAATTTTGTATTTCTATAGTCATCTTCATATTGTTTAAATAAGTGTAAATCTATTAGATTCTCTTCAATCTATAAGGGAATGTCTGTTGATTATGATTGGGTCTATTTATTCTTGCTTGATTATTTCTTGTAAAAGAATAATTAAGTATTGGAAGAGAATTTAGTAGTGAACATGGAGAAAAGATTGTGATATCGGGCTAGAAATAGCTGAAATTACATTCTCATTCCTTATGAGCAGCTAATAGCACAGTTGCTAATCCAAATCAAATCCGGTTGAGCGAAATTGTGGCTAGAGGTTTGAAAAAAATCTAGTAAGAGGTGATTAGAAGGCTAAAAAGTTGTAATTACCCACCTTCCGATATAATTTACACTTGTTGAACTTGTGAGATGACCCAGCGAGCACACGACAAGGTGGAAGTGTTCGATGTGTACAAGGCACCCAAGCTCCTGACTGTGTCCGAAGAACTCTCGGTGATCAATGTGATTGATCAAGTCGATGATGAGCAAATTAAGGATTCACGAGAGTTATTGAGAAAACCACCGGAACGGTGTAAGCACTACTGGGGGGAGGACGGTTTCAAGAGAAAACGTCCATCACCCTAGAAGACAACTGAGCTGAATGACGTCGAGCCGCGACGGTTAACCAGGCGCTGCACGGGAGGCAACCCGTGAAAATTTTTCTTTGTAAATTGTGAATAGATTTATCTTTTTCTTTTTTTCTTGATTAACATAAAAAATTTTAGTTTTTATTTTTATTTTGAGTGAAACCTATAATTTTAACCAATTTCTTGTAGTAGAATGAATTTCAGGTCGAACGGAGGAAAATACACAAGGAATCGCAAAGGAAAATTTGAGGTATGAAAATCAAGAAAAAGTGGCAAAACAGTGAACTAGGGTGATAGCTCTGTGTCACGGAGGAGGGCCTCCGCGTTACCCTCCGTGACACGTTGAGGTACAAATCTGGAATTTTAAAAAAATTCCAGAACACCCTCGCGACAGCTCCGTGTCACGGAGGTAGTGCTCCACGATGCACTCCGTGACACGTTGCTGTGTATATCGCGACGGGTCACACCGGGTCACCGGGTGATCCGCGCGATTTTTCCACTTTTAAACCCAGAATCCCCCTCAATTTTCTTTATTTCTCACACACTCCGCGACCAAACTCCCTAAAACCCCTCCCCCTTCAACGTGACACAGAATAGGCCAAGAAATTCATTGAGTTTTCTTCAATTCTTCAATTTCAAGGTATGTTCTTCGATTCCATCTCATTTCTTATCGATTTTCTTCGATATTGAGCATGTGATGTGAGCTAAGTTTGCCCTAAGTAGAAATTAAGCGTGAATTCAATTGAATTAGTGTTGATGGATGTTCAGAGTATCATTGTGATTGCTTGAACTCATTAATTACATAATTTAATCAAATTTTGTTGATACAATCATATCTAGGGCTTGTTTTTTTAATTTGAAGTGGAAAAATGTAGTGAACTTGTGAATTTCATGCCGGGTTGTACATGTTGAGTGAGATGAGTCGATGTGCTAATTGTTATGATGTTAAAAGACCGACGGATTCTCGGGTTAGGGGAATAGTGAAATTTGCAAGAATTGGGTGAATTGTATAGGTTCGTGTAAATAAATTCTTGTTGTTTTTGTTTCTTTGTTTTTCCTTTCTAAGTGCGATGGAATAAAATGTTATCGAGGGTAATGATTGTGGTTAGCTATACGAAGTCTGAGTAGTACATAGAATACATACCGTCGAATTCTTCGAATGCACTAAGCATGGTTGTATAGTTGGTTGTTTATTTGTGTAAATAAGCATGATCTTGTCGGAATGTTGTAATTTTGGCTAAGGACTAAGTGTGGGGTAGCCTAGCTTAACCCGACCTTAGTCGAAGTTTATATTCATTGGCTTAACATTGAACTTGTCTACTTGGGTTGACAGGTAAAATGGCAAGCAGGCAAGAAAAAGGGAAAGGCGCATCAACATAAGGCGCCGGAAGAAAGAGAATCAGACTAGGCACAGCAGTCCCAGCAGCACCAGCGGTTCCACGTGGCCAACGCTGCCAATACGGAACCAGGTGGGTGACAAAACAGGGGAAGAAGTGGTACGCAAAGCACAAAGAAAGCAAGTACTTCCCCGAGGAACACATAGCACGGGAACCGTTGGCACAAGAGTTCCCTAGGATTGTACATCAGATCAAGGCAGCTGGGCTCAAATTCATTTTTGAAGAGCCCAAGGAATGCAACTTGCACCTGATTCGGGAATTCTATGCCAATTGGGACCCGACTCTCAGAAGTCACACCATCAAATTCAGAGGGCAAATAGTCAACTTCGAGACCCACCACCTCAATGCTATCCTAGGGGCGCGGGACACAGACGCCCACGTGCTTCGACAGTTGAACATCACTCCACCGTATGTGGACATCAGACGCAACTTGTGTGGAACCCGATCGACAGCTAGATGGAGCAGACACAAAGAGAGGGGCTACCATCAGACTTTTCCCTATTCACAGATGAATAGGGAAGCCATGATATGGCTAAAGATCGTCTGTTCCTGCCTAATCCCGGGGGTACATATGACGGATGTAACTCGGGATCGTGTATGCCTGGTGTACGCCCTGATGAAAGGGATGGAGATCAACGTGGGGGCGGTGATTATCTCCGCCATGAAGAGAGCCCGATTGCATCAGCGGCACAAATACGGATTTGGTGGGCTACTCACCACATTCCTGAGGGGCCTAGATATGGAGGAAGAGGCCCTTGATTATATCCCGCAGATGGAGCGGCGAGCCTTAGATGTCACTAAAACTAAGGCTCCCAACATCACCCACGGGCCAGTGCTTACACTAGGCGAGCGACATGCTCGTGATGATCAGTACATGGCTTGCATGTACAGGATGCAGATGCTCCAGTTGAGGATAGGTGGGAGGCAGGCAACAGAGGAGGAGCTATGGCAACTCGAGCTAGACTACCCTTTTGGCGAAAACGCCAGGGCTCTATGCCGAGTGGGGCCAGCATTTGTAGAGCCCACGGATGATGATGTCCCCACGGACGAGGAGACACATTGGGATGACTCCGATGTGGAGTCCGATGATGACGACGGGGGTGATACCAACATGGGAGATGAAGCAGCAGCACCTGATGAAGAAGTGGAGTACTTTGATTGATCAGGGAGTTCCACCACCCAATTTTTGTGCTATTTTAATTTTTTGTGAACACTAGGGACAGTGTTTGAGATAAGTGTGGGGTGGAAGTAGTTAGGTGCTGGTTGTGCTGTTATGTATGTCCTAATCTGTTGTTGTGTCTGTGAACAAAATTTTCTGACCCTGTGACTTGTTATTGTTAAGTGGTTGTTCTGTATTGTAAATATATGTGAAACTGTTGTGTGTTGCTGAATGTTGCTAGCTGAGTTTGTACATATGTTTGTTCATCGAAATGATCGATATTTTTTAAAATTTTTTTTTTCAATTCTTGGGTTTCTCGGCGTTTGTTTTCAATTCTTTTACCGAGAATGGTCCCATTGAACCGAAGTCCTAGTTAGTGACCGTTTCCTATGATGGATGGATGACGACCGTCGTAAGAGAAATGTAGTCGTTAGGAGTAGATTTTTGTTATTTATTTTCCAGTTGTTTTTCTTTTGTGGGTTGCATCCAAAAACCTGTAGTTACTTTATGGTTGCGAAATTATGGTTGCGTGTTGTACGTGATATTTAAAATGCAAATGTGATTCGTATGAAAGCATGCAACTTTGTAAATATGTTGAGATACCTAGGCCATAGAGTTCGATTCAGTGTGATTGAGGCTTAATGTTTGAATTCCTGTAATTAGCTGATTGAAGAGTCTGTGAATACATCTTGAATTGAGCATGTGCAATAAGTGTGAAGTGAGGTTTTGTTATTCCATGCTATTGTGAAGTGTCTAGAACTTGCCTGGTGTGTGTACAAAACGAAATGAAGGAGGTGTATTGTAGGAAAGGATGTAGGCATTTCTTTGTTTTTAATCGAAAGTTTCTATTTTTCATTATCGTACCCACCTTGATCGTATACCCTAGTCAGCCCGTTGAGCCTTTAGCCTATTATATTTTTTCTTTTGTCAAAAAGTGTAAACCGAGCTTAATCCCTTCTTTTCATTAGCCGTAAAGTCGATCCAAAACTCTTAAGCGCTTAAGAAGAGAAAATAATTTTCCCAAAGTGTCAAAAGAGTGAGAATGGTGAAAAGAAAAGAAAAACAGAGAGACAGAAGGAAAGAAATGGTTGAAGGTGCACTTGTTATAAATAAACTATAATGAAGGTGTATGAATAATCTTTGTGGTGGTGTCAAGTGTGCTTAATAAGATGTGTCAAACTAAAGAAAAAAAAAACTTCAAGAATGGGAGGATGAAGAAAGAAACAACGTCCATGAGTTTGATGGGATGTGTTGAAAAGGCGCTTAAGGATGCTAGTGGCTATTATTGGCTAGCCCAATATTTACTAGTTCTGTAGCTTCCATTACAAACCGTTAAAAGTCCTACGTGATCTTACATCACACTTCTTTATATTAGTGGAGTAGTACACTAAAGGCAAGCTTATGGGTCATGACATGATGCATGTGAATTCTTTTGGGAGAGAGCGAAATTGTGTTTATATGCCCCTGCTCGAAATTTTGTGAGTTCATATGATCAAAAAGGGGAAAATTCTTTTGTATTGTGAGGGCACATGTTTGATGAGAGATTAATTTTCGTGTCGGATGTCTTGATCAATTGATTTGCATGAGTTTGCCAATATCGAGAGTCGATTCTTAAGTCTAGGAGGTCTTGATGTATTGAAGGTCATTGCATTGATAGGACCATGCATGTTTTCTTGATGATTTGCTGTATTGAATAATCGGTATGACCGTAACCTAAATTGTCGAACCAAAGTAGCGAGGGTGGGATGTAAATTGCATGAGGTGTAAGATTGTTGTTTGAGGATGAACAAGGATTTAAGTGTGGGTAAGTGATCTTGGGCAAATTTATAAGCCCAAGTGATACTCAAAGGTGTCATTTTAGCCTTGTTTAGCTATCAATGTTTATACATTCTCATGTAATTGGTAATAAAATGTGAATTTATTCTAACCAACATGATTAGCATTGTTTTGCAGGTAAAATGTAATTTCGGGAAGCTAAAATGCATGTTGGAAGAGATCGGGGTTGGACTCGGATGTGAGCAAGGGACAAGGCATTGGAAAGCACAAAATAAAGGGGCTCCGCGATGGAGCCGTGTCACGTTACCATAACGGAGGTCTTCTGCCTGGAGAGGGAATTTTCAGCCTATTTCCAGTGAGGGTTCGCGATGGGTCCGTGGCACGGTGGCCTGGCTCCGCGTTGCACGCCGTGCCACGTTGGGCCTTATTCCCTGGACCCCCAGTTTCCAGTGAGGGTCCACGTCGGTGGCGTGTCACGGAGGCAGTGCTCCGCGATGCACTCCGTGACACCTTGCTTGTTATTCCAGGAAAAATTCCCACTAGTATAAATAGAACACTTACGTTCATTTTTAAATATTCTGACTGGGTGGAGCAAGAACGTGGGTTACAGGCAGTTGAGGGGACGAAATCATCAGGGTTTTTCTCTCTTTCCTTCTTCTTGTATTCAATTGCTTGTATGTTTAACACTCATTTAACGATGTTTAATCCACAAATGAGTGGCTAATTCATCTTCTTGCTGAGGTTAAGAACACTTGTAATGAAATGTGATTATTGATTCTTTGGTTTTTCATCTTTTCTTCCATGGTTGTTCTATTGATTCTTGTTCTTACTGCATTAATGTGTGGCCTACGTTAATGTATATCTAAAAAGTCCGGTTTCACTCAAGAGAGCAAGAAATTGGAAAGTTGTGAATTAATAGGATATGATCCTTTCTTAGTTTGGGAAAATTGAGAATTGATTTACCTTCAGGATAGAAATATACCTGAAAGTCGTATTAGTCAATTTAGGAATCCATTTTGTATGGCTAGAACATGAATTGCATTTAATCACAGAAATGTAGGTGGATGGTTCATGATTCTTAAGTGGGGTTAAATACGAGAGTTTTAATCCCTTGGCAATAATTCTTGACTAGCAACCGGAGGAAAGGGCTAACCAAATTATATCGACAATTAATTTCATTACATGTTCATTTAACCTCAGCATGCTCACATTCATAGTCAGACTCACATTAGATAATTGTTTTAGACTTAGCATAATTATTAGAAATCAAAATATCAAACTCTTGGTTACACTGTTGTCTGCATTTTTAGAATTGAAATATAGTACACTTGAGAAGATTGCACTTCATCCCAATCCCTGTGGGATCGATACTTGGCTTACTTAAGCCACTTTACTACTTGTTCGACCACGTGCACTTACGTGTAGTTATATACCCATATAACAAACAGACTGAACACCTTCCACGGGTTGCCTCTCATGCAACGCCAGATTTAACGCTGCGGCATAACACAACCTCCTTGCTCTTTCAGGTGTCATCAAGGTACACTGATTCAATCCATCATATCTCTTCTGTGTCACCTAAGTACAACTTTATCCTTTCCCCATTCACCTTGAACGTCTTACCATCTTTATTCTCAAGCTCCACTATACCATATCACCTAGATTTCAACTTATTAGGATGCAGATGGAGCCTTGAATTAAATAGTAAGAACAAATCACCAGTGTTGAACTCCCTTTTGCCAATATTCGTGACATGGTAGATCTTCATTCTTTCTTTATAAATGGCCACACTCTGATAAGCTCGAAGATGGAATTAATTTAACTCATTGAGATGATCTAGTCTAAACTTGGTTGCTTCATTCCAATCTAGGTTCAGCTTTATCAGTGCCCATAATACCTTATGCTCTAAATTTACTGGCAAATTACATGACTTGCCATAGACTAGTTGATATGGAGATGAGGCAACAGGAGTCTTCTAAGCTTTACGATATGTCCCCAATGCATCATCGAGCTTCCAAGACCAATCTGTCTAATCGGTATTTACCGTTTTAGCCAAAATAGTCTTTATCTCCCTGTTAGACACTTCTACTTGCCCACTTGATTTAGGATGGTATGGTGTTGTCACCTTATGCTTCACACCATATTTATCGAACAGATTTCTAAAAAGGCAATTACAAAAATGTGACCCACCACCACTGATGATTTCTCTGGGGGTACCATATTTAGCGAATATGTGCTTCTGCATAAATGTTGTGACACTTTTCTGTTCATTGTTAAGAAGTACAGTAGCCTCCACCCATTTGGAGAAATAGTCCATAGCCACCAAGATGTATTTCATCCGATATGATGTCATGAATAGGCCCATGAAGTCAATACGCCATACATCGAATAACTCTAGGTTTAGGATAGGGGTTAATGGTAGCTCATGCTTACATGTAATGCCACCTTGCGTTTGGCATTGATCATATAACTTGGCAAAATCATAAGCACCCTTGTGGATAGAAGGCTAATTATACCCGCATTGTAAAATTTTGTGCGCAGTTCAAATACCTTTATGATGCCCCCAAACTAGTGATGAGTGAGAGGCCTCCAAAATACTCAACATCTCTACCTCTGGCACACATCTCAAAATTAGCCCATCTACACAAATGTGGAATGGATATGGTACATCCCAATAATATCTCAAAGTATCAAACAGGAACTTCTTCCTTTTCTAGGGTGTCATATCTGTTGGAATCATGTCGCTCACCAAGTAATTTGCATAGTCAATGTCATGACCCAAACGTAGGCCTAAATCGAGACAAGGGACAAGAAACCCCGAGGGACATCGAGTTAACCCATGGCATGAACATACATCTAACTCAATCAAATAAAGCATAAAAACAACATGATAAACTTAGCAGAAGTCTGAAATAGCATAACAACATATACACATGAATCTGAAGCTGATTACATCATTTTATCGGATAAGCCTCTAAGTCTAATGAGTTGATGGGATATGTCCCCAACTAACTCGCTAAAGTTGAAAACTGAAAGTGCATAAAGTAAACTGATAAGCATGGTCCTCAGATGATGAGGACTCACCAATATATATGGGATGCTAACTCTAACACGCTGACTAGGGTCGAGGCTGAATCTGAGTATCGAAGCCGGTATCTTAAAACGATACAGCATAGAGTATGCGGTCAGTACTTGGAATGTACTAAGTATGCAAGGTAAGTTAAATGGACATTTAAAATACATCAAAGTGCATAAGAGTAGGACAACATGCTCATAACATGAATATCATAATGTAACATAAGGCTTAAGGTTTTTAAAGCATTCGTAAATTAACCATATGCATAATCATAAGAGAAAAACTTTATTAAACATGAATTGAGCCAAAACCATATGAACATAACCCTGCATAAATCATGAGGAATAATAGGAGATTCTTATAACCAACATACCCCATATGAGCACACGTGGAGCCTGACCTGTAAATCCCTAATTCGAAGGGTGTTCTTACCTTGACAAGGGTAGAACCATGAAGGGTGTGATATCAAACATGAAAGGCCCATTAGGGAAAAAGGGGACTCTCTCAATGGAGGTCCCATCATGTTCTACGATGGTACGTAGTTCTGAGATTCGGGGCAAAACCTAGGCCCCAGACCTACTCGATGCTAAATACTACTCCCAAAACATATGTAGTGCTCATAATATAATATTCATGAGATTCATAGGCTAGTTAAATCATGATAATCATAGGCATGTGATCTTGGGCAGATTTATATGCCCAAGTGATACTCAAACGTATCATTTTCGCCTTGTTTGTTGTGCAATGTGTATATATTCTCATGTAATTGGTAATAAAATGTGATTTTTAGGAGCTAAAATGCATGTTGGAACTATATCGGAGTTGGACTTGGATGCGAGCATGGAAAAGACATTGGAATGCACAAAGTATAGGGGCTCTGCGATGGAGCTGTGCCACGCTACCATCGCGGAGGCACACTGCCTTGAGAGGAAATTAAATGGCAAATTCCAGTGTGGCCTCGCGACAGCTCCGTGGCACGGAGATGAGCCTCCGCGTTGGCCTCCGTGCCACGTTGAGGCTAACTTACCGGACCCTGGATTTCCAGTGAAGGTCCGCGTCCACGTCGTGTCACGGAGGCAGTGCTCCGCGTTGGCCTCCGTGACACGTTGCTTGTTATTCCGAGAAAAATTTCCCACTAGTATAAATAGCACACTTAGGTTTATTTTAATTACTTCAGACTTGGTGGAGCTAGGACATGGGTTAGAAGCAGTTGAGGGACAAAAAAGCTAAGAGATTTCTTCTCTTCCTTTCTTCTTTAAATCAATTGTATTTATGATTTACACTTGTTTTAGGATGATCAATCCACAAATGAGTTGCTAATTCTCTTCCTTGCTGAGGTTTTGAACAATGGTGATGAATTGTGATTGTTAATGATATGGTTTTCTTCTTCTTGTTCCATGTTGTTCTATTAATTCTTGTTTCTACTGCATTAGTGTGTGGCCGACATTAATGTACATCTAAAAAGTCCAATTTCACTCGAGAGAGCAAGAAATTGGAAAGTTGTGAATTAATAGGGTATTGTTCTTAACTTGATTTGGGAAAATTCGGTTTTGATGTGCTTTCCTGATAGAAATATACTTGAAAGCCTTATTAGTCAGTTTAGGAACCGGAATTGTAATTCTAGGTCATAAAATGCATTTGATCACAGAAATATAGACAGATGGTTTATGATTCTAAAGTGAAATTAAATACGAGAGTTTTAATTTCTAGGCTACTGTTCTTGGCCAGCAACATGAAGAAGAGACTAACCAAATTATTATTATAATCAAATTCATTACTTGTTCTTAACCTTGGCATGCTCATATCCATAGTTTAAATTCACAGTAAATAATTGTTAATAGTTTTAGAATATATATATTTTATAACCAAAAACTTATTTAACTGTTGGTTACGCTGTTGTTAGCATAATTAGAAGTAAGATAAGAATATAGCGTACTTAGGCAATTTTACTTATCCTGAGTCTCCTTAAATCGATACTTGGCTTACTTAGCCACTTTATTACTTGTTTGACCACGTGCACTTGCGTGTCGGTTTTTAACCTATAGCAAACACCACACCGAACAGCATGCTTGTAAATTTGTGAACTAACCATGAAAGTAAGGCCCGTGAGTCACCCAAAATCATAAATCATAAATCAATGAGGTTTTATGCATACTTGTAAATCATATATATGCTTATCAAATCATAGATTCATGATGGGAAGTTGAGTAAATCCATATCATAAAACATAAATCATGATGGGTAAAGAACATAAAAAATGACGGTGATAATCATAACTCGATTCATCATAGAACATGCATAATTAGACATATTTTAATAGAAATTTGAATGAATAAATTTATAATTGAATTAGTGGTAAAATCTGATCACGATTCATAAAATATGATGTAAAACACGAGAAGTAATGACCCATAAATAGATCATTAAGATTTCATAAGATTTATGATAAAACCCCATAAGATTTTAAATTAAAAGTTTATGAATTAGGAGAGATTGGGAATGGGTGTGAATGGAAAAACCCACTCATGACCCTACATACTTGGGGAAGATCAAATTCTATCACTCCTTGAAAGTCCAATGAAGGATTGAAGGAAAACTCTAGGAACTCTTACTTGGTCACCTCCTAAACCCCTTCAATATGCATGCATGGATATGAATGAGCCTAGGATAGGTTTTACACTCATAAAACACTGTATCTCGGCCTTACACAACGTAGTTTAGGATCCTAGGATTTAGAAATGACAAAAATACCCTTAATGAATTTCCTAAAAATTCTACACTAGCAGTGACAATAACCGTCCTAACGGGTCGTGCTTGGATACCACGAGTCGGGGTATCCATCAGTTGTGTACACTGCCCAACTCCACTTTCTGAGATTCCATCCCATGACTCTCCAGGACGAGTCGTCGCTTCAAACGACGACCTATTTTGTCGTACATTGTTTCCACCTTGACAACCTGCACCAAGCTTTCCCACGAGCCACACCACGACTCGTTCCTCCTTCCAATGAGTCATGGTTTCCTTCCTTTACCTCAACTGGAGGTTTTAATACTCCTTTCAACAGTTGCTCACCACGATCTATTATAGCTCACGACGGGTCGCCCCATGAACCGCTACTTCCCCCTAGGCTAAGGACTAGCCTCACCACAACCACAAGTCACGACTCGTGACATCATACAAAGATCTGTTACATGATCCATTACTTCCAAATGCTACCCAGCTGAACCTCACCACGGATTCTTCCCACGGATTGTTAGTGTCACGACCTGAACGTACACCCGGATCATAGACACGGGACAAGGGACCCCGAGAGACCCCAAGTTGAACCATGACACATGCATACAACTAATCTTATTCAAATAAGTAGAATGATAATCATAAGACATAACGAAATGTAATTATAGCATAACATCAAGAAATACTGGACACATACACGGCGGAGCACTACATACTTGTCTGAAAGCCTCTAATACATAAGATGGGTTGATGGGACAACATCCCCAACTAACCCGACCAAACCATAAAATAAACAACATGAAAGTTTATAAAACGACCCTCGGAACATGAGGACTCACCATTAAGCTGGGAACGTAGGCTGAGATGGACTAAGGATGAGGATGAGCTTGAGATCTAGACCCTGTATCATGAAATGATACAACATAGAAGGTATGCGGTCAGTACGTGGAATGTATCGAGAATGCAAGGTAAGTATTATGGACATTTTAAAGGTAAAGTAAACACATAAATAGACATAGGAGAAGGGCATCATTCCTGCATCAAATTCTTCCTAATAAAACATATGGCTCGAGACTTTCAAATCATTCATAATCATTCATTATCATAATAGTAAATAACATTATCATAATATAACTTGAGCCAATAACATAAACATAACAATTCATAAAACATGTGGAACAATGGGAGGCCTCATCATAAACGACACAATCATGGTAGAGCCTTTCATGATGCCCCACTATCTCGCTCAACTGGGCAGAGCCGACCTTGGCTTGCCAGACTAGGGTTGTGCATAAGGCGTTATATAACATTTGAGGGGATCATTATCAATACACCATATCATTTACAACCCATGGTGGCATGTGGTTATGAGACACCGGTGTAGTCCTTTGAACGTCGGGCTGCTCGATGCTAGACACGGCTCCCAAAAAACATGCATATAGACTCATACATAAATCACTAACATCATGCATTAAAAATCATTGGCTAAGATATAACATTTATCATTATTGATCCCCTTTAAAACATTCTTAGCCAAGAACCAAAGCCCCTTTCATCTGCCAACATCATAAATTGATAAATAATGTAATTCGTTTCATAAATCATAAATCATTCTTCAACATGTGGGAATTTGCCATTACTTCATCATACTCAATACTTTAAAAATATGCTCATAAACATGGGTAACTAGAAAATCATGCTTTTCCATCATCAATAAACTAAATTTATAGAGTATTCATCATAAATCATAACATCCATGATTTTTCATCAAATGGGCAATTTGGATTTAAATGATTGAAACATGATTAAAGGAAATGATGATAAAACATGCCCATCATTCATAATTCAATAATTAAAACTCAATTAAATCATACCCATAAAGAGAAATCACATTTTCATGCATTTGAGTAAAACCCCATAGACTTTAATAGGAGGATTCATGATTTTAATTGAAATTGGGTTGGGATAGGAAGAATTCTACCTATTTTAAAAACCCTACATACATGGGAATGGATGGACTTAATGTTTCTTGAACACCCACAAAGAAATTGATGAAAATTTAGGGGAAGAAGGCCTTGAATCTCCCAAAAACCTCTCTAAGATTTTGCATGAGAATGGACATGCATAAAGGGCTTAACTCATCTTATCATACTCGGAAAAAATATCCAAAATGACGTATTTTAGGCCCTAGGGACTTACGAAGTCACGAAAACACCCTTATTAAAATGCAGGAATTTCTGGTCGCCAGTCCCCACGAGGGACCTAATGGGTCGTTGCCACAAGGCACAAATCGTGGCCTTGATCCAATGAGTCCACTGTCCAAATATCCATGGGAACCCCACGGGTGACTTCACGTGCCGTGAGGTCAGACCACGACTTGTGGTCACCTCCCGTGGCCTACACTGCCCATCCCCACTTTCCAATCCTCCAGGGTTGACCACGGGTGACCTTACGCGTCGTGAGGTATGACCGCGACTCGTAGTCAAGCCTGTGGCCTCCTTTCTTAGGCCTTGCCACACCATGCTGACCACGAGTCACCTCACGACTCATGGTCAATCCTCACGACTCACCTCACGGTTCGTTTTGTGATCTTGTGCGAATTTTTATTTTTTTCTCCGTTTTTACTTCTGCGTCTGATCCTTGCATTCCCGGGGGATAACAATATCTCCCCCTTGGGAACATTCATCCTCGAATGTTAGAAACATGCAGAAAACTCAGAAACAAGCTATCACCATATATAATTACCAGTTATTTAAGTCGAAAACAGACAGAATGACTACCTCCGAAAAGGACTACATAGCTAAACTGAATTCAGACATCACATACATTTACCACATCTTAAAACAAACTTGTACACATGAACTGAACGGGAAAAGCTTATTAAAGGTTTGGGGCAAACTAATACCTCTAACTGAAACGGAGTCGATAGGGAACAAATGAGGGTATTTAGCTGTCATATCTGCTTCGGCTTCCCACGTAGCTCCCTCAACGTGCTGATTTCTCCAAATACTTTAACTGAAGCTACTTCTTTGTTCCTCGGCCTCCGAACCTAACGATCCAAGATTTCAAAGCGAATTTCTTCTTAACTGAGGTAGTCCTTCACCCAAATGTTGTCTACCAGAACCACCAAAGCTGGATCACCCAAGCACTTCTTCAAAAGTGACACATGAAAGATGGGATGAACCGAAGATAGCTCCGAGGGTAAGTCCAACTCATACGCCACCTTACTAACTCTCCTCACAACCTGGTAGGGGCCATTATTGCGGGGACTGAGTTTCCCTTTCTTCCTAAACCGCATGACTCCCTTCATGGGAGATAGCTTTAGAAATACCCAATCATCCAAATCAAACTCCAAATCCCTTCTTCTCACATCAGCATACGATTTCTAGCGACAACGAGTGATTTTCAACCGGTCCCTTATCAACTGAACCTTCAGCATAGCCTCATGAACTGAATCTGGTCCTATCATAGCTGCCTCACTGACCTCAAACCATCTGATGTGAGATCTACACCTCCTCCCGTAAAGAGCCTGAAACAGTGCCATTTGGATACTAGAGTGATAACAATTATTTTTAGCAAACTCGATCAAGGCAAATGGTCATTCCAACTACCTTTTAAATCCATAACACATGCCATCAACATATCCTCCAGAGTCTAAATGGTTCATTCTGCCTAGCCGTCTATTTACGGATGAGAGGCTGTACTGAGCTTAACTTGCGTCCCAAGTCCTTTATGAAAAGAACGCCAGAATTGAGAGGAAAACTGAGTACCTCGGTCTGAGATAATAGACACGGGTACTCCATGAAGTCAAACCAACTCCCGAGTATACAACTTGGCATAATCCTCCACAAAATCTGTAGTCTTGACCGGTAGGAAGTGTGCCGCCTTAGTTAGTCTGTCCATCACCACCCAAATGGAGTCATAGTGTCGGAGAGTACGAGGTAGGCCTATAAAAAAATTCATATTAATCTCTTTCCACTTCCAACTAGGGATGCTGATATCCTGAAGCACACCCCCCGGCCTTTGATGTTTGACTTTCACTTGCTGGCGGTTTGGACATTTTGCTATGAACTCCGGAATATCTTTCTTCATACCATCCCACCAGTAGATTTTTTGAAAATCCTGATACATTTTCGTGGATCCTAGATGAATATAATATCTGGTACCATGTGCCTCATGCAATATCCGAACTCTTAAATTATCGACGTCCGGAATACATAGTTTACCCTGGTATCGTAGCACACCATCTCTCCCTTGGGAGAAGACCTCCACCTTCTGACTCCGCACCGCCTCCTTCAAATTCCTCAATATTAGATCCTCATATTGCCTGGATTTAACATCAACCACCAAGGACTATTCTTACCCGTTACGCACAACAACACCGCCATTAGTCGAGTCGATCAATCTAACTCCCAGTCTTGCATGTCGGTGGACATCCTTCACCAATTCCTTCTTTCCCTCATCCACATGGGACACACTCTCCATGGAGAGCCTACTAAGTGCATCCGCAACCACATTAGTCTATTCCGGGTGGTAGAGGACACTCATGTCGTAGTCCTTAAGTAGCTCCAACCACCACCTTTGCTGAAGATTTAGATCTTTCTGTGTGAACACATATTGCACGCTTTTGTGATCCGTAAATACATCCATATGGACCCCATACAAGTAATGTTGCCATATCTTCAATGCAAACACCACCGCGGCCAACTCAAGATCATGGGTTAGGAAATTCTTTTCATGAACTTTCAGTTGTCTTGAGGCATATGCTATTACCTTCCCACGCTGCATCAGCACACATCCCAGCCCGACTCTTGAAGCATCAAAATACACTACAAAGCCATGAGTACCCTCGGGTAAGGTCAACACTAGTGCTGAAGTGAGTCGGGTCTTCAACTCTTGGAAGCTTTTCACACAAGCATCCGACCATTGAAATTTAACCTTTTTCTGAGTCAACTTATCAAAGGTGTCATAATAGATGAGAAACCCTCCACAAACCTTTTGTAGTAACCTGCTAGGCCCAAGAAACTATGAATTTCTAAAGGATTCACCAGCCTAGGCAATTCTTCACCGCTTCGATCTTCTGGGAATATACCCTTATGCCTTCGCTTAACACCACTTGTCCTAGAAATGCTACTGAGTTTAGCCAAAATTCACACTTGCTAAACTTTGCATATAGCTGACGATCCTTGAGGGTTTGCAGCACCATTCTCAAATGAGTGGCATGCTCCTCCTTGCTCCGAGAGTATATGAAGATGTCATCAATGAACACAATCACGAACATGTCCAAATATTCCTTGAACACCTTGTTCATTAGATCCATAAAAGCTGTGGGGGAATTGGTTAGTCCGAAAGACAAAACAACAAATTCGTAATCACCATACCGGGTCTTGAAAGCGGTTTTTGGGATTTCACTCTCCCACACCCTGAGCTGGTGATACCCGGACCTGAAATCAATCTTGGAGAAGAACTTGGCACCCTAAAGATGGTCAAACAAATCATCGATCCTGGGTAAGGGGTACCTGTTCTTGATGCTAACCTTGTTCAACTATCGATAGTCAATACACATGTGAAGGGAACCATCCTTCTTTCGGACAAATAGAACTGGCGCACCCCATGGAGACTTACTCGGTCTAATGAAACCCTTATCAAACAAGTCCTTTAACTGATCCTTTAATTCCTTTAGCTTAATCGGAGCCATCTTATAAGGAGGGATAGAAATAGGTTGCGTATTTGGCAATAGATTAATATCGAAATCAATTTCCCTTTCTGGAGGAACACTTGGGAAATCCTTGGGAAACACCACCGGAACTGACTGAATAGTCGGGGTCTCAGACTCCACATCCTTAACCCTAACTTGGTTGTACAGGAAACCTTCAGAGATCATTTTCCAGGCCTTAAGACAGGAAATAAACCGACCTACTGGCACCGCCAAACTACCCTTCCACTCCAAAACTGACTCACCCAGAAAATGAAACTCCACCATATGAGTCCTACAATTAATCAAAGAATAACATGCAAACCACCAATGCATACCAAAAATGATGTCAAAATTAGTCATGGCCAGTTCTACAGAGTCTTCAGAGGTAACCTTATAAAAAACCGTAATGAGGCAACCTCTATATATCCGCCTAGCTACAACTGAACCACCGACTGGAGTAGATACAGAGAATGGTTCTAATAGAATTTCAGGACTAACTCTAAAACTACTTGCAATGTAAGGAGTCGCGAAAGACAATATGGCTCCTGGGTCTAGCAAGGCATAAACATCAATATGAAAGACACGCAACATACCAGTGACCACTTCTGGCAAAGTCTCCTGCTCCTGACACGAAACAAGGGTGTAAAATCGATTTTGGCGTTGTCTGCCACCCCTACTAGTTGATGTTCCCTCCAGAGCGATACGACCTGGAGCTGCTGCTGTCCTGGTGTTATGTGTACGAACCCTATCATCACCCTGTTTAGCATATGGGCACACTCGGCGCATGTCCCTGGATCTACCACACCCATAGCATAAATCTGAGCCAGGCAGGAACTCTCCGTTATGACTCTTGTCGCACTTTCCGCAAGCTGGAGAAGGATACTCTAACTTGGTGCCCTTTGATTCCTCGACCCTGAAACCCTGCTCCTCTAATCACCCCTGGGTCTAGATGGAACACTAGCTAATGATTGATCTAGAGATAGTGACCTCTGCTTGAACTGTGGACGGTAGCCACTGCCGGACCTCTGATGTGAAACCCATGGCTATCCATCCGAGCCCTCTTTTCCCCCCTCTCCCTCACATGAGCCGCATCCATCTGTTCGGTTTACAACACTATGCGAGAAAAGTCCATATCATGGTGGAGCATGGCAGTCCTGCAATTCTTTTCTAGATAACCAGTCACACCCTGAACGAATCGGCTCACCCACACCCTCTAATCTATCAATAACTCTAGGGCGTACTTTGACAAATGAGTGAACTCAAGCGAATACTCCGGCACTGTCATCTTTCCCTACTTGACGTTCACAAACTCAGCTGCCTTTAAATGTCTTATCTCTCGAGGGACGAACCTATCGAGAAAGGCCATGTGGAACTTATCTCAGCTGATAGGGTCCACTCCCGCTACCCTACTGTCCTTCCATTGCTTGTAACAAATATGAGCGACCTATTTTAGCTGATAAGAGGCAAGTTCCACATACTCCCTATTTGTCACCCCCATAACCTGAGTAACATTCAAGATCCCTTCAATGAACTCATGTGGATCCTTATCCACCTTTGATCCCGTGAACTCAGGAGGGTTCATCCTCGGGAAGTCTCTAATCCAAGCCGCCACTGCTTTTCCATCCTGCCGGACCTGCGCAACAGCTTACTGGTTGACCTAAGCGGTCAAGGCCTGCGCCAAGATCTGAATAGCCACCCGAAACTCAACTTGTGTAGCTGGCTCTAGTGCTTGGGGCTCTTGAACAGGTGGGGTTTGCTGATTCCCATGGTCATTACCATCTCCGTGACCTTCATCATTTCCATTCCTCCTTCCGTTCATTCTTCTAGGAGCCATAATTTTGCAAATCGCAAATCGCACGAATTAGAAGGATGGAAAGACTTTTCATCGCACGACATAGAACATGAAAGAAGGGACATTTCCTAAACGTTTAGTAGCCTCTTCGTCATAAGTGTTGTGTGCTTCACACCCATGAAAAAGACTCTACCTAATGTGGCTTTCAGACTCCCTAGGACACATCTGAATCTATGGCTCTGATACAAAGTTTGTCATGACCCGAATGTACACCTGGGTCGTAGACACGGGACAAGAGACCCCAAGTCGGCCCATGCACATGCATACAACTAATCTTATTCACATAAGCTAAATGATAATCATTAGTCATAGACAAAACGTAATTATAGCATAACATCAAGAAATATTGGGCGCATACAGCACGGAGCACTATATACTTGTTTGAAAGCCTCTAATACATAAGATGGGTTGATGGGACAACATCCCCAACTAACCCGACCAAAACTGAACATAAACAACATGAATGCTTATCAAACATCCATTGGAACATGAGGACTCACCAATAAGCTAGGAACGTAGGCTGAGATGGAGTAAGGATAAGGATGAGCCTGTGATTCGGACCCTATATAACGAAACGATACAACATAGAAGGTATGCGGGCAGTACGTGAAATGTACCGAGTATGCAAGATAAGTAAAACAGACATTTTAAAAGTAAAGTAAACTCATAAATAGACATAGGAGAAGGGCATCATGCTTGCATCAAATCTTCGTAACAAAACATAGGGCTCAAGACTTTCTAATAGTTCATAATCATTCATTATCATAATCATAAACAACGTTATCATAATATAACTTGAGCCAAAAACGTAAACATAACAATGCATAAAACATGCGGAAAAATGGGAGGACTCATCATAACCAACACCATCAGGGTGGAGCCTTTCATGATTCCCCAGTATCTTGCTCAAGTGGGCAAAGAAGACCCTGGCTTGCCAGGCGAGGGTCGTACATAAGGAGTGATATCACATTTGAGGTGATCATTATCAATACATCATATCAGTTACAATCAACGGTGGCATGTGGTTATATGACACCGGTGTAATCCTTTGAACGTCAGGCTACTCGGTGCTAGACACGGCTCCAAAACATGCATATAGGCTCATACAGAAATCATTAACATCTTGTATTAAAATTCATTGGCTAAGATATAACCATCGCTAATCCTCTTTAAAACATGCTTAGCAAAGAACCAAAGCCCTTTTCATTGGCCAGCATCATAAATCGATAAATCATGTAATTCGTTTCATAAATCATAAATCATTCTTCATCTTGTGGGCATTTCCCATTTATTCATCATACTCAATACTTTGAAAATATGCTCATAAACATGGGTAACTAGAACATCATGCTTTTCCATCATCAATAAACAATATATAGAGTTTTCATCATAAATCATAACTTCCACAACTTTTCATCAAATGGGCAATTTGGATTTAAAATCTTGAAACATGATTAAAGGAAAATGATGATAAAACCTTCCCATCATTCATAATTCAATAATTAAAACTCAATTAAATCATACCCATAAAGATAAATCATATTTTCATGCATTTGGGTAAAACCCCATAGACTTGAATAGGAGGATTCACGATTTAAATCAAAATTGGGCATGGGTGATGAAGAATTCCACCGAATTTAAAAACCCTACATACCTGGGAATGGATGGAGTTAAAGTTCCTTGAACACCCACAAAGAAATTGATGAAAATTTGGGGGAAGAAGGCCTTGGAACACCATGCTAACCAAGAGTCACCTCACGACTCGTGGTCACACCGTACGACTCACCTCACGGGTCATTCTGTGACCTGGTGCGAATTTTTAGTTTTTCTCCATTTTTACTTCCGGGTCTGATCCTTGGGTTCTCGGGGTAGAACAGTTGGTCAGACCAATGATCCTTTACATGACTCGTACTATGGAAAAATTCCCAGATTCTGCCAACTTCCATTTAAAATCCCAAGTCTAGTGTTAGGAACTTTCGAGGTATTACAATATCTCCCCCTCGAGAACATGCGGGCCGGCAGGCCGGGCGTACGGGGACCATCGAAGAAGTGCCTCAAAATAAAACTTAAGTGTTCTATTTATACTAGTGAGAATTTTTTTCGGAATAACTGGCAACGTGGCACAACGTTCATCACAGAGCCTCACCTCCATGCCACGGTGCCATCGCGCAACTCCACTGGAACTTGAGGTTCCAGATAATTATCCTCAAAGTGGCACGGAGTGTATTGCGGAGCATCATTTATGTGCCACTGAGGTAACATGCACCTCCACTGGAACTTGATATAAAATTCAACTCTAGGCAGACTGCTTCTGCGATGGTAGCGTGACACGGCCCCCATCATGGAGCACCAAACTTGGCCTATTTGCTTGTCGACTTCCGCTTCTTGTTTTCGAGTCCATTTCCACGCTTCACCAACTTGTAGATTAGCTTCCGAAAATTCCCTCTAGACTGCAAAACAACACTAATCATGTGGGTTAGTATAAATCCACATTTACATACAAATCACATGAGAATGCACACATAAAAGTAGATAAACAAGTAGAAATGAAGTATTAAAGTATCACTTGGGCATGAAATTATGCCCAAGATCACCTACCCCACACTTAAAACCTTGTTCGTCCTCGAACAATACTTTCACATCTCATGCAATTGAAACCCAGGCATAGCTAATTTGGCGAGACCATTCAAGCTACGACAATAAGGATTATTTAAGATAGCAAATCATCAAGAGAGCATGCACGGTTTCATCAATAAAATGAAATACACCACATTAAGACCTCCTAACCTCAAGAATCGACTCTCGATCTTGGCAAACTTGTGCAAATCAACTGATCAAGACATCCGACACGAATTTTATCTCTCGTCAAGAATGTGCCCTCAAAACAAAAGGGATTTACCCCATGTTCACTCATAAAATTTCCAAAGCACTACATGTAGGGGTATGTAAATAAGATTACGCTCGCTTTCCCAAAGAATTCACATACATAATGTCGTGAACCATAAGCTTGCCCTTAGTGTTGTACTCCACTAATTTAAGGATGCATGACGTAAGATCACGTAGGACTTAATGGGTTGTAATGTAAGCTAAGGAACTAGTAAATACTGGGCTAACCAATAATAGTAACTAGCTTCCCCAAGCGCTTTTACTACATCCCAAATTCATTATGGACATTGCTTCTTCCTCAATCCTCTCTCGCTCTTGAATTTTCTCTTTGTTTTTGTTCCCATTTCTTTGGGCACACTCGACTTACTAGCAAAGAGTATTTAAGCAATTCTTTTCATTCATTGATTTTCTTACTCTCTACTAATAATTAATCAATTCCAAACCAGTGCACCTTTGACCTTTTCTTAACATTCACAACTTCCGCTTACCCTTCTGTTTCAAACTTCTCACTCCTTCACTCTTTGGGAAAATTGTTTTTCTTAAGCGCTTAGGAGTTTTGGATCAAATTCATGGCTAATGAAAAAAAAAGGGATTAAGCTTCATTTGTATCTATCAAAGAATAGGCTAAAGGCTCAATGGGGATAACTAGGATTTAACATTCAAGGTGGGTACGATAAGGGAGAAACTTTCGGTTCATACAAAGAAATGCCTACATCCTTTCCTACAATCCACATCCTTCATTTCGTTTAGTATACACACCAAGCAAGTTCTAGTCACTTCATAATAACATGGAATATTCGAACCTCACACTCACTGCACATGCTTAACTTATGACATATTCACAGACTCTTCATTCAGTTAATTACAAGAATTCACTAATTAAGCCTTAATCATACCGAATCGAATTCTAGGGCCTAGGTATCTCATCCTGTTTAACACATTTGCATGCTTCCGTACGAATCACACTTGCATCCTACAATCATGTGTAGCATGTAACAAGAATGTCGAACCATTAATTAGCTACACGTTTGGAAAACAAACGAAAAAAAAATTCTAACCCTCTCGACTAAATTTCCCTTATGACGGTCGTCATCCATCCATCATAGGGAACATTCGCTATCTAAGACGTCGGTTCAAGGGGACTATTCTTGGGAAAAGCACCGAAAATAAAAACCGAGAAACCAAAAAAAATAAATTTCAATAGAAAAAAATTAAATATAATCCAAAAATTTACACATCACAAGAAGCAGCAGCTTAATATTTATTACAACAACATGAAACACAGAGTAGCAATTAGCAATTAGCACAACCACAAAAACACACAAACACAAACAGCTAACACTTAACTACTCCTACCCCACACTTAATCAGAACACTGTCCCCAGTGTTCACACAGTTGTAAGTAAAAACAAAGTTTGGGTGGTGTAACTCCCTGATCAATCAAAATACTCAATCTCCTCATCAGGTGCCAGCGCCTCATCGCCAAGATCAGAATCGTCCCCGTCGTCCTCCTCCGACTCAATGTCTGAACCTCCCGGGGTGTTTCCTCACCAGTAGGGATGTCATCATCCACGGGCTCTACAAATGCGGGCCCCACTCGGCATAAAGCTCGGGCATGCTCATTGAATGGATAGTCCATGACGAGCTGCCATAACTCATCCTCCGTCGCAGGCCTTCCACAAAAGCGCAGCTGCAACATCTGCATCCCATACATTCGGGCCATGTATTGATCATCCTGAGCATGTTGCTCGGCTAGTGTAAGCATAGGCCCATATGTAGTATCAGGTGCCTTGGTTTTAGTAACATCCAAAGCACGCCTGTCAAGCTGAGGGATGTAGTCCAGTGCCTCTTCTTCAACAATGTGACCCCTGAGGAAAGTGGTGAGAAGACCACCGAAGCCATACCGATGACCCTAATGCAGTCGGGCTCTCTTCGTGGCAGAGATGATCACCGCCCCAACATTAATTTCCAGCCGTTTCATTAGTGCATAAACCAGACAAACTCTATCCCGGGTGACATCAGTCATGTGCACCCCCGGGATCAGACACGCAAAAACTATCTTCAACCATATCCGAGCTTCTCTGTTCATCTGGGAATATGGCAATGTCTGGTGGTAGCCCCTTTCCTTCTGTCGACCCCACCTGGCCGTCGATCGAGCTCCACATAAAGTGCGTCTGATATCCGCGTATGGTGGAGTGATGTTCAGATGGGGGAGGACATGAGCGTCTGTGTCTCGCGCCCCCAGGATTGCATCTAAATGGCGTGGTTCAAAAGTAACCACCTGCCCTCTGATCCTTATTATGTGGTTGCGCTAAGTCGAGTTCCAGTTAGCATAGAATTCTCGGATAAGATGAAGGTTTCACTCTTTGGGTTCTTCAAAATTGAAGTTTAACCCAACAGCCTTAATCCTATGTTGGATCCGTGGGAATTCCTGTGCTAGTGGTTCCCAGGCAATCTGTTCCTCTGGGAAGTACTTGGTTTCCTTGTGTTTGGAATACCATTTCTTCCCCTCATCTGTCACCCATCTGGTTCCATACTGTCGGTGTTGCCCACGAGAAACCGGTGGTGCTGCTGGTATTGCTGCCCCGGTTCTTACTCTTTTTCTGCTGGCGCCAGATGTGGATGCGCCCTTGCCTTTATCCTGGCTTGCAAACATTGTTCTGTGCATTAAAAAACATACAGTTCAAATGTTATTTGAGGCATAGTTGGCTATGACTAAGGTTGGGCGTAATTTGATCACCCCACACTTAGTCGTTAGCCGCAGTCAACATAATTTGATAAAAACATTCATGTTTTTTCAGTTCTTAATTCTCAACATGCTCATTGCATTCATACAAGTCTATGGAACAATTTCATTGTACTACTCAGACATCATACAATGAATTATGAAAATTCCTCCATTGATTCAATTATATAATCCTGAGCACTTTGCAATTTGCGCACAACAACCTATGATAATTCTCTATTTTCATCCCCTGAAAAATCCATCTTCTACCATAGCATAATCCACTTCAATCACAATATGTTACAATTCAAACAACATGCACAACCCCAACATATCTACATTTTAACCCATTTCTTCTTCTTCCTATTTAAATTCTCAACCCTAGTTATCGATATCATAATATTTTTAACAAATCATGTAACTATTGAGTTAATCTAATCACAACGATCATATAAACCTCATCAATCCATAACTCAATTGATTACAGCACTCATCAATCACTTAGGGCGGAATTTCATCAAACAAAACTTGTTCACGAGTCAAACTATTCAGCAAAAATGAGAAAATAATCGAGAACGTACCTTTACTTGATGAATTTTAAGAAGAATCGAAGAAACTTGCTCACTAGGTCCGTGGCACTTTGAGGGAGAAGGGATTTTTGGGATGTTGGACGCGGAGGATTTGAAGAAATGGGGAAAAATTAAGGGATTTGGGGTTGAAAAGGTGGATTTCGCGCGGGTTTACCCGGTGACCCGAGGTGACCCGACGCGAAATAAGCCTCAATGTGTCACGGAGGCCAACGCAGAGGCTAGGCTCCGTGAGATGGAGCCATCACAGAGGCTCACTGGTATTTGTAAAAATTCCAGAATGCACCTCAACGTGTCACGGAGGGTAACGCAGAGGCCCTCCTCCGATACACGGAGCCAGCGTGAGGGCTCACCGGAAATTTCCCCAAGTTTTATTTTCTTACCTTGATTTTTCCTTTCCGCGCTTTTGTATTTTGGCCCTCCATTTCACCTGAAAATCATTCAACCACAAAAATTTGTTAGAAATCATAGGTTGCCTCTCAACTATTTCCAATCCCTTTTTTTTCATTTTTCTTTTTTTTTCAAGTTTTCAATAATCCTAACTAATCTATTACATTACATTCATGGGTTGCCTCCGTGCAGCGCCTGGTTTACTGTCAGCTCGACGCTTTTCATCCTTAATCATCTACTAAAGTGATAGACGTCTTCTCTTGGATAACATCTTCACCCCAGTAGTGCTTACATCTCTGCCCGTTCACCAAAAATTTGGCACTTTTATCCGCTTGCCACAATTCCACTACCATGTGTAGGGTCATTCTCACAACTTCAAACAGCCCTGATCACTTGGACCGCAACTTCCCTGGGAAGAGTTTCAACCTCTAGTTGAACAACAACACTTTTTGCCCTGGCTCAAATATCCGATGCACCATGTGCCTGTCGTGCCACCTTTTAGTTTTCTCCTTGTAGCATTTAGCACTTTCATAGGCGTGCCATCGAAACTCGTCTAATTCACTTAGCTGCATCAACCTCTTCTTTCCTGCTAGCTCAGGATCTATATTTAGCTTTCTTACGGCCCAAAAAGCTTGATGTTCCAGCTCCACAGGTAGATGACATGCCTTTCCATAAACCAATCTGTACAGAGAAGTCCCAATGGGTGTCATGTATGCAGTTCTATAAGCCCACAACGCATCGTCAAGTTTGCTTACCAATCAATTCGTTGTGCGTTCACTATTTTCTATAGAATCTGCTTAATCTCCCTTTTTGACACCTCCACTTGCCCGCTAGTTTGGGGATGATATGTTGTCGCCACCTTGTGCCACACCCCATACTTAGCTAGCAAGTTTCTGAAACCTACATTCACAAAATGAACCCCACCGTCACTGATAATACCTCGGGGCGTACCGAACCTAGTCAAAATTTGCTTCTTCACAAATTTCGTCACCACCTTGTTGTCGCTCCTGGGACAAGCTACTGCCTCGATCCACTTAGACATGTAGTCAACCACTACCAAGATGTAACGATTACCATATGACGGTGGAAACGGGCCCATAAATTCTATTCCCCATACATCAAAAACCTCAACTTCTAATATCTGATGCAATGGCATCTCCTGTCTTCTTCCGATTGTTCCTGTTCTTTGAGATCTATCATACATTTTGACATAGGCTATAGCGTCTCTAAATAGTATAGGCCAAAAGAAACCTGAGTGTAGCACCTTGTGAGCTGTTCGCTCTCCTCTATGGTGACCTTCATACAGCGATGAGTGACAACTCCTCAGTACTTCTACAATCTGGCTTTCTGGAATGCATCGTCTTATCACTTGATCTGGTCCCTTCTTAAACAGATACAGCTCATCCCACATGTAGTACCGGGAATCATGCCTCAGCTTCTTTCTTTGCTGAGCTGTTGCCTCCGGTAGGTATACTCCACTTATCAGCAAGTTCACAATGTCTGCATACCAAGGGATTTCAGCTTCCCTTAGCGCCAAGAGTTGCTCATCTGGGAACTCTTCTCTGATGCTATCACCTTCCTTCACATGCGAATGGCTTTCCAATCGCGATAGGTGATCTGCAACTTGATTCTTGCTTCCCTTTCTATCCCGAATCTCCAGATCAAACTCTTGTAGCACCAATATCCATCTGATTAGCCTGGGCATCGCATCCTTCTTTCCAAAAAAATACCGAATTGCTGCATGATCAGTATATACCTCCACTTTCTACCCCACTAGGTAGGATCTGAATTTGTCAAATGCAAACACCAAAGAAAACATCTCTTTCTCTGTGACTGTATAATTGTCTTGGACAGCATCAAGTGTTTTGCTTGCATAATAAATGGAATAAAAAATTTTATTCCTACGCTGCCCCAATACAGCTCCTACAGCCACGTCACTTGCATCACACATCAACTCAAAAGGATGTTCCTAATCTGGAGAAATGAGAATAAGCGCTTCCACCAGCTTCTGTTTTAGCTCCTCGAATGCTTCTACACAATCCTTGTCAAATTCGAACTTCACCTCTTTTTCTAGCAACCGGCATATCGGTTTAGAAATTTTTGAGAAGTTCTTGATGAACCGTCTGTAAAATCCCGCATGTCCGAGAAAGCTGCAAACACCCTTCACTGACAATGGTGGTGGTAGCTTTTCAATCACCTCAATCTTTGCACGATCGACTTCCAACCCTTAGCATGACACCTTATGGCTAAGGACGATACCCTCCTTGACTAAAATGTGGCACTTCTCCCAGTTGAGCACCAAGTTTGAGTCTTCACATCAAGCTAACATCCTGTCAAGATTCTGCAGACACATAGTAAACGAATTACCAAAAATAGAAAAGTCATCCATAAATACCTCGAAAAAATCTTCCACCATATAGGGAAGATCGCCATCATGCATCGCTGGAATGTGGCTGGTGCATTGCATAGACCAAATGGCATTCACCTGAAAGCATATATCCCATAAGGACATGTAAATGTGGTCTTCTCCTGATCCTCCGGTGCTATGGCTATTTGATTATAGCCGGAATATCCATCCAGAAAACAATAATATTCCTGACTTGCCAACCTATCCAAAATCTAATCAATAAACGAAATAGGATAATGATCTTTCCTCGTGGACTCGTTGAGCTTCCTGTAATCCATGCAAATTCGCCAGCCAGTAACTGTGCGTGTGGGGATTAGCTCATTCTTTTCATTGGTGACCACGGTCATCCCTTCTTTCTTTGGAACACACTGAACTGGGCTAACCCATTCACTGTCTGAGATGGGATATACCACACCTGCATCAAGCCACTTGATCACATCCTTTCTAACTATATCTTTCATCACTGGGCTCAACCTCCGTTTATGTTGCACTGTTGGCTTGGATCCTTCTTCCATGAATATCCTGTGTGTGCAGAAAGCTAGATTGATTCCCTTGATGTCCGACATCTGCCAAACCATTGCTCTCTTCCGCCTCTTGAGGACCA
The DNA here is from genome assembly GCA_035772735.1 of Datura wrightii. Taxonomy (NCBI): domain Eukaryota; kingdom Viridiplantae; phylum Streptophyta; class Magnoliopsida; order Solanales; family Solanaceae; genus Datura; species Datura wrightii. The sequence continues at coordinate 126,296,255 of JASDFA010000016.1, forward strand.
CCAATGCATCTTTAACTTTTGCATCTGTTTGTTCTACTGAAATGATGACTAGCAAGGTGTCATCCTCACCTAAAAATACATACTGCAGATGTGGAGGCAATGTCTTTAACTCCAATTTCGGTGCCTCCTCAATTGATGACTTTGGCGAGGGTTCCAAGGACCTATTCAACGATTCAAAGTACTGCTTCTTGAAAAACCATTTTGGCTCATTCAAAGTCTGCACCATCTCATATGTAGGACTGTACCCAAAATGATCGTAGCCCACCAAGGCTCTCTCCAATGGGTCCTGTGAGTCAACAATCTGAAGGGTCGATTCCTGATATAGAACACTAATTGCTGATAGCTCCTCATAAATGGTCGGTAGCTTCATGGCCTTGTACACATCAAAAACCTCTACTTTGTCATGCGCTCACATGGTTAGCTTCCCAGTAGCCACATCAATCAAGGCTCGCCCGATTTCCAAGAAAGGACGTCCTAAAATAAATGGGACTTCCGCATCCGACTCAAAATCCAGAATTTAAAATCCATCGGGAAAATGAGGGAGCCCACTTGCACTAGCACATCCTCCACAATACCATCAGGTCTGGCCAATGAACGGTCAGCTAGCTTCAACATCACAGTAGTTGACCTAAGGCTTCCCAGTCCAAACTTCTTAAACACCGATGTTGGCCAAGTTTATGCTTGCTCCCAAATCGCACAATCTGCGAGCTCTAATAGATTGCCCAATTGTAATCTGAATAGTAAATCTCCCAGGATCCTTGAGCTTTGTCGGCAATCTGTTCTGTATTCGGGAGGTGCACTCCTCAATAAGCGCCACTGTAGCATACTCCGTCAATCTGCTTTTGTTTGCTACAATGTCCTTGATGTAGTTGGCATATTTCGGCACTCCCTGCAAAACATCAACTAAAGGTAAATTAATATGTACCTGTTTCAACACTTCCATGAATTTCTTGAAGCAAGCTTCCTCCTTGTGCTTTTTTAATCTCTAAGGAAACGGGGGCGGTGGTCTTTCTATCTCGGCTGCCTTTTCCTTCCCCCTCTCATCATCATGTTCTTCATCCTTTTCTACCGCTCCAGATTGCTGAGGTGGCCTTTCTGGTTCCACCTCCTTGAGTTGAATTCCACTCCTGGTAGTAAGTGCATTAACCTGCTTGGGTTTTGGGTTAGTATCGCTTGGTAATCCTCCCCTTGATATGATGTTTTGAGCTCCAGCTAACTGTCCAAACTGATACTCCAATGCCTTTGTAGCTAACTGCTGATTTTTCATGTAACCCGCTAATTTTACATAATCAGCCTGATCTTGGGCAGATTTATATGCCCAAGTAATACTCAAACGTATTATTTTCACCTTGTTTGTGTGCAATGTGTATATATTCTCATGTAATTGGTAATAAAATGTGAATTTATACTAACCAACATGATTAGCATTTGTTTTGCAGGTACATATGATTTTTAGGAGCTAAAATGCATGTTGGAACTATATCGGAGTTGGACTTGGATACGAGCGTGGAAAAGAAATTGGAATGCACAAATAATAGGGGCTCCGCGATGGAGCCGTGCCACGCTACCATCGCGGAGGCACACTGCCTGGAGAGGGAATTAAATGGCAAATTCCAGTGAGGCCTCGCGGCAGCTCCATGGCACGGAGATAGGCCTCCGCGTTGGCCTCCGTGCCACGTTGAGGCTAATTTACTGGACCCTGGATTTCCAGTGAAGGTCCGCGTCCACGCCGTGTCACGGAGGCAGTGCTCCGCGTTGACCTCCGTGACACGTTGCTTGTTATTCCAGGAAAAATTTCCCTCTAGTATAAATAACACACTTAGGTTTATTTTAATTAAGGAGTTTTAGTTCAGACTTGGTGGAGCTAGGACGTGGGTTAGCAGCAGTTGAGGGACGAAAAAGCTAAGAGATTTCTTCTCTTCCTTTCTTCTTTCAATCAATTGTATGTATGATTTACACTTGTTTTAGGATGATCAACCCACAAATGAGTGGCTAATTCTCTTCCTTGCTAAGGTTTTGAACATGTGTAGTGAAGTTTAACTATAAATGATATGGTTTTCTTCTTCTTCTTTCATGTTGTTCTATTAATTCTTGTTCTTACTGCATTAGTGCTTGGCCAACATTAATGCACATCTAAAAAGTCCAATTTCACTCGAGAGAGCAAGAAATTGGAAAGTTGTGAATTAATATGGTATTGTTCTTAACTTGATTTGGGAAAATTGGGTTTTGATGTGCTTTCCTGATAGAAATATACTTGAAAGCCGTATTAGTCAATTGAGGAACCGGAATTGTATTGCTAGGTCGTAAATTGCATTTGATCACAGAAATGTAGACGAATGGTTTATGATTCTTAAGTGAAATTAAACACGAGAGTTTTAGTTTCTAGGCTAATGTTCTTGGCTAGCAACATGAAGAAGAGATTAACCGAATTATTATTACAATCGAATTCATTACTTGTTCTTAACCTTGGCATGCTCATATCCATAGTTTAAATTCATAGTAAATAATTGTTAATAGTTTTAGTATATATTTTATAAACAAAAACTCAATTAACTGTTGGTTACGTTGTTGTTAGCATAGTTAGAAGTAAAATAAGAATATAGTATACTTAGGCAATTTTTACATACCCTGAGCCTCCTTGGATCGATACTTGGCTTACTTAGCCACTTTATTACTTGTTTGACCACGTGCACTTGCGTGTCGGTTTTATAACCCCAACAACACACCGAACACAGCCTGCATCTATGCTTGGTTAGCTATTATGGTTTTGAACATATCCTTAATGTTACTGGGTGGTGGAGGAGGTGCATTTTTTCCTCTATATTGTGACTGAAAATTTGATGCCCCCCTTGATTTCTCTGCACGCCCAGATTTGAACTCTGTCCTTGATGATTAGTACTCCCCCAAGAAAAATTTAGATGATTCCTCCAATTTGGGTTATAACTATTGCCATACTGTTCATTACTGTTCCTCTGGACGTTTCCAACAAAATTCACCGAGTCTGGATTTGCACCACAACACTCAGCTGAGTGTTCACTACTTCCACATACTTTACACCATACCTGATGAACTGCATTGACAGGGGCTTGTGCCTGGCTCAAGCTCATACTGCTGAAATGGGTGTTAAGTTGATTTTGCAAAGTAGCTACCTGTGCAACAATAGCTGTAAAACCATCCACCTCAAAGACTCGTGCAACTTTCTTTGCTCCTCCTCGAGTTGAATCCGCATTCCATTCTGGATTTCCCTGTGAAATACGGTTTAATAAAGTGTAAAGATCTTCATAGGTCTTCTCCAATGTCTGCCCACCAGCTACTGAATCTAACAGAATCTTAATATGTAGTTCTAAACCCTCAATGAACGTATGCACCAGCACATCATTAGATTGGTGATGATAAGGACAATCCCATAGCATTGACTTGAATCTCTCCCAAGCCTGATACAAATTCTCACCCTCTCTCTGTTTGAATCTTAGAATCTGACATCTAAGTCTTGCTGTCTTCCCTGATGGAAAGAATCGTATCAAAAACTTCCTTGCGAGGCCATCCCAAGTAGTGATAGAATTTGGTGGTTCAGCTTTCAACCACCTCTTTGCTTCCCCCAGAAGTGAGAACGGGAATAATGTAAGCCTCACATAGTCGGATGATACTCCAGCGGGGATATAGGTGTTACTTATCTCTAAAAAGTTTTGGAGATGTTGTTGTGGATCTTCATGAGGGAGACCTGTAAATTGCCCGCTAGGGTGCAACAACCGCACCATATTCTTCTTGATTTTGAATCTCCCTCCTGGCTCTTGTCTGCGAATGCTGGATGTTACATTATTTGCCTGTGGGATTGCCACTTCACAAACTGGTCTTGCTGCCATCTCTTCGGGCACTAAAACTGCCCTTACAATCGGTGGTTCCTGTTGCTGCCCCAGAATTTCCTGTCTTAGCAATTGCAGCTTCTTCTCTAGAGCTTCCCTTCTTTGTCGATGAAATTGTCTCTCTGGCTCTATAAATGAATCCACCAACTCCTTATCTCTTGCCAGCATTCAGAAAAATTCAGTACCTACAAGAGGAAGGCTAAGATCAAGCAACACTTATATCGAACTTGTAAACTAACACTAAGAGAATTAATTAACCAATTGACAGTCCCCAGCAACGGCGCCAAAAACTTGTTCAGGCCAAACAACACACATGTGCACGTGGTCGTACAAGTAGTAAAGTGGCTTTATTTCAAGCCAAGTATCGATCCCGCAGGGACTGAATTATGGTAGTAATTATCCCAATTGTTAGTGAACGATATCGCTATGAAGGTAGACAACCAAACAAATAATGTCTTATGAGTCAATAATAATAGTTAATGCGAACATACGTAAAGATTGTAGATTAAAGTCTGAACAATAGCAATGAACGAGCTAAGGTTAAGGCAAACAAGCAGGGATGTAATTTATTAATTAGAATCAGTCAATCTTCTCTTCGGTTATTAGTGAGAAATTAATAACCCATGGATTGGATCTTTCGACTCCTCTCCAATTAAAGAATCATGAGACTTACATTACACATTTCTGTGATGCAAAAACCCCATGCTCTAGCCATACATAAAAAATTCCGTAAATGACTAATATGACATTACAAATATATTTCTATTCTAAACATAAATCTTCTCTTAATTTTCTCAACCAAGAAAAGATCATATTCCACCAATTCACATCTATCCAATTAATTTACCTTTCAGAATCAAAATTGAAATTCTAGAATATACATTAACATTGGTCAAACATTAACGTAGTAAAAACAAGAATTGATAGAACAATTGTTATAGAGAAGATGAAAACTGAAATAATTATTAATTACATTCCTCTATAATTATCCTTAACCTCAGCAAGAGGTGAATTAGCCACTTATTTGTGGATTAAACATCTTCAAGCAAGTAGAATTCATACAAGCAATTAAAATTAAAGATAAAAAGGAAGAGAATTAACCCTAGAAATTCTTCTTCTCAACTGCCTGTTATCCACGTTCTTGCTCAAAATGTCGGATACCTTAAAATAAAACCTAAGTGTGCTATTTATACTAGTGAAAATTTTTCCCGGAATAACTGGCAACGTGGCATGGAGTGTATCGTGGAGCATCACCTCCGTGCCACGGCCCCATCACAGACCTTCACTGGAACTCAGCTTCCAGGTAATTGTCTTCAGCATGGCACGACGTGCATCGTGGGGAATCATCTCCGTGCCACAGAGGTAATGCATACCTCCACTGGAACTTGATATAAAATTCAACTCTAGGCGGACTGCTTCCGCGATGGTAGCGTGACACGACCCCCATCGCGGAGCACGAAACTTGGCCCATTTCCTTGTCAAGTTCCGCTTCTTGTTTCCGAGTCCATTTCCACACTTCACCAACTTGTAGATTAGCTTCCGAAAATTCCTTCTAGACTGCAAAACAACACTAATCATGTGGGTTAGTATAAATCCACATTTACATACAAATCACATGAGAATGCACACATAAAAGTAGATAAACAAGTAGAAATGAAGTATTAAAGTATCACTTGGGCATGCAATTATGCCCAAGATCAAGCTGAACATGAAATTTAATAGATTATTAAGGAGGAAACTGACACCTCACGCAGAAACTAAGCCGAAAGAGAATAAATGTGGGTATTTACTCATTATATCTGCCTCGTCTTCCCACGTAGCTCCCTCAACATGTTGATTCCTCCATGAAACCTTAACTAAATCTACTTCCTGTTCCTTAACCTTCGAACCTGACAATCCAATATTTTCCATTGGATCCTATTCATAACTAAGGCTATTTTTCACAAAAACACTGTCTACTGGAATAACTAGAGTTGGATGGCCCAAACACATCTTTAATAGCAATACACGGAAAACTGGATGGACTGAAACTAATTCTGAGGGAAACTCCAACTCATATGCTACCTTTCCAACCCATTGCACAATTTGGTATGGGCCAACATAACAGGTGACTGAGTTTCTCTTTCTTTCCGAACCTCCCCACCCCCTTCATGGGAGACACTTTTAGAAATGCTCAATCGTTGACTTCAAACTCAAGTTCTCTCATTCTCACATCCATATAGGAATTTTGGTGACTCTGAACTGCTTTCAACCGGTCTCTTACCCGCTAAACCTTCTCCATGACCTCATGGACTGAATCTGGACCTATCATCGCAGCTTCCCTGACTTCAAAACAACCAATATGTTATCCACATCTCCGCCCATAGAGAGCCTCAAACGTGGCCAGCTAAATGCTGGAAAGATAGTTGTTGTTATACACAAACTCAATGAGAGTCAAATGCTCATCCCAACTACCCTTGATGTCAATCACGCATGCTCTCAACATGTCCTCGAGAGACTGATCATCCGCTCTTCCTAACCATTGGTTTGCAGATGAAATGTTGTACTGAGCTTGACCTGATTACCAAATCCCTTTTTAAACGACCTCCAAAACTAAGAAGTAAACTAAGTACCTCTATCTGATATGATGTACATGGGCACCCCATGCAACCTCTCAAATCATCAACACCCAGAACACGCCCACTACCCTGATATCAAAGCACACCATCTCCCCCTTTGGAGACGACCTCTACCTTCTTCTCCTGAACGACCTCCTCCAACTTCACCATGATAGGATCCTCATCTTACCTAGATTTAAAATCGGACACCAAAGAAGATTTTGATCCATCCCAAACAATGATACAAAAGACGGTCGAATCCCCCCCCCTGAAACTCATCCAAAATCCCCCTATCACAACCCAAATACAACATTCGATCATAAAACTCATTCCAGTCCTGTTGGGATCATCAATTTACTAATAATAGGTTGTTTTGTTCAAAAATTGACTGTGGTCAAAGTTAGCCTCCTCAAAGCTCATAACTGCAACCAAGGGTTCAAATCGCTCTCGAATCACCTCGGGATCCATGCAAACTACCTCTTAAATCACCTCGGGATCCATGAAAACTACCCAACTAAGTCATAAATCAATATATGGAACCAACAGACCTTCCAGAACCCAAATTCAAGCTCATTATTCCTGAAATGTTGACTCTGGTCAAACCCCTCAAACCTCAAACCATCAAAAATCTAAAATCTCACCCGATCATCAATAGATCATCTAGGAAATGGTGTCATCCACCTATGAAAGTCATGAATAATAGAATAAAGATACAAATAGGTTCAACCTAGGCAAACAGATCAAAAATCACAAAATGACCATGAGGGTTGTTACACTTCCAGGCTTGGCTAATAACTGCACTTCCTTGAATTATACATACCCGGCACCTCAAGCAGGAATAGAGAGTTAACTTTAACGAACCCATCTTAACTATCATATCCATCAGGGGGAACATCCATAGGGTTTAGAGTAAGGGAATCATGAGCATGAATCATGTAAGAAATCTAAGCTGCGCATATACCTGATATAACACGATCTTGTGAACTGATAGGGAAAATCTTAGGAACTGAGTTCATAGAGCTAAGCGTTCTAAGAGATATGAGTTCACATACATAACAAGGGTCATGACATGAAGCTGAATGGGTAACATTAGGATCACCGACTGACGGGGTTACCTATTATCTTAGATTTCTGAACATAAGCATGAGTTGAGCGTAGCATCGAGCAAAACATAAGGGAAACCTATAAATGAGGATGAATTGATTACCCCCAAAAGTTATTTATAGAACTCCTTTACTAGAAAACTTAAGACCTGACTTGGCCCTTCACTTACTATTCCCCTACCTTCTACTAAATAAATCTAATATTTAAATGCACAAAGGCATCTTGTACCTTGTATAGTAGTTCTCAGAACCATCAATCCTGGTAGGTTCGATAGGAAGGCTTATAACATACCTTAAGACTATATCTGAGGCTAACTACCACTTGCTCTTGGTAAACTCTGCTGCTGAGATGGTTGGGTTGTAGACCTGATAGATGAGGCATGGGCTCCATCTTCATCCAGTCTAATAGAAGGGAAATCTTTGAATCTATGTCTAGGTTTACCACACTCGAAGCAAGCATCCTTGCCAATCAAACACCTTCTTGGGTGGTTTCTACCACACCTTTGGCAATATGGCCAACTAGACGGGGTAGCTGAAGGGGCGGTCGAGGTACGACCTCTCTAGCCGTCTCGCTTGGCTAAAGGGCAATCTCTATGTTTATGACTAGGTTGGCCACAATAGAAGCAAATATCTAAACCAGCCAAATACTTTCCTAGGTGGTTCTTCCTGCAGCTCCGGCAAATTGGGTAGGTAATCTCCCTCATCCTGGGCTTGTATCCCCGAACTTGAGCTAGAGACTTCTGACGTGGTTGAGAGCGGCTCCCAATACTAGACCCTTGCTGGGAACTCCCAAGGTTTTTGTTCCTAGGCCTCTTATCCCTCCTTTCTTTCCCTTTACACTCTCCACCCATTATTGAATCACCAAACATAGATGGGCTCCTTTTCGTGAGTTCTTGAACCTTAGTAGCTGCTGCCTCTCGGTAGGGTTCACTAATGCGATAGTCTGCTGGTTAGGCTAGGTGATCACGGCCTATATCAACACTCTGAGGACGGCCTCGAGTTCCGCATTCGTAACTTGCATGGGACCCATTGGAGTTAGTAGGGATGACTGCCTCCCATTATTGTTCTGAGAAGACATGTTTTTGCACACGCCTATAGCAGAGATAGAGGAATGGACAGAGTCGAACTCATTGCACGAGATAGAGTCATGAAAGAAGGGAACATTCCCTATACGTCTCGTAGCCTCCTCATTATAAGTGGGTGCGCTTCACACCCATGAAAAAACTCTACTTAATATGGCTTTCAGACACCCTAGGACACTTCTAAACCTATATCTCAGATACAAAGCTATCACGACCCGAACGTAGGCCCAGATTGAGACATGAGACAATGAACCCCGAAGGACTCTGAGTCGACCCATGACATGAACATACATCTAAATAAATAAAATAAATCAGAAAATAACATGATAAACTTTGCGCAAGTATGAAATAGCAAAACAATAGAGACACACATGAATCTAAAGCTGATTATATCCTTTTATCTGATATGCTTCTAAGTCTGATGCGTTGATGGGACAGGTCCCCCACTAACTCGGTAAAGCTGATAACTGAAAGCACATAAAGTAAAATGATAAGCATGGTCCTTAGAAGATGAGGACTCATCAAAAGAGGTGGGATCCTAACTCTGACAAGTCGGCTAGGGTCGAGGATGAATCTGAGTACCGGAGCCTATATCATGAAATGATACATCATAGAGTATGCGGTCAGTACGTGGAATGTACTGAGTATGCAAAGTAAGTAAAACAAACATTTAAAATACATCAAAGTGCATAAGAGTAGGACAACATGCTCATAACATAAATATCATAATTTAACAAAAGGCTCAATGTTTTCAAAGCATTCGTAAATTAACCATATGCATAATCATAAGAGAAAAACTTTATTAAACATGACTTGAGCCAAAACCGTATGAACATAACCATGTATACATCATGAGGAATAACAGGAGATTCTTATAACTGACATACCCCATATGAGCACACATGTAGCCTGACCTGTAAATCCCTAGTCGGGAGGGTGTTCATACTTTGACTAAGGTAGAACCATGAAGGGTGTGATATAAAACAGGAAAGGCCCATTTGGGTAAAAGGGGACAGTCTCAAGGGAGGTCCCATCATGTCCTACGGAAGCACATAGTTCTAATATTCGGGAAAAAACTTAGGCCCAGAACCTACTCGGTATTAAGTACTACTCCCAAAACGTATATAGTGCTCATAGTATGATACTCATGAGATTCATAGGCTATTTAAATCAGGATAATCATAGGCATGCTTGCAAATACGTGAACTAGCTATGAAGGTAAGGCCAGTGAGTCGGCCAAAGTCATAAATCGTAAATCATGAGGTTTATGCATACTTGTATATCATGTATATGCTTATCAAATCATAGATTCATGATGGGAATTTGAGTAAATACATATCACAAACCATAAATCATGATGGGTTAAAGATCGATCATAGGGATCAATTTCTAGTCGCATAGCTTCATAATAATTCTGCAAAGCTTCCGCGTAATTTCCTTCGGATTGAGCCGACATCCGTTGCGGTCATCATTCAATTGAAAGAATCTCCGTTCCAGAACCGTTTCAAAAATAAAGGTGAAAATCATAACTCGATTCATCACAAAACATGTATAATTAAGCATAGTTTCATAGAAATTTAAATCAATAAATTTTTAATTTAATTAGTTGTAAAATATGATCATGATTCGTAAAATATGATGTAAAACATGAGAAGTAATAGCCCATAGATAGATCATTAAGATTTCATAAGATTTAGGATAAAACCCTATAATATTTTCAATTAAAAATTCATGAATTAGGAGAGATTGGGGGTGTGAATGGAAACCCCACTCATGACCCTACATACCAAGGGAAGATCAAATTATATCACTCCTTTAAAGCCCAAATGAAGGATTGAAGGAAAACTTAAGGAACTCTTACTTGATCACGTCCTAAATCCCTTCAATATGCATGCATGGATATGAATTAGCCTAGGATAGGTTTTACACTTATAAGACACTGCATCTCGAGTCTTAAACGACGTAGTTTAGGACCCTAGGACTTAGAAATGATGAAAATTCCCTTAATGAATTTCTTGAAAATTCTTCACTGGCAGTGACAACGACCATCATAATGAGTCGGCTTGGATACCACCACTCGTGGTTCCATCCGTTGCGTCCACTGCCTAACTCCACTATCTCAGATTCCATCCCACGACTCGACAGGATGAGTCGTCTCTTCAAAAAGTTGCCCGTTATGTCATCCGTTGTTTCCCCCTTGATGACCTGTACCAAGCCTTCCCATGAGCCAAACCACGACTCATTCCTCCTTCCAATGAGTCGTTGTTTCCTTCCATTACCACTACTGGAAGTTTTAGTACTCCTTCACATGGTTTCTTACCACGATCCATTACAGCTCAAGACGCGTTGTCCCATAACCCATTACTTCCCCTAGGCTAAGGATCAGCCTCACCATGAACACAAGTCATGACTCCTGACATCAGACAACAATCCGTTACATGATCCTTTACTTCCAACTGCCACCCAAATGAACCTCACCACGGATGCTTCCCATGAATCATTGGTTGGACCAATGATACGTTACATAACCCACTTTGTGGAAAATTCCAAAATTCTACCAACTTCTATTTTAAAATCTCGGGTCTAGTTTTAGGAACTTCTGGGGTATTACCATTAGCGAGCCAAGGGATCAAATCTTGGGATGTAGCTAATACCTGTTCATCTGGAAAGGCATCATCAATATCAATCTCATCCTTTGCTCTAGCCTCAGCTTCTAGTCTATACAAGTGATCGGCCAACTAATTTTCTATTCCCTTTTGGTCTTTACCTCAAATTCAAATTCTTGGATCAACAACACCCATCTGATCAGCCTGGGTTTAATATCATTTTTTGACATTAAATACCTTAGTGCAACATGGTCTGTATGGACAATTACCTTAGTTCCAAGCAAGTATGCCCGAATCTTTTCAAATGCAAAGACCAGTGCTAATAGCTCAAGTTCAGTGACTGTGTATTTCTTTTGACTTGTATTAAGTGTTTTACTAAAATAATAGTTAGAGTAAAAAATCTTCACTCTCCATTTGCCCCAGATAGCACCAAGGGCCACTCCACTAGCATCACACATTACCTTGAATGGGAGAGACAAATCTGGAGCTATAATAATATGAGTAGTGGTGAGTTTGTCCTTCAAGGATTGAAAATCCATCAGACATGCCTCATCAAATACAAACTTCACCTCCTTCTCGAGAAGTTTGCAAAATGGTTGTGCAATCTTTAAACAGTCCTTGAAGAACCTCCTATAGAATCCTGCATGCCCTAAAGAGCTTCTGACCCCCTTTACGGAAATAGGCGGTGGTAACCAAGCTATTACTTCAATTTTTGCCTTGTCCACCTCTATCCTCTTCCCTAAGATTTTGTGACCTAGCATTATTCATTCTTTGACCATGAAATGATATTTCTCCCAATTTAAGACCGAATTAGTTTCTTCACATCTGTTCAACAATGCTACACCCCGCAAGCTCCTAACATTTAGTAGGCATATTCCTACATTATTTAAGAGTTATAGAGTATGAAGCGTACGAGAAAAGGCCCAGGGAAATGTCGAACAAGCTCAGAATTGAGGTTGCAAGGGAGAAGGCCGGACAAGTTGCAAAATGGGCAACGTTTCATGGACCCTCTCCCTCCGTGATGGGCTTGTGAAACGCCCATAATATGGCACAATGTGGTCCATGCCACGGACACCCTGTCTGCCAGCCAAGTATATATATAAAGCCCCTTCACTTGTTGAATCATTTCATATATATACATCTTTGTCCAGAGAGAGATTAAGGTGAAACTTTTATGTAATCTTCTTGCAGTTACACTGCCAAATGCTGTCCAAACACAAATTAACTTTAGGTATCGAGTTCTAAGTCTACAGGTAGCATTGCTACGGAGTTATTTTCTCAAAATACACCCGACAAATCAGAACTCCACTGAGTAAAAGTTGTCAGAATTGCTCCAAAATGATTCCTAAATGGTCATAGGCTTCAAGTAAGCATTTCTCCCTTCTAAAATTTTTGGAAAATTATAAATTTTTTGTTGTAGTTTGTGAAGTTGAAGTATAGTTGCTATTAGTATTAGAAGTTATCATTTCTGCAAAATTTAGTATTGAGACTAATATCATTTACCCAGTAATACAGTTACAGTTGGAAAGGGCTGTTGAATACAAATTTAAACTCACTAGTTAATCAGGAATTGGCGATCGAGGTATGTTAAGGTAAATTCTTTCGACAAGTTAGTTTCCATAGTATTGTAATACATATTGAATCCCAGTAAGAGAGCTAGAAGTATGTCTATTATGATTAGCTGTTGCTATTAGTTTAGATCATTACTCTATCTTTAGTTTTGTGTAGACCTTGCCTTATTTAGCCTTCCACAACCAACCCAAGGGTTACTAGTTGTACCGACCCCTGCAAGAGTCTAGATGACATCGCTCCAAGAAGAAGTATGCTGTTCGCGAGGGATTAAGATGAGGTTCGAGGGCCCATACAGTACATTCCATGGATATACTATTTTATGTCGTAACGACACCACACCCCCGTCATGCCTGGTGCTCGGGTGCTGATATCAGGAGTCCACCAGAATCAAACACAGCTACAGTTCAGGGGCCGAGTGGACTCAGTTGCAGACCCAAGGGAATGGTAGGATGGATATATTATTTGTTGACTCAGTGTGGCCTTGTTAGGGGTATATAGATTGAAGTGTACTTACCAAGGCTTATGGGGGCTCGGGTGGGTTATTATGTGTTGGTTGTACCTTCCGGCTTATGGGGGCCAGGTAAGGTTCTTATTTAAACTATTCACTGCTAGATTAGGCAGTAGGAAGTTAAGCTATTCAGGTAGTATCTCTATCCTTTTCATTCTGTACTTTCAGTTTTATTTCAGTAATCCAGTTATTTACAGTTACTTCCTTACATATTCAGTACATATTGTACTGACACCCATCTTGGGGTGCTGCATTACTTTCCTGTAGGTGCAGATAGACGTGGATCAGGACCCCCTTATCTTTCAGCCCGAGTTAGCAGAGCAGTCGAATCCTTTCCTACGGAGCTAACAGTTAGAAGGTTTATTCTTTTGATTGTACAATATATGGGTATGTTGGGGCCCTGTCTCGACAATTATTTCACTCCTAGAGGCTTGCAGATTTTACAGTTCCTTGTGGTAAGTTTGTTGTCGGCCGTGTGGGGCCTATATATGGTTTATTTTATAATATGGCCATCGGGGCCTTGTTTAGCTATTAGATAGTAGCCTTGTCGGCCTTAGCATAGATTAGTGCCTGATTTGCATTTCAACTATAACTAGACATCGTGGTGGTCTTATCGGCCCACATAGGATTCCCTTTAATTTCCTGTTACTGGTTAGCTGTTTTCTTTAGAGGTGGCTATAAGGCTTGTCGGCCGCAGGTTGTGTTTATAGCCGAGATATATCCCGTTGTTTTCTTGAATTGAGTTGCAGGCTCTCACCAGACGTGCATAAGCCTAGCTAGGATAGTTAGATTCTAGTATGGCATTAGGTTCCAGTCATCGCTAACAATGTGGGGCGTGCGAAACTTGGTATCAGAGCAGGTCGTATCCCAGGGAGTCTGCAAGCCGTGCCAAGTAGAGTCCTGTCTATATTCTATAGATAGGAGGCTACGAGGAATTATAGGATGGTTACTCTTATTCCTCTTCCAATCATGTTATAGAGTTGTAGAGTAAAGAGTTGAGTCCCTAAGCTTACCATAATCTATTTGTCTACAGGGAAATGTCGAACATGCGACAAACCATGACTGGCAGGAAGTTGGACGTCGCAATAGGAGAGGGCACTAGCAGGGGCCCCAGTTAGAGTTAGCTCGATCTGAGGGTGACAGGTATACTCCACCTCGGTCTCCCCAGCAGTATCTGCCTCATCAAGAGCTATCTAGGGCGGCAGATACGTCAGCACCACCTCCAGTAGTCCCTATACCAATACAATCAGATCGGGAGGTTAGGAGTGTTGTTTTTATGTTGGCTTAGATGATGGTTACACAGCATCAACCAATGGCACCCGTGGTTGCAGAGTGTTCCGGTAGACCTGGTAGTTTGAGGGTCTGAGATTTCCTCGCTCTGGGTCCCCTGCAGTTAATAGGGACAAATTGAGATAAGGACCCTTAGGACTTCTTGGACAAGCTACAACGGATCTTCAAGGTAATGCATGCCAAGCCTGCGGAGTAAGTTGAGTTAGTGGTGTTTCAGTTGCAAGACATAGCAGTGTTATGATACGAGTGTGGGGAGAGGTCCCGAGGTAGAGATGTTCCTCCTCCGACTTGGTCCAGCTTTTAAATGGCCTTCTTGGACCACTATCTTCCATGAGAAATTTGACAGGCTCAGGTAGATCAGTTTCTACATCAGGAGAAGGGTTCGATGAGTGTTCGAGAGTTTGCTATGAGATTTGACTCCTTGGCTCAATATGCACTAGCTTTTGTAAATAGCATGCCAGCTAGAGTGCACCAATTTACTATGGGGCTGCTTCCAGAGTATGTAGAGACTGTATTACAACTACTCTGCAAGAGGACATGGATATTGCTGGTTTTCAGGCATTTGCTCAGAATATTAAGAGGATCAGGTAGTGGTAGTGGGAGATAGAGAGGGCAAATCAGGAGCAGCGCCGCAATGCTAGACTTACTAACACTCAGGCTGAGTCTTAGGGCGGACCCAGGCCATAGCTATGAAACAGGCCACCCAGACCCCCACCTCCATAGTAGTAGCAAGGTGATAGACCTGGCCGTCGGGGGCAGTCACGACCCGGCGAGAGCTCAAGGCCATTGATTTTGCAATAGTAGAGAGGCTCAGAGCAAAGTAGACTTACTGTGCCACCTTGCCCTATTTGCATTCCTCTTCACCTAGAGGCGTGCAGGTATGGTTCTACTGTGTGTACACTTTTGGAGAAGAGGGTCACTTGATGAGGGATTGTACAGCAAGGGGTCAAAGTGATCGGGACCGACAAGATAGATCTTCCGTATGGTCATGTGCCCCAGCATCTCCAGCAGGGCACAGGCCCTCAGCTCCAGCCAGCAGAGGCCGAGGCAGGTCAGGGGCATCGAGTTTAGGCACCGGTCCAGATCGTACTTATGCTCAATTGGGGCGACATGAGTCAGAGTCGTCGTCGGATGTTGTGATACGTATGCTGGACATTTGTTCTCGTTCACCTTATGTTTTGATAGACCCAGGTTCCACCTTGTCT
Organism: Datura wrightii; assembly: GCA_035772735.1. Classification (NCBI taxonomy): domain Eukaryota; kingdom Viridiplantae; phylum Streptophyta; class Magnoliopsida; order Solanales; family Solanaceae; genus Datura; species Datura wrightii. Next base: position 126,312,081 of record JASDFA010000016.1, read on the forward strand.
TATGTTACACCATGCCTGGAAGTTCGGTATAACGCCATAATTGCATCAACGACCCTTTTTTGTTTCAATGCTTGCCGGTGATTCTATTATTGCTAAAAGGATCTACCAGGGCTGCACATTAGAGGTTTTTGGTCGCCAAACTTTGGCAGATTTAGTGGAACTAGACATGATTGATTGCAATTATGGGAATGGATTAGCTAGCGCCATGTTATGCCAATGTAGAATGTTGGACCAAGATTATCCGATTCCACTTTCTTGTGGAGGTATTATGGGAGTGGAAAGGCAATGCAACCACGCCAAAAGGTAGATTTATTACCTATCTTCGGGTGAGAAAGTTGATAGAAAAGGATTGCATCTATTATATTGTCAGGGTTCAGGATATCTTAGTGGAATCCCTGGCTTTTTAGTCCATTCCAGTAGTCAATGAATTCTAATATGTGTTTCCATACGAACTTCCTGCTATTCCTCAAGAATGGGAAATTGATTTTGCTATTGACCTATTACTAGGTACTCAGCCCAATCCATCCCTCTGTACCGAATGGCTCCTGCAGAGCTTAGAGAATTGAAGGAACAACTGAAAGATATGTTAGATAAGGGCTTCATCAGACCAAGTACTTCACCGTGGGGTGCGCCAGTTCTGCTTTTAAGAAAGAAAGATGATTCCCTCTGCATGTCAATAGATTATCGGAACCTAAATAAAGTCATTGTCTAGAATAAATACCCGCTTCCCAGGATAGATAATACGTTTGATCAACTACAAGGGGCGAAGTAGTTTTCTAAGATTGACTTAAGGTCTGGGTATCATCAGGTGCGGGTTCGGGAGAGAGATAACCCAAAAACGACTTTTAAGACCAAGTACAGCCATTTTGAATTCCTAGTCATGTCCTTCGGGTTGACAAATGCTCCTGCAGTGTTCATGGATCTGAGGAACAGCATCTTTAGTCCATATCTAGATTTTTTTGTGATAGTATTCATTAATGACATTTTGTTGTATTCCCATTTAGAAGCATAACACCGAGATCATTTGAGAAAAGTGCTCCAGATTCTCAAGGATCACCAATTATATGCAAAATTATCGAAATGTGAATTCTCGCTGAATTCGGTATCCTTTTTGGGTCATATCGTATCGGATGCTGGTATTCAGCTAGATTCATAGAAGATTGAAGCAGTAAAGACCTGACCCAGACCCATGACTCCCACTGAGGTATGTAGTTTCCTGGGATTGGATGGGTATTATAGAAGGTTTATAAAGGGGTTTTCTACCTTATTAGCACGTTGACCAAGTTAACTCAGCAAATAGCTAAATTTCAATGGACTGAAGCGTGTGAACAGAGTTTCCAAGAGCTAAATAATAGCTTTACATCAACGCTAGTACTACCTTTTCCAGAAGGTTTAGAAGGTTATGCAGTCTATTGTGATGCTTCAGGTGTTGGATTAGGGTGTGGTCAGATGCAACATGGTAAGATAATTTCTTATGCTTCGAGGAAGCTGAGGAAGCATGAAAAGAACTATCCCACTCATGGCCTGGAGCTAGCGGCAGTAATTCACGCCTTAAAGTTCAGGAGACATTACCTGTATGGAGTGCACGTGGATATTTTCACCAATCATAAGAGCCTCCAGTACATTTCTACTCAAAAAGAGTTGAATCTACGACAACATTGCTAGTTAGAACTATTGAAAGATTATGATGTGAATATTTTATATCATCTAGGAAAGGCTAACATTACTACAGATGCCCCTAGTTGTAGATCAATGGGGGGTTTAGCGCACTTGAGGCCTGAACAGAAGGAGCTGGCCCGAGAATTGAACCAGTTAGCCAATTTGGTCGTCCGAATAGTAGACTCAGGGGATAGTGGGGTACTTATTCAGAATACTGTAGTATTATCCCTATTTGTAGAAGTAAAAGAGCGATAGTATGAAGATCCTAACCTGGTACATCTTAGTGATAAAGCGTAGCGAGGCGAAGTATCAGATTTTGAGGTAACTAAAGACAGGGTCCTGAGATGTAAGGGTCGCCTCTATGTTCCAGATGTGGCCGGACTTCGCTAGCAGATCATGGCGGAGGTATATTATTCCCATTATTGACTTCACCCAGGCTTAACAAAGATGTATCATGACATAAAAGAGATTTTCTAGTGTCCTGGAATGAAAAAGGGTGTATCCAAATTTGTAGCACAATTCCCTAACTGCTAGCAAGTAAAAGTGAAACATCAAAAACCCAGTGGATTGATACAGGAAATAGGGGTATCTATGTGGAAGTGGGAAGTGATTAACATGGATTTTGTGATAGAGTTACCCCGTATCAAGCACAAATTTGATTCTATCTGGGTTGTTATCGACAAATTAATGAAGGAAGCTCTTTTTATGATAGTCAGGACTACCTTCTCAGCCGAGGACTACGCTGAATTGTATATCAGAGAAATAGTTCAATTGCATGGTGTTCTGACTTCTATCATTTCTGACAGAGGAGCACAATTCACAGCTAGATTTTGGCAGTCATATCAGAAAGGCTTGGGAGTACAGGTTAATTTGAGTTCAGCCTTCCATCCTCAAACAGATGGGCAGGCAGAACGTACAATTCAGATGCTCGAGGATATGTTGCGAGCGTGCGTGTTAGAATTTAGAGGCAGTTGGGATGAGCATTTACCCCTTATTGAATTTACTTACAATAACAGTTATCATTGCCATATATGGGCGGAAATGAAGGTCCCCAGTTGATTGGTTCGAGGTTGGAGAATCGGAGTTAATTTGACCAGACATAATCCATCAGTCAGAGTAGAAAGTAAAGCTTATCAGAGAGCGCTTGCTAACATCTCAGAGCCGCAAGAAATCTTACTCTGATGTGCAGCATAGAAACCTAGAATTCAATGTAGATGACTAGGTATTTCAAAAAGTTTCTCCAATGAAGGGCATAATAAGGTTTGGTAAAAAAGGCAAGCTTAGCCCAAGGTTTATTAGGCCGTATCGGATCCTCCAAAGAACAGGCCAGGTGGCATACAAGTTAGATTTGCCTCTAGAGTTAGAGTCTGTTCACCCAGTCTTTCATGTATTAATATTGCGAAAGTGTATATGGGATCCATCCTGAGTTTTTCCAGTTGAGGATGTCTAGATTACTGAGGAGCTGGCCTACGAAAAGGTTCCACTAGCCATATTAGATTGGCAAGTTCATAGGATGAGAACCGAAGATGTCGCTTCCATTAAGGTAATATGGAGAAACAAGAATAGAGAAGAGATGACCTGGGAAGCTGAGGACGACATGAGATCCCAATATCCTCATCTATTCCAAGGTTAGTCCAAACTATGCAGTTAAGCTAAGGTTGTTGTTCAGCTGTTACTTGATGAATTATATTGTTTATACTGTTTAGTTGACTACCATTTTGTTGTGAAGTAGTTATTATAGTTTCATGTGAAGTGCCTGTATTAGAATTTTCTATGTTTCAGGGTTTTCAGATAGTCCATATTACAGGGGAGACTCTACCGAAATTTTTCTAGAATAATAGTTGAAAGAGTTAAACTCATGTAAGTTGAAGTTGACATTTGAGGAAGAATGTTCCTAAGGGGGGGGGGGATGTTACACCCGTAAGCTCCTAAAATTTAGTTGACATATTCATATGTTATTCAAGAGTTTTAGAGTATGACACATACAAGAAAGGGCCTGGGAAAAGGTCTAACGAGTGAGGAATCGAGGTTGCAAGGGAGAAGGTCAGACAAGCTGCCAAAAGGGCAATGTGTCACGGACCCTCTCCTTCCGCGATGGGCTCCATGACATGCCCGTAATATGGCACGATGAGGTCTGTGCCACGGACCCTCTGTCCACCGACCAAGTAAATATATAAAGCCCCTTCACTTGTTGAATCATTTCATATTATGCCAGTAAGACACTTAATGTATCTATAAAAAATTTCACAGTCACTGAATAGAAGCTACAACAAGTGTTTTGGGCATACTAGCTTGGAACTAAGGTAATTATTCTTACAGACCATGATGCACTAAGGTACTTGATGTCTAAAAAGGATGCTAAACCCGGGTTGATCAGATGGGTGTTGTTGCTCCATGAATATGAATTTATGGTAAAAGATCGAAAGGGAATAGAAAATCAAGTGGCCGATCACTTGTCCAGACCAGAAGTAGAGGCTAGAGTAAAGGATGAGATTGATATCAATGATGCCTTCCCAGATGAACAGGTATTGGCTGCATCTCAAGATTTGATCCCTTGGCTCGCTGACTACGCAAATTATTCAGTGAGCGACATGATTCTAGAAGATATGACGCCCTAGCAAAGGAAGAAATTGCTTTTTGATGCTCGGAAGTACTATTGGGATGAACTATATCTATTACGCATTTGCACACCTGGGATGATTCGGAGATGTGTGCTAGAGGTAGAGATGTTGAGTATTTTGGAGGTTTTCCACTAAACCAAGGTTGGGGGTCATCATAGTGTTATCCGAACTGAGCATAAAATTTTGCAGCACGGATAATATAGGCCCTCTATCCACCAAGATGCATATGATTTTTCCATGTCATGTGATCAATACAAAAGGCAAGGTTGCATTAATCGTAAGTGTGAGCTACCTTTAACCCCTATCCTTGAAGTAGAGTTATTTGATTTATAGGGTATTAATTTCAAGGGTCCATTAGTGAGCTCGTATAGGATGAAACACATCTTGGTGGCTATGGAATATGTCTCAAAATGAGTGGGAGACATTGCACTCCGTAACAATGCAGGGAAAAGTGTCGCAACATTTTTGTAGAAGCACATATTTGCTATATTTGGTACTCTCAGAGTAATCATCAGTTACAGTGAGTCACCTTTTGGTAATAGCCTCTTTAGAACTCTATTTTATAAATATGGTGTGAAACACAAGGTGGAAACACCTTACCATCCTCAATCAAATGGGAAGGTGGAAATGTCTAATAGGGAGATCAAGACTATTCTGGCCAAAATAGTGAACACAAGCCGGACAGACTGGTCTAGGAAGCTCGATATGCACTGTGGGCATATTAAATACCTTATAAGACCGTCTTTGGCTTATCTCATTATCAGTTTGTCTACAGAAAGTTGTGTCATCTGCCAGTAGAGTTAGAGCATAAGGCACTGTGTGCACTGGAAAAGTTAAATTTGGATTGGAGTGAAGCAGCCAAGTTGAGATAAGATCAGCTAAATAAGTTAGATGAGTTTCCGCTTCGAGCTTATAAGAGTGAAGCCATTTATAAAGAAAGGATGAAAATCTACCATAACCCAATGATAGAAAAAAGGGAGTTCAACACTGGTGATTTGATTCTACTAATTAATGCAAGGCTCTGCCTGCATCCCGATAAATAAAAATCTAGGCGGATGGGACCGTATCGAGTGATGAACGTGTCCCCATATGGTGCAATGGAGCTTGAAAACAAAGATTGTAAGAGGTTCAAGGGGAATGGGCAAACAATAACATTTTATATGGGAGACACTGAAGAAATATGAGGGATTGAGTCGGTGTGCCTTAATGATTCCTGAATGATCAAAGAAGTTGCATCCTGCCATGATGTTAAATCAGGCATTTGATGGGAGGCAACCCATGAAAGGTAAATTCTGAGTAGCCACAAATATTTCCCTTTCCCTTCTTGCAGTTAATGCTTCAGGGACGAAGCATGTTTTTCAAAAGGGGGTTCTCTTGTAGTTTTTGGGTACATTACTCATCGGAGGATTTTTCTTTCCGTGTTTCTTTTTCCTCAGACAAGCTATCTAGTAGAACTGTCATGTTTAAGTTTTTTTTATTCATTTAATTGGAAGTATCTTAGGTTACTTTACAGCCAATAAATGCACTAGTTTGATGTTTGTGAAAATAATTGACCCTGTTTAAAATATTTTATGCCAGCTGTGTAGTTAATTTCAATTGTATGACTTTTGTGGATCTTTGTACGGCATTTATATTATTAGCATGTGTGATTGTATCTTAGCTGTGCATGAACTAGATAGGCAGATTTAATTAGACCGATACCATGAGTTTGTGAGGATTCATAATTAGTTCAATACTACGTTGAGGATCTACAACTTGCTGGGTTGGTCTTTACATTTGTTTTAAGATAGCTGGTTAGGAAATGATCATAGGTCGTTTTTGATATTATCCACTTAGCTTAAATTACCCAATCAAATAAAAATAAATCCCTTGATCCCAATTTTGAGCCTAATATTGACCATTTTTCTTTGATTAACCCTTTATCTTTCCCATTATTTTTAATGAACCTATTTTTGCCCTGGTCCCTCCATGGATATTATGAACCTCAATTCAGGAAAAATACCTAAGTTGAGGGTTGCTATAGTAGGGGTACGTAGATTGAGGGGAGGTGAAAAAGAAAGGAAAAAAGTTTTAAAAGGGCGAGGTGTGGTGTGAAAAGAAAATAAAGAAGAAGAGCTGAGAAAGAAAAATAAAAAGAAAACAAAATAAAAGAGAAATATAAATGAAAAAGATGAGAAAAACATGCCACATCCACATATTGCATTTATATGGAGAAAACGGAGGAAAAATTGAAAAAGTGAAAAATGGGGTAAAAAGTAAAAAGTGAAGCCACAAGTATGTAGTGCCAAGGAGGGTTTAGTCACTAAATTCCATATCTACCACACCCAGCCCAAAGCCTACATTACAAGATGAACAAAGTCCTATAGTGATCCTAGCTTAACTGTCTAAAAAGCCAAAGTGGAGAAATTAAGGGCAAGCCTATGGTATCCGATGTGTAGTATTTAGAACTTCTTTGTGAGAGTGAGAGTACTATTTGTTTAGTAAAAAGTATCATAATTTTATATTTCTATGAGTTTTGGGGACATCATTTGCTTTTAGGTTACTTGGTTTGCATTGTATTTTACAAATTATCTGTATGAATGGCATTGATGGTAGCACAATTATCTGCTAATAGCTGGATGCCATATCTTTATACTTGTATGACATTTGATGTGGTTATACGTGTGCATAGCTGACTTAGTATGAATGGAAAATGGGTCAATAGTTGTAATGGTTTAGAGTCCAAATTTTGTTGTGTTGGAGTTTGCTTTCTAGTAAAGCATCATTTTTAGATTAGTTTTCTTTGCCTGAGGACATGCTAAAGTCCTAAGTTAAGGGTGTTGATTTGCTATGAATTTACAGCACTTTCGATGCTTAAAACTAAGGAAATAAGCATAGACTTAGGTGTGTTTATATGGATATGAGGCACTTTTACTTTGTTTTCAGGGAAAATAAATGTTGGAGATGAATTGTGCAAAAGATAGAGAAAATTGCAAGACAGTTGCTAAGCACGGACCTCAATACGAGCCATACCATCCTGATATGTGTCGTACTGATATTCGTGGAAAGGTCTATGACAAAAGTGTTGAGGCAAAGGCAACTTATGGTTCATGGTATGAGTTGTACCATAATAGTCGTAGAAAACTTTAGAAGATTTGCATAGGCCAATTCTCCTGATACGGGTAGCAACCACGAATCATGAGATCAACCTAAGACTCGCACCAAGGAGCTGTTGATAAATTCAAAAAAAGTGAAAATTGGTAGATCTCAAGGTACAAGAAGGAGTCACGGGTCGTAGAATTGAGGTATGAGTCGTACCAAGCCATACATGAAAAAGTTCAGAAGGTTTCCAAAATTCTTAGTATCAAAGCATGACACATACGTTCATGGTACGAGTAATACCAGTTCCCAACAGTTAGCCAAATTCAGCAGATGCCAGCCAATGTACGAGTCGAGGTACGACCCGTACATATTGTTACGGGTCATAGGTGAAGTCGGCGGTAGTTCACCAGTTTTTCTTATTTACATAGGAAAAGGTTCTAAATATTTGTATAAATACTTTTTAGATTATTTTCGGTTACAACAAGTATTAGCACATGAAATACATTGAGAAGAATTGTTGTTAACTTTCTATTCAAGTCTTGGAGATTTTCTTGCTTTGATTTCTTCAGCGTTCTTGAATCATTCTTCTTAAATTCTGGCAAAAATCATGTGGGTTTTCTTCCAATCATCTTTGTAAGTATTAAATTATGTGTTTGTCTGTGAATGCTTATAAGTATCTCTTCTTTAATGTTTTTTAATGGAGTACAATGTTAGGACTTGCCCGAATTCTTTACTTTCTTGAACCTAGAAAAGTTGAGATTAGGAAAAGAGAATTCCAACAAAGCCTTGATCATTATGGGTCATTGGATGACTTGAGTTGCAGTCACATAATAGATAATTTGGGACAAATTGATATCATGAGACCTCAGGCAGTGATTGAGTGCAGTTATCTAATAAGGACGAACTTGTAATTTTGATAAACCCTAGTTATCAACTTCTACAAGTAAGTATTGGGATAGATCACAAGTGTAAACCACGAAGTAGTTATGAACCCATGGGGAACACTTACCCTAGTTAATTGCATAATCTTTATAAACAACAATAAATTCTCAATATTTTCATATAATTGCTTTTGATAAAACTCCCTTTTGGAGATAATACAATAAAAAGCTTAAATACTAGTGTTATTCTATATCTTGACCATACTCCCTATGTGACCGAACATAACCTTTGTTGGGTTCTTTCTTGACAACATCTGTGTCATACTTTATCAGGAGTGTAATTTGAGCATTATCAATGGTCATATGGACCACGCAGATGATGACCCTATGATGCCAAACATCGAAGCTACCATTCGCATACCATCTACGGTAGGGAATTTGGTATTCCATGTGACTAGAATAATGCTACACTTGCTACAGATGAAAGGATTCTTTGGCGGTCAGCTATGTGAAGATGCAAATCGACAGATTTGAAATTTTCCTTAGAATTGCCAACCATTTAACATCACTAATATAAGTCAAGAGTCTATTAATTTGAGGCTCTTTTAATTCTCCTTGACTAGGGAAGCGACCATATGGCTTGAGGAGCTCCTTCAGGGATATATAAAATCATGGAAATAATTAACTAAATCCTTCTTCGAAAAGTTTTTTCCTCCTTAAAGGATGTTGCAACTAAGGGGTGATATCAACAACTTCAGGCAAACACCGAGTGAACCTTTACATGAGGCTTGGTTGAGGTTCAAGAAGAAAGTGGATATTTGTCTCAACAGTGGGCCTCCAGATGGAGTGCTCCTTCAAAGTCTTTATCATTAATTGGACTTCAAAAACAAGTCTGTGCCAAACAACTTGGTGGGTGGATCTCTTATGGAAAAACCCAATGGAATAGCTAATGCTTTATTGGATCGGATGGCAAAAACAAATAGGGATTTGCACACGAGGGAAACTAAAGTACCTCCAAATGGTACAGGTTCCAGTTTTATGATCGCCAAGATTAGAAAGAGGGACGTGGAGCGAGATGAGACTTTGGCCAAAATGATGACCCACCTTGAGTTGATGATAAAGCATGTTATGGGGAGTGGGTCTAAAAGTGTCAATGCTGTGTTAGACTCAAGGTCCAATGCCATATGAAGGAGAAGCTTTTCCACCTATGTATGAAGAGGAGTGCCAATTCATGGAAAATCAAATGGGAGGTTCTCGCCCGGGGTACCAATGTGAAAATCAAGGCCCTTTGAGACCAAGGAAGGAAAATCAAGGTTAGAGGAATAGAGATAACTGGGGTTGGGTCAATCATAATGAAATATGGGGAAATCAAAATCGTGATGGGGAACGTTATCATCGTAGCTCAACCTCATATGTACCCCTTCCAAAGAATGACAATCCCCAAACACAACCTGGTGTGAGCGATGTGGGAAGCTTTAATATTGAGTAGATGCTAGCTCGAGTACTCAAGAGAGTGAAATCCACCAATATGGAGTCAAGAAACTTAAAGGGGAGGTGTTGAACCTCGCCCAAATAGTGAACTCCCCACTCGACATCGATAAACAACTTAGTTGCAAATGAATCAATTGTCTTTCCAAATGAATCCCTGAATGAAGGGGACACTTCCCAGTGACACCGTACCCAATCCGAAGAAGGATGGCCTTTGTATGGAAATTGTGACTATAAGTGGCGAAGTATTGGATGTGGATGTGAAGCCAAAAAATCCTGCTGGACCAAAACCAAGAGATGATGTGGATATAGAGGTTCCAAGAACACCAAATATTGTGGTTGATACCAATGAACTTGATGATGGGGAAGTTGATGTTAACCTCGAGAAGGTAGTTGAGGTGGATATGAGCAAAGAAGTTGTACCCAATATAGGCCAAGAGCCTCAGATTCCTCCCCCGTATCCCTAGGGGTTAGTGAATAAAAAGGAGGACAATAAACTCAAAAAGTTCATTGATATGTTTAGTAAATTGTCCATCAATATACCTCTAGTGGATGCTTTACTTCAAATTCCCAGTTATGCAAAGTTATGACAGAATTGTTGAAGAAAAAGAGGATCATAGATGCTGGTATAATGGAGGTGACACACCATTGCAGTGCCATGATGGCAAGCTCCTTGCTCCTATAAGAGAAGACCCGGGAGCCTTCACTATTCCGTACACCATTAGGTTACGTATATTAAAAAAGGCCTTATACAATATAGGGGCAAGCATAAACCTTATACCTTTTACTATTTTCAAAAAGTTGGGGATGGTGAGTCCCAAACACACCACAACGAGACTGTTGATGGCTGATGGATCCATAAAAAACCCGATGGGCATATTGGAGGACATCCTCACTCGGGTCGACAAGTTCATCCTTCCAGATGACTTTGTTGTGCTAGACTGTAATATTTATATTGAAGTGCCGATCATCTTAGGGAGCCCATTACTTTCCACGGGAAGAGCTTTGGTAGATGTAGAACTTGGTGAGTTAAAGTTCAGACTAGGAGGTAATGAAGTCACCTTTAATGTACGCCAAACCATCAAGCCCCCAGATAAATGCAAAGTAATTGGGGTTTTGAGTGATGAGGCATCACAAGATGAAGGTGGTGTTAATAAGTGACCTGGTAGCTGTCGTGCCATGACGTCAAATAAGGGGCTTTTTGGGAGGCAACCCAAATGTTTTTATTTTGGGCACTTTGATGTTTTTGTTGTTTTTGATTTTTTAGGTTGATTGGATGAAAAAACAAGGAGAAGGAAAAAACAAGGCAACCACTATACCACACCGGCGAAACGCCAGGGCACAAGCGTGAAGTGCTGCCCTGTCGAATATGTGAAGCAAACAGTTGGAGAAAAAGAGAGGAAAGCAGTGACCAACCGACAAAACACCGATGCATTCCGTGAAATGATGGTTTGGCGTAGGTGTGAACTAGTATACCTGGGGAAACTCTTATTTTTGAAGGGTACGCTGTGAATCACTAGTGAAATGCTGGTGAAGATCCGTGAAATGGTGATTAATCATAGCTAGCAAAACAGCAAACTATAGAACCAGCGAAATACAGGTACTCACCGCCGACGGCAGGACTAGCACCAGTGGAGGTGCATAAGTTAATTTTTAATTCGTGACCGATCCATTGACAAACCCGACCCAGAGCACTTTAAAACTCACCCAAACCGGTTAAACTCACCTTTTACCTTCCTAAAATCTCTCTCTCCACCTTTTCACCTAACCATTACCCTTTCAACATCCCCAAAAATCTTTCCACTTACCTAGTTCTTCTCCATTAAAACCCACCATTAACATCCACCTTCCTACTACCCAATCACATTTCCCCTCTCCAACTTATATAAGCCCCCATCCTCACTTTCTTCTTCACACTTCTCCTCACCCACACTTACTCTTAGCAACTTAAGTTTTCATTTTGCGGATCACCATTGTTGGTCAAGTTTGAAGCTTTTAGTTTTTCGCGTCTTCTCCATGTCTCCATTCAGTATGTGAATCACAGCTTCAATGTTGCTTATGTTTGCAATTTTTAATCTAAGATCAAGCATGAGAGATACGAAATTATCCCCTACTCATGTTCCCTATTACCCATTTCTTGTGATTTTTCATAAATTGGAAGTTTTTCATATTGTGGGTATGTTTGGGGTGGTGATAAAATGCTGAATATATATGTGGGTATTTACTTTTGTAAATTGTTTCATTTTTGGGTGTGCTTGATATATTAGTATGGGGTGAAGTTTGAGTAGCCCCATGTGCCCAATGATAGACAGAGTGACGTCTTTCTTAAGGGTAAATCGTCATTTTTTATGGTGATGCTTGTGGGAAAAAAATTACATTGTAAAAGGAGTGAGGGATCCATGAATGTGTTGAAATTATATTTAACTATGTTTGGGGGTGAAAATGTATTGAACAGGGTTCACCAGCGAACTGCCGGTTAGACCCGGCAAAATGCCGGATTGAAACATAGGTCGAGGTACATGGCTTCAGGCCACTGCCTAGACCTGCATTTCTCCGACGCTTCATGGGTCAATACCGTAAGAATGCTAGTGTGGCACCAAATGCATGCTATTTACACAGTCTACTGCCAAGCACCGGCGACTCACCGGCACCTCACTGGTCTTCACTAGCATTTTACCGACATTCCATCAGTACTACCAGCAATTAATTTTTGAACTCTTAAATTTATTTGACATCCAATCTTTATAATTTCTTTCTTTAGCTTAGAATAGATGTAAATTTTTCTTTTCCATTGTGAAAAACGCAAAAATAAGTATTACTTGTGTGGTACTAACATGTCTTTACATATCATGACTTCATCCAAATAATCTATCAAAGGAAAAGCCTCAGCTACATCAAAAGGAAAGAGATTAGAGAAAGCTAAGGCAACCTTATCCCCCGCCAACACAAGAGAAGCAATCATATTTTGTGTGTCCGACATGAAGGGCCATTAGGCTATTTATGAAGGGCATTCTTTCATAGTGGTGAAAGGTTTGATTTAAGGGAGCTGAGGGGAGAATTCACCAACATCATTACCAAGTTCAACCATTGCCAATGGCATGTTTTTGCTAAGCCTCTTCTGGAATACCACACCAACTTGGTGGCTGAGTTCTATGCTTCATACCAGGCACAATAGGAGGCGATGAAGCATAGAGGGAAAGTTAATGAATTCCCATGCATACCTTCAGTCTGGATCATGCGTATAGAGGTTAATTTCACCCCAGCTTCCATCAATGTTTTATTATGGGCTAATGAGATTGACCCCGGAACCAAGTACTCCAAGATAGTGGCCAATAAGGAGAATCAATTCGGCCAGATAACTATGATAATTGCTAGCGGGAAGCCATTCTGGGCATCGATGGGAGGAGAGATCTCCAGGGAATATTTGATGTTTGAAGCCAAGTTGTGGCTTGATTTTCTTTATGGCCGCATCATGCCCCTGTAGAATGATCAACAGGTCAATCTTGAAGCAGCAATTCTCATTGCTTGTATTATGATTGGGGTTCCGATAAACTTTGTGTAAAAAGTGGAAACTCAAATGAAGAAAAAGGCAAGGCAAGATGGAACTTCAATGCCCTATGCTGTGCTCACATCTCATCTTTTCCTTGGAGCAGGAGTGCCATTGTTCTCGAATGAATCCTCAGCTCCATTATTGATTGAAAGAGGGATGCAGAGCCCCCCCCCCCAGAGCAAGAAAAAGAGGATACAAGCCTTCGAGGTCCTCGAGGTGTCCATTACCCATGGTAGAGAGGATACTCCCATTGTCCCCGATCTAAACATGCCACATCTTAAGGCATCAGGCCATGCTTCCGTAGAAGCACCCGTTAGAGCATTATCAGCTCCTTCCACATCTTCCCACCTAAGTGGCCTCTATAAGCTTGCAGAGATGACACAGTCCCACGATAGCCAACTCCAAAAATTGGCTAAAAGTATCCCTGCTCTGATTGCCAATACTGTGAAGAAGGAGATATATTATGTGTATGATAGCTCGAGCAAGTTTTGCTCTCGCATGGATATTGTGGAGGGGGTTATCACATCTCTTTATGCTGAAGTGAGGGAATGGAAAGGTTGGGTGTTAATGGAGGTTAAAGACATGAGCACTCTTGAGGTAGCTATGGTTGCCTCATCTATAGCCCGAGGCTCCATAGACGACTTGTTTAGGGGCTTAGGTGATAATGAGGAGGATCTGGAAGATGATAGTGATGACGGGGATGTTGCTGCCAAGGATGATGATGATGACGAGTAACCACTTCAGGGAGTTCTTACCTTCACTTGCTTTGCATGAATACATTGGGGGTGATGTATTATTTATAGTTGGGTGTGAGATGAGTGTATCTCTATTGTGGTTATTATTACTGTTGTTGAATTTTGGTGCCCTTGTCGAGCTTAGTTTGGGCATTCGAGTTTCCCTTATCGTGCAAAATTTCCGATATTATGGGGTTTATCCAATATTGACCCTTTAAGTCTTTTTCTTTAAAACTACATTACAAGCTCAATACCCATATTGTAATCCCTCTTTGGCAACTATCCTCCCTAGTGCTAATTGTTAGATGAAATGCAAAAATGATGGTTGAAGTCCCAAAAGTATGGCAATAGAAAAGGGAAATAATGAGGAAAAAGCGAAATATAATGAGAACTTCAATGAGAGGTAGCACCACATCATGAAAAGAATAAGTAAATTGCTTGAGTCAAAAGAATTGAAGGGCAAAAGATGCTGCCTCTTTCTCAAATTAGATGAAAAGTGGTTCCTAATGAGAGATAAAGAGGGATTTTGTTTGAAAAGTGGAAATGATGTCAAGGATAGATAAGGTGAGGATAATCTAAGAGGAGAATGGAGCAAGTAATAAGATTCACAAAAGGGCATTAGGGAGGTTCTAGTCACTAGAACTTAAAAGTCATCCTACCTCTACCCCTAGCCTAAATCATGAACTCCAAGTCCTAATTAATTTTATGTGTAGATACTCTACATTAGTGGTGAGTTACATGAAGGACAAGCCTATGGGTCAAGTTATGTGCATGAGAATTTCTTCTGGATAGTGATTGCAATTGTTTCATTCTATAATACCTTGAGTGTTATTGCTTGATAAATAAATGGAATTCTCTCTTGTTGTGAGTATCATCACTTCCTTGGGGGATATGCTTGCACTTGACAAAGGATATGATTAAGACAAGATTATGGTGAGCTGTAAAGAAAACTTTGAATGTGAATTTTAATGACTTGAGATGCTGTATAAACTTGTTGGGAACATCAAGGCCCTTGTTTAGAGTTAAAAAATCTAATGTGACTCATGCCAAATTTATTGTGGTTATCTCTTGAGGCATTTGCATAAAGGGTTGAGTCACCACATTTCCATTGTGTTGGTGAGAAATCTTTGGGTTGTCTAGTTCAATGTGGTCCCTTCTACATAATCTCATATGACATGCTTATTCCAAAGTTCATATGTAAACAATCGCATTACTTGAGAACAAGAAATGGTTCTAGTTCGGGGGTTTAATGAGTTGGTAATCGTCACGTCCCAAGCGTTGACCCAGATCATAGACAGGGGAAAAGGGACCTCGAGAGACCCCAAGTAGACTCATGGAATAAGCATTCAACTAACTCATTTAATAATCATGAAGAAAACATAATTTTAACTCAGCAGAAGTCTCATACAACAGCATATCAGAATAATATCTGATGCTTTACATAAATAAGTCTGAAAGCCTCTAATCTAGATGAGTTGATGGGACAAGACCCCAACTAACCCAACAATACTAAAACTTAAAGTACATATAGCAAAATGATAGTCTAGTCCTCGAAAGATGAGAACTCACCAACCAAACAGGTGCTAACTATGATAAGCGACTATGAGCGGGGGTGAACTTGAGAACCGGGTCCTACATCATGAAACGATGAAGCATAGAAAGTATGCGGTCAGTACGTGGAATGTACCGAGTATGCAAGGTAAGTAAAACTGCTCTAGCAATGTAAATCATTTAAAAATATTTCATGCATATCATAAGCTTTCAAGTATAAGTAGAAGGACTACATGCATTCATTCTAAAATCAAAATCTTATCATGACATGACCATGATTAGCTTTACAACATCATGACTGACTCGAATGACTAAAAGATGAACATAACATTTATAGCAGCACCTGAACAATGAGTCAAACCTTGCTTTTTGAATATGAATGCATAAGATAATTATCATGAGTGATGAATATGCAATCTGAATTATTTAGACAGTGGGAGACTCTTCACTTAGCCGACTTACCACTTTAGAGCTTATGTGGTCCCAACTATCACACTCAAGTGGGTAGAGCCATCCATGACCTTGCCAGCGCGATGGACGATACCATGATATCGATATCAAGCTTAAGGGTCAATTGGGCCGGGTATAGCTCATAAGGGAGGTCCCAATAATATAATAGTGTTAACCTACGTTGGCGCGTAGTTCTGGGGTATAGGGTGATCGACCCTTAACCTGCTCGGTGCTAGACTCTTCTCCCGAAAAACATGCAATGCTCTATATCGTATATAACAAAGCTCAACATCATCTACTGGTGAAGCTCAACATCGTCTAATGATGAAGTTCAATATGAAATCATGCATAACTCAACATCGTATGAAAAGAAGCTCAACATTGTCTGTTGAAAAAGCTAAATGATGAAATCATGCATAGACTCGACATCATATGAAAATGAAGCTCAAAATTGTCCTTTGACAAAGCTCGATAATCACATACATCTCAATTATACATTCATGCATATGAGAAACTCTATTCTGAAACATACCACAAGCTCAATAATAGGTGGGAGCATCCACCCCAAATAATGTGGTAAGCTACATGTAGAATTATTTACCTAAATATACCACAAGCTAGAATTTATGAAAAATTTGGAAACTTCACTTCAAACAATGTGGTAAGCTTACGTCAGGAAAATCATCACTTTAAATCATCATGTGGGCACTTCCCAAAGCTTTATAATACTAGGATCTACACATTTTATTTTGAAAACAACATCATAATTATGGGTAGCTTTAGAAACATACTTTTCATCATTAAATCTCAACATCATCATGCATTCATCATCATTCACTACATTTATGAACTTCTCGTCCATGAGAATTTTAGATTCAAGATTTGGAAAAAAAATTGTGTATTGAAAACAATTTATAATCTGCCGAAGCTTTACAATTCATCAATATAAATGCAATCTAACCATACCCATGTATAGAAATTGTAGAATTATACAATTTGGGTAAAACCCCATACTTGATCATAGAACTTTCATCTTATTTTGATAGAGATTGGGCATGGGTGTGGAAGGAAGACACCCACTTAACACCCTACATACGTGGAAGGGATGATTCTGCCACCTCACTGACTGCCTTAAGAGAAATAGGAAGAAAACCCTTTAGAAAAGCTCTTGATCACCTCCTAAATTCTATAAACTGGCATGCATGGAAGGAATACACTTAGATTAGGTTTTCCCCTACTAGAATCTTCAACAGAAGCCATAAACAACGTAGTACAAGGCCTTAGGACGAAGGAATGACGAAAATACCCTTATTGATTATGTAAAACAATTTCTCACTAGACCAAACAACAGACGACCCTACGGGTCATTGGAGGATACCACGACCCGTGGTGTCTACTCCTGCTTTGCACTGTCCAAGCTAGACCTTGGCTCACACAATGACCAAAACAACGGTTCTTTCAATCCTACAATGGGTCGTCCAATCACCCGTTGTTTCCTTCATGAACCTACGCACTCTCTCCAACTACGAGCCTTACCACGACTCGTTACTAGAACCCACGAGTCGTGGTCTCATTCCGTCACATACACTGAACACATAACTATGCTGACAATGGCTACTCACCACAATCCGAGGTACCTTACAACGGGTCGTTGGGTGGCCCGTGACATCACTGAACCTCTAGTCCAACTCTCACCACAGTTCCATACGATGACTCGTTGTAACCTGCAATGAGTCATTGGATTGGTCATTGTATCCCCTGACTCACAACTAGACACCTTTCACTACTCACTCCCATCGGTCGTAGGTTGATCCCACCAGTCGTGGAACCTCTCGTTCCACAATAACTTCCCAACTTTTAGCAGTTTTGCATTTTAGCATCCCGGGCCTACTCCTAGGTACTTTCGGGGTATTACAATATCTCCCCCTTGGGAACATTCATCCTTGAATGTTGGAAACAAGCAAAACATAGAAACGTACCATTTATCATATTCAAAACTGATCACTTTTAACCAAAAACTAACGGAATGACTACATCTGATTCAAAACACACAGCTAAACTGAATTCACCAATAATAGACACATCCACATAATAAAAGAAACTTGTGCACATAATTTAAACATGAAGACTAAATAGAAATTGAGTGTAAGACTGATACCTCAAGGTGAAACTGAGCCTGTAGAGTACAAATATGGTTATCTAGCCATCATATCTGCCTCGGCTTCCCATGTAGCTCCTTCAACATACTAATTTCTCCACAATACCTTAACTGAAGCCACTTCCTTGTTTCTTATCTTCCGAACCTGGCGATCCAAGATTTCAATGGGAATTTCTTCATAACTGAGGTTGTCTTTTACACCAACGCTATCCAAGGAAACTACTAATGATGGATCACCCAAACACTCTTCAAAAGTGACACGTGAAACACATGATGAACTGAAGATAACTTCGAGGGCAAGTCCAACTCATACCACAACCCGTTAGGGACCAACATAGCGGGGACTGAGTTTCCTTTTCTTACCGAACTGCATCACCCGCTTCATGGGAGATACCTTTAGAAATACCCAATCGTCGACCTCAAACACCAGATCTCTTCTCCTCACATTAGCATATGATTTTTGACGACTTTGAGCGTTGTTCAGCCTGTCCCTTATCAACTGAACCTTTACCATGGCCTCATGAATAGAATTAGATCTTATCATGGCTACTTCACCAACTTCAATCCATCGGATGGACTATCTACACCTCCGCCCGTAAAGAGCCTCCAACAATGCCATTTAGATGCTGGAGTGATAACTATTATTGTAAGCAAACTCGATTAAAGGCAAGTGATCATCCCTACCACCTTTAAAGTCCATCACACAAGCTCTAAACATGTACTTGAGTGTTTGAATTGTCCGCTCTACCTGGCGATCCATATGCGGATGGAATGTTGTGCTGAGCTTAACCTGAGTCCAAGCCGTTTTTGGAAAGATCGCCAAAACTAAGTGGTAAACTAAGTACCTCGGTCGAAAATAATGGACAACGACACTCCATGAAGCCGAACAAACTCTCGAATACACAATTTGGCATATTCATCCGCTGAATCTATAGTTTTGATCAGTAGAAAGTGCACAGCCTTCGTCATCCTGTCTACCACCACCCAAATGGAATCATAGTGTCGGCTAGTACGAGGTAGGCCTGTAACAAAATCCATATTAGTCTCTTCCCACTTCAAAGTAGCAATGCTAATATCCTGAAGTACGCCTCCCGGCCTTTGATGTTCGACCTTCACTTTTTTATAGTTCAGGCACTTGGTTACAAATTCTGCAATATCTTTCTTTATGTCGTTCCTCCAATATATTTCCCGCACGTCATGATACATCGTGGTAATACCCGAATGGATAGAATACATGGATCCATGTGCCTCATGCAATATTCGGTCCCTCAAATTATCGACATCCAAAACACATAGACAACCCTAGTACCGCAATAAAACCCTCTTCCCCTTGAGAGAAGACCTCCACCTTTTGACTTCGAACGGCTTCATTCAGCTTAACTAAAATTGGATCCTCATCTTGTCTAGATTTAACATCAACCACCAGGGACGATTCTGATTCATTTTTCACAACAACTCCGCCATCAGTCGAGTCAACCAATCTAACTCCCAACCTCGCAAGTTGATGGACATCTTTTATCAACTCTTTCTTTCCCTCATCCACGTGAGACACACTTATCATAGTTAGTCTACTAAGTACATCTGCTACCCTATTAGCCTTGCCCAGGTAGTAAAGAACACTCATATGATAGTCCTTAAGTAGCTCCAACCACCTCCTTTGCCGAATATTGAGGTCTTTCTCCGTGAACACATATTGCAAGCTCTTGTGATTCGTGAATACATCCATGTGGAACCCATAAAAGTAATGCTGCCATATCTTCAAGGCAACACCACCACGGTAAATTCAAGATCACGGGTCGGGTAATTCTTCTCATGAACATTCAACTATCTTAAGGCGTATACTATCACCTTCCCATGCTGCATCAACACACATCCCAATCCGACTCGCGAAGCATCACAATACACAACAAAACCATTTGTACCCTCAGGTAGGGTCAACACTAGTGCTGAAGTGAGTCGAGTCATAAACTCTTTGTGCTTTTCTCACAAGCCTACGACCATTGAAACTTCACCTTCTTTTGAGTCAACTTAGTCAATGGTGCGGCAATAGATGAAAATCCCGCTACAAATCTCCGATAGTGACCCGCTAAGCCCAAAAAGCTCCTAATATCTTATGGGTTCACCGGTCAGGGCCAATTCTTTACTGCCTCGATCTTTTGAGAGTCTACTTTTATGCCCTCATATGATACCACATGGCCTAGAAATGCCACCGAGTCCAACCAAAACTCACATTTGCTGAACTTTGCATACAACTAATGATCCTTGAGGGTCTAAAGCACTATTCTCAAGTGAGCGACATGCTCCTCCTTGTTCCGAGAGTATATAAGGATTTCATCATTGAACACAATCACGAACATGTCCAAATATGCCTTGAAAACCCTGTTCATTAGATCCATAAAAGCTGCAGGGGCATTGGTTAGTCCAAGAGACATAACAAAAGATTCTTAGTGACCATACCGAGTCCTAAAAGTGGTTTTTGATATGTCACTCTCTCGAACCCTGAGCTGGTGATATCCGGACCTGGGAACAATATTGGAGAAACATTTTGCACCCTGAAGTTGGCTAAACAAATCATCGATCCTCGATAAAGGATATCTGTTGTTGATGGTGACCTTGTTAAACTGGCTATAATCAATGCACATGCGAAGAGAACCATCATTCTTACGAACGAATAGGAAAGGTGCATCATGAGGACTTACTCATCCTAATAAAGCCTTTATCTAATAGATCCTTCAACTGATCCTTCAACTCTTCTAGCTCGGCTGGAGCCATAAGGCAGAATGGATATATGCTGCATTTCTGGAAGAAGATCTATACCGAAATAAATCCCCCGCTCGAGAGAGACACCTGGCAAATCATCAGGAAAGACCTCTAGATACTCACGTACTACTAGTATGGACTGGATAGTCGGGGTTTTGCACTCCACGTCCTTAACCCTAAGTAGATGGTACAAAAAAACCCTAGAAGTCATCTTCCTATCCTCAAGGTAGGAAATAAATCGACCTAGAGGCTCACCCGGAAATCTAAACTCTACTGACTGAGTCCTACAATTAACTGAAGCGTAGCTTGCAAATAACAAATCCATACCGAGAATAACATCAAAATCGATCATGGCTAACTCTATTAAGTTTGCTGAGGTAACCTTATGAAGAACTGAGACCGGGCAATCTCTATATACCCGTCTAGCTATAATTGAGTCTCCTACTGGAGTAGAAACTGAGAAGGGGTCTGATAAGACATCGAGCCTTACTCTGAAGCTACTATCCACATAAGGTGTCACAAAACACAAGGTAGCCCGTGCATCTAACAAAGCATAAACAACAACATGAAAGACTCTCAACATACCAGTAACTACATCTGGTGAGGCCTCCTACTCATGACGTGTGTCTAAGGCATAAAATTTGTTCTAGCGCTGCCTGCCAACTGTGCTAGTAGATGCCCCCTGATGTGTTGTGCATGAGGGAGGGGATGTTGAACTAGAAGCTGGGCCTCGACCCCCAACCCGATCCTGTCTCGCAGCGGGATAATCTCTAAGCATATTTACCAATTGCCAACATCCAAAACAAATTCCTGACCCCGCCAAGCACTAGCCTATGTCTCCTCGATCGCACCTGTGACAAGCTGGAATGCTGGAGTTTGCGGGCCTACTGCTATGACCCCTAGAGCCTAAAGCTCGCCCTCTCTGATTATGTCTGAGCCTAGATGGCACACTCAATGCTGAAGAAGCTGGGGCTAATGATCTCTGGTGGGTCTGTTGTCGATGCCCACCATCAGACCTCTATAGAGAGAACCTTTAGTCCTTTTTCCTAGCCCTCTTGGCCTCCCTCTCCCTCGATTGTACCGCCTCCATCTGCTGAGCATACAACACAATGCGAGGGAAGTCCAAGTCCTGATGGAGCATAGTTTTCCTGCAGTCCTTGTCAAAATATCTTGCTATACCATGCACAAATCTGCTCACCCGTGCCCGCTGGTTGGCCAGTAACTCTGGGCATACTTTGATAAGTGGGTGAACTCAAGGGCGTACTCCATAACAGTCATCCTTCCTTTATTTAAATTCAAGAACTCAGTTTCTTTTTACTCCCTCATCTCTAGAGGGAAGAACTAATCTAGGAATGAAACCTGAAACTCCTCCCATGAGATCGGGTCTACTCTTGTGACCCTTTTTTCCTTCCAATGGTGGAACCAAATGTTACACCTCATAAATTCTTGACATTTTCATGGCCTATTTGTATGTTTCTTAAGAGTTTTAGAATGCCATACGTGCTAGAAAAAGGGCCCAGGGAGAGACCGGACAAGCGCCAATGGAGCTGCCTATTTTCAGTAAGTATCAGTATTATTGTCTATTTTTAGTTATGTTTAGTTATTGCTTTGCATACTCGGTACCAATGGTACTAACGCCCATTTGGGGGTGCTTCATTACTTGCCTGCAGGTACTCATAGACGAGGAGTTGATCCCTCGTAATTCCAGCCAGCACATACTTTTGTTGTATTGTATGGGTAGGTCGGGGCCCTGTCCCGACCATCTTATCAGTATTCTTAGAGGCTTGCAGATTGTATATTCCATGTGGTTAGTTGTACCGGTCGTGTGAGGTCGTGTCTATGTTTTAGTTTGTTTATGATGGTCGTGTGGGGCCTTATTCAGTTAATAGTTCGTGACCTTGCCGGTCATAGAGTAGTTTAGCATTTCATTCAGCGTTCTAGTGAAACTAGTCAGCATGGTGGCCTTGTCGGCCTGCATAGGTTCCTTTATACTACTGTTGTTCTGGTTAGCTGTTGTTGTCTTACAGGTGGCTATAGGCCTTGTCGGCCGGAGGATGTATTTACAGTCATTATATAGCCTGTTGGTTCCATGAACGCAGAGTTAGAGTCAGCCTGGCACCAGAAGTGCTTAGGGTCAATAGTCCTACAGTCTAGGTCTTAGTAGGGCACCAGGTGCCAGTCATGCCTCCCAAGGCGTGGCGTAGAAAACTTGGTATCAAAGCAGGTCGTATCCCAAGAAGTATGCAAGCCGTGCTAAGTAGAGTCTTATCTATGGATGTGTTGTGCACCACATACCATAGGCAGGAGGCTGCAAGGCATGATAAGATGGTCACTCTTTCTTCATAATCAGTCGTGCCATAGAGTAGTACAATATAGGGTTGAGTCCCTAAAACTTATTATACTCTTTGTTTACAGATAAAATGGCAGACTAGCGACATCCTGTCACTAGTAGAAGATTGGATACCATAGCAGGAGAAGGCACCAGCAGGATGCCTCAGCCTCACTTAGAATTAGCCCTATTTGAGGCCGATACAGAGGCGTCATCTCGACCTTCATAGCAGTCCCCACCCCACCAGGAGCCACTCGAGACGACATTACCTCCGACAGTTCCTGTACCTACACCATCCGACTAGGAAATTCGATGTGCTGTAGTTATGTTGGCACAAATGATAGCTACTTAGTGCCAGTCAGTGCCACCCATAACAGCAGAGTCATCAGGTAGGCCTGGCAGTTCGAGGGTACGAGAATTTTTGGCACTAGGTCCCCCGTAGTTCATAGGGTCGGACCAAGCAGAGGACCCCCAGGACTTCCTGGATCAGATGCAGAGAATCTTCTGAGTCATGCATGTGACATCTATAGAGTCAGTTGAGTTAGCGGTATTCCGACTGCGGGATATTGCTTTGTTGTGGTATGAGAGTTGGGAAAGGTCTCGAGGGAGAGATGTTGCCCCTCTGACCTGGTCCAACTTTTCAGAGGCTTTCCTTGACCGTTATCTTCCACGAGAAATCCGACAGGCCCGGATGGACCAGTTTTTGCACTTGGAGAAGGGGCAAGAACTGTATGGGAGTATGCCCTATAGTTTGATTCCTTCGCCCGCTATGCTCCAGCCTTTGTGGACACCATGCCATCTAGAGTCCACCGGTTTATTATGGGTCTGAACCCAGAATATATTGAGGCATGGATGATAGCTACGCTATGAGAAGATATGGATATTGCTTGGGTGCAGGCCTTTGCCCAGACTATTGAGGGCCTTAGACAGCGGCAACAGGATAGCAGAAGAATAAATCAGGATTAGCACCACAGGGATAAACATATGAGATACAGGGGGAGATTTGGAGAGGGCCTAGGCCACGTTTTCATATAGGCCCCCTAGACCCCACCTCCATAAAAACAGCATAGGGGTAGATTTGTTCGCCGGGGACAAACAGAGTCCGGCAGGAGTTCTCGAATGGTAGATTCACCCTAGCAGAGGAGGGCAGAGCAGAGCAGGTATACACCCCCAACTTACCCTATTTGCAGTCGACACCACACTGGAGCTTGTAGATATGGCTCCATAGGGTGTTATATATGTGGGTAGGAGGGTCATGTCATGATAGACTGTCTAGCCAGGGGTCAGGGTAACCAAGATAGACAGGACAGGGCATCAGCAGGGCCGCGAGCTCCAGCAGCCTCAGCAAGGCGTAGGCCCTCAGCCCAGAAGGCAGGGGCCGAGGCAGATCAGGGGCCTCGAGTTCAGGTACGGGCCCAAGCCGTACCTATGCATTATTAGGGAGGCAGGACTCAGAGGCATCTCCAGATGTGGTAACAGGTATGATGACTATTTGCTCTCACCCTGCTTATGTATTGATTGATCCAAGATCTACCTTGTCCTATGTTACCCCATTTGTGGCTCGAAAGTTCAGTGTTGTACCAGAGTTGCTTCAGCAACCCTTTTCAGTATCTACACCTGTTGGTGACTCAATCATAGCCAGAAGGGTTTATCGAGGGTGTACAGTAGAGCTTGCTGCCCGTCAGACCACAGTAGATCTGGTAGAATTAGAGATGATTGATTTCGATGACATTATGGGTATGGATTGGTTAGTGCCGTGCTATTCCAATGTAGAATGCTGGACCAAGACAGTTCGATTCCACTTTCCAGGGGAGGAAGTACGAGAGTGGAAGGGCAGTACTGCTACGCTAAAAGTTAGGTTTATTTCCTACCTTCAGGCAAGGAAGTTGATAGCTAAGGGATGCATTTGCCACATAGTCAGAGTCCAGGATGTGTGGGTAGAGCCTCTGACTCTCCAGTCTATTCCACTGGTTAATGAATTCTCCGACGTATTCCGAGATGAGCTACCTGGTATTCCCCAAGAAAGAGAAATAGATTTTGCAATTGATTTGCTACCAGGAACTTAGCCCATATCGATCCCTCCGTATCGTATGGCTCCTGCTGAACTCAGAGAACTAAAGGAGCAGCTGAAGGATCTGTTAGATAAGGGCTTTATTAGGCCGAGTATTTCACCTTGGGGTGCGCCAGTTCTGTTTGTGAGAAAGAAGGATGGCTCCCTCCGCATGTGTATAGACTACCGGCAGTTGAACAAGGTTATAGTCAAGAATAAGTATCTTCTTCCCAGAATAGATGATTTGTTTGATTAGTTAGAGGGGGCCAGATATTTCTCCAATGACTTACAGTCCGGATATCATCAGGTTCGAGTTCGTGAAAGGGACATTCCGAGGAGACCAGATATGGCCATTTTGAATTCCTAGTCATGTCCTTTGGGCTGGAGAATGCTCCCGCAGTATTCATGGACCTGATAAATAGCATCTTTAGAACATACCTAGACCTGTTCGTGATAGTGTTTGATGACGATATTCTTGTGTATTCTCGCTCAGAGGCAGACCATCAGGATCATTTGCGGACAGTGCTCCAGATTCTCAGGGACCGTCAGCTATATGCCAAGTTCTCTAAATGTGTATTTTGGCTAAACTCAGTAGCCTTCTTGGGGAATATCGTGTCGGATGCTGGTATACAAGTAGACACACAGAAAATAGAAGCAGTAAAAACATGGCCCAAACCTACCACTCTGACCGAAGTACGCAGTTTTCTGGGATTAGCAAGGTACTACAAAATATTTGTTGAGGGATTCTCCACCATAGCGGCACCTCTCACTAAGTTGATGCAAAAAGCAATAAAGTTTCAGTGGATGGAGGCATGTGAGCAGAGTTTCCAGGAATTGAAAGACAGATTCACCTCCGCCCCAGTGTTAGCATTGCCAGAAGGTATAGAGGGTTATGTAGTTTATTGTGACGCTTCTGGTGTTGAGATAGGATGTGTGTTGATGCAACATGGTAAAGTAATTTCTTATGCTTCAAGACAACTGAGGAAACACAAAATGAGTTATCCTACCCATGACCTGGAACTAGCCGCAGTGATCCACGCCCTAAAGATGTGGAGACATTACTTGTATGGCGTCCATGTGGATATTTTCACTGATCAGAAGAGCCTACAGTATATCTTAACTCAGAGAGAGTTGAATTTGCAGCAGCGTCGCTGGTTAGAGTTGTTGAAAGATTATGATGTAAATATTCTGTGTCACCCGGGAAGAGACAACGTAGTAGCAGATGCCCTTAGCAATAAGTCTATGGGGAGTTTGTCATACTTGCAGCTCGAGCAGCGGGAATTAGACCGAGAAATACACCAGCTAGCCAGTTTATCCATTCATGTAGTAGAAATAGAGGACAACAGAGCGGTAATTCAGAACACCACAGAGTCATCATTAGTTGTGGAGGTAAAGGAACGGCAGTATGAAGATCCTGACCTGGTTCATCTTAAAGACAGAGTTCAGCAAAGAAAATCACCGGATTTTTAGGTAACTGAGGATGAAGTGTTGCAATGTAAGGGCAGCCTTTGTGTTTCAGATGTTGCATGGCTTCGCCAGCAAATTATGGGGGAGGTACATTACGCCCGCTATTCTCTGCAACCAGGCGCAACGAAAATGTACCACGATATCAAAGAAATCTATTGGTGGCTAGGTATGAAGAGGGAAATAGAAGAATTCATAGCCCAGTGTACTAACTGCCAGCAAGTAAAAGCTGAACACCAGAAACCAGGCGGATTGACTCATGACATAGCTATGCCTCTTTGGAAGTGGGAAGCAGTAAATATGGTTTTTGTAGCAGGATTACCCCATACCAGGCATAGAAATGAGTCAATTTGGGTAATTGTTGACAGACTGACAAAATCAGCTCATTTTCTGCCAGTAAGGGCTACTTTCTCTGTCGAAGATTATGCTGAGTTGTATATCATAGAAATAGTCAGACTGCACGGTGTTCTAGTGTCTATTATCTCTGATAGAGGGGCACAATTTCCAACCAAATTTTGGCAATCATTTTAGAGAGGCCTGGGAACATAGATTAACCTGAGCACAGCTTTTCACCCTCAGACAGATGGGCAAGTACAACACACTATTCAGACGCTCGAGGATATGTTGCGAGCATGTGTGTTGGACTTTAGAGGTAGCTGGGATGAGCACTTACCACTTATTGAGTTCTCTTATAATAACAGTTACCATTCAGCTATCCAGATGGCGCCTTATGAGGAATTGTATGGGTGAAAGTGCAAATCGATAGTTGGCTGGTTTTAAGTAGGAGAGTCAGCGCTGATTGGGCCGGATATTATTCATCAGTCAGAGGAAAAGGTAAAGCTTATCAGAGAACGCCTACTGACTGCTCAGAACCACCAGAAATCGTATGGTGATGTGCGACGCAGAAACTTGGAATTTAATGTGAATGAATGGGTATTCTTGAAAGTCTCTCCAATGAAAGGGGTGATGAGATTCGGCAAGAAAGGCAAGCTCAGCCCGAGATTTATTGGGCCTTATCAGATTCGCCGAAGAATAGGCCAAGTGGCATACGAGTTGAACTTACCTCCAGAATCAGAGTCTGTTCACCGAGTTTTCCATGTGTCCATGTTGAGGAAGTATATAGGAGACCCCTCAAGAGTTAACCCAGTTTAGGATGTCCAGGTTACGGAGGAGCTGGCTTATGAAGAGGTTCCAGAGGCCATACTGGACCGGCAGATTCGCAGATTAAGAACTAAAGATGTTGCTTCTGTCAAGGTATTATGGCGTAACAGGAAAAAAGAGGAAATGACTTTGGAAGAAGAGGAAGATATGAAAGTCAGATATCCTTAGTTATTTCATACTTAATCAGCCAGAGTTATGTTAGTATTGTTGTTTTATGAGTTGCCTTATATTTTTGGGTATAAATGAAATAGTTGACTCTAGTCTATTGTGTGATGAATACTATAGTATTGTGTGGAATACCTGTATTGGATTTTTCTGCGTTTCAGGATTTTTGAGGTAGTCCATATTACAAGGGAAACTCTGCCAAAATTTTTCGAGAATAAGTCAAGTAAGTTGAGATTCCTGTGAGCAGGAGTTTACATTCGAGGATGAATGTTCTTAAGGGGGGAAGGATGTTACACCCCATAAATTCTTGAAATTTAGAAGGCCTATTCGCATGTTGGTTAAGAGTTTTAGAATGCCATACGTGCTAGAAAAAGGCCCGGGGAGAGACCGGACAAGCGCCAACTCGAAGTGTCGCAAGGCAAATGCGACTTATAAATCGCATTCGACAAATGCGACTTAAAGGCCCCAAGTATATAAGCTCCCACTTCGGTTTTTAAGAGATAATTATCAATATTTCCAGTGAGTAAACCAAAGAACAGTAGAAAAATAGAGAGGATGAAGGTTTCCATTAAAATACCTTCCGTTTACGCTGTTAAACACAGTCCAAACTCAAATTAACTTCGGGTAGCTAAGTATAAAGCTGCAGGGAGCATTTCTACGGTGTTAGTTTCGTGAAACTCGGCTGGCGAATCGTCTCCTACCGAGCTAAGGTAAGTGGAATTTCTCCAAATTAGCGTCAATATACTCCTAGCACTAAAGTGAGTATTTCTCCCTTCTAGACTTCCGAGAAATAGCGAGTTCTCGGTTGTTTTTTGATAAGTCAATGTTTGGGCAGTATATATATTCAAAGTAGTGTTTTCTTCTAGAATATTGATGAATTTAGTTATATTTACTATGAATATGAATGAACTTACGCCAGTTAGTCGAGAATTCGGCAAGTGAGGTACGTAAAGCCAGTTTCTTCGGCAAGATAGTAATTCTAGTATAGTAAAATAGAATAAATTCCAGAAGAATGTTTCAAAGCCGAGTATTATGCCTAGTGTGAATTCAGTAAGCATGCTTGAATAATTATTATGTAATATTAAGAATAAAAGTCAGTAAATTAGTATCAGACAGTGAGATATTATTCCAGACTCAGTATAACTCAGTATCAAATTCAGTATAATTCAGCAAGGGATTCAGAATAGAATATCAGAAAATGGATAGTATTTTCAGATTTAATATATATGTTATATGTGATTATTGTTGTTTGTAGAGACCTAATTGTTCTATGTTGGGCACCCTTAGAGCTTCCTTGCTGCCCCAGAGTTAATAGCTGTGTCGACTCGCCCGCCAGAGGGTGAGGATACATCACTCCAAGGAGTGGCATGCCATCCGCCAGAGGACAAAGATGGGATGTAGCATTCCCCATAGCAGACTGATCAGCATTATAGCATACCCCTGTCGAGCGCTTGCGCCCAGGGCACAGACTACATATTATAGATCACAAATCTTAGATTACAGTTTATAGGAGTCCTCCGGACTCAGATACAGCTATAGTCAGGGGCCCATAGAGCCCAAGTTGCATAACCAGGGGGCTGGCGGGATGCTTATAGTTACTAGATGAGTGGAGTGAATTGTTATTTTTGGATGGTGACCTGAGTAGGGGTATATATATTGCATGTTGATTGGTACCTTCTGGCTTATGGGGGTTGGTATAGGTTCTTGTATGCTATATGTGTTATTTATTAAATTGATAGATAGTAGGACGCCGCATTGACAGGTATGATTCTCACCTTCTCTCCAGTACAGTTAAGCTTAGTTTAGATTCTGCCATCCCAGACAGTCTTATCCATTTTCTTTTATTTAGTAACTATCTATATTGCTGTCTATTTTCAGTTATGTTTAGTTATTGCTTTGCATACTCGGTACCAGTGGTACTGACGCCCGTTTGGGGGCGCTGCATTACTTGCCTGTAGGTACTCATAGACGAGGAGCCGATTACTCATAATTCTAGCCAGCACACGGAGTCATCAGCTCCTGTCATCCGGAGCTTGACAGCTAGAGGTTTATTCCTTTTCTTTTGTTGTACAGTATGGGTAGGTTGGGAGGCCCTGTCCCGACCATCTTATCAGTATTCTTAGAGGCTTGCAGATTGTATATTCCCTATGGTAAGTTGTATCAGTCGTGTGAGGCTGTGTCTATGTTTCAGTTTGTATATGATAGCTGTGTGGGGCCTTATTTAGTTAATAGTTAGTGACCTTGCCGGTCACATAGTAGTTTAGCATTTGATTCAGCATTTCAGTGAAACTAGTCAGTATGGTGGCCTTGTCGGCCCGCATAGGTTCCTTTATACTACTGTTGTTCTGGTTAACTATTGTTGTCTTACAGGTGGCTATCGACCTAGTCGGCCGGAGGCTGTATTTACAGCCGTTATATAGCCCATTGGTTTGATGAACCCAGAGTTAGAGCCAACCTGGCACTAGAAGTGCTTAGGCTGAGTACTCCAGCAGTCCAGGTGTTAGTAGGGCACCAGGTGCCTTTCATGCCTTCCAAGGCGGGGCGTGACATCAAATATGCGCAACCCCTTTTAACTGGTAGGAGGCCAACTCTGAGCACTCAACACTACTCACCCCCAAAACCTGGGAGATCTTGACAAGCTCATCAATGAAATCATACGGGTCCTCATCTACGTTGGACCCCAGAAACTCTAGAGGGTTCATTCTCAAGAAGTCTCGGACTCTGGCCGCCGCTGCATTACCATTTTGAGGAACATGCGCAACGGCCTGTTGATTGACCTGAGCAGTCAAGGCCTGCGCAAGCTTCTGAATGGTAGCTCAGAACTCAGCATGAGCAGCTGGCTCCAGTGGCTGAGGCTCCTGAACTGGTGGGGCTGGCTGATGCCCATGACCGTTTCCATCCTCGTGGACCTTACCACCTCGATTCCTCTATCCATTCATCCTTCGAGGAGCCATGATTCTTTAATCGTGAATAGCACGAATTATAAGGATAGAAAGGCTTTTCACCGTATGATATAGATCCTCAAAGAAGGGAACATTTCCTAAAACGTCTACTAGCCTCTTCATCATAAGAATGGCGCACTTCACACCCATGAAAAAGACTCTACCTAATGCGACTTTCAGACTCCCTAGGACACATCAAACCTATGGCTCTGATAGCAAGATTGTCACAACCCAAGCGTAGACCCAGATCATAGACACGGGATAAGGGACCCCGAGAGACCACAAGTCGACTCATGGCTTAAACATTAAACTAACTAATTTAATAATTATGAAGAAAACATAATTATAACTCAGCGAAAGTCTCATACAATAGCACATCAGAATAATATTCAAAGCTTTACATACATAAGTCTAAAAGCCTCTAATCTGGATGAGTTGATGGGACAAGACCCCAACTAACTCAACAATACTAAAACATAAAGTACATATAGGAAAATGATAGTCTAGTCCTCGAAAGATGAGGACTCGCCAACCAAATAGGTGCTAACGTTGATAAGTGACTACAAGTGGGGCTGAACTTGAGAACCAGGTCCTGCATCAAGAAACGATGCAGCATAGAAAGTCTGCGGTCAGTACATGAAATGTACCGAGTATGCAAGGTAAGTAAAACTGCTCTAGCAATGTAAATCATTTAAAAACATTTCATGAATATTATAAGCTTTCATGCATAGACTCGACAACATATGAAAATGAAGATCAACATTATCCTTTGACAAAGCTCAACAATGAGATACATCTCAATTATACATTCATGCATATGAGAAGCTCTATTCAGAAACATACCACAAGCTCAATCATAGGTTGGAGCATCCACTCCAAATCATGTGGTAAGCTACATGTAGAATTATTTAACTTGACATACCACAAGCTAGAATTTATGAAAAATTGGGAAATTTCACTTCAAACAATGTGGTAAGCTTATGTCAGGAAAATCCTTACTTTAAATCATCATGTGGGCATTGCCCAAAGCTTTATCATACTAGGATCTACACATTTTATTTTGAAAACAACATCATAATCATGGGTAGCTTTAGAAACATACTTTTCATCATTAAATCTCAGAATCATCATGCATTTAACATCATTCATTACTTTTATGAGCTTATCATCCATGGGAATTTTAGATTCAAGATTTGGAAAACAATTTGGGCATTGAAAACAATTTCGAATCTGCCCAAGCTTTACAATTCATCAATATAAATTTAATCTAACCATACCCATGCATAGAAATTGTAGAATTATACAATTTGGGTAAAACCCCATACTTGATCATAGACCTTTAATTATATTTTGAAAGAGATTGGGCATGGGTGTGGAAGAAAACACCCAATTAACACACTACATACCTGGAAGGGATGATTCTACCGCCTCACTGATTACCCAATGAGAAATTGGAAGAAAACCCTTTAGAAAAGCTCTTGATAACCTCCTAAATTTTATAAATTTGCATGCATGGAAGGAATACACATAGAATAGGTTTTCCCTACTAAAATCCTCCAACAAGAGCCTTATAGAACGTAGTATAGGGCCTTAGGACGAAGGAAAGATGGAAATACCCTTACTGATTACGCAGAAAAAATGCTTACTGGACCAAACAACGGATGACCCTACAGTTCATTGGAGGATACCATGACCCGTGGTGTCTACTCGTGCTTTGCACTATCTAGGCTAGACCTCGGCTCACACAATGACCTAAACAATGGGTTGTTCAATCCTACAATGGGTTTTCCAATAATCCGTTGTTTCCTTCATCAAACTAGGCGCTCTCTTCAACCACGAGCCTTACGACGACTCTTACTAGAACCCACGAGTCGTAATCTCATTCCATCACATACGCCGACCACCTTAATAAGCTGACAATAGCTGCTCACCACAATCTGTGGTACCTCACAATGGGTCATTGGGTGGCCCGTGGCGTCCCTGAACCTCAAGTTCAACTCTCATCACGGTTCCATACGACGACTCGTTGTTACCTACAAGGAGTCATTGGATCGGTCATTGTCTCCCCTGACCCACAACCAGAAACCTTTCACGACTCACTCCCACAGGTCCTAGGTTGATTCCACAAGTCGTGGAACCTCTTTTTCTACAACAATTTCCCATCTTTTAGCAGTTTTGCATTTTAGCTTCCCGTGCCTACTCCTATGCAATTTCGGGGTATTACAGTAATTTACCAACTCATATCAGGCTTTTAAAAATGAGTTTTTGCATAGTTTTCAAATCATTTAAGATGATTTTATGCTCTTTCTCCTTAGTTTTACAGGTATTTAATTTGAGGAGAGAAAGCAAGAACTTGGGCAAAAGAATGGGATTTAAGAAGAGGATTGAAACTTGACTAAATGGGACCGGCGCTCCACCGAATAGAGCCGGCGAAACGCCAACTAAAAGCAGAAGCTACTAGCCAAGAGTGGAATAAGCACCGACAGAACGCGAGTCAGCACTAGCGAACCACTGCTGCTAGTGCTTATTGGACCAAGAATTCACTGCCCATGCACCTGTAAAGCAGTAGCATTCCGCGTATGGGAACTGAGTGAACACCAGTGACTCAGAAGTGGCATCGCCTGTAGGAAGGGAAAAATCATCTATCACGGATATTTAGGAGCATTTTGACCAATTTATATACATTCTTTAGGGAACTACCAGATATACTTTTCTAGACCGGTAGAGAGTAGAAAGTAGAGAATAGTGAATAGCTTTTTGCTCATCTTTTTCTTATTGAATATAAAAAAACCTCCATTAAAAAGCATTTGTGATCTTAAATTTAGCTATTGATGATGTTGATTTTTAATATAATTGAGTGTTTTTTAACCAATTAGTAGCTAAATCTCCTCACTAGGGGTGTGTGCATGAATTGGGGCAAAATTGGATTGGGTATTTCTTGAGTAATATTTTAGTTATTTATTTGTTATAAATATATTGTTTTCTCCCAATTTATAATGGATTTACCCATAAATGAAAATGTGTGTGTCGATTACTTATTGGTTTTTTGCTTGAAAAAGAGAAATGGAATATGGGTGAGAAAGCAATAGTGGGAAATTGGGTATTGGTTATGTGGAGTTAGGCTAGACATAGCTTAAATCCATGTCCATGAACCCATGAGATATTTGAGGCTGCAAATAGCTCAAAAATCTAACCCAAGTCTTCACTGTTTTATTGTTTGGGACCTTTTGGTTTGAGAAAATCCGAGGCGAAAGACACCACCATGGTTGAAAAACTTTGTGTGTGATATTGTCCATGACTATTTACAATTATGAGTAATTAATTGATTTCCTAGTTAGTTACAGTCCAATTAATTCCCTATTACAAAGCATACTCCTAGCTTTTGCTCATATTTGTAATTCAAGTTGGTTATCGTGTCGGTTGATCAATAGCTGATTGCATTTTAGTAGTGTTATTGCAAACCCCCAAATTTTACTTCCTTTTTTATAATACGAGGATGTTCTATAGTTTATTTGATCAAAAACTTTGGTGCAATCTAAGTGCATTCACTATGGGATTCGACCCCAACACTCGTCGCGTATATTTGTTTTGCCAACGATCGTTTACACTCTCTCTTCATGAGGAGTGAATTTTGACGTTATCAGTGACAAACTTGGTATTAAAAGTGTAGAAAGTTGTGGCTAGTAGAGTCTTTCTTATGGTTATATTGGGCACCATACTTATAATTATGAGGCTATAGGACATCTAAAAGTTGTTTCTCTTTAATTACTAATAGTTCATGCGATAGAGCGAGGTCATAAGTATTGTGATATCTAAGTCATATTATTGTTTCATAATATGCCTGTGACGAGGAAGATGACTACTTGATTGATTGGCACAGCCGCGGGAGAGGGTACTAGTCACCCTCTAGTGTATTAGGGAGACATGATAGAGGGTCAGAGAAAGTGCCTTGTCCAAGGTGCAACAGTTCGTCTAGCCCCAGTTTGACAAGTAGACCTCCCGCTCCACCAGCACCAGCAATACTTGAGGGTGATAGAGTGGTAGCCCCTCCCGTGCCTGTGGTACCTCTGGTTGCTCCGAAAGGATAGGGTCTTGAGGGAGCCATTAGGTAATGGATAATATTGCTGCTAGATAGAAGCGATAGTTGGAGGCGATGGATGGAATGGAGGTCAGGCAGCTGAGAGTTATAAAGCCTGTTAGTTCTTGGGTTTCATCCCTCCAGTGTTTACTGGATCAAACACAAGTGAGGACACTCAGGATTTCATTGATCAGACCTATAGAGTGTTGAAGGTCACGGGGGTGATCGATAGAGAAGGGGTAGAGTTGGCCGCATTCAGACTACATGATTTTTCTATTATATGGTATAAGGATTGGGTTCGATTAAAAGGTGTTGGTGCATAGCTAACTGAGAGGGAGGAGTTCTCTATGGCCTTTACATATAAGTTTCTACCTCGGGAGCTTCGATAGGCTCGAGCTGAGCAATTTTTGCATTTAGAGTAGGGTAGTATAAGTGTGCAGGAGTATTGCCTTTGGTTTAATTCTTTGGCGAAGCGTGCTCCACACCTAGTTCAGATGATGGAGGATAGAGTTCACTGATTCGTGTTACGGCTGGGGCTTCACATAGCTCGAGATTTTTGGGGGTGTCTACCTAGGAGCGTCTTGACATTGCATTTTGGGGTGTCTACCAAGGAGCGTCTGGACATTGCACGGATATAGATTATTACTCATACGACCAAGGATTTGGTCCACATAATTAGTTATACTTGTAGGGGACAGGAGCATATGAAGAGGGCCAGAACTGTGAGGTCTTATAGTGAGTCTTTAATACCTCGAAAGTCACTAAGATTAGACCCAAGGGTTGAATTAGAAGAATCAGGAAAATCTGCACTAGGTCACAGAATGACTTGTCAGTTGACTCGTTAGGTCACTTGATGAATCGTTGAGTGACCCTTTAGGTGGTGTCAGACTAGCGAAAAGTCGTTGTCTGTGGATCACTCGGATGATGTGACGACTCGTTATGTGACACAATGAGTCATTAGTAGGCTATTGTATGTTGAGTAAGTTGTAGTTCAAGATACTTAATGGGTGAAGGAACGAGTCGTGATGCTACTTCAGAACTCGGCAAGTGGGTTTCTCTCATGATGGCAGAAAAAGTAGGATGGAACTTCTAGTGGTGACGATGATAGGGAACGACGAGTCCTGTAGTGGGATAAGGAGTCATCCAATCCCTCGTTAGGACTGGCAGGATCACTTTAGCAAGACAGTCATTAGGGGTGTTGATAACATTTAAACTCATAGTCTTGATAAAGTATGAAGCCGACGTTATCAATAAAGAACCTAACAAAGGTTGGGGTCGAACACAGAGGGAATATGGTAAGAACTATACTAATGTAGATATTTATGATTTTAGGTATGTTATCTCCAAATTGGGGATTTTATAAAGAATGGTTGTAAAACAAGATTTAAAATTAGTGGTTGTTTATCAAGATTTGAAATTAACTAGGGTAAATATTCCCATGGGTTCATAACTACTTCGGGTTTACATTCGTGATCTATCCTAATGCATTCTTATAGAAATGATAAATAGGTTTCATCCAAAGGATTTGTTCGTCTCTATTGGATGACTATACTCAATCAAGGGTTAGGTTTCATGAGCAATTTCAACTTAACCATTATCAATTTGTTCTAAATTAAGTATCTTGTCATCGTAGCTCAAGTTATATAATGAACATAAAATTCAAGCCTTTATTGTAATTCTCTTTTCCTAATCTCTACTTCTCTAGGTTTAATAAAGTAAAGAATTCAGACAAGTCCTAACGTTGTGCTTCTTTAAGAAATGTTAAAGATGAAGAGAATACAATACAAGCATTTAGCATTGGTTTCAAATAACTTTGTGTAAACCTAGTTTGTTAATACATCATGATTGCCACAACCCTAGTTGTGGAGGTTTTAGCCTCTCATGATTGTAAGATAATTGAAAGTATTAATAGACAAACACATAAATTAATACTTACAACGATGTTTGAAAGAAAACCAGCTTTGAATATTTCAAGAAAAGATGATGAGCAAATTCAAGAACAATTTGCGAAAATCAAAGTTAAGGTCTCAAATATTGCTCCCCGATATTGTCAATAACATATTACAAATTGAAAATGGATGGCCTCTCAACTAAAGGAAACCTATAAATCATTTATACAAATAATGAAATACTTTTCCTATGTTAATAGGGAAATATCCAAATCTAGCGCCGACTCCTCATATGACCTGTAACAAGATTGTACGGGTCATTCCTTGTCTCGTACATCCCTTGGCTTCTGCAGAATTTGGCTAAGTGTTGGCCTCTAGTACGACTCGTAACAAGATCCTAGGAGTCGTACAATTAAGTCATGGTTTGATACACAGAACTTTAGCATTGTCTAATAATTTATAAAAATGTCTTGGTACACCTCGTACCTTGCTCCTATGACTCGTAACAGCTTGCCGTAATATTAGGTCTACCATGTCCCAAAAATCTCTAAAGTTTTCCACGGCTCCTGGTATTGGTCGTAGGTAGATGTTACGATCCATAATTGCTACCCGTACTAGGAGATTTCAACTGTGAAAATTTCTCTGAAGTTTTCTATGACTCATGTTAGGGCTCGAACCAGGATGGTACAGCTCGTACCAAGATGGTACGGCTTGTACCAAGAGTCATACATTGCCTTTGCCTTGTACCAATCTTCTAGACTTTCCCATGAATCTCAGTATGGCTCATACAATATTGGTACAACTCGTACTGAGATCCGTACATGGCCTAAAATCTACACTTTTGTGCATCTTCTGCACATTTTAACTCTAACACCTATTTTCCCTAAAAAAATAGTAAAACCACCTCATATCCATATAAACACACCTAAGTCGATATGATTTTCCCAGTTTTAAGATTCGAAATTCCTATAAACTCACAACACATTATCTCCCTTAGTTTAATACATTTTCATGTCCTCAGAAAAAGAAAAAAAAACTAATAACGATGCTTAACTAGAAAGTAAACCTAGAATACCTATCAACCAACACAACAAAATTTGCACTATGAACTATTACCAACTATTGACCCTTTTTCTGTTCAAACTAAGTTAGCTATGCACACATGTAACCACAATCAATGACAGACAAGGATCTAGATATGGCATCCAACTATTAGTAGAGAATTGAGCTATCACTGATGTTATTCACATAGATAAATGGTAAAATGCAACACAAACCAGTTATAATCAAAGTAAAAAACTCCCCAACACTAACAGATATAGAATATAATGAACTTAGGACTAAATAAATGGGACTCTCACTCTCCCAAAGAAGTTCTAAATACTGCACATTGGATACCATAGGATTGCCCTTATTTTCTCTACTTCGGCTCTTTAGAAAGCTAAACTAAGATCACTATAGGATTTTTTTTGGCTTGTATTGAAGGCTTCGGGTTGGGTATAATAAATATGAAATTTTAGTGACTAAACCCTCCTTGGCACTATATACTTGTGGCTCCACTTTATATCTTTCTACCCTATTTTCCAATTTTCAGCTTTTTCCTCCATTTTCTCCATTTTTATGCAATATACGGGTGTGGTGTGTTTTCAACTTTTTCATTCCTTTTTTCTATTGTATTTTCTTTTATTTTTTTCTTTTTCAGTTCTTTTTTCGTGTCTTGTCACCACACCTCGTTTTTAATGCTTTTTCCTTTCTTTTCCATTTTCACCTCCCCATAATCTATGCACCCCTGCTATAGGCACCCTCAACTTAGACATTGCCTGGGTTGAGGTTCACAACGTCAAAGAAGGGACTAGGCCAAAATAGGTTCATTATAAAAAAACAAATAGACAAGGTTGAAGGATAGTAAAAGAAAAATAGTCAATTTAAGGCTCATAATTAGGATTAAGTGATTCATCATCATTTAGTAGGGTATTCTAGGCTAAAGTGATGCATCTATTAATAACAGACTATGATCATCTCCTAACTAACTATTCTAAAGCCTGTGTAAAGACCAACCGAGCAAGTTCTAGATCCTAAATGCAGTAGCGAACCAGGTATATGACCTCACTCACTCATGGAACAGATTTGCATTGAATCAACCTATCCAGTTCATGCATGGCTAAACTACAAATACTCATGATTATAATTTAAATGCCATATAAATATTCACAAAAGTCATGCAATTGTAATTAAACTACACAACTATAATAAATTTTTTTAATAGGGTCAATTTTTCAAAAAAAACTAGTGTATTTATTGGCTGTAAAGTAATTCTAAGGTACTTATATTTAAGAAAAGAACCTAAAAAAGCCGGTTCTACTAGACAGCATACCCAATAGAAAAAGAAACATGGCAAGAAAAACCCTCGATGACTCAAAAATCCCAAAAATACAAGTACACCCTTCCCTTTTTAAAATGCATGCTTCATCCCCGAAGCATAGAATATAAAGCGCAAGGGAAAGAGACATACTTTTGGCACACTAAATGCTCCTGTCATCCCATAGAGGTGGTACCTCCGCTGCATCTGTGGCGCTAGCGGTGGCCAAAGAGGTAAAATATATCAATTGGGGGATTATTTACCACTGCATCATGCTTGATCGTTTTCGCGAGCTCAGGATCCACTATCTAGGAAGTAATGGATCTCCCCGCTCCTCTTGCTCACTCCTGCAATTCCAATATATGTGTGCCTCATGAGCTTGCAGGATCTATAGTCTCTCCCGCTTTCTTTCCTTTTTCTCATCCTTTTTCTTCTTCCTTAAGGTCTCATTTTTATCCTCCTCCAAGAACCTCTTCTTTCCTTTTCTTACACTTGTACCTAGTGGCACCCAATATATCTACGAATCAAGCTCCTCATCGAGCTCAGCATCCAACTTCGGAAGAGTGGGAGCTGCTACGATTGCCGGCTGTCTAGATGACAGCTCTGTCACTTGGCTCCGAAGAACCCCCAGCTCATCTCGGAGGCTACTAGTGTTTGGATACTCTGCCAAGCGCTCATTGAACCTACGCCCAAATCCATCTATCCTCCTATGTAACCCTGTCACGGCTTCCTCAATTTTTACTTTCACCCAAGGCTTGATGTTTTCCATGATTGAATATATTTTTTGTTCGGTGACAGTCAGCTTCTTTGATAGATTTTGGAGGAAGTATTGTGGGACAACAACATATCCCGCTGGTTTCTGGCTCGGACGACCCATCGGAGGTGTAGCAGAAGTGCGGGGAGCTTTCTTTGAATGACCGGCCTCTATAGCCGGTGTCTCGACCTGCTCCTATGAGGTGGGTGCCTTAACCTTCTCTCATCCAGTTGCTTGTGGTACCAGGACTATAGTAGGAAGTCTTGCCCAGCTCACTGAGTTCATTTAGTCACCGATCAGCCTTATGTCCACTGTCCTCTGTCCTCCAATCAACCTCCAATCCTTAGAACGCACCTTAAGACCTGCTTCCATAAATAATATGAACACGTGATTCGGGAATGGGATAGTGGTACTCAATCCCATAGCTCGATCTCGGATCTCCTCTGCAATGACCCTTGGAATGTTGATGCTGTATTTTGACATGATACATGCCACCAATGCTGCTTTGTCTTCATTGAGGGTGTTGTCTTTCACCCTTGGTGCCAAATTATAGTAAACTAGCATCCAGCAGGCCTGCGCTATGAAATTCATCGATGATTTGGTGATCTGCTTTCCACAAGTCATCCATTCCACTACTTCCTTGCCCTCGGCTAGGACTCCGTCTAACCATTTAACTTGGTTCTTCTATACCTCATGGCCTAGTTCCATTATCCTCTTTAGGGCATCTATTTTGTAGTCGAACTCAACTATCAATTTCGGTGCTCTAAATTGAGGCCCATAGTATTTGAGTGGTTGTGTTCTTAGAGATGTCAACTGGGATACCTCGCACCATCACGCTCTCAAGCTTGGGCTATTCTTTCACTTTTTGTCCACCTTTTGCTTTTTGATCCATTGTGATTAAGTAATTGACATAGAACTCTCGGACTATCTAGGGACTGTATTTCTCCGGGGTCCTAGCTATCCAATCAAATCCATTGAAGTTGAATATCCACTTCATTTACTCAACCTTATTCAAGGAATTAGTGAGGATTCGTGGTTATTCCTATATAGTTCTCCTTGGGTGATTCTTAGAGGAAAGAGCAGGACCCTACTCATAAATTTCTAGAGCACCAGCTACTCTCCACTTAATAGTACAGACTACTAGAGGTGTGGTCTCCGTGGCCTCTCCTTCCTCAGACCCTGCCTTATTGTTGCCATCTCCGGATTTGGCCTCCTCCGACCCCTCATCATTATTAGAGCCACTCCCAGACTCTTGGACCTATTCCTCAGCTCCCTCCTCAGACTGGGGAGCGTCGGTAGATATGGTTGTGGCAGCCTTGGCCTGGGCTTTAGCTTGACCCCTAGTGGTCTATGGCTCATCGGTGGCGAATGTCTCATCTTTGTACTCCTCCACTAAACCACTAGGGGAGCTTCCTTATTGTTTAGAGTCAGAGGGCACATCTCTTAATGCCCTCTGAGCAGCTATCAAGGTTCCCCCGAGCTACTTTATTAAGGCAGACTTTTGCTCATCGTCTGCATCTTTAGTCGAAAGCTATTTCTTTTATGATTCCTTCTCTCACTTCTTGAAGACTTTCTTTTTCATTCAATAGCGCCTCTCCTGTGAAAGAAAGAGCTTTCTTCACCCCTACATACGGTAGGCCGGGATGGGCATCTTTCTCTTTCTGCTACTATGCCTCCTGTTTACTGTTTAGTTCAGTTACTTTTTTTCTTTTTTCTTGCAAACAAGAAGGGGAAAAATAGGCGATTTGAATCCCCCTTCTTCTGATTTCCTCTTGTCTGCTTTCTTGCTCATGCCAATGCCTAACAAAACTATCACGTGCTTTCGTGATCGACTGGCAAGCAAGGAAGAGACCAGCTACTGGACAAACGTCAACAAAGAGACCGGATGAGAGTCAGAGTGACAGGCAAGCGACTGAGTGACCAAGAAGTTGACCGACAACCGCTGGACTCCTAGAAGCAAACTAGTATAAAAAAGGGGCCCCCATAGAGAGGTAGGAGATGCAGGAGCCGCCAGCCGGATTGACCAACAAATGATAGGCCAGAGAGATGGGCTCATTCGACTAATCAGGTTAAGACGTCGACTTTGACAGGGGAGATGAAAAAGAATTCCTGTGTTTAGAAGTAAATCCCACTAAACTAGACTTGTATGCTTGACATGAAAAGTAGAGGCAAACGGTGTCAAAGGCCGAGCCTCAACCAGCAAAGGGCGACAACCATGCCAATCCAAGCACAGTAAAAGTGTGCCCACTCAATTCGACAATGAAACTCTTTAAGCAATGATCTTATCTATGTCATTTCTCTTGACGCGATACAAAAGACGACTTTTGAGAGTCACTTAGCCCCTTGACCTCTTCTCTCAAAAAAGACATTGTGCGGGCAAGTCGATCAAAGTCAGAGCGGGGAGGGAATGTTTATTTACAGTTGTTATAGTACGACTTTTCATTTCCTATTCGGTCTTTCAATAAGTAGTCAGCTGCGGGCATAGTCAGACTTAAATTTATTGAAGCAGCTGTTTGAGAGAAGGTACCAGTCAGACCTACAGTTGATTCTCGAACGAAGCGAAGAATGACAGCGGCTCTCTCTTCCCAGTAGCAGGCGAGGCAAAAAAGACCGCCAACGCCCCTTGCATTTCCCTCTTTGAGTTGGCCTATCAAAAAGAAAAAACGAGTGAATGCGCTAGATGTCTATCATTATTCTTAGTCTTCTGCTTTTTCGATGATATCTATAAGAAGGAATACCTGTCGTAAGGTAAACAGGAGTTCCCGGCTCAAGCGAAATGGTACCGGCTGAAGGTGAGTAAATTCTTTAGTTTAGGGAAGGAATCCATTCTAAAAGCTAGTCTTCTTTTATCCAAAGAATCTGATGCAGTTAGCGAGAGTTGTGGTAGTTCAGATCGAAAGGAAAGACAGTTCAGTCATCCGCGGGTAGAAATCCTAAAAAAGGAAAATATGCTATCTCTCCTAGCCTTCTTTCTTGCTGTGATTCCATTTCCTGCACCAAGCCAACGATCTCCTCTACACATTATCTTTGGGCGTTTTACTCTCTTTCAAAGAGATGACTATTCAAACCGATGACTATTCGGATGCATGTGCTTTGTGAAAATTCCATCTCCTGCACAAGACAAACTAAGCCCTACATCTCACTCTATGTGTTTTCTTGAGTTAGGTTGGGGTACCCCTCTCTCAAAAGGGCTACAAGTGTTAATGATCCTTCACACGATGATTCCACCTTTCTCGACATGTCACCTTTTTCGAAGTTATTACGGAGCTCGGGGCTTTGAGATTCCCTGTGATGGTGGGCCATTATGTTCCCTTGTCTCCGACAAGTGCAAGTAGATCCGGGGTCAGCTATAAATGTTATACCCCTAAAAATGGTAAGGAATTGTTCGCGGCTGCTTCGGTATGTGTTAAAAACCGACACGCAAGTGTACGTGGTCAAACAAGTAATAAAGTGGCTAAGTAGCCAAGTATCGATCCAAGGAGGCTGCTCTGGATATGCAAAATTTCCTAGTTCACTATATTTCTATTCTATTTCTAACTATGCTAACAACTATCCAATCAAGAATTTAGGGAGTTTTGTTTCTAAACTAATTATATACTAAACTTAACAACTATTATTTACGTTGAATTCAGACAATGGATATGCTCATGCCAAGGTTAAGAACGAGTAATGGAGTTGATAATTATGATAATTTGGTCATCCTCTTCTTCATATTGCTAGTCAAGAACGTTTGCCTAGAAATTAAAACTCTCGTATTTAATTTCACTTTAGAATCATAAACCATTCGTCTACATTTCTGTGATCAAATGAAATTTATGACCTAACACTACAATGCCGGTTCCTAAATTGACTAGTACGGCTTTCAAGTATATTTCTATCAAGAAAGCACATCAAAACCCAATTTTCCCAAATCAAGTTAAGAACAATACCCTATTAATTCACAACTTTCCAATTTCATGCTCTCTCGAGTGAAATTGGACTTTTTAGATATACATTAATGGTGGCCAATCAAGAATGTACTAAGCACAAGAATTAATAGAACAATA
The DNA here is from genome assembly GCA_035772735.1 of Datura wrightii. NCBI lineage: Eukaryota > Viridiplantae > Streptophyta > Magnoliopsida > Solanales > Solanaceae > Datura > Datura wrightii. The sequence goes on from JASDFA010000016.1 coordinate 126,356,251, forward strand.
TGCAAGAAGAAGAAGAAACCATATCAATTATTACCAATAATCATTACACAAGTTCAAAACCTCAGCAAGAAAGGAATTAGCCACTCATTCTTGGATTAATCGTCCTAGAATGAGTGTAAATCATGCATACAATTGAAGGAAAGAAGAAGGGAAGAGAAGAAAACTCTTATCTTTTCTATTCTTCAACTGCCACAAAACCACGTTCCTCTCTCCACTCCTGAACTCTGCTAAAAACTAGAACTAAAAAAAGAAGAAAAGACTCTTTAAAAATAACCTAAGTGTGCTATTTATACTAGTGGGAAATTTTTCCCGGAATAACAAGCAACGTGTCACGGAGGCCAACGCGGAGCACTGCCTCCGTGACACGGCGTGGATGCGGACCCTCTCTGGAAATTGCAGGGTCCGGATAATTGGTCTCAACGTGGCACGGAGGCCATCGCGGAGGCCTATCTCCGTGCCACAGAACTGACGCGCAGGCACACTGGAAATTGCCTAATTAATTCCTGCCCAGGCAGTGTGCTACCGCGATGGCAGCGTGGCACGGCTCCATCGCGGAGCCAGTGTAAAATGTGCCATCCAAGGTCTTTTCCACGCTCGCATCCAAGTCCAACTCTGACATAGTTCCAACACGCATTTTAGCTCCTAAAAATCACATTATCCTGCAAAACAAATGCTAATCATGTTGGTTAGTATAAATTCGCATTTTATTACCAAATACATGATATTATATACACGTTGCACAACAAACAAGGTAAAAATGATACGTTTGAGTATCACTTGGGCATATAAATTTGCCCAAGATCACTTACCCCACACTTAAATCCTTGTTCGTCCTCGAACAACACATACACAACTCATGCAAATTACATCCCAACCTTCGTCACTATGGTGCAACATTTTACGCTACGGTCATACCGATTATTCAATTCTTGCAAATCATCAAGAAAACATGCTTGGTCGTACAAGACAATGACCTTAATACATCGAGGCTTCCTAAACTTTTAAGAATTGATTCTTGATATCGGCAAACTCATGCAAATCAACTAATCAAGAAATCTGACACGAAAATCAATCTTTCATCAAGCATGTACCCTCACAACTCGAGAGAAACTTCCCCTTTTATGTTCGTGCAGCACACAAACATGCAAGTAGGGGCATATAAAAATTAATTTCACTCTCTCTCCCAAAATAATTCGCATGCATCATGTCATGACCCATAGGCTTGCCCTTAGTGTATTACTCCACTAATATAAAGAAATGCAATGTAGGATCAAATAGGACTTTTAATGGGTTGTACTGGCCTATGGATCTAGTATATATATATTGGATTAGCCAATAATAGTCGCTAGCATCCTTAATCGCCTTTTCAACTCATTCCCATCGACTCATTGACATTGTTCCTCTCTTTTCTCTTTTTCTCCCATTCATGCTGGTTTACTTTCATACAGCCCATTTCATCAGGCACACTTGACACAAAACAGAGGGTTTTCATGTACCCTCACTATCATTTAATTACAACTAGTGCCTCTTCAACATCATCTTTTCTTTCCTCACTTTGCTTTTCTTTTCTTTTCACTCTTTTCACTCTTTAACACTTTGAAAAACATTTTCTGTTCTTTGTAAGCGCTTAAGAGCTTCTTATAGACTTTAAGGCTAATGAAAAGAAGGAATAAAGCTTAGTTCATACAATTCTGGACAAAAGAAAGAAATCGGCTAAAGGCTCAACGGGCTGACTAGGGTACACAACATATAAAAAGGTAGAATTTGACAAGAAAAAAAAATGGAAACTAACGGTTAAAACAAAGAAATGCCTACATCCTTTCCGACACTACACCTCCTTCATTTCGTTTTGTATACACACCAGGCAAGTTCTAGACAATTCACAATGACATGGAATAGCAAAACCTCACTCACACTTCATGTACATGCTCGAATCAAGATGCATTCACAGACTCTTTAATTAGTCAATTACATGAATTCAACATTAAGCCTCAATCATAATGAACCAAATTCTATAGCCAAGGTAACTCAACATATTTACAAAATTGCATGCTTTCAAACGAATCATTTTCACGTTTTGAACATCAATTACAACACGCAACGAAATTTTAGCAACCATAAGCAACTACAGTTTATTGATGCAATCCACCAAAGAAACTAAAAACAAAACATCTACTCCTATCGACTACATTTCCCTTAAGACGGTCGTCATCCATCCATCATAGGGAATGGTCACTAACTATGACATTGGTTCAATGGGACTATTCTCGGTAAAAGAAACGAAAACAAACTCCGAGAAACCCAAAATTAAAACTTCAAAATTTTTGCAACACATCCATCATTTCGATAGAAAATATTTGCAAACTATGTTGATAAATGCAAAATCTTTTCGCAAAAATTTTGAAAAATATCGATCATATCGATAGAAAAAAAAATTTACAAAATTTACAAAATATTATTTACAAAGGCAACCATAACTTTTTAAAGACACACATCATTAGCCACAAACAAATATATACACATCATTCACAAATCAGTTCACAAGAACAGGGAAAGCACAGACATACATAAACGTCAAGGAAGAATATACAGCAGATTTAGAGCCTATGACCCAGCACCTAACTACTCCCCACCCCACACTTAAATCGAACACTGTCCCCAGTGTTCACAAAAATACAAAGCATAAAATTTTGGGTGGTGGAACTCCCTGCTTAGTCGAAATATTCGACTTCCTCATCCGGTGCTGCGGCCTCGTCGCCCATATCTGAATCAGCTCCATCGCCGTCATCGGACTCTACATCAGAGTCCTCACGACGTGTCTCCTCATCAGTAGGGACGTCGTCGTCAGTCGGCTCCACAAAGGCTGGCCCCACCTTGCATAAAGCTCTAGCGTTCTCGCCGAAGGGGTAGTCCAGCTCCAGCTGCCATAATTCATCCTCGGTGGCTGGTCTCCCACCTATCCGTAGCTGCAGCATCTGCATGCCGAAAATACGGGCCATATACTGGTCGTCACGAGCATGTCGCTCGCCCAGAGTCAGCACAGGTCCATGTATAGTGTCGGGGGCCTTGGTTTTTGTCACATCAAGGGCCCTCCGCTCCAACTGCGGAATGTAATCCAAGGCTTCTTCCTCGATGTCAAGGCCTCGGAGGAAGGTGGTGATGAGTCCGCCAAACCCGTATCTGTGGCCCTGGTGTAGTCTGGCTCTCTTCATGGCGGATATTATAACCACCCCCACATTAATCTCAAGCCCTTTCATAAGGGCATACACCAGGCAGACACGGTCCCGGGTCACGTCTGTCATGTGCACTCCCGGGATCAAACACGAACATACTATTTTTAGCCAGATTCTGGCCTCCCTGTTCATCTGCGAATAAGGCAGAGTCTGGTGGTAACCCCTCTCTTTGTGTCTCCTCCATTGGGCTGTGGATCGAGCCCCACACAAGTACGTCTGATGTCGGCGTACGGTGGGGTGATATTGAGCTGGCGGAGAACGTCCGCACTCCAACGATGGCATTCAGCTGCTGGGGTTCCAGAGTGACAATCTGCCCTCTGATTTTAATAGTATGGCTCCTGATGGCCGGGTTCCAGTTGGCGTAGAATTCCCGGACCAAGTGAAGGTTGCACTCCTTGGGCTCCTGAAAGATAAAACTGAGCCCAGCTGCCTCAATCCTCTGCACCATGCGAGGGAACTCCTGTGCAAGTGGTTCCCTTGCAATATATTCCTCTGGGAAGTATTTGCTTTCCTTGTGCTTATTATACCATTTCTTCCCTTCGTCGGTGACCCATCGTGTTCCGTATCGGCGGTGTTGACCGCGTGGAACAGCAGGTGCAGCTGGGACAGCAGCGCCCAGTCTCATTCTCTTTCTGCCGGTGCCTGAGGTTGAGGCACCCTTGCCTTTATCTTGTCGGCTAGCCATTGTACCTGTCAATTTACACAGACAAGCACAATATTAAGCTAAAAACTTGTTAGCTTCGGCTAAGATCGGGTTAAACAAAATTTACCCCACACTTAGTCTTTAACAAAATTTACAACATTTTAGCAAGGATAACTCTATTTACACCCCCAAACACAATCAACTATAAACATGTTGCTTAGTGCGTTCACAAAATTTCGACAGCATAACGGCTACCGAATTACTCAGACTTCATACAGCTAACCCAATCCTCCTATCGACAGCTATTCACCCACAACACTTAGCAACAATAACCACAACAGAAATAAGAACAACAATACAAACCTATTATATACAACTAATCTAAGCAATTCAACCAATTCACATATTATGCACTTCCCCACAGAAATTTGAGAATTAGTCGTCTTTCCACAATTAAACAATAATTACCACGACTTATCTCAACTACTAAACACACCCAGGCACCAATTTCATCAAACTATCAAGTTACCCACTTTCAAATCCAACAACCCAAGCCCTAGAACTCAATTCGACAATCAATATTGAATTATTCAATCAATCGATAAGTTCAAACGTCAACTACAATAATCCGAACATAATCAATCACAAAATAATTCACATCATGTTTAATTTTTTTACCTAGGGTGATATATCTCACCTCACATGCTCAAAAGTGACAAAACTCGCCAGAAATTTGAGATCGAAGATGAAAACATACCTTGGATTTGAAGAACCGAAAAAACTTGACGTTTTCCTTGCCTATCAACGTGGCACGAAGCTTGGGGGTAGGGGAATGGGTGTTTGGTCGCGGAGGGTAGAAGGAATGGGGAAATTTGGGCGAAAATCGGGGGTTTATTTAAAAGAAACACGCGGGTCACCCGGAAACCCGGTGTGACCCGGCACTGGAATAAGGGCAACGTGTCACGGAGGGTAACGCGGAGACCCTCCTCCGTGACACGGAGCCAACGCGTTGGCTTACTGGAATTTTAAAAATTCCAGATTCGCCTTCAACGTGTCACGGAGGTCAACGCGGAGCATTGCCTCCGTGACACGGCGCCAACGCGCCAGTGCTCTGTTTCACCATCAAAATTTTTTTTCTCATACCTCGCCTCGTTTCCTCGAGTCCAAGTATTTTTCCTCCGGTATACCTGAAAATCACCTCACTAAACAAAAATTGGCTAAATTCATAGATTCCCTACTAAAAAAATAAATAAAATAAAATAAAAATTTCTAATTAAAATGCAAATCTAAGCCTAGTCAAGAAAAAGAAAAGAAAATAGAATAAATGAAAAACTTTACACTAAGGAAAGAAAAAAAAATATTTTTCATGGGTTGCCTCCCGTGCAGCGCCTGGTTTAATGTCGCGGCTCGACAGCCTTTATGCTCACGTGTCTACTAGGGAGATGGACGATTTGTCCCGATCATGGTCATCTCCCCAGTAGTGCTTGCATCTTTGCCCATTTACCAAGAACGTAGCACTCCTGTCTTCTTGCCACAGTTCTACCGCCCCATGAGGGGTCATTCTCACTACTTCAAACGGTCCAGACCATTTAGACCTCAGCTTACCAGGAAACAATTTCAATCTTGAATTAAAAAGCAAAACTTTCTGTCTTGGTTCGAAAATGCGATGCACCACATGCTTGTCGTGCCATCTTTTGGTTCTTTCCTTGTAGTACTTCGCACTTTCATAGGCATGCCAGCGGAATTCGTCAAGCTCGCTGAGCTGCATCAATCTCTTTTTACCCCAGCTCTAAATCCATATTTAGCTTTCTGACAGCCCAGAAAGCTCGATGCTCAAGTTCAACCGGGAGATGACATGCTTTGCCATAGACCAATCGGTATGGTGACGTTCCGATCGGTGTCTTATAAGCTGTTCGGTAGGCCCACAACGCATCATCAAGTTTACCAGACCAATCATTCCGTTGTGTGTTCACCGTTTTCTGAAGAATCTGTTTTACCTCCCTATTTGACACCTCCACTTGCCCACTAGTTTGAGGGTGGTATGCCGTGGCCACCTTATGGCGCACCCCATACTTAGCCAATAATTTCTTGAAGCTTGCATTGACAAAATGAGCTCCTCCGTCACTGATAATTGCTCGGGGTGTCCCAAACCTTGTGAGAATGTGTTTCTTCACAAACTTCGTTACTACCTTGTTATCATTCCTGGGACAAGCTATTGCTTCCACCCATTTTGATACATAATCTACAGCTACCAAGATGTAACGATTTCCAAATGACGGTGGGAATGGACCCATGAAATCAATACCCCATACATCAAAGGGCTCAACTTCCAGTATGTTCTGCAAAGGCATCTCTTGTCTTCTGCCAATTGTTCCTGTCCGCTGACATCTATCATACATTTTGACATACTCCATAGAATCTCTGAACAGGGTCGGCCAAAAGAAACCTGACTGAAGAACCTTATGTGCTGTTCTCTCACCTCCATGATGCCCTCCATACAATGAAGAATGGCAGCCCCTTAGCACCTCTGCTATCTGACTCTCTGGGATGCATCTTCTCATCACCTGGTCTGGTCCCTGCTTGAACAAATATGGCTCGTCCCATACATAATATCGGCTGTCATGCCTCAATTTTCTTCTTTGCTGGTCTGTTGCTTCAGGGGGGTAAACTCCGCTCACTAGCAAGTTGACTATGTCAGCATACCAGGGAACTTCTGCTTCTCCCACTGCCAATAGTTGCTCATCTGGGAAGTCCTCATTAATGTCATCACTTTCCATCACATGCGACCGACTCTCCAGTCGTTATAGGTGATCTGCTACCTGATTTTCACTCCCCTTTCTGTCTCTAATCTCAAGGTCAAACTCTTGTAGCAATAAGATCCATTTGATCAATCTGGGCTTAGCATCCTTCTTGTTGAATAGGTATCGAATAGCTGCATGATCAGTGTACACCACCACTTTTGTACCCACCAAATACGACCGGAACTTGTCAAATGCAAACACCAGAGCTAGAATTTCTTTTTCTGTGACTGTGTAATTGCTCTGAGCCGCATTCAGCGTCTTGCTTGCATAATAAATAGAATGAAAAACTCTATTCTTCCTTTGTCCCAAAACAGCTCCCACAGCCATATCACTGGCATCACACATCAACTCAAATGGTTGTTCCCAGTCAGGAGAAGTAAGTATGGGTGCTTCTATCAACTTCTGCTTCAACTTTTCGAATGCTACAACACACTCATCATTTAATTCAAACTTGACCTCCTTTTCTAGCAGCCTGCATAGCGGTCTAGAAATGTTGGAAAAGTTTTTTATGAATCGTCTGTAGAATCCTGCATGTCCCAGAAAACTTCGTACACCTTTCACGGATACTGGTGGTGGCAATATCTCAATCACCTCTATTTTAGCACGATCGACTTCCAACCCCTTTTTAGACACCTTGTGGCCTAGGACAATCCCCTCCTTTACTAAGAAGTGGCATTTCTCCCAGTTTAACACCAGGTTGGATTCTTCACATCGAGCCAGTACCCTGTCAAGATTCTGCAAGCAAGTAGCAAACGAATTACCAAAAACAGAAAAATCATCCATAAATACCTCAACGAAATCTTCAACCATGTCATGGAATATAGCCATCATGCATCTCTGAAATGTGGCGGGTGCATTGCATAACCCAAACGGCATTCGCCTGAAAGCATATGTCCCATAAGGGCAGGTGAACGTCGTCTTCTCTTGATCCTCAGGAGCGATGGCTATTTGGTTATAGCCGGAGTACCCATCAAGAAAGCAGTAATATTCCTGCCCTGCCAACCTGTCAAGTATTTGGTCAATAAAAGGAATGGGGTAATGGTCTTTCCTCGTGGCTTCATTCAGCTTTCGGTAGTCCATACAAATTCGCCATCCTGTGACTGTTCGTGTGGGGATTAACTCATTTTTCTCATTGGTGATTACAGTCATCCCCCCTTTCTTAGGAACACATTGAACGGGACTGACCCACTCACTGTCTGAAATTGGGTAGACTACACCTGCATCAAGCCACTTAATTACTTCCTTTCTTACCACATCTTTCATTGCTGGATTAAGTCTCCTCTGTGGCTGAACTGTCGGCTTGGCTCCTGTCTCCATAAATATCCTGTGTGTGCAGAATGCTGGATTTATACCCTGAATGTCGGACATTTGCCAACCCATTGCTTTCTTTCTCTTCCTTAAGACCCCCAAAGCTGCCTGTTCCTGTTCCTCTGTCAAGTCTGCAGAGATAATAACTGGTAAAGTCTCTCCCTCCCCCAAAAAGATATATTTTAAATGGGGAGGCAATTCTTTCAACTCCAATTTCGGTGCCTTCTCAACAGACGGTTTCGGCAACGGCTCTAGTGATCTCATCAAGGACTGAAATTCCTGTCTTCTCGGGTATTGAGGTGCTCCATCTAATAATTGAACCATTCCACAAGCTTCTCCATCCCCAAAATGATCAGAGTGCGTAAGTGCTCTCTCCAAGGGGTCTTGAGCTTTAACAGCCTGCTTACTTCCTACATGTTCAACCACGTTGATTTCCAAAAGCTCCTCATGTATAGCTGGCAGCTTCATGGATTTTAACACATCAAATACCTCTACCTTGTCATGTGCTTGCATTTTGAGTTGACCCGCAGCTACATCGATCAATGCCTTTCCGGTTGCCAAAAATGGTCGTCCCAAAATAAATGGGACTTCTGCATCTGGTTCAAAATCCAGAACAATGAAATCTACCGGAAAAATGAGGGAGCCTACCTGCACTAGCACATCCTCAACAATGCCATCCGGCTTAGCTAAGGACCTGTCTGCTAGCTGCAAGATCACTGTTGTGGGTCTAGGACTCCCTAGCCCTAACTTTCTGAATACCGAAGATGGCATTAGATTTATACTTGCCCCCAAGTCGCATAACCCACGAGCTCGGATACTTTGCCCAATCGTCAGCTGGATAGTAAAACTTCCAGGATCCTTTAGTTTAGTGGGCAACCTGTTCTGAATACGGGATGTGCATTCCTCTGTTAAAGCCACCGTGGCATACTCAGTCAAACGACTTTTGTTGGCCACAATGTCTTTGATATACTTTGCATATTTCGGCACACCCTGCAAGACATCAACAAGAGGTAAGTTAACATGTACCTGTTTGAGTACCTCCATGAATTTCTGGAAACACGCCTCCTCCTTGTGTTTCTTAAGTCGTTGAGGGAACGGGGGTGGAGGCCTTGCTGGTTCAGCTTCTTTGGTCTTCCCCGTATCTGAGGTTTGTTCACCCTCAACATCTACTGCTCCTGACTTCTGAGGCGGTCTTTCAAGGTCCACCTCCTTTAATTGTAAACCATTCCTCGTGGTCACTGCATTTACCTGCTTAGGATTTGGATCCGTGTCGCTAGGTAGTCCTCCCCTGGGTCTAGTATTTTGGGCACTAGCAAATTGCCCAAACTGATATTCAAGAGCCTTGGTTGCCAATTGATTGTTCTTTACTTCGGCTGCCAGTTTGACGTAGTCAGCCTGCAATTATGCCTGGTTGGCAATCATGGTCTTGAACATTTCCTCAATAGTCGGTGATGGTGGTGGAGGAGGGGCATTGTGATTTTTGAACTGATTCTGATAGCCTTATTGCCCTCCTTGGTTTCTGTGCATACCCTGCCCTGAACCTTGGCCTTGTTGATTGTTGCTACCCCACGAAAAATTCGGATGATTCCTCCAGTTCGAGTTGTAGCTACCACCAAACTGCTGTTGATTCCTCTGTGCATTGCCCACAAAGTTGACAGAATCAGGATTTGCACCACAGCACTCAGCTGAATGCTCACTACTACCACACCCTTCACACCACATCTGTTGGACTGCATTAACTGAGGCTGAAGACTGGTTCAAATTCATAGTGCTGAAGTGAGTGTTTAACTGATTTTGCAAAGCAGGTATCTATGCAGCGATAGCTGTGAATCCATCCACTTCGAACACTCCCGCTGCTTTCCTTGCTCCACCCCTTGAAGAATCTGCCTTCCATTCCGGATTGCCTTGTGAGATTCGGTTGAGCAAAGTGTACAACTCTTCATAAGTCTTCTCCAGCGCTTGCCCTCCAGCTGCTGAGTCTAACAAAATTTTAGTGTGGGGTTCCAAACCCTCAATAAAAGTGTGTACCAACACCTCATTTGACTGATGATGATGAGGACAGTCCCGCAACATGGACTTGAATCTTTCCCAGGCTTGATAAAGATTTTCTCCTTCCCTCTGCTTAAAACTTAGAATCTGACTTCTAAGTTTAGCTGTTTTACCTGAAGGGAAAAATCTGATCAAGAACTTCTTTTCAAGATCATCCCACGTTGATATAGAGTTGGGTGGTTCAGCTTTTAACCACCTCTTGGCTTCACCCAATAAGGAAAATGGAAATAAGGTGAGCCGAACATAATCAGGTGACACTCCAGCGGGTATGTACGTGTCACTTATCTCCAAAAAGTTCTGGAGATGTTGTTGCGGATCTTCGTGAGGGAGACCGGTGAACTGCCCGCTCGTGTGCAAAAGTTGCACCATATTTTGCTTTAACTGAAATCTCCCCCCAGGCTCTGCTTTGCGGATGCTGGAATGTACATTATTAGCTTGTGGGATGGCCACCTCACAAACCGGACTGGCTGCTACTTCCTCGGGCACTAACACTGCCCGTACAACTGGTGGATTGGGTTGCTCCATCGTAGACTGTTTGAGCAACTGCAGCTTCTTTCGAAGAGCTTCTCTACGTTGACTATGCAATTCACGTTCTGGCTCTAAGTAAGATTCCACCAACTCCTTGTCCCTTGCCAGTGTTCACAGAAATAAAAATCTGCAAAATACAGGCTAAGACCAAGTTGTTAACACTTAAGAAAATAAAATACAAATACAGTAAATTTACACTAAACAAAATTTTACAAATCGCCTAGCCTCCCCGGCAACGGCGCCAAAAACTTGTTCGCGGCTGCTTCGGTATGTGTTAAAAACCGACACGCAAGTGTACGTGGTCAAACAAGTAATAAAGTGGCTAAGTAGCCAAGTATCGATCCAAGGAGGCTGCTCTGGATATGCAAAATTTCCTAGTTCACTATATTTCTATTCTATTTCTAACTATGCTAACAACTATCCAATCAAGAATTTAGGGAGTTTTGTTTCTAAACTAATTATATACTAAACTTAACAACTATTATTTACGTTGAATTCAGACAATGGATATGCTCATGCCAAGGTTAAGAACGAGTAATGGAGTTGATAATTATGATAATTTGGTCATCCTCTTCTTCATATTGCTAGTCAAGAACGTTTGCCTAGAAATTAAAACTCTCGTATTTAATTTCACTTTAGAATCATAAACCATTCGTCTACATTTCTGTGATCAAATGAAATTTATGACCTAACACTACAATGCCGGTTCCTAAATTGACTAGTACGGCTTTCAAGTATATTTCTATCAAGAAAGCACATCAAAACCCAATTTTCCCAAATCAAGTTAAGAACAATACCCTATTAATTCACAACTTTCCAATTTCATGCTCTCTCGAGTGAAATTGGACTTTTTAGATATACATTAATGGTGGCCAATCAAGAATGTACTAAGCACAACAATTAATAGAACAATATGAAGAAGAAGAAGAAACCATATCAATTATTACCAATAATCATTACACAAGTTCAAAACCTCAGCAAGAAAGGAATTAGCCACTCATTCTTGGATTAATCGTCCTAGAATGAGTGTAAATCATGCATACAATTGAAGGAAAGAAGAAGGGAAGAGAAGAAAACTCTTATCTTTTCTATTCTTCAACTGCCACAAAACCACGTTCCTCTCTCCACTCCTGAACTCTGCTAAAAACTAGAACTAAAAAAAGAAGAAAAGACTCTTTAAAAATAACCTAAGTGTGCTATTTATACTAGTGGGAAATTTTTCCCGGAATAACAAGCAACGTGTCACGGAGGCCAACGCGGAGCACTGCCTCCGTGACACGGCGTGGACGCGGACCCTCTCTGGAAATTGCAGGGTCCGGATAATTGGTCTCAACGTGGCACGAAGGCCATCGCGGAGGCCTATCTCCGTGCCACGGAACTGACGCGCAGGCACACTGGAAATTGCCTAATTAATTCCTGCCCAGGCAGTGTGCTACCGCGATGGCAGCGTGGCACGGCTCCATCGCGGAGCCAGTGTAAAATGTGCCATCCAAGGTCTTTTCCACGCTCGCATCCAAGTCCAACTCCGACATAGTTCCAACACGCATTTTAGCTCCTAAAAATCACATTATCCTACAAAACAAATGCTAATCATGTTGGTTAGTATAAATTCGCATTTTATTACCAAATACATGATATTATATACACGTTGCACAACAAACAAGGTAAAAATGATACGTTTGAGTATCACTTGGGCATATAAATTTGCCCAAGATCAAAGATCGGGATTCCCACCAGGAAGGTTCAGGGGGCACTTGAGTCAGCCGCCGGCGCCCGACAGTGTCTTGACCCCCATCCAATTTTTGGGCCAATTCCCCCTTCGTACTACCAAAAAATGAGATTCTTGCTGAATCCGAGTTTGTTGCTCCAACCATTACCAAACTAAGCATGATGGCAGTTTAAGGTTTTGCATCGATTATAGAGCGCTGAACAAAGTGACCATCAAGAACAAGTACCTTATGCCTCTTATTGCATATTTTTTCGATCAGTTGAGTAGAGCATGATACTTCATGAAGTTTGATTTGCGGTCGGGGTATTATCAAGTGCGTATTGCCGAGGGTGAACATATTTCTTTTCTCTTGTGTTGGCTTTGCAAGTTCCTCTTGTGCATCCCTGCCCAATCATTTTCTTCTGATTATCTCTTTTTAGCCAAACTACTAGCTTCTGGAGGAGGGTGATAGAATCATTCAGGTTGAGACGGACTCCCTGGTTTCTATACAGAAGATGCACAATGGCTGGGCTTGAGGATCCACATTTCAATATTATCCTGAGAATCGGAGAGCTAATGAGAAGGGATTGGAGGTGTGAATTGAGACATATTTGGTGGGAAGGAAATGTGAAGATGTGTTGGCTAAGTAAAGTATCGGTCCTGCTCCTGGCTTAACCATCCTACGTGACCCCCTACTACAATCATACAGTGGAAAAAGAATGATAACTTAGGCGCGACGACACCTAGAGTTGTGAAGATGAGTTAGAGCGTAAAGCCTTAACATGTTCCAAAAAAGGAAGTATACATGTCTCTCCCTCATGGATATTCTCCACAGGGGGAGAACTCAATTTGCCGCCTGAATCAGTCCCTTTATGGACTTAAACAAGTGTCCCGAAATGGGTTTGCCAAACTTGCTTCTGTGGATGCTGGTTTTCTTCAATCCTAGGCAGTCCCTTTTTACTCATCGACGTGGAAACTATTCTGTTTTTTATTTTAGTATATATTGAGATAATTGTAATCATTGGTAATGATATTTAATTCATCATATCAAACCGTTGATTTGTAGATAGAGGTGACGGAGGAAGAGTATCGGGAGTGGTATATTCCCAGAGCCTTGAGATATTTCTTTTGCTATTCTCCGGTCAGATCTAGGTGTGAACCAGGAGCTTGCCATTGTGGAGACAGAATGGATATGCCAATTACTACTCTGCGTATCTGATGTGTGCTTCAGAGTATTGGAATGCTGATCAGAGGCAGGCGACTATAGAAGGAGGTAACAGCCGGGTTAGGCGCTCCAGCAACTCTAGGAGTTCCCGTTCTCACTTTTCTTGATCTTCCAAGCTTGAAGCTCGCCTGCTTTGAGAGAGGAGAGACAGCCATTTGATGCATGACAATGGAGAAAAGTACTATATGATTTATGTTTCCTATGTAACTACTACAGCTAATAAGCTATGCATGATGATATGTGATGCATGCTTTGACTTCTAAGGCTTGACAAGTCCTTTTGGTCGATTTCCAGTTGATTTCCTCAACCTATCAATTGAGTGAGTTGGAGAAGAAAGTCTTAGAAGTCTACGACTCTATAAGTTTCGCGTCTTACTTTTTTGCGTGTCTACTATTTATTTAGGTGCAAAGAGCCTAAGCGGTTCAAGTTATTATATTCCGAGCCTACTCTCCATTTCCACCGTTGATGAAATAGAAGCTCTTAATGCAATATCTGGTGGTGAAGACATTCCCGCTGCTACAATTGGAGTTGACGGTACTAGTTCTGTTAGAGTAAGAGCTCTTGCTGGAATCTTCCGGGTAAACCCAGCGGCTTCTATGAAGAAGGCGGCGCAAAGGAGGCTCGAGGGCTTGTTAAGGAAGGCGGCAAGGGCCGACGAAGGGTGGAAAACGAAAGGAGTTTTCTGGTCCCCCAGAGCCGGGGGGTGCTTGGGGGGGGGTGTGCCACGACGAAACAAGGGAATGAAAGGACGCTTTGTGTTGGATGCTCTTTAACCTCCCTACAATGATGGCTCTGTTGTCTTGGGGAGCGTTGAAGCTTGCTTCTTCGGAAGACTTTTCCTGGTCATCAATACGACCTATTCTTAATAGAACCGATCTTATTCTCTGAACAATCGGAATTTCGTACTTCTGTCAGATCCTCCCTATCTCCTGATCGAGCTTGTGTAGGTAGATGTTGCCTGGTAGGGCTGATAGTAATACACTATGTGGAACGGAGTAAGGGCCCTTCTCACCTCCTACGAGTCGTCCGGCGGAAAAGACTTTCTGAATGAGGTAAAAGAACTTTGGATCGTCGATCTCTTCCTTAAAGATTGGGATGAGTCGATGTCGGTCGATGGTGTAAAAACACTTCCTGATGTCGAATTCCAAAAACCAACGAGAGGTTCCCCACTCTTCTTTGATCCGTCTTAGGACGGAGTGGAAGCCTCGACCCGAGCAGAAGTGCGATGTGTCTGGAAACTCGAGATTGTAAATGGATTCGAGTACCATTCTGATCGCCTCTTTCATGATCCTTTCTATAGGTAGAACTACTGTGAGCGGTCTAAACTTCGACCCTTATTTCTTTCTTCAAATTGTAAAGGGGAGCAAAGCCCGTTTTTTGCTCCCTCTATTGATAGAAAAAGGGCACTCCTGCCATCATTTCAGTGACTCATAGGGCTTCCCTCAGCTCAGTCTTTTTCGTTCTTGAGAATGGTCGCCACTTCTCCCAGGATCGGAATAATTATCCCTGCCCGATGGGTCTACATCCATCCCTGAATGTCTTCGGGTACTGTTAACTTCCCCGCCATTCTTGTAACTGTCACCTGTAATCCTCGTAGGTGTGTCCGCACCCCCCTGAGTGGACGAGAAAGAAAGGATTTCTCGGAGCAACCCCCCATGTTCCAGACCTAGGAGTCAACTTTCCTTTATGAGCATTCGGTACATGTATCAGTCCGTGGAAGAGACAAAGGGTCACCACTACTGAGGATCCCCCCCTAATCTTAGATAGGTCGTATGAGGGTTCGCCACGGTTCATTGCTGTGCTCTTACACAAGGCTACCCTTTTCCGAAAGCTCCGCAGGACCACCTACCACTAGTCTTCGGCCGGAGGGGTTTATTGCACAAAAAGGCCGGGGCGCAGGCTCCCGAAGAGAGAAGCCCAACGAATATCAGATGCAAAGCCCCGCACCTCATTAAGATTATATTGGAATACTCTCCCAAAAAAGAAAGAGCAGACCCCATTGAAGACGAGTGTGAGGTACAACAAGGCCATTTCTGTCCACCGCCCTTCTCACGGAGCCGTACGTGGACGTTACTGCTCATACAGCTCCCAGCCATCAAGCAGTTAGCCTTCCTCTTCAAGGAATGGAAGTGTGGATGAATCGACATCAAATATAGGATTGTTGTTGTACACGATCTCCATTTTCGAGAAAAAGAAGGACTTATCCTTTTTTAGTTTCAACAGGAGCATTATGTAAGGAGAATTTTGTTATATCTTTTCATCTTAGTGCTTCTCTTTCCCCTAGTTAGCGGACTATAAGTAGTTTCAATTGATTGACCGCTTACATCGTCCGCATCTGCTAGTCTTTCTTACGTTATCTCTTCTATTAGGAGGTGAGTGCTTCTTTGTTGGAGAGCGTAAACTTCTCTCTTTTAAATAGCCCTAGCTAGAACGAAATCATCAACTTCGGAATAATTTCGATAGCTTCTCAAATTACCTTACCTTGATTGAGGAAGCGAAGTCATTTGCTTTTGCAGCGTCTGGTATGTATATCGATCGGTTTCAAAATCCTTCGTTATTGGCGTAAGCCTTCCCAGATCCAGGTTTCTCTGAACTCTTCTGACCCCGCGGACCTTCTCACCCGAGCTTTTTCTGATCAATAGGATCAAGGTTCTCTACGATTGAAGTTTGCATGCACTAGTATAGTAATCGATTGCTGTTTAGGAAAAAGATTAGAACAAGGGGGTCTCATAGGTTTTTTAATCCTACTTTTTATGGGAGGCATGCCAACAATCTTTCATGAAAAGCAACCCGCATATTGTTGGTCAGTGCGAGTTTAGCGAAGCTGGGCCTTGTAATGAAGGAAGAATTGGATGTGGAAGGTAGAATTGAGCCAATGTGTAGAACAACATTCCCAGTATGACTTGCCTAGCTAGTTCTTCCTAGATGACTATACTAAATGAATTTCTCTTGTCCATCCCCAATCTTGTGTATGCCATTCACACACTTTTCTACATCCACGCGCGGGGTTGGAATTGGAAAAGTAATTGAATCGAAGAATCGGATTCACTCTGACATCTGTCGAAGCCAGCTTGTGGTAAGAGTTGGGCAGAGGTAGCCCTCAATCACTTACTAACTTACTCGGTAAATTAGCTAGCAAGAGGCCAATCCTCAGGAATTTGCTTTCCAAGATAAACCATTCGAATGCTACTAAACGACAAGAATAGTCTATTTGAAAGCCCTCGCCCGTTTGAGCCGGAAAGCGTACCGGTTGTTTGAGTCGCGAAAGGGATGCTTGCTTAATATTATTTATATAATAATAGTAAGAAATCTATAAAAAAAAATGAAAATCTTTTTTTTAGAAAATTCTTCATTCCTGGGAAGAGGAAGAAGCAGATAGGACAAAGGCCTTCTCTTTTCGTCCGCTCTTCCCGAAGTGAGCGAATTGCATGTTGACGTGCCCGATTCGCGCGTCCGCAAGTGTACGGGTCGTGCAAGTAATATAGTGGCTCTTTTTAAGAACCGGATTGTCGAACCCACAGGGACTGAACCCATTCCTCTAACTATCCATTTCTAGTGCGATCTTAAATACCTCAAGTGTTGGTTATAGACATTTTCGATAGAGATTAATTAAGTCTAAGTTTGGGTCAACGATATATTCTGAAATCACTCTAAGAGCAACATAGAGTTAAAACCAATTAATCATGCGATCCTACGATTTGCAATGGGTTAAGCATGGAACTATCAATTGTTATTTCACATAATTAGAAATGCATGTTTATGGTCTTTCGAGCCTCTAAACACGGCAATCTAGCCTAACTGCATCATTGTGAGCGAGGAGTTTAATTTTCTAGTCGCGGAAAATCAATTATGTTGTGGTTTACGGGAAAACGATTAGGGACTTTCGTACGTCTAACCATTTAACTCAACTTAGCCTCACAACTACTTCTTCGAGTGGTGATGTGACATCCCAAGTTGGTCTTTCATAACCCCCGTGTGTCAACCAAGCAAGGTGTGAGGTATATTTCTATCCTAACACAATATCTCTCCCTAGAGACAAACATGCTCCTTACATTCTCATGTCCTGACCTAGGTAATGCTTTCTCAAGCTATTACTCAAGCTAACAAATATGCTTTCATGGTGATCAATCATAAAAACAACCAACAATCCAGAATGCAAGACGAAAACAACAATCAATAACTTAATTCCAAAACAAATTCATAAAAGCACAATCATAATTCATGGCTTCAACCCTAGAGGAAGGGTTCTTGCCATTCATGTTCGTAAAACTACAATTAACTAATACTAAACTAACATACTTACATGAATTTGGTAGATGAGAAGGGAATTTGATAAACCCTAGATGAGTTCTCCCACTTCTCCCTTCACTCCTAGGTGGTGTTTCAGAATAAAATCGTGACCCCCTGATTTTAGGAGCTAAGGGTCCTATTTATAGTAAATGGAAAACGTGCATAATTTAGCCTGTCATGGAACGTCTCCGTGTCACGGAGTGTATCACGGAGCAATGGCTCCGTGACATGGAGGCAACGTGAAAGATCTCTAGAAAGTGCCTCTGGAAACCAAGCTGTCGAGGGTCACCGCGCTAGCCAACGTGGCACGCTGCTCATGCAGCGCGTTGGCATGCTGCTGTCGCGCAGCTGTCCTAGCGTGGCACGGCGCTGGCACGCTAGTTTACTGCCTACTGCTGCCGTTTGCTGCCTTCTCTCGTGCGCTTGGCAAGGGCGTGGCACGGCGCTGGGCGCGGCACACGCACAGCGTGGCACGCTGCCTGGCGCGGCCAGCCTTGCCAAGGCGTGCTCCTTGCCGACTTTCGCCACTTGCTTCCACTCCATTCCTTGCTTTCACCAACTTGTGAATTAGTTCCTCAAAATCCTTGAAACCTCCAAAACAAGGACTAATCATGTTGGTTAGCACATCTATTCACATTTATATAAAATCACATGAAAGTATGTAAAATAACTTAGATAAACAAGATTACATTAAGGTATAAAGCGTATCTCGGGCATGCTATTTTGCCCGTGATCACAACCCCACACTTAAAGCCTAGTTCGTCCTCGAACAACATTTTACAAATCATACTTATGGATACTCCCACATAACTAATTTGGCAAGATCATTCAAGCTACGACTATAATGATTACGTAAGATAACAAGCTAAAGATAGAGCATACACAATTTAATCACCGAGATGAAATACAACAATGCTAAGACTTCTTAACCTCAAGAATCGACTCTCAATCTTAGAAAACTCGTGCAAATCAACTAATTAAGAAATCTCACATGAATTATATCCTTCATTCAACATGTGCCCCTCAAAGAAATAGAGTTACCCAATCACACGCAAAAATCATTTGTACATCATAACATGTGTGGGTGAATCAATAGAATTTCACTCACTCTCACAAAGAATTCACATGCATCATGTAATGACCCATAAGCTTGCCCTTAGTGTTTTATTCCACTAATTTAAGGGTGTGTGAATGTAAGATCAAGTAGGACTTAATGGGTTGTACTGTAGGCTAAGGGACAGGTAGGTATTATTATGGCCAGTAATAGTGACTATCTTTCCTAAGCGTTTTTAATACATTACGCCCTCCTTACGAACTTCCCTTCCCTTACTTTACCTTTTTCTCCTTTCATCTTTCTTGTTCCTCTTATGTTCCCCCATTTCTTTAGGCACTTTTAACTTATTAGTAAGGAGCTCTATAAATAATTTTTCATTAATTTGTCTTCTTGCTCCTTACTAATACTCAACCATTTGCACGCATGTGCACCTTTGTCCTTTTCTCACTTCTACAACTTGCTGCTTTTCCTTTTTTTTCATTCTTCTCACTCCTTTACTCCTTCGAATTTTTCCATTCACGTGCTTAGGAGTTTTGGATCAAGTTCAAGGCTAATGAAATAAAAAGGATTAAGCTTATTTTGCAGCTGTCAAAGAATAGGCTCAAGGCTCAATGGGGCTAACTAGGATTAATTTTTCAAGGTAGCTAAAATGAGGGATAAGAATTGGTTCATTCAAAAAAAAATGCCTAAATCATCTCCTACAATTCACATCCTTCATTTCGTTTTATAAACACACCAGGCAAGTTCTAGACATTCCACAATGGCACAGAATACTCAAAAACCTTACACTCATGGCACATGCTCAATTTAAGACACATTCATCAGACTCTTACTCAGCTAATTACAAGAATTCAGAATTAAGCTTCAATCATATTGAGTCAAATTCAAGAGCCTAAGCGTCTCACACAAAGTTATACACCTGCATGCTTCACACCGAACATACTTGCATCTTACAATCACGTATAGCACATAACAAGAACATCAAGCACCACATAGTTATGGTTTCAAAAACCCATCACCTACCGACTAATTTTTCCTCAAGACGGTCGTCATCCATCCATCGTCGGAAACAGTCCCTAACTATGACTAAAACAATATATACAGACAAAGGAAAGAAAATAAAATTTTTATTCTTCGGTTCAAAGACCCCCCCATTGGAAAAGAACCGAAAAGAAAAACCAACGGGTGATGAAGTCATGCTTAGTGCACAAAAATTTTTCAAAATTTTTCAAATTTTTCACAAGCATTACATTCACCAAAAATCGTTAAGCACAACAAAAATTTTTGAAATTTCCCTCACCCCACACTTAAATCGTGCTATGTCCTCATAGCATCAAATTAAAATTTACAAAGGGTGAGAAATCCTCCCTGAGGCCTTTAGGCCTAGATAATGGCATGACTTTCTTCAACTTTGCACAAGTGTGTGTCGACCCCACACTTTTTATCGTCGATGCTTTTTAGCTTCCTCCTCCACGGGTACTCCGACTTCCCCTCCATCGGTGCTTAACTTTCCACCAAAAACAACACAGGATGAAAAATAAATAAAATCAACACAAATGCAAGAAATTAAAATGGTACCTGTGGTACCCTTGGGTTGCCTCCCAAGTAGCGCCTTATTTTACGTCGTGGCCCGACGTGGACTATCCTTTTCAGGACATCCTCATACCTGGGTTCTCTTTCGAGAACCATCTCCTTTTCTTTTGCTGTTTAGAGGAAACAGCCTCCACTCTGTTCCTCTCTTTCTCCAACTTCTTCTCAATTTGAAGCCTTTTATCAGACTCGGGCTGGACACTTGTAATTTCCTTTGGCCCTACACCTGTGGAATCCTCCACCCCACACTTATCCTCTGCCAACACACTAACCTGACAAAGGTTTCTATAGTGTGCAGATGGGTTCATTTCTTGGTAAACGCGGAAGATTTCTTCTTCATCCTCGACCCTCATTTTCAGGGTCCCTGCTTTCAAATCAATCACCGCTCCTCCAGTGGCCAAGAATGGCCGTCCCAAGATCAGGGGTACCTGGTCATCAACCTGAAAATCCAAGACAATAAAATCAGCAGGTATAATGAACTTACCAACTTTGATGAGAAGGTCCTCTATTATTCCATCAGGTGTCACTCGCGACTTGTCAGCCTGCTGCAGAATCAACCTTGTCGGCCTCGGTTTTCCCAACCCCAGGGTTTTGAATAAGGATAGGGGCATTAGATTAACTGCTGCCCCTAAGTCACACAAAGCTCGTAGCACCTCAGCTTTACCGATTTGTATGGGGAGGGTAAAACTCCCTGGGTCTTTGAGTTTCTTTGGCATTTTGCTCAATACCCTGTAACTGCACTCCTCAGTCAGTGCTACCGTCTGGACATCCACCAATCTCACTTTGTTCGCCATCACGTCCTTCAAGTATTTAGCATACTTCGGCATTCCCTGCAAAACATCAAGGAGAGGCAAATTTATGTGAAGTTCTTTGAAGCTCTCAATGAACTTTTTGAAGCATTCCTCCTCCTTGCTCTTTCTTAATTTCTGAGGGAATGATGGTGGTGGTCTTTGTGCTGGCTGCAATGGAAGTTGTGCATTTTGTTGCCCAGCACTCTGATTATCTCCCATGTTGATGGATGGTCCTGGTCTAACCAACTCCGGCTGCACCTCCTTGCTCAGCTCTTTTGACACTGCATCAGCTAATTGCTTACCGCTTCTCAGACTGATGGCATTGATCTGCCGGGGGTTAGGATCTGTGTCGCTTGGTAATCCCCCCTGCGATCTCATGTTTTGAGCAGCTGCTATCTGAGCCACTTTTTTTTCAAGATTTCGGGTGGCGACTTGCTGATTCATTAAGTCTGTTGCCATCCTCGCCTGATTTTCCACTAATTGAGTCTGGGTCTCCATTATTTTCTGCAGTGTTTGCTCAATGTTGCTACTCAATTGCCCATCATTCTGCCTATTCTGCTGATACTGCTGCTGTTGAGGTTGCATATAATTTTTCTTTTGGTTACCACCCCAAAAACAATTCGGGTGGCCCTGCCAATTTCTATTGTAACTGGTTTCAAAATTCTGATTGTTGCGCTGCACATTACTAACAAAATTGACTGACTCCGGATTGGCTCCACAAGATTCTGCATAGTGCCCATTATTACCACAAATTTCACACCAACTCGGAGCTTGCTGAACTGCATTAACCTGGCCCTGGCGTTGGTTCATACTCAGTTTATTGAACTGAGTCATCATTTGATGCTGGAACGAAGCTAACTGTGCTGCCAAAGCATTCAAACCATCTACTTCTATCAACCCTAATCTGTTTCCTACCCCTCTCGATGACTCGCTACGCCACTCTGGATTTCCTTGTGCAATTCTGTTCAACAAAGTGTACAACTCATCATATGTCTTATCCAAGGCTTACCCACCCGATGCAGAGTCTAGTAATATTTTTGTGTGTGGGTATAGACTTTCTACAAAGGTATGAGCCAGCACTTCATTTGATTGCTGGTGATGGGGGCAGTCTCTCAACAATGACTTGAATCTTTCCCAAGCCATATATAAGTTCTCATCAGGCCTCTACTTGAAACTGAGTATTTCACTTCTCAACCTTGCAGTTTTGCCTGAGGGGAAGAATCTGATAAGGAACTTCTTAGCCAAGTCATTCCATGAAGTTATGGAGTTCGGTGGCTCATCCTTCAGCCACTTTTTCGCCTCTCCCAATAGTGAAAATGGGAAGAGGGTCATTCGGACATATTCTGTGGACACGCCGGTAGGGACGAACGTGTCACTAATCTCTAAAAAGCTCTGTAGGTGCTGCTGCGGGTCCTCATGTGCCATCCCAGTGAATTGACCACAAGAATGTAACAGCTGCACCATGTTCCGTTTAAGCTCAAAGTGCCCTCCAGACTCCGGTTTACGAATGCTTGAGGTCACATTTGTCGCTAGTGGGATTGCCACTTCGCGAACTGGTCTTGCTGCCATTACTTCGGATGACAATTGTACTTGTCCCGCGGGTGGTTGTTGTTGTACCTTTTCTTGAAGTCTCTTCAGCTTATGCTCTAGAGCTATTCTCCTTCGCAAATGGATTTGACGTTCAGGATCAAGCAACGGTTCCACAAGCTCTCTATTTCTAGCCAGCTCGGCAGGACAACCTGTCACCTGCAATAATCAGACTAAGACCAAGTTTCTCAACACTTAAGAGAATTTAAAAATCACCTAAAAATAGATAAATTATCAAAACTTCGCCGTTTCCCCGGCAATGGCGCCAAAAACTTGAGGTGCCCGATTCGCGCGTCCGCAAGTGTACGCGTCGTGCAAGTAATATAGTGGCTCTTTTTAAGAACCGGATTATCGAACCCACAGGGACTGGACCCATTCCTCTAACTATCCATTTCTAGTGCGATCTTAAATACCTCAAGTGTTGGTTATAGGCATTTTCGATAGAGATTAATTAAGTCTAAGTTTGGGTCAACGAAATATTCTGAAATCACTCTAAGAGCAACATAGAGTTAAAACCAATTAATCATGCGATCCTACGATTTGCAATGGGTTAAAAATGGAACTATCAATTGTTATTTCACATAATTAGAATTGCATGTTTATGGTCTTTCGAGCCTCTAAACATAGCAATCTAGCCTCACTGCATCATTGTGAGCGAGGAGTTTAATTTTCTAGTCGCGGGCAATCAATTATGTTGTGGTTTACGAGGAAACGATTAGGAAATTTCGTACGTCTAACCATTTAACTCAACTTAGCCTCACAACTACTTCTTCGAGTGGTGATGTGACATCCCAAGTTGGTCTTTCATAACCCCCGTGTGTCAACCAAGCAAGGTGTGAGGTATATTTCTATCCTAACACAATATCTCTCCATAGAGACAAACATGCTCCTTACATTCTCATGTCCTGACCTAGGTAATGCTTTCTCAAGCTATTACTCAAGCTAACAAATACACTTTCATGGTGATCAATCATAAAAACAACCAACAATCCAGAATGCAAGACGAAAACAACAATCAATAACTTAATTCCAAAACAAATTCATAAAAGCACAATCATAATTCATGGCTTCAACCCTAGAGGAAGGGTTCTTGCCATTCATGTTCGTAAAACTACAATTAACTAATACTAAACTAACATACTTACATGAATTTGGTAGATGAGAAGGGAATTTGATAAACCCTAGATGAGTTCTCCCACTTCTCCCTTCACTCCTAGGTGGTTTTTCAGAATAAAATCGTGACCCCCTGATTTTAGGAGCTAAGGGTCCTATTTATAGTAAATGGAAAACGTGCATAATTTAGCCTGCCATGGAACGTCTCCATGTCACGGAGTGTATCACGGAGCAATGGCTCCGTGACACGGAGGCAACACGAAAGCTCTCTGGAAAGTGCCTCTGGAAACCAAGCTGTCGAGGGTCACCGCGCTAGCCAACGTGGCACGCTGCTCATGCAGCGCGTTGGCATGCTGTTGTCGAGCAGCTGTCCTAGTGTGGCACGGCGCTGGCGCGCTAGTTTACTGCCTACTGCTGCCATTTTCTGCCTTCTCTCGTGCGCTTGGCAAGGGCGTGGCACACGCACAGCGTGGCACGCTGCCTGGCGCGGCTAGCCTTGCCAAGGCATGCTACTTGCCGAATTTCGCCACTTGCTTCCACTCCATTCCTTGCTTTCACCAACTTGTGAATTAGTTCCTCAAAATCCTTGAAACCTCCAAAACAAGGACTAATCATGTTGGTTAGCACATCTATTCACATTTATATAAAATCACATGAAAGTATGTAAAATAACTTAGATAAACAAGATTACATTAAGGTATAAAGCGTATCTCGGGCATGCTATTTTGCCCGTGATCACATGTAGAGATCCATAGGGGCTTATAGTTTAATTGGTGGAAATGTACCGCTCATAAAGGTGATATTTTAGGTTCGAGCCCTACTAAGCCTACCACCCCCTTCTCTTCACCTGATACAAGGCAGTCGAAGTACCCGCCACCCTGCAGATCTCAATCTAGCGACGGGAACCACACTGCTACCGCTGCCCTTCAAGCACGCCTCCTTTGCCTATCACTCACCTATGCTCTTGCAGCATGCCCCCTTCGGGTGCCCTTAGCTATTAGATTAGGCACAAATAGTCTATGCAGACCACCTGGCCTAGCAAAAGCGGGTTTCATTGCGTCTTGAGCCGCTCCTACCCCTCACAATTCTCCACCCTCTGACCTTAACTACCCCCTCGACATCGGTGGCCCCCTTATTATTATTGAATACTCATTCTGCTTACTGATCATTCTTATCTCATTCATTAGGGGAGGGGCAACCCATTTGCGCGATGGAATTGTTCGTCAGTAAAATGAGAGCGGAATTCCTGGTAAATTTCAGAATCTCTACCGTTCTGGTTGAGTTGTTGAATAAAGGAAGTTAAATTTCCATCAAGGCAGCTTAAGGTGATCGAGAAGACGAATTAAAGATAGATCTCTTCTCCCCTCGGCCTATAATATTTTGCTTACTTTCGAATTCGTTGTTGGAGAAAGTGAAAAGGATTCCTTCTGGTTGTCACATCTTCTCACCCTGTCTGCTTTGGCTATCTGTTCGTAATGCTTCCTTCTTTTCATCGATTGAATGAAGTCCTTATGAGCTGGAATCATGAATTGGATTCGACTCGCGAACGATCAGCAAGTGAAGGATCGATATTTTTGTGCCAATACTGTTCCGAGACTGGTACTTGGCGGCTCACGAGCAACATATAGACTAAGGTTGCCCATCACTCCCTCGCTATTTTTTGAAGGCCCTTTCAATTCTCTTTCTAGTATGCTTCCTCCATAAGATCACTGAACGCCCAGCTTCGCAGAGCAGCTCTCTCCCCAGCCCACAGCATAGCTTTTTTATCTTCCACCTTATCTCCACAGCTTTGGGCGACCCCTTCCCCTTCCTATTTTTTTTCATTTCAAGCATGGACCTTAACTTACCGTACTGGCTTAGTAAAATAGAAATCATTAGCTGTCAACTGTTCATAGTCAGTAGTGGAAGAGGGCGTAGCTTTGATTGCTCAAGTTGCCAGCCATACCATGCCCTCGGGAGAAAGTAGTGATGATTGCCATGAATGCTGCCCTCGAGGACGTGTACAAGAAGGTCTTTGTCGATTCCTATCAACATGGTGCATCTTCACTTCCTCGTTGTTCAAGCTATTCCTTAGCGATTGTTCATCTTCCACTGCCCGAGGCCTCCAGAAAGAAGGTTTCTTTTGCATTGCACTTCTTCATGTCTTGGTTCACCGTCGTTCTGAATAAGTCAGATAGTTGATCGAGAAAGCACTACCCAAAGGTGCTCATTGAGCCGGTCCCAGGAGGCTATATCGTCCTGAAGACGGATGCGACGGGAAGAAGTGGCATTTGGAAGTGTTGCTGACTTAACATTTAGGTTTTGGCATAACAAAGCTTGCACTGTCTTTTCGCACTTAGGCGCACAGTGTGCCATTGGTAATGATTCTACTACGGTGCCACAAATTCACAAGCTGATCCTAGAGTTACTCATAGGACGACCCACCGGTAGACCGAGACTTGAATGGATAGAATTGTACTACCGCTGTCGATGCTGTTGCTGCTTGCCGATGGCCCTTCGCTTACTTCTCTGGAGACAACGATGCCGCAAAGGTCCTTCGTGCAACTTTTTTTGGTTCCTGCGTCCTTACTAGTAAAAAAGGGGCTCTTCGACCAAGAAGGCATTCTGGTAGGAAGGCCGACCACTACCCGTCGATTCCCTAGATTTTCTGGCTTCCCTTTCCCTTCAACCAGCCACTCGTTTAGTTCCCAAAATATATATAATCCAGAATCCTTTTAAGCGCCTTATCACGAAAGTGACCAAGCAAGCAGATGATGATTGTTCAGCCGGTAAGCTAGCAAGCTTACGAAGGCTATTCCATAACCGACTCTTATTGCCGAGTCGAGGGGGCGTTCAGCCACTTGACTCTAAGGAGAGGGGGTTTGGCTGGTACCAGGCTCTAAAAGATTTTTCTTCGAGCGAGTGGTCTTTCTATCTTTTTGGGTTTCATGCCCAAGGAAATGCTATTTGTAGATTGAGATGGATTGATCTTCGCTATCGTGCCTCCTCCTTGTACCAGTTGATGCTGGGGCAGTGATTAATATGAAGTTTCTCCTGCCCCAGATAGCTTCGAGGTTCCCATCGATTACAGAGGTTTCTACCACTGAACTTGCTTATGCTCCCCTTTGATCGAGTGTTATTTCTATAAATAAGATTGAGTAGGAAAATGTTGAATTGGCTTCAATCGAGATTGCCTCGGCTTCTTAGGCACATGTGGAACCGGCCTAACATCTTTTCAATCGAAATCCCAATCAAAGACAAGTTCTACCAAGGCCAGGGTCTGAAAGAGAGGATTCACTTTCCGAAATTCCAAGTGACATGATTCCTCCTTCAGAAGCTAAAGCTGAATGATCGAAGTCTCCTTTAGGTTCAGTCGAAGAGATCAAAGCGAAGTCATCAATTCAACCATTCGAATGGTCTCCCCTAAGATTGACCTCTTTTCCAAATAAATCGAACCTCGATACCACATTCATCAAAAAGATATGGCCATCTCTCTAGGTTGCACAACCCCTTTAGATCGTTCTATTCGTGCTTGAAAAACGACCCCATTGACAAAACCAGGATCAAATGAGACGTCCATCGATCGGATAAGACCTCCATATCCAAATCGATCTGTCCAGCTGCCGCTCCCCATTATCAGCCACAGAAGGAGCATCTCAACCAACCTTGAATCCTTCTTTTTTTCTTCCCGAACAAATCTATCTTGATTCTTCAGAGTGTCGTGAAATCACGGATAGAGTCAAGCACAAGACGGGTATTTACTTGTTCTTTTTAGCATGTGCTAGCTAAAGGGTATCTGCGGTTGAATTCATTGTTTTGCTGGTCGGCTGAGGAAAAGGCAAATGGTATTTGGAGGAAAGGCATGATTTTCGTCTTGATGAAGTGTAGAACGGGGTTGTCTTTCCATTAAGCTGGGGAGACAATCCAAATCGTAGTCAGTGTCCATTATTTGATTGAGCACAACGTGGTCGGATAGCAACATGGGCAAAGCACTCTGCTGCGGTGAGCAGCCGGTTCTTATTGCATTCACCAAGAAGTCTTGCTCGCTCCTTTCCTTAGAGTCAAGTGGCTTTCCGCTCCTGAACTCTGCGGCGAGTTCAGCCACCACCCCAAGGTCTGGGCTTTGCTCGAGCGTAGTCAGCCAGCTTCGTGACTTTAATATTGATCAAATTCGTGGAAGCAGACCTTTGATTTCCTTGGACCACGTAACAATTCGTCGTCCGATTGAATCTGCTTTTTCCTGGATGCTCTATAGGAATCCATCGCTATTCCTTTCCTCCATCGATAAAGGTTCATCCCGAGTCACAAGAGCAAGTGTAGCTTTGAAAGCAGCAAGGAGGCATTAGGGGAAACCTAGATTCAAGGTCGGAAGAATCGGAAACAGACTCGAAAACGGAACCCTTTCTCTAGCGGCCTCTTGGCTTCTTTCTTTACAATCAGTCTAGGCCAGTAGCTGCTCCTAGCTTTCGGACAGCTAGAGCACCGACAGATAGAGCGAAGAGTCCATAGGGAGAAGAGCCAAGGCTTGTCGTAGATAAGAGTTGTATACGATAAGTTTGCGTCTTATATCTTATTCGCGAGAATTTCTTCTCTCCGGTCAGGTAGATCATTTTCTTTGCCTTTCAAGATATTTCGTTTAAAGAGAATGATAGCCACTCCTCTTGGGCGGCCGAGAGTGTTATGTAAAAAGGACCAAGGAGGATCCTATCCTAAAGGAGAAAGAGGAGGAGTAGGAGCTAGCTTTAGGGGCGGAATCAAATGATTACGAGATAAACAATGAGACAAAGGAGAGCACTTAGACAATTCACTTTGAGTACAGGGAAGTCTGCTGGTAGGAATTCCTCAGGGCGTATTACGGTTTTTCACCGAGGGGGTGGCACCGCAACTTGGGTGAACTTCCATCACCAAGTGAGATGGTCAAAATGATTATTGACCGCTTCGCCAGCAAAGCTGCCTATAATGCCAACAAACCCAATGTCCCCAGGGCGAATTTACAGCACTTGAGGGCTTGGTTGACATGAGCACAACAATCGGCGGAGCGCGCACGACTTTCTACGCAACGATTTCTTCTTCTCTTATGATTTATCAAGTTACAGGGAGGAGACCAAGAGAGTAGATTGGCTGGTTTTTCCAGTCAAGTATAGTTGATAATCCCATTTTGGAATATGAATTTTAATAGATTCTCTTTATTATTATAAATATAGCTTTTCTATCTTCCACCTTATCTCTGCAGCTTTGGGCGACCCCTTCCCCTTCCTCTTTTTTTCCATTTCAAGCATGGACCTTAACTTACCGAACTGGCTTAGTAAAGTAGAAATCATTAGTTGTCAACTGTTCATAGTCAGCAGTGGAAGAGGGCGTAGCCTTGATTGCTCAAGTTGCCCTCTCATGGTTGAATATGAGAAATTCTTGAGTTTTCGCCATTGGTTACTGGTTGAGCCACTGGAATGGAATGAGATAAGAATCTCTGGAGATCTTTCCTCTCCACTTACTCGTAACAGGATTTTCTTCTATAGAAGACTTCTTCCTAGTGGCATAATTGTCCGACACTACGTTCCTCGATCCTCAAAGAAAACTGATTCCTTCTACTCCTCGTTCTCCTTTAAGATAGGATCCTCCTTGGTGCTTCTTTCACTAATGGTCTCACCATTTTCTAGTAGTAGTAGTTCGCGCGAGGGACTATCCTTTCTATTAGTTTCCCTTGCCTTTCACTCTCATTTGGTCTCTTTCTTATAAAAAATAAAGCGAAGCAAAGCGCATGGCAAAGAAGCAGCCAGCTGACTGCCCCCTTCCACTCGGCCTTTCTTCGCTGTGTGAATAAGGTCTTAGTCTATATGGGCATTCTGGGCAGGCAGCAATAAGTTGCTAGTCTAAGGTTTAGACCAATCGCAATTCATCACCATCTTGCCGCCTCCATCTCGACCAGTTTCCCGAGGCGTTGGAAATCCAGACCGGCTCAGAGAATCACTCTCGCTATTTAGCCCTTCGTTCCACCAACAGAGAAGTCATCCTTGACGACTTCCCATTCCTTCCCTGCCGAGCCACCTATCTTCGCCATTCGATGCTTCCGCCTTCCCTTTCTATAACATACCCAGGCGCCTCCTTTCCAATCACGAAGAAAAAGAAAAGACCAATCAAAGCCCTATCTAAGTAAAGCTTCGTCTATTATTTTTCCGGCCCCGGGGGAGTTTATTCGACCCATTCCCCAGTCTCCCGCACTTCTCAAGTAAGTGTGCGACTCCGTATGAGGACCTCCTTCTCTTCTGCCCACTCTTCGTTCACACGGTTCTCAAAGAAGAGGAGGAAGGGTGGGCAGCAGGTACCACGAGCCCGCTGTTGATGTCCCATCGAGTTAGCTAGTTAAGGGTGAAAGGGATTTAGGAATGAATAACAGGCAAAGTCCTTGCTAGGAATTCCGGGTAACTTTCTGTATTCCTTAAGGTTACAAGTGAAGCTTACTTCCTGTGGTAGCCCCTTGGACCTTATCCTCTTAAGGGTTGGGTTCTCCTTTTGCTTTCCTTCTCTTTCTGCCTAGCCCGTTCTAGTGGTGTATTATTCGATTCGGTACGTTAACCATGTCGTGCATTCGTTAAACATTTGATTTCCTCTTTCTTCTTTGTATGGTATGAGTTACATTCTGATGTGTGTTTACCAGTGGTTGCGCTTAACCAGATCCAAAAGGGGAGAGGACACACACCGTTCGGTGAGTGAAAGATGAGGAAATGCCGATTCCAGTGTCTCCTAGGAGGCGCCGTGCATCGAGTATACACCCGGTACCTAGCTTCCCGTAAACGATACGACAATGGAAGATTCTTAGACATAATAGCCCTCATTACAGGAACAAGGGATATGGAACTAACTAAGGATCTGAACATGTGACAGGAGACAAGAAAAAAGTCCTTAGTCACTCCGCGTACGAAGAACCGCTTAGCAAACTTCAAAGCACCAACTGACGATACTAATGATTTCTCTAACGAAAATGGAACATTCTGTCGCGAAATTAGCTCGCGATAACGCTCATCCACTCGCTCATCTCCGATGACGATATCGTCGCCAAGGATAGCATAGCGTGTTAAAGGAACTCCTGGATAGACTTGGGTTGCTACGAACCAAATCACCAAATGGTGAGTTAATGCGAAAGCAGGCCAAGCTCCGTAAAAGCCCAATTGGGCTCCTATTACCAAACGAACTCTACCTCGAGGGTGGATGTAATTCATCTCGAATGAAGTGAGAGGAAGCCGACGATGAGAATTTTGAATCATCAGAAAAGAGTAGTAGGCTGATGCGGCTAGAAAGGCTCTTTGAGTGATTCATAAACACTCATCGGGATAAACAAGCAAGGGTTTCATCCTCTACTTATGGGAATGCTACTTCGAGAAATGCTGCTTCAGGATAAACTAGATATGTTGCGAGAGAAATTGGATATTTTCCTATGGCTTGGACCCTTTCACTCGAGAACTCAAAGGGGGGAAAGAATTCTTCAACATAGTCACAGGAAGGTGGTCTACGACCATTAGATCCCTAGAAAGAGGAGCAACTAAGAAGAGAGGGGTATAAAAGAATGAAAGGAATTTCTTCGATCTAGCTCTTATTCCCTGTAGGTTCATAGCACGCTAGGCTAGCTGAGAAAGGTATTCTATCTTTCTCTTTTTGTTTTTCGGCTCGATAGAATTGTTTAGAATCCTCTCCTAGCTTCCTCTTTCCAAAGATATGAAGACTATAAAACGTCGATCAGAGAGCAGGGTTGTTCTAAGATATAGAAGTAGTTAAGGGCTTGACTAAGTAGTAGATATGGGATTGAGGGGGTCTATGTGGGTTCTCCCACTTTTTAGACTTTCAGAAGGGTGGCCCACACACGAACAGGGGGAAGGGGGGCCATCCGCCCTTAGAATCTAATTATAAACCGGCGTGGTGTTGCTGGATGCTTCTGATCAATAGAAAACGAAGAGGAGTCACCCAAAAAGAAAGACCACCAAAAGTAACGACCAGTGGCTTTCGAAAGCTCCACATGAAAGAATAAAGAAAATAGGAAAAAAGAGTACAGGGATTTTTAGCTATTTAGCCTTAGAGAAAGGTGACTTGGTAAGACCAGAATCTGGAACAGAGATTGGATGAAGAATTTCTTTTTCTTTAGCGGGAATGGCGCCACCCACGCATTCGTGTACAAACCAGTGCAGACGAAGTAACACGAATCTGTCACCCCCCACCGCGCTTACGGCTCTATACCCCAACCCAACTTGCTCTGGCCCCAGGTCCTTCCTTTCTATTCCTCGGTAAGTGGACCATGGGAGCATGGGGGGCGATATCTGCTTTTGACTGATAGAAAGCTTCTCTCTTTTGTCCCTCCTGACCGAACTCGCCAAAAAAATCATAATAGATAAAGTTCTTCTTGCCGGGAGAGTAGCGTCGGTGACATCTTTATCTGAGGGGGAGGCTTCATCGTTCGGCTCCTCATAAATGATGTTAGGATCGGTCGGCTCATCCTCGGAATCTGAAAAGAAAAGAGAGAGAGAATGGAATCACTTTGTTTCAGTGATATATCTAATCAGACTGAATAGGATTAGAAGAGCTGTCACGATCATTCACATAAATTTCAGTGAACTATTGAAGCTATCAGTGTGATTGATTAGACAAGTACCAAGGGCTTTCGGTAGACTTCTTTCGTTTCCGAATTAGCTTGCGACAAGTCCTAGCTTCTTGTCTTGGGTAGATTTGGTTTCTCTTTTCTTCATTATCATAATACTATGGAGAAACATGGTTAGCATGTATGATTTGAGAAAAAGAAAGCAAGAAAATACCCTCTGAATTTTTCCATGGGTCTTCAGTATGAGTCATACCTAGAAGGTACGATCTGTACTGTGACTCGTAGTATCTTAGATCACCGTCACGACTCGGAGGTACGACTCATACCATTATCATATGATCCGTACCACAAGTCGTATGAGGACACCCTATGAAAATCATTCTTCTATATTTTTTCACGACTCATGGTACGGCCCATAAGTTGATTCCACGAGTCATAGTAACGGTCGTATAATTGTCTTTGGACTTGACCCTTTCAAATTTCTATATGATGGCCAGGTATGACTTGTAGTAGGGTACCACGGGTGGTACTAGGTTCCATGCAACTTAATTTACATACATTTGTCTTGGGATAGTCCCAATGAGCCATCCTACAAGTTGTAGTTTTAACCCACAAGTCGTAGGAAGGCTTGTGAAGCTTGTCCTTGCCTTTGTTCGTGTCAGTTATGCGGGTGACATTAGTTTTGTGTTAGGTACTCAAAATTCCCCAATATAGGCATGCATATTTCACACATTTACAACTACCCAATTCTCCCACAATGATTCATAACCTATAACTCATGTTCTTTACAATTTATGATTGAATTCTAAACATGCTTGAATTTCTATCCAGTCAACAAAATCACATTGCAAGTTACTGATCATTTTCCGCATCAATTTTCATGAATTTTGGGGAATCACAGTTTATAAGTACGTTCATGTAAGCATGAAGGTCTTTTACTCAACTTGAATCATAAGTTCTTACTCAATTTTGCAAATTCTTGCTCAAATTCATTTGAAAATTAGTGAATAGGGTAGGAGTTCCACTTGTGTAGTTTTAATCGTGCATAAATTCAAGTTTTATCAATGATTTTCCTTGAGGTATGGGTGTGAGGGATTCTTGGGTGGTAATTATAAGTTCAAGGTGTGTTTTCATGGGAGATGGGTCCGAAAAATTTGGAATTTAAATGTGTTAGGGCAAATTTTAATAATTCAAGTCGAGTCGGGACGATTTAAAGAATTTGGTCTATCATGGCTCGTACTACGAGTCATTGGTTGGACCTACGACTCATCCCTGGACTTGTAGAAGAGATTTAAGAATACTTACCTGTGGACCTACGAGCACATCGTACGACTCGTACCTTATAGGTATGACTGTATCACAACTCGTAGGTCACCTTGAATTGTAGTTCCATACTTTGCATAGTTCAAACCTACAGTGAGTACCACGACCCATACAATGGAGTAACGAGTCGTAGGACAAACCTCACCATGAATTCATGCAAAGGACATATCTCTGCATCTCACCATCACTCATACTATGGCCCGTACAATGCTCTTACGAGTCATACTAAGGCATGTAGTACAAGTCTGTACTAAAATTATTTTATGCACCCTGTTTTTGTTTCACCTGCAAACTGAGCATGCATAAGTCAATAAACTTGGGTTGCTTCCAAAGAAGCACTTAACTTAACATCGCGGCACAACGCTGGTGGTTCAGTTACTCAGACTTCACCAAACCACCTCAAGGGTTGCCTCCCAAGAAAAGCCTGATTTAACGTTGTGGCATGACGCAAGTCTCTTGACTACTCAGATTTCGTCAAGAAACTCAGAATCATCCTCGATTTCTAAGACCACCCTAAAATCTTTGGGATACTTCATTGACCGGCATATATTGAAAGTAACCACCTCTATTTTAATCCTGAATTTCAGTTGTGTCACGACCCGAACATAGGCCCGGATTGAGACACAAAACAAAAATAACCCGAGAGGCTCCAAATTGGCCTATGTAATGAACATACATCTAACTCAATCATAGATAAGCGGAAGATCATCATTAATACCATACCTGAAGTCTAAGAAAACACAAGATTTGATTACATGCTTAAGTTAAAAGATGAATACAACTATGTATGAAAAGTCTCTAGTACTGACGAGTTGATGGGACAAGACCCAACCTATCCTATATAGTCTGAAAACTGAAATGATGAAGTGCAACTGTAAAGAAGGGCCCTCGCAAGATGAGGACTCACCAATTGAGGCTGAGGAAAGCTAACTCCGGGAATCTGACTAATAGCGGGACTAAGTATGTATATCGGAGCCTGTATCATAAAATGATACAGCATAGAGTATGCGGTAAGTACGTGGAACGTACCGAGTATGTAAGGTAAGTAATACCACGAAGTAAGTAAAATCATTAAATCATGCATATAATAAAGAATAATCAATGTAAGATTCTTAGAGTAGGGCTTGCATTTTCTATTTTCTAAAATCATGATCAGAACATAATTGAAAAACATAACTGAATCGAATGACCCAAAGCTAAAAGCTAATAATCATAAATAAAACTGAACATTGGCTCAAACCTTCCAAAAACATAATAACATGACTAATGTGCATGCATATCTTAAATCATGAGGAATAATGAAAGACTCATCATATAACTGACATTACCATGATAGTGCTTACGTGGTCCCAACTATCACACTCAAGTGGGTAGAGCCGTCCAAAGCTTTGCAAGGGCTAAGGACGCTACCATGATATCGATATCAACCTCAAGGCCCCTTGGGGGCAAGGGAAGCTCCAAGGGAGGTCCCAAAGTATATAAGTAAACCTATGTTGGCACATAGTTTTGAGACATAGGGTTGACTGACCCTTAGCCTACTCGGTGCTAGACACTGCTCCCAAAAACATGCATATGCTCTCCGTCTTTTTTCAAAGAAATTGACCGTCGTCTAATTATGAAACTGAATAATAACGTACATGCAATATCTGAAATCATAACATGAGGAGCCCTGGCTCAAACCATACCACAAGCTGAAAATAATGAGAGTCTTGCCTCCAAAAGCATGTGGTAAGCTAATTCACGAAATCATAAAATATACTTGGTGATATGGGCTTGACCAATACTTTAGCATGCTTGAAATCAACTTGATTCACTTTGAAAACAGGAACATAAACATGGCTATTTCAAAATCATACTTTCTTCATAAATATCTTGTCATGCTTGAATACATATCTCATAGATCTCAACTTTCATAAACATTCATGGATGGGCATCATAGTTTAGAAAACATTAAAACATAATTTATAATTTCAAAGATTGTAAAAATCTGCCCATTATTCATAATTCATCATTTAAAACATTCATAGGTCATACCCATCATCAAATAAGTGTAATTCATACAAACAATTGAGATAAAAGAGAAAAAGATAGAGAACAACCCTAGAATTTTTGTCCCCTCAACTTCCTGTAACCCACGTTCTTGCTCAACCAGGTCAGAATGTTTAAAAATAAACCTAAGTGTGCTATTTATACTATTGAGAATTTTTCCCGGAATAACAAGCAACGTGGCACGGAGTGTATCGCGGAGCACTCCCTCCGTGCCACGGAGGTATCGCGGACCCTCTATAGAATTAGGCTCCTCTAAATTTTCATCTTGGGGTGCCACGGCCTGCATCGCGGAGCCTGGCCAATGTGCCACAGTGCAATCATGCACCTACACTGCAAATGGATGGCCCAGGTAATTGTACTCAACGTGCCACGGCTTGCGTCGCGTGGCATTGCCTCCGTGTCACGGAGGTAACGCGAGGATTCACTTGAAATGGCCAAAATTAAATCACTCGAGGCAGAGTGCCTCCACGATGGCAGCGTGATATGGCTCCATCGCGGAGCCCTTATTTTTGCTGCTCTTCCTTGACCTTTTCCACGCCTTTCTTCCAAGTTCGTTCCCGATTTTTACCAACATGTATCTTAGCTTCCCCAAAATTTCATTTTACCTGCAAAACAACACTAATCATGTTGGTTAGTATAAATTCACATTTTAACTACAAATCACATGAGAATGCACAAATAACGATAGATAACAAAGACGAAATGAAGCATTTGAGTATCACTTGGGCATATAATTCTGCCTAAGATCACTTACCCCACACTTAAAACCTTGTTCGTCCTCGAACAATAATCTCACATATCATGCAATTGACACCCACGCATAGCTACTTTGGCTCGACAATTTAAGCTACGACTATACCGATTATTTAATCTAGCAAATCATCAAAAAATAACATGCATGGTCTCATCAATACAATGACATACCCCACATTAAGACCTCC
This sequence comes from Datura wrightii, assembly GCA_035772735.1. Taxonomy (NCBI): domain Eukaryota; kingdom Viridiplantae; phylum Streptophyta; class Magnoliopsida; order Solanales; family Solanaceae; genus Datura; species Datura wrightii. The sequence goes on from JASDFA010000016.1 coordinate 126,393,047, forward strand.
TATACTCAAGAATCGACTCTCAATCTTGAAAACTCATTCAAATCAACTGATCAAGACATCCGACATGAAATTTAATCTCTGGTCAAGCATGTGCCCTCACAACACAAGAGAATCTCCCCAATTGCAATCATACGATTTCCAAAGCATTACATGTAGGGGTATACGAACATGATTTCTCTCTCTCTCCCAAAGAATTCTCATGCATCATGTCATGAACCATAGTCTTGCCTCTAGTGTACTACTCCACTAATATAAGGACGCATGATATAAGATCACATAGGACTTAACGGGTTGTAATGTAAGCTAGGGAACTAGTAAATACTGGGCTAACCTATAATAGCAACTAGCTTCCTTAAGCGCTTTTTCATACATCCCACCATCATTATGGGCATTGTTTCTTCCTTCATCCTCTCATTCTTGAAATTTTTCTTTGTTTTTGTTCCCATTTCTTTAAGCACACTCGACTCAATAACCAAGATTAGTTATACATCTTTATTTTATTTAATTTCAGCAAGTGCACCTTTGACCTTTTCTTTAAATTTCACCACTTCCGCTTTTCCTTCCTTTTCACAATTCTCACTCCTTTACACCATGGGAAAATTATTTTTCTTGAGCGCTTAAGAGTTTTGGATCAAATTCAAGGATAATGAAAAGAAGGGATTAAGCTCGGTTCGTACCTCTTCAAAAAATGAAAAAAATAGGCTAAAGGCTCAATGGGGCTAACTAGGATGTACATTCAAGGTAGGTATGATAATGGAAAAACTTTCGGTTTAATCAAAGAAATACCTACATCCTTTTCTACAATACACATCCTTCATTTCGTTTTGTAGACACACCAGGCAAGTTCTAGACAGTTCACAATAGCATGGAATAATCGAAAACTCACCTCACACTCATTGCACATGCTCAACTCAAGACATATTCACAGACTCTTCAATCAGCCAACTACAATAATTCACTATTAAGCCTCAATCAAACCAAATCGAACTCTATGGCCTAGGTATCTCAACGTGTTTATGCATTTGCATGCTTTCATACGAATCACCTTTGCAACTTAATATCATGTACAACACATAACGAGAATTCCGAACCATGAAGTAGCGACACGTTTGGGAAACAAACAAAAGAAAGAAGACAAAGAAAAACTACTCCTATCGACTACATTTCCCTTAAGACGGTCATCATCCATCCATCATAGGGAACGGTCATTAATTACGACTTCGGTTCAATGGGACTATTCTCGGTAAAAGCACCGAAAACAAAGGCCGAGAAACCCAAAATAAAAGAAATTTAACGAAAAATTTTAAAAATTTCGATAATTTCGATAGAAAAAAATAAAATAAAAATATTTACACAACAACCATTCAACAACAGCTCACACAACACACAACAGCTTAACATTCATTACAACACCACTTAATTACAGAACATATAACACAAAGTCACAGGGTCACATTTTTCACAGACACAACAACACAACATATCCACACAAACAAAAACAACAACGAAACAAATGGCACCTAACTACTCCCACCCCACACTTAAACCTAACACTATCCCTAGTGTTCACAAAGTTCAACATCTCACAAAGGTGGGTGGTGAAACTCCCTGATCAATCGAAGTATTAAACTTCTTTATCAGGTGTCGTTGCCTCGTCTCCCATATCAGAATTGCCCCCGCCGTCTTCATCTGACTCAATATCTGAGTCCTCATGGCGTGTCTTCTCATCAGTGGGGACATCATCATCTACCGGCTCCACAAATGCTGGCCCCACTCTGCATAGAGCTCGAGCATTTTAGCCGAAGGGGTAATCTAAGTCAAGCTGCCAAAGCTCATCTTCTGTTGCTGGCCTCCCGCCAATGCGCAACTACAGCATCTGCATCCCGTACATACGGGCCATATACTTATAATCCCGAGCATGTCGCTCGACTAGTGTGAGAACATGCCCATGAGTAGTGTTGGGTGCCTTGGTTTTTGTGACATCCAAGGCACGCCTATCAATTTCTGGGATGTAATCCAGGGCCTCCTCCTCTATATCATGGCCCCTCAGGAACGTGGTAAGCAAACCACCAAACCCGTACCTGTGCCCTTGATGCAAGCGGGCTCTCTTCATGGTGGAAATGATTACCGCCCCAAAATTTATCTCAAGCCCTTTCATCAGGGCATACACCAAACACACTCGATCCCGGGTGAAATCTGTCATGTGCACCCGCGGGATCAGGCAGGACCACACAATTTTTAGCCAGATCCTGGCTTCCCTATTCATTTGAGAGTAGGGCAGTTTCTGATGGTAGCCCCTCTCTTTGTGCCTACTCCACCGTGTTGTCGAATGAGCTCCATATAGAGTGTGTCTGATGTCCGCATAAGGTGGAGTTATGTTCAGCTGTCGGAGTACATGGGCATCTATGTCCTGTGCCCAATATAGTATTCAAGTGATGGGGCTCAAACGTGACAACCTGCCCTCTTATCTTGATGGTGTGACTGCGGAGGGTCGGGTTCTAGTTGGCATAGAACTCCCGAATCAGATGGAGATTGCACTCCTTGGGCTCTTCAAAGATGAAGCTCAGCCCGGCAGTGTCAATCCGGTGTACGATCCTCGGGAATTCCTGTGCCAGCGGCTCCCTTGCAATTTGCTCCTCTAGGAAGTATTTGGTTTCTTTGTGTTTTGCATACCATTTCTTCCCTTCGTCAGTCACCCATCAGGTTCCATATTGTCAGCGTTGGCCTCTCAGAACCGTTGGTGCTGCTGGAACTGCTGTTCCCAATCTTATTCTTTTTCTGTCGGTGCCCAATGTGGATGCTCCCTTTCCTTTATCTTGTCTGCCCGACATTGTTCCTCAATTTTTTTCCTTTGCGCTTTTTTGCCTTTTTGCCCTCCGTTCCACCTGAAAATCATTTCACAACAAGAAATTGGTTAGAATTCATAGGTTTCAACGCAACAATAATTTTTTTTCTATTTATTTTTTTCTTTTTCTCTTTTTTCTCTTTTTTTTCTCAACTAATTCTACTCATCTATTACAACAATTTCACGGGTTGCCTCCTGTGCAGCGCCTGGTTTACCGTCGCGGCTCGACGTCATTTATGCTCAATCATTCTCTAGAGTGATGTACGTCTTCTCTCGAATAACGTCCTCACCCCATAATGCTTACAACGCTGCATTAACCAAGAACATGGCACTTCGACCATTTGGACCGCAATTTTCCTGGAAACAGCCTCAATCTTGAATTGAAAAGCAACACTTTCTGCCTCGGCTCGAATATCCGATGCACCATAAGCTTATCGTGCCACCTCTTTGTTTTCTCTTTGTAGCACTTGGCATTTTTATAAGCATGCCAACGAAACTCATCAAGTTCGCTGAGTTGCATCAGCCTCTTCTTACCCGCTAACTCTAAATCCATGTTCAATTTCCTCACAGCCCAGAAAGCTCGGTGCTCTAGCTCCACCGGCAGACGCCTTTCCATAGACCAATCTGTACAGAGAGGTCCTAGTGGTGTCTTGTAAGCAGTTCTATAAGCCCACAACAGATCATCGAGTTTGCTTGACCAATCACTACGTTGTGCATTCACTGTTTTCTGGAGAATCTTCTTCACTTCTCTCTTCAACACCTCCACTAGCCCACTAGTTTGGGGATGATATGTTGTTGCCACCTTGTGGCGCACCCCATACTTAGCTAGCAAGTTCTTGAAACTTGGATTTACAAAATGAGCCCCTCCATCACTGATAATGGTTCGGGGTGTCCCAAACATGGTGAAAATGTGCTTTTTCCCGAATTTCGTTACCACCTTATTATCATTCCTGGGGCAAGCTGTTGCTTCAACCCACTTTGATACATAATCAACGACCATCAAGATGTAACAATTACCAAATGATGGTGGGAACGGGCCCATGAAATCAATACCCCATACATCAAAGATCTCCACTTCTAATATACGCTGCAGCGGCATCTCTTGCCTCCTACCAATTCTGCCTGTACTTTGACATCTATCACACATTTTTATGTATGTCATAGAGTCTCTAAACAATGTAGGCCAAAAGAAACCTGACTGTAGCACCTTGTGCGCTGTCCGCTCACCTCCGTTGTGCCCTCCATACAGTGAAGAGTGACAACTCCTCAAAACTTCTGCAATCTGGCTCTCCGGGATGTATCTTCTCATAACCTGATTCGGTCCCTGTTTAAACAAGTACGGCTCATCCCAAATAAAATACCAGCAATCATGCCTCAACTTTTTCCTCTGCTGAGCCGTACCCTCCGGTGAATAGACTCCACTCACTAGCAAATTCACTATGTCTGCATACCAAGGGATCTCAACTTCCCTTATTGCCAAGAGCTGCTCATCCGGGAACTCCTCTTTGATGTTGTCACCTTCCTTCACATGCGACCGGCTTTCCAATCGCGATAGGTGATCTGCCACTTGATTCTCTCTCCCCTTTTTGTCCTTAATCTCTAGGTCAAACTCTTGCAACAACAAGATCCATCTGATCAGCCTAGGCTTTGCATCCTTCTTGTTAAATAGATACCGAATCGCTGCATGATCGGTATACACCACTACTTTAGAACCCACCAAATAGGACCTAAATTTATCAAACGCGAACACCAATGCTAGCATCTCCTTGTCTGTGACTGTATAATTATCTTGAGCAGCGTCTAGTGTTTTGCTTGCATAATGAATAGAATGAAAAATTCTATTCCTTCGCTGCCCCAATACAGCTCCTACAGCCAGATCGCTTGCATCACACATCAGTTCAAATGGTTGTTCCCAGTCCGGAGAAATAAGGATAGGTGTTTCTATCAATTTCTGTTTCAACTCCTCGAATGCTTTGACACAATCTTCATCAAACTCGAACTTCACCTCTTTTTCTAGCAACTTGCATATTGTTCTAGAAATTTCAGAGAAGTTTTTAATGAACCGTCTGTAGAACCCTGCATGCCCGAGAAAACTGTGAACACCCTTCACTGACACAGGTGGTGGTAGCTTTTCAATTTCTTTGATCTTAGAACGATCGACCTCCAACCCCTTGCAAGACACTTTATGGACAAGAAAGATACCCTCCTTGACTAAGAAATGACATTTCTCCCAGTTGAGTACAAGGTTGGATTCTTCACAGCGAGCTAGCACCCTGTCAAGATTCTGCAAACAAGTAGAAAACGAATTACCGAAAATAGAAAAATCATCCATAAATACCTCGACGAAATCTTCCACTATGTTGTGAAAGATCGCTATCATGCATCTTTGGAATGTGGCGGGTGCATTGCATAAACCAAATGGCATCCGCCTAAAAGGATATGTCCCATAAGGACATGTGAAAGTAGTCTTGTCCCGGTCCTCTGGTGCTATGGCTATTTGGTTATAGCCAGAGTACCCATCAAGGAAATAATAATATTCTTGTCCAGCCAATCTGTCCAATATCTGATCAATGAACGGGATAGGATAGTGATCTTTCCTTGTGGCTTCATTGAGCTTTCTGCAGTCCATGCAAATCCGCCAGCCTATGACGGTGCATGTAGGGATCAGCTCATTTTTCTCATTGGTGACCACAGCCATCCCTCCTTTCTTTGGAAGACACTGAACGGGACTGACCCATTCGCTGTCTGAAATAGGATAGACCACACCTGCATTAAGCCACTTAATTACTTCTTTCCTAACCACATCCTTCATCATCGAATTCAACCTCCACTGAGGCTGTACAGTTGGCTTTGCTTCTTCCTCCATGAAAATTCTGTGTGTGCAAAAAGCTGGATTGATAGCCCGAATATCTGACATTTGCCAGCCCATCGCTTTCTTCCTTCTTTTGAGAACCACCAATGCTTCCTTTACCTGTGCCTCCGTTAATTCTGTAGAGATGATGACTGGCAAAGTGTCATCTTCCCCCAAAAAGATATATTTTATATGGGGAGGCAATGTTTTCAACTCCAATTTTGGTGCTTCCTCAATAGATGGCTCCAGCAATGGTTCCAGGGACCTCATCAAAGGCTGAAAGTCATGCTTCCTGAGATACCATTTTGGTTCATTTAACATTTGCACCATCTCATAAGTATCTCTATCTCCGAAATGATCGGAGCTCATCAATGCTCTTTCCAATGGATCTCGAGAATCAACAATCTGAAGAATTTCTTCTTTATTTAGCACATTGATTGCTGAAAGCTCCTCATATATGGCCGAAAGATTCATGGCCTTATATACATCAAATACCTCCACTTTATCATGCGCTCACATGGTTAGCTGCCCCGCAGCTACATCAATCAACGCTCTCCCAGTTGCCAAGAAAGGACGTCCCAAAATAAATGGGACTTCCGCATCCGGCTCAAAATCCATTATAATAAAATCTACCGGGAAAATGAGAGAGCCCACTTGCACTAGCACATCCTCAACAATACCATCTGCTCTGGCCAAAGAATGCTCTATTAGCTGCAAGATCACTGTAGTTGGTCTAGGACTACCCAGCACCAACTTCTTGAACACCGATGTCGGCATCCAGTTAATGCTCGCTCCCAAATCGCATAATCTGCGAGCTAGGATACTTTGCCCAATTGTGATTTGAATTGTAAAGCTCCCAAGGTCCTTGAGCTTTGTTGGCAACCTGTTCTGTATCCGGGAAGTGCACTCCTAAGTAAGTGCCACCGTAGCATACTCCGTCAATCTGCTTTTGTTAGCTACGATGTCCTTGATATACTTTGCATATTTAGGCACTCCCTGGAAAACATCAACCAAAGGTAAATTAATGTGTACCTGTTTAAGCACCTCCATGAACTTTTTGAAACAATCTTCCTCCTTGTGTTTCTTTAATCTTTGAGGGAAGGGGGGTGGTGGTCTTTCTGCTTCAGCTGCCTTCTCCTTCCCCCTCTCATCATGTTCCCTATCTTTCTCCACTGCTCCTGACTGCTGAGGTGGTCTTTCTGGTTCCACCTCCTTGAGTTGTAAACCACTCATTGGTCACTGCATTGACCTGCTTGGGATTCAGGTCAGTGTCACTCGGTAGTCCTCCTCTTGGCCTGCAATTGAGCTTGGTTAGCTATCATTGTTTTGAACATTTCCTCGATACTGATGGGTGGTGGAGAAGGTGCATTGTTGCCTCTGTATTGAGACTGATAGTTCTGCTGCCCCCCTTGATTTCTCTGCGCACCCTGATTCGAACTCTGCCCTGGATGGCTGTTACTCCCCCAAGAGAAATTCGGATGATTCCTCCAATTCGAGTTGTAGTTGTTGCCATACTGCTGCTGATTATTTCTCTGTACATTCCCAACAAAGTTCACTAAATCTGGATTTGCACCACAACACTCAGCTAAGTGTTCATTACTACCGTATACTTCACACCAAATCTGCTGCACTACATTAACTGGGGCTTGAGGTTGATTCAAGCTCATATTTCTAAAGTGGGTGTTAAGTTGATTTTTGCAACGCAACTATCCGTGCAGCGATAGCTGTAAAACCATCCACTTCAAGGACTCTTGCCGCTTTCCTTGTTCCTCCTCTTGAAGAGTCCGCATTCCACTTTGGATTGCCCTGCGAAATATGATTTAACAAAGTATGCAGTGTTCGGTGCTTTGTTTGGGGTTATAAACCGACACGCAAGTGCACGTGGTCAAACAAGTAGTAAGTGGCTTAAGTAAGCCAAGTATCGATCCACGGAGACTCTGGATAAGTGAAAATTGCTTAAGTATATTATATTATATCTCACTTCTAAATATGCTGACAACAACGTAACCAAAAAGTGAATAATTTATTTTATAAAATATATACTATAACTACTAACAATTATCTACTTTGAATTTAAACTATGGATATGAGCATGCCAAGGTTAAGAACATGTAATGAAACTGATTATAATCATAAATTGGTTAATCTTTTCTTCCAGTTTCTAGCCAAGAACATTATCCAAGAGATTAAAACTCTCGTATTTAATCTCACTTAAGAATCATAAACCATCCGTCTACATTTCTGTGATCAAATGCAATTCATGACCTAGCAATACAATTCCGGTTCCTAAATTGACTAATATGGCTTTCAAGTATATTTCTATCAGGAAAGCACATCAAAACTCAATTTTCCCAAATTAAGTAAAGAACAATATCCTATTAATTCACAACTTTCCAATTTCGTGCTCTCTCGAGTGAAATCGGACTTTTTAGATATACATTAATGTCGGCCACACACCAATGCAGTAGAAACAAGAATTAATAGAACAACATCGAAGAAAAAGATGAAAAATCATATAATTCAATAATCAAAATTCATCACAAGTGTTCATAACCTCAGCAAGGAAGGGAATTAGCCACTCATTTGTGGATTAATCATCCTAAACCAAGTGCTAATCATACAAACAATTGAATTAGAGAAGAAAGAAGGAGAGAAAAAACCCTGAACTTTTCGTCCCTCAACTTCCTGTAACCCACGTCCTTGCTCCACCAAGTCTGAATTATGAAAAATAAACTTAAGTGTTCTATTTATACTAGTGGGAATTTTTCCCGGAATAACAAGCAACGTGTCACGGAGTGCATCGCGGAGCACTGCCTCCGTGACACGGCGTGGACGCGGACCCTCACTGGAAATTGAGGGTCCGGGAATAAAGCATCAACGTGGCACGGCGTGCAACGCGGAGGCTTGCCACCGTGCCACGGAGCTGTCGCGAGCCTCCACTGGAATTGATGCATTTTTCACCCTCCAGGCAGAATGCCTCCGTGATGGCAGCGTGACACGGCTCCATCGCGGAGCCCCTTTAATTGGTGCAGTCCAATGCCTTTTCCGTGCTCGAATCCAAGTCCAACTCCGATATTGTTCCAACATGCATTTTAGCTCCTCGAAATCACATTTTACCTACAAAACAACGCTAATCATGTTGGTTAGTATAAATTCACATTTTATTACCAAATTACATGAAAATGTATACACATTGCTAGATAAACAAGGCAAAAATGATACGTTTGAGTATCACTTGGGCATATAAATCTGCCCAAGATCACTTACCCCACACTTAAATCCTTGTTCGTCCTCGAACAACAAACATACAATTCATGCAATTTACATCCCAACCTTCTCCACTATGGTGCGACAATTTAAGCTACGGTCATACCGATCATTCAATATTGCGAATCATCAAGAAAACATGCATGGTCTTATCAATGCAATGACCTTCAATACATTAAGACTTCCTAGACTTTAAGAATCGACTCTCGATGGCAAACTCATGCAAATCAGCTAATCAAGATATCCGACACGAAAATCAATCTTTCATCAAGCATGTGCCCTCATAACTCAAGAGAATCTTCCCTTTTTTGCTCATGTGACACACAAACATTCAAGTAGGGGCATGTAAAAATTAATTTCACTCTCTCTCCCAAAAGAATTCACATGCATCATGTCATGACCCATAAGCTTGCCCTTAGTGTATTACTCCACTAATATAAAGAAATGCAATGTAAGATCACGTAGGACTTTAATGGGTTGTAATGGAAGCTATGGAACTAGTATATATTGGATTAGCCAATAATAGCCACTAGCATCCTTAAGCGCCTTTTCAACACATTCCCATCAACTCATGGACATTGTTTCTCTCTTTTCTTTTTTTTCATCATCCCATTCTTGATGATTTACTTTAGTATGGCCCATTTCATCAAGCACACTTGACACGAAAACAAAGGTTTTTCATGCACCTTCATTAGCATTTATTTATAGCAAGTGCACCTTCAACCTTTTCTTTTCTTCCCTCTCTTTGCTCTTCTTTTTCTTTTCACCATTCACACTCTTTGACACTTTGGGAAAATTATTTTCTCTTCTTAAGCGCTTAAGAGTTTTGTATATACTTTACGGCTAATGAAAAGAAAAAATTAAGCTCAGTTTATACTTTTTTGGACAAAAGAAAGAAATAATAGGCTAAAGGCTCAAAGGGCTGACTAGGGTATGCAATCACATAAAGGGGGAGTATGACAAGAAAAAAATAGAAACTCTCGGTTAAAACAAAGAAATTCCTACATCCTTTCCAACACTACACCTCCTTCATTTCGTTTTGTACACACACCAGGCAAGTTCTAGACACTTCACAATAGCATGGAATAACAATACCTCACTTCACACTTTATGCATATGCACGATTCAAGATGCATTCATAGACTCTTCAATCAGCTAATTACATGAATTCAAACATTAAGCCTCAATCACACCGAATCGAACTCTACAGCCTAGGTATCTCAACATATTTACAAAATTGCATGCTTTCATACGAATCACTTTTGCATTTTGAATATCAGGTACAACATGCAACCAACATTTCACAACCATATAGTAACTACAGGTTCCGTGATGCAATCCAACAAAGAAAAAAACTGAAAATAAATTAAAATAACTACTCCTACCGACTACATTTCCCTTAAGACGGTCGTCATCCATCCATCATAGGGAACAGTCACTAGCTATGACGTCGGTTCAATGGGACCATTCTCGGTAAAAGAACCAAAAACAAACGCCGAGAAACCCAAAAAAATAAAAATTGAAAAATTTTGCAAAACATCGATCATTTCGATGGAAAAATTATTTACAAAATATTTTCGCAAAATTTTAAAATTATCGATCATTTCGATAAGCAAAAATATTTACAAAAATTTTACAGACTCAGCTGGCAACATCAACATTCCACAACACACATCAATTACACAAACATGTACAAATACAGAACCATTTGCAAATTCACAAACACAGGGAAACATACATACAAAAATACAGAGGAAAGCATACAAGCAAACCGGCCCAGCCCAACACCTAACTACTCCCCACCCCACACTTTAAACCGAACACTGTCCCCAGTGTTCACAAAAATTAAAAATCACAAAATTGGGTGGTGGAACTCCCTGATCAGTCAAAGTATTCCACTTCTTCATCAGGTGGTGCTGCCTCATCTCCCATGTCCGAGTCGCCTCCGTCGTCGTCATCGGACTCCACATCGGAGTCCTCCCGATGTGTCTCCTCGTCCGTGGGGACATCATCGTCTGTGGGCTCTACAAAGGCTGGCCCCACTCGGCATAGAGCCCTAGCGTTTTTGCCAAACGGGTAATCTAGCTCGAGCTTCCATAGCTCCTCCTCCGTGGCTGGTCTCCCACCGATCCTGAGCTGGAGCATTTGCATTCCAAACATCTGCGCCATGTACTGGTCATCACGAGCATGTCGCTCGCCAAGCGTCAGCACTGGCCCGTGGGTGGTGTCGGGAGCCTTAGTTTTGGTCACGTCCAAGGCTCGCCGCTCCAACTGCGGGATATAATCCAAAGCCTCTTCCTCGACATTGAGGCCCCAGAGAAAGGTGGTGAGTAATTCACCGAAACCATACCTGTGGCCCTGGTGTAATCGGGCTCTCTTCATGGCGGATATGATGACCGCCCCAACATTAATCTCCAGCCCTTTCATTAGGGCATACACCAGGCAAACACGGTCCCGGGTCACATCAGTTATGTGTACCCCCGGGATTAGGGACGAGCAGACTATCTTCAGCCAGATTCGGGCCTCCCTGTTCATTTGAGAATATGGCAGAGTCTGGTGGTAGCCCCTTTCTTTATGTCTGCTCCTTCTAGCTGTGGATCGAGCCCCACACAGTGTGCGTCTGATATCGGCATACGGTGGGGTAATGTTCAGCTAGCGGAGAATGTGGGCGTCTGTGTCCCGTGCTCCGATGATGGCATTTAGCTGCTGGGGTTCCAGAGTGACTATCTGCCCTCTGATCTTGATGGTATGGCTTCTGATTGCCGGGTTCCAATTAGCATAGAACTCCCGGACCAGGTGTAGGTTGCATTCCTTGGGCTCCTGAAATATGAAGCTGAGCCCAGCTGCCTCGATCCTTTGAACTATTCGGGGGAACTCCTGTGCTAATGGTTCCCGTGCTATATGCTCCTCGGGGAAGTATTTGTTTTCTTTGTGTTTAGCATACCACTTCTTCCCCTCATCAGTCACCCATCTCGTTCCGTATTGGCGGCGCTGGCCGCGTGGAACTGCTGGTGCAGCTGGTACTGCTGTGCCCAGTCTAAGTCTTTTCCTCCCGGTGCCTGAAGTTGATGCACCCTTACCTTTATCTTGCCTGCCTGCCATTTTGTCTGTCAACACAAGTAAACAATCGCAATGTCAAGCTAAATGAATATTAACTTCGGCTAAGGTCGGGTTACACTAAGTTTACCCCACACTTAATCCTTAGCTACAGTGATAACAATTCGGCAAGAATAACTTTATTTACACCAAACAACCAGCTATACAATTCATGCTTAGTGCGTTCACAAAGAAAAATTCGACGGTATAACTTCTGTGTACTACTTAGACTTCGTACAGCTAATCCCAATCACTACAATTGCTAGCAACTCAACCATCGCACTTAGAAAAGAGAAACAACGAAACAAAAACAACAACAAAAATTATATATACATGAACCTATACAACCAACCCAATTTGAACAAATTTCAACATTTTCCCCAAAACCCGAGAATTCGTCGTCTATTAACATTCAAACAATTTGTACAACGATTCATCTTATTCAATACATACAACCCGGCATATATTTAATGGATTCAACACATTACCAATTTCGATTTCAACAACCAAGCCCTAGAATTGAATTTCGCAATCAAATTCGAATAATTCATGCAATCGGCAAGTTCAAACAATCATTACAACATTCCGAACTTTTATCAATCAATAAATACTCGAATTCATGCTTAATTTCAACTTAGGGTGATTTATCTCACCTCCCATGCTTAAATTCGAATAAAATCGCTAAAACTTGAGAGATAATCGGAAAACATACCTCGAAGTTGAAGAACCAAAGAAAACTTGGTTATTCTTTGCCTTAAGCCGTGGCACGTTGGTGGGGAAGGGATTTAGGGATGTTTGGTCGCGGAGGAAATTAAAAATGAGGGGAAAAGGGGAGAAATTAGGGTTTAAAATGTAGAAAAACACGCGGGTCACCTGGCAACCCGGTGTGACCCGTCACAATTTATATGGCAACGTGTCACGGAGTGCATCGCGGTGCACTGCCTCCGTGACACGGAGCCATCGCGATAGCTTACTGGAAATTTTAAAATTTCCAGGTTATTCCTCAATGTGTCACGAAGGGTAACGCGGAGGTCCTCCTCCGTGACACGGAGCTATCGCCCCAGCTCACTGTCTTCAACGTTTTATTAATTTTTTCATACCTCGCCTTTTCCTTCACGATTCCGTGCACATTTTTCTTCGTTTGACCTGCAAATCATCTCACTAAACAAAATTGGTTAGAATAATAGGTTTCACCTAACTAAAATAAAAATACTAACTAAAATGAAAAATTTTGTAATAAATCAAGAAAAAGAAAAGTAAAATCTATTTACACTTTACAAAATAAGAGAAAAAATATTTTTTCACGGGTTGCCTCCCATGCAGCGCCTGGTTTATCGTCGCGGCTCGACGTCATTTACGCTCAGTTGTCCGCTAGGGTGATGGACGATTTCTCACGATCATTGTCCTCCCCCCAGTAGTGCTGACACCTATCCGGTGGTCTTCCCATCAACTCTCGGGCATCATTCATCTGCATAGCATTACCATGATCAATTACATTGATCACCGAGAGTTCTTCATTCACCATCGGGAGCTTGGGTGCTTTGTACATATCGAGCACCTCTACCTTTTCATGTGCTCGCATATTAAGTTGACCCGCAGCTACGTCGATTAATGCTTTCCCGGTTGCCAAGAAGGGTCGTCCCAAAATAAATGGGACTTCCGTGTCTGGTTCAAAATTCAGAACAATAAAATCTACCGGAAAAATTAGGGAGCCTACTTGCACAAGCACATCCTCAACAATGCCATCCGGCCTAGCTAAGGATCGGTCTTCCAACTGCAAGATTACGGTTGTAGGTCTAAGACTCCCTAGACCCAACTTTCTGAATACCGAAGATAGCATCAGATTTATGCTCGCTCCCAGGTCACACAATCCACGAGCTCGGATGCTCTGCCCAATAGTAAGCTGGATAGTAAAACTTCCAGGGTCTTTTAGCTTCGTGGGCAGTCTATTTTGGATCCGGGAAGTGCACTCCTCCGTCAAAGCCACCGTGGCATACTCAGTCAAACGACTTTTGTTGGCCACGATGTCTTTAATGTATTTGGCATATTTCGGCACTCCCTGCAGGACATCAACAAGAGGTAAGTTAACATGTACCTGTTTAAGCACCTCCATGAATTTCTTGAAACACGCCTCCTCCTTGTGTTTCTTGAGTCGTTGAGGGAATGGGGGTGGAGGTCTGTCTGATTCAGCTTCTTTGGTCTTCCCCCTTTCCGAACTTTGCTCCCCCTCAACTTCTGCTGCTCCCGAATTTTGAGGTGATCTTTCTGGTTCAACCTCCTTCAGCTGCAAACCACTCCTTGTGGTCACTGCATTTACCTGCTTCAGATTCGGATCCGTGTCGCTCGGCAGTCCTCCTCTGGGCCTTGTATTTTGGGCACTAGAAAATTTCCCAAATTGATACTCAAGAGCCTTGGTCGCTAACTGGTTATTTTTCACTTCGGCTGCCAATTTAACATTGTCAGCCTGCAATTGCGCTTGATTAGCGATCATGGACTTGAACATCTCCTCAATGCTGGGTGATGGTGGTGGAGGAGGGGCATTGTTATTTCAGAATTGAGATTGGTAATTCTGTTGCCCTCCTTGATTCCTTTGCATACCCTGACCCGCACTTTGGCCTTGATGGTTGTTGCTACCCCATGAAAAATTTGGATGGTTCCTCCAATTTGAATTGTAGCTACTCCCATACTGCTGATGATTTCTCTGTGCATTGCCCACAAAGTTAACCGAATTAGGATTTGCTCCACAACACTCAGCTGAGTGCTCACTGCTTCCACACACTTCACACCACATTTGCTGGACCGCATTAAGTGGAGCTGAAGGCTGGTTCAAAGTCATGTTGCTGAAGTGGTTGTTCCACTGATTCTGCAAGGCAGCTATCTGTGCAGCGATAGCTGTAAATCCATCCACTTCAAGCACTCCTGCTGCTTTCCTTGCCCCACCTCGTGATGAATCAGCATTCTATTCTGGATTGCCCTGTGAAATCCGGTTTAGCAAAGTGTACAGCTCCTCATAAGTCTTTTCCAGCGCTTGCCCTCCAGCTGCTGAATCTAGCAAAATTTTGGTATGGGGTTCCAAACCCTTAATAAATGTGTGCACCAACACGTCATTGGATTGATGATGATGAGGACAGTCCCGCAACATGGATTTAAATCTTTCCCAGGCTTGATACAAATTTTCTCCCTCCCTCTGTTTGAAACTTAGAATTTGACTTCTAAGTCTTGCTGTTTTGCCCGAAGGAAAAAATCTTATCAAGAACTTTCGTGCAAGACCATCTCACGTTGAAATAGAATTTGGTGGCTCAGCTTTCAACCACCTCTTGGCTTCTCTGAGTAATGAGAACGGAAATAATGTAAGCCGAACATAATCAGGTGACACTCCAGCGGGTATATAAGTGTCACTTATCTCCAAAAAGTTTTGGAGATGCTGTCGTGGGTCTTCATGAGGGAGACCGGTAAATTGCCCACTTGTGTGCAACAATTGCACCATATTTTTCTTGAGTTCAAATCTCCCTCCAGGCTCTGGTTTGCGGATACTGGATGTTACATTGTTGGCATGTGGGATTGCCACCTCGCGAACCGTCCTTGCTGCTGCTTCTTCGGGCACTAACACTGCCCTCACAACCGGTGGATTTTGTTGCTCCATAATAGTCTGTCTGAGCAACTGCAGCTTCCTTTGTAGAGCTTCTCTCCATTTACTATGAAATATCCGTTCAGGCTCTATATAAGATTCCACCAGCTCTTTGTCTCTTGCCAGTGTTCACAGCAATTAAGTCTGCAAAATACAGGCTAAGACCAAGTTGTCAACACTTAAGAAAATAAAATAAAAATACAGTAAATTTACACTTAATACAATTTCACCAATTGCCTAGTCTCCCCGGCAACGGCGCCAAAAATTTGTTCGCTGCTTTGTTTGGGGTTATAAATCGACACGCAAGTGCACGTGGTCAAACAAGTAGTAAGTGGCTTAAGTAAGCCAAGTATCGATCCACGGAGACTCTGGATAAATGAAAATTGCTTAAGTATACAATATTATATCTCACTTCTAAATATGATGACAACAACATAACCAAAAAGTGAATAATTTGTTTTATAAAATATATACTATAACTACTAACAATTATCTACTTTGAATTTAAACTATGGATATGAGCATGCCAAGTTTAAGAACATGTAATGAAACTGATTATAATCATAAATTGGTTAATCTTTTCTTCCAGTTGCTAGCCAAGAACATTAGCCAAGAGATTAAAACTCTCGTATTTAATCTCACTTAAGAATCATAAATCATCCATCTACATTTCTGTGATCAAATGCAATTCATGACCTAGCAATACAATTCCGGTTCTTAAATTGACTAATACGGCTTTCAAGTATATTTCTATCAGGAAAGCACATCAAAACTCAATTTTCCCAAATCAAGTAAAGAACAATATCCTATTAATTCACAACTTTCCAATTTCGTGCTCTCTCGAGTGAAATCGGACTTTTTAGATATACATTAATGTCGGCCACACACCAATGCAGTAGAAACAAGAATTAATAGAACAACATGGAAGAAAAAGATGAAAAACCATATAATTCAATAATCAAAATTCATCACAAGTGTTCATAATCTCAGCAAGGAAGGGAATTAGCCACTCATTTGTGGATTAATCATCCTAAAACAAGTGTTAATCATACAAATAATTGAATTAGAGAAGAAAGAAGGAGAGAAAAAACCCTGAACTTTTCATCCCTCAACTGCCTGTAACCCACGTCCTTGCTCCACCAAGTCTGAATTATGAAAAATAAACTTAAGTATTCTATTTATACTAGTGGGAATTTTTTCCGGAATAACAAGCAACGTGTCAGGGAGCGCATCGCGTAGCACTGCCTCCGTGACACGGCGTGGACGCGGACCCTCACTGGAAATTGGGGGTTCGGGAATAAAGCATCAATGTGGCACGGCGTGCAACGCGGAGGCTTGCCACCGTGCCACGGAGCTGTCGCGAGCCTCCACTGGAATTGATGCATTTTTCACCCTCCAGGCAGAATGCCTCCGCGATGGCAGCGTGACACGGCTCCATCGCGGAGCCCCTTTAATTGGAGCAGTCCAATGCCTTTTCCGTGCTCGAATCCAAGTCCAACTCCGATATTGTTCCAACATGCATTTTAGCTCCTCGAAATCACATTTTACCTACAAAACAATGCTAATCATGTTGGTTAGTATAAATTCACATTTTATTACCAATTACATGAAAATGTATACACATTGCTAGATAAACAAGGCGAAAATGATACGCTTGAGTATCACATGGGCATATAAATCTGCCCAAGATCATACAGCAAAGTCTTTTTTAATGCTTGTCCCCCAGCTACTGAGTCTAGCAAAATTTGTGTCCAAACCCTCTATGAAAGTATGCACCAGCACATCATTGGACTGGTGATGGTGAGGAAAATCCCTTAGCAATGATTTGAACCTTTCCCAAGCTTGATACAGATTCTCCCTCTCTCTTTCTTTAAAACTTAGAATCTGACTTCTAAGTCTTGTTGTTTTCCCATATGGAAAGAATCTTATCAAAAACTTTCTTGCAAGATAATCCCAAGTGGTGATAGAGTTAGGTGGTTCAGCTTTCAACCACCTTTTTGCTTCCCCCAATAATGAAAATGGGAATAATGCCTTTACCTGACCAACTACCTAATACTACGCAGGCTCATCAAACAGCGTTTTTTAGCGTTCTTCAGGATTTGGCCCGAACTGTTGGGCAGATTCCCACGCGTTACGCACCCATTCGCCACTTTGTTCTCAACTATTCTAACCTGCGATAGATATTTGGACTAGAGTTGACAAACAAACAAAACCAGAAATATACTTTATTAGTAATTAGTATCGCATAGAAATCTAAATGGGGCGTGGCCAAGTGGTAAGGCAATGGGTTTTGGTCCCGCTATTCCGAGGTTCGAATCCTTCCGTCCCAGACCATATATATTCTATGAGAATATAGATTGCTTTTTTAATAATGTTCTGTTTAAAATCGAAATGTTAGTGTGAATGTCATTGTTGTTTCTGATTTTTTTCTTCGCTTAATCGTTTTTTTTTCAAAAACAGAATCGAGATGCAAAAGAAGCCTTATGTAATCGGATGATACTCCAGCAGGGATGTAAGTGTCACTTATCTCCAAAAATTTTGAAGATGTTGTTGTGGATCTTCATGAGGGAGACCTGTGAATTGCCCGCTGGTGTGCAACAATTGCACCATGTTCTGTTTAAGCTCAAACCTCCCTCCTGCCTCAGGTCTGTGAATACTCGATGTAACATTGTTAGCATGTGGGATTGCCACTTCGCGAACCAGCCTAGCTGCCATTTCCTCGGGCACTAACACTGCCCTCACAAGTGGTGAATTCTGTTGTTGCTCTAGAATTGCTTGTTTGTTCGGTGATTTGGTGACTACACGCAAGTGCACATGGTCGAACAAGTAGTAAAGTGGCTTAAGTAAAGCCAAGTATCGATCCCACAGGGACTAAACTACGGTAAATAATTAACTTAAGTGTTAATGAAATATATCTTTAAGAATGCAGACAACCAAATAAATAATATTTTGAGAGTTTGAGTTACTAATTAATAAGAATCTAAGGCAAAATTATAAAGTGAGTCTGAACTATAGTAATGAGCATGCTGATGTTAAAACAAACATGCAGGGAATTAATTTATCGATACAATTCGGTTAATCTTTCCTTCGGTTGCTAGTCAAGAATTATTTCCTATGGATTGGAACTTTCGTCTACTATCCAACTTAAGAATCATGAACCTTCAATCTACATTTCTATGATAAAAGAATTTCATGTTCTAGCCATACAAAACTGATACCTTAATTGACTAATAAAACTTTCAGATATATTTCTATTCTGAATGTAAATCAATTCTCAATTTTCCCAAACTAAGAAGAGATCATATCCTACCAATTCACAACTTTCCAATTTCTTTCCTTTTCAAAATCAAAATTTGATTTTTTAGATATACATTAACATTGGCCAAACATTAATGCAGTAAGAACAAGAATTGATAGAACAACCATTGAAGAAAAGATGAAAACTAAAATGATCAACAATTACATTCCACTACAATTGTTCCTAACCTCAGCAAGAAGTGAATTTAGCCACTCATTTGTGGATTAAACATCATCAAATAAGTGTAATTCATACAAACAATTGAGATAAAAGAGAAAAAGATAGAGAAGAACCCTAGAATTTTCGTCCCCTCAACTGCCTGTAACCCACGTTCTTGCTCAACCAAGTCAGAATATTTAAAAATAAACCTAAGTGTGCTATTTATACTATTGAGGATTTTTTCCCGAATAACAAGCAACGTGGCACGGAGTGTATCGCGGAGCACTCCCTCCGTGCCACGGAGGTATCGCGGACCCTCTCTGGAATTAGGCTCCTCAGAATTTTCACCTTGGTGTGCGACGGCCTGCATCGCGGAGCCTGGGCAACGTGCCACGGTGCAATCACGCACCTACAGTGGAAATTGATGGCCCAGGTAATTGTACTCAACGTGCCACGACTTGCATCGCGTGGCATTGCCTCCGTGTCACGGAGGTAACGCGAGGCTTCACTGGAAATGGCCAAAATTATATCACCTGAGGCAGAGTGCCTTCGCGATGGCAGCGTGACATGGCTCCATCGCGGAGCCCTTATTTTTGCTGCTTTTCCTTGACCTTTTCCACTCCTTGCTTCCAAGTCCATTCTCGATTTTTACCAACATGTATCTTAGCTTCCCCAAAATTCCATTTTACCTGCAAAACAACACTAATCATGTTGGTTAGTATAAATTCACATTTTAACTACAAATCACATGAGAATGCACAAATAACGATAGATAACAAAGACGAAATGAAGCATTTGAGTATTACTTGGGCATATAATTCTTCCCAAGATCAGCTAACATTTGAATGGTTGCCCTAAACTCTACGTGGGCAACCAGATAAGTATATGCTCCTCATGGACTGGTGGGGCGTGATGATGCCCGTCTCCATTGCCACCCTCGTGGCCATTGCCATTTCCACTTCTCCTTCCATTAACTCCGCGGGGAGGCATGATTCTGCAAATGCGTATAGCACGAGTTAGAAGGATGGAGAGACATTTCACTACACGACATAGATCATGAAAGAAGGAAACATTTCCTAAACGTCTTAAAGCCTCTTCGTCATAAGTGTGGAGTGCTTCACGCCCATGAAAAAGACTTTACTTAACGGGGATTTCAGACACCCTAGGACACTATAAAACCTAATGCTCTAATACCAATAGCACATCGGAAGTCTAAGTAAACATAACATCTGATTACACGCAAAAGTCTAAAGATGAATACAATTATATCCGAAAAGCCTCTAGTATTGAAAAGTTGATAGGACAAGACCCCAACTAACCCTGTATAGTCTGAAAAATGAAAAGACGAAATACAACTGATAAAAAGGGCCCTCACAATTAAGGACTCACCAACTGAAGCTGAGGAAAGCTAACTCTGGGAATCTAACTAGCGAGGGGACTAAGCCGGGATATCGGAGCCTGTATCATAAAATGATACAACATAGAGTATGTGGTGAATATATGGAATGTACCGAGTATGCAAGGTACGTAAAATCGCGAAGTAAGTAAAATCATTAAATCATGCATATAATAAAACATAATCAAGATAAGATTCTTGTATTAGGGCTTGCATGCTATTTTCTTAAGTCATGATCTGAACAGAACTTGACATCATAACAGAATCGAATGGTCCAAAGCTGAAATAATCATAAGTAAAACTGAACATTGGATCAAACCTACTGAAAACATAATATCATGACTGATGTACATGCATAACTTAAATCATGAAGAACAATGGGAGACTCGTCATATAATCGATATTACCACAATAGAGCTTATGTAGTCCCGACTATCACACACAAGTGGGGACCGCCATCCAAAGCTTTGCCAAGGCTGAGGACACTACCATAATATCGATATCAAGCTCAACATTAGAAATACACATGAATCTAAAGCTGATTACATTCTATGTGTGAAAAGCCTCTAATATTGATGAGTTGATGGGACAAGACTCCCAACTAACTCTTTATGTATGAAACTAAGTACATAAATAAAACTGATAAAGCATGTTCCTCTGGATATGAGGTCTCACCAACAGCTGTGGGATGCTAACTCTTAAATGCTGGCTAAGGACGAGGCTGAGTCTGAGTATCGGGGCCTATATCATAAAACGTTACAACATAAAGTATGTGGTCAGTACGTGAAATTTACCGAGCATCCAAGGTATGTAAAACTGCATTAATATGTAAAAGCATTAAAAACAAGCATAATGTAAAACATGATCAAGATAACAATTTGAGAGCAGAACTTGGATGCTATTTCCTGAAATCATGATCTCAGCATAACATAACATCATAATGGGATCGAATGACCCAAAGCTTAGACTTGATAATCATATGTGAAACTGAAATTGGGTCAAACCTCTTTTAGAACATATGAATATATATCATGAGTAATAAACATGCATAACTTAAATCATGAAGAACAATTGGACACTCGTCATGTAACTGACATACCACGATAGAGCTTACATGGTCCCAACTATCACAATCAAGTAGGTAGAGCCGTCCAAAGCCTTACTAGGGCTGAGGATGATACCATGATATCGATATCAAGCTCGTGGCCCAATCGCGCAGGGGATAGCTCACAAAAGAGGTCCCAGAGTTATATATGAATCAACCTATATTGGCGTGTCGTTCTGAGGAATAGGGTGATCAACCCTTAGCCTACTCGGTGCTAGACATTACTCCCAAAATAGGCATATGGTCTCCATTGTTATTTTTTAACGAAGCTCAATAATAAAATACATCTCAAATATGAAATTATATATATGAGAAGCTTTAGCTTAAACCATAACACAAGCTTAAAATAATTTGGAGTCTTCGCTCCAAAGCAATGTGGTAAGCTCAATTCGGGAAATCATAAATCATACTTTAAACTGTGGGCATTGCCTAATACTTCAACATGCTTGAAAATACTCAATTCACTTGAACATGATTATAAAAATGGGTAACTCAAAAACATGCTTCTCATCAATAAAATCTCATCATACTCGAACGTTCATCATAAATCTCAATTTTCATAAATTTCTAATAAATGGGCATTTTGACTTATAAAGCTTGAAACATGATTGTAATTGAAAACAATGTAAAACTTGCCCATGATTCATAATTAATTAATAGAGACACATTTAAATCATACCCATGTATGAAATTAGAAATCTCATGCATTGGGTTAAAACCCCATAGAATCAACATAGGAAATTTCATGATTTCGAGAGAGATTGGGCATGAGTGTGAACGAATTCACCCATTCATAACCCTAAGAACCTGAAATGGTTTGATTCTACCACTTCTCTCATTGCCCAAGGAAGGTTTGAAGAAGAACATTGAAGAATTAGCCTTGATCACCTCACTAGACCCTTACTCTTTCATGCATGAATAGGAATGACTTAGAATAGATTTTCCCCTCTTAAAACCCACTATTCATAGCTTAAAATGAAGTAGTTTAGGCTTTATGATCGAAGAAATTATAGAAAATCCCTTACTAAATTCACAAAAAATAACTGATTACCAGTCCTAACGAGGACTAGACGAGTCGTCGTGCAGGGTAATGAATCGTGGCGTCGGTCATCGAGTGCACTATATAACTGTTCACTTGGGCTAGTCACGGGGGACCTCTCGAGTCATTACTAGTGACCACGACTCATGGTCATCACTCATCACCCTCACTGCTTAAGGTTCAAATTATCTCCAACCTGCTGACCACGACCCCTCCCACAAATCGTGGTGGCAGAACACGACTCATCGGGCCTTTCATAGGGTACACTGCCAAGCCTCCTACACTTCCTTAGACCCGTTTCCCCACGACTGATTCAACGAGTCGTGGGGGCTGACCACGCCTCATGGTTAGGTCCGTGGGGACCTTGTTGACACCCAATTTTGACCTACCTACGCCTTAATATGCTGCTTATATATGTATATATTTATTTATTTATTTTTACGCAAAAATTTGACTTACTTTTGTATTTATAAAATAATTTATTATCATAATGTTGTGAAAATTATTGCAAGTTACATATATATGATTCATATTAATTTTAAGTTTTGATATTAAATAATTACGCTGTGTATAATTTATTTCATTTTAATATGCACTCTTATCCTTAAATGTACATATATTTGATAAACTATTTACCTAATTTTACTAAATTTTATAAATTTATCTGAACAATAATATTACTCCAATTTATAAATTATTTATGTTAATAATATGATTTTTATAATATTCGATAACTTAATTTTATTCTTTAGTCGTTAAATTATTTATAAATATAATAATTTAATTATATGATATTTACGTAAGTATACTCGAATTTAGGATTTATTTATATTAATAATAATGTTTATGCGATAATTTATATTACTTTATTATCTATTTATTAAATTATTTAAAAGTGTAGTATATTTATTAATTTAATAGCAGCTAAATCCAAATTCATTCAATTTATTTAAATTATAGCCATTTTCTATTCAATTTCATTTCAATTTATTTCAAATCTGGCCACTTTCTATTCAATTTAGGCCAATTTTAGCAACTTTTAATCCATTCTGGCTACTATTTAAATTCAATTTCAGCCATCAATTTGATTCAGCCCAATTTGTCAATCCGGACGACCCACGACCCGATCCGGATTACACCCAACTAATCTTAGCCGTTCATCTCATTTAATCCTACGGCCCTAATTAATTCTAGCATATTTTACTTATTTAATTACTTAACCCCCAAACCCTAAACTCTCACTTTCATTTTTTCCCTCTCTTTCTATAGTGCAGCCACCCACCTCTATCTCCTCTCTCACTCTCCTCACACTTCCGGCCAGATCTGCCGGACAACCAACCCCGCACCGCCTCCTTTTCTCTCCCTCGTTTTCTTCCTGCCAGCACCTTCCTCTCTCCTTCTCTTCTCCATCAAAACAGCATCGCCCTCTCACTCACATTATTGATAGCCGCCATCCCTCCCTCTCACTCCGTTCTTTCCGGCAGGTAACCTGCCACACCGCCAGACCCGCTGCTTTCCCTTCTCTCCCTAAAATGGCCGTTGTACCTTCTCCCCTCCCCCCTGTCCAACCGGAAAAACAACAGACCACGCCACTACCTCCCTCTCTGCCGCCATCCTTTCTCCTCTTCATCTTCTTCAGCGAACCAAAAACTGCCGGACAGCCTCAACACTGTTTCCGGCTGCCGTGGCCGCTGAACAACAACTGGCAGCCGTCATCTCCCTCTTCTTTTCTCCTACCCGAACACCGCTGCACTCCGTCGCTCCGGTTGCCTCCCAGCCGATGGATCGGAAAGATCACAGATCTGTCCGTAAATTATTTATTTAATTATTTATTTTTATTTTTTGTTGTTGTTTATTATGTATATATGTATATAATAAATATATATCTATAGATAATATATATATATATATATATATATATATGAATAATGTATACATAAATAATATATAAATATATAATAATATATATTAGATATATATATGACATACTGTTTTTCGTTTCATTTTTTTATATATATAATATAATATATATATATATATATATATATGATAGATGTATGAATGTATAATATATATATATATATATATATATATATATAATTAATATATATATATATATAGCTATATACTGTTGTTCCTTTCTATTCATTTATATATATAATAAATATATAATATATCTGTATGTATATATATAAGTAACATATATTGTTTCTCTCTTTGTTTCATTTGTGTATTTATATAATAAATGTCTATTAGTTACTTAATCTATGTCTGGAAAAATTCTGTATTAGTTGATAATATTTATTTGGTAGTTAGATTAATTTGCATGACAATTTAATATTGATTAAATTATGGAAATTGTTGCTGTTTGATTCTAGTATTGTTTGAAATGTTTGGTATCACTAACCACTCTAATTAAAAGACATTCTTCTATTATTTTGGCATATGCAATCTGTTAGGGTAATCTTGTATTCACCTTTTCCTTAAACTATTAAATAGTAGCTTGTTGTCTTTCCATTTAATTTGGCTAGTTTTTAAGGTAAATATTTCATGATTTGATTCTCTTTCCTTCCATTAATTATGGTAAATGAAGCTCTAATTTTTTGTTAATTAAGAAAACAACATTCTTTACCAATTTAGACATATTTTATGTTATTCGTTTAATTTAGAGTAATCTTTTATTTAATTTGCCCTATTTGGTACTATTTATTAATGATAAATATTTCATGCAGTTTTAGTTCCTGATTAATTAAGGGAAATATTTAGAATAATTTCTAGTTTAATCTGTCCTATTTGGTATTATTTATTAGTAATAGATATTTCATATTGTTTTAGTTCCCGGTTAATTAAGAAAAATAATATGTAGAATAATGACTGATTTGATTTGCCATATTTGATTTATCTATTTATTAATTTACAATAAATATTTCATGTGATTTGTTAATTAAGGATAAGATTTCTTTGATAGAAGGACATTTATGACTAATATATTCTAGTGATATTGTTAAGGAAACCCGTTTGACAGATTTCATTTCCTTCCTTTCTCGTTTATTCATTATCTGTTTAATTAGGGAAAATACATTTGGATTTTAGAAATCTGTTTTAGCTTGGCTGATTGAATGGAAATGATTCCTTTGATTTAGTTTCCCACTTTATTTCTTTCCTTTAATCCTTTCTTACTCTATGGCTATAAAAGCAACCCTTAGTCCTCTTTTATTATTCATTCGAAGATAAAAATATTTCTGCTAGCAAGAATATGTTTAACTCTTCCTTCAAGCAAGAAAACTTTTCTCTGAAAATAAAGATTCATCTTTCAAGAATTCTCTTTAAGCTTCCTTCAACCGGTTTTTTTTTATACTCTGGCAATGACATACTTTAAATATGTTACATGTATATTGTTATAGTAGTTCGGGTTTGAATTTTATGATACTTTATTCCCTATGTGAGTACAGGTTTAAATATGATTTGCTTTTAGGTCTAGGGTGTCGATATAGGTTTGTTGTTTTGTTTTCATTACGTGACAGGTCTTATTACGGAAGCAAGTACTGAAGAGTGGTTCGGGATACAAAGGACCCAAGAGTTTATTTATTTTGTTTTAGTGTTGTATTCATTCGTTATTTTTTGATTTTCCTATTTTGTAATAATTGTAAAAATGCTGACAAATAGTGGAAAGGGGTTTGGGGGTAGGGACTGTATTTTTTCCTTTACTTTTTTTTACTGCTAATCCCACCTAGAAAGCATGCCTATAGGATTCTTATAACCCATACAAATCAGTTTCGTTCAAGTTAATTTGGTTAACTATGTGTGACATAAAAACCATGCTTATAGAATATTCAAGGGGTTTAGGTTAAATTATTTCTTAAGCTACGTGATAATAAACTTTGATTAAACTGCGTTTACGGTTTTAAAACCTTTTTTAAGTCAAGCCGTGAAAGATTCTTTAACTGTTATAATTAAGATTCATGTTTGTAAATTGGCCTTGTATGCAAATAAATCCTGCCAAATCATTGTCAATACTATTTATTCGTTTGCTTTTGCCTACATGATTGTTCTACATTGAGAAGAAAGCTATGAGAATGGTTAAATAAATTAATATATATTCTGATACCTCACTTATTAAGCTAGATTCATACATCATATTTATGTCATTTATTGCATCAAAAAATGATTAGGTTACTTGCGAGTCTGTTCTTGTTCCTAGAGACTATGCCTATAGGAAATTAATTCATCAGTGCATTTTCCTCTTAGCTTGAAGAGTTCATGCCTATACTAATGTTTGAGAGACATCCTTATAGAAATTTGATGTTTGTATGTATGCAAGCATGTTTTATTTGATCATAATGGTTCTGGTGCTTATCTGATGTTAATTTATCAAACCTACTTGATTACTTCGACATTCATAAATTGAGAGTTTTAGTTGCCGGTTCTATCATCATTCAACATGTCTAGATTTTAGGTCATTATACAACTTGTTTATATATTAGTTTTTCTGTGCAAAAAATGTTAATAAATAAATTATATAACATCAGGCAATACTATTTTGATCTAGACCATAATGTCCATTAGGTATGAATTTTATTGTAGGTTTTTTGTTTGGCTGCATATTTAAATCATAAAAAAAGATCAAAACTTTGAGAATTGACGCATGCTTATTTGAAACTTGTGCATGATAATCTTGTTCTTTCACTTTGTCTGTCAGCTTTGACATTAAACCAACCTTATTACATGTGATTGTTAGTTCTTGTGGAATTTTTAAAATTTGCTTAATTGCAGTTAAGTTCTTTTGCAATTATTTAAATAATATGATTTTTTAAGTAAGTGAATTATCCGTTAGACGATTTTGTTGCAATAACTTATTTAATATGTTTAATCTAATAATCAGAAGCTGTGTTTAAATTATTATAAAATACAGATTTAATCTTTTTCACCGGTCTACATTTAGAAGCTAGATTTTACATATATTTGCTTGAAAATCTTTAGAACTCATGCTTTAGGGTCCTTAAATAGTTAGGTTGAAGTATGTTTTATGTTTAGATTTAAGCATTATTCCTGCAGTTTTTTTTAAAACAGACATATTTGCCTTATCATAAATTATAAAAGTTAAATAAGGTGTATAAACTCTTCTTACTATTCAACTTAGAGGTCATTTCTATAGGACAACGTGCTCACTTGCTTAAATCATACTTTTAATCGTTGTGCGATGTTCATCTATGTCAAGTCGGCATTCCCTTTGCTTTCTCTAATCTATCCTTATCTGCGTTCATTTAGAAATCATGTTCATAGGTTTGCATTCGTTTAAAAATCATGTTCATAAGTTTAAACGAAGAGGTCCATTTGAAACCTTTATATGCTTGTTGTGAGAATTATTGTTTTGTTTGTCGTTTTTCTTTACAACCATAGGATTTTAGATCCAAAAATCCAAAGTAGATGTCCAATGCCTCTTGGACTTTAAGATCGGGGCGGGTTGGCAAATATTAGGACAATAGTCTATCACATAGAACGTCTTAGGTTAATAATCAACTAGGGGGTAGATGGGAAATGATAGTCTGTGCTCGCTGAATAATACGAGCAATTCAAAGATTGCGAAATATTATTTAAGTTTCACGGGGTGATCCCATTAGGTCAAACATTTCTAAACGTAGAACCACGTTTGGCCTGATTCCCTTAAGGGATACGTAGGCGCCTCACCGAGGCTCGGCCCCATAATTAAAAGAAAATGTTTATTAGTTTTGTTTAATATTAATAAATGGTTGTTTGCCACAGCTTCTGTATTTATTTAAGAAATTAAAATAAGATAAATTTATTTTTAACTTTCATTTCATTCAAATTTCCTTCCGTTTGTCCAATTTTTGTCATTTTTTAACTTTATCATTTTAGTTTAAGCATAATATAGGTTAAAATCAACTTTTCGTGGTTCACTTAGATAATCTTCCCCATTTAATGAGTCCGGCCGGGAACCACACTTGTGGACCTCGAAAGGTGCCTAACACCTTCCTTTCGAGGTAATTAAAGCCCTTGCCCAACTCTGGTGACTTAGGTAATAAAAAAAATAGACCTTTAACTTAGAATGGTGTCCTAACGCACCTTAATTCGTTAGGTGGCCACTCTTCAAATTCGTCCCTTAAGAGACGTCACATGTTGTATCACATGTTGTGTATCGACTGGTAGTTGACATGAACGTGCAATCGTTACTGGTAAATGGAGACTCAGATTTGTTGATGCACCAAGTAAGAGGAGAATGGGCTCCGAAAAACACAAAGATTCTTCCCTATCTACATTGTGTGCAAGAATTGTGCAAAAGGTTTATTAAGATTGAATTCCATCATGTTCCCAGAATACAGAATGAATTTGCGGATGCTTTAGCCACTTTGTCGTCGATGATGCAGCACCCTGATAAGAATTACATTGATCCCATTCCTGTTCACATACATAAGCAGTCGGCTTATTGCTTTCATGTTGAGGAAGAGCCAGACGATGAACCATGGTATGCCGACATCAAAAGGTATCTGAAAAACGGGGGTTACCCTGAGCATGCTACAAGCGTCCAAAAGCGCACGATTCGGAGGCTAGCCAATCAGTTTTTCCTAAACAGGGAAATCCTTTATAGGAGGACTCCCGACTTGGGATTGCTAAGATGTGTGAATACTAAAGAGGCTACAACTTTGATTGAGGAAGTTCACGCTGGGACTTGTGGACCCCACATGAACGGTTTCATGTTGGCAAAGAACATCTTGAGAGCTGGCTATTTTTGGTTGACTATGGAAATAGACTGTATCAAGTACATGCAAAGATGTCATCGCTGTCAAACCCACGCCGATGTGATTCGAGCTCCTCCTAATGAGCTTCGGGTCACAAGCTCACCTTGGCCATTCGCAGCTTGGGGAATGGATGTAATCGGCCCCATCGAACCTGTAGCATCTAATGGACATAGATTCATCCTTGTTGCAATTGACTACTTCACTAAATGGGTTGAAGCTACCTCTCACAAGTCTATCACAAAGAAAGTGGTGACATATTTTGTCCGCGATCATCTCATTTGCCGATTGAGAGTACCTGAATCAATCATTACCGACAATGGTGCTAATCTGAATAGTGACTTGATGAGAGCAATGTGTGAAAATTCCAAGATCAAGCACCACCATTCTACTACATATAGGCTGCAAATGAATGGAGCCGTGAAGGCTGCAAACAAGAACATCAAGAGGATTCTGCGCAAGATGATTGACAACTATAGACATTGGCATGAGAAGTTGTCCTTTGCTTTGTTGGGATATCTCACCACTCTCCGAACGTCTACTGGTGCTACACCTTATATGTTGGTATACGGTAATGAAACAGTGATACCAGCTGAAGTGGAAATTCCTTCTCTAAGAATCATTCAAGAAGCAGAACTGAATGATGCGGAATGGGTGCAAAGTAGATTCGAGCAACTCGCGCTCATTGATGGGCAAAGGATAAATGCAATCTGTCACGGTCAACTTTATCAGAACAGGATGACCAAGGCCTTTAACAAGAAAGTTAGGCCAAGACTCTTCATGCTTGGGCAGCTAGTTTTGAAGCGGATATTTCCAAACCAAGATGAAGCTAAAGGCAAGTTCTCGCCTAACTGGCAGGGTCCCTACATAGTTCACTGAGTGCTGACAGGAGGAGCACTTATCCTAGCAGAGATGGACGGTGAAATCTAGCCTAAACCCATCAACTCAGACGTGGTTAAGAGATACTACATTTAGATTGGGATTTTGTTTCTTTTTTGCTCTGCTTTGTAACCTGAACTACGTTGGACCTGATTCCCGTTTAAGAGGGATACGTAGGCGTCCCTGTGGGACTCGGTCTATATCTTTATAAAATTTTCTTCTCCCCTTCAAAGGTTCTTGGTGCTTCTGTCACATTTTCACTTCGGTTAACAAACTGTAACTAGGGTAGAATTTTTGAGAGGACCTCAAAAATTCTCAAATCTCCGTCACTTGCAAGAAAGTCTATGTCATCTTATACACTGGGGCAGAAATTTTGAGAAGGATCTCAAAATTTCGTCAAACTAGGTCAAGACGAGGTTCCGATTTTACAAAAGGACGTCGTACGGTTTAAAATATGCCATGGCCCATGATTTAACTCAATTTTTCTATGTTTTCACTTTACTTTTACTAAGTTATTCACCTTTTGTCTAAACTTTGTGCCCGAGCGTATGCCTGGACGGAGTGCAACAACAGATGTCCAGCAAATAGAAGAAGGCTACGAGATATACACACAGATCAACCTCCCCTTTTCGAACTAACAAATTTTCTTTGAATGCAGAAATAACAGAAAAGCAAAAGGCAGAGATAGAAAATGTCATGTCACAAGGCGACATAGAGCTAAGTCATTCTTTCTATCCCCCTTATTTGTTATCTTGCTATTCCATCATCGGAGCACTCAGTTGCATATCAAACCTGTGATATACATTTTAATATATGCATAATTGCGCATTTGAGCCCCATATCGCATTTTTAGCCCCTGATATATATTTTGATCCCTTGATATATTTTATATATGCATTTCACCCCTGAATATACATTTATATAAGCATTTGAGCCCTGATATACATTTACATATGCATTTTGAGCCCCCGATATACATGTACATATGCATCCGAGCCCGTGGTATACATATATATGCATTTGAGCCCTTGGTATGACTTTATGTATGCAATTTGAGCCCTTGATATACATCCGAGCCCGTGGTATACATATATATGCATTTTAGCCCTTGGTATAGCTTTATGAATGCATTTGAGCCCTTGATATACATTTACATATGCATCCGAGCTCGTGGTGTACATATATATGCATTTGAGCCCTTGGTATAACTT
The DNA here is from genome assembly GCA_035772735.1 of Datura wrightii. Classification (NCBI taxonomy): domain Eukaryota; kingdom Viridiplantae; phylum Streptophyta; class Magnoliopsida; order Solanales; family Solanaceae; genus Datura; species Datura wrightii. The sequence goes on from JASDFA010000016.1 coordinate 126,424,576, forward strand.
TATGTATGCATTTGAGCCCTCGATATACGTTTTATATATGCATTTGAGCCCGTGGTATACATATATATGCATTTGAGCCCTTGGTATAACTTTATATATGCATTTGAGCCCTGATATATATTTACATATGCATTCTGAGTCCGTGATATACATTTTATATATGCATTTAAGCCCTAAATATATATTTTATATATGCATTCGAGCCTGTGGTATACATTTATGTTCATTTTGAGCCCGTGGTATGCATTTTGAGCCCGTATTACCATATTGAGCCCGTGATAGATTTTATAACATTGCATTTGAGTCTTTATTTGCATATTGAACCTGTAATGCATATGATATACGTATTTTCATATATAATTGAGTCCGTACTTGCATTTGAGCCCGTTATTTGCACCCTAAGCCGTTTTTGCATCCAAAGCCCGTTATTCGCATTTCGAGCCCGTTTATTTGCATCTTAAGCCCGTTATTTACACTTCAAGCCATTTATGCATTTCAAGCCCTTTATTTACATTTCAAGCCCATTTATGCATTCGAAACTCGTTATTCGCACTTCGAGCCCGTTGTTGCACTCTAAGCCTCGTGATTTATTTGCATTGAGCCCGAATAAACTGGAGCTCTTGATTGAATTATTGAGGCTCTCGAATAATTTACTTCCTTTGAATCAGCATTTCTTCCACTCATCCGAAGGCATCATAGTCTAAAGGCATCGTTTCATGGCCTGTGGACATCATGTCATAGCCTGAAGATTTATTTTCTTTTCATCATTCTTCTAAGGCGTCATAGTCTAAAGGCGTCATTTTCATGGCTTGTAGACAACATTTCATGGCCTAGGGAATTTATTTTCCATTTTATCATGTCCTAAGGCATCATAGTCTAAAGGCGTCATTTTTCATGGCCTGCAGACATCATTTCATGGTCTAAGGAATTTATTTTGCGTAGCATGGCCCAAGACATCATGGTTTAGAGACATCATCCATTATTTCTAAACAAACTTTCATTGTCTAAAGGGAATTTGCATCATGTTTAAATTCTTTGCATCCGTTTATTTTACGAAAATATTTGATGCGCATGCTTTAGTTCTTTTCGCAAACATCGAAGGAATAACAAGTTACGAATAATAGTGCCTCCTTACTATTTTCTTTCGAACGGTATTCCCACCTGCTTATTTTCATAATGCATGCCAAATCATGACGATTCGTGCTACCCATCCTTATTCAAGCCTCGTGTTATAAATTTTTAGGGATCTCGTTCGTCCCTAAATCCAGAACTACACGCGGCCTGATTCTCTTGAAACCCGAGATATGTACGCAACTTGAAACTGAAGTCTCGGTAGCGATATCTTCATGACTTCATTTCCTTTTATTTAGCCCCGCCGAAAATTTTTGCTTCGGTCGGACAAAATTGGCTACTAAGTCAACGTTCTTTGCTCAACAATTCATCCTTCATTCCTGAGCAAAGAAGGGGCAGCTGTTGACACCCAATTTTGACCTACCTACGCCTTAATATGCTGCTTATATATGTATATATTTATTTATTTATTTTTACACAAAAAATTGACTTACTTTTGTATTTATAAAATAATTTATTATGATAATGTTGTGAAAATTATTGCAAGTTACATATATATGATTCATATTAATTTTAAGTTTTGATATTAAATAATTACGCCGTGTATAATTTATTTCATTTTAATATGCGCCCTTATCCTTAAATGTACATATATTTGATAAACTATTTACCTAATTTTACTAAATTTTATAAATTTATTTGAACAATAATATTACTCCAATTTATAAATTATTTATCTTAATAATATGATTTTTATAATATTCGATAGCTTAATTTTATTCTTTAGTCGTTAAATTATTTAAAAATATAATAATTTAATTATATGATATTTACGTAAGTATACTCGAATTTAGGATTTATTTATATTAATAATAATGTTTATGCGATAATTTATATTACTTTATTATCTATTTATTAAATTATTTAAAAGTGTAGTATATTTATTAATTTAATAGCAGCTAAATCCAAATTCATTCAATTTATTTAAATTATAGCCATTTTCTATTCAATTTCATTTCAATTTATTTCAAATCTGGCCACTTTCTATTCAATTTATGCCAATTTTAGCCACTTTTAATTAATTCTGGCTACTATTTAAATTCAATTTCAGCCATCAATTTGATTCAGCCCAATTTGTCAATCCGGACGACCCACGACCCGATCCGGATTACACCCAACTAATCTTAGCCATTCATCTCATTTAATCCTACGACCCTAATTAATTCTAGCATATTTTCCATATTTAATTACTTAACCCCCAAACCCTAAACTCTCACTTTCATTTTTTCCCTCTCTTTCTATAGTGCAGCCACCCACCTCTATCTCCTCTCTCACTCTCCTCACACTTCCGGCCAGATCTGCCGGACCACCAACCCCGCGCCGCCTCCTTTTCTCTCCCTCGTTTTCTTCCTGCCAGCACCTTCCTCTCTCCTTCTCTTCTCCATCAAAACAGCGCCGCCCTCTCCCTTACATTATCAATAGCCGCCATCACTCCCTCTCACTCCGTTCTTTCTGGCAGGTAACCTGCCACACCGCTAGACCCGCTGCTTTCCCTTCTCTCCCTAAAATGGCCGTCGTACCTTCTCCCCTCGCCGCTGGCCAACCGGAAAAACAACAGAACACGCCGCCTACCTCCCTCTCTGCCGCTATCCTTTCTCCTCTTATCTTCTCCGGCGAACCAAAAACCGCCGGACTGCCTCAACACTGTTTTTGGTTGCCGTGGCCGGTGAACAACAACTGGCAGTCGTCATCTCCCTCTTCTTTTTTCCTACCCGAACACCGCTGCACCCTGTTGCTCCGGTTGCTCCAGCCGATGGATCGGACAGATCACAGATCTGTCCGTAAATTATTTATTTTTATTTTTTGTTGTTGTTTATTATGTATATATGTATATAATAAATATATATCTATAGATAATATAATATATATATATATATATATATATATATATATATATGAATAATGTACACATAAATAATATATATATATATAATAATAAATATATATAATATATATATATATATATATATATATATATATATATATATATATATATATATGATAGATGTATAAATATATATAATATATATATATTTATATATATATATAATATATATAGCTATATACTGTTGTTCCTTTCTATTCATTTATATATATAATAAATATATAATATATCTATATGTATATATATAAGTAACATATATTGTTTCTCTCTTTGTTTCATTTGTGTATTTATATAATAAATGTCTATTAGTTACTTAATCTATGTTTGGAAAAATTCTGTATTAGTTGATAATATTTATTTGGTAGTTAGATTAATTTGCATGACAATTTAATATTGATTAAATTATGGAAATTGTTGTTGTTTGATTCTAGTATTGTTTGAAATGTTTCGTATCACTAACCACTCTAATTAAAAGATATTCTTCTATTATTTTGGCATATGCAATCTGTTAGGGTAATCTTGTATTCACCTTTTCCTTAAACTATTAAATAGTAGCTTGTTGTCTTTCCATTTAATTTGGCTAGTTTTTAAGGTAAATATTTCATGATCTGATTCTCTTTCCTTCCATTAATTATGGTAAATGAAGGTCTAATTTTTTGTTAATTAAGAAAACAACATTCTTTACCCATTTAGACAAATTTTATGTTATTCGTTTAATTTAGAGTAATCTTTGATTTAACTTGCCCTATTTGGTACTATTTATTAATGATAAATATTTCATGCAGTTTTAGTTCCTCATTAATTAAGGGAAATATTTAGAATAATTTCTGGTTTAATCTGTCCTATTTGGTATTATTTATTAATAATAGATATTTCATATTGTTTTAGTTCCCGGTTAATTAAGGAAAATAATATGTAGAATAATGACTGATTTGATTCGCCATATTTGATTTATTTATTTATTAATTTACAATAAATATTCCATGTGATTTGTTAGTTAAGGATAAGATTTCTTTGATAGAAGGACATTTATGACTAATATATATTCTATTGATAATGTTAAGGAAACCCGTTTGACAGATTTCATTTTCTTCCTTTTTCGTTTATTCATTATCTGTTTAATTAGGGAAAATACATTTGGATTTTAGAAATCTGTTTTAGCTTGGCTGATTGAAGGGAAATGATTCCTTTGATTTAGTTTCCCACTTTATTTCTTTCCTTTAATCCTTTCTTACTCTATGGCTATAAAAGCAACCCTTAGTCCTCTTTTATTATTCATTCGAAGATAAAAATATTTCTGCTAGCAAGAATAAGTTTAACTCTTCCATCAAGCAAGAAAACTTTTCTCTGAAAATAAAGATTCATCTTTCAAGAATTCTCTTTAAGCTTTTAGGTCTAGGGCATCGATATAGGTTTGTTGTTTTGTTTTCATTATGTGACAGGTCTTATTACGAAAGCGAGTATTGAAGAGTGGTTCGGGATACAAAGGACCCAAGAGTTTATTTATTTTGTTTTAGTGTTGTATTTATTCGTTATTTTTTGTTTTTCCTATTTTGTAATAATTGTAAAAATGCTGACAAATAGTGGAAAGGGATTTGGGGGTGGGGATTGTATTTTTTTTCCTTTACTTTTTTTTTACTGCTAATCCCACCTAGAAAGCATGCCTATAGGATTCTTCTAACCCATACAAATCAGTTTCGTTCAAGTTAATTTGGTTAACTATGCGTGACATAAAAACCATGCTTATAGAATATTCAAGGGGTTTAGGTTAAATTTTTTCTTAAGCTACGTGATAATAAACTTTGATTAAACTGCGTTTACGGTTTTAGAACCTTTTTTAAGTCAAGCCGTGAAAGATTCTTTAACTGTTATAATTAAGATTCACGTTTGGAAATTGGCCTTGTATGCAAATAAATCCTGCCAAATCATTGTCAATACTATTTATTCGTGTGCTTTTGCCTACATGATTGTTCTACATTGAGAAGAAAGCTATGAGAATAGTTAAATAAATTAATATATATTCTAATACCTCACTTATTAAGCTAGATTCATACATCATATTTATGTCATTTATTGCATCAAAAAACGATTAGGTTACTTGCGAGTCTGTTCTTGTTCCTAGAGACTATGCCTATAGTAAATTAATTCATCAGTGCATTTTCCTCTTAGCTTGAAGAGTTCATGCCTATACTAATGTTTGAGAGACATTCTTATAGAAATTTGATGTGTGTATGTATGCAAGCATGTTTTATTTGATCATAATGGTTCTGGTGCTTATCTGATGTTAATTTATCAAACCTACTTGATTACTTCGACATTCATAAATTGAGAGTTTTGGTTGCCGGTTCTATCATCATTCAACATGTCTAGATTTTAGGTCATTATACAACTTGTTTATATATTAGTTTCTGTGCAAAAAATGTTAATAAATAAAATATATAACATCAGGCAATACTATTTTGATCTTGACCATAATGTCCATTAGGTATGAATTTTATTGTAGGTATTTTGTTTGGCTGCATATTTAAATCATAAAAAAAGATCAAAACTTTGAGAATTGACGCATGCATATTTGAAACTTGTGCATGATAATCCTGTTCTTTCACTTTGTCTGTCTGCTTTGACATTAAACCAACCTTATTACATGTGATTGTTAATTCTTGTGGAATTTTTAAAATTTGCTTAATTGCAGTTAAGTTCTTTTGCAATTATTTAAATAATATGATTTTTTAAGTAAGTGAATTATCCATTAGACGATTTTGTTGCAATCACTTATTTAATATGTTTAATCTAATAATCAGAAGCTGTGTTTAAATTATTATAAAATACAGATTTAATCTTTTTCACCGGTCTACCTTTAGAAGCTAGATTTTACGTATATTTGCTTGAAAATCTTTAGAACTCATGCTTTAGGGTCCTTAAATAGTTAGGTTGAAGTATGTTTTATGTTTAGATTTAAGCATTATTCCTACAATTTTTTTTAAAACAAACATATTTGCCTTAATCATAAATTATAAAAGTTAAATAAGGTGTATAAACTCTTCTTACTATTCAACTTAGAGGTCATTTCTATAGGACAACGTGCTCACTTGCTTAAATCATACTTCTAATCGTTGTGCGATGTTCATCTATGTCAAGTCGGCATTCCCTTTGCTTTCTCTAATCTATCCTTATTTGCATTCATTTAGAAATCATGTTCATAGGTTTGCATTCGTTTAAAAATCACGTTCATAAGTTTAAATGAAGAGGTCTATTTGAAACCTTTATATGCTTGTTGTGAGAATTATTGTTTTGTTTGTCGTTTTTCTTTACAACCATAGGATTTTAGATCCAAAAATCCAAAGTAGATGTCCAATGTCTCTTGGACTTTAAGATCGGGGCGGGTAGGCAAATATTAGGACGATAGTTTATCACATATAACGTCTTAGGTTAATAATCAACTAGGGGGTAGATGGGGAATGATAGTTCGTGCTCGCTGAATAATACGAGCAATTCAAAGATTGCGAAATATTATTTAAGTTTCATGGGGTGATCCCATTAGGTCAAACATTTTCTAAACGTAGAACTACGTTTGGCCTGATTCCCTTAAGGGATACGTAGGCGCCTCACCGAGGCTCGGCCTCATAATTAAAAAAAAATGTTTATTTGGTTTGTTTAATATTAATAAATGGTTGTTTGCCACGGCTTTTGTATTTATTTTAGAAATTAAAATAAGATAAATTTATTTTTAACTTTCATTTCGTTCAAATTTCCTTCCGTTTGTCCAAATTTTGTAATTTTTTAACTTTATCATTTTAGTTTAAGCATAATATAGGTTAAAATTAACTTTTCGGGGTTCACTTAGATAATCTTCCCCATTTAATGAGTCCAGCCGGGAACCACACTAGTGGACCTCGAAAGGTTCCTAACACCTTCCTTTCGAGGTAATTAAAGTCCTTGCCCAACTCTGGTGACTTAGGTAATAAGAAAAATAGACCTTTAACTTAGAACGGTGTCCTAACACACCTTAATTCGTTAGGTGGCGACTCTTCAAATTCGTCCCTTAAGAGACGTCACATGTTGTATCCCTTTTTCCACGAGGAAAAATGGGGCGCGACAGACCTCAATTCCCAAAATCTCCAATAACACCCTAAACCTCACCACGAATCACCTCACGACTCGTGGTCTACCCCACGGGTCACAGAATGACTCATTTTGTGACCTAGTGCATGATTTCTAGTTTTCTCCATTTCAACTCCTGGGTCTGATCTTTGGGCTCCCAGATAATACAATATCTCCCCTTTGGGAACATTCATCCTCGAATGTTGGAAAATATACAGGAAAGCAGAGAAATCCAATCGTCATATTCAAATAAAGATCATTTAAGCTGAAAACTGACAGAATGACTACCTTCAAACTGAACTACATAGATGAACTGAATTCATGAATCATACATACATCCACATATATGAAAGAAACTAGAGCACATGAATTGAACATGAAAACTAAATAGAGTACTAGGCCAAAAAGTGATACCTCAAACTGAAACCGAGCCGGAATGGAATAGGTGTAGGTATCTAGCCATCATATCCGCTTCGGCTTCCCACGTACCTCCTTCAACATGCTGGTTTCTCCATAAAACTTTGTCTGAAGCTACTTCCTTGTTTCTTAGCCTTCGAACCTGACAATCCATATTTCCACTAGAACCTCTTCATAACTAAGGTTGTCTTTCACACCAATGCTGTCCAACGGAATAACTAGAGCGGTATCACCCAAACACTTCTTTAAGAGTGTTACGTGGAAAACAGGATGCACGGAAGCTAATTCTTAAGGCAACTCCAATTCATATGCCACCTTGCCAAGCCGCTTCACAATCCGGCAGGGACCAACATAACGGGGACTGAGTTTTCCTTTCTTTCCGTATCTCATCACTCCCTTCATTTGAGACACTTTTAGAAACACCCAATCATCAACTAGAAAACTCAAGTTCTCTCCTTCTCATATCGGCATAGGACTTTGGGAGACTTTGAGCTATTTTCAACCTATATCGTATAAGTTGAACCTTTTCCATAGCCTAATGAATCAAATATGGTCCTATCATCGCAGCTTCACCAACTTTAAACCAACCAATAGGCGATGTACATCTCCATCCATAGAGAGCCTCCAATGGGGCCATCTGGATACTAGAATGGTTGTTGTTATTGCATGCAAACTCGATAAGAGGTAAATGATCATCCCAACTACCTTTGAAGTCGGTCACACATGCTCTGAAGATGTCCTCAAGAGTCTGAATTTTCCGCTCCGCTTGGACATCCATTTGGGGGAGAAATGTTGTACTGAGCTTAACCTGAGTGCCTAATCCTTTTTTAAATGACCTCCAGAACTGAGATGTAAATTGGGTACCTCTATCTGATATGATGGATAAAGGCACTCCATGCAACTGAATTAGCTCTAAGATGTATAGCTTGGCATAATCCTCCATCGGATGCATGGTTTCGACTGATAGAAAATGAGCGGCTTTGGTTAACCTGTCTACAACAACCCAAATGGAGTCATATTGCTGATGAGTGCAAGGCAACCCTTTGATGAAGTCCATATTGATTTCTTCCCACTTCCAATTAGGAATATTGTTATCCTGAAGCACACCTCCTGTTCTCTAATGCTGAACCTTCACTTGCTGACAATTTTGACACTTGGCCACAAATTCTGTGATGTCTTTCTTTATGCCATTCCACCAATGGACATTGTACATCTTGGTGGCACCTGGATTGATAGAATACCTAGATCCATGATCCTCGTGCAACATTCGATTCCTTAAATCATCAACATCCGAAACACATATGAGACCCTGGTACTGAACATGCCATATCCCCCTTTGGAGGAAACCTCAACCTTCTGATTATGAATGACTTCCTTTAACTTTACAAAAATAGGGTCCTCGTCTTGCCTAGCCTTTATATCAGTCACCAAAGACGGTTCTGACCCATTTTGAACAATAACACTGCCATTGGTTGAGTCAACCAACTGAACTCCCAACCTTGTATGTCGATGCACATCCTTCACCAGCTCCTTCCTTCCCTCACCCAAGTGGGACACACTCTCCATAGAGAGTCTAGTAAGTGCATCTTCTACTACATTAGCCTTTCCTAGGTTGTAAAGGACACTTATGTCATAGTCTTTGAGTAGTTCCAACCACATCCTTTGCCCAATATTGAGATCCTTCTAGGTAAACACATATTGTAGACTCTTATGGTCCGTAAACACATCTACGTGGACCCTATACAAATAATGCCTCCATATTTACAAGGACAATACCACCGCCGCTAATTTAAGATCATGGTTCGAGTAATTCAACTTGTGATCTTTCAGCTGCCTAGAAGCATTAGCTATAACTCTTCCATGCTGCATTAATAACCCTCCGGTAGAGTTAACAATAGTGCTGAGGTAATTCGAATCTTCAAATCCAGAAAGCTTCTCCCAGAAGCCTCTGACCATTAGAACTTCACTTTTTTTTGGGTCAATTTAGTCAATGGCACTTCAATGGATGAAAAACCCTCTACAAACCTTTGATAGTAGCCAGCTAGGCCTAAAAAGCTCTGGATATCTTAAGGATTCAATGGTCTAGGCCAATTCTTCACCGCTTCTATTTTTTGAGAGTCCACCTTTATGCCCTCACTCGACACCACATGGCCTAAAATCTCCATGGAGTACAACCAAAACTCGAACTTGCTAAATTTAGCATATAAATGGCAATCCTTGAGAGTCTGAAGCAACACTCTCAAATGAGCGGCATGCTCCTTCTCGCTCGGAGAGTATATCAGGATACCATCAATAAACACGATCATGAACATATCCAAGTATGGCTTGAACACCCTGTTCATCATGTCCATAAAAGATGCAGGAGCATTCGTTAGTCCAAAATACATAACTACAAACTCATAATGACCATACCGCGTCCTGTAGGCTGTCTTTGGGATGTCGCTCTCCCGAAACCTGAGCTGATGGTACCTAGTTTTGAGATCAAACTATGAAAAACACTTGCCATCCTTGAGCTAGTCGAAAAAATCATCAATCCTGGCTAGAGTATACTTGTTCTTGATGGTGACTTGGTTCATGTCACGACCCGAGCGTAGACCGAAGGATCGTAGACATGGGACAAGGGACCTCAAGAGACTCCAAGTCAACCCATGGCTTAAGCATTCACTAACTCATTTAATAAACATGAAGAAACATAATTGTGAACTCAGCGGAATTCTAACTTAACATAACAACAGAATGAACATCTGAAGCTAAAAACATGTCTAAGTCTTATAAGCCTCTAATATGGACGAACTGATGGGACAATACCCCCAACTAACTCTATGATATTGAAACTGAAAATTCAACCAAGATAACTGAAAGTATGGTCCTCGACAGAGGAGGACTCACCAACTAAGAAGGTATTGACTCTGATAAGCGACTACGAATAGGGATGGACCTGAGAACCGGATCCTGCATCATGAAATGATACAACATAGACAGTATGCAGTCTGTATGAGGAATGTAACGAGTATGCAAGGTAAGTAAAATCTCTTTGATAACATAAACCATTTAAAACCATTCATACATATAAAAATCTTTTAAGAGTAAGTAGAAGACTACATGTATTCATTCTGGAATCATACTCTTATCATAATGAGTTCATGCATGGCTTCAGAACCTCATAACTGACTCGAATAACTCAAAGATAAAACTTAACATTTATACCAAAAGTTGAGCAATAAGTGAAACCTTACTTCCTTAACATGGATGCATAAGATAATTATCATGAGTAATGGATATGCAAATTGGAAAGATATAGACAGTGGGAGACTCGTCACTTAACTGACATACCACGATAGAGCTTACGTGGACCCGACTCTTACACTCAAGTGGGCAGAGCCGTCCAAAACCTTTCCAGGGCTAGGGACAGTACAATGATATCGATATCAAGCTTAAAGAGGCCATTCAGGCCGGGGATAGCTCACAAGAGAGGTCAAAATAATATAATAGAATCAACCTACAATGGCGCATAGTTTTGGGCCGTAGGGTAATTGTCACACTCCGTAAGTTCTTGACACATAGTTGGCCTATTCACATGTTGGTTAAGAGTTTTAGAATGCCATACGTGCGAGAAAAGGGCCCAGGCAGAGATCGGACAAGCTCCAAGTCAGAGCGTTGCAAGGCAAATGCAACTTATAAATCGCATTCGACAAATACGACTTATAAATCGCATTCGACAAATGCGACTTTCGACTAATGCAACTTAAAGGGGTTCAGGACCATGTATATAAAGCCCCACTTCATTTTTTTAATGTCATTTTTCATTCTTCATTTCCAGTGAGCGACCAGAAACAGTGAGGGACGAGGGTTTAACATAAGAATACGTCCGATTACACCGTCAAACGCAGTCCAAACTCAAATTAACTTCGGGTACCGAAGTATAAAGCTGCAGAGAGCATTCCTACAAAGTTAGTTTTGCGAGAATCGCCCAGCGAAGAGGCAACCCGCCGAGTCAAAGTTATTGGAATTGCTCCAAACTAGTGTTAGTACACTCCTGGCATTAAAGTAAGTATTTCTCCCTTCTAGTCTCCCGAGAAATTGCGAGTTTTCGGCCGTTCTTCGATAAGCCGAAGAATAGGCAGTAAATATATTCATAAGTATGGTTTCTCTCCAAAATAATAGTAGAATTAATTCTATTCTTTCATGAATATGAATACAGTTGGGAGAAATAGCTGAATACTAGCTGAGCTATGCCAGTTAATCAGAAAGTCGGCAGTTGAGGTATGTAAAGCCAGTTTCTTTCGGCAAGCTAGTAGTTCCAGTATAGAAAAATAGTACAAATTCCAGTAGAATGTTTTAGAAGCCGTATATTATATTCAGTATTAGTTCAGTAAGCATGTTAGAATTATTATACAATATTCATCATGAAACTCAGTAAAACAGTATAATTCCCAGTAGAATATTCCAAAAATATTATTTCAGACTTAGTATATCTCAGTATCAGATTTAGTATATTTCAGAATCAGATTCAATTTATTTTAGTATCAGATTAAATATATTTCAGTATGAGATCGGAACAAAATACCAGAATATAAATATTATTATCAGATTCAGTATATACATATTACATGTGGTTATTGCTATCTGTGGAGACATGATTGTTCTGTGTTGGGCACCCTTAGAGCTTCCTTGACTGCCCCAGGGTTAATAGCTTTGTCGACTCGCCTGCTAGATGGTGAGGATACGTCGCTCTATGGAGTGGCATGCCGTCCGCCAGCGGACGAAGATGGGATGCAGATTCCCCATAGCAGGCTGATCAGCACTATACCACACCCCCTGCTGAGCGCTTGAGCCAGAGGTGCAGATTACAATTTTCAGATTACAGATTTCAGAATAGATTTCAGATTTGAGATTTCAAGAGTCCTCTGGACTCATATAGAGCTATACTTAAGGGCCCAATGAGCCCAAGTTGCATACCCAGGGGGCCGATTGGATGCTCATAGTTACTAGGTGGATGGTATGACCTAGGTAGGGGTATATAGATTGTGTGCTGGTTGGTACCTTATGGCCTGTGGGGGCTGGTAAGGTTCTTGTGCGCTATGTTGTGTTAGTTATTAATAGATAGAAAGTAGACCACCATGTAATCAGGTATGACTCTTTCACTCTTCAGTAAAGTTACGCACTTTTCAGTCAGTCTCAGCCCGTCTCCTATTACTTCAGTATTTATCAATATTATTGTTTGCTTTCAGTTATTGGCTGTAGTGATTCAGGCCTTGAAGATATGGAGACATTACTTGTGTGGCATCCACGTGGATATTTTCACTGATCATAAGAGCCTACAGTGTATCTTCACCTAGAAAGAACTGAACTTGCGACAGCGTCGCTGGTTAGAGCTGTTGAAAGACTATGATGTGAAGGGCCAATGTGATGGCAGATACCCTTAGCCGTAAGTCTATGGGGATTTTGGCATACTTACAGCCTGTGCAGCGGGAATTAGCCCGGGAATTACATCAGTTAGCCAGTTCAGCCGTTTGTGTAGCAAAAATAGAGGACAATGGAGTGGTAATCAAGAACACCGCAGTGTCATCTTTAGTCGTGGAAGTAAAGGAACGGCAGTTTGAAGATCCTAGCCTGGTTCAGCTTAGAAATAGAGTTCAGCAAGGAGAGGTGATAGATTTTCCGATAACCGAGGATGGGATATTTCAATATAAAGATCGCCTTTGTGTTCCAGACGTTGCAGGGCTTTGCCAATAGATTATGGGAGGGTACATTATGCCCGTTATTCTCTCCACCCAGGTTCAACGAGAATGTACCACAATATAAAAGAAATCTACTGGTAGCCAGGAATGAAGAAGGGTGATCATGGGCAGAATTGCATGCCCAAGTGATACTCTAATGCTTCATTTCGACTTGTTTACCATCGTTATGTGTACATTTTCATGTGATTCTTAGTTAAATGTGAATTTATACTAACCAACATGATTAGTATTGTATTGCTGGTAAAAGGAAATTTTGGAAGGTAATATACATGTTGGTGAAAAGCGGGAATGGACTTGGAAACAAGGAGTGGAAAATGACAAGGGAGAGCAGCAAAAATAGGGGCTCCACGATGGAGTCGTGTCATACTGCCATCGCGGAGCTGTTCTACTTTGGAGGAATTAATTTTATCAATTTCCAGTGGAGGCTCGTGTTACCTCCGTGACACGGAGGCTGGGCTCCGCGATGTACTCCGTTTCACGTTGAGTACAACTATCTAGAACCTCAAGTACCAGTGAAGGTGCGCGATAGCACCGTGGAACGGAGGCAAGGCTCCGCGATGCAAGTCATGCCACGTTGAGGTGCAATTGCTGGGGAACCGACTTCCAGTGAGGGTCCGCGATACCCCCATGGCACGGAGGGAGTGCTCTGTGATACACTCTGTTCCACATTGCTAGTTATTCCATGAAAAATTCTCAAGAGTATAAATAGCACACTTAGGTTTTATTTTAAACATTCTGACTTGGTTGAACAAGAACGTAGGTTACAGGCAGTTGAGAGGATGAAAATTCTAGGGTTCTTCTCTTTCTCTTTCTCTTTAATCTCAATTGTTTGTATAATTCTTTCTTATTTGATGATGTTTAATCCACAAATGAGTGGCTAATTCACTTCTTGCTGAGGTTAAGAACAATTGTAGTGGAATGTAATTTTTGATCATTTCAGTTTACATCTTTTCTTCAATGGTTGTTCTATCAATTCTTGTTTTTACTACATTAATGTTTGGCCAATGATAATGTATATATAGAAATCCAATTTTGATTTTAAAAAGGAAAGAAATTGGAAAGATGTGAATTTGTAGGATATGATCTCTTCTTAGTTTAGAAAATTGAGAATTTATTTACATTTAGAATAGAAATATATCTGAAAGTCTTATTAGTCAATTAAGGAATCGATATTTATGGCCAGAGCATGAAATTCTTTTATCACAAAAATGTAGATTAAGGTTTCATCATTCTTAATTGGATAGGAGTCGAAAGATCCAACCCATAGGCAATAATTCTTGACTAGCTACCGAAGAAAAGATTAGCTGAATTGCATTGATAAATTACTTCCTTGCATGTTTGTCTTAACCTCAGCTTGCTCATTACTACTGTTCAGACTCAAATTATAATCTTAACTTAGATTTTTGTTACTTAGGAAACTTAACTCTCAAAATATTGTTTATTTGGTTGTCTACACTCATAAAGTCATAGTTCACTGACGCATAAGTTAATTAGTACCGTAGTTCAGTCCCTGTGGGATCGATACTTGGCTTTAATTAATCCACTTTACTACTTTTTAGACCATGTGCACTTGCGTGTAGTCACTACAGCACCGAACAAGTTTTTGGCGCCGTTGCCGTGGACTGGCAATTGGTAAAATTATTTTCATAGTGTTAGTTTACAAATTCTATATAAGTGCTGACAACTTGATCTTAGCCTATCTCTTGCAGATATTGAATTCTTCTGAATGCTGGCAAGAGATAAGGAGTTGGCGGATTCATACATAGAGCTGAAAAGATAATTTCATCGTCAAAGAAGGGAAGCTCTAGAGAGAAAGCTACAGTTGCTCAGACAGGCAATTCTGGAGCAAAAAGATATCCACCACTTGTGAGGGAAGTGTTAGTGCCCGAGGAAATGGCAACAAGGCCGGTTCGCGAAGTGGAAATCCCACATGCTAACAATGTTACATCTAGTATTCACAGACCAGAGCCAGGAAGGAGGTTTGAGATTAAACAGAACATGGTGCAGTTGTTGCACACCAGCGGGCAATTCACAGGTCTCCCTCATGATGATCCGCAACAACATCTCCAAAACATTTTGGAGATAAGTGACACTTACATTCCTGCTGGAGTATCATCCGACTACGTGAGGCTCACATTATTCCCATTTTCATTATTGGGGGAAGCAAAAAGGTGGTTGAAAGCTAAACCACCTAACTCTATCACCACTTGGGATGATCTTGCTAGAAAGTTTTTGATATGATTCTTTCCATTCGGGAAAATAGCAAGACTTAGAAGCCAAATTCTATGTTGTAAACAAAGAGAGGGTGAGAATCTGTATCAAGCTTGGGAAAGGTTCAAATCGATGCTAAGGGATTTTCCTCACCATCACCAGTGCAACGATGTGTTGGTGCATACTTTCATAAAGGGTTTGGAGCCACATACAAAAATTTTGCTAGACTCAGCAGCTCGGGGACAAGCATTAGAAAAGACTTATAAGGAGCTTTATACTTTTTTGAATCATATTTCACAGGGAAATCTAGAGTGGAATGAGGACTCATCACGAGGAGGATCAAGGAAAGCGGCAGGAGTCTTTGAGGTGGATGGTTTTACAGCTATCACTGCAAAGATAGCTGCGTTGCAAAATCAACTCAACACCCACTTCAGCAGTATGAGCTTGAATCAAGCACAAGCCCCAATCAATGTAGTGCAGCAGGTATGGTGTGAAGTATGTGGGAGTAATGAACACTCAGCTGAGTGTTGTGGTGCAAATGCAGATTCAGTAAACTTTGTTGGGAATGTCCAGAGGAATAATAACCAACAATGTGGCAACAATTACAACTCGAATTGGAGGAATCATCCGAATTTCACTTGGGGTAGTAATGGCCATCAAGGGCAAAGTTCGAATCAGGGTGTGTAGAGAAATCAAGGGGGGCATCAGAATTTTCAAGCGCAATACAGAGGAAACAATGCACCTCCTCCACCACCCAAAAACATTGAGGACATGTTTAAAACACTAATAGCTAACCAAGCACAAATGCATGCTGATTATGTGAAATTGGCGGCAGACATGGAAAATCAGCAGTTAGCTACAGAGGCGTTAGAGTACCAGTTTGGACAACTAGCTGGAGCTCAAAACACCAGGCCCAGAGGAGGACTACCGAGTGACACTGACCCAAATCCCAAGCAGGTTAATGCTGTGACCACAAGGAGTGGATTACAACTCAAGGAGGTGGAACCAGAAAGACAACCTCAGCAATCAGGGGCATTGGAAAAAGATGGGGAACATGATAATGTGAGGGGGAATGAGAAGGCAGCCAAGGCAGAAAGACCACCATCCCCATTCCCTCATAGATTAAAGAAGCACAAGGAGGAAGCTTGCTTTAAAAAGTTCATAGAGGTGCTAAAATTGGTACACATTAATTTACCTTTGGTTGATGTTTTGCAGGGAGTGCCGAAATGTGCAAAGTATATCAAGGAAATCATAGAAAATAAAAGCAGATGACAGAGTATGCTACGGTGGCGCTTACTGAGGAGTGCACTTCCCGGATATAGAAGAGGTTGCAAAAAAAGCTCAAGGACCCTGGGAGCTTTACCATTCAAATCACAATCGGGCAAAGTATCCGAGCTCGCGGACTATGTCATTTGGGAGCGAGCATAAACTTGATGTCGACATCGGTGTTCAAGAAGTTGGGGTTGGGCAGTCCTAGACCAACTACAGCGATCTTGCAGCTAGCAGACCGTTCTTTGGCAAGACCAGATGGTATTGTTGAGGATGTGCTAGTAAAAGTGGCCTCCCTCATTTTTCTGGTAGATTTTATTATATTGGATTTTGAGGCGGATGCGGAAGTCCCATTTATTTTGGGACGTCCTTTCTTGGCAACCCGAAGAGCATTGATTGATGTAGCTACGGGGCAGATAACAATGCGAGCGCATGATAAAGTGGAGGTGTTTGATGTGTATAAGGCTATGAAGCTTCCGACCATCTATGAGGAGCTATCAGCAATCAATGTGCTAAACTAGGAAGCAATTCTTCAGATTGTTGATTCTCAAGATCCATTGGAGAGAGCTTTGATGAGCTCCAATCATTTCAGAGACAGGGATACTTATGAGATGGTGCAAATGTTGAACGAACCAAAATGGTTTCTCAGGAAGCAAGAATTTCAGCCATTAATGAGGTCCTTGGAACCATTGCAAAAACCATCTATTGAGGAAGCACCAAAACTGGAGTTGAAGACACTGCCTCCACATTTGAAATATGTATTTTTGGGGGAAGATGATACCTTGCCAGTCATCATCTCCGCAGAACTGACAGAGGCACAGGTAAAGGATGCATTGGTGGTTCTCAAGAGGCAGAAAAAAGTAATAGGTTGGCAAATGTGAGACATTAGGGGAATCAATCCAGCCTTTTGTACACAGAATTTTTATGGAGGAAGGAGCAAAGCCAACCGTACAACATTAGCGGAGTTTGAATCCAGTGATGAAGGATGTGGTTAGGAAGGAAGTGATCAAGTGGCTTGATGCAGGTGTGGTATATTACATTTCAGACAGTGAATGGGTCAGTCCCGTTCAATGTGTCCCAAAGAAAGGAGGGATGACCGTGGTCACCAACGAGGGGAATGAGCTGATCCCTACACGCACAATCAGAGGCTGGTGAATTTGCATGGACTACAGAAAGCTCAATCAGGCCACGAGGAAAGATCATTATCCTATCCCATTTATTGATCAGATATTGGATAGGTTGGCATGTCAAGAATACTATTGTTTCCTTGATGGATATTCTGGCTATAACCAAATAGCCATAGCACCGGAGGACCAGGAGAAGAGCACTTTCACATGTCCTTATGGGACATATGCTTTAAGGTGGATGCCATTTGGTCTATGCAATGCACCCACCATATTCCAGAGTGCATGATAGCGATTTTTCATGATATGGTGGAAGATTTCGTTGAGGTATTTATGGATGATTTTTCTTTTTTCGGTAATTCGGTTGCTACATGTTTGCGGAATATTAACAGGGTGCTAGCTCGATGTGAGGACTCCAACCTTGTACTCAACTGGGAGAAATGTAATTTTTTAGTCAAGGAGGGTATCGTCCTTGGCCATAAGGTGTCTTGCAAGGGGTTGGAAGTCGATCGTGCAAAGATCGAAGTGATTGAAAAGCTACCACCACCTGTGTCAGTGAAGGGTGTTCACAGTTTTCTTGGACATGCAGGGTTCTATAGACGGTTCATCAAGAACTTCTCTAAAATTTCTAGACATTACTTGTATGGAGTCCATGTGGATATTTTGACTGATCATAAGAGCCTATAGTGTATCTTCACCCAGAAAGAACTAAACTTGCGACGGCGTCGCTGGTTAGAGCTATTGAAAGACTATGATGTGAATATTCTGTATCACCCAAGAAGGGCCAATGTGATGGCAGATGCCCTTAGCCGTAAGTCTATGGGGAGTTTGGCATACTTACAGCCTATGCAGCGGGAATTAGCCCAGGGATTACATCAGTTAGCCAGTTCAGCCGTTCGTGTAGCAGAAATAGAGGACAATGGAGCGGTAATCTAGAACACTACAGTGTCGTATTTAGTCGTGGAAGTAAAGGAATGGCAGTTTGAAGTTCCTAGCCTGGTTCAGCTTAGGAACAGAGTTCAGCAAGGAGAGGGGACAGATTTTCAGATAACTGAGGATGGGATATTGCGATATAAAGATCGCTTTTGTGTTCCAGAGGTTGCAGGGCTTTGCCAATAGATTATGGGCGAGGTACATTATGCCCGTTATTCTCCCCACCCAGGTTCGACGAAAATGTACCACAATATAAAAGAAATTTACTGGTGGCCAGGAATGAAGAAGGGTGATCATGGGCAGAATTGCATGCCCAAGTGATACTCTAATGCTTCATTTCGACTTGTTTACCATCGTTATGTGTACATTTTTATGTGATTCTTAGTCAAATGTGAATTTATACTAACCAACATGATTAGTGTTGTTTTGCTGGTAAAAGGAAATTTTGGAAGCTAATATACATGTTGGTGAAAAGCGGGAATGGACTTGGAAACAAAGAGTGGAAAATGACAAGGGAGAGCAGCAAAAATAAGGGCTCCGCGATGGAGCCGTGTCACACTGCCATCGCGGAGGTATTCTGCCTTGGAGGAATTAATTTTGTCAATTTCCAGTGGAAGCTAGCGTTACCTCCATGACACGGAGGCTGGGCTCCGCGATGCACTTCGTGTCGTGTTGAGTACAACATCTAGAACCTCAAGTTCCAGTGAATGTGCACGATAGCACTGTGGCACGGAGGCAAGGCTCCACGATGCAAGCCATGCCACATTGAGGTGCAATTGCTGGGGAGCTGACTTCCAGTGAGGGTCCGCGATACCCCCGTGGCACGGAGGGAGTGCTCTGCGATACACTCCGTGCCAAGTTGCTTGTTATTCCATGAAAAATTCTCAAGAGTATAAATAACACACTTAGGTTTTATTTTAAACATTCTGACTTGGTTGAGCAAGAACGTGGGTTACAGGCAGTTGAGAGGACGAAAATTCTAGGGTTCTTCTCTTTCTCTTTCTCTTTAATCTCAATTATTTGTATGAATTCTACTTATTTGATGATGTTTAATCCACAAATGCGTGGCTAATTCACTTCTTGCTGAGGTTAAGAACAATTGTAGTGGAATGTAATTTTTGATCATTTCAGTTTACATCTTTTCTTCAATGGTTGTTCTATCAATTCTTGTTTTTACTGCATTAATGTTTGGCCAATGTTAATGTATATCTAGAAATCCAATTTTGATTTTGAAAAGGAAAGAAATTAGAAAGATGTGAATTTTTAGGATATGATCTCTTCTTAGTTTAGAAAATTGAGAATTTATTTACATTTAGAATAGAAATATATCTGAAAGTCTTATTAGTCAATTAAGGAATCGATATTGTATGGCCAGAGCATGAAATTCTTTTATCACAGAAATGTAGATTAAGGTTTTATCATTCTTAATTGGATAGGAGTCGAAAGATCCAACCCATAGGCGATAATTCTTGACTAGCAACCGAAGAAAAGATTAGCTGAATTGAATTGATAAATTACTTCCTTGCATGTTTGTCTTAACCTCAGCTTGCTCATTACTATTGTTCAGACTCAAATTATAATCTTAACTTAGATTTTTGTTACTTAGGAAACTTAACTCTCAAAATATTATTTATTTGGTTGTCTGCATTCATAAAGACATAGTTCACTGACGCTTAAGTTAATTAGTACCGTAGTTCAGTCCCTGTGGGATCGATACTTGGCTTTAATTAATCCACTTTAGTACTTTTTAGACCACGTGCACTTACATGTAGTCACTACAGCACCGAAAAAGTTTTTGGCGCCGTTGTCGGGGACTGGCAATTGGTTAAATTATTGTAAGTGTTAATTTACAAATTCTATATAAGTGCTGACAACTTGATCTTAGCCTATCTCTTGCAGATATTGAATTCTTCTGAACGCTGGCAAGAGATAAGGAGTTGGTGGATTCATACATAGAGCTGAAAAGACAATTTCATCGTCAAAGAAGGGAAGCTCTAGAGAAAAAGCTACAATTGTTCAGATAGGCAATTCTGGAGCAAAAAAAGAATCCACCACTGGTGAGGGGTGTGTTAGTGCTCGAGTAAATGCCAGCAAGGCCGGTTCGCGAAGTGGCAATCCCACATGCTAACAATGTTACATCTAGTATTCACAGACCAGAGCCAGGAGGGAGGTTTGACCTTAAACAGAACATGGTGCAATTGTTGCACACCAACGGGCAATTCATAGGTCTCCCTCATGAAGATCCACAACAACATCTCCAAAACGTTTTGGAGATTAGTGACACTTACATTCCCGCTGGGGTTGTAATAGCCATCAAGGGCAAAGTTCGAATCAGGGTATGTAGAGAAATCAAGGGGGGCATCAGAATTTTCAAGCGCAATATAGAGGAAACAATGCACCCCCTCCACCACCCATCAACATTCAGGACATGTTTAAAACACTAATAGCTAACCAAGCGCAAATGTAGGCTAATTATGTGAAATTGGCGGCAGACATGAAAAATCAGCAGTTAGCTACAAAGGCATTAGAGTACCAGTTTGGACAACTAGCTGGAGCTCAAAACACCAGGCCCAAAGGAGGACTATTGAGTGACACTGACCCAAATCCCAAGCAGGTTAATGCAGTGACCACAAGGAGTGGATTACAACTCAAGGAGGTGGAACCAGAAAGACAACCTCAGCAATCAAGGGCAGTGGAAAAAGATGGGGAACATGATGATGTGAGGGGGAAGGAGAAGGCAGCCGAGGCAGAAAGACCACCACCCCTATTCCCTCAAAGATTAAAGAAGCACAAGGAGGAAGATTGCTTTAAAAAGTTCATGGAGGTGCTGAAACAGGTACACATTAATTTACCTTTGGTTGATGTTTTTCAGGGAGTGCCAAAATATGCAAAGTATATCAAGGACATCATAGCAAACAAAAGCAGATTGACGGAGTATGCTACGGTGGCGCTTACTAAGGAGTGCACTTCCCGGATATAGAACAGCTTTCCAACAAAGCTCAAGGACCCTGGGAGCTTTACCATTCAGATCACAATCGGGCAAAGTATCCGAGCTCGCAGACTAGGTGATTTGGGAGCGAGCATAAACTTGATGTCGACATAGGTGTTCAAGAAGTTGGGACTGGGCAGTCCTAGACCAACGATAGTGATCTTGCAGCTAGTAGACCGTTCTTTGGCCAGACCAGATGGTATTGTTGAGGATGTGCTAGTGCAAGTGGGCTCCCTCATTTTCCCGGTAGATTTTATTATATTGGATTTTGAGCCGAATGCGGAAGTCCCATTTATTTTGGGACGTCCTTTCTTGGCAACCGGGAGAGCGTTGATTGATGTAGCTGCAGGGCAGCTAACCATGCGAGCACATGATAAAGTGGAGGTGTTTGATGTGTATAAGGCCATGAAGCTTCCGGCCATCTATGAGGAGCTATCAGCAATCAATGTGCTAAACTAGGATGCAATTCTTCAGATTGTTGATTCTCAAGATCCATTGGAGAGAGATTTGATGAGCTCTGATCATTTCGGAGACAGGGATACTTATGAGATGGTGCAAATGTTTAACGAACCAAAATGGTTTCTCAGGAAGCAAGAATTTCAGCTATTAATGAGGTCCTTGGAACCATTACAAAAACCATCTATTGAGGAAGAACCAAAACTGGAGTTGAAGACATTGCCTCCACATTTGAAATATGTATTTTTGGGGGAAGATGACACCTTGCCAGTCATCATCTCCGCAGAACTGACAGAGGCACAGGTAAAGGATGCATTGGTGGTTCTCAAGAGGCGGAAGAAAGTAATGGGTTGGCAAATGTGAGACATTAGGGGAATCAATCCAGCCTTTTGCACACACATAATTTTTATGGAGGAAGGAGAAAAGCCAACTGTACAACATTAGCGGAGTTTGAATCCAGTGATGAAGGATGTGGTTAGGAAGGAAGTGATCAAGTGGCTTGATGCAGGTGTGGTCTGTCACATTTCAGATAGTGAATGGGTCAGTCCCGTTTAGTGTGTCCCAAAGAAAGGAGGGACCACCGTGGTTACCAACGAGAGGAATGAGCTGATCCCTACACGCACAGTCACAGGCTAGCGAATTTGCATGGACTACAGAAAGCTCAATCAGGCCACGAGGAAAGATCATTATCCTATCCCATTTATTGATCAGATATTGGACAGGTTGGCAGGCCAAGAATACTATTGTTTCCTTGATGGATATTCTGGTTATAACCAAACAGCCATAGCACCAGAGGACCAGGAGAAGAGCACTTTCACATGTCCTTATGGGACATATGCTTTAAGGTGGATGCCATTTGGTCTATGCAATGCACCCACCATATTCCAGAGTGCATGATAGCGATTTTTCATGATATGGTGGAAGATTTCGTTGAGGTATTTATGGATGATTTTTCTGTTTTCGGTAATTCATTTGCTACATGTTTGCAGAATATTGACAGGGTGCTAGCTCGATGTGAAGACTCCAACCTTGTACTCAACTGGGAGAAATGTCATTTTTTAGTCAAGGAGGGTATCTTCCTAGGCTATAAGGTGTCTTGCAAGGGGTTGGAAGTCAATCATGCAAAGGTCGAAGTGATTGAAAAGCTACCACCACCTGTGTCAGTGAAGGGTGTTCGCAATTTTATCAGACATGGAGGGTTCTACAGACGGTTCATCAAGAGCTTCTCTAAAATTTCTAGACCAATATGCAGGTTGCTAGAAAAATAGGTGAAGTTTGAGTTTGATGAGGATTGTGTTAAAGCATTCGAGGAGTTGAAACAGAAGTTGATAGAAACACCTATTCTCATTTCTCCGGATTGGGAGCAACCTTTTGAATTAGTGTGTGATGCAAGTGATGTGGCTGTAGGAGCTGTATTAGGGCAGCGGAGGAATAGAATTTTTCATTCCATTCATTATGCAAGCAAAACACTGGACACAACCCAAGTCAATTATACAATCACTGAAAAGGAGATGCTAGCATTGGTGTTCGTGTTTGATAAATTCAGGTCCTACTTGGTGGGTTCTAAAGTAGTGGTGTATACCGATCATGCAGCGATTCGGTATCTGTTTAACAAGAAGGATGCGAAGCCCAGGCTGATTAGATGGATCTTGTTGTTACAAGAGTTTGACCTAGAGATTCGGGCAGAAAGGGGAGCGAGAATAAAGTGGCAGATCACCTATCGCGATTGGAAAGCCGGTTGCATGTGAAGGAAGGTGACAACATCCAGGAAGAGTTCCCGAATGAGTAGCTCTTGGCAATAAGCGAAGCTTAAATCCCTTGGTATGCAGACATTGTGAATTTGCTGGTAAGTGGAGTTTCTCCACCAGAGGCTACGACTCAGCAAAGAGAGAAGTTGAGACATGATTGCACGTATTACATTTGGGATGAGCTGTACTTGTTTTAGCAGGGACCGGATCAGGTGATGAGAGGATGCATTCCAGACAGCCGAGTTTCAGAAGTATTGAGGATTTGTCACTCATCATTGTATGGAGGTCACCATGGAGGCAAGCGGATAGCGCACAAGGTGCTATAGTCAGATTTCTTTTGGCCTACACTGTTCAGAGACTCTATGGCATATTTTAAAATGTGTGATAGATGTCAAAGAACAGGCACAATTGGTAGAAGGTAGGAGATTCCACTACAACAGATATTAGAAGTGGAGATCTTTGATGTATGGGGAATAGTATTCATGGGCCCGTTCCCACCATCATTTGGTAATCGTTACATCTTGGTAGCCGTTGATTATGTATCAAAGTGGGTTGAAGCAACATCTTGCCCCAGGAATGACAACAAAGTGGTAACAAAATTTGTTAAAAAGCATATTTTCACCTGGTTCGGGACACCCCGAGCCATTATCAGTGATGGAGGGGCTCATTTTGTAAATGCAAGTTTCAAGAATTTGCTATCTAAGTATGGGGTGCGCCACAAGGTAGCAACAACGTATCATCACCAAACTAGTGGGCAAGTGGAGGTGTCGAATAGAGAGATAAAGCAGATTCTACAGAAGACAGTGAATGCACAATGAATTGATTGGTCAAGCAAACTCGATGATGTATTGTGGGCTTATAGAACTGCTTACAAGAAACCCATTGGGACTTCTCCGTACAGATTGGTCTATGGAAAGGCGTTTCATCTGCCTGTGGAGCTAGAACATCGAGCTTTTTGGGCCGTGAGAAAGTTAAACATGGACCGGGAGCTAGCAGGGAAGAAGAGGCTGATGCAACTCAGCAAACTTGATGAGTTTCGATGGCATGCTTATGAAAGTGCCAAATGCTACAAGGAGAAAAAGAAGAAGTGCCATGATAGGCATATGGTGCATCAGATCTTTGAGCTGGGGCAGAAGGTGTTGCTATTTAATTTGAGACTAAAGCTTTTTCCAGAAAAATTGCAGTCCAAATGGTCAGGGTCGTTTGAAGTGGTGAGAATGACCCCGCACGGGGCAGTGGAGCTGTGGCAAGAAGATACAAGTGCCACATTTTTGGTGAATGGGCAACGATGTAAGCATTATTGGGGTGGGGACGTTATTCGAGAGAAGACGTCCATCACTCTAGAGGATGTTTAAGCATGAATGACGTCGAGCCGCGACGGTAAATCAGGCGCTGCACGGGAGGCAACCCGTGAATGTGTTGTAATAGGCAAGTAGAACTATTTGAAAAAAAAAGTAGAAAAAAATATAAAAAATATAAAAATATTTTGCATTGAAACCTATGAATTCTAACCAATTTCTTGTGGTGAAATGATTTTCAGGTGGAACGGAGGGCAAAAATGCAAAGAAACGCAAAGAAAAAAAATCGAGGTGAGAAAATAAAAATTGGCACATTACAGTGCGCCTGTGCGATGGCTCCATGTCACGGAGGAGGTGCTCCGCGTTACCCTCTGTGACATGTTGAGGCTTGTTTCGGATTTTTTAAAAATCCAGAACACTGGCGCGATGGCTCCGTATCACGGAGGCAGTGCTCCGCATTGCACTCTGTGACACGTTGAGGGTTAATTGGCGTTGGGTCACACCGGGTCACCGGGTAACCCGCGCGAAAAATACCTTTTAAAACCCCAAATCCCCTCATTTTCTTCCTATTTCTTCATTTCCTCCGCGACCCACACCCAAAAACCCCTTCTCCCTTAATGTGACACGGACCTAGGCATCAATTTTCTTCAAATTTTCATCAATTTCATCAAATTAAAGGTATGTTCTTGAACTCTACCTAAATTTTGCTCAAATTTTTTATTCTTGAATATGTTTGGTGATTGAACCTTGCCCTAAGTGATAATTAAGCTTGAATTCACTCTAGTTATGATTGAATGAGGTTCATAGCATAATTTTGAATATATGAACTCAATGATTGCATGTTTTATTGAATTCTTGCGAAATTGATTGCTAGGGTTAAAAATTGAATAGGAAGAAGACTAAATTCTTTGAAATGTGAAAAAATTGGGTTGTGCATGTTGGGTGAAGTGAAATATACTATGATTGAGGTTGAATATGCTAAGTTAGAAGAAGGATTTTTGGGAAAATGCAATTGTAGAATTACATAGGTTGTTGAAAAATTGCTAAGTGCTATGATGTTGAAATTGAATCGATGGAGAAATTTGTAGTTGCTGTACAAAGTCTGAGTTGTACATAGTAATTGTTTCATCGACTCATATGAATGCACTAAGCATGTTGAATGTTAAGAATTGGAAAATCATGAATGTCTTGTCAAATTGTTTGGATTGCGGCTTAAGACTAAGTGTGGGGTGACCCAATTATACCCAACCTTAGTTGTAGCTAATTATGACTTGAATAACATTGGGACTGTCTATTTGAATGTACAGGAACAATGTCAGGCCGACAAGACAAGGGCAAAGGCGCATCTACATCGGGCGCCAGCAGAAAAAGGGTGAGATTGGGAATAGCAGTTCCAGCAGCAGCAGCGGTTCTCCGAGGCCAACGCCGATAATACGAAACCCTATGGGTGACTGATGAGGGGAAGAAGTGGTATGCGAAACATAAAGAAACCAAATACTTCTCGGAAGAGCAAATAACACGGGAGCCGCTGGCACAAGAATTCCCACGGATTGTACACCGGATTGACACCGCTGGGCTGAACTTCATCTTTGAAAAGCCCAGGGAGTGCAATCTCCATCTTATCCGGGAGTTCTATGCCAACTAGAACACGACCCTATGCAGTCACACCGTAAAAATCAGGGGGCAGGTTGTCACTTTTGAGCCCCATCATTTGAATGCAATCCTGGGGACGCGGGACATAGACGCTCATGTCCTTAGGCAGCTGAACATCACTCCAACCTATGCGGACATCAGACGCACCCTATTTGGAGCCTGATCAAAAGCAAGGTGGAGTAGGCATAAGGAGAGGGGCTACCATCAGACATTGCCCTACCCTCAGATGAACCGAGAGGCCCGGATTTAGCTGAAGATTTTCTGTTCCTGCCTGATCCCAGGGGTGCACATGACAGATGTCACCCGGGATAGAGTGTGCTTGGTGTATGCCCTGATGAAGGGGCTGGAAATCAATGTTGGGGCGGTAATCATCTTCGCCATGAAGAGAGCCTGACTGCATCAAGGGCATAGATACGGGTTTGGTGGTTTGCTTACCACGGTCCTGAGGGGCCATGATATTGAGGAGGAGGCCCTGGATTACATCCCACAGATCGACAGGCGTGCCTTGGATGTCACTAAAACAAAGGCACCTGACACTACTTATGGGCCGGTGCTCACACTAGCCGAGCGACATGCTCGGGATGATTAGTATATCGCCCGCATGTACGGGATGTAGATGTTTCAGCTGCGCATAGGCGGGAGGCCGGCAATAGAGGACGAGCTTTGGTAGCTCGAGTTGGATTACCCATTCGGCGAGAATGCCCGGGTTCTATGCCGAGTGGGGCCCGTATTTGTGGAGCCAGTAGATGATGATATCCCTACCGATGAGGAGACATGCCGAGAGGACTCAGATGTTGAGTCAGACGAGGACGGCGGGGGAGATTCGGATATGGGAGACGAAGCAATGACACCTGATGAAGAAGTTTAATACTTCAATTGATTAGGGAGTTTCACCACCCAACCTTTGTGATATGTGAAATTATATGAACACTGGGGACAGTGTTCGGTTTAAGTGTGGGGTGGGAGTTGTTAGGTTCCAGCTACTTTGTTTATGTTTTGTTTTTTTTGTTGTTGTTGTGCCTATGAAAAATGTGACCTTGTGACTCTGTGTTGTGTGTTCTATAATTAAGTTGGTGTTGAAATGAATGTTGAGCTGCTGTGTGTTGTGTTGAGCTACTATTGGTTGTGTTGTGTAAAATTGGTCAAATTAAAATTTTTACCTTTTTCTATCAAATTTTTTCAAAATTTTTTTATGCTGGGTTTCTCGGCCTTTGTTTTCAGTGCTTTTAGTGAGAATTGTCCCATTGAACCGAAGTCATAGATAGTGACCGTTCCCTATGATGGATGGATGACGACCGTCTTAAGGGAAATGTAGTTGATATGAGTAGTTTGTTTCTTTCTTTTTTATTTTATTTGTTTCCCAAACGTGTCGCTACTTCATGGTTCGGAGTTATTGCTATGTGTTGTAGATGATATTAAGATGCAAAGGTGATTCGTATGAAAGCATACAAATGTGTAAACATGTTGAGATACCTAGGCCAGAGAGTTCGATTCGTTGTGATTGAGGCTTAATAGTGAATTCTTGTAATTAGCTGATTGAAGAGTCTGTGAATATGTCTTGAGTTGAGCATGTGCAATGAGTGTAAGGTGAGGTTTCGATTATTCCATGATATTGTGAAGTGTCTAGAACTTGCCTGGTGTGTGTACTAAACAAAATGAAGGATGTGTATTGTAGTAAAGGATGTAGGCATTTCTTTGAATAAACCGAAAGTTTCTCCATTATCATACCTACCTTGGATGTGCATCCTAGTTAGCCCCATTGAGCCATTAGCCTATTTTTTTCTTTCTTTGAAGAAGTACAACCCAAGCTTAATCCCTTCTTTTCATTAGCCGTGAATTTGATTCAAAACTCTTAAGCGCTCAAGAAAAACAATTTTCCCATAGTGTAAAGGAATGAGAATTGTGAAACGGAAGGAAAACAGGAAGTTGTGAAAGTTAAAGAAAGGTCAAAGGTGCACTTGCTGAAATTAAATAAAATAAAGATGTATAACTAATCTTTGCTAGTAAGTCGAGTGTGCTTAAAGAAATGGGAACAAAAACAAATAAAAAAAAATTTTAAGAATGAGAGGATGAAGGAAGAAACAATGCCAATAATGATGGTGGGATGTATTGAAAAGCGCTTAAGGAAGCTAGTTGCTATTATTGATTAGCCCAGTATTTACTAGTTGCTTAGCTTACATTACAACCTGTTAAGTCCTACGTGATCTTACATCACGCATCCTTATATTAGTGGAGTAATACACTATAGGCAAGCCTATTGTTCATGACATGATGCATGTCAATTCTTTGAGAGAGAGGGTGAAATTGTATTCATTCATATACCCCTACATGTAGTGCTTTGGAAATTATATGATGGCAATGGGGTAAGTCTCTTGTGTTATGCGGGTACATGCTTGACGAGAGATTAAATTTCGTGTCGGATGTCTTGATCAGTTGATTTGCACGAGTTTGCCAAGCTCGAGAATTGATTCTTGAGCTTAGGAGATCTTAATGTGATGCACATCATTGTATTGGTGAGACCATGCATGTTTTCTTGATGATTTGCTATATTAAATAATCGATATAGCTGTAGCTTGAATGGTCGAGCCAAAGTAGCTATGTGTGGGTGTCAATTGCATGAGATGTGAGAGTATTGTTCGAGGACGAACAAGGTTCTAAGTATGGGGTAAGTGATCTTGGGCAGAATTGCATGCCCAAGTGATACTCGAATGCTTCATTTCGACTTGTTTACCTATCGTTATATGTACATTTTCATGTGATTCTTAGTTAAATGTGAATTTTTACTAACCAACATGATTAGTATTTTTTTGTAGGTAAAAGGAAATTTTGGAATCTAATATACATGTTGTTGAAAAGCGGGAATGGACTTGGAAACAAGGAGTGGAAAATGACAAGGGACAGCAGCAAAAATAGGGGCTCCGCGATGGAGCCGTGTCACGCTGCCATCGCGGAGGTGTTCTGCCTTGAAGGAATTAGCTTTGTCAATTTCCAGTGGAGGCTCGCGTTACCTCCGTGACACGGAGGCTGGGCTCCGCGATGCACTCCGTGTCACGTTCAGTACAACTATCTGGAACCTCAAGTTCCAGTGAAGGTGCGCGATAGCACCGTGGCACGGAGGCAAGGCTCCGCGATGCAACCCGTGCCACGTTGAGGTGCAATTGCTGGGGAGCCGACTTCCAGTGAGGGTCCACGATACCCCTGTGGCACGGAGGGAGTGCTCCGCGATACACTCCGTTCCACATTGCTTGTTATTCCAGAAAAAATTCTTAAGAGTATAAATAGCACACTTAGGTTTTATTTTAATGATTTCTACTTGGTTGAGCAAGAACGTGGGTTACAGGCAGTTGAGAGGACGAAAATTCTAGTGTTCTTCTCTTTATCTTTCTCTTTAATCTCAATTATTTGTATGAATTCTACTTATTTGATGATGTTTAATCCACAAATGAGTGGCTAATTCACTTCTTGATGAGGTTAAGAATAATTGTAGTGGAATGTAATTGTTGATGATTTCAGTTTACATCTTTTCTTCAATGGTTGTTCTATCAATTCTTGTTTTTACTGCATTAATGTTTGGCCAATGTTAATGTACATCTACAAATCCAATTTTGATTTTGAAAAGGAAAGAAATTGAAAAGATGTGAATTGGTAGGATATGATCTCTTCTTAGTTTAGAAAATTGAGAATTTATTTACATTCAGAATAGAAATATATCTGAAAGTCTTATTAGTCAATTAAGGAATCGGTATTGTATGGCTAGAGCATGAAATTCTTTTATCACAGAAACGTAGATTAAGGTTTCATGATTCTTAATTGGATAGGAGTCGAAAGATCCAATCCATAGGGAATAATTCCTGACTAGCAACCGAAGAATAGATTAGGTGAATTCAATTGATAAATTACTTCCTTGTATGTTTGTCTTAACCTTAGCTTGCTCATTACTATTGTTCAGACTCAAATTATAATCTTAACTTAAATTTTTCTTACTTAGGAAACTTAACTCTCAAAATATTGTTTATTTAGTTTTCTGCATTCATAAAGACATAGTTCACTGACGCTTAAGTTAATTAGTACCGTAGTTCAGTCCCTGTGGGATCGATACTTGACTTTGATTAAGCCACTTTACTACTTGTTCGACCACGTGCATTTGCGTGTAGTCACTACAGCACCGAACAAAAGGGATAGCAGAATTCGTATCTCAGTGTCCCAACTGCCAGCAGGTAAAAGCTGAACATTAGAAACCAGGCGGACTGACTCAGGATATAGCTGTGCCTCTATGGAAATGGGAAGCAGTAAATATGGATTTTATAGCAGGATTACCCCGCACTAGGTGTAGATATGATTCAATCTGGGTGATTGTTGACAGACTGACAAAATCAGCTCATTTTTTGCCAGTAAGGGCTACCTTTTCTGCCGAGGATTATGCTGAGCTATATATCAGAGAAATAGTCAGGTTGCATGGTGTTCCAGTGTCCGTTATCTCTGATAGGGGGGCATAGTTTATAGCTAAATTCTGGCAATCATTTCAGAGAGGTTTGGGGACATAGGTTAACCTGAGCACAACTTTTCATCCTCAGACAGATGGGCAGGCAGAACGCACCATTCAAATGCTCGAGGATATGTTGTGAGCATTTGTGTTGGATTTCAGAGGGAGCTGCGATGAACATTTACCACTCATTGAGTTTGCCTATAATAACAGTTACCATTCAGCTATTCAGATGGCACCTTATGAGGCAATATGGTGGGCGAAAGTGCAGATCTCCAGTTGGTTGGTTTGACGTAGGAGAATTAGTATTGATTGGGCCCAATATCATTCATCAGTTAGAGGAAAATGTAAAGCTTATCAGAGAACGTTTATTGACTGCTCAGAGCCGCCAGAAATTGTATGCTGACATGCGACGCATCAACTTGGAATTTAATGTGGGTGATTTGGTGTTTCTGAAAGTTTCGCCGATGAAGGGTGTAATGAGATTTGGCAAGAAAGGCAAGCTCAGCCCGAGGTTTGTTGGGCCTTATCAGATTCGTTGAAGAATAGGCCAAGTGGCATATGAGTTGGACTTACCTCCAGGGTTAGAATCTGTCCACCTAGTTTTCCATGTATCAATGTTGAGAAAGTACATAGGAGATCCCTCCAGAATTGTCCCAGTCCAAGATGTTCAGGTTACAAAGGAGTTGGCCTATGAAGAAGTTCAAGTAGCCATACTAGACCGGCAGATCTGTAGATTAAGAACTAAAGATGTTGCTTCTGTCAAAGTATTATGGCGTAACAGAAATCGAGAGGAAATGACTTGGTAAGCAGAAGAATATATGAAAGCCAGATACCCTCAGTTGTTTCAGATTTAGTCAGCCAGAGGTATGTTGATATTGATGTTTTAAAAGTTGCTTTATATTCATGTGTATAAGTGAGATGTTGACTTCAATTTATTATGAAATGAATGCTATAGTATTATATGGAGTACCTGTATTGGACTTTTCTGTGTTTCAGGATTTTTGAAATAGTCCATATTACAGGGGAAACTCTACCGAAAGTTTTCCAGAATAAGTAGAACAAGTTAAAATTTCTGTAAACAGAAATTAACATTCGAGGACGAATGTTCTTAAGGGGGGAAGGATGTTACACCCCATAAGTTCTTGACACATAGTTGGCCTATTCGCATGTTGGTTAAGAGTTTTAGAATGTCATACGTGTGAGAAAAAGGGCCCAGGGAGAGATCGGACAAGTGCCAAGTCGGAGCGTCGCAAGGCAAACGCATTTTATAAATCGCATTCGCCAAATGAGACTTATAAATGGCATTCTACAAATGCGACTTAAAGGGGGTTCAGGCCCGAGTATATAAAGCCCCACTTCATTTATTTAAGTCATTTTTCATTCTTCATTTCAAGTGAGCGACTAGAAACAGTGAGGGACGAGGGTTTAACATAAGAATATGTCCGATTATGCTATCAAATGCAGTCCAAACTCAAATTAACTTCGGTTCCTGAAGTATAAAGCTGTAGGGAGCATTCCTATAGAGTTAGTTTCACGAGAATCACCCGGCGAAGCGGCGACCCGCCTATCAAAGTGATTCGAATTGCTCCAAACTACTATTAATACACTCCCGACATTAAAGTAAGTATTTCACCCTTCTAGACTCCCGAGAAATTGCGAGTTTTCGTCTGTTCTTTGATAAGTCGAAGAATAGGCACTAACTATATTCATAAGTTTGGTTTCTCTCTAAAATAATTGTAGAATTAATTTTATTCTTTCGTGAATATGAATACAGTTGGGAGAAATAGCTGAATACTAGCCGAGCTACGCCAGTTAATCAGAAAGTCGGCAGTTGAGGTATGTAAAGCCAGTTTCTTTTGGCAAGCTAGTAGTTCCAGTATAGCAAAATAGCACAAATTCCAGTAGAATGTTTCAAAAGCCGTATATTATATTAAGTATGAGTTCAGTAAGCATGTTAGAATTATTATATAGTATTCAACATGAAACTCAGTAAAACAATATAATTCCTAGTAGAATATTCCAAAAATATTATTTCAGACTCAGTATATCTCAGTATCAGATTTAGTATATTTTAAAATCAGATTCAACATATTTCAGTATCACATTCAGTATATTTCATTATGACATTCAGAACAGAATACCAGAATATAAATATTATTATCAGATTCAATATATATATATATATATATTACATGCGGTTATTGCTATCTGTGGAGACATGATTATTCTGTGTGGGCACCCTTAGAGATTCCTTGACCGTTCCAGGGTTAATAGCTGCGTCGACTCACCCGCCAGAGGGTGAGGATACGTCGCTCTACGGAGTGGCATGCCGTCCGCCAGCGAACGAAGATGGGATGCAGATTCCCCATAGAAGGCTGATCAGCACTATACCACACCCTCTGTCGAGCGCTTGCGCTTGGGGTGCAGATTACAGTTTTTAAGATTATAGATTTCTGATTTTAGATTTCATATTTCAGGAGTCCTACGGACTCAGATACAACTATAATCAGGGGCCCAGCGAGACCAAATTGCATACCGAGGGGGCCAGCTGGATGCTCATAGTTATGATCTTGGGCAGAATTATATGCCCAAGTGATGCTCAAATGATCTATTTCATCTTGTTTATCTATCGTTATTTGTACATTATCATGTGATTTGCAGTTAAAATGTGAATTTATACTAACCAACATGATTAGTGTTGTTTTGCAGGAAAAATGTAATTTTAGGAAGCTAAGTTGCATGTTGGTGAGAATCGGGAATGGACGCAGAAGCGAGCAGTGGAAAAGGTCAAGGAAAAGCAGCAAATAAAGGGGCTCCGCGATGGAGCCGTGTCACACTGCCATCGCCGAGGTAGTCTACCTCGGATGAGTTACTTTGTCAAATTGCAGTAAGGGTTCGCGATGGTGCCATGGCACATTGGCCAAGCCTCGCGTTACATGTCGTAGCACGTTGCCTATATTTACCTGGAACATAAATTTCCCGTGAGGGTCCGCGTTTGCACCGTGTCATGGAGGCAGTGCTCCATGATGCACTCCGTGACACGTTGCTTGTTATTTCGGGAAAAATTTCCACTAGTATAAATAGCACACTTAGGTTTATTTTTAATTATTCTGACTTAGTTGAGCAAGAACGTGGGTTACAGCCAGTTGAGGAGACGAAAATATTAGGGTTCTTCTCTAACTCTTTCTCCTTTATTTCAATTGTTTGTATGATTTATACTCATTAGATGATGTTTAATCCACAAATGAGTGGCTAAATTTACTTCTTGTTGAGGTTAAGAACATTTGTAGTGGAATGTAATTGTTGATCATTTTGGTTTTTCATCTTCTCTTCCATGATTGTTCTATCAATTCTTGTTCTTACTGCATTAATGTCTGGCCAATGTTAATGTATATCTAAAAAATCCAATTTTTTCTTGAAAAGGAAAGAAATTGGAAAGTTGTGAATTGGTAGGATATGATCTCTTCTTAGTTTGGGAAAATTGAGAATTGATTTACCTTAAAAATAGAAATATATCTGAAAGTCGTATTAGTCAATTAAGGAATCGATTTCGTATGGCTAGAACATGAAATTCTTTTATCACAGAAATGTAGGTTGAAGGTTCATGATTCTTTAGTTGGGTAGAATGCGAAAGTTTCTCTCCATAGGCAATAATTCTTGACTAGCAATCGAAGGAAAGATTAACCGAATTCTATCGATAAATTACTTCCCTGCATTTTCGTTTTAGCGTCAGCTTGCTCATTACTACAGTTTAGACTCACTTTATAATTTTGTTTTAGATTAGTATAAATTAGGAAACCAACTCTCAAAATCTTCTTTAAATTGTTGTCTACATTTTTAGAGTTAGAGTTCATTAACACTTAATTCGATTATTACCTTGGTTCAGTCCCTATGGGATCGATACTTGGCTTACTTTAGCCATTTTACTACTTGTTCGACCACCTGCACTTGCGTGTAGTTGCGAAACAGACCAAACAAGTTTTTGGCGCCGTTGCCGGGGACTGGCAATTGGTAAAATTATTTTCTTAAGTGTTAGTTTACGATTTCTATATCGTGCTGACAACTTGATCTTAGTCGGTCTTTTGCAGATATTGAATTCTGTTGAATACTGGCAAGAGACAAGGAGCTGGTGGACTCATACTTAGAGACGGAAAGACAAATTCATCGTCAAAGGAGAGAAGCTCTAGAGCGAAAGCTGCAGTTGCTCTGACAAACAATCTTGGAGCAACAACAGAATCCACCACTTGTAAGGGCAGTGTTAATGCCCAAGGAAATGGCAGCTAGGCAGGTTCGCGAAGCGGCAATCCCACATGCTAACAATGTTACATCAAGCATTTGCAAACCCGAGCCAGGAGGGAGGTTTGAGCTGAAACAAAATATGGTGCAATTGCTGCACACCAACGGGCAATTCCCAGGTCTCCCTCACGAGGATCCACAACAACATCTCCAAAACGTTTTGGAGATAAGTGACACTTACGTCCCCGCTGGAGAATCATCTAATTACGTAAGGCTTACATTGTTCCCAGTTTGCCAAGACCGAGAGTCGATTCTTAAGTTGAGGAGGTTTTAATATGGTGAATGTCATTGTGTTTATGAGACTATGCATGTTTTCTTGATGATTTGCTATATTAAATAATCGGTATAACTGTAGCTTGAATTATCGAGCCAAAGTAGCTATACGTGGGTGTCAATTGCATGGGATATGAGAGTATTGTTCGAGGACGAACAAGGTTTTAAGTGTGGGGTAAGTGATCTTGGGAAAAATTATATGTCCAAGTGATGCTCAAATGATTTATTTTGTCTTGTTTATCTATCATTATTTGTACATTCTCATGTGATTTGTAGTTAAAATGTGAATTTATACTAACCAACATGATTAGTGTTGTTTTGCAGGAAAAATGTAATATTAGGAAGCTAAGTTGCATGTTGGTGAGAATTAAGAATGGACGCGGAAGCGAGCTGTGGAAAAGGTCAAGGAAAAACAGCAAATAAAAGGGCTCCGCGATGGAGCCGTGTCACGCTGCCATCGCGGAGGTAGTCTGCCTCGGATGAGTTATTTTGTCAAATTCCAGTAAGGGCTCGCGATGGCGCCGTGGCACGTTGGCCAAGCCTCGCGTTACATGCCGTGGCACGTTGCCTATATTTACCTGGAACATAAATTTCCAGTGAAGGTCTGTGTTTGCACGGTTTCACGGAGGCAGTGCTCCGCGATGCACTCCGTGACACGTTGCTTGTTATTTTGGGAAAAATTTCCACTATTATAAATAGCACACTTAGGTTTATTTTTAATTATTCTGACTTAGTTGAGCAAGAACGTGGGTTACAGGCAGTTGAGGAGATGAAAATCTTAGGGTTCCTCTCTAGCTCTTTCTCCTTTATTTCTATTGTTTGTATGATTTATACTCATTTGATGATGTTTAATCCACAAATGAGTGGATAAATTCACTTCTTGCTGAGGTTAAGAATATTTGTAGTGTAATGTAATTGTTGATCATTTTGGTTTTTCATCTTCTCTTCCATTGTTGTTCTATCAATTCTTGTTCTTACTGCATTAATGTCTGGCCAATGTTAATGTATATCTAAAAAATCCAATTTTATCATGAAAAGGAAAGAAATTGGAAAGTTCTGAATTGGTAGGATATGATCTCTTCTTAGTTTCGGAAAATTGAGAATTGATTTACCTTCAGAATAGAAATATATCTGAAAGTCGTATTAGTCAATTAAAGGAATCAGTTTCATATGGCCAGAACATGAAATTCTTTTATCACAGAATTGTAGGTTGAAGGTTCAGGAATCGGTTTCGTATGGCTAGAACATGAAATTCTTTTATCACAGAAATGTAGGTTGAAGGTTCATGATTCTTATGTTGGGTAGAATACAAAAGTTTCTCTCCATAGGCAATAATTCTTAACTAGCAACCGAAGGAAAGATTAACCGAATTCTATCGATAAATTACTTCCCTGCATGTTCGTTTTAGCCTCAGCTTGCTCATTACTACAGTTCAGACTCACTTTATAATTTTGTTTTAGATTAGTATAAATTAGGAAACCAACTCTCAAAATCTTCTTTAAATTGTTGTCTGCATTTTTAGAGTTAGAGTTCATTAACACTTAATTCGATTATTACCTTGGTTCAGTCCCTGTGGGATCGATACTTGGCTTACTTTATCCATTTTACTACTTGTTCGACCACGTGCACTTGCGTGTAGTTACTAAACGCTCGAACAAGTTACTAGGTGGATGGTATGACCTGTGTAGGGGTATATAGATTGTGTGCTGGTTGGTACCTTACGGCTTATGGGGTCTGGTAAGGTTCTTGTATGCTATGTTGTGTTAGTTATTAATAGATAGAAAGTAGACCGCCATGTTATCAGGTATGATTCTTACTCTCTTCAGTAAAGTTACGCTCTTTTTAGTAAATCTGAGCCCGTCTGCTATTACTTTAGTATCTATCAGTATTATTATTTGCTTCAGTTCTTGCTTGCATACTAAGTACCAGTGGTACTGACGCCCATTTTGGGGTGCTGCATTACTTGCCTACAGGTACTTATAGATGAGGAGCAAATCCCTCGTAGTTCCAGCCAGCGTACAGAGGTTTCAGCTCCTATCATCTGGAGCTTGACAGCTAATGTATTACTTCCCTTTTATTTTGTATATGGGTAGGCCGGGGCCCTGTCCTAACCATCTTATTATTCTTAGAGGCTTGCAGATTGTTTATTCCCTGTGGTTAGTTGTACCGGTCGTGTGGGGCAGTATTTATGTTTTTAGTTTTCATGTGATGGCCATGTGGGGACTTGTTCAGTTGTCAGTTGGTGACCTTGTCTGTCACTGATCAGTTTAGCACTTTTATTGTACTTTTTATTGATAACTAGTCAGCATGATGGCCTTGTCGGCCCGCATAGGTTTCCTTATGTTCAGTTGTTCTGGGTAGCTGTTATATTCCTACAGGTGGCTATAGGCCTTGTCGGCTGGAGGCTGTATTTATAGTCATTATATAGCCTGTTGTTTTCATAAATCCAGAATTAAAGCCAGCCTGACACCAGAAGTGCTTAGGCTTAGTAGTCCAGCAGTCCAGGTCCTAGTAGGGCACCAGGTGTCAGTCATGCCTCCCAAGGCGGGGCGTGACAGTAATCGACCCTTAGCCCTCTCGGTGCTAGACTCATCTCCCAAAACATGCAATGCTCTACATTGTATAAATACGAAGCATAACATGAAATCATGCATAAAATCAACATAGTATGAAACGAAGTCCAACATTGTCTATTGACAAAACTCATTATGTAATCATGCATACACTAGACAGCATATAAATATGAAGCTCAACAATGTCATTTGTACAAACCTTAGAATAAAATCATTCTTAGAATCAACATCATGTGAAATGAAGCTTAACATTGTCCTTGACAAAGCTCGATAGTAACATGCATAAAAATTAAGGATTTACGCATAGAGAAGGCTTTACTTTGAAACATACCACAAGCTAGAATTCATAATAAGGGTTAAAGGAAAATTTCATCTCAACCATGTGGTAAGCTCATGTTGGGGAAAATCAGTATCTGAAATCATCATTTGGGCATAACCCAAAGCTCTACTATACATGGGTGTATTTAAACCTTCTTTGAAAACATCATCAAAATCATGGGTAAGGTTGGAAACATGTCTTTCATCATCTACTCCATCATCACCACATTTTGTTATGAACAATACACACATGGGCGTTTTAGATTCGATTGTTAGAAAATTAATTTTGTAAAAGAAATTAAGTTAGAATCCGCCCAGGCTTAGTAAATCACCAATATCAACTCAATTTAATCATACCCATGAGTAGAGATGTATGAATCATGCAATTGAATGAAAACCCATACATGATCATCACAAACCAATAAAAAATTTCTAGGGAATGGGCATGGGTGTGGAAGGAAGCAACCACTCGTAGCCTTACATACCTGGGATTGAAGAATTCTAACCCTTCCTAATTTCCCAGCTGAGATTCCAATTGGAAACCTACAGAATTCACCTTGATTCTTCTCCTCAAACCCCCAACCTTGCATGCATGAAAGTAATGGCCTAAGATGGGTTTTTCTTTGCCAAAACCCTTCTATTATGATCTTAGAAAGACGTAGTATAGGCCCTTAGAACTTAGGAATTATAGAGAAGCCCTTACTAAAATTGCTTAAAACAACTGTCAAGGGGTCCCTAACGGACGACTCGACGACTCGTCGCTAGGGCTTATGATCTGTTGGATCGCTCGTGAGGTTCACTGGATAAATGGTATGCCGGGGCTCCTAACGAGTGACATGATGACTCAACCCAAGCAGCCACAACTCGTTGCCACTTTCCGTCAAGTGAACTAGATCAATTTTCCAATTTTCCTCTAGAGCCACCCCATTACTGACATGATGACTTGTGGTGTCTGACCATGAGTCATTACATCGCCCATGGGGACCTCGAGTCCCTCATCCTTACAGGCCTTCCCATAAGTCACCTGACAACTCGTGGGGTCTCCTCACGAGTCATTTAGTGACTCGTTCTGCAACTGATGAAACATTTTCCAGTGTTTCTCCGATTCACTTCCGGGTCTGATTCTTTAATTCTCTGGGTATAGCAGTTCAATTACCGATAGTCAATGCACATACGAAGAGAACCATCCTTCTTTCAAACAAAGGGAACCGGTGCACCTTATGGGGATTTTCTTGGTCGAATAAAACCTTTATCTAACAGGTCCTTCAACTACTTCTTAAACTCCTTTCAATTGGCTGGGGCGATATCCCCAACTAACTCTTCAATACTAAAACTGAAAATACAACAAAGATAACTGAAAGTCTAGTCCTCGACAGATAAGGACTCATCAATGAAGAAGGTACTGACTCTGATAAGCGACTATGAACGGGGCTGGACCTCAGAACCGGATCCTGCATCATGAAACGATGCAGCATAGAAAGTATGCGGTCAATAAGTGGAATGTACCGAGTATGCAAGGTAAATAAAATTGCTTTGATAACATAAATCATTTAAAACCATTCATACATATAACAAGCTTTTAAGAGTAAGTAGAAGACTACATGCATTCATTCTTGAACATACTCTTATCATAACGAGTTCATGCATGGCTCCAGAACCTCATAACTGACTCGAATGACTCAATGATATAACATAACATTGATATCAAAAGCTGAATAATGAGTCAAACCTTGCTTCCTGAACATGCATGCGTAATATAATTATCATGAGTAATGGATATGCACATTCGAATGATATAGACAGTTGGAGACTCGTCACTTAACCGACATACCATGATAGAGCTTATGTGGTCCCAACTATTATAATCAAGTGTGAAGAGCTGTCCAAAACCTTGACAGGGCTAGGGACGCTACCATGGTATCGATATCAAGCTGAAAGGGGCCATTCGGGCCGGGGATATCTCACAAGGGAGGTCCCAATAATACAATATAATCAACCTACGTTGGCGGGTAGTTCTGGGGCATAGGGTTATCGACCTTTAACTTGCTCGCTGCTAGACTCTTCTCCCAAAACATACAATGCTCTACATAGTATAAATACGAAGCTCAACATCATCTAATGACGAATCTCAACATGAAATCATGCATAAAATCAACATCGTATGAAACGAAGTCCAACATTGTCTATTGACAAAACTCATTATGAAATCATGCATACACTAGACATCATATAAATATGAAGCTCAACAATGTCATTTGTACAAACCTTAGAATAAAATCATTCTTAGAATCAACATCATGTGAAATGAAGCTTAACATTGTCCTTCACAAAGCTCGATAGTAACATGCATAAAAATTAAGGATTTACGCATAGAGAAGGCTTTACTTTGAAACATACCACAAGCTAGAATTCATAATAAGGGTTAAAGGAAAATTTCATCTCAACCATGTGGTAAGCTCATGTTGGGGAAAATCAGTATCTGAAATCATCATTTGGGCATAACCCAAAGCTCTACTATACATGGGTCTATTTAAACCTTCTTTGAAAACATCATAAAAATCATGGGTAAGGTTGAAAACATGTCTTTCATCATCTACTCCATCATCACCACATTTTGTTATGAATAATACACACATGGGCGTTTTAGATTCGATTGTTAGAAAATTAATTTGTAAAAGAAATTAAGTTAGAATCCGCCCAGGCTTAGTAAATCACCAATATCAACTCAATTTAATCATACCCATGAGTAGAGATGTATGAATCATGCAATTGAATGAAAACCCATACTTGATCATCACAAACCAATAAAAAATTGCTAGGGAATGGGCATGGGTGTGGAAGGAAGCAACCACTCGTAGCCTTACATACCTGGGATTGAAGAATTCTAACCCTTCCTAATTTCCCAGCTGAGATTCCAATTGGAAACCTTCAGAATTCACCTTGATTCTTCTCCTCAAACCCCCAACCTTGCATGCATGAAAGTAATGGCCTAAGATGGGTTTTTCTTTGCTAAAAACCTTCTATTACGAGCTTAGAAAGACGTAGTATAGGCCCTTAGAACTTAGGAATTATAGAGAAGCCCTTACTAAAATTGCTTAAAACAACTGTCAAGGGGGTCCTAACGGACGACTCAACGACTCGTCGCTAGGGCTTATGATCTGTTGGATCGCTCGTGAGGTTCACTGGATAAATGGTATGCCGGGGCTCCTAACGAGTGACATGATGACGCATCCCAAGCAGCCATAACTCGTTGCCACTTCCCGTCAAGTGAACTAGATCAATTTTCCAAATTTCCTCTAGAGCCACCCCATTACTGACATGATGACTTGTGGTGTCTGACCATGAGTCATTACATCGCCCATAGGGACCTCGAGTCCCTCATCCTTACAGGCCTTCCCATAAGTCACCTGACAACTCGTGGGGTCTCCTCACGAGTCATTTAGTGACTCGTTCTGCAACTGATGAAACATTTTCCAGTGTTTCTCCGATTCACTTCCGGGTCTGATTCTTTAATTCTCTGGGTATAGCAGTTCAATTACCGATAGTCAATGCACATACGAAGAGAACCATCCTTCTTTCAAACAAAGGGAACCGGTGCACCCTATGGGGATTTTCTTGGTCGAATAAAACCTTTATCTAACAGGTCCTTCAACTACTTCTTAAACTCCTTTCAATTGGCTGGGGCAATATCCCCAACTAACTCTTCAATACTGAAACTGAAAATACAACAAAGATAACTGAAAGTCTAGTCCTCGACAGATAAGGACTCATCAATTAAGAAGGTACTGACTCTGATAAGCGACTATGAACGGGGCTGGACCTCAGAACTGGATCCTGCATCATGAAACGATGCAGCATAGAAAGTATGCGGTCAATAAGTGGAATGTACCGAGTATGCAAGGTAAATAAAATTGCTTTGATAACATAAATCATTTAAAACCATTCATACATATAACAAGCTTTTAAGAGTAAGTAGAAGACTACATGCATTCATTCTTGAACATACTCTTATCATAACGAGTTCATGCATGGCTCCAGAACCTCATAACTGACTCGAATGACTCAATGATATAACATAACATTGATATCAAAAGCTGAATAATGAGTCAAACCTTGCTTCCTGAACATGCATGCGTAATATAATTATCATGAGTAATGGATATGCACATTCGAATGATATAGATAGTTGGAGACTCGTCACTTAACCGACATACCATGATAGAGCTTATGTGGTCCCAACTATTACAATCAAGTGTGAAGAGCTGTCCAAAACCTTGACAGGGCTAGGGACGCTACCATGGTATCGATATCAAGCTGAAAGCGGCCATTCGGGCCGGGGATATCTCGCAAGGGAGGTCCCAATAATACAATATAATCAACCTACGTTGGCGGGTAGTTCTGGGGCATAGGGTTATCGACCTTTAACTTGCTCGCTGCTAGACTCTTCTCCCAAAACATACAATGCTCTACATAGTATAAATACGAAGCTCAACATCATCTAATGACGAATCTCAACATGAAATAATGCATAAAATCAATATCGTATGAAACGAAGTCCAGCATTGTCTATTGACAAAACTCATTATGAAATCATGCATACACTAGACATCATATAAATATGAAGCTCAACAATGTCATTTGTACAAACCTTAGAATAAAATCATTCTTAGAATCAACATCATGTGAAATGAAGCTTAACATTGTCCTTGACAAAGCTCGATAGTAACATGCATAAAAATTAAGGATTTACGCATAGAGAAGGCTTTACTTTGAAACATACTACAAGCTAGAATTCATAATAAGGGTTAAAGGAAAATTTCATCTCAACCATGTGGTAAGCTTATGTTTGGGAAAATCAGTATCTAAAATCATCATTTGGGCATAACCCAAAGCTCTACTATACATGGGTCTATTTAAACCTTCTTTGAAAACATCATCAAAATCATGGGTAAGGTTGGAAACATGCCTTTCATCATCTACTCCATCATCACCACATTTTGTTATGAATAATACACACATGGGCGTTTTAGATTCGATTGTTAGAAAATTAATTTTGTAAAAGAAATTAAGTTAGAATCCGCCCAGGCTTAGTAAATCACCAATATCAACTCAATTTAATCATACCCATGAGTAGAGATGTATGAATCATGCAATTGAATGAAAACCCATACTTGATCATCACAAACATATAAAAAATTGCTAGGGAATGGGCATGGGTGTGGAAGGAAGCACTCACTCTTAGCCTTACATACCTGGGATTGAAGAATTCTATCCCTTCCTAATTGCCCAGCTGAGATTCCAATTGGAAACCTTGAGAATTCACCTTGATTCTTCTCCTCAAACCCCAAACCTTGCATGTATGAACGTAGTGGCCTAAGATGGGTTTTTCTCAGCTACAAACCCTCTATTACAAGCTTAGAATGACATAGTATAGGCCCTTAGAACTTAGGAATTACGAAAAAGCCCTTATTGAAATCACTGAAAATAACTGTCAGGGGGGTCCTAACGGACGACTCGATGACTCATCGCCAGAGCTCACGATCCGTTGCTTTACTCATTAGGTTCACTGGATAAATGGTATGACGGGGCTCCTAACGAGTGACATGACGACTCGTCCCTAGCATCCACAACTTGTTGGCACTTCATGTCAATTGCACTAGATCAATTTTCCAATCTTCCTCTAGAACCATCCTACGACTGACATGATGACTCATGGTGTCTGACCACGAGTCATTACATCGCCCGTGGGG
Source organism: Datura wrightii (assembly GCA_035772735.1). NCBI lineage: Eukaryota > Viridiplantae > Streptophyta > Magnoliopsida > Solanales > Solanaceae > Datura > Datura wrightii. The sequence goes on from JASDFA010000016.1 coordinate 126,469,228, forward strand.
ACCTCGAGTCCCTCATCCTTACAGTCCTTCCCACAAGTCACTAGTCTCCTCATGAGTCGTTCACTGGCTCGTTCTGCAACTGCTGCAACATTTTCCAGTTTTTCTCCGATTCACTTCTGGGTCCGATTCTTCAGTTCTCGGGGCATTACAGTTCAATTGCCGAAAGTCAATGCACATATGAAGAGAACCATCCTTCATTCAAACAAAGAGAACCATTGCACCCCATGGGGATTTTCTTTGTCTAATAAAACCCTTATCTAACAGGTCCTTCAACTGCTTCTTAAACTCCTTTCACTCAGCTGGGGCCATTGTATAGGGAGGAATAGATATAGGCGCACGTCGGGAAGAAGATCAATACCAAAATCACTCTCCCGTTTGGGAGGGTTTCCCAGTAGATCACCTAGGAAGACTTTTGGATACTTACATACTACTAGGATTAACTAGATAGTTGGGGTCTCGGACATCGCATCCTTAACCCAGACTAGATGGTACACACAACCTTTGGAGATCATGTTTCTAGCCTTAAGGCAGGAAATGAAACGACCTACAGGCACAACTGAACTACCCTTCCACTCTAAGGTTGGCTCACCCAGAAATTTGAGCTCTACTGCATGGGTTCTACAATTAACTGAGCCATAACATGAAAATAGCCAATCCATGTTGAGGATAACATAAAAATCCGTCATGGCTGACTCTACTAAATCTACTAAGGTGACTTTTGGATGGACAGTAACCAGGTAACTCCTATACAACCGTCTAGCTACAAGTATATCACCCACTGGAGTAGAGACTGAGAAAGGTTCTAGCAAGATTAAGGGACTGACTCGAAAACTACTAGCCACATAAGGTATCACAAAAGAAAAGTTATCCCCTGGATCTAACAATGCATAATCATCAAGATGGAAAACCTGCAACATACTAGTTACTACATACGAGGAGACCTCATGCTCCTGGCAAGAGGCTAAGGCATAGAATTTGTTTTGGCGCTGGCTGCCACCTGTGTTAGTAGATGACCCTTGCTGTGCTGAGCGTGCGGGTGTTGCCGTTAAACTAGAAGCTGGGCCTCCGTCCCCATCATGGCCCTGTCTTGTTGTTGAGAAATCTCTAAGAATATTCCAAGTCTTTCCACACCCGAAGCAAGAACCTGTATCTACCAAGCACTGACCCGTGTGCCTCTGACCACACCTGCGGCGAGCTGGGATGCTAGAATCTGTAGGCCTACTACTTTGACCGCTTGATTCTGATGCTCGTCCTCTCTGGTCGTGCCTAGACCTGGATGACACACTCAGTGTTGAAGAAGGTGGGGCTGAAGAACTCTGGTGGGTCTACTGTCGATGCCCACCATCTAACTTCGGCTGAGAGAATCTATAACTATCAGTCTGGGCCCTCTTAGCCTCTTTCTCCCACATATACATTGTCTCCATCACCTGGGCGTATAAGATTATTCGAGGGGAATCCATATCCTGATGGAGCATAGCGGTCCCGCAATCCTTGTCTAAATAGTCCGCCACTCCATGAACAAATCTGCTAACTCGTGCCCTCTAATCAACCACTAACTCAAGGCGTACTTAGATAAACGAGTGAACTCTAGGGAATATTCTTACATCATCATCTTCCCCTGCTTAAGATTCACGAACTCGACTGCCTTTAACTCCCTCATCTCACGAGGGAAGAACCAATCTAGGAAAGTAACATGAAACTCCTCCCAGGTGGCAGGGCCTGCTCCAGCGGCCCTACTATCACTCCACTGTCTGAACCATATGCGTGCGACCCCTTTCAACTGATATAAGGCTAAATCAGCACATTCAACTCGATTCACCCCCATTACCTGGGTGATCTTCACAATCTCGTCGATAAACTCATTTGGATCCTCGTCCACTTTCGACCCACATAATTCTGGTAGGTTCATTCTTAGGAAATCTCTGACTCATGCTACCACCGCAATCCCATTTTGCGGAATATTCACCACCTCCTGCTAGTTGACCTAAGCGGTCAAGGCCTGTACTAACATCTGGATAGCTACCCTAAATTTTGCATGGGCAACCGGCTCCGATGCATGGTGCTCCTAAGCTGGTGGGGCTTGTTGCTGCCCGTCTCTATTGCCATCCTCGTGTCCATTTCCATTTCCATTCCTCCTACTATTATGTCGGTGGGGAGCCATGGTTCTGCAACCGCTAATAACATGAGTTAGGAGGATAGGGAGACATTTCACCGCACAACATAAATCATGAAATTGGGGAACATTTCCTAAACATCTCATAAACTCTTCATCATAAGTGTGGCGCGCTTCACACGCATGAAATAGATTCTACTTAACGCGGCTTTCAGACACCCTAGGACACTTCAATCCTATTGCTCTGATATCAAGTTTGTCACGACCCAAACATAGGCCCACATCGAGACACGGAACAAGGAACTCCAAGATGAACCATGGTATGAACATACATCTAACTAAATCATGAAAATGATAAATCAACATAATAAAAGTAGTGAAAGTCTAAAATAAGCATAACACTAAAAAATACACACGAATCTGAAGCTGATTACATTCTATGTCTGAAAAGCCTCTAATACTGATTAGTTGATAAGACAAGACCCCCAACTAAGTCTTTCAGTCTAAAACTGAATACATAAAGAAAACTGATAAAACATGGTCCTCGAGAGATGAAAACTCACCAACAACTGTGGGATGCTAACTCTAAAAGGCTAGCTAAGGATGAGCTTGAGTCTAAGTACCGGGGCTTGTATCATAACACGATACATCATAGAGTATGCGGTCAGTACGTGGAATGTAGTGAGTATGCAAGGTAAGTAAAATCTCTTGAATACGTAAAACCATTCAAAACATGCATAATTTAAAGCATAATCAAGATAAGAATCTGAGAGTAGGACATGCATGCTATTTTCTGAAAATATTATCTCAACATAACATAACATCATAAAGGGATCGAATGACCCAAAGCTTAGACTTGATAATCATAACTAAAACTAACATTGGGTCAAACCTCTTTTAGCACATGTGATATCACGAGTAATAAACATGCATAACTGAAATCATGAGGAAAAATGGGATACTGATCATATAACCGACATACCACAGTAGAGGTTACCTGGTCCCAACTATCACACCCAAGTGGGTACAGCCGTCCAAAGCTTTTCCAGGGCTAAGGATGATACCATGATATCGATATCAAGCTTGTGGCCCAATTGGGAAGGGGATAGCTCAGAAAGGAGGTCCCAAAGTATATATGAATCAACCTACATTGGCGCGTAGTTCGGAGGCATGGGGTGATCGACCCTTAGCCTACTTGGTGCTAGACATTACTTCCAAGAGATGAATATTCTCTCCATCGTTATTTTTTAAGGAAGCTCAATAATCAAATACATCTCAAATCTGAAACTATATATATGAGAAGCTTTAGCTAAAACCATACCACAAGCTGAAAATAATTGGGAGTCTTCGCTCAAAAGCCATGTGGTAAGCTCATTTTGGGAAATCATAAATCATACTTTAACATGTGGACATTGTCCAATAGTTCAACATCCTTGAAAATACTCAATTAACACGAAAACATAATTATAAACATGGGTAACTCTAAAACATGCTTTTCATCAATAATATCTCATCATACTCGAACATTCATCATAAATCTCAATTTTCATGAATTTCTCATAAATGGGCGTTTTGATTTTTAAAGCTTGAAACATGATTGTAATTGAAAAAAATGTGAAACTTGCCCATGGTTCATAATTCATTAATAGAAACACATTTAAATCATACCCATGTAGTAAATTAGAAATTTCATGCAATGGGTTAAAATCCCGTAGAATAAACATAGGAAATTTCATTACTTAGAGAGAGATTGGGCATGGGTGTGAATGGATTAACCCATTCAAAACCATACATATTGGAAAGGGTTTGATTCCTCCACTTCTTTGATTGTCCAAGGATGGTTTGAAGAAGAAACTTGAAGGATTAGCCTTGATCATCTCTCTAGACCCTTACTCTTGCATGCATGAATAGGAATGACTTAGAATAGATTTCCCTCTTAAAACACACTATTCATACCTTAAAATGAAGTAGCTTAGGCCTTAGGATTAGAGGAATTATAGAAAAGCCCTTACTAAATTCGCAGAAAATAACTGACTACCAGTCCCAATGAGGGACTGGACGAGTCGTCGTCCAGGGGAATGAATCGTGGCGTCGGTCTTCGAGTGCATTGTCTAACAGTTCGTCTAGGGCTCGTCAGGGGGGACCACATAAGTGAATATTATTGACCACTACTCATGGTCACCACTCCTCACCCTCATTGCCTAAGGTTCAAATTATCTCCTAACTGCTGACCACGAACCCTCCCACAAATCGTGCTGGCTGACCACGTGTCGTGGGGCTTTCCGTAGGTACACTGCTAGGTCTCCTGCACTTTCTTAAACCCCCTTGCCCACGATTGACTCAACGAGTCGTGGCCGCTGACCACGACTCATGGTCAGGTCCGTGGGGACCTCAATCCTAAAATCTTAAATCACACCTTGAACCTCACCACAAGTCTCCTCATGACTTGTGGTCTACCCGATGGGTCACAGAACGACTCGTTTTGTGACCTTGTGCTAGAATTCCAGTTTTGTTTGTTTCAACTTTTGGGTCTTATTTTTGGGCTCCTAGGGTTTACAATATATCCCCCTTGGGAACATTCGTCCTCGAATGTTGGAAAACTTACAGAAAATCATAGAAATGCAATCATCATATTTAAATACTGATCATTTAAGCTAAAAGCTGACGGAACTACTACCTTCGAACTGAACTACATGGCTGAACTGAATTCATAAATCATACATACATCCATATACATGAAAGAAACTGGAGCACATGCACTAACAATTAAACCAAAATAGACTACTAGGGCAAAAGATGATAGCTCAAACTAAAACCGAGCCAAAAAGGAATAGGTATGGGTACCTAGCTATCATATCCACTTCGGCTTCCCACGTAGCTCCATCAACATGCTGATTTCTCCATAATACTTAGACTAAAGCTACTTCCTTGTTTCTTAGCCTTCAAACCTGGCGATCCAGTATTTCCTCTGGAACCTCTTCATAAACTAAGGCTTTCTTTCACACCAACGTTGTCCACCGGGACAACTAGAGCGGGATCACCCAAACACATCTTCAAGAGCTATACAAGAAAAATAGGATGCACATAATCTAATTCTAAAGGCAACTCCAATTTATATGCCACCTTGTCATCCCGCTTCACAATCCGGTAGGGACCAACATAACGGGGACTGATTTTTCCTTTCTTTTAAACTCTCATCACTCCCTTCATGGGAGACACTCTCAAAAACACCCAATCATCAACTTCGAATTCAAGATCTCTCCTTCTCACATCGGCGTAGGACTTTTGGTGACTTTGAGCTGTTTTCAACCTATCCCATATGAGTTGAACCTTCCCCATAGCCTCCTGGACCAAATATTGTCCTATCATCGCAGCTTCACCAACTTCGAACAAACCAATAGGCGATCTACATCTCTGCTCATAGAGACCCTCAAATGGGGTAATCTGGATACTGGAATGGTAGTTGTTATTGTATGCAAACTCGATAAGAGATAAATTATCATCCTAACTACCTTTGAATTAGATTACACGTGCTCTCAACATGTCCTTGAGAGTATGAATTGTTTTCTTCGCTTGAACATCCATTTGCGGGTGAAATGTTATACTGAGTTTAACCCGAGTACCCAATCCTTTTTGAAACGACCTGTAGAACTGAGATGTAAATTGGGTACCTCTGTCTGATATGATGGATAAAGGCACTCAATGCAACCCAACAAGCTCCTCGATGTATAGTTTGGCATAATAATCCGCCAAATCCATGGTTTTGACTGGTAGAAAATGAGCAGCTTTAGTCAACCTGTCTACAACAATCCAAATGGAGTCATATTGCCAATGATTGTGAGGCAACCCTATGAAGAAGTCCATATTGATTTCTTCCCACTTCAAAGTAGGAATACTGATATCCTGAAGCACACCTCCAAGTTTTTGATGCTCAACCTTCACTTGCTGATAGTTTGAACACTTAGCCACAAATTCTGTGATGTCTTTCTTCATGCCATTCCACTAATAGACTTCCCATAAGTCATGGTACATCTTGGTGGCACCTGGATGGATAGAATATGTGGATCCATGAGCCTCATGCAACATCAAGTCCCTTAAATCATCAACATCTGGAACACATAAGAGACCCTGGTATCGAAGCACGCCATCTCCCCCTTTGGAGAAAGCCTCAACCTTCTAATTTTGAACGACTTCCTTTAACTTTACAAAAATAGGGTCCTCATCTTGCCTAGACTTTACATCTGTCACCAAATACGACTCTGATCCATTCTGAACAATAACACTACCATCGGTAGAGTCAACCAACTGAACTCCCAACCTTTCAAGTCGATACACATCCTTCACCAGCTCCTTCCTTCCCTCACCAACATGGGACACACTCTCCATAGAGATTTTAATAAGTACGTCTGCTACTACATTAGCCTTGCCCGGGTGGTAAAGAACACTCATATCATAGTCTTTGAGTAGTTCCAACCACCTCCTTTACTGGAGATTGTGATTCTTCTAGGTAAACAAATATTGTAGACTCATATGGTCCATAAACATATCTACGTGGACCTCGTACAAATAATGCCTCCATATCTTCAAGGCGAATACCACTGCCGCCAATTCAAGATCATGGGTCGGGTAATTCTTCTCATGAAATTTCAACTATCTAGAAGTGTAAGCTATAACTTTTCACGCCCCGAACTAGGGTAGGGCGCAATTGGCACTTGATTCATGGTCGATCGAGAAGCCAGCTATATAGCATCTATAAATGTAACACTAAGGCTAACAAAGCCACCCGTCAGAACCAACCAAGATAAATACTGGGATAATAATGCCTTGAAAATTATAAATATGCAACCTGGAAAGCCGACAAGGCTGCAATATAGCTAAACAAAGCAATGAAAAACCAATACGACTACACAACTCACACTACTATACAAACTAGTCCACATCACCCTCTACAGAGTAAACAAACTGAAATGCACGGGACAGGGCCCCGCCTACCCATGCTGTACACAAAACTGAAAATAGTCCAAACTAGGACATGGCTTCTGCAAGAGAGGAGCATACCACCATTCTGCTGAAATCTGGCTCCTACTACGTCCGATGATCTAAGCCTCAGCCTATACCTGCAGCACGATTGCAGGAAGGGTCCCAAGATGAAGGGACGTCAGTACGAATAAAATGTACTGGTATGTAAGGTTCAAAACTAAAAACATGTAACATAAAAATGATAACTAGGCCAGAAATAAGGAGTAGTGAAAACCCAGAATCCTTAAAACAGAAACCTGACAATAACTCATTATTGAAGTGTAAATGCAACCATCTAATGCACAATAAAGACTATAACTGAAATGCCAGCAGATAGCCGACCATAAAATCTATATACAATTCGTCCAGCCAGTGTACCACACTAGGGTAAAAATAAAAATGCCTCCAACAGTGTACCATACCGGGGTAAAATCCATCCAATCGGTGAACCACACCGAGGTAAAATAACAAGACCTCCAGCCGGTGTACCACACCGAGGTAAAATCAATAAATATTATACAAAATCATAAATGGAGACGATATGGCTTATACTGGACCGGCTTAATACGTACAATATAGAAATGACGAATACTAAACATGTGGCCTGCATAGGCCTCCTTCGTAATGCATAACTGGAACTGAGTACATATAACATGTAAAGCTAGAAAATAGAACTTAAATGTTGTATTAAAAAATTGTATAAATCATAAGGAACTACGGATGACCTATGAGTTTCAACACAATTTATAGATGGTGTTCAAGGGACATTAGAGCTCAGAAACTCGCTAGCTTTTCGTTCGGCTTAAGGGAAAGGGATTATCAAATATCCCCTTGGACTGACATATTTCATAACATACCCATAATATAAAGGACAACCATAACCAAGTAATCCTAATTCGATAAGATCGTTTACCCTCAATAGCTTGCGACGTCTTTACGTGGCTTAAAATCATTTACACGTCCTCATTTTCGCTATTTCACCAATTTCAGTTAGCAACCACACCTTTAAACACATTTAACATCACATATATATACACATGACATACATTAAGGACCATCTAACAATGCCCATGCTGAGGGGTCTCCAACTCAATGTACAACTACGGCAACAATCAACCCAATATCACACTTTAGATGTCTCACTTCGACTAGGCATAATCTTAACATTTATCCTCAATAAAACATGGAAATTTAAAGATTAAATGAAGATTAACATAGTTCCTCAATACTTTTAAATAGGTTGTTGTCTCATTCGATTCACAACACACGAATCGTGCTTAAAAGAATGATAGACGGGGCGTCTTACATACCTTTCTCCGATGAACTTTTCTCTAGCCGATTTCCTATCTCAATGATCAGCCTTCAACCTCCTTAATCCAGTGGTTTTATAGCCCAATTACAAGCTTAATCTATAGAAAAAAATTTCAGCCAAAATAACTAACCAGAGGAAGTCACAATAGCAACAACAACACACGACAACATCAACAACATTTAGCCATTTTCTCAACTATTTTTCACTAACTTTTGAGGGAGAAACAAGAGGGAAATTTTACCTTCATTTTTCTGTAATTATACCCCTCAATATGAAGTATAATTCCATCAAAAGAAACAGCCAAAAATCCTATGGAAAATGAGCAAAACTCAGCTAACAAACAATTCATCGGCAGCTCACTTAGCTTCCAATTTCCAGATTTTCGCTTGCAATTTGAGAGGTTTAAAAGGGGCGAAATCCCAACCTTTTCTCCTGATTTCAACACCTACCCAAAGATGGATATATAGGCAGTCCAAATAGATTTTGAAGCATCGAAAAACTTCTTCAAAACCTTAACGAGCTCCAAAATAGCCCCTAACATACTTGGCAAGGTAATCTAAACTTATCTTGTAATTTTCTTAAACTTTGCTTGATGTTCCTCCTTGATTTTCTTTGTCCTAGCTGCTGGAATTGAGAGAGAAATGGAATCCTTAGTAAGCTGGTCGATTTAGATTTAGCTTAAAATGTTCTCTACAAGTGAAAAATTAGATTTTAAGTAAATAGAGCGGTGGAGGCTCTAGGGCGTCATGCCCGCATCACCGCTCGTGATGCTTCGGTAAAATGCACATAATTTCTTACTCTGAACTCCGATTGACAAGAGGTTTAATTTGATAGGTCGTGGGGCTTCTAATTCATTATATATTGGGAGATATGATCGTTTAAAGTTGATCCTTACTTATTAACTTCACATACTCTTTGGTTTTTTTTGATCGTACACATTTCCCTTGTCATCTACGACCAATATACAACCCGTACTTTCCTTAACCTAGCATAAAAACATCAAATAATCACAAAAGTTTTGCGAGGTGTTATATAACTCTTCCGTGCTGCATCAATACATACCCAAGTCCGATCCTCAAAACATCACAATACACCACAAACCCATCAGTACCCTCCAGTAGAGTTAACAACAGTGCTTAGGTAACGTCAAATCTTCAACTCCTAAAAGTTTCTCCCACAAGACTTCGCCCACTAGAACTTCAGTTTCTTTTGGGTCAATTTAGTCAATGGCGCTGCAATGGATAAAAAACCCTCGACAAACCTTTGATAGTAGCCAGCTAGGCCTAAAAAGCTCTGGATATTTGAAGGATTCACTGGTCAACGCCAATTTTTCACCGTTTCTATTTTCTTAGAGTCCACCTTTATGCTCTCACTTGACACCACATGGCCTAAAAACACCATGGAGTTCAACCAAAACATGCACTTGATGAATTTAGCATATAAATGGTGATCCTTGAGAGTCTATAGAACCACTCTCAAATGTGCGGCATGCTCTTCCTCGCTACGAGAGTATATCAGGATGTCATCAATAAACATGATCACGAACATATATAAGTAAGGCTTGAACACCCTGTTCATCAAGTCCATAAAAGCTGCAGGAGCATTCATTAGTCCAAAAGACATAACTACAAAGTCATAATGACTATACCGCATCCTGAACGTTGTCTTTGGGATGTCGCTCACCCAAACCCTAAGTTGATGGTACCTGGATCTGAGATCTATCTTCAAAAAAAACTTGGCACCCTAGAGCTAGTTGAAAAACTCTTCAATCCTAGGTAGAGGATACCTGTTCTTGACAGTTACCTTGTTCAATTGCCGATAGTCAATGCACATACGAAGAGAACCATCCTTCTTTTAGATAAAGAGAACCGGTGCAACCCATGGGGATTTTATCAATCAAATAAACCCTTATCTAACAGGTTCTTGAACTACTCCTTCAACTTCTTTAACTCGGTTGGGGCCATTGTATAGGGAGGAATAGATATAGGTTGCGTGTCAGGAAGAAGATCAATACAAAAATCAATCTCCCGCGCGGGAGGGATTCTCGGTACATCATCTAGGAAGACTTTTGGATACTTACATACTACTGGCAGTGACTAGATAGTCGTGGTCATGGATGTTGCATCCTTAACCTTGACTAGATGGTGCACACAAGCTTTAGACATTATCTTTCTGGCCTTATGGTAGGAAATGAAATGACCTACAGGAACAAGCTGAACTACCCTTCCACTCTAAGACTTCCTTACCCAGAAATATAAGTTGTACTGCCCGGATTCTACAATTAACTGAGGCATAACATACAAATAGCCAATCCATGCCGAGGACAACATCAAAACCATTCTTGGCTAACTTTACTAAATCTGTTGAGGTGACTTTCTTAAGGACAATGACCAGGAAACTCCTATACAACCGTCTAGCTACAAATGAATCACCTACTTGAGTAGAGACTGAGAAGGGTTCTAGAAAGATTTTGGGATTTACTAAGAAACTACTAGCCACAAAGCATAAAAATCAAGATAGAAAACCCGCAACATACCAGTGAAAACATCCGGGGAGACCTCCTGCTTCTGGCGAGAGGCTAAGGCATAGAATCTGCTTTGGCGTTGGTCGTCACCTCTGTTAGTAGATGCCCCTTGCTGTGCTGGGCGTGCTAATGGAGCTGTTGAACTGGAAGTTGGGCCTCGGCCCCTATCATGGCGTTGTCTAGCTACTGGGAAATCTCTAAGCATATGTCTGGGCTTTCCACACCCTAAGCAAGACCTGTACCTCCCAAGAACTGACCCATGTGCCCCCGACTACACTGGCGGCAAGCTGGGATGCTGGAATCTGTGGGCCTTCAGCTCTAACCCCTAGAGCTGGAAGCTCATCCTCTTTGGTTGTGCCTAGTCCTGTATGGCACACTCAGTGATGAAGAAGCTGGGGCTGAAGATCTCTAGTGGGTCTATTGTCAGTGCCTACTATATGACTCGACTTAGAGCATCTATAACTATCAGTCCTGGCCCTCTTGGCCTCTCTCTCCCGCATATGGGTTGCCTCTATCTACTGGGCATACAAGACTACCCGAGGGAAATCCATATCCTGATAGAGCATAGGGGTCCTGCAATTCTTGTCTAAATAGCACGCCACTCCATGAACAAATCTGCTCACTTGCACCCTCTGATCAACCACTAACTCAGGGGCGTACATGAACAAACGAGTGAACTCATATTCTTGCACTGTCATCTTCCCCTGCTTAAGATTCACGAACTCGGCTTCCTTTAACTCCCTCATCTCACGAGGGAAGAATCAATCTAGGAAAGCAACATGAAATTTCTCCCAGGTGATAGGGCCTGCTCCGGTGGCCCTACTGTATCTCCACTGTATAAACCATATGTGTGCAACCCCCTTTAACTGATATGAGGCCAACTAAGCACACTCAACTCCATTCACCCCAATGACCTAGGTTATCTTCACAATATCATCGACAAACACATGCGGATTCTCATCCAGCTTCGACCCACAGAATTCTGGTGGGTTCATTCTTAGGAAATCTCTAACTCGTGTTGCCGCCACATTCCTGTTTTATCGAATATACTCCTCAACCTGCTAGTTGACCGAGCGGTCAAGGCCTACGCTAACATCTGAATAGCTGTCGTAAATTCAGCATAGGCAACCGGCTCCGGTGCATGGTGCTCCTAGGCTGGTGGGGCTTGTTCCTGCCCATCTCCATTGCCATCCTCATGGCCATTTCCATTTCCTTTCCTCCTACCGTTAACTCTGCAGGGAGCCATGTTTCTGTAATCATGAATAGCACGAGTTAAGAGTATAGGGAGACATTTCGCCCTAGCACATAGATCATAATAAAGGGAAAATTTCCTGAAAGTCTCATAGACTCTTCGTCATATGTGTGGAGCGCTTCACACCCATTAAAAAGAATATACTTAATGCGGCTTTCAGAAACCCTAGGACACTTCAAACCTATTACTCTGATACCAAGTTTTTCACGACCGAAATGTAGGCTTGCATCGAGACACGGGACAGGAACCCTGAGGGACTCCAAGTCCACCAATGAAATGAACGTACGTCTAACTAAATCATGAAAATGATAGATCAACATAATAAACTTAGTAGATGTCTAAAATAAGCATAAGATTAGAATTACACACGAATCTGAAGCAGATTACATTCTATGTCTAAAAAGCCTATAATACTAATGAGTTGATAGGGCAAGACCCCTAACTAACTCTTTGAGTTTTAAACTGAGTACATAAAGAAAACTGATAAAGCATGGTCCTTGGGAGATAAGGACTCACCAACAGCTGTGGGATAATAACTCTAAAAGGCTGGCTGAGGACGAGGCTGAGTCTGAGTATTGGGGCCTGCATCATAAGATGATACAACATAGAGTATGCGGTTAGTACGTGGAATATACCAAGTATACAAGGTATGTAAAATCGCTTAAATACTTAAAATCATTCAAAACATGCATAATGTATAACGTAATCAAGATAAGAATCTTAGAGTAGGAATTGCATGCTAATTTCTGAAATCATGATCTCAACATAACATAACATCATAATGGGATCGAATGACCCAAAGCTTAGACTTGATAATCATAAGTAAAACTAATATTGGTTCAAACCTCATTTAGAACATGTGAATATATATCATGAGTAATAAACAAGCATAACTGAAATCATGAGGAACAATGGGAGACTCTTTATATAACCAACATACCACGATAAAGCTTACGTGGTCCCAACTATCTCACTTAAGTGGGTAGAGCCGTCCAAAGCCTTGCTAGGGATAAGGACGATACCATGATATCAATATCAAGCTCATGGCCTAATCGGGTAGGGGATAGCTCACAAAGGAGGTCCCAAAGTATATATGAATCAACCTACGTTAGCGCGTAATTTTGAGGCATAGGGTGATCGACCCTTAGCCTACTCGGTGCTAGACATTACTCCCAAAACATGCATAGGCTCTCCATCGTTATTTTATAACAAAATATCATTAAAAAAATACATCTCAAATCTAAAATTATATATATATATATATATATATATATATATATATATATATGAGAAGATTTAGCTCAAATCATACCACAAGATAAAGATAATTGGGAGTTTTCACTCCAAATCCATGTAGTAAGCTCAATTCGGGAAATCATAAATAATACTTTAACATGTGGGCATTGCCTAATACTTCAACGTGCTTGAAAATACTCAATTCACTAAAAAAAATAATTATAAACATGGGTAACTCGAAAACTTTCTTTGCATCAATAATATCTCATCATACCCGAACATTCGTCATAAATCTCAACTTTCATGAATTTCTCATAAATGGGCATTTTAATTTATAAAGCTTGAAACATGATTTTAATTGAAAACAATGTAAAACATTTCGATGATTCATAATTCATTAATAGAGACATGTTTAAATCATATGCATGTAGTAAATTAGAAATCTCATGAATTGGGTTAAAACCCCATAGAATCAACATAGGAAATTTCATGATTTATAGAGAGATTGGGTATGGGTGTCAATGAATTCACCCATCATAACCCTACATACCTAAAAGCATTTAATTCTACCACTTCTCTGATTGCCCAAGGAAGGTTTGAAGAAGAACCTTGAAGGATTAGCCTTGATCACCTCTCTATACCCTTACTCTTGCATGCATGAATAGGAATGACATAGAATAGATTTTCCCCCCTCTTAAAACCCATTGTTCATAGCTTAAAACGACGTAGTTTAGGCCTCAGGATCGTACGAATTAGAGGAAAGCCCTTACTAAAAATGCAGAAAATAACTGACTGTCAATCCCAATGAGGGACTGGATGAGTCATGGTCTAGGGGAATGAATCATGGCGTAGGTCATTGAGTGCACTTTCCAACAGTTTGTCTGGGGCTCGTCGCGGGAGATCTCACAAGTTGTTACTAGTGACCACGACTCATGGTCACCACTCATCACCCTCGGTTCCTAAGGTTCAAATTGTCTCCAACCTACTGAGTACGACCCCTCCCACGAATCGTGGTGGCTAACCACGACTTGTGGGGCCTTCCGTAGGGTACACTGCTAGGTCTACTACACTTCCTTAATCCCCCTTGCCCATGACTTACTCAACGAGTCGTGGGGGCTGACCATGACTTGTGGTCAGGTTCATGGGGACCTCAATTCCTACAATCTCAAATCACACCCTAAACCTCACCACGAGTCACCTCACGACTCGTGGTCTCCCCAACGGGTCATAGAACAACTCGTTCTATGACCTGGTGCTAGATTTCTAATTTTTTCTATTTCAACTCCCGGGTATGATCTTTGGGCTCCTAGGGTATTACATTGACACTACTCCTAAAAAGATGCATATGCTCTGCATCATTTTTTAACAAAGCTGACCATCGTCTAATGATGAAGCTAAATAATAATGTACATGAAATATATGACATCATAACATGAGGAGCCTTGGCTGAAATTATACCACAAGATGAAAAAAATGGGAGTCTAGACTCCAAAACCTTGTGGTAAGCTAATTCAAAAAATCATAAAACATACTTGATCATTTGGGCCTGCTGATGCCCATCTCCATTTCAATCTTCGTGGCCATTTCTGTTACACCCCGGAATTTTTTTTGATGATTATTTGATGGTTATATGTCATATTAAGGGGATTATGGGTTTTATGTTGTCCGTAGGTGAGGAGGGAAACATGTGCAAGGGGAAAAGCGAAGAGTACGTGAAGTTTGTAAATAAGGGTCAACTTTAAATGGTAATATCTCCAAATATATAATGATTCAGAGGTCCTATGGCCTACCAAATGAAAGATATTTTAGTCTAGTTTACAGTGAAAAAAATCACTCGTCCATCGGAGTTCAGAGTAAAAAGTTATGCTTGTTTTAAGATAGCACCGTCGGCTAGAAAAGCGCCCATGCGTGCGGGCGCCGAGACAGGCAGGCAGCAGGCGCGCGCGTGCGTGAGGGCACGCCGCACGTGGGCACTGCCCAGCTTGCCTATATGAAGTAATTTTGAGATAAAAAGCTCATTTCTACTCTATTTCACCTCATTTTGTTTTTCAAAATTCGAAGAATTAAGAGCTCTATCCAATGGTGAAAAGATATCCCAGGTAAGAAACTTCACTCCTATCTCTTTTGGGATTTGAAAAGAGAACCTTGGAAGGAAGTCATGACTTGTTGTTGTCTCGTGGTTGATTGTGGTATTGCTGCATTTTTAGATTATTCTAGGCAGAGGAAATAGTAGAAGTTTACTCCTACTTTAGCTGATAACATCTCTCAGAAAGGGTAAGTAATTCCCTTTTTGATTTCTTTAAGTTTATGAGGTTATAACTTGGAGAATGTTGTAATTATGTGTTGTTGTTTCTTTGTGTGTTTTTGTGGCATGTTGCTGCCCAATTTTTCCAGAACTTTGGTGAAGTGATGTTGCTTCTTGTTGGGTTTTTAAATTGGACTTTGAAGGATTCTTAAGGAGTAAACTTGAAAGGAAGATTTTCGGCAAAATTAGAGTCGACGTTCCAAGGTATGTAAAGGCGTTCCTATTCTTATTTTCCAAGCACGAAATCATGTTCTTGATCGGGCCAATGTTCCTCTATTTTGTGTTCCTATTGAGTCATACATGATTCTGCCCAAAGTATTGGAAATACTTCACAGAAGGCTTGAAGAGTTAAATATGTTTGCAGTGAACAAATGTGAAGTGGAAGGCGTATTGTTTACGATTATTGTTGTAGTTGTAAATCGAGTCTGAAGCCCCCTCAGTGTGGGCACTATGAGCTGGTACTTTATATTATTTCATGCATGTGATATCAAATGTGCTTAAAATTGTAGTTTCTATGTGAAATTTGTAAAAAGGCAAGAAGACGACACGCAAATGAACTTAACGCTACAAAACAAATTTTAAGCTAAATAAGGGTAAATGAGAACAACGAAATGAAAATTCCTTACAATAGTTATCCACCCTCTTACGAACATTTTCTAAGGTATATAAGGCCAATGGGAGATTCCTTTACTTCTCTCCCTTTGTCTAACTTACTAGTTAACGAGTTTTCGAACAAACCAATACGTTGAACTTGAATGATAGAACTTGAATGTGTAAATTATTGATATTTCTATGAAACCATATTTTTGGGCAGGTTATACACAGTTTATTAATGTTAGAAGGTTATACGAAAATAAGTTTATATTTACTCTTATTCCTACGTTCAAGTTACACGCTAGGGCAACAAGAATTGTCTTTAGAGTGCCACCCTAAATTTACTGTAACTCTTGTGCTATCTGAACCTCCTGAGAGTTGACAACGCATTAAGTTAAATATGTGATAAAAATACGTTATGTGGTAATGATATAAGATATAAGGAATATTAGGTGACGGCCTTGTATAAATCATCTAGAGTTGAATGTTTGTAAAATAGTAACTTAAGTTAAAGAGAAGCGCTCTACTATACCCCTAAACGTTTATGTTACGTTATCGATTCTAAGTGTTGAAATTATCTTCCATGACCAAAAAGGGTGATCCGAGGAGCTTCTAATCCATTTATAATGATATAAGCTTTCTTGAGCTCCTCCGTTAATTACAAAGTTGTGAAAGTCAATCCAGCGGCATCCGAATTATGGTTATAAGTCTTTATTTGCCTATAAGGAGCACTTGGAGAGTTGCTTATGAATTCTCAAGTTGAACAAATCCAAATCTCATATTCTTAAGTAATGTCTTCCAGTCCCTAAGTTATGTTGAAGTGTATTATGCTAAGAAGTTTTCAAGAGATCATATTCCGAGAATCATGCTAATGTCTCGATTAAGTATTTGAAGTTGCGTACCAACCTAAGAAGTTAAGTCTTCATATGTATTTCCAGTAAGAAGTCTTAATGTATATTATTGTCATATTATAACATACAATTGAATTTTTTTCAGTTATATTCAAGTGACGCGCTATACATTTAGCTCTTGTTGAGCTATCATTTATATTCCCTAAATTCAGAAGAGTGATTCTCCCATGCACCAATGTTCCTAATATCTAAGTAAGTATAAGCACAAACTATGAAAATGATCAGTTAAGCTTAGAACTTATAATCCCAGGAAGTCACCTGGAGGTCACTCAGCTAACTAAATACGAGTTTATACGTTAGAAGAAGTCTCATAAGTTGTTTGTCTATAATTCATCTCTCAGCTCTATGTATATGTTAAGCGTTGTGACAATAACTCCAAGCTTCAAGTTATAAGTCCCATGTTTTCCTGCAAATAAGGCAAATGAATTGAGAACTACATGTGCTCATCGACATGATAAGTTTGGGAATGAAATTCCAGGTATAGTTGTCGATACATGTAATAGAACCACCCTGTGGGCAGTATATATATGTAGTTCCCAAATGTCAAAGGATTGTACAGAAATGGGAATCTATGTGCTTCTACTCAAGCAATACGTTAAATTGGTAAAACTATCTATAGGACATTGCTTGTAAGTCTTCTAAAATTCTTATGATGGCTAAACCTCCTGAAGGTCCGTCGAGTCACTGAGTTGACATGTTTGTATATAATTTGACATCTTTCGTGATATATGTGCACATTTTCTAATTTTACATGGTATATGTGCTAACTTGTATTTATATGTTACGAAAGAGACCGATTACGACCACAGATTAAGCATTTGTCATTTCAATGCTACACGTATTAAATTGACTTAGTATAAGCTTTATCGACTCCATTAATGATTATGATTAAGAATGTTTTTATTTTACCCCGGTATTGCACACCGTCTGGAGATGTTTTTATTTTACCCCGATATTGCACACCAACTGGAGATGTTTTTATTTTACCCCGGTATTGTACACCGGCTAGAGATATTTTTATTTTACCCCGGTAGTGCACACCGGTTGGAGATGTTCTTATTTTACCCTGGTATTGCACACCGACTGGAGATCTTTTTATTTTACCCTGATGTAGTACATCGGCTGGAGATATTTTTATTTTACCCCAATGTGGTACACTGGCTGGATGAATTTTATATATGGATTTACGGTTGGCTTGTCGCTGGCATTACAGTTATAGTTTCTTTCTTGTGCATTTCTTAATTGCATTTTCATCTTATTATAGAGTTATTATCAGATTTCAGTTTCCAGGATTCCATGTTGTTACCATTCCTTATTACTGGTTCAGTTATCTTGAGTTCATTTATGTTATAGTAAGTTGATATCAATTATAGGTTGCAGAGTTCCAGGTTATATTTATCCTTTACATGTTTATGTGCTAAGTTAGTTATTATAGGATTGTTATCTCATGGTTACGGTTTCAACCTTACATACCAGTACATTTCATTCGTACTGACGTCCCATTACTTGGGGACCTGCGTTCATGCCGCAGGTGCAGGTAGAGATAAGGATGGCCGTTTGAGTAGCAGTTCGTGAGATCAACAGATGGTTGGTATGAACCTTTATTCCTGGAGCTAGGGCCTAGTTATTTATGCTTAAGTTTTGAGATACGGTTATGGGTAGGTCAGAGCCTTGTTCCGACCATCAGTCAGTTTACTCTTTAGAGGCTTTGTGGACTTAGTGTGTACAACAGTACTCAGTTTGTGGCCTTGTCGGCTTTTTGTTGTTTAGTTTAGCATACTCATAGCCTTGTTTGCATTTCAGTTGTTTACCCTATATTGTTGAGACATTATGGATCCAGTTTGTGCTCCAGTTGATTGTGAAAAGTGGTAAGTGTTACAGTTACAGAGGTCATATAGCCGGCCTTCTAATAAGTCAGGTATTGGGAGCGAGTCGCGCCCCCCCTCCCCCCGGTTATGGGGCGTGACAATTTCTATTTCCGTTTCTCCTTTAATTAACTGAAATGCATATTCTGCAAATGCATATAGCACGAGTTAGAAGGATGGAGAGACATTTCACTACACGACATACATCATGAAAGAAGTGAACATTTCCTAAACATCTCGTAGCCTCTTCATCATAAGTGTGGCGCGCTTCACACCCATGATAAAGACTCTACTTAACTTGGCTTTCGGATGCCCTAGGACACTTCAAAACCTAAATCTCTAATACCAAGTTTTTCAAAACTCGAACAAATGCCCGGAGCAAGACACATGACAAGAAACCCCAGGAGGCTCCAAGTCAACCCAGGGCATGAACATACATCTAAATCAATCATAGATAAGCTGAAGATCATCATCAATAGAATAGCGGAAGTCTAAGAAAACATAAAATTTGATTACATGCAGAAGTCTAAAGCTGAATACAATTATGTTCGAAAAGCCTCTAGTATGGACGAGTTGATGGGACAAGACCCCAACTAACCCTCTCTATATAAAAAATGAAAAGACGAAATACAACTAATAAGAATGGCCCTCACAAGATGAGGAATCACCAACTAAGGCTGAGGAAAGCGAACTCTGGGAAACTGACTAGCGCGGGACTGAGCCGGGATATCATAGCCTGTATCACAAAATGACACAGCATAGAGTATGCGGTTTGTACGTAGAATGTACTGAGTATTCAAGGTAAGTAAAACCGCTAAATAAGTAAAATCATTAAATCATGCATATAATAAAACATAATCA
This sequence comes from Datura wrightii, assembly GCA_035772735.1. NCBI lineage: Eukaryota > Viridiplantae > Streptophyta > Magnoliopsida > Solanales > Solanaceae > Datura > Datura wrightii. Next base: position 126,489,220 of record JASDFA010000016.1, read on the forward strand.
AGATAGGATTCTGAGAGTAGGGCTTTCATGCTATTTTTTGAAATCACGATCTGAACATAATCGAACATCATAACTGAGTCGAATGACCCAAAGTTGAAAACTGATAATTATAAGTAAAACTGAACATTGGGTCAAACCTGCTAAAAACATAATATCATGACTGATGTACATGTGTAACTTAAATCATGGGGAACAATGGGAGACTCATCATATAAATGACATTATCACGATAGAGCTTATGTGGTCCCGACTATCACACTTAAGTGGGTAGAGCTGTCTAAAGCTTTGTCAGGCTAAGGACACCACCATGATATTGATATCAAGTTCAAGGCCCCTTGGGGGCAGTTGAAGCTCCAAGGGAGGTCCCAAAGTATATAAGTAAACCTATATTGGCGCGTAGACTTGAGGCACAGGGTTGACTGACCCTTAGCCTACTTGGTGCTTGAATACTACTCCCAAAAACATGCATATGCTCTCCAACATTATTCAACTAAGCTGACCATCATCTAATGACGAAGCTAAATAATAACATACATGCAATATCTGAAATCATAACATGAGGAACTTTGGCTCAAACCAAACCACAAGCTTAAAACAAATGGAATCTTGACTCCAAAACCATGTGGTAAGCTAATTCATGAAATCATGAAACATAGTTGCTCATATGGTCTTTCCCAATACTTTAACATGCTTGAAATCAACTCCATTCACTTTGAAAACATGAACACAAACATGGGTATTTCGAAATTATACTTTCTTCATAAACATCTCGTCATGCTTGAACACATATCTCATAGATCTCAACTTTCATGAACATTCATGGATGGGCATCATAGATTAGAAAACTTGTAAACATAATTTATTATTTAAAACATTGTAAAAATCTTCCCATAAATCAGAATTCATGTTTTAAAACATTCTTAGATCATACCTATGATTAATACTTAGGAATTCATGCATTTGGTAAAAACCCATGGAATCATCAATTAGAACATCATGAATTTAGAGGGAATTGAACATGGGTGTGGGAAATTGCACCCATTCATAGCCTTAAATACTTGAAGGGAATTGATTTTAACACTTTCTTGATTGCCCAAAGAGAATTGAGGAAGAACTTTGTAGAACTAGCCTTGATTACCTCTAAAACTTCTAAACTTGTATCAATGAATTAGGATAGGCTTAGAATGACTTAACCTTCTTAAAAGACTTTATTCTGAGGTTTAAATGATGTAGTTTAGGCCGTAGGAGCATTGGAATTATGGAAAAGGCCTTAATAAATTCACAGCAAGAAATAGACTGCTAGTCCCAATGAGAGACTAGACGAGTCCTCATCCCTAGCCATGACTATCTCTGACTGAATTCATCATGAACACTACCAAAAATCTGCTGAAGGTTACCACGAGGGACAAAAAGGGTCGTTACCGGTGACCATGACTTGTGGTCACCTCCTATCCTATTCACTGTGAAAAATCACCTGGGGGTCACCGCGGGCGACATCAGGACATGTGGTGTACCTGACGTTTAGTTGTTATGACCTGTTAGGTGCACTGTCTATTATTCTTCTCCCTTCACATCATCCTTGACCACGACTGACATAACGAGTTGTGATATTGACCATCACTCGTGGTCACATCTGTGGTCACCCAAAAACCAAAGCCTCTCCCCATGGGTCACTTAACCACTTGTGGGTTTCCTAACGTGTCACTGAACGACTCATCTGTGACCTAGTGCAGAAATTCCTGTTTCCTCCATTAGAACTCCTGGGTCTGATCTTAGGGATTTTGGGGTATAACAAGTTGGCCTGCCTCAACATCTACTAAATCCCTCCTAGTGGAAAGGAATGGTCACCCAAAAATAAATTGGACCTCAAAGTTAATCGCGCAATCTAGAATCACAAAATCTGCTGGGAATATGAATCATTCAACCTTGACAAGCACATTAAACATGATTCCCACAGGCTTTTTCACTGTGCAATTGGCCATTAATAGCCGCATAGTAGTCGATGTAGGGGCTCTCGAGCCCAGCTGCTTGGACACAGGTAATGGCGTCAGATTGATGCTTGCTCCCAAGTCGCAGAGTGCCTTCGCGAACTCAACGTCACCAATAGTACATGGAATGGTCAAGGCACATGGATCCTCTTTTCTGGACAAGGACCCATGTGGTTATGACACTACAATGATGCTAGTTTCCCACTGGCTCATAGATCATGGACCTCTCTTGATAACAAGGTCCTTAATAAGTTCGGCCTTTCTAGTCATCTGCTCCAATGCCTAGACCAATAGTATGTTCACAGATAATTGTTTAAGCATAGAAAGAAATTTCTGAAATTTACCATCGTCTCCCTTCTTCTCCATTCTTTGAGGGAACAATGGTAGTGGACGTGGGATAGCCTTATAGATTTTCATGGCCTCTTATTTCTTACAATTTTAAGCTTCAGACTCCTTTCCATCAACTGTAACCTCAGTCAACTCAGCCTCTTCCTTAATCTCTTAATCAGCAACCTCATCATCATCATCAATTACGATCTTTTTCTTCCTTTGCATTTCAACTACAACCAGTAGAAGGGGATCAACTGTGGTCTTTCCACTCCTAGTCATCACATCCATACAACGACTACCATTATTTGGATTTTACACTGTGTTGCTAGAAAGTGTTTCCTTTTTCCTAGGTGTCAGGGATACCGATAGTTACGTAGCTGCTGCTCTATTTGCTTGATAGTTGTGGCATGCGACTCCACTTTTTGGCCCATGCCAGATATATCCCCCAAAAAATTTCTTTCAACTGCTCCTTAGTGGATCTCACTTTCTTGAGCATCTCAGCCATAATTCTATCAAATTTTGACGGTCTAGCTTCACCCTCACGTGCATTAGGAGGCACATACTGTCACCCATACATAGGCTCGGTTCGAGACACGGGACAAAGAACCCCGAGAGACTCCATGTCCACCCATGGCATGAACATGATATCTAAATTCAGCATAATCAAGAGGAAATCAAACATATGTAAATAAGCGGAAGTCTGATAATAACATAACATCTTAAAAATACACGAATCTGAAGCTGATTACAATCTATGTTCGAAAAGCCTGTATTTCTGATGAGTTAATGGGACAAGACCCCAACTAACTCTATAAGTCCTAAATGGAAAGTGCATAGCATAACTGAATAGAAAGGGGCCCTTGATAGATGAGGATTGGATGCAAACTCCAAAACTGGCTAGAGACGGGGCTGAGTCTGAATATCGGAGTCTGTATTATAAAATGATACAACATAGAGTATGCAGTCAGTACCTAGAATGTACCGAGTATGCAAGGTAAGTAAAACCATTTAAGTAAATAAAATCATCAAACAAGCATGAGATAAAACATAGTCAAGATAATATTCTGAGAGTAAGGCTTACATGCTATTTACTGAAAATCATGATCTGAACATAACTGAATATCATAAGTAAAAAGTGAGCATTGGGTCAAACCTGCTTTCAATATATATCATGAATGATAAACATACATAACTAAAAACATGAGGAAAAATTGGAGACTCATCACATAACCGACATTACCACGATAGAACTTTCATGGTCCTAACTATTAATCTCAAGAAGGCAGAGCCATCCAAAGCTTGCCAGGGCTATGGATGAAACCATGCTATCGATATCAAGATGATGGCCCCTTGTGGCAGGGGAAAGCATACAGTGGAGGTCCCAAAAGTATATATATATATATATATATATATATATATATATATATATATATATAACCTACGTTGGTGCAGAGTTCCGAGGTATAGGGTTGATTGAACCAAAGCCTACTCGGTGCTAGACACTACTCCCAAAAACATGCATATGCTCTCCATCGTTTTTCAATGAAGCGGAACATCATCTAGTGAAGAAGTTGCCTAGAAACATATATATATAATCTTAAATCATGCATGAGAATCCTTATTTCCAACCATACCACAAGATGATAATAATTGGAGTCTTGACTCCAAAACCATGTGGTAAGCTAGTTAATGAAGTTGTAAAAACATACTTGAACATGTGGGCTTGCTCAATACATTAAAATGATTGAGAATAGATTGATTCACTTGAAAACATTATCATAAACATAGGTAACTTGAAGACATGTTTTCCTTGTAAATATCTCATCATACTTAAACACATATCATAGATCTAAATTTTCATGAACATTCAGGGATGGGCATCATAGTTTAGAAAACTTGAAAACACAAATTTATAATTTAAAACACTTTAAAATCTTCCTATTTATCATAATTCAACATTCAAAACATACTTATATCATACCCATGATAGGAACTTGAGGAAATTAACACATTGGGTAGAAACCCCATAGATTCATCAATAAGGATTTCAGGAAATAAAGAGGATTTGGGCATGGGTGTGGACAATTGCACCAATTTATAGCCTTACATACCTGGATTGATGATCCCTTGGCTTTCCTTGAAGAGTCCAAGAAGATTTGAAGAGGTTGAAGAAGAACCCTAACTTTTTTTTTGAGAGAAAATCTAATCTAAGCATGTTTGAAGAGAGTAAGGATTTAGGCTAGGTTAATCATTTTAATGTGACCTTAAGGAAGCCCAAAATGACATCATTTAGGAGTTAGAAGCATAGGAGTTTACCAAAATGATCCAAAACTATCGAAATAAAACCTGTGACAGGCACTTACTATGACCAACAGTACGGGTCATAGGTTGATTGTACGACTCGTACTGAGAGTCGTACAATGCCTGTTGCAGCTTTACTAAGTCGCTCAGAACTTTTTACACCGAACTCCGATTGGTGCAATGTTGAATGTGTTTAAAAATAAAAATCAAAGGGCTTTAATTTGGTATTCTGAATCACCCAAAAACATTTTGTAACATAGAAGCTATGATCGGTTGAAGGTGACCCTTATATGAACTAATACGAAAAATCCAATCGATAAGAAGGCCCTCAACTCAACTTCATGCTTGAGGTTTATTATGACCTTAACTTGCATCTAATGCACTTCTTATACTTAGAAACTGATCTTAACACCTTGTTTCCATTAATTCATCAGGCTCGGGTCTACCCATATACCTAAAATGGTTCCAAACTTAGCCAAAAGTCTGAGGCATTATAATATATCAACTCACAACTTAATCAATGATTCACGCCATCATATTACGACTCGTACCACGAGTCGCACCACCAACCTACAACTCATGGTCTCCTCCAGTGATTAATGAGTCCATTTTCCCCAAATCTCTGAATATTTCCACAACTCGTACCACGACCCATAACTTCATCCTATGAGTTGAACTATTATTACTATAATCATTCACCTAATAACTCCAAAGACTTGCTACAACTTCTAGAAACGGGTCTTACCCAAGTATTACGGGTCGTAGTGGGGACTTGTGGTAGGGAAACAACTTATCTGATCTAGACCACGGGTCTTCCTATGACCCGTACTACCAGCCTACGACTCGTAGGTTGAATCATACATAAATAATTTTTTTTAAAAACTTTTCCTGCTAATCACACTTCAAATCTCAGGTCTTGACTTAGGAACTTTCGGGGTATTACAATATCTCTCCCTTGGGAACATTCGTCCTCGAATGTGGGTTAAACATACTAGAAGGATGGGAAATGAAACTGCAATCCCATATACCCAACATCTGAAGCTGAAAGCTAACGGAGTGACTGACTCCGGACTTATACATATGACTGAACTAATTTCATGAATCATACATACATGTTAAACATGAAAGGAACTGAGAGACATGAACTGGACATGAAACTAAATAGAGTATTAAGGAGAATATTGATACCTCAAGCTGGAACTGACCTTGAAGGAAAAAGATATGGGCTCTTAGCCATTATATCTAGTTAGGCATCCCACCTAGTTCCCTCAATAAGATGATTTCTCAACACAACCTTCACCGAGGCTACTTTCTTATTTCTCAACATACGAACCTGATAATCAAGGACCTCGACTGGTACTTCCTCATAGGTAAGGTTGTTCTTCACCCCTAATGCCCTCTATCGGAACCACTAAAGATGGACCTCTGATGCATTTCTTCAACAAGAACACATGAAACACCGAATGCACTAAAGCTATCTCCGCTGGTAGCTCCAACTCATAGGTAACCTTGCCAACACGTCTCTCACAACCTTATATGGCCACAACATACTGGGGACTAAGTTTCCCCTTCTTTCTGAACCTCAAAGAATCATGAAATCTCCACTTGCCTCAAAATGAAGCTCAAGCATCAAATTACGAATTTGGCCTTCTGTAACCCTTCTGAATGATCAAAATATGGTCAAATATGTATTCTACATATGAAAATAAAATCACGGACACCCATATTTATATACCTCAATTCGAGGTTCAAAAGTCAATTAAAAAAACAACCCCGAGCCTACAAGGACAAAACTGGAATTTTATTTAAAAATCATGTATTCCATAACATAAAGAACTAAATATGAAATTTCATCCAAAACGGATATCAAATCGACTTTGCATTCATAAAAATATGATTTCTTAACTTTAGACTCAAATCTCCAAGTTCCCTCCAATAAATTCACGGATAAAAATGAAAACTAACTATAGAAATCAAGGAGAAATACCAAATTAAGGATTAGATACTTACCTCCTTGATAAATAGAGAAGAATTCCACAAAAATCACTCAATTACAAACTCCAGAACTCCAAATATACTCAAAATACCAAATAAACATAGTCTATGCAAAAATACACTATTCAGATATTTATATAGGGCTCCACCAGCACGGAACCAGCAACTTTAATTTCTGCTAAAATGGTCATAAATTCATCATACGAGTAAAAATGCGAAGACACTTTTTACTACAATTCCTATATAATAATAAGGACCTACTCGTCCAATCAAAAATCCATTTGGTGCTCGTTTGCCCAGTCAGACATCATTTTTGCTCGTTTAAAATTTATTTCATATTTTGCAATAAAACCCGGTCTTGACTTATCGAAATTCCACCAAAATTTTCCAATAACCCTTATAATTAATGTTAATATTTTTGAAAGTCTCGAAATAATTTTTTGATCTCAAAAACTAAAAACAAATCTTTGAATTGCCACATTTTATTCTTAAAATCATGCTAAAAACACAAAACGTTCTAATCCACCCGAAATTCATCCGGTATCCTCCGGTCACAAACCAAATATGCAATTCAATCATAAAACACATTCCGGACCTGTTGGAATCATCAAATCACTGATATGAGGCTGTTTTGATCGAAAGTTGATTGTGGTCATACTTAGCTTCCTTAAAGCTCATAAATCTAACCAAAGGTTCAAATCATTCCCTAACACCTCAGGATCTAGGAAAAATACCCAAATATGTCATAAATCACCATCCAGAACTAACAGAAATATCATAACCCAAATTCGCACTCGTTAACTTGAAATGTTGACTTTGGTCAAACCTCTCAAACTTCAAACCTTCCAAAAATCAAAAATCTTATCCAATCTTCATTGGATCATCTTGGAAATTGTGTCATCCATCTCCGCAAGTCATAAATAAGAAAATGAGGATACAAAAAGGTTCAACCCAGGGAAATGGATCAACATTCACAAAATGGCCATGGGGGTTGTTACACTTCCAAGCTTGGCTAATACTGTGCTTCCCGAACTCTACATACCCGAAATCTATGGCAGGGATAGGGAGTTATCCTGAATGTACAAATTTAACCATCATTTCCATCATGGGGCAACAATCATAGGGCTTAGAGTAGGGAAATTATGAGCATGAATGATTCACGAAATCTAAGTTGGGCATATACTTTATATAAAATGATCTTATGAGCTGATAAGGCAAATCTTAAGGACTGATTCCATAGAGCTGAGCTTGCTGAGAGACATGAGTTTACATACACAACGAGGGTCATGACATGAAGATGAGATTTATGGAATCATGGAAGAAGACTGGAATCACCATCTGAAGTAGTTACTTCTCATTCTATGAATCTGAATATGAATACACGTAAGGAGTACTGGCAACTTAGACATGGACATAAAATGTTCACATTTGACATGAGTAGAATATTGCATAGACAGAAGTACAAAAGGACACCTGAATAAGTGTGGATCGATCTCCTATAGTTACTAATCCTGGACTTTCACACTTGAAACTCAAGGCTTGACTTGGTCCTTCACCTTATAATCCCCCCCTTATCTTAAAGGTCATCATTCTGAGGATTGGATCCCCTTATTAAGGCTACGCTAAAAACAATATCTCTTAACTTCCCATTCGCCTCTAAGGCTATCACGGAAGACTTCATTCCTCTCCTGTCGTACTCTGAACTCTTGGTTCCTTACTTTATGTTCATGAATTCTTCTTCCTTAGCTTCTCTAAACTCCTGCAGGGAGAATAATTCGAGACCTCCTCTTATTCCACTGACTGGCGTTATGCTATGGAGTACGTGAATGCATGAGATAGAAGGATAGTAAGATATTTTGTCGCACGACATAAATCATTAAATAAGGAAAATTTCCTAAAATGTTTTGTATTCCCTTCATCATAAGTGTGGCACGCTTCACACACATTAAAAGACTCTACTTAATGCAGCTTTCGGACACCCTAGGACACTTCAAAACCTAATGCTATGATACCAAGCTTGTCACAAATCGGACATAGGCCCGGTTCGAGACACGGAAAAAAGAACCCTGAGAGTCTTCAAGTTGACCCATGGCATGAAAATGACATCTATATTCAACATAATCAAATGGAAGTCAAACATATATAAATAAGAGGAAGTCTAATAATAGCATAACATTTGAAACAGACACGAAGCTGATTACAATCTATGTCTGAAAAGCCTCTATTTATGATGTGTTGATGGGACAAAATCCTAACTAACTCTCTAAGTCTGAATAGTATGTGAAACTTGTAAATAAGGGTCAATTTTTAATTGACATATCTACAAATTTATAATAATTCAGAAGTCTCATAACCTATCAAATAAAAGTTATTTGAGTCTAGTTTACAGTGAAAAGAATCGACCGTCAATCGAAGTTTGGGGTAAAAAGTTATGCTCGTTTAAAGACAGCACTATTGGCTGAAAAAGTGCCCATGCGCGCGGGCACCCAAAACAGGCAGGCAAGAGGCGCATGCACATGCGTGAGGGCACATCGCACGGGCCCCAATGCAAGCACCGCCCAATCCATCTAGATGAAGCAATTTTGAGCTAAAAAGCTCATTTATACTCCCTTTCACCTCATTTTTTATTCAAAATTCAAAGAATGGAAAGACCTATCCGGCACGCCCTGCCTTGGGAGGCATGACTGGCACCTGGTGCCCTACAAGGACCTGGACTGCTGGACTAGCTGAGCCTAAGCACTTCGGGTGCCAGGCTGGCTCTAACTCTGGATTCAAGAAAACGACGGGCTATATAACGGCTGTAAATACAGCCTCCGGCCAACAAGGCCTATAGCCACCTATAAGCAAAAAACAGTTAACCAGAACAACAGTAGTATAAAGGAACCTATGCGGGCTGACAAGGCCACCATGCTATCTAGTTACTTCTGAATCAAGAAAATAGATGGTAAACTTCTACGTGACCGACAAGGTCACCACTACCAACTGAATGATGCCCCACACGGCCATCATAAACAAATTAAAACATACACACAGCCTCACACGACCGGTACAACTAACCACAGGGAATATACAATCTGCAAGCCTCTAAGAATATTGATAATATGGTTGGGAAAGTGCCCCGTCCGACCCATACTGTACAACAAAATAAAAGGGATAAACCTCTAGCTATCTAGCTCCGGATGACTGGAGCTAATGACTCTGCGTGCTGGCTAGAATCACGAGGGATCGGCTCCTCGTCTATGAGTACCTGTAGACAAGTAATGTAGCGCCCCAAACAGGCGTCAGTACCGCTGGTACTGAGTATGAAAAGCAACAATTGGAAAATAACTAAAGACAAGCAATATAACTGATAGAACTAAAATAGAAAGAAATAGACGTAAGTGACTGAAGTATGAGTTTAAGACTGTCCTCAACTATGTGAAAGGAGTTGGAGTCATACATGGAAATGTAGCATTCTACTGTCAATCTATTCATATCTAATGTAACATGGCATAATATAACATAGCACACATAAACCTTACGTGGCCCCTATAAGCCAGAAGGTACAACCAACACACAATCTATACCCCTACCCCGGTCATCCCATCTCCCCTAGTAACTATAAGCATCCTGCCGGTCCCCTGGCTATGCACTTGGGCCCGCTGAGCCACTGACTATAATTGTACCTGAGTCCGGAGGACTCCTGAATCAACACCTTGGGCGTACCCACTCGACAGGGGTGTATAAAAGCCGACCAAGGCAAAATATGGGGAAACTGGCATCCCATCTTCGTCCCCTAGGGGACGACATGCCACTCCATAGAGCGATGTATCCTCGCCCTATGGCGGACGAGTCGATACAGCTATTAACCCTGGGGCGGTCATGAATGCTAGGTAATCCAGGCCAAAATAATACAATCAAGTCTCAACTAGTAATACTAACTGCGTATACTACATGTTGAATCTAGTGATAATAATGTGTATGTATATAATACATGTTAAAACTAATGATAATAATATGTATATATATATTACATGCTGAAACTGATAATGGTATATATATAATTTTTGTCATACTGTGTTGAATCTGATATTGAAACAAAATATAATATTTCTGCTAAGAATCATGTTGAATAACTGAGTTTCACAGTAAACATGGCTTACTATTTCCAACATGCTTTCTAAAACTCATATTAACCTACTATTCTATTTCTGGAATAATTTTGGGAACTTATATTGCTTTACTAAGTTTCGGCTGAACATGATAATATCTTGACATATTTTATTAAATTACATACTGGACATGCTGTACTATTTTTGAAACTTCCTACTTGAATTTATATCGTGCTAGTAAGTTTCATGCTACACATAACATGATGGTTCTAACATTATACTAAACTTCATACTGAACATAACATGCCGCTTCTGAAACATTCTACTGGCACTTGAACTATTTAACTATACCGGAACTACTCGCATGCCAAAGAAACTGGCTTTACATACCTTGTCCGTTAACTTTCTAAGTATATGGCGTAACTCGACTAATTTTCAACTATTTCTTCCAACTTCATTAATATTCATAGCAATTAGAGCTAAATTCATCGATATTTTGGAAGAAAATACAACTTTGAATATATATATAGCCCTAACTTTGACTTATCGAAAAATAACTGGGAACTCTCTATTTCTCGGAAGTCCAAAAGGGAGAAACTCACTTTAGGGCTAGGAGTATATTAACACTAATTTGGAGTAATTCCACTTAGCTTAGCTCGGTATGATGATAGTTTGCCGGCTGAATTTCGCGAAACTAACTTCACAGGAATGTTCTCTGCAGCTTTATACTTTGGTATCCACAGTTAATTTGAGTTTGGACTGCGCTTGACGGCGTAATCAGATGAATTTTTATATTGCAACCTCGTTCCTCTCTGTTCTCTGTTCGTTTCTGGAATTTAAAAGTGGAGAAATGAATTTTAAAACAAAGTGGAGCCTTATATAGTTGGGCCTGGACACCCCCCCCTCCGTGGTACATTGGCCATCGCGGAGGGGCTGCCTCCGTGACACACTGCCATCACGGAGGGGGTCTGCCCGGCCTCCTCCTGCGATGGTTCGATGCGACGCTCGTCCGGTCTTTCCCTGGGCCTTTTTATAGCATGTATGGCATTCTAAAACTCTTGACCAACATGTGAGTAGGCCATTTACATATCAAGAATTTACGGGGTGTAACATCCTCCCCCCCTTAAGAACATTCGTCCTCGAATATAAGCTTCTATTTACAAAAATTTCAACTTACTTGATTTATTTCTAGGAAAATTTCGGTAGAGTTTCCTCTGTAATATGGACTATCTCAAAGAAAACCTGAAACTCAGAAAAGTCCAATACAAACACTTCACGTAATGCTATAACATTCATTTCATTAAACTAAAGTCAACATCTCACTTTTGCACGTAAATATAAGGCAACAGTAATAACAACATACCTCTAGCTGACTAGGTCTGAAATAACTAAGGATATCTAACTTTCATATCTTCCTTTACTTCCCAAGTCATTTCCTCCCGGTTCCTATTATGCCATAATACTTTAACAGAAGCAATATCCTTAGTTCTTAACCTGCGAATCTGCCTGTCCAGTATGGCTACTGGAACCTCTTCATAAGCCAGCTCCTCCGTAACCTGGACATCCTGAACTGGGACAACTCTGGAGAGGTCTCCTATATACTTCCTCATCATAGACACGTGGAAACTGGATGAACATGCTCTAAATCTGGAGGCAAGTTCAACTCATATGCTACTTGGCCTATCCTTCGATGGACCTGATAAGGCCCAATAAACCTCGGGCTGAGCTTGCCTTTCTTGCTGAATCTCATCACCCCTTTCATTGGAGAAACTTTCAAAAACACCCAGTCATTCACATTAAATTCCAGGTTTCTGCGCCGCACATCAGCATATGATTTTTGGTGGCTCTAAGCAGTCAGTAGGCATTCTCTGATAAGCTTTCTTCTGACTGATGAATAATATCTGGCCCAATCAGCGCTGACTCTCCTCATTCAAACCAGCCAACCGGCGATTTGCATTTTCGCCCAAACAAAGCCTCATAGGGCGCCATCTGGATAGCTGAGTGGTAACTATTGTTATAAGAAAACTCAATAAGTGGTAAGTTCTCATCCTAGCTACCTCCAAAGTCTAACACACATGCTCGTAGCATATCCTCGAGCATTTGAATGGTGCGCTCTGCCTGCCCATCTGTCTGAGGGTGGAATGCCATGCTCAGATTAATCTGTGTTCCCATGCCTCTATGAAATGATCGCCAAAATTTAGCTGTGAATTGCGCCCTTCTGTTAGAGATGATGGATACTGGAAGATTGTGTAGTCTGACTATTTCTCTGATATACAAGTCAGCATAATCTTCAGTAGAGAAAGTAGCTCTTACTGGCAGAGGCTAATTTGGTCAGTCTGTCAAAAATTACCCAAATCGAGTCATTTCTGTGTCTGGTACGGGATAATCCTGCTACAAAATCCATATTTGCTGCTTCCCACATCGAAAGAGGCACAACTATGTCTTGAGTTAATCCGCTTGGTTTCTAGTGTTCTGCTTTCACTTGCTGGCAGTTAGGACACTGGGCTATGAATTCTGCTATTTCCCTCTTCATACCTGGCCAACAGTAGATTTCTTTAATATCATGGTACATTTTCTTCGCGCCTGGGTGGAGAGAATAGTGAGCGTAATGTGCCTCGCTCATAATCGGTTGGCGAAGCCCTGAAATATCTGGAACACAAAGGAGGCCTTTACATCTATTCTGGGAAGCTGATACTTATTCTTGACTGTAAGCTTATTCAACTACCGGTAGTCTATACACATGCTGAGTGAGCCATCCTTCTTTCTCACAAATAGAACTGGCGCACCCCAAGGTGAAGTACTCGGCCTGATAAAGCCCTTATCTAATAGATCTTTCAAATGCTGCTTTAATTATCTTAGTTCAGCAGGAGCCATACGATACGGAGGAATAGATATGGGCTGAGTTCTCGGTAGTAAATCAATTGCAAAATCTATTTCCCTTTCTGGGGGAATACCAGGTAACTCATCTAGAAATACATCTGGGAATTCATTCACCACTGGAACAGACTGGAGAGTCGGAGGCTCTACTCAAACATCCTGAACTCTGACGATGTGGTAAATCCAACCCTTAGCTATCAACTTTCTCGCCTGAAGATAGGAAATAAACCTACCTTTTGGCATAATTGTACTGCCCTTCCACTTTCGTACTGCCTCCCCTGGAAAGTGGAATCGGTCTGTCTTGGTCCAGCACTCTACATTTTCATAGCACAGAGCCAAACAATCCATACCCATAATGGCGTCGAAACCAACCATTTCTAATTCTACCAGATCTACTGTAGTCTGACGATCAGCAACCTGTACTATACACCCTTGATAGACCCTTTTGGCTATAATGGTCACCGACGGGTGTAGATACTGAAAAGGGATGCTTAAGCAACTCTGGTGCGACACTAAACTTTCGAGACACAAATGGAGTAACATAGGATAAAGTAGATCCTGGATTAATCAATACATAAGCAGGGTATGAGCAGATAGTCATCATACCTGTAACAACATCAGGTGACGCTTCTGAAACCTACCTCCTTAGTAAGGCATATGTGCGACTTGGACCCGAACCTACACTGGAGGCCCCTGATCTGCCCCGGCCTCTTCCTGATAAAACTGAGGGCTTGCACCCTACCGAGGATACTGAAGCTCGTTATCCTGCGGATGCCCTATCCTGCCTATCCTGGTCTTCCTGACCTCTGGCTGGACAATCTCTCATCAGATGACCCTCTTGGCCACAAATATAACATCCGGTGGAGCCATACCTGCATGCTCCGGAATGGCGTCGACTGCATATAGGGCAAACTGGTAAGGTATACCTACTTTGCTCCGCCCTTCTCTGTAGTGGTGAATCTGCAGTCTGCGAGCCTCTGCCGGTCTCTGACTGCCCTATGCGGCTAAATCTGCCCCTCTACGACTGTGGTGGAGACGGGGTCTTGGCGGCCTATCTAACAATCGTGGCCTAGGTCCTCCCCGAGCCTCCCTCTATAACTCAAATGGCCAATCACTGTGGTGCCGTTCCTGACTGGTCCTCCTGATCTCCCGTTGCCGCTGCCTGATGCCCTCAATATTCTGGGAGAATGCCTGAACTCGGGCAATATCCATGTCCTCTCGCAGTGTAGCCGTAATACAAGTCTCAACATATTATGGATTCAATCCCACGATTACCGGTGTACTCTGGATGCCATGGTATCAACAAAGGCTGGTGAATACCGGGCCAAAGAATCAAACTGCAAGGCGTATTCTCGAACACTCATGGCCCCCTACTCTAAATGTAAAAACTGGTCCACCGGGGCCTGTCGAATATCCCGTGGAAAATAGTGATGCAGAAAAGCTCCTAAGAAGCTTGACCAGGTCGGAGGGGAAACATTTCTCCCTCTTGACCTTTCCCAGCTTTCATACCACAACACGGCGATATCACGTAATCGAAATGCTGCCAACTCAACTGATTCTGTAGGCATGGCATGCATAACCCTGAAAATTCTCTACATCTAATCTAGAAAATCCTGAGGGTCCTTTGTCCATTCTTTACCTGTAAACTGTGGGGGATTTAGAGCAAAAAAATTCCTAGACACTCGAACTACCGGGTCCTCCTGACGACTCTACAATTGTAGACAGCATCGGCTGACGCTGAGAAGCAATCATTTGTGCTAACATGACTACCGCACTCCTGACCTCGTGGTCGGAAGGTATCGGTATAGAGACTGCTGGAGGTGGCGTCGCCCCAAGTGGCTCCTGATGTAGTGGAGACTGCTGAGAAGGTTGGGACGATGCCTCCGTATTTCCCTCTGATCGGGCTATTTCTAAACGAGGGTGAGGCATCCTGCTGGTGCCTTCCACTGCTGCAATGTCCAATCTCCTACCTGTAAAAGGATGTCGCTGGTCTGACATTATCTGTAACCAAAGAATATAGTAAGCTCTAGGGACTCAACCCTATACTGTCCCGCTCTACAGCACGATTGAATAAGAATAAAAAGCAACCATCCTATAATGCCTTGCAGCCTCCTGCCTATAGTATGTGGTGCACAACACATCCATAGGCAAGACTCTACTTAGCACGGCTTGCAGACTCCCTGGGATACGGCCTTCTCTGATACCAAGTTTGTCACGCCCCGCTTTGAGAGGCATCACTGGCACCTGGTGCCCTATTGCTGGACTAGCTGAGCCTAAGCACTTCTGGTATCAGGATGGATCTGTTCGGTCTGTTTCGCAACTACACGCAAGTGCACGTGGTCGAACAAGTAGTAAAATTGCTAAAGTAAGCTAAGTATCGATCCCAAAGGGACTGAATCAAGGTAGTAATCGAATTAAGTGTTAATGAACTCTAACTCTAAAAACATGCAGACAACAATTTAAAGAAGATTTTGAGAGTTGGTTTCCTAATTTATACTAATCTAAAACAAAATTATACAGTGAGTCTGAACTTTAGTAGTGAGCAGGCTGAGGCTAAAACGAACATGCAGGGAAGTAATTTATCAATACAATTCGGTTAATCTTTCCTTCGGTTGCTAGTCATGAATTATTGCCTATGGAGAGAAACTTACGTATTCTACCCAGCTTAAGAATCATGAACCTTCAACCTACATTTCTGTGATAAAAGAATTTCATGTTCTAGCCATACGAAACCGATTCCTTATTTGACTAATGCGACTTTCAGATATATTTCTATTCTGAAGGTAAATCAATTCTCAATTTTCCCAAACTAAGAAGAGATCATATCCTACCAATTCACAACTTTCCAATTTCTTTCCTTTTGAAGATAAAATTGGATTTTTTAGATATACATTAACATTGGCCAGACATTAATGCAGTAAGAACAAGAATTGATAGAACAACCATGGAAGAAAAGATGAAAAACCAAAATGATCAACAGTTAGATTCCACTACAAATGTTCTTAACCTCAGCAAGAAGTGAATTTAGACATTCATTTGTGGATTAAACATCATCAAATGAGTATAAATCGTACAAACAATTGAAATAAAGGAGAAAGAGTTAGAGAAGAACCCTAAGATTTTTGTCTCCTCAACTGCTTGTAACCCACGTTCTTGCTCAACTAAGTCAGAATTATCAAAAATAAACCTAAGTGTGCTATTTATACTAGTGGGAATTTTTCCCGGAATAACAAGCAACGTGTCACGGAGTGCATCGCAGAGCACCGCCTCCGTGACACGGTGCAAACGCTGACCCTTACTGGAATTTTATGTTCCAGGTAAATATAGGCAACGTGCCACGACATGTAACGCGGGGCTTGGCCAACATTCCACGGCGCTATCGTGAACCCTTACTGGAATTTGACAAAACAACTCATCCGAGGCAGACTGCCTCCGCGATGGCAGTGTGACACGGCTCCATTGAGGAGCCCCTTTATTTGCTGCTTTTCCTTGACCTTTTCCACTGCTCGCTTCCGAGTCCATTCCCAATTTTCACCAACATGCAACTTAGCTTCCTAAAATTTCATTTTTCCTGCAAAACAACACTAATCATGTTGGTTAGTATAAATTCAAATTTTAACTACAAATCACTTGAGAATGTACAAATAACGGTAGATAAACAAGATGAAATAGAGCATTTGAGCATCACTTGAGCATATAATTCTGCCCAAGATCACTTACCCCACACTTAAAACCTTGGTCATCCTCGAACAATACTCTCATATCTCATGCAATTGACACCCACATATAGCTACTTTGGCTCGACAATTCAAGCTACGGTTATACCAATTATTTAATATAGCAAATCATCAAGAAGACATGCATAGTCTCATAAACACAATGACATTCACCACATTAAAACCTCCTAGACTCAAGTATCGACTCTCAATCTCGGCAAACTCATGCAAATCAGCTGACGAAGACATCTGACACGAAATTCAATCTCTCGTCAAGCATGTGCCCTTACAACACACAAGAATTACCCCTTTTTCAATCATATGATTTCCAAAGTATTACATGTAGGGGTATATGAACACGATTTCGCTCTCTCTCCTAAAGAATTCACATGCATGATGTCATGAACCATAGGCTTGCCTCTAGTGTATTACTTCACTAATATAAGGACGCGTGATGTAAGATCACGTAGGACTTAACGGGTTTTAATGTAAGCTAAGGAACGAGTAAATAGAAGAATAACCAATAATCTCATCTTGCCTCCTTAAGCGCTTTTCGATGCATCCCACCATCATTATGGTTATTGTTTCTTCCTTCATCCTCCCATTCTTGAAGTCTTTCTTTATTTTTGTTCCCATTTCTTTAAGCGCACTCGACTTAATAACAAAGATTAGGTATACATCTTAATTTTATTTAAATTCGGCAAGTGCACCTTTGACCTTATCTTTACTTTCACCACTTCACTTTTCCTTTCTTTTTTCACACTTTTCACTCCTTGACACTGTGGGAAAATTATTTTTTCTTGAGCGCTTAAGAGTTTTGGATCATTCACGGCTAATGAAAAGAAGGGATTAAGCTCAGTTTCTACCTCTTCAATGAAAGAAGAAAAAAATAGGGTAAAGGCTCAATGGGGCTAACTAGGATGTACATTCAAGGTAGGTATGATAAGAAAAAAACTTTCGGTTTAATCAAAGAAATGCCTACATCCTTTCCTACAGTACACATCCTTCATTTCGTTTCGTACACGCACCAGGCAAGTTCTAGTCACTTCACAATAGCATGGAAGAATCGAAACCTCACCTCACACTCATTTCACATGCTCAACTCAAGACATATTCAGAGACTCCTCAATCAACTACTTACAATAATTCAATATTGAGCCTCAATCAAACCGAATCAAACTCTATAGCCTAGGTATCTCAACATGTTTCACATTTGCATGCTTTCATACGAATCACCTTTGCATCTTTAATATCATGTACAACACGCAACAAGAATTCCAAACCATGAAGTAGCAACACGTTTGGGAAACAACCAAAAGAATGAAAATAAAAGAAAGAAAAAAAAACTACTCCTATCGACTACATTTCCCTTAAGACTGTCGTCATCGATCCATCATAGGGAACAGTCACTATTTATGACTTCAGTTCAATGGCACTATTCTCGGTAGAAGCACCAAAAACAAAGGCCGAGAAACCCAATCATAAAAAATTCAATAAAAATTTAAAATATATCGATAATTTCGATAGAAAACGAAAATATTTACACAACCAGCTAACAACTCAACACAGCACACAACAACTTAACATTCATTACACATCGAATTACAATACAAAACATATGCACAAAATCACAGGGTCACAATTTTTTTCACAGGCATAACAACACAAGACAAAAAAACAAAAACCACAAAGAAACACACAACACCTAACTACTCCCACCCCACACTTAAACCGAACACTGTCCCTAGTGTTCACAAAATTCAATTTATCACAATGGTGGGTGGTGAAACTCCCTGATCAATCGAAGTATTCAACTTCTTTGTCAGGTGCCGTTGCCTCGTCCCCCATATCTGAATCGCCCCCGCTGTCCTCATCTGACTCAACATCAGAGTCATCGCGGCGTGTCTCCGCATCAGTGGGGACATCATCGTCTACAGGCTCCACAAAAGCTGGCCCCACTCGGCATAGAGCCCGGGCATTTTCTCCAAAGGGGTAATCTAGCTCGAGCTGCCATAGCTCATCTTCTGTTGTTGGCCTCCTGCCTATGCGCAACTGTAGCATCTGCATCCCGTACATGCGGGCCATATACTGATCATCCCGAGCATGGCGCTCGGCTAGTGTGAGAACTGGCCCATGAGTGGTGTCGGGTGCCTTGGTTTTGGTGACGTCCAAGGCATGCCTATCCATTTGCAGGATGTAGTCTAGGGTCTCCTTCTCGATGTCAAGGACCCTCAGAAACGGGGTCAGTAAACCACCAAACTCGTACCTGTGCCCTTGATGTAAACGGGCTCTCTTCATAGTGGAGATGATCACCGCCCCAACATTAATCTCCATCCCTTTCATCAGGGCATAAACCAAGCACACTCGATCCCGGGTGACATCTGTCATGTGCACCCCCGGGATCAGGAAGATACACACTATTTTGAGCCAAATCTTGGCTTCCCTGTTCAGTTGAGAGTAGGGTCGCATTTGATGATAGCCCCTCTCCTTGTGCCTGGTCCACTGTGCTATCGAACGGGCTCCACACAGAGTACATCTGATATCCGCATATGGTGGCATTATGTTCAGCTGCCGGAGTACATGGGCGTCTGTGTCCCGCGCCCCCAATATGGTATTCAGGTGATGGGGCTCAAAGGTGACAACCTGCCCCCTAATCTTGATGGTGTGACTGCGGAGTGTCGGGTTCCAGTTTGCACAGAACTCCCGAATCAAATGGAGATTGCACTCCTTGGGCTCTTCGAAGATGATGTTCATCCCGGCGGCGTCAATCCTGTGTATGATTCTTGGGAATTCCTATGGAAGTGTCTCCCTTGCAATGTGCTCCTCAGGGAAGTATTTGGTCTCCTTGTGCTTTGCATACCATTTTTTCCCTTCATCCATCACCCATCGGGTTCTGTATTGACGGTGTTGGCCGCGTGGAACCGCTGGTGTTGCTGGGACTGCCGTTCCCAATCTAATCCTTTTTCTCTCGGCGCCTGATGTAGATGCACCCTTTCCTTTGTCTTGCCTACTTGACATCATTCTTGTCAAATCAAACAGACAGTCCCAATGTTATTCAAGTCAAAAATTTGCTTCGATTAAGGTTGGGTTGGGTTAGGCCACCCCACACTTAATCTTTAGCCACAATGAAAACAATTCGGCAAAACAATCATTCTTTTCCAATTTTTATCAATCAACATGCCTCGTGCATTTAGATAAGTTGAGGGAATAATGACTAAGTACTACTCAGACTTCGTACAACTAATCATAATTTCACCATCGATTCCATTATATCATATATCACTTAGCCCAAAATATTTCTCAACAACAACCTATGCAATTCACCAATTTCATTTTCCCAAAAATTCTCTTGTTTATTTAGCGTATTCATCCATATTCACAACATCATTTACATCATCAAACATGCACAACCCAATTATTTTCAAGTTTTCAACCAAATTTAGTTTCTTCCTATTCAAATTCTAACCCTAGCTATCAATTTAGCAAAAATTCAATCAAATATGTATTTATCGAGTTCATATAATCATAACGATACTAAGAACATCAATCAACAATAACTTAAATGAATTCATGCTCAATTTACACTTAGGGCAAGCTTTAGTCACCTCACATGCTCTATAATTTAAAATGTCGGCAAAAATTGAGGTTAAGTTCAAGAACATACCTTTATTTCGATGAACTTGAAGAAAAGTTGAACAAAATTTGATCCTAGGTCCGTGTCACGTTGGGGGAGGGGGGATTTTAGGGAGTTTGTCGCGGAGGGGTGTGAGAAATGGGAAAAATGAGGTGTTTTCGGGGTTAAAAAGCGGATTTTTCGCGCGGGTCACCCGGCGACCCGGTGTGACCCGTCGCGAATAACACTTTAACGTGTCACGGAGCCATCGCGCAGGGGTTCTGGAATTTGTGAAAATTCCAAAACACCTTCAACGTGTCACGGAGGGTAACGTGGTGGCCCTCCTTCGTGACACGGATCCATCGCGCAGGCTCACTATTTTGCCACTTTTTAATTTTTTTTCTTCTCACCTCAATTTTTTATTTTTTTGCGATCCTTTGCATTTTTGCCCTCCGTTACACCTGAAAATCATCTCACAACAAGAAATTGGTTAGAATTTATAGGTTTCAAACACGAACACAAAATTCTTTTTTTGTTTTTATTTTTTTTATTTTTATTTTTATTTTCTTTTTCTTTTTCTTTTTAACTAATTCTACTCATCTATTAGAAGAATATCGTGTTCGGGCAACGAAGCTTACACTCATTCACATTGGTTCATCCTGCTATGCCCTGGGCCTTTTGCTCTTCTAACGTAAAAGGTGGCCGGCCATTCGTCAAGGCCCAGGAATCCGCTGGACATCTCAGCGGCGGGATTTGATACCCGCATCCGATCGAAGTTGCATTTTAGTGCTCCCCTAACATAAAGGGGAGCTTTTTCTAAGTGGGTCGCTTCGCGCAAGACATTGCTTAGGACCAACGGGTCACACGACAGGTGCACGATCTACTTTGCACTAATGCTTACACCACTGCCCATTAACCAAGAACTTGGCAGTTCGATCTTCTTGCCACAACTCCACTGCCCCGTGCGGGCTCATTCTCACTACCTCAAACGGCCCTGACCATTTGGACCGCAAATTCCCTGGAAATAGCTTAAATCTTGAATTGAAAAGCAATACTTTCTGCCCCGGCTCGAAAATACGATGCACCATATGCTTATCGTGCCACCTCTTTGTTTTCTCTATGTAGCCCTTGGCACTTTCATAAGCATGCCAACGAAACTCATCAAGTTCACTGAGTTGCATTAGCTTCTTCTTGCCCCTAGTTCTAGGTCCATATTCAATTTCCTCACGGCCCAGAAAGCTCGGTGTTCTAGCTCCACCGGCAGATGACACGCTTTTCCATAGATCAATCGGTATGGAGAAGTCCCAATTGGTGTCTTGTAAGCAGTTCTATATTCCCACAAAGCATCATCGAGTTTGCTTGACCAATCACTACATTGTGCATTCACTATTTTCTGGAGAATCTGCTTCACTTCTCTGTTCAACACCTCCACTTGCCCACTAGTTTGGGGATGATATGTTGTTGCCACCTTGTGGCGCACCCCATACTTAGCCAGCAACTTTTTGAAACATGCATTGACAAAATGAACCCCTCCATCACTGATAATGGCTCGGGGTGTCCCGAAACTGGTGAAAATGTGTTTCTTCACAAATTTTGTTACCACCTTGTTGTCATTCCTGTGGCAAGCTAGTGCTTCAACCCACTTTGATACATAATCAACGGCCACCAGGATGAAATGATTACCAAATGACGGTGGGAACGGGCCCATGAAATCAATACCCCACACATCAAAGATCTGCACTTCTAGTATATGCTGCAGTGACATCTCTTGCCTCCTACCAATTGTGCCTGTCCTTTGACATCTATCACATATTTTGACGTATGCCATCGAGTCTCTGAACAGTGTAGTCCAAAAGAAACCTGACTATAGCACTTTGTGCGCTATCCGCTTGCTTCCGTGGTGCCCTCCATACAATGAAGAGTGACAACTCCTCAAAACCTCTGCAATCTGGCTCCCCAGGATGCATCTTCTCATAACCTGATCCGGTCCCTGTTTAAACAAGTACGACTCATCCCAAATAAAATCCCTGCAATCATGCTTCAATTTTTTCTCTGCTGAGCTGTAGCCTCCGGTGGATGGACTCCACTCACTAGCAAATTCAGTATGTCAGCATACCACGGGATCTCAGCTTCCCCTATTGCCAAGAGCTGCTCATCCAGGAACTCCTCTTTGATGCCGTCCCCTTCCTTCACATGCGACCGACTTTCCAATCGCGATAGGTGATCTGCCACTTGATTCTCGCTCCCCTTTCTTTCCTTAATCTCTAGGTCAAACTCTTGCAACAACAAGATCCATCTGATTAGACTGGGCTTTGCATCCTTCTTGTTAAATAGATACCGAATCATTGCATGATCGGTATACACCACTACTCTCGAACCCACCAAATAGGACCTGAATTTATCAAACACAAACACCACTGCTAGCATCTCTTTTTCTGTGACTGTATAATTACTTTGGGTAGTGTTCAGTGTTTTGCTTGCATAATGAATAGAATGAAATATTGTATTTCTCCGCTGCCCCAATACAACTCCCATAGCCACATCTCTTGCATCACACATCAGTTCAAATGGTTGTTCCTAATCCGGAGAAATAAGGATAGGTGCTTCTATCAATTTCTACTTCAACTCCTTGAATGCTTTGACACACTCATCATCCAACTCGAACTTCACCTCTTTTTCTAGCAATCTGCATAATGGTCTAGAAATTTTGGAGAAGTTTTTGATGAACCTTTTGTAGAACCCTGCATGCCCGAGAAAACTGCGAACACCCTTCACCGACACAGGTGGTGGTAGCTTCTCAATAACTTCGATCTTAGCACGATCGACCTCCAACCCCTTGCAAGACACTTTATGGCTAAGGACTATACCCTTCTTGACTAAGAAATGACATTTCTCCCAGTTTAGTACAAGGTTGGATTCTTCACAGCGAGCTAGCACCCTGTCAAGATTCTGCAAACAAGTAGCAAACGAATTACCGAAAAATAGAAAAATCATCCATAAATACCTCGACGAAATCCTCCACCATGTCGTGAACGATAATTATCGTGCATCTCTGGAATGTGGCGGGTGCATTGCATAACCCAAATGGCATCCGCCTAAAAGCATATGTCCCATAAGGAGATGTGAAGGTAGTCTTCTCCTGATCCTCCGGTGCTATGGCTATTTGGTTATAGCAAGAGTACCCATCAAGGAAACAATAATATTCTTGTCTCGCCAATCTATCCAATATTTGATCAATGAACGGGATAGGATAGTGATCTTTCCTTGTGGCTTCATTGAGCTTTCTGTAGTCCATGCAAATCCGCCAGCCTGTGACGGTGCAAGTAGTGATCAGCTCATTCTTCTCGTTGGTGACCTCCTTTCTTTGGGACACACTGATTGGGGCTGACCCATTCGCTGTCCGAAATAGGATAGAACACACCTGTATCAAGCCACTTAATTACTTCTTTCCTAACCACGTCTTTCATTGCCGGATTCAATCTGCGCTAAGGCTGAACAGTTGGCTTTGCTCCTGTCTCCATGAAAATTCTGTGTGTGCAAAAATCTGGGTTGATACCCTGAATATCTGACATTTTCCAACCCATTGCTTTCTTTCTTCTTCTGAGGACCACCAATGCTTCCTTTTCCTATGCCTCTGTCAATTCTGCGGAGAGGATGACTGCCAAAGTATCCTCTTCCCCCAAAAAGACATATTTTAAATGGGGAGGCAATGTTTTCAATTTCACCTTTGGTGCTTCCTCAATAGATGGTTTCGGCAATGGTTCCAGGGACCTCATTAAAGGCTGAAAGTCCTGCTTCCTTGGATACCTTTGTGGTTCATTCAGCGTTTGCACCACCTCATAAGTATCTCTATCTCCGAAATGATCGGAGCTCAGCAATGCTTTTTCCAATGAATCTCAGGATTCAACAATCTGAAGAATTTCTTCTTGATAAAGCACACTGATTGTTGAAAGCTCCTCATGTATGGCCGGAAGCTTCATGGCCTTAAATACATCAAATACCTCCACTTTGTCATACGCCCGCATGGTTAGCTACCCTGTGGCTACATCAATCAAAGCTTTCCCGGTTGCTAAGAAAGGAAGTCCCAAAATAAATGGGACTTCCGCATCCGGCTCAAAATCCAACACAATAAAATCTACCAGGAAGATAAGGGAGCCCACTTGCACCAGCACGTCCTCCGCAATGCCATCTGGTCTGGCCAAAGAATGATCCACTAACTGCAAGATCACTCTAGTTGGTCTAGGACTCCCAGCCTTAACTTCTTGAATACCGATGTTGGCATCAAGTTAATGCTCGCTCCCAAATCGCATAGTCCACGAGATCGGATACTTTTCCTAATTGTGATTTGAATTGTAAAGCTCCTAGGGTCCTTGAGCTTTGTTGGCAACCTGTTCTGTATCCAAGAAGTGCACTCCTCCGTAAGCGCCACCGTAGCATACTCCGTCAATCTGCTTTTGTTCAGCACGATGTCCTTGATATATTTTGCATACTTCGGCACTCCCTGCAAAACATCAATAAGAGGTAAATTAATGTTACCTGTTTAAGCACCTCCATGAACTTTTTTAAACACGTTTCCTCCTTGTGTTTCTTTAATCTTTGAGGGAATGGGGGTGGTGGTCTTTCTTATTCAGCTTTCTTTTTCTTCCCCCTTTCATCATCGTGTTCCCTTTCTTTCTCCACTGCTCCTAACTGCTGAGGTGGTCTTTCTGGTTCCACCTCCTTGAGTTGTAAACCACTCCTTGTGGTCACTGCATTTACTTTCTTGGGATTCAGGTCAGTGTCACTCAGTAGTCCTCCTCTTGGCCTGGTGTTTTGAGCTCCAGCTAGTTGCCCAAACTGGTACTCCAATGCTTTTGTAGCTAACTGATTGTTCTTTACATCTGCCGTCAACTTCACATAGTCAGCCTGCAATTGAGCTTGGTTAGCTATCATTGTTTTAAACATTTCCTCAATGCTAGGTGGTGGTGGTGGAGGAGGTGCATTGATGCTTCTGTATTGAGTCTGATAGTTCTGCTGCCCTCCTTGATTTCTCTGTGCACCCTAATTCGAACTCTGCCCTTGATGGCTGTTACTACCACAGGAGAAATTCGGATGATTCCTCCAATTAGAGTTGTAGTTGTTGCCATACTATTGGTGATTATTTCTTTGTACATTACCAACAAAGTTTACTGCATCTGGATTTGCACCACAACACTCAGTTGAGTGTTCATTACTACCGCATACTTCACACCAAATCTGCTGAACTACATTAAATGGGGCTTGAGATTGATTTAAGCTCATGTTGTAGAAGTGGGTGTTGAGTTGATTTTGCAATGAAGCAACCTGTGCAGCGATAGCTGGAAATCCATCCACTTCCAAGACTGCTGCCGCTTTCCTTGTTCCTCCTCTAGAAGAGTCCGCATTCCACTCTGGATTTCCCTGCGAAATACGATTTAACAAAGTATACATCTCCTCATAAGTCTTTTCTAATGCTTGTCCCCCAACTGTTGAGTCTAGAAAATTTTTTTTGTGGGGTTCCAAACCCTCTATGAAAGTATGCACCTGCAAATCATTGGGCTGATGATGGTTAGGACAATCCTGTAACATGGATTTGAATCTTTCCCAAGCTTGATACAGATTCTCCCCCTCTCTTTGTTTAAAACATAGAATCTGAATTCTAAGTCTTGCTGTTTTACCAGATGGAAAGAACCGTTTCAAGAATTTCCTTGCAAGATCATCCCAAGTGGTGATGGAATTAGGTGGCTCAGCTCTCAACCACCTCTTTGCTTCTCCCAATAGTGAAAATGGGAACAATGTAAGCCTTACGTAATCAGATGATACTCCAGCGGGGATGTAAGTGTCACTTATCTCCAAAAAGTTTTGGAGATATTGTTGTGGATCCTCGTGAGGGAGACCTGTGAATTGCCCGCTGGTGTGCAACAATTGCACCATATTCTGTTTTAGCTCAAACCTCCCTCCTGGCTCGGGTTTGCGAATGCTTGATGTAACATTGTTAGCTTGTGGGATTTCCACTTCGCGAACCGACCTAGCTGCCATTTCCTCGGGCACTAATACTACCCTTACAAGTGGTGGATTCTGTTGTTGCTCCAGGATTGTTTGTCTGAGCAACTGCAGCTTTCGCTCTAGAGCTTCTCTCCTTTGAAGATGGAATTGTCTTTCTGGCTCTAAGTATGAGTTCACCAGCTCCTAGTCTCTTTCCAGTGTTCAACAGAATTCAATATCTGCAAAAGAGAAGCTAAGATCAAGTTGTCAGCACAATATAGAAATCGTAAACTAACACTTAAGAAAACAATTTTACCAATTGCCAGTCCCCGGTAACGGCGCCAAAAACTTGTTCTGTCTGTTTCGCAACTACACGCAAGTGAACGTGGTCTAACAAGTAGTAAAATGGATAAAGTAAGCCAAGTATCAATCCACAAGGACTGAACCAAGGTAGTAATCGAATTAAGTGTTAATGAACTCTAACTCTAAAAAATGCAGACAACAATTTAAAGAAGATTTTGAGAGTTGGTTTCATAATTTATACTAATCTAAAACAAAATTATAAAGTGAGTCTGAACTTTAGTAGTGAGCAAGCTGAGGCTAAAACGAACAGGCAGGGAAGTAATTTATCGATACAATTCGGCTAATCTTTCCTTCGTTTGCTAGTCAAGAATTATTGCCTATGGAGAGAAACTTTCGTATTCTACCCAACTTAAGAATCATGAACCTTCAACCTACATTTCTGTGATAAAAGAATTTCATGTTCTAGCCATACGAAACCGATTCCTTATTTGACTAATACGACTTTCAGATATATTTCTATTCTGAAGGTAAATCAATTCTCACTTTTCCCAAACTAAGAAGAGATCATATCCTACCAATTCACAACTTTCCAATTTCTTTCCTTTTCAAGATAAAATTAGATTTTTTAGATATACATTAACATTGGCCAAACATTAATGCAGCAAGAACAAGAATTGATAGAACAACCATGGAAGAAAAGATGAAAAACCAAAATGATCAACAGTTACATTCCACTACAAATGTTCTTAACCTCAGCAAGAAGTGAACTTAGACATTCATTTGTGGATTAAACATCATCAAATGAGTATAAATCATACAAACAATTGAAATAAAGGAGAAAGAGTTAGAGAAGAACCCTAAGATTTTTGTCTCCTCAACTGCTTGTAACCCACGTTCTTGCTCAACTAAGTCAGAATTATCAAAAATAAACCTAAGTGTGTTATTTATACTAGTGGGAATTTTTCCCGGAATAACAAGCAACGTGTCACAGAGTGCATCGCGGAGCACCGCCTCCGTGACACGGTGCAAACGCGGACCCTCACTGCAATTTTATGATGCAAGTAAATATAGGCAACGTGCCATGACATGTAATGCGGGGCTTGGCCAACATTTCACGGCGCTATCGAGAACCCTTACTGGAATTTGACAAAACAATTCATCTGAGGTAGACTGCCTCCGTGATGGCAGCGTGACATGGCTCCATCATGGAGCCCCTTTATTTGCTGCTTTTCCTGGACCTTTTCCACTGCTCTCTTCCGAGTCCATTCCCAATTTTCACCAACATGCAACTTAGCTTCCTAAAATTACATTTTTCCTGCAAAACAATGCTAATCATGTTGGTTAGTATAAATTCACATTTTTACTACAAATAACATGAGAATGTAGAAATAACGATAGATAAACAAGACGAAATAGAGCATTTGAGCATCACTTTGGCATACAATTCTGCCCACGATCAGGCTCGAACTCTAGATTCAAGAAAACGACGGGCTATATAACGGCTGTAATACAGCCTCCGGCCGACCAGGCCTATAGCCACCTGTAAGCAAACAACAGCTAACCAGAACAACATTAGTATGAAGGAAGCTATGCGGGCCGACAAGGCCACCATGCTGTCTACCTACTTCTGAATAAAGAAAATAGATGCTAAACTACTACTGGCCGAGAAGGTCACCATTACCAACTGAATGAGGCCCCACACGAACATCATAAACAAACTAAAACATACACATGGCCTCACACGACTGGTATAGCTAACCACAGGGAATATACAATCTGCAAGCCTCTAAGAATACTGATAATATGGTTTGGAGAGTGCCCTGACCTACCCATAATGTACAACAAAATAAAAGGGATAAACCTCTAGATATCTAGCTCCGGATGACTGGAGCTAATGACTCTGTGTGCTGGCTGGAATCACGAGGGATCGACTCCTCGTTTATGAGTACTTGCAGACAAGTAATGCAGCGCCCCAAACGGGCGTCAGTACCGCTGGTACAGAGTATGCAAAGCAACAACTGAAAGATAACTGAAGACAAGCAATATAACTAATAGAACTGAAATTGAAAGAAATAGACTGTAACTAACTGAAGTATGGGTTTAAGAGTGTCCTCAACTATGCTGAAAGGAGTAGGAGTCATACTTGGAAATGCAGCGTTCTTCTGTCGATCTATTCATATCTAACGTAACATGGCATAATATAACATAGCACACATAAACCTTACCTAGCCCCCATAAGCCAGAAGTACAACAAACACGCAATCTATACCCCTATCCCGATCATACCATCTCCCTTAGTAACTATAAGCATCCTGCCGGTCCCCTGAGTATGCACTTGGGCCCACTGAGCCCCTGACTATAACTGTACCTGAGTCCGGAGGACTCCTGAATCAACACCCTAGGCATACCCACTCGGCAAGGGTGTATAAAAGCCGACCAAGGGAAAATATGGGGAAACTAGAATCCCATCTTCGTCCCCTAGGGGACGGCATGCCACTCCGTAGAGCGATGTATCCTCTCCCTCTGGTAGACGAGTCAATACAGCTATTAACCTTGGGGTAGTCATGAATGCTAGGTGATGCCCAAAACAATATTCTCAAGTCTCAACTAGTAATACTTACTGCGTATACTACATGCTGAATCTAGTGATAATAATGTGTATGTATATAATACATGCTGAAACTAATGATAATAATATGTATATATATATTACATGCTGAAAATGATAATGGTATATATATATATATATATAATTTCTGTTATACTGTGTTGAATCTGATACTGAAACAAAATATCATATTTCTGCTGAAAATCATGCTGAATAAATAAGTTTCATGGTAAACATGGCTTATTATTTACAACATGCTTTCTAAAACTCATATTAACCTACTATTCTATTTCTGGAATATTTTACGGGAACTTATATGGCTTTACTAAGTTTCAACTGAACATGATAATATCCTGACATATTTTATTATATTACATACTGGACATGCTGTACTGTGTATGAAACTTCCTACTGGAATTTATATCATGCTAATAAGTTTCATGCTACACATAACATGATGGTTCTAAAATTATACTAAAATTCATACTAAACATAACATGCGGCTTCTGAAACATTCTACTGGCACTTGAACTATTTAGCTATACCGGAACAACTCGCTTGCCGAAGAAACTGGCTTTACATACCTTGTCCATTAACTTTCTAAGTATCTAGTGTAACTCAGCTAATTTTCAGCTATTTCTTCCAACGGCATTTATATTCATAGCAATTAGAACTAAATTCATCGATATTCTAGAAGAAAATACTTCTTTGAATATATATATAGCCCAAACTTTGACTTATCAAAAAATAGCCGAGAACTCGCTATTTCTTGGAAGTCCAGAAGGGAGAAATACTGACTTTAGGGCTAGGAGTATATTGACACTAATTTGGAGCAATTCCACTTACCTTAGTTCGGTATGAGACGGTTTGCCGGTTGAATTTCATTAAACTAACTATGTTGGAATGTTCTCTACAGCTTTATACTTCGGTATTTGAGTTAATTTGAGTTTGGACTGCGTTTGATGGCGTAATCAGATGAATTTTTATATTGAAACCTCATTCCTCTCTGTTCTATGTTCATTTCTAGAAATTAAAAGTGGAGAAATGAATTTTAAAATGAAGTGGAGCTTTATATAGTTGGGCCTGGACACTCCCCCTGCATGGCACGTTGGACATCGCGGAGGGGCTGCCTCCGTGACACGTTGCCATCGCGGAGGGGGTCTGCCCGGCATCCTCTTGCGATGGTTCGATGCGACGCTCGTCCGATCTTTCCCCGGGCCTTTTTCTAGCATGTATGACTTTCTAAAACTCTAAACCAACGTGCGAGTAGGCCATCTACATATCAAGAATTTAAGGGGTGTAACACTATCACATGGTGAAAAGATATCCCAAGCTAGGAAACTTCACTCTTGTCTCTGTTGGTCTTTGGGAAGAGATCATTGGAAGAAAGTCATGGCTTGTTGTTGTCTTATGGTTGATTATGGTGTTAGTGTTTTTAGCTGGTTCTAGGGATAGGAAAGTGTAGGAGTGTACAACTACTTTAGCTAATAACATCTCCATGAAAGGGTAAGTAATTCCCTTTTTGATTTCTTTATGTTTCTAAGGTTATAACTTTGAGAATGTTGTAGTATTGTGTTGTTATTTCTTTGTGTGTTCTTGTGGCATGTTGCTGCCCAATTTTTCCAGTAATTTGGTAAAGTGATGTTGCTGCTTGTTGTGTTTGTAAATTGGACTTGGAAGGTTCCTTAAGGAGTTAGCTTGAAAGGAAGATTTTCGGTAAAATAGAGTCGACATGCCAAGGTATGTAAAGGCATCCCTTTCGTTGTTTTTGAAGCACAAAACTACGTCATTGAAAGGATCAATATTTCAATGTTTTTATAACAATATTTAGGAATGTATGATTCTGTGTAAAGGGTTGGAAGTACGTGGAAAAAAATTGAATCGTTAAGAATGGTTGAAGCGAACAATTGTGAAGCAAAAAACGTAAATTTTATGCGATTATTGTCGTCGTTGTAAATCGAGTCTGAAGTCCCCTAAAAATGGGCACCGTGATCTGGTACTTTGAAGAATATTGTATATGTCATATTGAATATATGTTAAGATCATGTAACTTAGCGAAACTGGTAAGAAATGTTAAGACGACAACGTGTGATCGAACTTAAGCTAAAAAGATGACAGTAAGCTGATCGAGGGTAAACAAGCTTATTAAAATGACATTTTCATAATATGGTTATTCCCTCCTGTATGTTTATGTTTTAAAGTGCTTAAGTTTAAAAGGAGATTTTATGTTTCCCATCCTTAAAGAAAGTGCTGCGTAACAACTAAGCTAAGTTGATAGATGTTAACGAGGAAAGTGTGGCTAAGTTGTTTGTTATACCCCGTGAAATTCCCAACACATAGATGGTCTATTTGCGTGTTGGTTAAGAGTATTTGAAATTTATACATGCTAGAAAAAGGTCCGGGAAAAGACCGGACGAGAAAACTGTCGAACCATCGCCGGAGAAGCCGGGGCAGAGCCCCTCAGCGATGGCAACGTGTCACGGAGGTGGAGCCTCTGCGTTAACTCCGTGACACGTTGGCCCTGTCTAGGCCCAACTATATAAGCCCTCCACTTCAGTTTTAAATGTTATATTTCATATAATTTCAAGAACTCACAAAGAGAAACAGAGAGGGTGCGAGAGTACTACTAAATTATCGTCCGATTATGCCATCAAATGCGGTCCAAACTCAAATTAACTCCAGATACCGAGGTATTAAGCAGTAAGGAGAATTCCTATGGATTTAGTTTCACGAAATTCGGCCGGCAAATCATTGTGTTACCGAACTAAGGTAAGTGGAATTGCTCCAAAATAGTGTCTATATACACCTATCCCTAAAGTGAGTATTCCTCCCTTCTGGACTTTCGAGAAATAGCGAGTTTTTGATCGTATTTCGATAAGCCAAAGTTTAAGCTATAAATATATCAAAAGTAACATTTTCTTTCAGAATATTGGTGTATTTAGTTCTAATTGACATGTATATGAATGTAGTTGCGAGAAGTAGTAGAAGTACCGACGAAAATCACATCGGTCAGTCGGGTACTCAGAAACCAGGTATGTAAAGCTATTCTTACAGCAAGCCAGGAAGTACAGTCTAGAAAATAAATAGAATAAAGGCTATTAACAGATACCCAGCGTACAGGAACGATTTTAGTACGATTTCCAACAAGCATGCTAGTATATCATTACGTATCATGCGATAATCAGAATGATGGATTGTCAGATGATTTTTAGATAGTAATGTGGTATCAGCTAGTAGCTCAGCATGTTCTTACGTAATACCCAGAATGGAAGTTGTAAAAGTAGTATAATGAATTAGCAAGATTACAGACAGTATGTATTACATTTGTTGAGACTGTATCCGGTAACAGATGGCACATCTTATGTTATTGAGTTATATCCAGATATAATCAGATCAGTAATCAGATATAGAAATAGCCAGATATAGATATAGCTCCATATACAGATAAAGGCCAAGTAGTAGTTAGCCTAGTAGCCAGAAACAGTGTAAGACAAAATATAGTATCAGTTTCTTAGTACGGACTGGCCTTGTAATAAAAGAAGAGAATATGATTGGTATTTTTCATTTGAGCATGCTTGCTGTGTATGTGTTTTGCATGTTGAGACTTGTTGTGGCATGTGGGCACCCTTTAGCATCCCCACCGCCCCTGGGTTATAGCTGTGTCGATACTAAATTCAGATACCGCCACCAGCTGGGCGATGCCATCCG
Source organism: Datura wrightii (assembly GCA_035772735.1). Classification (NCBI taxonomy): domain Eukaryota; kingdom Viridiplantae; phylum Streptophyta; class Magnoliopsida; order Solanales; family Solanaceae; genus Datura; species Datura wrightii. The sequence continues at coordinate 126,522,732 of JASDFA010000016.1, forward strand.
CTTAGAGGACGATGATGGCTAACCACCATGATAATACAGTCCAGATTACCCAGCTTGCAGGGGCAGTTCAGTTTGCTCTACGCTGAGCCAGATTACCCTGTTTATAGGGACATATTACTCTGTGTGCGCTTGTGGCCGGGGGTAGTTTCAGATACAGATTTTTATAAAATTACCCTGTTGCGTTCTTGCACCCAGGGGTAGTTTCAGTCACAGATATAGCAACAGATTACCCCGTGAGCGCTTGCGCCCATAGTCAGGAGTCTTCGGACTCAGACACAGTTTATTGTCAGAGGCCAAGGCCTGAGCTACGTACCCAAGGGGGCCAGTAGGAGGAGCTCACAGTTATCAGATGAGTGGAGTGACTTGTTTTTGGTTGGTTTAGACCCGGGTAGGGGTAAATAGATTGTTCTATTGGTTGGCACCTTCCGGCTTATGGGGGTCGGTCAGGTATTGTGTGTATTTATATGTATATCTATATGTGCTATTAGATACTGATAGACAGTAGGACGACATGTCATCAGGTACACTCAGTTTAGTTACAGAATAAATACACTCTCCCCAGTTATCCTCAGCTAGATAGACTCAGGTACTTCCTGCTTGTATTTCATGTTGTTGTTGTTACCCATTTCAGTTGTATATTCTAGTTTGCTTTACATGCTCGGTACTTATGGTACTGACGCCCGTGGGGGCGCTGCATTGCTTGCCTACATCTACACACAGACGAGGAGTCGATCCCTCGTGATCCAGTCAGCAGAGTTGTCAGCTCCTATCCACCGGAGGTAGACAGTCGGAGGTTGCTCCTATTTCCTTTTTTATTATAGTTTGGGTAGGTCGGGGCCCTGTCCCGACCATTCTATTATTACTCCCTAGAGGCTTGCAGTCTGATGTTTCCCTGTGGTAGTGGAGCCGGTCGTGTGGGGCCGTGCATGCATATAATGGGTCTGGTTGATTATGTTGGCCGTGTGGGGCCATAGTCTGATAGTAGTGGTGACCTTGCCAGTCATGTAGTTATTCAGTATACTATTGTTAAGTTGCAGATAACTAGACAGCATGGTGGCCTTGTCGGCCTACATAGGTTCCCCTATATGAGATGATTCTGGTTAGCTGATGATACAGTACAAGTGGCTATAGGCCTAGTCAGCCGGAGGTTGTATTTAAAGCCGTTGTATAGCCGGTTCGTTTCTTGAAATAGAGCCAGAGTCAGGCAGAGCACCAGATGTGCTCAGGCTGGACCATTTAGCAACTCATGGTCTAGTAGGCACCAGTTGCCCGTAATGCCCCCCCCCCCAAGGTGGGCTGTGACAAACTTGGTATCAGAGCAGTTCGTGTCCCAAGGAGTCTGCTAGCCGTGCTAAGTAGAGTCTTGTCTATGGATGTGTTGTGCACCATATACTATAGGCAGGAGGCTGCGAGGCATAATAGGATGTTTACCCTTCTTTCATACTCAGTCGTGCCATAGCACAGTACAGTATTGGGTTGGTTCTTCGAAACTTACCACCCTCTTTGTCTATAGATACTATGGCAGATCAGCGACACCTTACTACAGGCAAGAGATTAGATACAGCGGCAGGCGAAGGCACCAGCAGGGTGCCACACTTATAGCCAGATTCAGCCCGGTCTGAGGGCAATACGGAGGTGTCATCTCGACCCTCCCAGCAGTCTCCGCCTCGCAAGATACCATTTGAGGCAGCACCGCCTCCCACAGCTCCTGCACCTACTTCATCTGATCAGGAGCTACATAGTATGGTGGTTATGTTGACCTAGATGCTAGCTACTCAGCGTCAGCCAGTACCACCTGTAGCAGCAGAATCTCTAGGTGGGCCAGGTAGTTCCAGGGTTACAGAATTCTTGGCATTGGGACCCCTCAGTTTACAGGGTCAGATTCAGCGGGGGACCCCCAGGATTTTCTAGACCAGATGCAGAGAATTTTTCGGGTTATGCATGTGACTCCTACAGAATCAGTTAAGCTGGTAGTGTTTCGGTTGCGGGACATAACTGTATTATGGTACGAGAGTTGGGAAAGGTCTCGAGGGAGAGATGTTGCCCCTCCGACCTGGTCCAGCTTCTCAGAGGCCTTTCTGGACCACTACTTACCCCGGGAGGTCAGGCAGGCCCGGATGGACCAGTTCTTACACTTGGAGCAGGGGGCCAGGAGCGTCCGTGAGTATTCTTTACAGTTCGACTCCTTAGCCCGCTATGCTCCAACATTTGTGGACACTATGTCATCCAGAGTCCATCGTTTTATTATGGGCCTGAATTCAAATTACATAGAGACATGCATGACGGCTACCTTGAGAGAGGACATGGACATAGCCAGGGTACATGCCATCACACAGACAATTGTGGGCCTGAGACAGCGGCAGCGGGGCGATAGGCAGGCGACTTCAGAGTAGCGCCGTAGAAATATACCCGCTGAGATTCAGGGGGAAACCCCTAGGGGGCCGAGAACACGGTTTTCAGATAGGCCACCCAGACCTTTACCACCGGTACAGCAGTAGAGAGACAGATTTGTTCGGCGGAGTCAGTTAGAGTCCGGTAGCAGTTTACGGACAGTAGCATCACCTCAGCAGCGAAGGGTAGAACAAAGTAGATTTGCACCTACCCCTTGTCCTATATGACACCGACCCCATTCTGGAGCATGCATGCAAGGCTTCTCAAGGGTGTTATAACTGCGGACAAAAAGGACATTTAATGAGAGATTGTCAGGCCAGAGGACAGGGTAGCCGAGATAGTCTGGATAGAACATCAGCGGGGCCACGAGCTCCAGCAGCCTCAGCAGGGCGTAGACCCTCATGTTCACCAAATAGGGGCCGAGGTAGATCAGGAGCCTCTGGCTCAGGTGCAGGCCCCAGCCGTACCTATGCATTACCAAGGAGGCAGGATTTAGAGGCATCTCCTGACGTGGTGACAAGTATATTGGTTATCTGCTCATACCCTGTTTATATATTGATTGATCCAGGGTCTACCTTGTCATATATTACACCATTTGTGGCCCAAAAGTTGGGTATCGAACCAGAATTGCTTCAGCAGCCCTTTTCAATGCTTAAACTGGTTGGTGACTCGATTACAGCTAAAAGAATTTGCCGGGGATGTACGGTAGAGGTTGTTGATCGCCAGACCACAGTAGACTTGATAGAACTTGAGATGGTCGACTTCGATGCCATTATGGGTATGGACTGGTTAGTTCCATGCTATGCCAACCTAGAATGCTAGACCAAGACGGTCCAATTTCACTTTTCGGGGGAAGCAGTGCGAGAATGGAAAGGGAGCACAGCTACGCCAAAAGGTAGGTTTATTTCCTACCTTCAGGCGAGAAAATCAATAGCAAAGGGATGTATTTATCACATAGTTAGATTCCAGGACATTCGGGTGGCACCTCCGACTCTTCAGTCTGTTCTAGTGGTCAATGAATTCCCTGACGTATTTCCAGATGAGTTTCCTGGTATCCCTCTTGAAAGGGAGATAGATTTTGCAAGGGGACGCAACCTATATCCATTCCCCCGTATCGCATGGCACCAGCTGAGCTTAGAGAGTTGAAAGAGCAGTTAAAAGATTTGCTCGACAAAGGCTTTATCAGGCCTAGTACTTCCCAGTGGGGTGCGCCAGTTCTGTTTGTAAGAAAGAAAGATGGCTCACTCCGTATGTGTATAGACTACCGGCAGTTGAATAAGGTAATGGTTAAAGACAAATACCCACTCCGTAGAATAGATGATTTGTTTGACAAGTTGCAGGGGGCCAGATGTTTCTCTAAGATAGATCTGAGGTCCGGATACCACCAGGTCCGAGTTCGTGAGAGGGACATTCCAAAGACTTCTTTCAGGACCAGATATGGTCACTTTGAATTTCTAGTCATGTCTTTTAGGCTGACGAATGCTCCAACAGTGTTTATGGACCTGATGAATAGCATATTCATACCGTATTTGGATCTGTTCGTGATAGTATTTATCGATGATATTCTAGTATATTCCCATTCTGAGGCAGATCACCAGAACCATTTACGAACAGTACTCCAGATCCTTAGAGACCGTCAGCTGTACACCAAGTTCTCTAAGTGTGAGTTCTGGCTAAACTCAGCTGCCTTTTTGGGGCATATCGTGTCGGATGCTGGTATACAGGTGGACACACAGAAAATAGAGGCGGTCAAGACATGGCCCAAACCTACCACTCCGACCGAGGTTCGCAGTTTCCTGGGTTTAGCAGGCTAGTACCGGAGATTTGTTGAAGGATTCTCCACTATAGCAGCACCTCTGACAAAGCTGACACAGAAAGAAGCAAAATTTCAGTGGACGAAGGCGTGTGAGCAGAGTTTTCAAGAATTGAAAGACAGATTGACCTCCGCCCCAGTACTAACATTGCTAGAGGGAACATATGGGTATGCGGTGTATTGCGACGCTTCAGGCATTGGACTAGGTTGTGTGCTGATGCAACATGGAAAGGTAATTGCTTATGCTTCCAGACAGCTGAGGAAGCAGGAAAAGAACTATCCGACCCATGACCTGGAACTGGCCGCAGTGATCCACGCTCTGAAAATCTGGAGGCATTATCTGTATGGCGTTCATGTAGACATTTTTACAGATCATAAAAGCCTGCAGTACATTTTCACACAGAGGGAGTTAAATCTGCGGCAGCGTCGTTGGTTAGAATTGCTGAAAGATTATGATGTAAATATTCTCTACCACCCAGGGAGAGCCAATGTAGTAGCAGATGCCCTCAACCGTAAGTCGATGGGGAGTTTAGCGTATTTGCGACCCGAGAAGCGGGAGTTGACCAAGGAAATTCATCAGCTAGCTGGTTTAGCCGTTCGAGTAGCAAAAATAGCAAATAACAGAGCGGTGATTCAGAACTCTGCTGTGTCATCATTAGTTACAGAAGTAAAGGAATGGCAGTACGAGGACCCTGACTTAATCCAGCTCAGAGATAGGGTTCAGAAAGGTAAGGAGCCAGATTTCCAAGTGACTGAGGATGAAGTGCTGCGCTGTAAGGGCTGCCTATGTGTCCCGAATGTTTGAGGGCTCCGCCAGCAGATTATGAGTGAGGTACATTACGCTCGCTCTTCCCTCCATCCAGGAGCAATGAAAATGTACCATGACATCAGAGACATCTACTGGTGGCCAGGTATGACAGCTGAAATTGCTGAATTTGTATCTAGATGTCCTAACTGCCAGCAGGTGAAAGTAGAACACTAGTAACCGGGCGGTCTGACGCAGGATATAGCCATGCCTTTGAGCAAATGGGAAGCGATAAATATGGATTTTGTAACAGGGTTACCCCGTACCAGAAATAGACATGATTCTATTGGGGTAATAATTGACAAGCTGACAAAATCAGCTCATTTCCTGCCAGTGAAAGCTACCTTCTCGGCCGAGGATTACGCCGAATTATATATCAAAGAAATAGTTAGATTACATGGAGTGCCGGTATCTATTATTTCAGAAAGGGGAGCACAGTTTACAGCTAGATTTTGGAAGTCGTTCCAGAGAGGCCTGGGGACACAGATTAACTTAAGTACAACATTTCATCCTCAGACAGATGGGCAAGCAGAACGAACTATCCAAACGCTCGAAGATATTCTACGAGCGTGTGTACTAGATTTTGGGAGTAGCGGGGAGAGCATCTGCCATTGATTGAATTTTCCTATAATAACAGTTATCATTCATCTATCCAGATGGTGCCCTTTGAAGCCTTGTATGGGCGAAAATGCAGATCGCCAGTTGGCTGGTTTGAAGTGGGGGAGACGGTGCTGATTGGGCCGGATATTATTCGTCGGTCAGAAGAGGTAGTGAAGCTTATTAGGGAACGCCTACTAACCGCTCAGAGCCGCCAGAAGTCTTACGCGGATATGCGGCACATAAATTTAGAATTTTTACGGTGGATGACTGGGTATATTTGAAAGTGTCTCCGATGAAAGGGGTGATGAGATTTGGCAAGAAAGGCAAGCTTAGCCCAAGGTTCATTAGGCCATATCAGATTCGGCGAAGAATAGGCCGAGTTGCATACAAATTGAACTTGCCTCCAGAATTAGCGTTTGTTCACCCAGTATTCCATGTATCTATGTTGAGGAAGTTCGTAGGAGACCCTTCCACAGTTGTTCCAATTCAGGATGTCCAGGTCACAAAAGAGTTAGCATATGAAGAGGTTCCAGTAGCTATACTAGACAGACAGATCCGTAGACTGAGAATGAAAGATGTTGCTTCAGTCAAGGTATTGTGGCATAACAGGAACCGAGAAGAGATGACTTGGGAGGCAGAGAAAGATATGATGACCAGATACCCTCATTTATTTCAAGCCTAGTCAGGCGACAGATATGTTGGTATTGTCATTTTATGCAGTGCCTTATAGTATATATATAAATGAGAAGGTCTATTTTAATCTGTCATTTAAATACTATAGTATTATGTGGAGTACCTGTATTGGACTTTTCTGCATTTCAGGTTTTTGGGATAGTCCATATTACAGGGGAAACCCTGCCAAAATTTTTCTAGAAACAAGTTGGGTAAGTTGAGATGTCCTCTAAATAGAAATTTACATTTGAGGACGAATGTTCTTAAGGGGGGAGAATGTTATACCCCGTGAAATTCCCAACACATAGATGGTCTATTTGCGTGTTGGTTAAGAGTATTTGAAATTTATACATGCTAGAAAAAGGTCCGGGAAAAGACCGGACGAGAAAACTATCGAACCATCGCCGGAGAAGCCAGGGCAGAGCCCCTCCGCGATGGCAACGTGTCACGGAGGTGGAGCCTCCCCGTTTGCTCTGTGACACGTTGGCCCTGTCCAGGCCCAACTATATAAGCCCTCCACTTCGGTTTTAAATGTTATATTTCATATAATTTCCAGAACTCACAAAGAGAAACAGAGAGGGTGCGAGAGTACTACTAAATTATCGTCCAATTACGCCATCAAATGCGGTCCAAACTCAAATTAACTCCAGATACCGAGGTATTAAGCAGTAAGGAGCATTCCTATGGATTTAGTTTCATGAAATTCGGTCGGCGAATCATCGTGTTACCGAACTAAGGTAAGTGGAATTGCTCCAAATTAGTGTCTATCTACACCTATCCCTAAAGTGAGTATTCCTCCCTTCTGTACTTTCGAGAAATAGCGAGTTTTGACCGTATTTTGATAAGCCAAAGTTTAAGCTATAAATATATAAAAAGTAACATTTTCTTTCAGAATATTGGTGTATTTAGTTCTAATTGACATGTATATGATTGTAGTTGGAAGAAGAAGCAGAAGTACCGAAGAAAATCACATCGGTCAATCGGGTACTCAGAAACCAGGTATGTAAAGCTATTCTTACAGCAAGCCAGGAAGTACGATCTAGAAAATAAATAGAATAAAGCCTATTAACATATACCCAGCGTACAGGAACGATTTTAGTACGATTTCCAATAGGCATGCTAGTATATCATTACGTATCATGCGATAATCTGAATGACTGATTGTCAGATGATTTTTAGATAGTAATCTAGTATCAGCTAGTAGCTCAGCATGTTCTTACGTAATACCCAGAATGGAAGTTGTAAAAGTAGTATAATGAATTAGCAAGATTACAGACAGTATGTATTACATTTGTTGAGACTGTATCCGGTAACAGATGGCACATCTTATGTTATTGAGTTATATCCAGATATAATCAGATATGTAATCAGATATAGAAATAGCCAGATACAGATATAGCTCCATAAACAGATAAAGGCCAGGTAGCAGTTAGCCCAGCAGCCAGAAACAGTGTAAGAGAAAATATAGTATCAGTTTCTTAGTACGGACTGGCCTTGTAATAAAAGAAGAGAATATGATTAGTATTTTTCATTTGAGCATGCTTGCTGTGTATGTGTTTTGCATGTTGAGACTTGTTGTGGCATGTGGGCACCCTTTAGCATCCCCACCGCCCCTGGGTTATAGCTGTGTCGATACCAAATTCAGATACCGCCACCAGCTGGGCGATGCCATCCGCCTAGAGGATGATGATGGCCAACCACCATGATAATACAGTCCAGATTACCTTGCTTGTAGGGGCAGTTCAGTTTGCTCTGCGCTGAGCCAGATTACCCTGTTTACAGGGACAGATTACTCTGTGTGCGCTTGTGGCTAGGGGCAGTTTCAGATACAGATTTTTATAAAATTACCCTGTTGCGTTCTTGCACCCAGGGGTAGTATCAGTCACAGATACAACAATAGATTACCCCGTGAGCGCTTGCACCCAGAGGTAGGAGTTTTCGGACTCAGACACAGTTTATTGTCAAAGGCCAAGGCCTGAGCTACGTACCCAAGGGGGCCAGTAGGAGGAGCTCACAGTTATCAGATGAGTGGAGTGACTTGTTTTTGATTGGTTTAGGCCCCGGTAGGGGTAAATAGATTGTTCTGTTGGTTGGCACCTTCCGACTTATGGGGGTCGGTCAGGTATTGTGTGTATTTATATGTATATCTATATGTGCTATTAGATACTTATAGACAGTAGGACGACACGTCATCAGGTACGCTTAGTTTACTTACAGAATAAATACACTCTCCCCAGTTATCCTCAGCTAGATAGACTCAGCTACTTCCTGCTTGTATTTCACGTTATTGTTGTTACCCATTTCAGTTGTATATTGCAGTTTGCTTTACATGCTCAGTACTTATGGTACTAACGCCCGTGGGGGCGCTGCATTGCTTTCCTACATCTACACATAGACGAGGAGTCGATCCCTCGTGATCCAGTCAGCAGAGTTGTCAGCTCCTATCCACCGAAGTTAGACAGTCGGAGGTTGCTCCTATTTCCTTTTTTATTACAGTTTGGGTAGGTCAGGGCCCTGTCCCGACCATTCTATTATTACTCCCTAGAGGCTTGCAGTCTAATGTTTCCCTGTGGTAGTGGAGCCGGTCGTGTGGGGCCGGGCATGTATATATGTGTCTGGTTGATTATGTTGGCCGTGTGGGGCCATAGTTTGATAGTAGTGGTGACCTTTCCGGTCACGTAGTTATTCAGTATACTATTGTTAAGTTGCAGATAACTAGACAGCATGGTGGCCTTGCAGGCCCGCATAGGTTCCCCTATATGAGATGATTCTGGTTAGCTGATGAGACAGTACAGGTGGCTATAGGCCTAGTCGGCCGGAGGCTGTATTTACAGCTGTTATATCGCCGGTTCATTTCTTGAAATAGAGCCAGAGTCAGCCAGAGCACCAGATATGCTCAGGCTGGACCATTTAGCAGCTCAGAGTCTAGCAGGCACCAGGTGCCCGTCATGCCCCCCCCCCCCAAGGTGGGGTGTGACATTGTTAATCTTTTTGTGATGTTATAAAAAGGGAACCTTTGAACAACATTAAAATATAAGCCAATAATTGCTTTTTATAACCATTGAATAATGTTAAAATATAATCAAGATGAGGCATAGAAGATAGAGTTGTCAATTACGTAAAAATGTAAGTGTGTATAAGAATTGATGGAATAGTGAAAATGAGGGTAAAGACTTGAGTGTAGAATGAATAACGCTTGGAGAAGAAGTTAAGATGAATAGGAAAAGTAGAGCTAAATGTTGTTAAATTAGACGATATGGGTTACAATTGTGAACAAGTTAGACAAATAGCTAGGAAAATTAACCATATTCTAAAGGCATTTAGTAAAAGAGTTATAAATAAAATTGTTTCTGTTCAGTATGTGTTAAGGTGATGAATGGCCAGTAAAGTGTTAACTTCTTATGAAATTATTAGAATCAAATTTTTGTTTGAGATAGTAACTCAAGTTAAAGAAAAGTTTTTCGTTGTTTTCAAACGAATATGTTAAGTTATCCATTCTATGTGTTGAAATTATTTTCAATGTTTGAAAAGGGTAATCCTAGGAGATTATAAGACACTTATAATTATGTAAGCTTTCATAAGCTCCTCAGATAATTGCACATTTGTGTATGTCAATCTAGCATCGTCAAAATAACACTATAAGTCCTTATTTGCCTATAAGGTAGCACTTAGAGAGTTACTCAAGAGTTCCAAAGTTGCAAAGCTCCAAGTCTCAGATCCTTACATTATGTTTTCATGTCCCTATGTTATGTTGAAATGTGCTATGCTAATCTAAGAAGTTTCCAAGAAATCTTATTTTGAGAATCATGCTAATGTCTCAGTCAAGTATTTTAAGTTGCATACAAGTCATTATAAGAATTTCCGATAAGAAGCCTTAATGTATATGATTTTCATGTTATAGCATAGAGTTGAATTCTTTCAGTTTTATTCAATTCATACATACATATGTTTAGCTCTTGTTGAGTTATCATTTGAATTTCCTAAATTCAGAGGAGAGATTCTCCCATGTACTAATGTTCCTAATGTCTAAGTAAGTATAAGCGCATGCCATGATACTAATAACTTAAGCTCAGAAATTTAAATACCTGGAAGTATCCTAGAGGTCACTCGGTTAACTGAATACGAGTTTACACGTGATACAGAAATCCCATACGTTGTATGTCTGTAATTCAGCTCTCAGCTCTATGTTGCTAAATGTTATGACAAATAACTCCAAGTTCCAACCCTATAATTTCTACGTTTTCCTGCAAATAATACAAGTGAATTAGGATCTATATATGCTCACCGACGTGATAAGTTTTATAATCGAATTCCAGTGTATAGTTTTGATACATGTAAAGGAACCACCCTGTTGGCAGTATATATATATATGTAATTCCCAAATGTTAAAGGATTGTATAGAAATGAGAATCTATGTGCTTCTACTCAAGCAAAACATTGAATTGTTAAGATTATTTGTAGGACATTGCTTGTAAGCCTACTAAAGTTCTTATGCTGTCTAACTCTCTTGGAGGTCCGTTGAGTCATAGAGTCGACATGTTTGTATATAATTTGACAGCTTTACGTGATATATGCACATATGTGCTAATTTTGCATGGTATATGTGCTCACTTGCATTGTATGTTACGAAAAAGACCTAATACAAACACAGATTTAGCATTTGTCATTTCAATGTCATATGTGTTAAATTGACTCAATATAAGCTCTATCGGCTCCATTCATTATTATGATTGAGATATTTTATTTTACCTCGATATGATACACCGGCAAGAGATATTTCTATTTACCCCGGTATGTATATCAGCTGGAGATATTTTAATTTTACCCCGATATGGTACACCAGCAGGAGATATTTTTATTTTACCCCGGTATGGTACACCGGCTGGGGATATTTTTATTTTACCCCGGTGTGGTAAACCAACTAGAGATATTTTTATATTACCGTGGTGTGTACATCAGCTAGAGGCATTTTTACATGAATTTTATGGTCGACTGGCCACCGACATTACAATTATAACTTTGTGCATTACTTGGTTGCATTTGCACTTTACTATAGAGTTATTGTCAAGTTTCAGTTTCCAGTATTTTATGTTGTTACTATTCCTTTTTTCAGGCTCGATTACCATTATTATCTTATATGTTTACAGTTTTTAGCCTTACATACAAACACATTTCATTCGTACTGACATCCCTTCGCTTGGGGACCTGCTTTCATGCTGCAAGTGCAAGCAAAGGTTGGGATTGCCAATTTCTGTAGTGGTTCGTGAGATCAGCGGATGTATTGGTATGCTCCTTTCTTCCTGGAGCTAGAGCTTAGTTATTTCAGCTTGAGTTTCGAGTCATAGTTAAGGGTAGGTCGGAGCATTGTTTTGACCATCAATTCAATTTACTCATTAGAGGCTTTATGGACTTAGTATGTATAGTATTATTCAGTTTGTGGCCTTGATAGCTTTTTGTTGCTTCATTTAGCATAGTCATGGCCTTATCGGCATTTTAGTTATTTATTTGTTGTAGTTGAGACCTTATGGGTCCAGATGTTTACTCCAGTTTATTGTGACAGGTGGCCTGGAAGGCCTAGGTGTTACAGTTACAGATGCTATATAGTTGGCTTCTCGATCAATTAAGTATCGGGAGCCAGTTGCGCCCTTCCCCAAGTTTTGGCGCGTGACAAACTTGGTATTAGAGCGAAGTCCTTTCCCAGGGAATCAACAAGCCGTGTCTAGTAGAATCTTACTTATGGATATGTTGTGCACCATACTTATAATCAAGACGCTACAGATCATTTAGGAGTTGTTTCACTCTGTTCATTAATAGATCGTGCTATTGAGCAAAGATGTAAGAGGTGTTTGAAATCTAAATCGTGCCAATATTTTAGAATTCGCTTGCATTAAGATAGATGGCTACGATATTTCTTGGAATTGATGCTGGAATCGGGTCCTAGTCGCCCTCCTACAAATATGAGAGACAGATTAGAGGCTCAAGGTGAGCTTTTTTTACTCCCCATGTTACAGTTCTCTAGTTCTAGTCAGAGCTACCACAGGAAGGGATTTGACCCCTCATGTTGTCCTAGTACCGGTAGAACTAGGAGGAGGTAGAGTTGTTTATCCTCCATCACCTCAGCTATATAAAAGGGATGAGATTTTGAGAAATCATTTTAGATATTAACCCGAATAGTGACGTTTCAAAAATCAGCTATTGAAATTAATGGCAGGGTCTAGGGGAATACTTTTGAGAGCTCTGGTGCCCGTGGGTTTTGAGCCTAAATACCCTAGCCTTTACAGATCAGTACTTGACATGGAACTTCAATGGGTTTGAGATAGTAAGTTTTTGTACCTAAAGTAGGGTAACATGAGTATTCAAAAATATAGTATGAAGTTTATTTCTTTGACCTAATATGTTTCAGATAGGGTGCGGAATACGAGCGATAGATGTCATGCCCCGCCTTAGGGGGTATGACTGGCACCTGGTGCCCTGTTAGGATCTGAACTGCTAGACTACTAAGCCTAAGCACTTCTGGTGCCTGGCTGGCTCTAACTTTGATTCACAGAAACAACAGGCTATATAACGGCTATAAACACAGCCTCCGGCCTACTAGGCCTATAGCCACCTATACTATAACATCAGCTAACCAAAATCACATTTATATAGGGAAACCGATGGGGGCTGACAAGGCCACCATGCTGTCTAGTATCTCCAAATTAGTATAACAAATGCTGAACAACTACGTGATCGGCAAGGTCACCACTACTAACTGGATACGGCCCCACACGGCCAACATAAACAATAATAATAAACAGCTAAACATACGCACGGCCCCACACGACTGGCACAACTAACCACAGGGAGATATATATACACAATCTGCAAGCCTCTAAGAATGCTGATAAGATGGTTGGGACAGGGCCCCGACCTACCCGTACTATACAACAAAAGAAAATGATGTAAACCTCTGAATATCAAACTCCGGATGACAGGAGCTGATGACTCTGCGCTGGCTAGGATCACGAGGGATCGACTCCTCATCTATAGGTACCTGCATGCAAGTAATGCAGCTCCCCAAATAGGCATCAGTACCACTGGTACTGAGTATGCAAAGCAAACTGAACATAACTGAATATAAGCAACATAACTAGAATTTCTGAACAGTAGGAAATATCTGAAACTGTCTGGACTGATGAAATCTGAAACAAGCTTATCTGTACTGAGAGTAATGTAGGAGCATACCTATCGTCATGGCGACCTGCTATTTATCAGCTAATAGATATCAAGTATATACATATATATAACAAAAAAGGACCTATACCAGTTCCCATAAGCCGAAAGGTGCCTACCAACACATAATCTATATACCCCTACCCGGGTCAAAACCATCAATAAATAAATAACTCCACTAGCCTACTAACTACGAGCACCTCTACCGGCCCACTTGGGTCTGCAGCTCGGGCTATGGCCTCTGACTATAACTGTGTCTGAGTCTGGAGGACTCCTGTACTGTAAACTGTAATCTATATCTGTATTTGTAATCTGCCCCCTGGGCGCAAGCGCACAATAGGGTAAGCTATACTGCTATGCTGATCATCCTGATACAGGGAATGCTGCATCCCATCTTCATCCTACTGCAGAAGGCATGCCACTCCTTGGAGTGACGTATCCTCACCCTCTGGCGGGCGAGTTGACACAACTATTAACCTAGGGGCGGCGAGGACGCTCCAAGAGTGCCCTCATAGAAAAAATAGGTCTCAACAAACAATAATCACGTATAGCAAGCATGTTTGATCTGAAAATACTATCTGTATTTTGATTTCTTATTCTGAACTCTTTTCTGCTTAGAACTGATTCTCATACTGAACTATACTATATCTGAGATATCTTCTGACTGTCTAATATTGCTTTACTCACTTTCATTCTGAATATATATATATATCATAATATTATAAAACATGCTTGCTAGATTCATACTAGACTCAATTCTCGACTTCTAAATTCTTTCTTCTATAGTTCACACTATTTGCTATACTGGATTACTAACTTGCCGAAGGAATTAGCTTTACATACCTTCGCTTCGGATTTCCCGACTAATTGGCGTAGCTCAGTCAGCACTTCTTCTATTCCTCCCAACTGCATTCATATATATGTCAGAACTAAATACGCTAATATTTTGGAAGAAAATATCACTTTCAATATATATATAGCCCAAACTTTGGCTTATCAAAAAACGTTCAAAAACTCGCTATTTCTCGAGAGTCCAGAAGGGAGAAATACTCACTTTAGGGCTAGGAGTATATTTTGACACTAATTTGGAGCAATTCAACTAACCTTAGCTCGGTAGCACGACAATTCGCCGGCCGAATTTCACGAAACTAAATTCGTAGGAATGCTCCTTACTACTTAATACCTCGGTATCTGGAGTTAATTTGAGTTTGGACCGCGTTTGACGGCGTAATCGGATGAATATTATAAGAAATTATATGATGAAATGAAGATAAAAACCGAAGTTGGAGGCTTTTATACTTGGGGCTGCACCTCACCTCCGTGACACGCTGTGTATCGTGGAGCCTAGCCTCCGTGACACTTTGGTCATCACGGAGGAGGTCTTCCAGCCTTCTCTTGCGATGGTTCGACGTGTCACTTATCCGATATTTCCCCAGGCCTTTTCCTAGCATGTATGGTGTTCAAAAACTCTTAACCAACATGCGAATAGGCCATCTACATGTCGAGAATTTATGGGATGTAACATTCTCCCCCTTTAAGAACATTCGTCCTCGAATGTAAACTTCTATTTATAGGAACTTACTCAACTTATTTTTAGAAAAATTTTGGCAGAGTCTCCCCTGTAATATGGACTATCTCAAGAACCTGAAATGCAGAAAAGTCCAATACAGGTACTCTACAGAATACTATAGTATCCATCTCATAAAAGACTAGAGTCGACTATCTCATTTATACATATACTATAAGGCACTATATAAAATAACAATACTAACATACCTCTTGACTTACTAGGCTCGAAACAAGTGAGGATATCTGATTTTCATATCTTCCTCTGCTTCCCAGGTCGTCTCTTCTCGGTTCCTATTACGCCACAGGACCTTGATAGAAGCAATATCTTTGGTTCTCAATCTACGAATCTGTCTGT
Organism: Datura wrightii; assembly: GCA_035772735.1. Classification (NCBI taxonomy): domain Eukaryota; kingdom Viridiplantae; phylum Streptophyta; class Magnoliopsida; order Solanales; family Solanaceae; genus Datura; species Datura wrightii. The sequence goes on from JASDFA010000016.1 coordinate 126,538,149, forward strand.
CTAAGATAGCTACTAGAACCTCTTCATAGGCCAGCTCTTCCGTAACCTGGACATCTTGGACTGGGACAACACTGTGAGGGTCTCCTATGCACTTCTTTAGCATAGATACGTGGAAAACTGGATGAACAAACTCTAGTTCTGGAGGCAAGTTCAATTCGTATGCCACTCGGCCTACTCTCTACCAAATCTGATAAGGCCCAACGAATCTCGGGCTAAGCTTACCTCTCTTACCGAATCTCATCACCCCTTTTATCGGAGATACTTTCAGATATACCCAGTCATTCACATCAAATTCTAGGTCTCTGCGCCACACATCAGCATATGATTTCTGGCGGCTATGTGAAGTCAATAGGCGTTCTTTGATAAGCTTTACCTTCTCCTCTGACTGTTGAATAATATCTGGCCCAATCAGCGCTGACTCTCCCACTTCAAACCAGCCAACAGGCGATCTGCATTTTCTCCCATACAATGCCTCAAAGGGCGCCATCTGGATAGCTGAGTGATAGCTATTATTATAAGAAAACTCAATTAGCGACAAATGCTCATCCCAGCTACCTCCAAATTATAGCACACACGCCCGTAGCATGTCCTCGAGAGTCTGAATAGTGCGTTCAGCCTGTCTATCTATCTGAGGGTGCAATGCTGTGCTCAAATTAATCTACGTTCCCAGACCTCTCTGAAATGACTGCCAAAATCTAGCTATAAATTGTGCTCCTCTGTCAGAGATAATAGATACTGGAACACCATGTAATCTAACTATTTCTCTGATATACAATTTGGCATAATCCTTGGCAGAGAAAGTAGCTTTCACTGGCAGGAAGTGGCTTGATTTCATTAGTCTGTTAACTATTACCCAAATGGAGTCATGTCTATGTCTGGTACGGGGTAATCCTGCTACAAAGTCCATGTTCACTACTTCCTATTTCCAGAGAGGCACAGCTATGTCCTGAGTCAATCTGCCCGGTTTTTGGAGTTCCGCTTTTACCTGTTGGCAGTTAGGACATTGGGATACAAATTCTGCTATTTCCCTCTTCATACTTGGCCACCAGTAGATTTCCTTGATTTCGTGGTACATTTTCGTCGCGCCTGGGTGGAGAGAATAACGGGCGTAATGTACCTCATTCATAATCTGCTGGCGGAGCCCTGAAACATATGGAACACAGAGGCGGCCCTTACATCGCAGCACTTCATCCTCAGTTATCTGAAAATCTGGTGCTTTCCCTTGCTGAATTCTATCCTTAAGCTGGACCAGGTCCGGCTCTTCACATTTTCGTTATTTTACCTCCACAACTAATGATGACACAGTGGTGTTCTGAATTACCGCTCTGTTGTCCTCTGTTTCTGCTACATGAATAGCTAGGCTGGCTAATTAATGTATTTCTCTGACCAACTCCCGCTTCTCGGGCTGCAAATACGCCAAACTTCCCATTGATTTACGGCTGAGAGCATCTGTTACTACATTGGCTTTTCCCGGATGATACAGAATGTCCACGTTCATAATCTTTCAATAACTCCAACTAGCGACACTATCGCAAATTCAACTCCCTCTGAGTGAAGATATACTGTAGGCTCTTATGATCTGTGAAAATATCCACATGGACGCCATACAAGTAATGTATCCATATCTTTAAGGCGTGGATCACTGCGGCTAACTCCAGGTCGTGGGTAGGGTAATTCATTTCGTGTTTCCTCAGTTGTCTGGAAGCATACACAATCACTTTACCGTGCTGCATCAACACACAACACAACCCAATACCTGATGCGTCACAATACACTGAATAACCCTCTGTACCTTCCGGTAATGCTAACACTGGAGCGGAGGTTAATCTGTCCTTTAATTCTTGGAAACTCTACTCACATTCCACTGTCCACTGAAACATTACTACTTTCTGCGTCAGCTTAGTCAGAGGTGCCGCTATAGTGGAGAATCCCTCAACAAATCTTCTGTAATATCTCGCTAATCCCAGAAAACTGCGGACTTCGGTCGGAGTGGTAGGTCTAGGCCATGTTTTGACTGCTTCTATTTTCTATGTGTCAACCTGTATACCAGCATCCGACACAATATGCCCCAAGAAGGCTACTGAGTTCAGCCAAAATTCACATTTGGAGAACTTAGCATGTAACTAGCGGTCCCTAAGCATCTGGAGCACTGTCCGTAGATGAGCCTGGTGGTCTGCCTCAAAGCGAGAATACACCAGAATATCATCGATAAATACTATCATGAACAAGTCCAGATATGGTCTGAAGGTGCTGTTCATTAGGTCCATAAATACTGCTGGGGCATTCGTCAACCTAAAGGACCTAACTACGAATTCAAAGTGGCCATATCGGGTCCTGAAGGCTGTTTTGGGAATGTCTCTTTCATGAACTCGAACCTGATGATATCCGGATCGTATGTCAATCTTGGAGAAATATCTGGCCCCCTGTAACTGATGAAACAAATCATCTATTCTAGGAAGCGAATACTTATTCTTTACTGTAACCTTATTCAGCTGTTGGTAATCTATACACATACGGAGCGAGCCATCCTTCTTTCTCACAAATAGGACTGGTGCACCCCACGGTGAAGTATTTGGCCTAATAAAGCCCTTATCTAACAGGTCCTTCAGTTGCTCTTTTAATTCCCTGAGTTCAGCAGGAGCCATGCGATATGAAGGAATTGATATAGCTTGAGTGCTTGGTAGTAAGTCGATTGCAAAATCTATTTCCCTTTCTGGGGGAATACCAGGTAACTCATCTGGAAATACATCAGGGAATTCATTCACCACTAGAATAGACTGGAGTGTCAGAGACTCTACCCGAACATCCTGAACCCTCACTAGGTGCTAAATACATCCCTTAGCTATCAATTTCCTCGCCTGAAGGTAGGAAATAAAACCTACCTATAGGAGTGGTTGTGCTGCCCTTCCACTCTCGCATTGCCTCCCCTGGAAAGTGGAATCGGACCATCTGGGTCCAACACTCTACGTTGGCATAGCACGACACCAATAAATCCATACCCATAATGGCATCGAAATCAATCATCTCTAGTTCTACCAAATCTACTATAGTCTGATGATCAGCAACCTCTACTGTACACCCTCGATAAATTCTGCTAGCTATAATGGAGTCACCGACATGTGTAGATACTGAGAAGGGCTGCCGTAACAATTCTGGTGCAACACTGAACTTTCAAGCCACAAATGGGGTAACATAGGACAAAGTGGACCCTGGATCAATCAGTACATAAGCAGGGCATGAGCAAATAGTCATCATACCTGTTACCACATCTGGAGACGCCTCTGAGTCCTGTCTCCCTGGTAATGCATAGGTACGGGTTCAGCCCATACTTGAATTAGAGGCTCCTGATCTACCTCGGCCTCTACCTACTGAACCTAAGGGCCTATGCCCTGCCAAGGCTGCTGAAGCTCGTGGCCCTGCGGATCCCCTGTCCTGGCTATCTCGGCTACCTTGCCCCCTGGCCGAACAATCTCTCATCATGTGCCCCTCCTGCCAGCATATATAACTTCCTGAGGAGCCATATCTACAAGCTCCAATGTGAGGTCGGCTGCAAATAGGACAGGGTGGGGGTGTGTATCTGCTCTGCTCTACCCTCCTCTGCTGAGGCGAATCCACTATTCGAGAACTGCCACCAGACTCTGACTTCCCTCGACGAATTAATCTACCCCTTTGCTGTTGTGGTGGAGGTGGGGGTCTAGGGGGCCTGTCTGACAACCGGGGCCTGGGTCCTCTCTGAATCTCCCTCTGGATTTCATCTGATCTATCCCTACGGCGCTGCTCCTGATTTGTTTGTCTACTGTCCTGTTGCCACTGTCTAAGGCCCTCAATAGTCTGGGCAAAAGCCTGCACCCGGGAAATGTCCATATCTTCTTGTAATGTAGCTTTCATGCATGCCTCAATGTATTCTGGGTTCAGACCCATAATAAACCGGTGGACTCTGGATGGCATGGTGTCCACAAAAGCTGGAGCATAGCGGGCTAAGGAGTCAAATTGTAAGGCATATTCTCGTACGCTCCTCACCCCCTGCTCCAAGTGTAAGAACTGATCCATCCGGGCTTGCCAGATCTCCCATGGAAAATAACAATCTAGGAAGGCCTCCGAGAAGCTGGACCAGGTCAGAGGGGAAACATCTCTCCCTCGAGACCTTTCCCAGCTCTCATAACATAATACAGCTACGTCTCGCAACCAGAATACTGCTAACTAAACTGATTCTGTAGGTGTCACATGCATGACCCGGAAGATTCTTTGCATCTAATCTAGGAAATCCTCGGGGTCCTCTGCCTGATCTGATGCTGTGAACTGTGAGGGACCCAATGCCAAAAATTCCCTGACCCTTGAATTGCCAGATCCACCTAATGGCTCTTCTGTTACAAGTGGCATTGACTGGCACTGAGTGGCCATCATTTGTGCCAACATAACAACTGCACTGCGAACCTCCTGGTCAGATGGTGTAGGTACAGGTCGGAGGCGGTGTCATTCCGAATGGCTCCTGGTGAGATGAGGCTGCTGAGAAGGCTGTGATGATTGCCTCTATATCGCCCTCAGATTGGGCTGATTCTAAATGAGCTGAGGCATCCTGCTGGTGCCTTCTCCTGCTGCCGTATCCAACCTTCTACCTGTGGCAAGGTGTTGCTGGTCTGCCATTTTTATCTGTAGACAAAGAATATGATAAATTTTAAGAACTCGACCCTATACTGTACCACTCTACAGCATGACTGAATAGGAAGAAAGAGTAACCATCCTATCATGCCTTGCAGCCTCCTTCCTATAGTATGTGGTGCACAACACATTCATAGACAAGAATTTACTTAGCACGGCTTGCAGACTCCCTGGGAAACGACCTGCTCTAATACCAAGTTTGTCACGCCCCGCCTTGGGGGGTATGACTGGCACCTGGTGCCCGGTTAGGATCTGAACTGCTAGACTACTGAGCCTAAGCACATGTGGTGCCTGGCTGGCTCTAACTCTGATTGACGGAAACAACAGGCTATATAATGGTTGTAAACACAGCCTCTGGCCGACTAGGCCTATAGCCACCTATACTATAACATCAGCTAACCAAAATCACATTTATATAGGGAAACCGATGCGGGCCGACAAGACCACCATGCTGTCTAGTATCTCCAAATCAGTATAACAAATGCTGAACAACTACGTGACCGGCAAGGTCACCACTACTAATTGGATACGGCCCCACACGGCCAACATAAACAACAATAATAAACAGCTAAACATTTGCACGGCCCCACACGACCGGCACAACTAACCACAGGGAGATATATATACACAATCTACAAGCCTCTAAGAATGCTGATAAGATGGTCGGGATAGGGCCCCGACCTACCCATACTATACAACAAAAGAAAATGATGTAAACCTCTAAATATCAAGCTCCAGATGACAGGAGCTGATGACTCTACGCTGGCTAGGATCACGAGGGATCGACTCCTCGTCTATAGGTACCTGTAGGTAAGTAATGCAGCGCCCCAAATGGGCGTCAGTACCATTGGTACTGAGTATGTAAAGCAAACTGAACATAACTTAAGATAAGCAACATAACTAGAATTTCTGAATAGTAGGAAATATCTGAAATTGTCTGGACTGATGAAATTTGAAACAAGCTTATCTGTACTGAGAGTAAGGTAGGAGCATACCTGTCGTCATGGCGACCTGTTGTTTATCAGCTAATAGATATCAAGTATATACATATATATAACAAACGAGGACCTATACCAGCCCCCATAAGCCGGAAGGTGCCAACCAACACACAATCTATATACCGCTACTTGGGTCAAAACCATCCAAATATAAATCACTCCACTCGCCTACTAACTACGAGCACCTTTACCGGGTCCCTTGGGTCTGCAGCTCGGGCTATGGGCTCTGACTATAACTGTGTCTGAGTTCGGAGGACTCCTGTACTGTAAGCTGTAATCTGTATCTGTATCTGTAATCTGCCCCCTGGGCGCAAGCGCACAACAGGGTAAGCTATACTGCTATGCTAATCAGCCTGATATAGGGAATGCTGCATCCCATCTTCTTCCTACTGCGGACGGCATGCCACTCCTTGGAGTGACGTATCCTCACCCTCTGGCGGGCGAGTCAACACAGCTATTAACCCAGGGACGGTGAGGACGCTCCATGGGTGCCCTCATAGCACAAACAGGTCTCAACAAACAATAATCACATGTGGCAAGCATGTTTGATCTGAAAATACTATCTGTATTCTGATTTGTTATTCTGAACTCTTTTCGGCTTGGAACTGATTCTCATACTGAACCATACTGTAGCTGAGATATCTTCTAACTAATATTGCTTTACTCACTTTAATTCAGAATATATATATATATATATCATAATATTATAAAACATGCTTGCTAGATTCATACTGGACTCAATTCTCGACTTCTAAATTCTTTCTTCTATAGTTCACGCTATTTGATATACTAGATTACTAACTTACCGAAGGAATTAGCTTTACATACCTTCGCTTCGGATTTCCCGACTAACTGGCGTAGCTCCTTCAGTACTTCTACTATTTCTCCCAACTGCATTAATATATATGTCAATTAGAACTAAATACGCTAATATTTTTGAAGAAAATATCACTTTCAATATATATACAGCCCAAACTTTGGCTTATCGAAAAATGGTCAAAAACTCGCTATTTCTCGAGAGTCCAGAAGGGAGAAATACTTACTTTAGGGATAGGAGTATATTGACACTAATTTGGAGTAATTCCACTTACCTTAGCTCGGTAGCACGACGATTCGCCGGCCGAATTTCATGAAACTAAACCCGTAGGAATGCTCCTTACTGCTTAATACCTCGGTATCTAGAGTTAATTTGAGTTTGGACCGCGTTTGACGGCGTAATCAGATGAATATTATAAGAAATCCTCGTTCTCCCTGTTTTACTTCGTGTTCTCTGGAAATTATATGATGAAGTGAAGATAAAAACCGAAGTTGGAGGCTTTTTTACTTGGGGTTGCACCTCACCTCCGTGACACGCTATGTTTCGCGGAGCCTAGCCTCCGTGACACACTGTGTATCGCTGAGGTGAGCCTCCGTGACACTCTGGCCATCGCGGAGGAGGTCTGCCAGCCTTCTCTTGCGATTGTTCGACGTGTCACTTATCCGATCTTTCCCCGGGCCTTTTCCTAGCATGTTTGGCATTCAAAAACTCTTAACCAACATGCGAATAGGCCATCTGGTATGAGAATGTTTTGGAATGTCTACCCAGGTAGAAATGACTACTGGTTGGATGCTAGTATTTGCTCAAAAGACGAAAAATCTGATTCACCGTCTCCCAAGTACTGACAAAGAAGTAGAACAAAGTAAGAAGACTAGGTGGACGAGACTATTTAAGGACCCTTGTAGTGCTTGGAGACCCTGGCCAGCGAAAAATTCAGTTTCTCCTTGAGATGTAGTCTCTAGTTTGTCCGTAGATTTGACTATAGTTTCCTTTAGCCCCCATTTCAAAGATAGGAAGTGATAGGCCTTGGTAAAAGCAAAGGTAAAAGAGCAACTTTAGGTTTAACACTGATTCTATATGTTAAGTGGTTAGGTTGTGATTTTTAGTTTTTTATGTGATATTTCTTAAAGATATGAAAGGAAAAGTGGTATTGGAGTAAATCATATCTCCCGTGGTAGTGTATTAATTTTCTTAGGGTTAGAATAGTTACCGATTATATGGTACTAAAGCATGTCTATCTTACATCAGACAAATAGATGGAGTTGAGTGAGAACGGTTTGATAAGAAGGGGCAATAGAAATAGGAGGTGCCTACAAAAAATGGAATGTATGTTTCTCACACAAGGCAATGAAAAGATAAAGATGTTATGGCTAAAGTTATCACTACCGAAGTATAACCCTCATTCGAGGACGAATGATTTTAAGGGGGGGGGGAGGATGTTACACCCCAAAATTCTTTTGATCATTATTTGATGGTTATATGTCATATTAAGGGAATTATGGGTTGTATGTTGTCCGTAGATGAGGAGGGAAACATGTGCAAAGGGAAAAGTGAAGAGTATGTGAAGTTTGTAAATAAGGGTCAACTTTTAATGGACATATATACAAGTATATAATGATTCAGAAGTCCCATAACCTATCAAATAAAAGGTATTTTAGTCTAGTTTACAGTGAAAAAACCGCTCCTCATCGGAGTTCAAAGTAAAAACTTATGCTCGTATGAAGACAGCACTGTCGGTTGGAAAAGTGCCCATGCACGGAGGCGCCCAAAAAGGAAGGAAGGAGGCGCGCGTGCGCGAGGGCACGTCCCACGGGCGCCACATGCGGGCACCGCCCAACCCGTCTATATGAAGTAATTTTGAGCTAAAAAGCTCATTTCTACTCAGTTTCACCTCATTTTTTTTTCAAATTTAACAGAATTGAAAGCCCTATCACATGGTGAAAAGATATCCCAAGATATGAAACTTCACGCTTATCTCTTCTGGGCTTTGGGAAGAGACCCTTGGAAGAAATTCATGGCTTGTTGTTTCTTATGGTTGATTTTGGTGTTGCTGTGTTTTTAGATGGTTCTAGGGAGAGGAAAGAGTAGGAGTGTACACCTACTTTAGCTAATAACATCTCCAAGAAAGGGTAAGTAATTCCCTTTTTGATTTCTTTGAGTGTATGAGGTAATAACTTGGAGAATGTTGTAGCTTTGTGCTGTTGTTTCTTTGTGTGTTCTTGTGGCATGTTGCTGCCCTATTTTTCCAGAAATTTGGTAAAGTGATGTTGCTGCTTGTTTTGTTTGTAAATTGGACTTGGAAGGAGCCTTAAGGAGTAAGCTTGAAAGGATGATTTTCAGCAAAATTAGAGTCAACGTGCCAAGGTATGTAAAGACATCCCTTTCCTTGTTTTTCAAGCACAAAACTAAGTCATTCAAAGGATCAATATTCAAAAAATTTTATAATCATATTGAGGCACGTATGATTCTGTCTAAAGTGTTGGAAGTACTTGGCATAAAGCTTGAATCGTTAAGAATGGTTGAAGAGAATAAATGTGAAGCGAAAGACGTATTTTTTATATGATTGTCGTAGTTGTAAATCGAGTCTGGAGTCCCCTCAATATGGGCACCATGAGCTGGTACTTTGCAGTATATTGTATATGTGATATTGAATATATGTTAAAATCTGGTCACTTAGCGAAATTAGTAAGAAATGCTAAGACAACAACATGTGATCGAACTTAAGCTAAGAAGATGACGCTAAGCTTATTGAGGGTCAACGAGCTTATTAAAATGATATTTTCATAATATGGTTATTCCTTCCTATATGTTTATGTTTTAATATGCTTAAGGTAAAAAGGAGATTTTATGTTTCCCCTCCTTAAAGCTAAGCAAGCACTGCGTAACGAATAAGCTAAGTCGATAGATGTTAACTAGGAAAACGTGACTAAGTTGTTAATCTTTTCATGATGTTATAAAAAGGGAAGATAAGAGTAAATGTTAGACCTTTTAAGGTGATATGTGATTAATATGTTCTCTTTCCATAATTTCTTTCTAGAACCTTTTAACAACGTTAAAATATAAGCAAGATGAGGTTTAGCAGATAAAGTTGTCAATTAGGTAAAGAAGTAATTGCGTATAATAGTTGATGAAATAGTGAACACGAGGGTAAAGACTTGTGTGTAGAGTGAATAACGTTTGGCAAAGAAATTAAGACGAATAAGAAAAGTAGAGCTAAATGTTGTTAAATTAGACGATATGGGTTATAATTATGAAAAATTTAGACAAATAGCTAGGAATATTAACCCTATTCTAAAGACGTTTAGTACAAGAGTTATAAATAAAATTGCTTCTATTTAGTATGTGTTAAGGTGATGAATGGCCAGTAAAGTGTTAACTTCTTATGAAATTATTAGAATCAAATGTTTTTTTTAGATAGTAACTCAAGTTAAAGAGAAGTTTTTCGTTATGTTTTCAAACGAATACGTTAAGTTATCCGTTCTATGTGTTGAAATTATTTTCAATGTTTGAAAAGGGTAATCCTAGGAGATTCTAAGCCACTTATAATTATGTAAGCTTTCTTAAGCTCCTCAGATAATTGCACATTTGTATATGTCAGTCCAGCATCATTTGAATTACCACTATAAGTCCTTATTTGCCTATAAGGCAGCACTTAGAGAGTTACTCAAGAGTTCCAAAGTTGCAGAGCTCTAAGTCTCAGATCCTTAAGTTATTTCTTCACGTCCCTGTGTTATGTTGAAATGTGCTATGCTAATCTAAGAAGTTTTCAAGAAATCTTATTTTGAGAATCATGCTAATGTCACAGTCAAGTATTTTAAGTTGCATACAAGTCATTATAAGAATTTCCGATAAGAAGCCTTAATGTATATGATTTTCATTTTATAGTATACAGTTGAATTCTTTCAGTTATATTCAATTCATTCTTTCACACCCCATAAATTGGGGGAGGGCGCGACTGGCTCCCCATACCTTACTGACTAGGAAGCCGACTATATGACATCTGTAACTGTAACACTTAGGCCGTCCAGGCCACCTGTCAGAATCAACTGGAGCACTAACTGGACCCATGATGTCTCAACAATATAGGGTAAACAACTAAAATGCAAATAAGGCTATGAGTATGCTAAACTAAAAAACAAAAATCTAATAAGGCCACAAACTGAATACCATTGTACACACTAAGTTCACAAAGCCTCTAAAGAGTAAACTGACTAATGGTTGGAACAGGGCTCCGACCTACCCATAACTGCATCTCAAAACACTAACTGAAACAAAATCAATCTTAGATCCAGAAAGAAAGGAGCATAACAACACATCCACTAATCTCACGAACTGCTACTGTAACTGGCAATCCCGACCTCCACCTGCACCTGCGGCATGAACGCAGGTCCCCAGGCGAAGGGACGTCAGTACGAATGAAATGTACTGGTATGTAAGGAAGAAAACTATAAACATGTAAGATAGCAATGATAACTGAGCCAGAAATAAGGAATAATAACAACCTGGAATCCTAGAAACTGAAACCTGGCAATAAGTCAATACTGTAGTGCAAATGATACCAAATAATGCACAAGAAAAACTATAACTATAATTCCAATAACCAACAAACCATAAATCCATATATAAAATTCGTCCAGTCGGTGTACCATACCAAGGAAAAATAAAAGTATCTTTACTTGATGTATCACACCAGGGTAAAATAAAAACATCTCCAGCCGATGTACCACACCGGGGTAAATTAAAAATATCTTCAGCCGATGTACCACACCGGGGTAAAATAAAAATATCTTCAACCGAGGTACCACACCAGGGTAAAATAAAAATATCTCCAGTCGATGTACCACACTTGTGTAACATAAAAATATCTCCAGCCGATGTACCAAACTCAGGTAACATAAAAATATCTCCAACTGATGTACCACATCGGGGTAAATTAAAAATATCTCCAACCGATGTACCACACCGGGGTAAAATATAAATATCTCCAATCGATGTACCACACTGGGGTAAAATAAAAGTAATTCTCAATCATTATCATAAATATGGTCGATATGGGTTATATTAAGTCAATTTAACACGTATGGCATATAAATGACAAATGTTAAATCTGTGGCTTGAATAGGCCTCTTTCGTAACCCATAAATGCAAGTGAGCACCCATATCATGTAAAGCTAGAAAATATGTATATATATCATGTAAAGTTGTCAAATTATACATGAACATGTCGACTCAGTTACATGAAGGACCTTCAAGATGTTTAGACAACATAAGAACTTTTGTAGGCTTACAAACAATGTCCTACAAATAATCCTACAAATTGAACATATTACTTGGATAGAAACACATAGAGCTCATTTCTACACAATTCTTTAACATTTGGGAACTACAAATATATACTTCCTACCAGGTGGTTCCTTTAACCTCTATCGGCAACTATACATTGGAATTTCATTGCCAAATTTATCATGTAGATAAGCACATATAGTTCTTAATTCATTTGACTTATTTGCAAGAAAACATGGAAATTATAACTAGGAACTTGGAGTTATTTGTCATATACATAGAGCTAAGAACTGAACTACAAACATACAACGTATAAGACTTCCATATAATGTATAACTCGTATTTAGTTAACTAGGTCACCTCCAGGAGACTTCCTGGCATTCAAAGTTTTGAGCTTAACTGATCATTATCATAGCCTGCACTTATACTTAGACATTAGGAACATTGGTATCTGGGAGAATCTCTCCTCTGAATTTAGGAAATTCAACTGATAACTCACCAAGAGTTAAACATAAAGATGCATGACTTGAATATAACTAGAAGAATTCAATTGTATGTTATAACATGAAAATCGTACACATTAAGACTTCTTACTGGGAAGACATATAAAGACTTGAGTTCTTAGACTTGTATACAACATCAGATACTTGACCGAGACATTAGCATAATTCTCGAAATATGATCCCTCAAAAACTTCTTAGATCAGCTAGCACATTTCAACATAAATTAGGGACGTAAATACATAACTTAAGGATCTGAGACTTGGAGCTCTATAACATGGGAACTCGTGAGTAACTCTCTAAGTGATTCCTTATAGGTAAATAAAAATATATAGCCATAATACGGGTGATGTTGGATTGACTTACATAACTTTGCAATTACCTACGGAGCTTAAGAAAGCTTACATAATCATAAGTGACTTAGAAGATCCTAGGATTACCCTTTTCAGAAATGGTAGAAAATTTCAACACTTAGAATAGATAATTTTACATAATCCTTTAGGGGTATAGCGGAGAGCTTCTCAACTTAAGTTACTATTTTGCAGACGTTTAACTCTAATTATTTCGTAGAAGGTTAATGCTTTAGTGGTTATTCATCAACGTAACACATACTGAACATAAACAACTGAATTTATAACTCTTTTGCTAAACATCTTTAGAACAGGTTTAATCTTCGTAGTTGTTGCCTACCTCGTTCACAATCGTAACCTGTATCGTCTAATTTAACAATATTTAGCTCTAATTTCCTTATTCATCTTAACTTCTTTGCCAAAAATTATTCACTCTACACTCAAGTCTTTACCCTCGTGTTCACTATTCGTTCAATTCTTATAGACACTTACCTCTTTTCCTAATTGACAACTTAGCCACGCTTTCTCCGTTAACATGTATCGATTTAGCTTATTCGCTACCTGTCGCTTACTTAGCTTTAAAGAGGAAAAACATAAAATCTACTTTTTATATTAAGAAATTTAAAACATAAACATATATGAGGGATTAACAACATTATTAAAACGTCATTTAAATAAGCTCGTTCACCCTCAATCGGCTTAGCATCATCTTCTTAGCTTAAGTTGAATTACATGTCATCGTCTTAGCATTTCCTACCAATTTCACTAAGTGACAAGATCTTAACATATATTAAACATCACAAATAGAGTATACTGCAAAAGACCATCTCACGGTGCCCACGTTAAGGGGACTTCAGACTCGATTTGGAACTACGGCAACAATCGTATAAAAATTACACCTTTCGCTTCACATTTTTTCGCTTCAACCATTCATAACTATTCAAGCTTTATGCCAAGTATTTCCAACCCTTTGGAAAGGATTATACATTCCTCAATATGATTTTAAAAACATAGGAATATTGATCCTTTCAATAACTTAATTTTGTGCTTGAAAAACAAGGAAAGGGATGCCTTTACATACCTTGGAACGCCGACTCTCATTTTGCCGAAAATCTTCCTTTCGAGCTTACTCCTTAAGGATCCTTCCAAGTCCAGTTTACAAACCGAACAAGCAGCAACTTCACTTCACCAAAGTTCTGAAAAAATTGGGCAGCAACATGCCACAAAAACACACAAACAAACAACAACACAATACTACAACATTCTCTAAGTTATAACCTTATAAACTTAAAGAAATCAAAAAAGGAATTACTTACCCTTTCTTGGAGATGTTAGCAGCTAAAGTAGGAGTAAACGCCTACTGTTTCCAATGCCTAGAATCATCTAAAAACTCAGCAATACCACAATCAACCACAAGACAACAAGTCATGACTTCCTTCCAAGGTTCTCTTTTCAAAGCCCAAAAGAGACAAGAGTGAAGTTTCTTACTTGGGATATATTTTCACCATGTGATAGGGCTTTGAATTCTCTGAATTCTAAAAAAATAAAATCAACTAAAACAGAGTAAAAATAAGCTCTCTAGCTCAATTTTACTGCATATAGGCGGGCTGGCAAGGGTTTGGGCGGCGCCCGTGCGACATGCCCTCGCGCGCATGCGCCTGCTGCCTGCCTGTCTCGGCGCCCACGCGTCTGGGTGCTTTCCCAGCTGACAGTGCTGTCTTCAAATGAGCGTAACATTTTACTCTGAACTCCAATTGATGAGCGGTTTTTTTCACTGTAAACTAGACTCAAATACCTTTCATTTGACATATTATGGGACTTACGGATCATTATATGTTTGGAGATATGACCATTTAAAGTTGAACCTTATTTACAAACTTCACATACTCTTCGCTTTTCCCATTGCACATGTTTCCATCCTCACCTAAGGACAATATACGACCCATAATTACCTTAATATGACATATAAACATCAAATAATCATCAAAAAAATTCTGGGGTGTAACACATACATCAATATGTTTAGCTCTTGTTTAGTTATCATTTGAATTTCCTAAATTAAGAGGAAAGATTCTACCATGTACTAGTGTTCCTAATGTATAAGTAAGTATAGGCACATGCCATGATACTAATCAGTTAAGCTCAGAACATTAAATACTACAAAGTCACCAAGAGGTCACTCGGTTAACTGAATACGAGTTTATACGTGATAAAGAAATCTCATACATTGTATGTCTGTAATTCAGTTCTCAGCTCTATGTATATGCTAAGCGTTATGACAAATAACTCCAAGTTCCAACCTATAATTTCCATGTTTTCCTGCAAATAAGACAAATTAATTAGGAACTATATATGCTCATCGACGTGATAAGTTTGATAATCGAATTCCAGTGACATGTAATTCCCAGATGTTAAAGGATTGTATAGAAATGAGAATCTATGTGCTTCTATTCAAGCGATACATTGAGTTGTTAATATTATTTGTAGGACATTTCTTATAAGCCTACTAAAGTTCTTATATTGTCTAACCCTCCTGGAGGTCTGTTGACTCACAGAGTAAACATGTTGTTATATAATTTGACAGCTTTACATGATATATGCACATATTTGCTAATTTTTCATGGTATATGTGCTCACTTGAATTATATGTTATGAAAGAGACCTGTTATAGCCACAAATTTAGCATTTGTCATTTTAATGCCATATGTGTTAAATTTGCTAAGTATAAGCTCTATCGGCTTCATTCATGATTATCATTGAGATGTATTTATTTTACCTCGGTATCATACGCCGGCTGAAGATATTTTTATTTTACTCCGGTATGATATACCGGCTGGAAATATTTTTATTTTACCCTAGTATGGTACACCGGTTGGAGATATTTTAATTTTACCCCGTACGGCACACCGGTTGGAGATATTTTTATTTTGCCCTGGTATGATACACTGGTTGGAGATATTTTTATTTTACCCTGGTATAGTACACTGACTGGAGATATTTTTATTTTACCCTAGTGTGTACATCAGCTGGAGGCATTTTTACATGAATTTTATGGTCGACTTGCCGCTGACATTACAATTATGACTTTTCTTGTGGATTACTTGGTTGCATTTGCACTTTAGTATTGAGTTATTGTTAGGTTCAGTTTCTAGGATTTCAAGTTGTTACTATTCCTTGATTCAGGCTCAGTTATCATTGTTATCTTATATGTTTATAGTTTTTCGCCTTACATACCAATAGATTTCATTCGTACTAACATGCCTTCGCCTGGAGACCGGGTTCGTGCTGCAGGTGCAGGCAGAGGCTGGGATTGCCAGTTGTCGTAGCGGTTGGTGAGATTAGCAGATGTATTGGTATGCTCTTTTCTTCGTGGTGCTAGAGCTAAGTTATTTCAGCTTGAGTTTTGAGTTATAGTCATGGGTAGGTCAGAGCCCTATTCTAATCATCAGTTCAATTTACTCATTGGAGGCTTTGTGGACATAGTATGTATAGTATTATTCAGTTTGTGGCCTTGTCGGCTTTTTGTTTCTTGGTTTAGCATAGTCATGGCCTTATTAGCATTTTGGTTATTTATTTGTGGCAGTTGAGACCTTATGGGTCCAGATGTTTACTCCAGTTTATTGTGACAGGTGGCCTTGAAGGCCCAGGTGTTACGGTTGCAGATACTATATAGTTGGCTTCCCGATTAGTCAGGTATTTGGAGCCAGTTGCGCCCTCCTCCAGTTTTGGGGCGTTACACCCTCCGGGGATTTGCACTCACAAAATCAATCTTCATGAAAATTTCACCCCGTCAGTTGAACATCAAAGAAGGTTGAATCCACCTACGCAAGAGGTGGTCAAGAAGGAGATTATACAATGGCTGTATTCAAGGGTGGTATATCCAATCGCATATAGTAGTTGAGTAAGCCCGGTATAATGCATGCATAAGAAAGGAGGCATCACAGTTATTCTAAATGAAAATACTTAATTAATAGCTACCCGTCTAATCATACCGTGAGTTAAACTCCTGGACAAAGAAGGATCATTTCCCAGTGCCACTTATTGACCAAATGTTAGACTGGTTGGCCTATAAAGAGTACTATTGTTTCTTGGATGGATACTCGAGATACAATCAAATCTCAATCACACCCAAGGATCAATAAAAAAGCCCACTTACATGTCCCTATGGAACTTTCGCATTCAAGCATATGCCTTTTGGTCTTTGCAATGCCCCGGACACATTTCAGAGATGCATGATGTCCATCTTTTCTAACATGGTTGAAGATACTATGGAAGTCTTCATGGATGACTTCTCAGTTGTGGGGAACTCATTTGATGACTTCATGACACATTTAGATGAGGTATTAAAGAGACGTATAGAGATGAATATAAGTTCAGGCTTTCCTTTGTCTAGTCACTTCACCCATATACCCTCCATGAGCATTGATCCTTATTAACCAATATTGAGCCTTAGACCTTTTCTTTGGAAACCACATTACAAGCCTTAAGACCATTCTTAGTACCACTCTTTCGCACCCATTCTCCCTAAATGCTAAGGACAAGATAGTAATAAAATGAGGCTTAAAGCCTAAGAAAAAGAGACTGATGAAAAAAATGAAAAATGAGGCAAAAGCCTAAGTTTGGAGGTGTGCAAAAAAAAGGGGGGAAGATAAGAATTTCAGTGTGAGGGGAGCACCACATTGTGTTAAAACGTACCAAAGGATAAATCAAAAAGAGTAAGACAATATATGTAAACCGGTGTTTCCTCTTGAAGTGATAACGCTAGTTGTGAAAGACAAAGGGGTTATAAGGAGGGTTGTTAAAGAAATGAAAGTCATAAACAAGGAAAGAAGTGAAACAATTTAATGGGAGTGGACAGAGTTGACGTAAGATATGTTCACCAAAAGCATTAGGGAGGATCTAGTCACTATAGCTAAATTTTTATCCTACCCGTACCTACATCATAACTCGAAAACCCTAAATGATTCTAAGTGCAGCACCTCTACATTAGTGGCGAATTACATGAAGGGCAAGCTTATGGGTCAAATTTATGCATGATGATTTCTTTTGGGAAAGTGAGTGTGAGTGTCTCTTCCAAACAATCCCTTGGGTGCATTCAGATGATCATATGACCTAAAGAATAGATATTCTTATTTTGGTGAGTGGCATCATTACTTTTTGGAGACACAATAGCATTCAGAGCTAATTCGGGAATAGGGCATGAGGACTGTAAACTCTAAGGCAAGCTTTGAATGTGCACTAATTATAACTTGAGATGCTATGCGTGTGTCATGGTTGAACAATGCCCTTATTTTGATAAATTAATCCACTCATAAGATTTTATTGGTGGAAGGTAGCCTTTTTGAAACATCTTCATTTTTTTTCTCTCTTGGGGTATTTTCTTCTTTTTTTCGGTGAACTTGGTGAACATATTTTTGGGTTGTCATATTTCCAGTGATTGGTGAGGTTTAATTTTAAATAGAGGTGACATATTATTCAATAAATTATTATTGCATTACTTGAGGACAAGCAATGATTCAAGTTTGGGGGTTTGATGAGTCGGTAATTTACCAACACATTAGGCTCTAAAACATGAATTTTAGCTTAGTTCTTGTGTTGAATATACGGATTTTATTTCCTTTTCGCTTTTGTTGTGTGGAGATGACTAAATGTGAAGAAAAGAGAAAAAATGGAGAAAAAAAGGGAGTGAGAGCAAATCAGCGATCCACCGATGAAGACCGGCGAAACACCGGCCAAGGGCCGAACATCACTGTCTCTGCGGAACAATGCCACCGGTGATTCACGAGTGTCTAGCAGTGACTCGCTGGCTCAATCGACGAAAGACACCCAATGTTCTGGAAAATAACATGAAGATCAGGCAGTTCATGGATAGGTATTGGATACACGCCGTGTGAACCGCTGATGCTTAGAGCATGGCCCATATAAGACACCCGACGGTTCATGAATTAGGACCAGTGAACCGCCGGTGTCTCCACCGATTCCAAAATGGTGCTCAGGGGTATAATTGACCAACACGGGAAAAGAGATACAAAGTGCCCTACTTTTAAGGATATAAATAGCAGATAAAGTACTTTGTACTAAGATATACAGAAGGAGAGATAGAAATAGAGATATTGAGAGAGAGCATATATCACATCATTGTTTCTCTTTTGAGCTGGAGAACATTCTCTTTGTTAGAGATAGGAAGATTTTGATTGGTAAATTTGGAAAAAGTACTCTTCTCTGTTTCTTCCTTGTAATAGTAAGTTTCAGCCATTATTGGAGACTATTTGTGAATTTGATTTTACTACTCTTGATATTAAATTCAATGAAGTTATTGATGAATATGCTTTTAAATTTCTTAATCATGAGTAGCCAAATCATTAACTAGAGGTGTGCAATAATGAATACTTAATTAGAGTGGGTATTACTAGAATCATCTTGATATTGTTCAAAGAAGTGTAAATATATTAGATTCTCTTGAATCTATAAAGGAATATCCATTGATTATGATATGGGTCTATTTAGTCTTGCTTGATTTTTGCTTGTAAAAGAATAATTAAGTATTTGAAGAGAATTTTATATTGGGTATGGATAAGTGATTGTGAAATTGGGCTAGAAATAGCTGAAATTGCATTCTCATTCCTTATTAGTAGCTAATAGCTATAAATTAGTGCAGATGCTAATCCAAATCAAATCGGGTTGAACTAAATTGTGCCTAATGGTTTACCAACTTGAAAGGTAGTTGAAAGGCTGAAAAGCTAGATTTACCAACTTTTCGAAATTATTTACACTTATTAAACTCATAAGATGACCTAGCATGTCCCGATCTAGTTAGTATTTCGTCTACAACACACATTAGTCTTTCACATTCTTGCTGAAAACTTTGGTAATCTTGCTGTTTCATTTCACTAAATCACCAAATACAATTTACTGCAAAATTTTATGCCCTCAATTTTATTTGTTTTTATTTTAAATTTACGTGGTGCAAGATAACTTCAATTTCTCAATCGATACATTCAACTATCATTCCCTAGTCCTTATGGGATTCGACCCCGACACTCATCAGGTCACTTGTTTGGATACTTTGAACATGTTTATTCTTTGCATGAAGAATATATTTTGGATGTTATCACAGACGTTATCAATAAAGAACCCAACAAATGTTGGGTTCGAACCCACAGGGAATATTATAAGAACTAGATTAATACTGTATTTATGCTTTTCAGTATGTTATCTCCAAATTGGGGTTTTTATAGAAAATAGTTGTAAAATAAGATTTAAAAGTATTTCCTTATCAAGATTTTCAATTAACTCAGGTTAGTGTTCTCCATGGGTTCATAACTACTTTGAGTTTACACTGGTGATCTATCCCAATGCTTACTTCTAGAACTGATAACTAGCGTTCATCCAAACGATGGGTTCATCTATTGGATGAATATACTCAATCACCTAGTTAGGTTTGATGAGCAATTTCAATTTAACCATTTTCTATTTGTTCTAAATTAACTATCCTGCGACCGTAGCTCAAGTTATACAATAATCGTAAAAATAAAGGCTTTGTGTGATTCTCTTTTCCTAATCCCTACTTCACTAGGTTCAAGTAAGTAAAGAATTCCCGCAAGTCCTGACGTTGTACTTCGTTAAGAAACATTAAAGATGAAAAGTATACAATACAAGCGTTTAACATTGGTTTCGAATCACTTTGTGTAATCCTAGTTTGTTAATCCACCATGATTCCCACAACCCTAGTTGTGGAGGTTTTAGCCTCTCATGATAGTAAGATAATTGAATGTATTTATATAAAAACACATAAATTAATACTTACAACGATGATTGAAAGAAATCCTATTCTACATATTGCAAGAAAAGAGGATGAGCGAATTCAAGAACAATTTGAGACAATCAAAGTTATCTCAAGAATCGCTCTCCAATATTGTCAAAAACTGATTACAAACTGATAATGAATGACCTCCTAACTAAAAGAAACCTAAAAATAATTTATACAAATAATAAAATCCTTTTCCTAAGTTAATAGGGAAATGTCCAAATCCGGCGTCGACTCCTCATATAACCTATAACAGGATTGTACGGGTCGTTCCTTGGCTCGTACCTCCCTTGGCTTCTACAAAATTTGGCTAAGTGTTGGCCTCTGGTACGACTCATAACAAGATCTTATGAATCATACTATCAAGTTGTGGTTTAACACAGAGAACTTTGGAATCTTTTGAAGATTTCTACAAATGTCATCGTATGCCTTGTATCTTGCTCCTACAACTCGTAACAACTTGCCGTAACATGAGATCTGCCATTTCCCAAAAATCTCAGAAGTTTTCCAAGGCTCCTAGTACAGGCGGTAGATAGATATTATGATCCGTAATTACTACCCATACCAGGAGACTTTAGCTGTGCAAATTTCTCTGAAGTTTTTCTACGACTCAAGTTAGGGCTCGTACCAAGAGTCATACTTTGCCTTTTCCTTGTACCAATCTTCTATACTTTCCCACGAGTCTCAATAAGGCTCGTAAAATCTTGGTACGGCTCGTACTGAGATTCGTACATGGCCAAAAATCTACACTTTTGTGAATCTTCTGCATATTTTCACTCCAATATCTATTTTCCTTGAAAATAAATAAAAAACACCTTATATCCATATAAACACACCTAAAAACATACTATTTTCCCAATTTTAAGCGTTAAAGTGTTGTTTACTCACAGCACCTCAGGCATTTTTGTAATTTCTACGCTCCTAAGTCCTAAAATACATTGTTTTAAGCCTTGAAAGGATTCATTAAAGAGGGTTTAGAAAATATAAAGTCATTAGACTTTCCCGTGCATTCAAAGCTTTGAATTCTACAAGAAGATCAATATAGAAATTCTATCAATTCTTCCCCAATTCTCTTAGGCTTTCAAGGACAAGTTGAGAATCAGTTTACCCAGGTATTTAGGGATATGAATTGGGAATTTCCACTCATTCTCATGCCCAAATTCCTCCTCAAGTTTATGAATTCAAGTTTATGATGTTATAGATTTTTAAACCAATTTTATGAAATTCTCTATGATATAATTATAAGTCAATTCTCCTCACGTTCCAAAGCATATTTTAAGATCTATGGGTAGATTTTAAATACAAATTGATTATAAATTCATGATTTCAAGTTTTAGAAAATTATGCCATATTATGCAAGTCTTATTAAAAGTCAAGTTTATGATACATGATTTCAAGTTTGATGAGATATCTAGCATGAAATAATGTTTATAAATTTAACACGTATGAATCTATGATTTTGACTCATGGGCAAGCTCACACATGTTAAGTATATTTTCATTATTTAGCCAAGGCTAATAAGATGAGCTTATTGTATATTTTGGAGTCAAGACTCCCACTATAGCTTATGATATATTTTGGTGTCGAAACTCCCCATGTTCAAATTTCATACTATGCATGTGTTTATAATTTCAGCTTTGTTGAAAAATGATGGGAGCATTGTGCATGTTTTTTGGAGTAGTGTCTAGCACCGAGTAAGCTTGGGGTTCCAAGGTTTCCCAATGTTAGAACAACATGCCAATGTAGGTTTTTATGATTATTTGGGACCTCTCAATAGAGCTTTCCATGCCCTTAAGGGGCCTTCAGCTTGATGTCAATATCATAGTAGCATCCTTAGCCCTGATAAGGTTTTAGACGGCTCTACCCACTTGTGTGTGATAATTGGGGCATCATGTAAGTTGTATCATGATTGTGTCGCTTATGACGAGTCTCCCATTGTTCCTCATGATTTTATTTATTTATGTTCATGATGTATGGTATTATGTTTTCTCGTAGGTTTGATCGAATGATCAGTTTATGAGCTTTTACTTATGATTTCAACTATGACAAGTCATATGATTTTGATTTTTAGCTTTGGGTCATTCTATTCAGATATGATATTCATCTTATGACTATACGTGTCTCAGATTCAGATTTTAGCATGCAATCCTTACTCTCATGATCTTATGATTTAAGTTTATGTGCATGATTTAAGTTAATATTTACTCAGCATGTTTTACTTACCTTGCATAATCAGGACATTCCAAGTACCGATCGCATACTCTATGTTGTATCATTTCATGATACAGTTTTGGACGATTATACTAAGTTTCCCTGTTAGTCCATCTCCCCGCAGTTTAGTTTAGTCCCCATCATTGGTAAATCCTTATCTTTTGAGGACATTCGGTTTAGTTTTTGATTATTTTATATGCAGTTTTGTACTTTAGTGAGCTAGTTGGGGAGGTTGTCCCATCAGCTCATCAGACATGTTAGAGACTTATCATACATTATGTAGATTTTTAGCTTTGTCGAGTATCGACTCTATTTATGATTGCTATGTAATTAAGACTTCTGCTTATTTAGGTTACAGTTATCAAGTTTTGTTTTAATATATTCTCTGTAGTTGCTATGTTCATGCAATAGGAAGACTTGGAGCAGTTTGTTGTTCTAGGTCTCGTGTCTCGGTCTGAGTTCCCAGCTCACATTGTGAAAAAGTTTGTATTAGAGGAAAGATTAACAGTGTCCAAGGGTGTCTAAAAGCTGCATTGAGTAGAGTCTTTTCCATAGGTGTGAAACGCACCACACTTATGGGGAAGAGGCTACAAGTCATTTTAGGAAATTTTCCTTCTTTCACGAGATATGTCATATGATAAAGTATCTCTCTATTCCTTCAAACACATGCTATGCACATTTGCAGAAAGATGCCTCCATGTCGAGCGAATGGAAGAAGGAATGGCAATGGAAATGGCCATCATAATTACAATGGAGACAGGCATCAGGAAGCCCCACCAGCACCCGTAGATCCTATGCCCGAGCAGGTCATTCATGTCGAGTTTAGAGCAGCATTTTAGATGTTGTTATAGACTTTTACCGCTCAGGTCAATCAACAGGCGGTGGCTCATGTTCCTCAAAATACGAATGCAGCAATGACTAGAGTTTGAGACTTTTTCAAGTTGAATCCACTAGAGTTTCTGGGGTATAAAGTGGATGAGGACCCATATGAGTTTATTAAGGAGGTGTAGAAGATCATCCAGATTATGGGGACGAATGGAGACGAGAGTGCAATTTAGCCTCCTTCTGGCTGAACCGGGTTGTTTATATATGATACCGCTAGTGGAAGGATGGTCGAGCAGTATGAGCAGTTCCTGTGAGTTAAGATGAGTTCATGACTGCCTTCTTTGATAGCTTTTTCCCTACAGAGTTGAGAGAGGCAAAGGAGACGGAGTTTGTCAACTTGAAGAAGCACCACAGTACTGTCCAAGAGTACGCCATAAAGTTTACCCAACTATCAAAGTATGCACCAGAGATTGTTGCAGATCAAAGGGCTTGTATGAGGAAGTTTTTCAAATGGGCTATCAAACTCACTGGTAAAGGAATGCATGACTGCTAAGCTAAACAGTGATCTAGACTTCTCAAGATTGGTCATATATGCCTAGCAGATAGAGGCAGTTCAAATGAAAGAGAAAGAGAGAGAGGTCAAGAAGGCCAATACAGGGAATTATGGATAATTCCAATAGAGGCCCAGTGGAGGGAATCATCAACAGTCCCACCAGAGGTCATCCCCCAGCGCCACCATCAGCCAGTGTTCCATCTATACCCAAGAGTGATTAAAGGGGTAGGGCATCAGGCTCCAAAGGTTAGGCGAGCAGGTTAAGAGAGTCGAGCATACCAGTTTGTGACAGGTTTTGTAGGAGGCATACTGGAGAATGCCTTGTGGGTTCAGGAGCATGTTACAAGTGTGCGAAGCCCAGACATTTTCTCAAAGATTGCCCTTTAGCCAGATAAGACCATACCAGAGGTCGTGACCCATCCACCAATTCAGCAGCTCCACCAACACCCTCAACTCAACAGGGTGCATCAACTGGTGCAGGTGGCGATCAGTGTCAGAACATAATTTATGCTCTCTTATATCATCAGGAGTAGGAGGTCTCTCCAGATGTGGTCACTGGTATGTTATGAGTATTCCTTATTGATGTGTATGCATTGTTAGATCTAGGGTCTGCACCTTATCTTTTATGACTCCTTATAATGCTATTAGTTTTGGAGTTAGTCCCAAAATCCTATCAGAACCCTTTTCAGTCTCTACTCCAGCAGTGACTCAGTTATAGTTCGATAGGTATATAGAAATTGCCCTGTCACAGTCCTTCAGAAAGTCACCTTAGTCGATCCAATAGAGTTAGACATGACCTATTTTGATGTTATCTTTGATACGGTTTGGTTGCGTATGTATTATTACTAAATAAGTTGTAGAACCTTTATGGTAGAATTTTATTTTTCAGATGAGCCAGTCCTAGAAAGGAAAGGTAGTTCAGCTGTGCCTGTAGGTTGTTTTGTTTCTTATATCAAGGCTAGGAAGGCGAATTTTATAGACTGTGTGTACCATCTAGTTCGAGTTAAGGATGCAATGTCCGAGAGCACTTCTATTCAACCAGTTCCTATAGTGGGTGAGTAGTCGAAGCTGTTTCTAGAAGATCTACCAGGAGTCCCTCACAAACGGGAGATTGACTTTAGTGTTGACCTTCTTCCTAATACGTAACCTACACCTATCTTCCTTACAGAATGGTCCCAACCGAGCTAAAGTAGTTGAAAGAGCAGTTGACAGATCTCCTGGATAAAGGTTTCACCAGGCCTAGTAAATCACCGTAGGGTGCGGAAATTCTCTTTGTTCGGATGAAGGAATATTCCCTTAGAATGTGCATTGATTATTGTCAGTTGATCAACTTCACAATCAAGAACAAGTATCTCCTCCCCAGAATTGATGACTTGTTTGACCAACTTTAGGTTGCTACGTGCTTCTGAAAGATACATGTTAGATTTGGCTATCATCATCTCAAAGTTAGAGAGAGTGACATTCCAAAGACAGCCTTTACGACTCGATATGGTCACTATGTGTTGGTAGTTATGTCTTTTGGACTACCGAATGCTCCAACAACTTTTATGGATTTGACGAACAAGGTGTTCAAGCCGTATTTTAATATGATTGTGATAGTCTTCATCGACGATATTCTCATATACTCTCGGAGCAAGGAAGAACATGTCGCTCATTTAAGGATTGTACTACAAACCCACAAGGATCGCCAGCTAATTGCTTAATTCAGCAAGCGTGAGTTTTGGTTGAATTCAGTGTCATTTTTAGGTCATGTAGTGTCACGTGAGGGTGTGTAGGTGGACTCTCAAAAGATATAGGCGGTGAAGAATTGGCCTAGAACAATTTGCCCTTCAGATATTTGGAGATTTTTGGGTTTAGCTGGCTATTACCATAGGTTTGTTCAGGGATTTTCGTCCATTGCAGCATCATTGACTAAGTTAACCCAAAAAAAGTTCAAATTTTAGTTGTTATATGCCTATGAGAAGAGTTTTTAGGAGCTAAAGACTTGACACACTTCATCCCCAATATTGGCTTTACCAGAGGGAACAAATGGATTTGTTGTTTATTGTGATACTTGTAGGGTTTTTCTTAGTTGTGTGTTGATGCAACATGATAAATTCATTGTGTATTCCTCTAGATGGATTAATATTCATGAGAAGAATTATCCGACGCATGACCTTGAGTTGGCTACCATGATGTTTCATTGATGATTTGGAGGCTCTACTTGTATTGGGTGCATGTGGACATATTTACGGACCATAAGAGCCTTCAGTATGTGTTCACTCAAAAGGACTTGAATTTGCTATAAAGGGGGGTGGCGAGAGGAGGACTATGACAGAAGTGTCCTTTATTATTCGACCAAGGACAATGTAGTGGCGGATGCCCTTAGCAGGTTGTCCATGGATAGTGTGTCTCATGTGGAGGATGGGATGAAGGATTAAACAAAGGATTTCGATAGGCTTTCTCGTTTAGGGATTCTCCTTGTTGACTCAGAAGACGGTGGTGTCAGTGTTCAAAATAGCTCTGAATCTTCATTGGTGACCGAGGTCAAGGCTAGACAAGAAGAGGATCCTATCTTAGTAAAGCTAAAGGAAGCTATCCAGAATTAGAAGGTGGAGGCCTTCTCCCAAGGGGGAGATGGTGAACTTCATTATCAGGGTCGTTTATGTGTTCTGGATGTTGATGACTCGAGAGAGCAGATGCTGGGTGAGGCTCATGGATCTTGATATTCTATCCACCCATGTGCCAACAAGATGTAATGTGTCCTACGGAAGATCTATTGGTGGAATGGTATGAATAAGGTCATAGTGGAGTTTGTGGCTAAGTTTCCGTATTGTCAACAAGTGATCAACATCAAAGACCTGGAAGTATGCTACAAAACATTAGTATCCCTACTTGGAAGTAGGAAGAGATCAATATGGACTTTATCATAGGATTTCCTCATACACACCTACAGTATGACTCTATATGGGTGGTTGTAGATTTGTTGAACAAAGAAGCATATCTCCTATCAGTCAAAACTAACGATTTAGCTGAGGAATATGCTCTATTGTACATTCGAGAATTAGTTGGTTATCCTATCTTGTAAATATAAAATACTTTCTTTTGTATTCTTTAATGACCAACAATTGAATTTCTTAATTAAATAATGAGACATCGCCAATTTATCCGTCGCACAGAGTTCCCTTATCCATCATCTTAGATAGAGGTACTCAGTTTACATCACATTTTTGGAGATCATTCTAGAAGGGAGCTAGTACACAAGTCAAGCTTGGCATGACTTTTCACCCGTAGACAGATGTTCAGGTTGAGCGGACCATTCAGACTCTTGAGGATATGTTGAGAGCATACGTGGTTGATTTCGAGGGTAGTTGGGGATGACCACTTGCCTCTCATTGATTTTGCCTATAATAACAGTTATGACTACTACATTCAAATGTCTCAATTTTAGGCTTTACGGGCGAAGGTGTAGATCACATATAGGATGGTTTGAAGTAGGTAGGCAATGTTTATCGGGCCAGATTCAGTTCATGAGGCCATGGAATAAGTCCAGCTTATTAGGGAAAAGTTGAAAATAACTCAAAGTCATCAAAAGTATTATACAGATATTAGGCACAGAGAGATTGAGTATGGAGTTAATGATTGGTTGTTTTGGATGGTGTCTCCCATGAAGTAAGTGATGAGGTTCGGAAAGAAAGGGATGCTAAGTACCTGATAAGTTGGTCTTTATAGGATTTTGAGGAGAGTTGGAAAAGGGGCATATGAGTTGGAGCTACCAGTGGAGTTAGCCTCGGTATATCTAATTTTCCATGTATCTCTATTGAAGAAGTGCATTGGTGACTCGTCCTTAGTTGTATCGGTGGAGAGCATAGGTCCGAAGGATAGTCGCACCTATGAGGAGGTTCCAGTTGAGATCCTTTATCGTCAGGTTTAGAAGTTGAGAAATAAAGAAGTGGCTTCAGTGAAGGTTTTGTGGAGGAATTATCATTTTGTGGAAGCTTCATCGGAATCCGAAGCAGATATGATGGCTAAATACCCACTTCTTTTCCCTTCCAGCTCAGTTTCAACATGAGGTATAAATTTCCTCCTTAGTACTCTATTCAGTTTCATTTCAAGTTCATGTCTCTTAGTTCCTTTCATTTCATTGCATATATGTATAATTCATGAATTTAAGCCAGTCATGTATATCAGTCTAGAGTCAGTCACTTTGTCAGATATTAGCATAAGTTGTTCATTTTTGGGATTGTAGTTCCTTCCCTAGCATTTCAGTATTCTTAATTCATGTTCAAGGATTAATGTTCCCAAGGGGGAGATATTATATTATCCCAAAGTCCCTAAGATCAAACCCGAGGGTAGAATTAGAAGAATCAGGAAAATCTTCACTAAGTCTGAAATATACTGAGTATAGAGTATGTCATCAGTACTTTGAATATACTGAATATGCTAGGTAAGCAAAACATGCTAATAAAATGATTGTCTAAAGTCATGAGTATACATTCAAAAAGTTCATGAGAGTAAGGACATCATACTAAAAGCCATAATCCAAAGTATACATAAGCATAAGCTATTCATCATATTCTGAACATAATGACCCAAGGTTTAGAAATAGAAATCATATAACTTGTCATTCTTGAAACCATAAGTGAAAACTTCATAAACTGATGAATAGGTCAAGTATGATATAAAATATAATATCATATGACATTAACATGAGTAAATGAAAACATGAGGAATAGTGAGAGATTCTTATAACCGCTATACCCCATGTGAGCATACATGGAGATCGACTTGTAAATCCCTACTCAGGAGGGTGTTCATAACTTGCCAAAGGTACAACCATGAAAAGGCATGATATCACTCATGAGTGGCCCATATGGACATGAGAGACATTCTCATGGAAGACCCCATCATAGCTACGTTGACACGTAGTTCTGAGACCTAGATTCGCTGGAACCTTAGCTACTCGATATTAAATACTACTCCAAAAATATATTTAGTGCTCATATCATAATGATGAAAGATACATTAAGTACATTGGCTAGTTGAGATCATGAGATTCATAACATGTTTGAGATACATGAACTAGCCCTAAAATAGGTTCGTGAGTCGGCCATGATCATAAACTTGATATTCATAAAAGCCATGCATACTTGAGGAAATCATAATACTTTAAAATCCAAAAATTCATGAACAATTTTTGTGGAAATCATGCATTGTGATCATAAAACATAATTAACTCCACCATACTTGAAATCATAGACTTATAAGCTTAATTTTATAAATCATGCATGATGGGGCATCATTTTCATAAAACATGAAACATGAGTTGATAATTAAATTTCAAGTAAAATATTCCCCATAAAACATAAAGCATTAATAGAAACATGACGTAATTGACACATACACATTCCATGGATATTTACATGGAATTGGGTTAAACCCTAGAATTATTAATACACATAATTGGAAATTTGAATTCATGAATTGGAAGAGAAATCAGGCGTAAGAGTGGAAGAAATCCCCCAATCATGTCCCTACATACCCGAGTAACTTGATTTCTATGCTTTCCTTGAACACCCAATAAGATTGAGGAAGAAATTGATTAGGAACCCTAGCTTGATCTTGGAAGATGATTTGAAATTCAATGAATGTATTAGAGAATAATGAATTAGGCTAGGTTAAACACTCTCAAAACACTCTTTGGGAAGCTTAAAATGAAGAAATTTAGATATTAGAAACTTAGGAATTACGAAAATATCCTTAATGATTTGGTGGGAAATTGCACACTACCAAACCCACT
Organism: Datura wrightii; assembly: GCA_035772735.1. Taxonomy (NCBI): domain Eukaryota; kingdom Viridiplantae; phylum Streptophyta; class Magnoliopsida; order Solanales; family Solanaceae; genus Datura; species Datura wrightii. The sequence continues at coordinate 126,567,931 of JASDFA010000016.1, forward strand.
GAGGGACAGGACGACTTGTTGGGAGACTTGATGGGCCATCCCCTGGCTCGTGGCCACTGACAACTTCTTCTCCATTTGCTGATCTTTCACACTCAACAAGTCCCTTAACGAGTCATCAGGGGAATCGATGACTCGTTCGTCAATTCATTCAGTACATTGTAAATCAACACTTTCTCCATACTTCACACTTAACAGACCAAATTACGACTTGTGAGGAGTCTGATAGACTAGTCACACCATGCGTCATGACATCTGGAAGATAACAATTTTCTCCAAATTGACACCTCTTAACGGCTCACTTAACAACCCGTTGGCTCTCTTAACGAGTCACTAGACAACTCCTTCAGTGACCTAGTTCAGATTTTCGGGTCTGATCTTAGAAAATTTTGGTGTGTTATAGACTATATTTCCACCATTGAAAAAGAATTTAAATCAAGATGAAACTTAACAATTTTACCCTCTTTAAGCCCCTAAACTTGCAGGGAAAAAAACTGAAATTTGGCAGCTAAGTGAGGTGCTAATTGGACTGTTTTGAGCTGAGTTCATGATTAATTTTTCAAGGACTCTATGCATTTTCTTTTTCTAGAAATACAACTCATATTTAGATGAATAATTTCAGAAAAATTAGTCATGCTTATCTCTTCCTTTCTCCCACAAAATATAGTGAAAACTACTAGCAAAAACAACTATAGTTGTTGATGTTGCTCTGTGTTGTTGTTGTTGTTCTGACTACTTTTTGTGAGTTAATTTAGGCTGCATTTTTTGATACCTATTAATATTATATTTGACTAACTTATTCAATGGTTTAAATAAGCTGATGTATTTTCATTGAAGATGAAAATCGGCTAAGGAAAGTTCATCAGAAAATTGTATCTAAGGCATCCCGTTCGTTGTCCTTTGAAGAACGATTAATGCGTTGTAAGTTGAATGAGCCAGAAAAAATCTGATGTGTGTTGAGGCAGTATATCAAGCTATATTTTATCTTTAATTACCACGTTTAATTTAAGCTAAATGTTGAAATTACGTCTATCCCAAAGAGGTATTTAAAGTGTGATATCGTGTCGATTGTTGTCATAGTTGTACATCTAGTTGGAGGCCCTCGACATGGGAATTATTAGCAGGTCCTTTAATATATGTCGTATATGTTATATTTACCATGTATGATTTTTTGGTCACCGTATGAAATTAGAAATTGAAGCTAAGACGACAGCGTAATAATAATGTACTTTTAGAATGAATGTTGAGTTTGTAAAAGTAACGAGGGTTCCAATGTAGTGATTCCTTTATATGGTCAACTACATTTTATGTCTATATGAGTTAATGTTCTTAAGTCTAAAAAGAAATTCCATAATTCCTCTTCCTTGAGTTATTGACAAGTTACCGAGTTACCGGGTGCCAAATTAGCGGACATTGATGCTAAGTATCCATAATTGAGTCTAAGTTCTCCTAGTTGAGTTCAAAATGAGTCTAAGATTTCCAAATTTAATCTAAATATTTATTTGGAGCCCATTTATTACAAAGTTGTCTTAGTATCCAAAGTTGGTTCTATGAACCCAAAAGCGAGGTCTAGTGGCATGTTACTCGAGTCTCATGTTCATGTCAAGTTTTCATGTCAAGTTATGTTTTATGTACCCTTTCTGTCAGTTGCTAGGGGTGTTATGTTCAGTATGTGATCCGAGTTTGACCCATTATATGAGTCAGTTACTTTGCATTGTTCAGTTGGCCCTCCAAGTTGGACCTAGTATTTGAGTAAGATATATATTGTGTTGTTCAGTTGCTCACTTGCATGATTTGAATTTTGTTTACCTCATGCCCTCTCTGGTTTGAGTATCAAATGTGCTGATTGTGCGATGTCGACTCTCTCTCTGGTCCAAGTATCAAATGGCTCATTGTGTGAAGGATGATATATGAAAATTTTGGTCCAAGTATCAGGTCGGCTGTATAAAGTCATTGTCAAAGTATCAAGATACTCCTTAAGTCCTGGTCTTTGTATGAGGCTGCCATACATAAATCCTGGTCCAAGTATCAGGTAGCTACCGAGTCGATTCTCATAACTCTGGTCCAAGTATCGAAAGTGTTCGCATATGAGTCAATTATGTTATACTCATGCATAGAGTCTGCATATAGGGGTTTTAGTTACAATGTTATAGAGTATCTCTCTCTATCCTATCTTCTGAGTTATGTTCAGCTGTTATTTTCCATAGATTATGTTGACAGGTTCAAGAGTGTCAGGTTGTTGCTATTCCCTCATCTGGTTCAGTTATCGCATTGCTTTATTTATAGCTTTTAGTCGTATATACCGTTGCATTTTTTTGTACTGATGTCCCTTCATTTGGGTATCCCTATAATCGTACTGCACATGCAGATAGGAGCTCAGATCGATCATTACAGTAGGAGCCCAGATCCAGCGAAGTGTTGGTATGCTCCTTTCTTTCAGGAGCCTTAAGTTTGGTTTGGTCATTTTGAGTTTTTGATGTGCATATTGGTAGGCAAGGCCCCTGTCCCGTGCATTCAGTATTGTTTACTCTTTAAGAGGCTTTGTTGTACAGTGGTTCAGCTTTAGCTTAGTTTGTTCCCTAGCTGGCCTTCCGTAGTTTATTTCAGTTTCTATGGTGGACTTGTCTAGACTATATCTTTTTATGATTGTATAGACCTAGTCATTCCATATCTATGTTATGACTTGTTATGACATGTGGGCTTGTAGGCCTAAGGGTTATAGTTTAGACTCTATATAGCCAGCTTCTCGATAACTTTTGAATCGAGTGATAGTCGCACCTACCCCAGTTTTGGGCCGTGACATATATGAACATAACAAGTCCTGAAGGCTGTTTTAGGAACATTGCTCTCCCTAACTTTAAGCTGGTGATAGTACAATTTGTGGGATATATTCAAAAAGTACTTAGCAGCCTAAAGCTGGTCGAACAATTCATCAATCCTTAGGACGGGATACTTATTCTTGATTGTGACTTTGTAGACAACTAAGGATAGTCCATGCAAATTCTGAGAGAACTATCTTTATTTTGTATGAAGTGGATTTGAGCACCCCATAGAGACTTACTAGGCTTGATGAAACCATTATCTAAGAGATCCTTCAACCATTCCTTCTTCTCCTTTAGCATGGCTAGAGCCATTATATAAGGAGGAATATATATGGGTTGCGAATCCAGGAGAAGGTCAACAACAAAGTTAATCTACCACTTGAGCGGGACCCCTGGGAGGTAGATGCATCCAAATGCACATGGAAGTGTATGTGGTCATCAAGTAATATAGAATGATTAAGTCTAGATGTTGTACCCACATGGACTTGTTAGATTGCTTGTCCAATTCAAATTCTTATACAAACTATTCAAAAATATAGGAGTGATTCTTGTTGGACTGTTTATACTACTAACTAAAAAAATTTAAGACTTAAGATAATGTATAAATTGGTGGTTGGTTCTTAGATGTTATAGAAGATCTACTGTCTTTGCAATTTTGACAATCCAGTTGAAAAATAAAATTCTAATATTCCTTCTCTTTCTTGAGTTACTAGTTGCAAGTTGATACTACATAATTGAGCATTCGTCTTGATAACTATTAGACTACTTGACTACTCCTACTCCGATATTCTTATGGTCGTAGGAAAATAGTGAAGTGCATGTAAGATTTCGTCTGTATGAACTAAGCAAGGCTAATGGGTATATTCCTACCCACATTAGCAAATTGTTCCCCTTTCCCTATAAGGTTCACAAATAAGATGTATTCCTTATAATTTCCCTCACAATTCCCTATTCCAAGATGAGTTAGTGAGTCATGGATAATGCTTAATTATTTCGTCAAATAATCAAGCAATTCAGACCGAGAAGAATAAATAGCTCAGTAGCAGAAAGATTTAATAAATATGAACAATAGTGAATATTAAACCTTCATGTTCATACCAAAATCATAGAACTAAAGTTTTTATCCACTAATGATTCCCAAAATTTTAAGGGAATTCATGAATTTGCACAAGAAAGATGATAAGAGTTAGGAGAAGAAGTAACCCGAAGGAGAAAACTCATCATGCCCTAGCTCTCCTCTATAGTTTCATCCATCCTTAGTCAAGAATAATGTTCCCTCCCCTCAAAAACGTTTTAAGGTTTGTTCATATAATAAAAGGAAAAATACCCCCTTAGCCCTACTTAATTTCAACATAAAAATTCAAAAATTCGGGTTCCAAAATGGCCATAGTGTGCCATGCCAACTATAGCACTAGCTCATTGGCATTTGATTTTTCTTAAGTTTAGTTTCTGGCATGCCACGCCACCCAATATGCCAAGGTGTTTGAAAAACTTATGCTACATGTGCACCTGATGCGCAACGCTAGCTATCTCGCCAGACTATTGGAATTTTTCTTCTGATGTTTATGGCTAGGCGCACCGTGCCAGCAAATGCACCAACTTGGTTTTTCCTTAAAACACCTTGCAGTGTTGCTCCAAAGATTTGAACCATCCTTTATAGATCTTTTTGGATCAATTTCCACCATATTTACCCATTAAGCACATAAAAAGTCACTACATATGAATACAAGCATAATCCGTAGAAATGATACTCAAAGAGATGACAAAACTAATCAATTGTGAGGAAAATAAAGACTACAAATACGTACTTTTGGCCTCTCTTAATGGATCATTTGGGAATAGCTCTAGATACTGACACACATCTGGGACTGACTGAAATGTCAGGGTTTCTGACTTAGAATCCTTCACTCGAACTAGATGATATACATAACCCTTGGAGATCATCTTCCTGACAACAAGGTTGGAGAAAAAGTGACCTACAGGCATTGCTGAACTACCCTTCCACTCTAGGACTTGTCACCCAGAAATCGATACTCTACTGACCGGGTCCTATAATTTACTAAGGCATAGAAAGTGTACAACCAATACATATAGAAAATAATATCAACGTCTTTCATGTATAACTCTAGTAAGTTGGCTAAGGTGACTTAGTGTGGCGTGCTTCATACCCATGAAAATGTTTCTACTCAATGCGACATTCAAATACCCTAGGACATAGTTAAACCTATTGCTTTGATATCATGTTTGTCACGCTCCTACCATGGACCCCACACCACGACATGTGATCTAGAAGCAAAAATAGCTACATGCTAACCCATGATAGAAATTGATGTTATCTTTGGCATGGATTGGTTGTATGCTTTCTATGCTTTAGTAAATTGTAGAACCCGATCAGTATATTTTTGATTCTAGGGTGAGCCATTCCTAGAGTGTAAAGGTAGATTAGCAGTTCCTGTAGGTCATTTTGTCTCCAACCTTAAGGCAAGGAAGATGATCTCTAAGGGTTGTGTATACCATATAGTTTAAGTTAAGGATTCTAGTTCCAGAACTCTTACTCTCTAGTAAGTTCTTGTTGTATGTGAGTATCCAAAAGTATTTCATGATGATCTACCAGTGTCCATCCTGAGCGGGAGATTAACTTTGGTATTGACCTTCTCCCTAATACACAACCCATATCCATTTCTCCTTATAGAATGGCTCTTACCAAGCTAAAGGAGTTGAAGGAATAATTCAAAGATATCCTAGATAAGGGTTTCATTAGGCTTAGTAACTCCTCGTGGGTTGCTCCAGTTCTCTTCGTGCGAAAGAAGGATGGTTCTCTTAAAATGTGCATTAGTTACCATTAGTTGAATAAGGCCACAATCAAGAATAAGTATCAACTCCCAAGGATTGATGACTTGTGTGACCAGCTTTAGGGTGCCACGTCCTTTTCAAACATCGACTTCAGATCTGGCTATCACCAACTTCGAGTTAGGGAGCGTGACGTTCCGAAGATAGCCTTTAAGACTCGATATGCTCCCTATGAGTTTGTTGTTATTTCTTTTAGAGTAATGAATGCTCCAACAACTTTTATGGATTTTATGAACATGGTGTTCAAGCAGTATTTAGATATGCTCACACGTTCCTTCTATTTCTCCAAGTAAAGCTCTTCGCATCATAGTGAGGAAGAGCATGCTACTCACTTGAGGATTATGTTGTAGACTCTTAAGGACCGTCACCTATTTGCTAAGTTCAGCAAGGTTTGGCTAAATCAGTTGCATTCTTGGCTCATGTGGTTTCTAGTGATAGTGTGCAGGAAGACTCTCCAAATATTAAGGCGGTGAAGAACTAGCCTAGACATGTCAGTCCCACAGACATAGGAGCTTTTTGGGCTTTGCTGGCTACTAAAATTTCTTTGTACTGGGATTTTTATCCATTGCAACACCTTTGACAATGTTAACTCAAAAGAAAGCTAAATTTCAATGGTTTGATGCTTGTGAGAAGAGTTTTCAGGAGTTAAAGACTCGACTCACTTTAGCTCAACTTTTGACCCTACCGGAGGGAATGGATGGCTTTGTTATGTATTGTGATGATTCGAGGATTAGCCTTGGGTGTTTGTTGATGTATCACGGGAAGGTCATTGTGTATGTTTCTAGATAGCTTAAAATTCATGAGAAAAATTATCTGACGCATGACTTTGAGTTAGCTGTGGTTGTGTTTGCCTTAATGATTTTGAGGCACTACTTTTATGGGTTGCATCTGGATGTGTTAATGAACCAGAATTGTCTTTAGTGTGTGTTTACTCAGAAGGATCTGACTTTGCAGCAAAGGAGATGGCTTGAACTTTTTAAAGATTATGACATGAGTGTTCTTTACCATTCGAACAAGGCCAATATAGTGGTGGATGCTCTTAATAGGTTGTATATAGAGAGTGTGTCCCATGTTGATGGTAGGAGGAAAGATTTAGTGAAGGATGATCATAGGCTTGCTCATTTAGGGGTTCGCCTTACTAATTCTTTCGATGGTGGTGTTACTTTTATGAATGGGTCCGAATCTTCATTGGTGACAGAGGTTAAGGCAAGGTAAGATGAGGATCCTATCTTTGTGAAGTTGAAGGAATCTATCCAAAATTAGAAGGTGTAGCTTTTCTCCCAAGGGGAAGATGGTGTACTTCGATACAAGGGTCGACTATGTGTTCTAGAGGTAGATGACCTAAGGTAGCAAATGTTGAGAGAGGCTGATAGGTATTGATACTTGATCCATCTAGGTATTACCATGATGTACTATGATCTACAAAAAGGCTATTGGTGGAATGGTATGAAGAGGGACATAGTAAAATTTGTGGCTAAGTGCCCAAATTTCCAACAGGTGAAGATTGAGTATCAAAGACCTGGAGTATGCTACAGGATATAAGTATTCCAACTTGAAACTACGAAGAGATCAATATGGACTTCATCGTAGGGTTTCCTAATACACGACGATAATATGACTTCATATGGGTGATTGTGGACCGAATGACCAAGTTAGTACATTTCTTATTGGTTCTGAATACAAATTCAGCTGAGCACCATGCTAGACTTTACATTTGGGAGTTATTTTGGTTGCACATAATTCTATTTTCTATCATCTCAAGTAGAGGAAGTCGGTTCACCTCTTAGTTTTAGAGATAGTTTCATAAGGGCGTTGGTACTCAGATGAAGCTTATCATAGCTTTTCACCCATAGATAGATTTTCAAGATGAGTGGACCCTTCAGACTCTTAAGGAAATGTTAAGAGCGTGTGTGATTGAATTCTAAGGTAGTTGGGATGATCACTTGCCTCTCATTAAGTTTCCCTAAAATAATTGTTACCATTCTAGCATTCAGATGGCCCAATTTGAGTCTCTTTATGTGGGAAGATATAAATCACCTATTGTTTGGTTCGAGGTAGGTCAGGCTACGTTGATAGGGCAAGATTCAGTTCATAAGGCTATGGAGAAATTTCAGCTAATTAAGGATAGGCTGAAAATCACTCAGACTCGTCTGAAATAATATGCAAATGTTAGGAGGAGAGAGCTTGAGTTTGAGGTTGATGATTCGGTTTTTCTAAAGGTATCTCCCATGAAGGGAGTCATGAGGTTTGGAAAGAAAGGGAAGCTTAGTCCCCGATATGTTTTTCATTATAGGATTCTAAGGCTAGTAGGTAAATTGGCTTATGAGTTGGAGCTACCGACCTAGTTAGCTTCAGGTTACCCAATTTTTCATGTGTCTTTGCTGAAAAAGTACATTAGAGATCCAGCTCTAGTTGTTCTAGTAGAAAGCATTTGCCAGTGATATGTAGTAGGAAGGTGAGGATGACGTCAAGTTATCATGCCCCTTATGCCCTGGGTGACACACGTGCAACAATGGCTAAGACAAAGGGTCACGATCCATCCTTACCTATGAGGAAATTCCAGTAGAGAACCTTGATCATGATATTTTCAAGTTGAGGAACAAAGAGGCATCTTCCATGATGGTTTGTAGAGGAATCAACTAGTTGAGGGAGCTACGTGGAAAGGCGAAGCAGATAAGATGGCTAGATAGCTACATCATTTCCCTTCCAGCTCAGTTCTAGCATGAGGTACCAGTTTCCTCCATAGTACCCTATTTAGTTTCCTGTCAAGATCATATCTCTCAGTTCCTTTCATGTTCTAGTATGTATTATAGTGTCACAACCCGAGTGAAGACCTCGGACCGAGAATGGGACCTAAAATCACAAATGGCTCCAAGCTAACCCATGGTACATATATAGCATGCCTTAAGAGCATAAACAAGTGGAAATTTAACATAATCAGGTATAAGTGGAAGTCTAAATATCATAAAGCGTGATTAAAAGCGATAAGATCACAATGTTGAGTCACAAAGCTGAGCATGCTAAATCTATGTCTGAAAGCCTCTACTATTTGATTAGATGTTGGGACAAGCCACCCAACTAACTTTAAGTCTGAAAATAAAACAAAATGTACCAAGCATAACTAATAGATACACTCGGATTATGAGGACTCACCCAAGTGAGATGGAGCTAATCTGAGCAAGTGCGATCTAGTGACAAGAATGGGATTAATCACCCAAACCTATATCATGAGATGATATAGATAGATTATGCGGTTAGTACATTGAATGATTGAGTATGTAGAGAAAGTAAGAACATGCTAGTAAATGATAGTATAAAATCATGCAAACAAATGAAATGGATCGTGAGAGTAATGACGACATGCTAAGAACCATATATCAGAAATATATAATCCTAAGATTCTCATTGTAATATGAATATAATGACCCAATTTTTAGAAATAAAAATCAAATAACTTGTCATGATTGAAATCATGAGTGAAAAATCATAAACTGATCAATGAGTTAAGTATTGTATAAAACATAATATCATATGTCATGAACATGAGTAACTGAAAACATGGGGAACAATGGTTGATTCTTATAATCGACGTACCCCACATGAGCATACAAGGAGCTGTTGTGCTCCAACAAAATGGCATGCCCAAGGGATGCTTTACAACTTAGTTTTGTGTTGTTTAGCTACTTATTTATATACATTCTCATGTAATTTTATGTAAATGTTAATATATATACTAACCAGCATGATTAGTTCTTGTTTTTGTAGGTTTTAAATGAATTTGAGGAACTAATCCATGATTTGGTAAGAGGAGAAATTGAATGGGAAGAAAATTACAAAAGTCGGCAAGGAACCATGCCTTGGCAAGGCTGGCCGCGCCAGGCAGCGTGCCAGGCTGTGCGTGTGCCGCGCCTAGCGCCGTGCCGAGAAGAAGGCAGCAAGTGATCTTGGGCAGATTTATATGCCCGAGTGATACTCAAAAGTACCATTTTCGCCTTGTTTATCTAGCAATGGGTATACATTTTCATGTAATTGATAATAAAATGTGAATTTATACTAAACAACATGATTAGCATTGTTTTGCAGGTAAAATGTGATTTCGAGAAGCTAAATGACATGTTGGACAATATCGGAGTTGGACTTTGATGCGAGCAAGGAAAAGGCAGTGGACAACATGATTTAAAGGGGCTCCGCGATGGAGCCGTGTCACGCTGCCATCGCGGAGGCATTCTGCCTGGAGGGTGAAAATTCACCAAATTTCCAGTGAAGGTCCACGTTTGCTCCGTGGCACGGAGCCAGTGCTCCGCGATGCACGTCGTGCCACGTTGAGCTTAAATTCCCGGACCCCCAGTTCCAGTGAGGGTCCGCGTTCATGGCGTGTCACAGAGGTAGTGCTCCGCGATGCACTCCGTGACACGTTGCTCATTATTCCGGGAAAAATTCCCACTAGTATAAATAGAACACTTAAGTTCATTTTTCACAATTCAGACTTGGTGGAGCAAGGACGTGGGTTACAGGCAGTTGAGGGACGAAAAGTTCAGGGTTTTTTCTCTCTTGCTTTCTTCTCTAATTCAATTGTTTGAATGATTAACACTCGTTTTATGATGATTAATCCACAAATGAGTGGCTAATTCCCTTCCTTGCTGAGGTTATGAACACTTGTGATGAATTTTGATTATTGATTATATGGTTTTTCATCTTTTTCTTCCATGTTGTTCTATTAATTCTTGTTCTTACTGCATTGGTGTGTGGCCTACATTAATGTACATCTAAAAAGTCCGATTTCACTCGAGAGAGCACGAAATTGGAAAGTTGTGAATTAATAGGATATTGTTCTTTACTTGATTTGGGAAAATTGAGTTTTGATGAACCTTCAGGATAGAAATATACCTGAAAGTCGTATTAGTCAATTTAGGAACCGGAATTGTATGGCTAGAACATGAATTGCATTTGATCACAAAAATGTAGACGGATGGTTCATGATTCTTAAGTGAGATTAAATACGAGAGTTTTAATCTCTTGGCAAATGTTCTTGGCTAGCAACTGGAAGAAAAGATTAACCAATTTATGATGATAATCAGTTTCATTACATGTTCGTTTAACCTCAGCATGCTTTTATCCATAGTCCAAATTCAAAGTAGATAATTTTTCTTAGTTTTAGTATAAAATTTATAAAACAAAATATTAACTTTTTGGTTACGTTGTTGTCAGCATATTTATAAGTAAAATATAGTATACTAGAGCAAATTTCACTTAACCCAAGTCTCTATGGGATCGATACTTGGCTTACTAAAGCCACTTACTACTTGTTCAACCACGTGCACTTGCGTGTCGTTTTATATACCCATATAACACAAACACCGAACAAGTTTTTGGCGTCGTTGTCGGGGACTTGGCAATTGGTGAATTTGTTTTAAGTGTTAATTTTACTGGATTTTCATTTTCTTAAGTGTTGACGACTTGGTCTTAGCCTGTATTTTGCAGACTTAATTGACGTGAACACTGGCAAGAGACAAAGAGCTGGTGGAATCATATATAGAGCCAGAACGTATATTTCACAGTAAACGGAGAGAAGCTCTACAAAGAAAGTTGCAGTTGCTCAGACAGACTATTATGGAGCAACAACAAAATCCATCGATTGTGAGGGCAGTGTTAGTTCCCGAAGAAGCAGCAGCAAGGCCGGTTCGCGAGGTGGCAATCCTACATGCCAATAATGTTACATCAAGTATCTGCAAATCAGAGCCTGGAGGGAGATTTGAACTCAAGCAAAATATGGTGCAATTGTTGCACACAAGCGGGCAATTTACCGGTCTCCCTCATGAAGACCCACAACAGCATCTCCAAAACTTTTTGGAGATAAGTGACACTTACATACCCGCTGGAGTGTCACCTGATTATGTCCGGCTTAGCTTATTTCCATTCTCCTTACTTGAAGAAGCCAAGAGGTGGTTGAAAGCTGAGCCACCAAATTCTATTTCAACGTGGGATGATCTTGCACGAAAGTTCTTGATAAGGTTTTTTCCCTCTGGTAAAACAACAAGACTTAGAAGTCAAATTCTAAGCTTCAAACAGAGGGAGGGAGAAAATTTATATCAAGCCTGGGAGAGATTTAAATCCATGTTGCGGGACTTTCCACATCATCATCAGTCCAATGAGGTGTTGGTGCACACATTTATTGAGGGTTTGGAACCCCACACCAAAATATTGCTAGATTCAGCAGCTGGAGGGCAAGCGCTGGAAAAGACTTATGAGGAGCTGTATACCTTGCTAAATCGGATTTCACAGGGCAAACCAGAATGGAATGCTGATTCATCACGAGGTGGGACAAGGAAAGCAGCAGGAGTGCTTGAAGTGGATGGGTTTACAGCTATCGCTGCACAGATAGTTACCTTGCAAAATCAATTGAACAACCACTTCAGCAACATGACTTTAAACCATCCTTCAGCTCCAGTTAATGCAGTCCAGCAGATGTGGTGTGAAGTGTGTGGAAGCAGTGAGCACTCAGCTGAGTGCTGTGGAGCCAATCCTGACTCGGTAAACTTTGTGGGTAATGCACAAAGAAATCACCAGCAGTATGGTAGTAGCTATAATTCAAATTGGAGGAATCATACTAATTTCTCATGGGGCAGCAACAACCATCACAGACAAAGTTCGGGTCAGGGTGGACAAAGGAAACAAGGAGGGCAACAGAACTACCAATCTCAATTCAGAAATAACAATGCACCTCCTCCACCACCATCACCCAGCATTGAGGAGATGTTCAAGACCATGATAGCTAACCAAGCTCAATTGCAGGCTGACTATGTGAAATTGGCAGCCGAATGAAAAACAATCAGTTAGCTACCAAGGCTCTTGAGTATCAATTTGGGCAATTTGCTAGTGCCCAAAATACAAGGCCTAGAGGAGGACTGCCAAGCGATACGGATCCGAATCCCAAGCAGGTAAATGCAGTGACCACAAGGAGTGGTTTGCAGCTGAAGGAGGTGGAACCAGAAAGACCACCTCAACATTCGGGAGCAGCAAAAGTTGAGGGGGAGCAAAGTTAGGAAAGGGGGAAGACCAAAGAAGCTGAATCAGAAAGACCTCCACCCCCGTTCCCTCAACGACTCAAGAAACACAAAGAGGAGGCGTGTTTCAAGAAATTCATGGAGGTGCTTAAACAGGTACATGTTAATTTACCTCTTGTTGATGTCTTGCAGGGAGTGTCTAAATATGCCAAGTACATAAAGGACATCGTGGCCAACAAAAGTCGGTTGACTAAGTATGCTACGGTGGCTTTAACGGAGGAGTGCACTTCCCGGATCCAAAATAGACTGCCCACAAAGCAAAAAGACCCTGGATGTTTTACTATCCATCTTACTATTGGGCAGAGCATCCGAGCTCGTGGATTGTGTGACTTGGGGGCAAGTATAAATCTGATGCCGTCTTCGGTATTCAAAAAGTTAGGTCTAGGGAGTCCTAGACCCACAACCGTAATCTTGCAGTTGGCGGACCGATCCTTAGCTAGGCCGGATGGCATTGTTGAGGATGTTCTAGTGCAAGTTGGCTCCCTAATTTTCCCAGTAGATTTTGTCGTACTGGATTTTGAACCAGACGCGGAAGTCCCATTTATTTTGGGACGTCCCTTCTTCGCTACCGGGAAAGCATTAATCGACGTAGCTGCGGGACAACTCACAATGCGAGCACATGACAAGGTAGAGGTGTTCGATGTGTATAAAGCACCCAAGCTCCCGATGGTGCATGAAGAACTCTCGGTGATCAATGTGATTGATCATGGTAATGACGAGCAGATGAAGTATTCTCGAGAGTTAATGGGAAGACCACCGGATAGGTGTAAGCACTATTGGGGGGAGGACGGTGATCGAGAGAAATCGTCCATCACCCTAGCGGACAATTGAGCTTAAATGATGTCGAGTCGCGACGGTAAACCAAGCACTGCACGGGAGGCAACCCGTGAAAATTTTTTCTTTCATTGTGTAAAGTGTAAATAGATTTTTCTTTTTCTTTTTCTTGATTTATTACAAAATTTTTCATTTTAGTTAGTATTTTTTATTTTTAGTTAGGTGAAACATATAATTCTAACCTATTTTGTTTAGTGAGATGATTTTCAGGTCAAACGGAGGAAAATGTGCACGGAATCATGAAGGAAAAGTCGAGGTATGAAAAATTAATAAAATGTAGAAAACAGTGAGCTGGGGCGATAGCTCCGTGTCACGGAGGAGGACCTCCGCGTTACCCTCCGTGACACGTTGAGGTATAACCCAAAAATTTTAAAAATTTCCAGTATGCTGTCGCGATGGCTCCGTGTCACGGAGGCAGTGCACCGCGATGCACTCGGTGACACGTTGCCTTGTATATCGCGATGGGTCACACCGGGTTGCCGGGTGACCCGCGTGTTTTTCTACCCTTTTTAACACGAAACCTCCCCTTTTCCCCTCATTTTCAATTTCCTCCGTGACCAAACGTCCCAAAACCCCTCTCCCATCAACGTGCCATGGCTTAAGGCAACAAATTACCGAGTTTTCTTCGATTATTCAACTACGAGGTATGTTTTTTGATTCCCTCTCAAGTTTTTATCGATTTTCTTTGAATTTAAGCATGGGAGGTGAGCTAAATCGCCCTAAGTCAAAATTAAGCATGAATTCGAGTTATTTGTTGATTGATAAATGTTTGGAATGTCGTTATGATTGTTTGAACTTGTCGATTGCATAAATTATTTGAATTTGATTGATAAAATCAATTCTAGGGCTTGTTGTTGAATTTGAAGTTAGAAATGTGTTGAAATTGTGAATTTTATGCCGGGTTATACGGGTGGAATGAGATGAGTCGTTGTACAAATTGTTGGAATATTAATAGACGACGAATTCTCGAGTTTGGGGGAAAATCTTGAAATTTGTTCGAATTTGGTTGGTTGGATAGGTTCATGTATATAAATTTTTGTTGTTAATTTTGTTTCTTTGTTTTTCTTTGCTAAGTGCAATGGTTAAAATGTTTGCCATGGTAGTGATTGTGATTAGCTGTACGAAGTCTGAGTAGTATAGATAAGTTATACCGTCAAATTTTCCTTTGAACGCACTAAGCATGATTGTATAGCTGGGTTTTTTGGGTAAATAAAGTTATTCTTTCCATATTGTTGTAACTGTAGCTAAGGACTAAGTGTGGGGTAACTTAGCATAACCCGACCTTAGCCAAGGTTAATATTTATTTAGCTTAACATTGAGCTTGTTTACTTGGGTTGACAGGTCAAATGGCAAGACGACAAGAGAAAGGTAAAGGTGCATCAACTTCAGGCACCGGAAGAAAGCGACTCAGACTGGGCACATCAGTCCCAGCAGCACCGGCAGTTCCACGCGGCCAGCGCCGCCAATATGGAACAAGATGGGTGACTGACGAGGGGAAAAAGTGGTACGGCAAGCACAAAAAGAACAAATATTTCCCCGAGGAGCATATAGCACGGGAGCCATTGGCACAGGAGTTCCCTAGAATAGTTCACCGGATCGAGGCAGCGGGGCTCAAGTTCATATTCGAGGAGCCCAAAGAATGCAACCTGCACTTGGTTCCGGAGTTCTATACCAACTGGAACCCGTCAATCCGAAGCCACACAATCAAAATCAGAGGGCAGTTAGTCACTCTAGAGCCTCACCAGCTCAATGCCATCATAGGAGCGCGGGACACAGATGCCCACATCCTCCGACAACTGAACATTACCCCATCGTATGCTGACATCAGACGCACACTGTGTGGGGCCCGATCTACAGCTAGATGGAGCAGGCACAAGGGAAGGGGCTACCACCAGACTCTGCCATATTCACAGATGAATAGGGAAGCCCAAATTTGGCTGAAGATAGTCTGCTCTAGCCTCATCCCGGGGGTACATATGACTGATGTAACCCGGGATCGTGTTTGCCTGGTGTACGCCCTGATGAAAGGGCTGGAGATAAATGTCGGGGCGGTTATTATATCCGTCATGAAGAGAGCCCAGTTGCACCAGGGGCACAGGTATGGTTTCGGTGGACTACTCACCTCCTTTCTCAGGGGCCTCGATGTTGAGGAGGAGGCCCTCGATTATATCCCGCAGTTGGAGCGGCGAGCCTTGGATGTTACCAAAACTAAGGCTCCCGACACCACCCATGGGCCAGTGCTGATACATGGCGAGCGACACGCTCGTGATAACCAGTATATGGCGCAAATGTATGGGATGCAGATGCTCCAGCTCAGGATAGGTGGGAGGTCGGCGACGGAGGAGGAGCTATGGCAGCTCGAGCTAGACTACCCGTTTGGCGAAAACGCCAGGGCTCTATGCTGAGTAGGGCCAGCCTTTGTAGAGCCCACAGACGATGACGTCCCCACGGACGAGGAGATGCGTTGGGAGGACTCCGATGTGGAGTCCGATGATGACGACGGAGGCGACTCGGACATGGGAGATGAAGCAGCAGCACCCGATGAAAAAGTGGAATACTTTGATTGATCAGGGAGTTCCATTACCCGATTTTGTGCTATTTAATTTTTGTGAACACTGGGGACAGTGTTCAGATTAAGTGTGGGGTGGGAGTAGTTAGGTGCTGGGCTGGGCTGTTTGTTTGTATGTTCTCCTCTGTTATTTTGTATGTTGTATTTCCTTATGTTTGTGAATTTTCAAATTGTTCTGTATTTGTAAATATTTGTGAAATTAATGTGTGTTGTTGAATGTTGCCAGCTGATTTTGTAAATATTTTTTGTTTATCGAAATGATCGATATTTTTTTAAAAAAATTTCTTTAAAATATTGTGTACATAAATTTTTTTCTTTTCCTATCGAAATGATCGATATTTTGCAAATTTTTCAACTTTTAAATTTTGAGTTTCTCGGCGTTTTTTTTCGGTTCTTTTACCGAGAATGGTCCCATTGAACCGAATTCATAGTTAGTGACCGTTCCCTATGATGGATGGATGACGACCGTCTTAAGGAAAATGTAGTCGGTAGGAGTAGTTTTTTTTCAATTAATTTTCAGTTTTTTCTTTGGTGGATTGCATCCCGGAACCTGTAGTTACTATATGGTTGCGAGGGTTTGGTTGCGTGTTGTACATGATATTCAAAATGCAAAGGTTATTCTTATGAAAGCATGCAAATTTTGTAAATATGTTGAGATACCTAGGTTATAGAGTTCGATTCGGTGTGATTGAGGCTTAATGTTTGAATTCCTGTAATTAGCTGATTGAAGAGTCTGTGAATACATCTTGAATCGAGCATGTGCATAAAGTGTGAAGTGAGGTGTTGATATTCCATGCTATTGTGAAGTGTCTAGAACTTGTCTGGTGTGTGTACAAAACGAAATGAAGGAGGTGTATTGTAGGAAAGGATGTAGGCATTTCTTTGTTTTAACCGAGAGTTTCTATTTTTTTTTCTTGTCATACTTCCCCTTTCTATGATTGTATACCCTAGTCAGCCCTTTGAGCCTTTAGCCTATTATTTCTTTCTTTTGTCCAAAAAGTGTAAACCGAGCTTAATTCCTTCTTTTCATTAGCCGTAAAGTCTATACAAAACTCTTAAGCGCTTAAGAAGAGAAAATTTTTTTCCCAAAGTGTCAAAGAGTGTGAATGGTGAAAAGAAAAAGAAAAGCAGAGTGATGAAAGGAAAGAAAAGGTTGAAGGTGCACTTGCTATAAATAAACGATAATGAAGGTGCATGAATAATCTTTGTTATTGTGTCAAGTGTGCTTAATGAAATGGGTCATACTAAAGTAAATCATCAAGAATGGGATGATGAAAGAAAAAGAAAAAGAGAGAAACAATGCCCATGAGTTGATGGGAATGTGTTGAAAAGGCGCTTAAGGATGCTAGTGGCTATTATTGGCTAATCCAATATTTACTAGTTCCATAGCTTCCATTACAACCCATTAAAGTCCTACGTGATCTTACATTGCATTTCTTAACATTAGTGGAGTAATACACTAAGGGCAAGCTTATGGGTCACGACATGATGCATGTGAATTCTTTTGGGAGAGAGAGTGAAAGTGCGTGTACATGCCCCTGCTTGAATGATTGTGTGTCACATGAGCAAAAAGGGGAAGATTCTCTTGAGTTGTGATGGCACATGCTTGATGAAAGATTGATTTTCGTGTCGGATATCTTGATTAGCTGATTTGGATGAGATTGCCGATATCGAGAGTCGATTCTTAAAGTCTAGGAAGTCTTAATGTATTGAAGGTCATTGCATTGATAAGACCATGCATGTTTTCTTGATGATTTGCAATATTGAATGACCGGTATGACCGTAGCTTAAATTGTCGTACCATAGTAGCGAGGTTGGGATGTAAATTGCATGAATTGTATGTTTGTTGTACGAGGACGAACAAGGATTTAAGTGTGGGGTAAGTGATCTTGGGCAGATTTATATGCCCAAGTGATACTCAAAAGTACCATTTTCGCCTTGTTTATCTTGCAATGGGTATACATTTTCATGTAATTGGTAATAAAATGTGAATTTATACTAACCAACATGATTAGCATTGTTTTGCAGGTAAAATGTGATTTCTAGAAGCTAAATGACATGTTGGACGATATCGGAGTTGGACTTGGATGCGAGCAAGGAAAAGGCAGTGGACAGCATGATTTAAAGGGGCTCTGCGATGGAGCCGTGTCACGTTGCCATCGCGGAGGCATTCTGCCTTGCGGGTGAAAATTCACCAAATTTCTAGTGAAGGTCCGCGTTTGCTCCGTGGCACGGAGCCAGTGCTCCGCGATGCACGCCATGCCACGTTGAGCTTAAATTCCCGGACCCCCAGTTCCAGTGAGGGTCCGCGTTCATGGCGTGTCACGGAGGCAGTGCTCCGCGATGCACTCCGTGACACGTTGCTCATTATTCCGGGAAAAATTCCCACTAGTATAAATAGAACAGTTAAGTTCATTTTTCATAATTCAGACCTGGTGGAACAAGGACGTGGGTTACAGACAATTGAGGGACGAAAAGTTCAGGGTTTTTTCTCTCTTGCTTTCTTCTCTAATTCAATTGTTTGTATGATTAACACTCGTTTTATGATGATTAATCCACAAATGAGTGGCTAATTCCCTTCCTTGCTGAGGTTATGAACACTTGTGATGAATTTTGATTATTGATTATATGGTTTTTCATCTTTTTCTTCCATGTTGTTCTATTAATTCTTGTTCTTACTGCATTGGTGTGTGGCCTACATTAATGTACATCTAAAAAGTCCGATTTCACTCGAGAGAGCACGAATTTGGAAAGTTGTGAATTAATAGGATATTGTTCTTTACTTGGTTTGGGAAAATTGAGTTTTGATGAACCTTCAGGATAGAAATATACCTGAAAGTCGTATTAGTCAATTTAGGAACCGGAATTGTATGGCTAGGACATGAATTGCATTTGATCACAGAAATGTAGACGGATGGTTCATGATTCTTAAGTGAGATTAAATACGAGAGTTTTAATCTCTTGGCAAATGTTCTTGGCTAGCAACTGGAAGAAAAGATTAACCAATTTATGATGATAATCAGTTTCATTACATGTTCGTTTAACCTCAGCATGCTTTTATCCATAGTCCAAATTCAAAGTAGATAATTGTTCTTAGTTTTAGTATAAAATTTATAAAACAAAATATTAATTTTTTGGTTACATTGTTGTCAGCATATTTAGAAGTAAAATATAGTATACTATAGCAAATTGCACTTAACCCAAGTCTCTGTGGGATCGATACTTGGCTTACTAAAGCAACTTACTACTTGTTCGACCACGTGCACTTGCGTGTCATTTTATATACCCATATAACACACCGGAATAGCAAGCAGGCCACCTGCGCCCCAGCACTGTGCCAAGCTAGGAAATCTGCGTGATATTGGCCATGTCACGCGGGCCATCGCGCTGCACAGGCAGCGTGCCACGTCGGCCATCGCGACAAGCTTCAGTCGAATGTCATTTTTAGGTGCTTTCCAGTGTGCTTTCGCGATACCTCCGTGTCACGGAGGTAAGTTAGCGCATTCACCTCCATGACACGGAGCAATTTCATGCCGGGCATAATTTTGTATATTTCTCATTTACTATAAATAGGTCCCTTAGCTCCTAAAAACATTTTGTCACGATTTATTTCTGAAAAACTTCCAAGGAGTGAAGGGAGAAGTGGGAGAACTCACCTAGGGTTCATCAATTTCATCTTCTCTTCTACCAATTGTTGTAAGTACGTTACGTTAATTATGTTTTCTTGTAATTATACGAACTTGAGTGGCTAGAACCCTTCCTCTAGGGTTGAAACCACATGGTATGATTGTGAATACATGATTTTGTTTTGGTTTTAAGCTATTAATTATTGTTTTGTCTTACTTTCTTAATTATGGTTGTTTTTATGATTGATCACCATGAAAACACACATGTTACACCTAGGTAAAAGCTTGAGAAAGTAAACCTAGGCAAGAACAAAGAATGTAGGGAGCAAGTTTTATCTTACGATATAATTCGCGGTTAGGGTAAGAAATTATACCTAATTTGCCTTGCTTGGTTATTAAAACGGGATGAGCTAGACACCAACTTAGAATTGTCACATCACCACTCGTAGAAGTAGTTGTGAAGCTAAGTTGGGTTAAATGATCAGAGGTACGAAAGTCCCTAATAAAGAGCATAAACCCCGTAAACCACATCCACGTAATTGAATTTCCCACGAACTAGAATGTCACATCCCCGCTCAACGATGTAGTTGTGAGGCTAGTTTTTCGTGTTTAGAGGCTAGAAAGACCATGAACATGCAATTTTAATTATGTGAGACGACAATTGATAATTCCATACTGAAACCATGACAAAGCATAGTATCGCATGATTATCTGGCCTTAGCACTAGTTGCTCCTTGAATGTTTTCAGAGTATTTCTGTGACCACCCCTAGACTTAATTAAACTTTATCGAAAAAGTCTATATCAACACTTGCGAAAGTAAATATCACACTTGAACTTGATAATTAGCTAAATTGGTACAGTCCCTATGGGTTCGACATCCGGCTCTTAAAAAGGGCCACTGTATTACTTGTAAGACCATGTACACTTGCATGTGCGCTCAATCAGTAGTCAACAAGTTTTTGGTGCTGCTACTATGCAGTCTTAACTAGTTTTTTGCGTTGTTGCCAGGGACTCGGCGAAGTTTAGTAAATTTTTCTGTTTTTGTGTGATTTTTAATTTCCTTAAGTTTAGAGAAGCTTGGTCTTAGACTGACTTATTGCAGTGACAGGTTGTTGTTCGGTGGTTTAGAATGCCTACACGCAAGTGCACGTGGTCGAACAAGTAGTAAAATGGCTAGAGTAGCCAAGTATCGATCCCACAGGGACTGGACCAAGGTAATAATCTAATTAAGTGTTAATAAACTCTACTCTAATAATGCAGACAACAATTTCAAGAAGATTTTTTGGAGTTTGTTTCCTAATTTATGCTAATCTAAAACAAATGTACAATTTGAGTCTGAACTATAGTAATAAGCATGATGAGGCTAAAACAAATATGCAGGGAAGCAATTTATTGACACAAATTGGTTAATCTTTCCTTCGGTTGCAAGTCAAGAATTATTGCCTATGAATTAAAACTCTCGTATTTAACCCAACTTAAGAATCATGAACCTTCAACCTACATTTCTGTGATAAGAAGAAATTCATGTTCTAGCCATACAAAACCGATTCCTTAATTGACTAATATGACTTTCAGATATATTTCTATTATGAAGGTAAATCAATTCTCAATTTTCCCAAACCAAGAAGAGATCATATCCTATTAATTCACAAATTTCCAATTTCTTTCTCTTTCGAGCACAAACCGGATTTACATTAATATTGGCCGAACATTAATGCAGTAAGAACAAGAATTAATAGAACAACCATAGAAGAAAAGATGAAAAACCAAAATGATCAATAATTACAATCCACTACAAATGTTCTTAACCTCAGCAAGAAGTAAATTTAGCCACTCATTTGTGGATTAAATATCGTTAAATGAGTGTAAATCATACAAATAATTGAAATAAGGAAGAAAGAGATAGAAAAGAACCCTAAGAATTTCGTCCCCTCAACTGCCTGTAACCCACGTTCTTGCTCCACCAAGTAAGAATAATTAAAAATAAACCTAAGTGTGCTATTTATACTAGTGGGAATTTTTCCCGGAATAACAATCAACGTGTCACGGAGTGCATTGCAGAGCACTACCTCCGTGACACGCCACAAACGCGGACCCTCACTAGAATCCAGTCCTCCAGGTAATTAACCCCAACGTACCACGGCGTGCAACGCGGGGCTTGGCCAACGTGCCACGGCCCCAACTCGGACCTTCATTGGAACTTGGCCTATTTTATTCATTCGGGGCAGAATGCATCCACGATGGCAGTGTGACACAGCTCCATCGCGGAGCCCCTTAATTTGCTGCATGACCTTGGCCTTTTCCACTGCTCGCTTCCGAGTCCATTCCCGATTTCTCCCAACATGCATCATAGCTTCCTAAAATTACATTTTTCCTGCAAAACAACACTAATCATGTTGGTTGGTATAAATTCATATTTTAACTACAAATCACATGAGAATATACAAATATCAATGGATAAACAAGACGAAATGAAGCATTTGAGTATCACTTGGGCATATAATTCTTCCTAAGATCACTTACCCCACACTTAAAACTTTGTTCGTCCTCGAACAATAATTTCACATCTCATGCAACTGACACCCAACCATAGCTACTTTGGCTCGACAATTCAAGCTACGGTTATACCGATTATTTTAAATAGAAAATCATCAAGAAAACATGCATAGTCTCATCAATACAATGACATTCAACATATTAAGACCTCCTAGACTCAAGAATCGACTCTCGATCTCGACAAACCCATGCAAATCAGTTGATCAAGACATCCGACACGAAATTAAATCTCTCGTCAAACATGTGCCCTCACAAAACACGAGAATTTCCCCCTTTTCAATCATATGATCTCAGAAACATATATGCAGGGGCATGTGAACACGATTTCACTCTCTCTCCCAAAGACTTCACATGCATCATGTCATGACCCATAAGCTTGTCTCTAGTGTATTACTCCACTAATATAAGGACGAGTGATGTAAGATCACATAGGACTTAACGGGTTGTAATGTAAGCTAAGGAACTAGTACATACTGGGCTAACGAATAATAGCAACTAGCACCCTTAAGCGCTTTTCCATACATCCCACCACATTATGGGCATTGTTTCCTCTGTCATCCTCCCCTTTCTTGAAGCCTTTCTTTATTTTTGTTCCCATTTCTTTAAGCACACTCGACTTAATAACAAAGATTAGTTATACATCTTCATTTTATTAAATTCGGCAAGTGAACCTTTGACCTTTTCTTTACTTTCACCACTTCCGCTTTTCCTTTCTTTTCACAATTACCACTCCTTGACATTGTGGAAAAATTTCTTTTCTTGAGCGCTTAAGAGTTTTGGATCAAATTCACGGATAATGAAAAAAAGGGATTAAGCTCGGTTTGTACCTTTTCGACAAAAGAAAGAAAAATAGGCTAAAGGCTCAATGGGCTGACTAGGATGTACATTCAAGGTAGGTACGATAATGAAAAAAACTTTCAGTAAAATCAAAGAAATGCCTACATCCTTTCCTACAATACACATCCTTCATTTCATTTCACACACACCAGGCAAGTTCTAGACACTTCACAATAGCATGGAAGAATCGAAACCTCACCACACACTCATTGCACATGCTCAACCCAAGACATATTCACAGACTCTTCAATCAGCTAATTACAAGAATTCAAACATTAAGCCTCAATCACACCGAATCGAACTCTATGGTCTAGGTATCTCAACATGTTTACAAAGTTGCATGCTTTCAAACGAATCACCTTTGCATTCTAAATATCATGTACAACACGCAACAAGAATTTTGAACCATAAAGTAACGACACGTTTGGGATACAAACAAACAAAAGAAAAAAATTAAAAAGAACAAAAGAAATCTACTCCCATCGACTACATTTCCCTTAAGATGGTCATCATCCATCCATCCATCATAGGGAACGGTCACTATTTACGACTTTGGTTCAATGGGACTATTCTCAGTAGAAGCACCGAAAACAAATGCTGAGAAACCCAATCATAAAAAAAAATTCACGAAATATTTTAGAAATATCGATAATTTCCATAAAACAACAATATTTAAACAACCAGGTAACAACAACTCCATACGGCACACAACAGCTTCACATTAATTACAACACCAAATTACAATACAAAACATAAACACCAAAATCACAGGGTCACAATTTTTCACAAGCACAACAACAAAGCATAAACGTAAACAACAACAAAACAACCAACACCTAAATACTCCCACCCCATACTTAAATCGAACACTGTCCCTAGTGTTCACAAAATTTAGCATAGCACAAGAGTAGGTGGTGAAACTCCCAGATCAATTGAAGTATTCCACTTCTTCGTCAGGTGCGGTTGCCTCATCCCCCATATTCGAATCACCCCCGCTATCCTCATCTGACTCAACATCTGAGTCATCGTGGCGTGTCTCCTCGTCTGTGGGGACATCATCATCAATGGGCTCCACAAAAGCTGGCCCCACTCGGCATAGAGCCCTGGCATTTTCGCCGAAGGGGTAGTCCAACTCTAGCTGCCATAGCTTATCTTCTGTTGCTGGCCTCCCGCCTATGCGCAACTATAGCATCTGCATCCTGAACATGCAGGCCATATACTGATCATCCCAAGCATGTCGTTCGGCTAATGTGAGAACTGGCCCGTGAGTAGTGTCGGGTGCCTTAGTTTTGGTAATGTCCAAGGCACGCCTCTCCATCTGCGGGATGTAGTATAGGGCCTCTTCCTCAACATCTAGGCCCCTCAGGAACGTGGTCAGCAAGCCACCAAACCTGTACCTGTGCCCTTGATGCAAACGGGCTCTCTTCATGGCGGAGATGATCACCGCCCCAACATTAACCTCTAGCCCTTTCATTAGGGCGTATACCAAGCACACACGATCCCGGGTGACATCTGTCATGTGCACCCCCGGGATCAGGCAGGAACACACGATCTTAAGCCAAATTCTGGCTTCCCTTTTCATTTGAGAGTAGGGCAGCGTTTGATGGTAGCCCCTCTCCTTATGCCTACTCCACCGTGCTGTAGAACGGGCTCCACACAAAGTGCGTCTGATATCCTCATATGGTGGAGTGATGTTCAGCTGCCGGAGTATATGGGCGTCTGTGTCCCGCGCCCCCAAAATGGCATTAAGGTGATGGGGCTGAAAAGTGACTACCTGCCCCCTTTTTATGACGGTGTGACTTCGGAGTGTCGGGTTCCAGTTGGCGTAGAACTCCTGAATCAGGTGGAGATTGCACTCCTTGGGCTCTTCAAAAATGAAGTTCAACCCGGCAACGTCAATCCGGTGTACAATTATGGGGAACTCCTATGCCAACGACTCCCTTGCAATATGCTCCTCGGGGAAGTATTTGTTCTCCTTATGCTTTGTGTACCATTTGTTCCCTTCGTCTGTCAGCCATCGGGTTCCGTATTGACGGTGTTGGCCGCGTGGAACCTCTGGTCCTGCTGGGACTGCTGTTCCCAGTCTAATCCTTTTTCTTCCGGTGCCCGATGTAGATGCGCCCTTTCCTTTGTCTTGCCTGCTTGCCATTGTTCCTGTCAAATCAAACAAACAGTCCAAATGTTATTCAAATTAAAATTATCTTCAACTAAGGTTGGGTTAAGCTAGGACACCCCACACTTAGTCTTTAGCCACAATTACAACATTATGGCAAGACAATTCTCACTTTCCAATTTACAAAAAAACAACAACATGCCTCGTGCATTCAGAGAATTTGATGGAATAAATTCTATGTACTACTCAGACTTCGTACAGCTAATCAAAATATCACCATCGATACTATTTCATCACATAACACTTAGCAAAAAACTTCTCTCAACACAACCTATTCAATTCACCAATTTCTATGCAATTCAACAATTTCATTCTCCCGAAAATCCATCGTTCACTTAGCATATTCACATCAAGCCAACACCATTCACCTTAGCCAACATGCCCAACCCATAATTTCCACATTTTCAATCACATTTAGTTTCTTCGCAATCAAATTCTAACCCTAGCTACATATTTCACCAAAATTTGATCAAGCATGTATTTATCGAGTTCATATAATCAAAATGATACTACGAACATCAATCAATAATAACTTAAATGAATTCAAGCTCAATTTACAATTAGGGCAAGTTTTACTCACTTCACATGCTCAAAATCGAAAATTTTGAGAAGAATTGAGATGAAGTTAAAGAACATACCTTTAATTCGATGAAATCGAAGAAAAGTCGAAGAAAACTTGTGCCTAGGTCCGTGTCACGTTGGGGAAGGGGGAGTTCTTGGGTGTTTGTCATGGAGGGGTGGAGAAATGAGGGAAAATTGAGGGAATTCGGGGTTAAAAAGGGGGATTTACGCGCGGGTCACCCGGCAACCCGGTGTGACCCCTCGCGATTAAAGCCTCAACATGTCACAAAGGGTAACGTGGAGCACCCCCTCCGTGACACAGAACCATCGCAGAGGTATTCTGAAATTTTAAAAATTCCAGAATTACACCTCAACGTGTCACAGAGGGTAACGCGGAGCACTGTTTTGCCAGTTTTTATTATTTTTCTCACCTCGATTTTTCCTTTGCGATCCTTTGCATTTTTGCCCTCCGTTCAACCTGAAATTCATGTCACAACAAGAAATTGGTTAGAATTCATAGGTTTCACATAAAACACAATTTTTGTTTTTATTTTTATTTTTCTATTTTTTTTCTTGTTTTTCTCTTCTACTAAATCTACTCAAGTATTACAACAATTTCACGGGTTGCCTCCCGTGCAGCGCCTGGTTTACCGTCGCGACTCGACATCATTGAAGCTTAGTCATCCTCTAGGGTGACAGATGTCTTCTCTCGACTACTGTCCTCACCCCAGTAATGCTTACATCGCAGCCCATTGACTAAGAACGTGGCACTTCGATCTTCTTGCCACGATTCCAATTTTGGGGGGTCCTTCACCGGTGGTTTTCCCACTGGCTCTCGCGAATCAACACTCTGAGCAATATTCGCTTGATCAGTCACGTTGATCATTGAGAGTTCTTCATACACGGCCGGAAGCTTCGTGGCCTTGTACACATCAAATACCTCCACCTTGTCGTGTGCCCGCATGGTTATACATCGATCAGTGCTTTCCCGGTCGCCAGGAAAGGACGTCCCAAAATAAATGGGACTTCCGAATCCGTCTCAAAATCCAGCACAACGAAGTCAATTGGGAAGATGAGGGAGCCCACTTGCACTAGCACGTCCTCCACAAGGCCATCTGGTATGGCCAAAGAACGATCCATTAGTTGCAAGATCACTGTTGTCGGTCTAGGACTGCCTAGCCCCAATTTATTGAATACCAATGTCGGCATCAAGTTAATGCTTGCTCCCAAATCACATAATCCACGATCTTGGATACTCTGCCCGATTGTAAGTTGAATTGTAAAGCTCCCAGGGTCTTTGAGCTTTGTGGGCAACCTATTTTGTATCCGGGAAGTGCACTCCTCCGTAAGTGCCACCGTAGCGTACTCCATCAACCTGCTTTTGTTCGTCACGATATCCTTGATATATTTTGCGTACTTCGGCACTCCCTGCAAAACATCAATAAGAGGTAAATTAATGTGTACCTGTTTAAGCACCTCCATGAACTTTTTGTAACACGCTTCCTCCTTGTGTTTCTTTAATCTTTGAGGGAACGGGGGTGGTGGTCTTTCTGGTTCAGCTTCCTTCTCCTTCCCCCAATCATCATTGTGTTCCCTCTCATTCTCCACTGCTCCCAACTGGTATGGTGGTCTTTCTGGTTCCATCTCCTTTAGTTGTTAACCACTCCTTGTGGTCACTGCATTCACTTGCTTGGGGTTGGGGTCAGTGTCACTCGGAAGTCCTCCTCTCGGCCTGGTGTTCTGAGCTCCAGCTAGTTGCCCAAACTTGTACTCCAATGCCTTTGTAGCAAACTGATTGTTCTTTACATCAACTGCCAATTTCACATAGTCATCCTGCAATTGAGCGTGGTTAGCTATCATCGTTTTGAACATTTCCTCGATTCTAGGTGATGGTGGTGGAGGAAGTGCATTGTTGCTTCTGTATTGCGACTGATAGTTCTGCTACCCTCCTTGATTTCTCTGTGCTCCCTGAATCGAACTCTGCCCTTGATGGCTGTTACTACCCCAAGAGATATTCGGGTGACTTCTCCAATAAGAGTTGTAGTTGTTGCCATACTGTTGGTGATTATTTCTCTGTACATTCCAACAAAGTTTACTGAATCAGGATTTGCACCACAACACTCAGCTGAGTGTTCATTACTGCCGCACAATTCACACCAAATCTGCTGCACTACATTCATTGGGGCTTGAGAATGATTCATGCTCATATTGCTGAAGTGGGTATTGAGTTGATTCTGTAAGGCAGCTATTTGTGCAGCGATAGCTGTAAAACCATCCACTTCCAAGACTCGTACCGCTTTCCTTGTTCCTCCTCTGGAAGAGTCCGTATTCCACTTTGGATTTCCCTGCGAAATACGGTTCAACAAAGTATACAGCTCCTCATAAGTTTTTTCTAATGCTTGTCCCCCAGCTGCTGAGTCTAACAAGATTTTTGTGTGGGGTTCCAAACCCTCTATGAAAGTATGCACCAGCACATCATTGGATTGGTGATGATGAGGAAAATCCCGCAACATAGATTTGAATCATTCCCAAGCTTGATACAGATTCTCCCCCTCTCTTTGTTTAAAACTTAGAATTTGACTTCTAAGTCTTACTGTTTTACCGGATGGAAAGAACCGGATCAAAAATTTCCATGAAAGATCATCCCAAGTAGTGATGGAATTAGGTGGTTCAGCTTTCAACCACCTCTTTACTTCTCCCAAAAGTGAAAATGGGAACAATGTAAGTCTGACATAATCGGGTTACACTCCAGCGGGGATGTAAGTGTCACTTATCTCCAAAAAGTTTTGGAGATGTTGTGGATCCTCGTGAGGGAGACCTATGAATTGTCCGCTGGTGTGCAACAATTGCACCATATTCTGTTTAAGCTCGAACCTCCCTCCTGGCTCAGGTTTGCAAATGCTAGATGTAATGTTGTTAGCATGTGGGATTGCCCCTTCGCGAACCGGCCTAGCTGCCATTTCTTCGGGCACTAATACTGCCCTTACAATGGGTGGATTCTATTGGTTCTCCAGGATTGTCTGTCTGAGCAACTGCATCTTTCTCTATAGAGCTTCTCTCCTTTGACGATGGAATTGTCTTTCTGGCTCTAAATGTGAATCCACCAGCTCCTTGTTCCTTGCCAGTGTTCAACGGAATTCAATATCTGCAAAAGACAAGCTAAGACCAAGTTGTCAACACTAATAAGAAATCATAAACTAACACTTAAGACAAAAATTTTACCAATTGCCAGTCCCCAGCAACGGCGCCAAAAACTTGTTCGGTGGTTTAGAATGCCTACACGCAAGTGCACGTGGTCGAACAAGTAGTAAAATGGCTAGAGTAGCCAAGTATCAATCCCACAGGGACTGGACCAAGGTAATAATCTAATTAAGTGTTAATAAACTCTACTCTAATAATGCAGACAACAGTTTCAAGAAGATTTTTGGGAGTTTGTTTCCTAATTATACTAATCTAAAACAAATATACAATTTGAGTCTGAACTATAGTAATGAGCATGCTGAGGCTAAAACAAATATGTCGGGAAGCAATTTATTGATACAATTAGTTAATCTTTCCTTCGGTTGCTAATTAAGAATTATTGCCTATGAATTAAAACTCTCGTATTTAACCCAACTTAAGAATCATGAACCTTCCACCTACATTTCTGTGATAAGAAGAAATTCATGTTCTAGCCATACGAAACCGATTCCTTAATTGACTAATACGACTTTCAGATATATTTCTATTCTGAATTAAATCAATTCTCAATTTTTCCAAACCAAGAAGAGATCATATCCTATTAATTCACAACTTTCCAATTTTTTTCTCTTTCGAGTGCAAACCAGATTTTTTAGATATACATTAATATTGGCCAAACATTAATGCAGTAAGAACAAGAATTAATAGAACAACCATAGAAGAAAAGATGAAAAACTAAAATGATCAATAATTGCAATCCACTACAAATGTTCTTAACCTCAGCAAGAAGTGAATTTAGCCACTCATTTGTGGATTAAACATCGTTAAATGAGTGTAAATCATACAAATAATTGAAATAAGGAAGAAAGAGATAGAAAAGAACCCTAAGAATTTCGTCCCCTCAACTGCCTGTAACCCACGTTCTTGCTCCACCAAGTCAGAATAATTTAAAATAAACCTAAGTGTGTTATTTATACTAGTGGGAATTTTTCCCGGAATAAGAAGCAACGTGTCACGGAGTGCATCGCGGAGAACTGCCTCCGTGACACGCCACAAACGCGGACCCTCACTGGAATCCGGTTCTCTAGGTAATTAACCCCAACGTGCCACGGCGTGCAACGCGGAGCTCGGCCAACGTGCCACGGCCACAACGCAAACCTTCACTGGAACTTGGCCTATTTTAATCATCCGGGGCAGAATGCATCCGCGATGGCAGCATGACATGGCTCCATCATAGATCCCCTTAATTTGCTGCATGACCTTGGCCTTTTCCACTGCTCGCTTCTGAGTCCATTCCCGATTTCTCCCAACATGCATCTTAGCTTCCTAAAATTACATTTTTCCTGCAAAACAACAATAATCATGTTGATTAGTATAAATTCACATTTTAACTACAAATCACATGAGAATGTACAAATATCAATGGATAAACAAGACGAAATGAAGTATTTGAATATCACTTAGGCATATAATTCTGCCCAAGATCAGTTGTCTTGCGGAGCTGGCTAGGAATAGAGAGCTTGTGGAACAGTTGCTTGAACCAGAATGTCAAATTCATTTGCGAAGGAGAGTAGCTCTTTAGCAAAAGCTGAAAAGACTTCAAGAAAGGTACAACAACAACCACCCGCAGGACAAGCACAATTGTCACAGAAAGCAATGGCAGCCAGACCAGTTCGCGAAGTGGCAATCCCACAAGCGACGAATGTGACCTCTAGTATCCGCAAACCAGAGCCTGGAGGGAACTTTGAATTGAAACAGAAGATGGTGCAGCTATTACATTCTAGTGGTCAATTCACTGGGATGACACATGAGGACTCGCAACAGCACTTACAGAACTTTTTAGAGATTAGTTACACATTCGTCCCAACCGGAGTGTCCACAGATTATGTCCGACTTACCTTTTTCCCATTTTCATTGTTGGGAGAGGAAAAAAGGTGGTTGAAAGCTGAGCCACCAAACTCCATAACTTCTTGGGATGATTTGGCGAAGAAGTTCTTGATAAGATTCTTTTCTTCAGGCATGACTGCAAAATTGAGAAGTGAAATACTAAGTTTCAAGCAGAGGCCTGATGAGAACTTATATTTGGCTTGGGAAAGATTCAAGTAATTATTGAGAGACTGTCCCCATCACCAGTAATCGAATGAAGTGCTAGCTCATACCTTTGTAGAAAGTCTAGACCCACATACAAAAATTTCGCTAGACTCTGCATCGGGTGGGCAGGCCTTAGAGAAGATGAGTTGTACACGTTGTTGAATAGAATTGCACAGGGGAATCCAGAATGGCACAGCGAGTCATCGAGAGGGGAAGGAAAGAGAGCAGGGTTGATAGAGGTAGATGGTATGAATGCCTTGGCGGCATAGTTAGCTTCATTCCAACAGCAAATTATGACTCAGTTCAATAAACTGAGTATGAACCAACAACAGGGCCAGGTTAATGCAGTTCAGCAAGCTCCGAGTTGGTGTGAAATTTGCCGAATCTTGTGGAGATAATCCGGAGTCAGTCAATTTTGGTGGGAATGTGCAGAGGAACAATCAGAATTTTGGAAACAACCACAACAAAAATTGGCAGATCCACCCGAATTTTTCTTGGGGTGGAAATCAAAAGCAAAGTTATCAACAACCTCAACAGCAGCAGTATCAGCAGAATAGGAAGAATGATGTCCAGTTGAGCAGCAACATTGAGGAAACGTTGCAGAAAATCATGGAGACCCAGACTAAATTAGCAGAAAATTAGGCGAGGATGGCATCAGACTTGAAGAATCAACAATTGGCCACCCGTAATCTAGAGAAGCAAATGGGTCAGATAGCATCTGCTCAAAACATGAGACCGCAGGGAGGACTACCAACTGACACAGATCCTAACCCCCGCCAGGTCAATGCCATCAGTCTGAGGAGCGGCAAACAATTAGCTGATCCAGTCCCAAAAGAGAAAAGAAATGAGGTGCAACTGGAGTTGGTTAGACAAGGACCATCCACTGACAAGGGAGAGAACCAGAGTGCTATGCAACAAAATGCACAATCTTCATTGTAGCCAGCACAAAGACCACCACCACCATTCCCTCAGAGATTCAGAAAGAGCAAGGAGGAGAAATGCTTCAAAAAGTTCTTTGAGATTTTCAAAGAACTTCACATAAATTTGCCTCTTATTGATGTTTTGCAGGGAATGCCCAAGTATGCTAAATACTTGAAGGATGTGATGGGAACAAAGTCAGATTGGTGGATGTCAAGACGGTAGCACTGACTAAGGAGTGCAGTCACAGGGTATTGAGCAAGATTCCTAAGAAGCTCAAAGACCCAGGGAGTTTTACCCTCCCCATACAAATTGGTAAAGCTGAAGTGCTACGAGCCCAATGTGACTTAGGGGAAGCAGTTAATCTAATGCCCCTATCTTTATTTAACACCCTAGGATTGGGGAAACCACGGCCAAAATGATTGATGCTGCAACTGGCGGATAAGTCGCGAGTGGCACCGAATGGAATCATAGAGGACCTTCTCATCAAAGTGGGTAAGTTTATTATACCTACTGATTTTATTATCTTAGATTCTCATGTTGATGACCAGGTACCCTTAATTTTGGGACAACCATTCTTGGCCATCGGGGGATCGGTAACTGACTTAAGAGCAGGGACCCTGAAGATGAGGGTCGAGGATGAAGAAGAACTCTTCGGACTATACCAAGAAATGAACCCACCCACACACTACAGAAACCTTTGTAAGGTTAGTGTGTTGTTAGAGGATAAGTGTGGGGTGGTAGGTTCCATAGATCCACGGCCAAAAGTAATGATAAGTGATCAGCCCGAGTCTGATAAAGGGTTTCAATTTGATAAGAAGTTGGAGGAAGAGAGGAAAAGATTTGAGGCTATTTCCTATAAAAATTAAAAGAAAATAAGATGGTTATCGAAAGGGAATCCAGGTATGAAGATGTCTTGAAAAGGATAGTCCACGTCGTGCCACGAAGTAAAATAAGGCGCCGCTTGGAAGGCAACCCAAGGGTACCACAGGTACAATTTGTAATTGTTGTTTGTGTTGATTTTGTTTATTTTCATTGTGTTTGTGTTTTTGGTGGAAAGTTAGGCACAGATGGAGGGGAAGTGTGAGTACCCGTGGAGGAGGAAGCTAACAAGCATGGAAGAGAAAAAAGTGTGGGGTCAAACAACCACTTGTGAAAATTTGAAGGAAAGGATTCTTTTAGCTAGGCCTAGAGGCCTCAAGGAGTATTTCTCATCCTGTTTAATTGTAATTTGATGTTATGGGGACATAGCATGATTCAAGTGTGAGGTGAGAAAAATTTAAAATTTTTTTGTGATTAATGATTTTTGGTGAATTAGTTCTTGGGAGATATTTTGGAAAAAATGTTTTTGAGTTAAGCATGACTTCATCACCCTTTCATTTTTCTTTTCGGTTCTTTTCCGATGGGGAGGGGGGGTCTTTGAACCGAATAATAATAAAAATTTTCTGTGTCTATATATAAAGTTTTTAGTCATAGTTAGAGACTATTTTCGACGATGGATGGATGACGACCGTCTTGAGGAAAATCAGTCAAT
The DNA here is from genome assembly GCA_035772735.1 of Datura wrightii. Classification (NCBI taxonomy): domain Eukaryota; kingdom Viridiplantae; phylum Streptophyta; class Magnoliopsida; order Solanales; family Solanaceae; genus Datura; species Datura wrightii. The sequence continues at coordinate 126,601,544 of JASDFA010000016.1, forward strand.
AGGTTTTGGTTTTTGAACTCGTAGCTAATTGATGGCTTGATGTTCTTGTTATGTGCTATACAGGATTGTAAGATACAAATGTGGTTAGTGTTGAAGCATGTAAGAAGTTTATAACTTTGTTTGAGACACTTAAGCTCTTGAATTTGACTCAAGGTGATTGAAGCTTAATTCTGAATTCTTGTGATTAGCTGAGTAAGAGTCTGCTGAATGTGTCTTGAATTAAGCATGTGCTATGAGTGTAAGTTTTTCGAATATTCCGTGCTATTGTGGAATGTCTAGAACTGGCCTGGTGTGTATATAAAATGAAATGAAGGATGTGGACTGTAGGAGATGATTTAGGCAATTCTTTGAATGAACCTAATTGTTATCCCTCACTTTACCTACCTTGAATGTTGAATCCTAGTGAGCCCCATTGATCCTTAAGCCTATTCTTTGATAGCTACAACATAAGCTTAATCCTTTTTCTTTCATTAGCCTTGAATTCGATCCAAAACTCCTAAGCACTTAAGTGAAAAAATCCGAAAGAGTGAAAGAGTGAGAAGCATGAAAAAGAAGGAAAAGTAGCAGTTGTAAAAGTTGAGAAAGGTCAAGGGTGCACTTGTTTGAAAATGCCTGAATATTGGTAGGGAATAAGAAATAAATGAATGAAAAAGTTGCTTAACTACCCCTTACTAATAAGCTGAGTGTGCTTAAAGAAATGGGAACAAGAAAAAAAAATTCAAGAGTGAAAAGAATGAGGAGGATGTAAGAAAAGAGATGTCCTTAATGAAGGTTGAAGTTATTAGAAGCGCTTGGGGAAGATAGCCACTGTTATTATCCATAATATTACCTACCCATCCCTTGGCTTACATTACAACCCATTTAGTCCTACTTGATCTTCCGTTCATACATCCTTAAATTAGTGGAGTAAAACACTAAGGGAAAGCTTATGGGTCACTACATGATGCATTTGAATTCCTTGAGAGAGTGAGCGTAATTCTATTCATATACCCATACATGTTGTGATTTGAAAATTTGTGAGTAAAAATGGGTAACTCTCTTGTTGTGAGGGCACATGTTTAATGAGAGATAACATTCATGTCAGATTTCCTGATCGGTTGATTTGCATGAGTTTTCTTTGATTGAGAGTCCATTCTTGAGGTTAGGAAGTCTTAACGTAGTTGTATATCATTTCAATGATTAAATCGTGCATGCTCTATTTCTAACTTGCTGTCTCAAACAATCATTGTAGCCGTAGCTTGAATTGTATTGCTAAATTAGTTATGTGTGAGTCTTCATTTACATGAGATGTAAAAGGGTTGTTCGAGGAAGAACAAGGCTTTAAGTGTGGGGTGGCTGATCTTGGGCAAACTGGCATGCCCAAGGGATGCTTTACAACTTAGTTTTGTCTTTTTTAGCTACTTATTTATATACATTCTCATGTAATTTTATGTAAATGTGAATATATATACTAAAAAACATGATTAGTTCTTTTTTTTTTGTAGGTTTAAAATGAATTTGAGGAACTAATCCAAGATTTGGTGAAGTGAAGAAATGCAATGGGAAGAAAATTACAAAAGTCGGCAAAGAACCATGCCTTGGCAAGGCTGGCCGCGCCAGGCAGCATGCCACGTTGTGTGTGTGCCACACCCAGCACCGTGTCGAGAAGAAGGCAGCAAGCAGGCCACCTGCGCCCCAGCACTGTGCCACGCTAGGAAATCTGCGCGATAGTGGCCGTGTCACGCGGGCCATCGCGCTGCACAGGCAGCGTGCCACGCCGGCCATCGCGGCAAGCTTCAGCCGAATGTCATTTTTAGGTGCTTTCCAATGTGCTTTCGCGATACCTCCATGTCATGGAGGTAAGTTAGTGCGTTCACCTCTGTGACACGGAGCTATTTCATGCCTGGCATAATTTTGTATATTTCTCATTTACTATAAATAGGTCCCTTAGCTCCTAAAAACATTTTGTCACGATTTATTTCTGAAAAACTACCAAGGAGTGAAGGGAGAAGTGGGATAACTCACCTAGGGTTCATCAATTTCATCTTCTCTTCTACCAATTCTTGTAAGTATGTTACGTTAATTATGTTTTCTTGCAATTATACGAACTTGAGTGGCTAGAACCCTTCCTCTAGGGTTGAAACCACATGGTATGATTGTGAATACATGATTTTGTTTTGGCTTTAAGTTATTTATTGTTGTTTTGTCTTACATTCTTAATTATGGTTGTTTTTATGATTGATCACCATGAAAACACACACGTTATACCTAGGTAAAAGCTTGAGAAAGTAAAACTAGGCAAGAATAAAGAATGTAGGGAGCAAGTTTTATCTTACGATATAATTCGCGGTTAGGATAAGAAATTATACCTAATTTTCCTTTCTTGGTTATTAAAACGGGATGAGCTAGAAACCAACTTAGAATTATCACATCATCACTCGTAGAAGTGGTTGTGAAGCTAAGTTTGATTAAGTGATTAGAGGTATGAAAGTCCCTAATCAAGAGCATAAACCCCATAAACCACATCAATGTAATTGAATTGCCCACGAACTAGAACGTCACATCCCCGCTCAACGATGTAGTTGTGAGGCTATTTTGTCGTGTTTTGAGCCTCGAAAGACCATGAACATGCAATTTTAATTATGTGAGACGTCAATTGACAATTCCATACTTAAACCATGACAAAGCATAGTATCGCATGATTAAATGGCCTTAGCTGTAGTTGCTCCTTTAATGTTTTCAGAGTATTTCTGTGACCACTCCTAGACTTAATTAAACATTATCGAAAAAGTCAATATCAACACTAGCGAAAGTAAATATCACACTTGAACTTGATAATTAGCTAAATTGGTCTAGTCCCTATGGGTTAGACATCCGACTCTTAAAAAGGGCCACTGTATTACTTGTAAGACCACGTACACTTGTGTGTGCGCTCGGGCAGTCATCAACAAGTTTTTGGCGCCGCTGCTGTGCAGTCTCAGCAGTATCCATCAAAGAATAGGCTTAAGGCTCAATGGGGCTAACTAGGATCATACTTTCAAGGTAGGTGAAGCGAGGGATAAAAATTAGGCTTATTTGAAGAAATGCCTACATCATCTCTTACAATTGACATCCCTAATTTCGTTTTGTATACACACCAGGCAAGTTCTAGACATTACACAATGCATGGAATATTCAAAAACCATACACTCATTGCACATGCTCAATTCAAGACAAATTCTTCAAACTCTTACTTAGCTAATCACAAGAATTCAAAATTATTGTTTAAGCACATAGAGTCACATTAAAGAGCCTAGGTGTCTCAAACAGAGTTATACAACCTCTCCATGCTTCAACACTAAACCACACTTGCATCTCACAATCATGTATAACACATAACAAGAATGTCAAGCCATCAATTAACTACGGGTTCAAAAACCAAAACCTATTAACTAATTTACTGTTAAGACGGTCGTCATCCATCCATCGTCGTGAATAGTCTCTAACTATGACTAGAAACAACTATGTACAGACACACAAATTTTTATTTTTTGGTTCAAAGTGCCCCCCCCCATCGGAAAAGAACCGAAAAGAAAAACCAACGGGTGGGTGAATCATGCTTAACTCAAAAATTTTAACCAATGGCTATCAAGCACTAAATTCACCCAAAATCATTAATAACAAAATTTTTTAATTTTCCCTCACCCCACACTTGAATCATGCTATGTCCACAAAGCATCCAATTAAAATTCAAAAAGGGCGAGAATTACTCCCTGGGGCCTCTAGGCAGCTAACAACATGTTTTTCTTCATTTTTTAGCAAGTGGGTGTTTGACCCCACACTTTCCCTCTTTCATGCTTCTTAGCTTCCTCCCCGAAGGATACTCAGACTTCCCCTCCATATGTGCTTAATTCTCCACCAAAACAACAACAAGATGAAAATAAACAAAATCAACACAAATAAAAAAAACAATTAAAATTGTATTTGTGGTACCCTTGGGTTGCCTCCCAAGCAGTGCCTAATTTTACATCGCGGCACGATGTGGACTATCCTTTTCTGGACATCCTCATACCCGTGTTCCCTATCGAGAACCATCTTCTTCTCTTTTTATTTTTCAAGGGAATAGTCGCCACTCTGTCCCTCGCTTCCTCTAACTCCTTCACTAATAGAAGCCCTCCATCAGATTCGGGCTAAAAACTAATCATATCTTGTGGCCATGGACTTGTGGAATTTGCCACCCCACACTTAGCCTCTGATAACACACTTACCTTGCAAAGATCTCTGTAATGTGTAGGTGGGTTAATCTCTTGGTAGAACCGAAAGAGTTCTTCTTCATCATCGACCCTCATTTTTCAGGGTCCCTTCTTTTACATTAATAATCGCTCCTCTAGTGGCCAAAATGGCCGTCCCAAGATCAGGAGTACCTTGTCATCAACTTCAACATCTAATATAATGAAATCAGCGGGTATAATGAACTTACCCTATTTGATAAGAAGGTCCTCAATTATTCCATCTGGTGCTACTCACGACTTGTCTGTCAGCTGTCAGCATCCATCATGTTGGTCTCGGTTGTCCCAACCCCAAGGTGTTAAACAAGGATAGGGGCATTAGATTAACTACTGCCCCTAAGTCACACAAAGCTCTTATCACCTCACCTTTACTAATTTTTATGGAGAGGGTAAAACTCTCTGGGTCTTTGAGCATTTTAGGTATCTTGCTCATTACCCTGTGGCTGCACTCCTCAGTCAGTGCTACTATCTGAACATCCACCAATCTAACTTTGTTGGCCACCACATCTTTCAAGTACTTAGCATACTTGGGCATTCCCTGCAATACATCAAGCAAAGGCAAATTTATGTGAAGTTCTTTAAAAATATCAAAGAACTTTCTAAAGCATTAATCCTCCTTGTTCTCTTTGAGTCTTTGCGGAAATGGTGGTGGTGGTATCTATGCTCGCTACAGTGATGATTTTTCATTTCATTTCAGAACACTCTGATTTTCTCCCTTGTCAGTGGATGGTTCATTTCTAACCAACTCCGGCTACACCTCATTTCTCCTCTCTTTCGGTGTTGCATCAGCCAATTGCTTGCCACTCTTCAGACTGATGGCATTGACCTGTTGGGGTTTTGTGTATATGTCACTGGGTAATCCTCCCTGCGGTATAGTGTGGTGAGAAGCTGGTATTTGACCTATCTGCTTCTCTATATTGCGGGTGGCCAACTGCTGATTTTTCAAGTCTGATGCCATCATCGCCTGATTCTATGCTAATTGTGTCTGTGTCTCCATAATCTTCTACAACGTCTCCACAATGTTACTGCTCAACTGGCATCATTCTGCCTATTCTGCTTGTGATACTGTTGTTGCTGAGGTTGCTGGTAGCTTTGCCTTTGATTTCCACCCCAAGAAAAATGCGGGTGGCTCTGCCAATTCTTGTTGTAATTGTTCTCAAAATTCTGATTGTTCCTCTGAACATTCCCAACAAAATTGACCGATTCAGGATTTGCCCCGCATGATTATGCATTATACCCATTATTGCCGCAGATTTCACACCAACTCAAAGCTTGCTAAACTGCATTTACTTGTCTTTGTTGTTGGTTCATACTCAGTTTATTGAACTGAGTCATCATCTGATGCTGAAATGATGCTAGCTGTGCCGCCAAGGCATTTACACCATCTATCTCTATCAGCCCTATTGTTCTCTTTCCTGCCTATCTCGATGACTCATTGTGCCACTCTGTATTTCCCTGAGCAATCCTGTTCAACAAAGTGTACAATTCATCATAAGTTTTCTCTAAGGCTTGCCCACCCGATGCAGAGTCTAGTAACATTTTTGTGTGTGGGTCTAGACTTTCTACAAAGGTATGGGCTAGCACTTCATTGGACTGCTTATGATTAGGGTATTCTCTCAATAATGACTTGAATCTCTCCTTAGCCAAATACAAGTTGTCCTCCGGCCTCTGCTTGAAGCTTAATATTTCACTCCTGAGTTTAGCAGTCTTGCCTGACGAAAAGAATCTGATGAGGAACTTCTTTGCCAAATCATCCCAAGAAGTTATGGAATTCGGTGGCTCAGATTTCAACCACCTCTTTGCCTCTCCCAACAATGAGAATGGGAAAAGGGTAAGTCGGACATAATCTGTGGACACTCCGGTGGGGACGAATGTGTCACTAATCTCAAGGAAGTTCTGTAAGTGCTGTTATGGGTCCTTATGAGTCATCCCAATGAACTGGCCACTAGAATGTAACAATTGCCCCATATTCTATTTCAATTCAAAGTTCCCTCTAGGATCCGATTTGTGGATACTAGAAGCCACATTTATCGCTAGTGTGATATCCACTTCGCAAACTGGTCGGGCTGCCATGGTTTCGGTAACAACTTTGCCTATCCTGCCGGTGGGTGTTGTTGTGACCTCTCCTGAAGTCTCTTTAGAAAAATAGAAAAATTTACTAAACATCACCAGATCCCCGGCAATGGCGCCATAAACTTATTCCGCTCCAGCGCACTTGTAAGCGTATGCGGTCGTACAAGTAATACAGTGGCCCTTTTTAAGAGTCAGATTTCGAACCCACAGGGACTGGACCAATTTAGCAAATTTTGATGTTCAAGTGTGAGATTAACCTTCACAAGTGTTGATTGTAAAAGTTTTCGGTAAATTATAATTAAGTTTTGGGTGGTTACAAAACAATCTGGAAATAATATAAGAAGCAACTAGAGTTAAGGCTGGATAATCACGCAACGCCACACTTCGTAATGGGTCAAGTATGATATTATAAATTGTTGTCTCCAATAGTTGAAACATGCGATGTTCATGGTCTCTCGAGCCTCTAAACATGAGAAACTAGCTTCACAACTACATCGTTGAGCGGGGATGTGACATCCTAGTTCGTGGGCAGTTCAACTACATGGATATGGTTTACGAGGTTTATGCTCTTGATTAGGGACTTTCGTACCTCTAATCGTTTAATCAAACATAGCTTCACAACTACTTCTACGAGTGCTGGAGTGATAATTCTAAGCCGGTGTCTTGCTATCATCCCATTTTATTAACCACGAAAGGCAATTTAGGTATCTTATTTATCCTAATTCCGAATCATATCGAAAGATAAGAACTTTCTCCCTACATTCCTATGTTCATTCCTGGGGTTACTCTTTCAAGCTTTTCCCTAAGCTTAACGCATTTGTTTTCATGGTGATCAAGCATAAAAACAACAATAATGAAGAATGTAAGACAAACAACAATTAACGACTCAAACCAAAACAAATTCATGCAATTACAATCATCTCACGTGGCCTCAAACCTAGAGGAAGGGTTTTAACCACTAATTTTCATACAATAACACAAAAACATGTTTAGAGTAGTGTACTCACAAGAATAGGTAAAAGAGAATGTAAAATTGGTGAACCCTAGGTGAGTTCTTCACTTCTCCCTTCGCTCCCTTACGGTTTTCGAAAAATATTTTGTGACAAATGATTTTAGAAGTTAGGGGTTTAATTTATAGTAAATAGGGAATTTACAAATTTTGGCCGGTCCTGGAATGGCTCTGTGGCATGGAGGTGAACGCACCAATTTGCCTACGTTCCATGGAAGTGACGCGATAGCTTACTGGAAATCGCATTAAAATGATTCTTGGCCGAGGTACGGCGCGATAGCCAACGTGGCACGGCGCTGCCCTTGTGCGATGGCCTGCGTGACACGGCTGTGGCGCGCAGCAGTTGGCACAGCGCTGGCGCGCAGGCGCCCTGGAATGCTGCATCTTCGCGTGCATGGCCTTGGCATGGCTGGCGCTAGGCGCGGCACACGCATAGCGTGGCACGCTGCCTGACGCGGCCAACCTCTCCATGGCATGCTTTCTTACCAACTTTTGCAATTCGATTCCTACTCCATTTTTTCACTTCACCCATCATTATTTAGTCCCTCATATGCATTTTACACCTACAAAACAAGGACTAATCATGTTGGTTAGTTCCAAAATTTACATAAAATCACATAAGAATGTAAGTGTATAAATAGACAAAAATGACTAAACTAAGTTATAAAATAGCACTTTAGCACTTAATTCTACCCAAGATAAGGAGCCCGACCTAAAAATCCCTATTCAGGAGGATTTTTGCGCCTTGACAATGGTAGAACCATGAAAAGGGGTCATATCACTCATGGGTGGCCCACACGAGCATGGGAGTCACACGAGCATGGGAGTCACACTTGTGGAGGACCCATTCATGGCTACATTGACACTTAATTTTGATACTTGGGTGCACTGGAACCTGGCCTACTCGGTGTTAAATACTACTTAGAAAACATATATAGTGCTCATATCATAATCATGAAATATACTTGAAGTGCATGGGCTAGTTGAAATCATGAGATTCATAACATGTTAGAGATAGGTGAACTAGCCCTAAAATAGGCCCGTGAGTCTTCCATGATCATAAACTTGATATTCATAAAAGCAATGCATAATTGGGGAAATCGTAATACTCTAAAATCAATAAATTCATAAGGGATTCTTTTGTATATCATGCATTATAATCATAAACCATAATTACCTCCATCACACTAGATATCATGGACTCATAAGCTTAATTTCATAAAGCATGCATGATGGGGCATCATTTTCATAAAACTTGAAAACATGAGTTGATAATTATATTGGGAGTAAAATCTTCCCCATTAGACTTAATATTAATAAAAACATGAGGGAATTGGAACCATAGACATAGCATGAATATTTGCATGAAATTGGGTTAAAACCATAGAATTTATAATACACTTAATTGGAGACTTGAATTTATGAATTAGAGGAGAAATTGGGCTTGAAGATGAAAGAAATTCCCTATTCATGGCCCTACATACTCGGGTAACTTGATTTCTAAGCAAACCATGAACACCTAAGAAGATTGGGGAAGAAATTGATTAGGAACCCTAGCTTTATCTTGGAAAAATTCATTGAATATTTGAGCGCATAATGATTTAGGCTAGGTTAAACCCTCTTAAAACACTCTTTAGGAAGCTTAAAATGACGCCGCTTAGGATTTAGGAACTTAGAATTATGAAAACACCCTTAATGATCTAGTAGAAAATTGCACAACTGCTAGACCCAACAAGGGATAGGCCGACCCCTTAGGAGACTTGACGGATCATCCCCTGACCCGTTTCCACTGTCAACTTCTTCTCCATTCTATAATCTTTCTCACTCAACGATCTACTTAATGAGTCTTCAGGGGACAGGATGAATCATTCCTCAATTCATTCAGTACATTGCAAATCAACACTTTCGACACCACTACACACTTAACAGGTCAAACAATGACTATTGGGGAGTCTTAAGGACTCGTCACACAATTTGTCATGACATCTGGAAAATAACATTTTCTCCAACTTGGCACCACTTCACAGGTCACTCAACGACCCATTGCGGCTATTAACAAGTCACTAAATAACTCATTCTGTGACCTGGTGTAGATTTTCTTGTCTTCTCCTTTTGAACCATTGGGTATGATATTACAGACTTTTGGGATATTACAGCCTATATTTCCACCTTTGAATAAAGATTGAAGCCATGAATAAATACAAGAATTTTACCCTCTTTAAGCCCCGAAACCTGCAAGTAAAAAGCTAAAGTTTGGTAGCAAAGTGAGCTGCTAATTTTACTGTTTTTAGCTGAGTTCTTGCTCGATTTTTCAAGGACACTTGGCAGTTTCTTTTCCTAGAAATATAACTCATACTTAGTAGAAGAATTTCAGTGGAATTAGTTATTTTCCTATTCTTTTCCCCCTCAAAAGCTAGTGAAACTAGCAACAAAAATAATTTGTAGTTATTGATGTTGCTCTGTGTTGTTGTCGTTCTGACTGTTTTTGGTGAATTAATTTGGGATGCATTTTGTGGTACTGATTAATATTATTTTTGACCCATCTATTCAAGGTTTAATGATGTTGAAGGCTTTTCTTTGAAGAAGAAAATCGGATAATGAAAGTTCGTTGTCCTTTCAAGCACCATTAGTGTGTTGTGAGCTAAATGAGCCAACAAACATCTCATGTGTGCTAAGGCATTATGTAAAGATTTATTTAAGCTTTAATTCCCATGTTTAATTGAAGTGAAATGTTTAAATTATTTCAAGCCCAAAAGAGGCGTTTAATGTGTGGTATCGTATTGGTAGTTGTCATAGTTGTACATCAAGTTGGAGGCCCCTCAGAATGGGCATTATTAGATGGTCCTTTAATATATTCTTGATGTGTTATTCTGTTCATGTATAAGGTTCTAGTCACCTTATTAAATTAGAAGTTGAAGCTAAGATGGCGATGTAATAATAATGTACGTTAAGAATAAATGTCAACTTTGTAAGAGTAACAAGGATACCAATACAGAGATTCCTTGATATGGTCAACTACCTTTATGTATATATGAATTGAAGTTCTTAAGTTTTAAAAGAGATTCCATAATTCCTCTTCCTTAAGTTATTAACAAGTTACAAAGTCACCGGTTGCTAAAGTAGCAAACATTAACGCTAAGTATCCATAATTGAGTTTGAGTTCTCCTAGTTGAGTTCAAGCTGAGTCTATGTATTTATGTGGAGTACAATTATTCAAAAGTTGTCTATTGGTATCCAAAGTTGGTTCTAAGAACCTATAAGTGAGTTCCAATGTCATGTTCCCCGAGTCTCATATTCATGTTAATCTTTCAATTTAGATTATGTTTTATGTTCCCTTTCTATTAGTTGCTAGGGGTGTTATGTTCAGTATGTCCTCGAAGTTGGACCTATTATCTGAGTCAGTTACTTTGCGTTGCTCAGTTAGTCCTCCGAGTTGGACATGATATCCGATTCAGATATGTATTCCATTGTTTAGTTTCTCACTTACATGATTTTCATTTTTTTTACTATATACCATCTATGGTTCAAGAATCAGATGGTTGATTGCTATACTGCACGCCCTCTCTAGTCCGAGTATCAGATTGCTGATTGTGAGAAGTATGATATATGAAAATGCTGGTCCAAGTATCAGGTTGGCCATATAAAGTCCCATCATAATATCAGGAAACTCTTCAAGTCCTATTCTGAGTATCAGTCATCCATACTTAAATCCTTGTCCAAGTATTAGGTAGCCACCAAGTCGATACTCATCACTCTGGTCCAGGTATTGGAAATGTTGGCATATGAGTCAATTATGTTATACTCATGCAAGGAATCTGCATATAGGATAGTCAGTTACAAAGTTATAGGAGATCACTCTCTAGCCTATCTTTTGAGTTATGTTGAGCCATTATTTTACATTGTTTATGGTGAGAGGTTCCAGAGAGTCAGGTTGTTGCTATTCCCTTATCTGAATTAGTTATCTTTGGCATTGCTTTATTTACAACTTTCAGTCCAACATAGGGTATCACATTTCTTTATACTGATGTCCCTTCGTCTAGGGACCCCTGCAATCATGTTGCATGTGCAGACAGGAGCTCGAATCGATTATTGCAGTAGGAGCCCAGATCTAGTGAAGTATTTGTAAGCTCCTTTCTTTCAGGAGCCTTATGTTTGGTTTGGTCATTTTGAGTTTCTTATGTACATATCGGTAGGCCAGGGCACTATCCCGTGCATTCAATATTGTTTAATCTTTTAGAGGCTTAGGTGGACTAGTAGTATAGTGGTTTAGTTTAAGCTTAATTTATGCCCTTGCTGGCCTTCCACAGTTTTATTTTAGTTTCTACTTTGGACTTGTCGGCAGACTATCTTTCTTATGTTTTTTTAGACCTGGTCGGTCCATTTCTATGCTATGAATGACTGTGACAGGTGGCCTTGTTGGCCTAAGGGTTACAGTTCAGACACAATATAGCCGGCTTCTCAATCACTTTTGAATTGAGTTCCAATCGTGCCCTACACTAATTTTAGGGTGTAACACATAATGACCATGACGAGTCCTGAAGGATGTCTTATGAACATCGCTCTCCCTAACCTTAAGTTGGTCAAAGGAAAATCTAAGGTCTATCCTCAAAAACCAGTTAGCACCCTGAAGCTAGTTGAACAAGTCATCAATCTTGGGGAGGGGATACTTATTCTTGATTGTAACTTTTTCCAACTATGGATAGTCAATACTTATTCTTGATTGTAACTTTTTCCAACTATGGATAGTCAATGCACATTCTGAGAGAACCATCTTTCTTTCGTACGAAGAGAACTGCAGCACCCCAGAGGGACTTACTAGACCTGATGAAACCCTTATCTAAGAGATCCTTTAACTCCTTTAGCATGACTGGAGCAATTTTACAAGGAGGAATAGATATGGTTGCGTATCTGGGAGAAGGTGAAAAACAAAGTCAATCTCCCGCTTGGACGGGACCCCTGGTAGGTTGATGTGTCCAAACACACATGCAAGTGTGTGCAGTCATCAAGTAATATAGAACGATTAAGTCCAGATATAGTACCCACAGGGACATGTTAGATTGCTTGTCCAATTAAAAATCTTATTCAAACAATTCCAAAATAAAGAAATAATTCTTGGTGAATTGCTTGTACTATTAACTGAAAAAATTAAACACTTAAGAAAACACGTAATTTATTGGTTGGTCCTCATATGATATAAAGGATCGAAGATCTTGGCAATTTTGATAATCGAGTTTAAGAATTATTGCTATATTTATTTGCTTTTCTGAGTTACTAGTTGTGGGTTGATATTACATAATTGAGTATTAGTCATGATAACTCTAAGACTACATTACTACTCCTATGCCTATATTCCAATAATGGTAGGAAAATAGTGAAGTACATGTAAGATTTCGTCTGTATAAACTAAGCAAGGCTAATAGGTATATTCCTACCACATAAGCGAATCATTCCCCTTTGTATATAAGGTTCACAAACAAGCCACATTCCTTCTTATTGCCCTCGCATTTCCCTTTGTGAAGTTCAATTAACGAGACAGATAGTGCTTACTTATTTCATCAAATAATCTAACAATTCAGACCAAGAAGAAATAAATAACTCAGTAGTGGAAAGCTTTCATAAATATAAACAATAATCAACATTCCACCATCATGTTCATACTAAAATTGTAGAACTAAATTGTTTAGCCACTCATGATTCCCAATAGGTTAAGGGAATTCATGAGTTTACAAGAGAAAGCTGAAAACAGAGAAGAGAAGACGTAACCCGAAGGAGAAAACAAGTCGTGCCCTAGCTCTCCTCTGTAATTTCATCCATCCTTAGTCAAGAATAATGATCCCTCCCTTAAAAAACGTCTTATGCTTTGTTTATAAAATAAATCAATAAAGACCCCCTTAGCCTACTTAATTTCGGCTTTTAAAAGTTCCAAAATTTGGGTTTCGGAATGGCCTTTGCACGTCACATCAACTATACCATCAGCCTATTGACGTTTCATTTTTTGGAAGTTTAGGTTCTAGCATGCCATGCCACCCAATACATCAAGGTGTTTGAAATAATTATAGTATATCTTCACCTGATGTGCCACGCTAGCTATCTGGCCAGAGTGTTAGAACTTTTCTTCTTATGTTTATAGCCTGGCGCTCCACGCTAGCCAATGCACTAGCTTGGTGTTGATCGAAAGCACCTTCCAAAGCTTCTCCAAAGGTCCGATCCTTCCTTTATAGCTCTTTTTGGGTCGATTTCCACTATATTTACCTATTAAGCACATAAAAAGTCACAACATAGTTAATACAACCATAATCCATAGAAATGATACTCAAAGAGATGAAAAAAGTATTAAAATATGAGGAATTGAGAGACTAAAAATACATACTTTTGGCCTCTCATCATGGATCATCTGGGAACAACTCCTACTCACACACAACTGGGACTGATTGAAAAGTCAGGGTTTTGGACTTACAATCCTTAACTCAGACCAGATGATATACACAATCCTTGGAGATCATTTTCCTTACCATAAGGTATCAGACAAAGTGACCTACATGGACTACTGAACTACCCTTCCACTCTAGGATTGGTTCACCCAAAAATTTAAACTCTACTGATCGGGTGCTAAAATTAACTAAAGCATAGCTAGCATACAACCAATCCATATAAAAAATAACATCACGTCTAACTCTACTATGAAGACTTAGCTGACTTAGTGTGGCGTACTTCACACCCATGAAAAACTTTCTACTCAACCCGACATTCAAATGCCTTAGGATACACCTAACCCTGTTGCTCTGTACCACATTCATCTCGACCCTAGCATGGACCCTTGACCACAACATGGGGCCTAGAACCACGAATGGCTCCAAGCTAACCCATGACAAAATTTGGTGTTATCTTCATCATGAAAATGTTGTATGCTTTCTATTCTTTAGTAAATTGTAGAACCCGGTTAGTAGAGTTTCGATTCTCGGGTGAGCTAGTCTTAATGTTGAAAGGTAGTTCACCAGTTCCTGTACGTCACTTTGTCTCCTACCATAAGGCTCGGAAGATTATCTCTAAGGGTTGTGTATATCATATAGTTTTGGTTAAGGCTTCTATGTCCAAAACTCCGACTCTCCACTAAGTTCCTATTTTGTATGAGTATTCAAAAGTATTTCTTGATGATCTAGCAGGAATCCATCTCGAGCGGGAGATTGACTTTGGTATTGACCTTATCCCTAATACACATCCTATATCCATTCCTCCTCACAGAATTGCTCCTGTCCAGGCAAAGGAGTTGAAGGAACAATTCAATGAACTCGTAGATAAGGGTTTCATCAGGACAAATATGTTCCCATGGGTGCTCCAGTTTTCTTCATGCAAAAGAAGGATGGTTCTCTCAGAATGTGCATTGATTACCATTAGTTTAACAATTCCACAATAAAGAATAACTATCTCCTCCCTAGGATTGATGACCTGTTTGACCAGCTTCAAGGTGCAAAGTTCTTGTAAAAGATAGACCTCAGATACGGCTATCACTAGCTCCGAGTTAGAGAGTGTAACATTCTGAAGACAACCTTTAAGACATAGTATGGTCACTACGAGTTTGTAGTTATGTATTTTGGACTAATGAATGCTCCTGCAGTTTTCATGGATTTGATGAACAACGTGTTCGAGAAGTATTTCGATATGTTCATCATTATCTTTCATAGTAATATCCTCATATACTCTTGGAGTGAGGAGTATCATGCTACTCAATTGAGATTTTTTTTTGTCATGACCCAAACAGAGTCTTGGACCGAGACACGGAACCTAAAACCACGAATGGCTCTAAGTCGACCCATGGCATGAACCTTATAACAAAAAAGCACACTTCAAGTGAAAACTGATAACAGAAAACATGAATAAGTAGAAATCTGAATACATATCATCCATACAGAGTCAACACTAACTAAGATTAAACTCTACATATTTTCTGAAAAAGCCTCTAACATAACTAAAGAGCTTATGGGACGTCATCCCTAACTAGCTCACTAAAGGTCTCAAACTAAAAGTAACATAATGTAGTGACCCGAATATGGGCCCGGATTGTAATACGGGACAGGAGCCCTGAGAGACTCCAAGTCGATCCATGGCATAAGTGCTCATCTAATCTCAATTAAGAAACTGATTAATTGGTAAAATAATTATAGCAGCAGTCTAACTTGAACATACCATCAGAATACGAAATCTGAAGCTGAATACATACATATGTCTGAAAAGCCTCTAAACATGATGAGTTGATGGGACAAGACCCCAACTAACTCAATAAAACTAAAACTGAAATACATAAAGGAAAGCTGAATAGTCTAGTCCTCTGGAAAATAGGATTCACCCACAAATAGAGTGCTAACTCTGATAAGCTGACTACGAGCAGGGCTGAACCTGAGAGCTGGGTCCTGTATCATTAAACGATACAACATAGGGTATACGATCAGTACGTGGAATGTACCGAGTGTGCAAGGTAAGTAAAACTGCTAAAGTAAATAAAATCATTTAAAGACAATGCATCTTGTAAGCATAAACAAAAGAATCTGAGAGTAGGGCTTGCATGCATTCTGTCTGAAATAATGATCTCTTCATAACATAACATGTCATAATTTTATAACATCATAACTAAATTGAAGCTCTACATCATTTTATAATGAAGCTCAACATCATCTATTGACAAAGCTTAGTGATCAAATACATCTCAAATGTGAAATTATACATATGAGGAGCTTTAGCTCAAGACATACCACAAGCTGAAAGCATAATTGGGGAGTCTTTGCTCCAAAACTATGTTTTAATCTTAACATAGGGAACCTTTAACTCAAAACATACCACAAGCTGAAAATAAAATTGGGAGTATTCGCTCCAAAACAATGCGGTAAGCTTTATTCGGAAAATCATCATTTATACTAAACAAGTGGGCATTCCCCAAAGACTTATCATACTTGATGATACTTAATTCATATCAAAAACATCAATTGTAAACATGGTTAGCTTTAAAATATGCTTTTCTTCACAATATCTCATCATCATCACGTATTCATCACAAATCTCACTTTTCATGAACAACATCTCATCAATGGGCTTTTAAATTCGTAAGGATAGAAACATGATTTTTAAATAGAAAACACTATAAAAATTTGCCCATGCTTCATAATTTAGTAATAGAATCATAATCAATTCATACCCATGTATAGATATAGATAATTCATGCATTTGGGTCAAACCCCATTGAGTAGACATTGAAACTTCATACTTTAGAGAGGGATTGGGAATGTGTGTGGAAAAAACCACCCATTCATAACCCTACATACTTGTTGGAGGATGAATCTAACTCTCCCTTGAATGCCTAAAAGAAAATTGAAAGGAATAGAAGATCACTAGCTTGAGCACCCTCTCAAAACTCTTCTACTTTGCACGCATGGATGGAAAATGAAAAATCTAAAATTAGCCCCATAAAAGACCACTATTCATACCCCAAAATGTTGTAGTTTAGGCTTTAGGAACATAGAATTTACAAAAAAGCCCTTACTAATTTCTTAGAAACTAACTAGCATGTGCCCCTAACGGGTGACCTGATGACTCATCTCTCCTGGGCACGACTCGTGATCTCATTCGTTCCATTCAATGCTTAGAATCCCCTCGGGGCTCGTCATGGGTAAACCAATGACTCGTTATGGGTGACCATGACTCTTGGGAACCACCCGTGAAGTACTCTGCTTTACTTTTCCTTTCCTTTCTTATTTCCCTCCCCACGGCTGACCCAATGACTCGTGGGGCCTTACCACGAGTCAGTCTCGCCCATGTGGTCTTATCTCTTCCAGTTCTTCCCAATGATACCTGGGCCTTCCCCATGATCTCCCCACGAGTCATGGGCTGCACTCACGAGTCTTCTCATGACTCATTCTTAGTCTTCTACGAAAATTTTCACTTTTTCCCCCTTCCAACTCCCAGGTCTGATCTTTGGGCTTCCAGGGTATAACAATATCTCCCTCTTAGGAACATTCGTCCTTAAATTTTGGAAAAACACACAGAAAAGCAGAGATATGCAATTATCATATTCCAATACAAATCATTTAAACCGAAATATGATGGAATGACTAACTCCGATTAAAACTACATAACTGAACTGAATTCACGAATCATACATTCAACCACATACATAAAAGAAAATTGCTCACATGAACTGAACATGAAACTAATTAAAGTCTGAGTGCAAAATTGATAGCTCCAGCCGGAACTGAACCGGTAGAGAACAAATGTGGGTATATACCCATCATATCTGCTTCAGCTACCCATGTAACTCCTTCAACATGCTGATTCCTCCAAAACACTTTAATTGAGGCTACTTCCTTGTTCTTTAGCCTTCGAACCAGATGATCCAATAGTTCCACTAGAACCTCTTCATAGCTAAGGTTGTCTCTCATATCAACACTGTCCACTGGGACAACTAAGGCTGGATCACCCAAAAACTTCTTCAAAAGCGGTACATGAAACACAAGATGCACAAAAGAAAATTCTGAAGGCAACTCCAACTCATATGGCACCTTGCCAACACGTCTCATTATCCGGTATAGGCCGGTATAGTAGGGACTAAGTTTCCCTTTCATTCAAAACCGCATCACTCCCTTCATGGGAGACACTCTCAGAAATACCCAATCACTGACCTCAAATTCTAATTCTCTTCTTCTTACGTCTGCATAAGACTTTTTGCGATTCTGTGCAGTTTTCAACCTTTCTCTTATTAACTGAACCTTCTCTGTTTCTTCATGAACTGAATCCAGCCCTACCAGTGTTGCCTCACCAGTCGCAAACTATCCGATGGGAAATCTACATCTCTGCCTATAGAGAGCCTCAAATAGCACCATCTGGATACTAGAGAGATAGTTGTTATTGTAGGCAAACTCGATCGGTGGTAAATGCTCATCCCAACTACCTTTGAAGTTCATCGTGCATGCTCTCAACATGTGTTCAAGAGTCTGGATTGTCTGCTCCGCTTGACCTTCCATTTGTTGGTGAAATGTTGCATTGAGTTTAGCTTGAGTCCCAAGGCCTTTTTGAAATGACAGCCAAAATTGAGTACCTCAGTCTAATATGATGGACAAGGGTAGTCCATGCAATCGAACCAACTCCTAGATATATAGTTTCGAATAATCCTCCGCTAAATCCGTTATCTTGACCAGTAGAAAATGTGCAACCTATGTAAACCTGTCTACCACAGCCCAAATGGAATCATATTGTCGATGAGTACGGGGCAGACCTGTGATAAAATCCATATTAATTTCTTCCCACTTCCAAGTAGGAATGATGATATCCTAAAGTACACCTCCTGGTCTCTGATGCTCAAGCTTTAATTGTTGATAGTTCGGGCACTTGGCTTCGAATTCTGCATTATCCTTCTTCATGCCATTCAACCAATAAATCTCTCGTAAGTCAAGATACATCTTGGTGACACCTAGATGGATCGAATACCTAGATCCATGAGCCTCATGCAACATCCGGCTCCTCAAATCATTCACGTTTGGTACATACAAGAGACCCTGGTACCGAAGCACACCATCTGCCCCTTGGGAGAAGACCTCCACGTTCTGACTTTGAACGGCTTCCTTCAACTTTACCAAAATCGGGTCCTTATTTTGTCTAGCCTTCACATTACTCATTAAGGATGATTCTGATCCGCTTTGAACAACCACACTACCATTAGTAGAGTTAATCAACCTAACTCCCAACCTTGCGAGTCAATGTACATCCTTCACCAGCTCCTCTTTCCCCCAATCCACATGAGCCATGCTCTCCATAGAGAGTCTACTAAGCGCGTCCGCTACCACATTAGCCTTACCTAGATGATAAAGAACACTTATATCGTAGTCCTTGAGTAGTTCCAGCCATCTCCTTTGTCGAAGATTGAGATCTTTCTGCGTGAACACATATTGTAAACTCTTTTGGTCCGTAAACATGTCAACGTGGGCCCCATATATGTAATGTCTCCATATCTTCAATGTGAAAACCACCGCGGCAAATTAATGATCGTGGGTCGGGTAATTCTTCTCATGAATTTTCAACTGTCTAGAGGCATATGCTATCACTTTCCCAAGCTGCATCACAATACACCACAAATCCATCGGTACCCTCAGGTAGGGTCAACACTGGTGCTGAGGTAAGTCGAGTCTTCAACTCTTAGAAACTCCTCTCACAAGCCTCCGACCATTGGAACTATACCTTCTTCTAGGTCAGTTTTATCAAAGGTGCTGCGATAGATGAGAAACCCTTATCAAATCTCCAATAGTAGCCAAGCAAACCGAAGAAACTCCGAATATCAGAAGGATTCACCGGTCTAGGCCAATCCTTTACCGCCTCAATTTTCTGAGAATCCACCCTGATTCCCTCACATGATACCACATGGCCCAAAAAGGCTATGGAGTTCAACCAAAACTCGCACTTGCAAAACATGGCATATAATTGACGATCCTTGAGAGTATGAAGCACTACTCTAAAACGAGCGGCATGCTCCTCCTTACACTGAGAGTATATAAGAGTGTCGTTAATGAACATGATCATGAAAAAATCCAAGTATGTCTTGAACACCCTATTCATCAGGTCCATAAAAGCTGCAGGAAAATTTGTTAGTCCAGTAGACATAACTACAATCTCATACTGACCATACCGCGTCCTGAAGGCTATTTTTCGGATGTCATGCTCCCAAACCCTGAGCTGATGATACCCGAATCTGAGGTCTATCTTTGAGAAACACTTGGGACCCTAAAGCTGGTCAAACAAATTATCAATATTGGGTAAGGGATACCTGTTTTTGATAGTGACTTTGTTCAATTACCGATAGTCGATGCACATTCGAAGAGAACCATCTTTCTTCCAAACAAAGAGAACCGGTACACCCCATGGGGACTTGCTCGGTTTAATGCAACCCTTATCTAAGAAGTCCTTCAACTGATCCTTCAGATCCTTTAGCTCAACTGGAGCCATCCTGTATGGAGGGATACAGATAGGTTGTGTGTCGGGTAGGAGGTCAATACCAAAATAAATTTCCCTCTCGGTAGGAACACCTGGTAAATCATTAGGAAAGACCTCTGGATACTCATGTACTATTGGCACTGATTGGATAGTCAAGGTCTCAGACTCAAAGTCCATAACCCAAACTAGATGGTACAAAAAACTATTAGATATCATCTTCCTGGCCTTAAGGTAGGAAATGAAATGACCTACAGGCATAGCTGAACTACCCTCCTATTCTAAGACCGGCGCACCCAGAAATCTGAACTCTACTACCCAGGTTCTATTATTAACTGAAGCATAGCATGCAAATAGACATTCCATGCCGAGAATCACATCAAAATTTGTCATGGATAACTCTATCAAATCCGCTAAGGTGACCCTCTAAAGATCTGAGACTAGGCAACATCTCTACATACGTCTAGCTATAACTGAGTCACCTACTAATGTAGAAACTGAGAAGGGTTCTGACAAGACCTTGGGACTAACTCTGAAGCCACAGGCCACGTAAGGTGTCACAAAAGTCAAGGTAGCCCCCGCATCTAACAAAGCATAAA
Source organism: Datura wrightii (assembly GCA_035772735.1). Classification (NCBI taxonomy): domain Eukaryota; kingdom Viridiplantae; phylum Streptophyta; class Magnoliopsida; order Solanales; family Solanaceae; genus Datura; species Datura wrightii. Next base: position 126,622,438 of record JASDFA010000016.1, read on the forward strand.
TATCAATATGAAAATCTCGTAACATAACAGTGATGTTACACCCAAGGAACCCAATGATCAGACCCGGGAGTGAAAAAGAGAAAATTTGGGAAAATGTTTCAGCAGTGCAGGACGAGTCATTAGATGACTCGTGAGGAGACCCTATGAGTCGTCAGGTGGCTCGTGGGGAGGCTGGAATGGGTTAAAGAGATGAGGTCCCCATGGGCGTGGAAATTACTTGTGTTCAGCTACCATGAGTTGTCAGGTCTCCCGTGGGGTGAGATTGAGGGTTACCTGGGAGGTCTGACTAGTGCACCTAACAGATGGGACCCCATGAGTCATGGCCAGTCCCAAAGACTCGTGAGGTGGTTCATGAGCAAGCCTATGGAAATTTAATTAAGGATGAGCATCTACTTGACGGAAGGGGACCACAACTCATGGTCACGGGTGATGAGTCATTGAGTCACCCGTTACGGTCACCTGGTAGTAATTTCCTGCGAATTAGTAAGGGCCTTCTCACAATTTCCTACATGCTTAAGGCCTAAACTATGTCGTTTTGAGGTCAGGACAGGGTCTTTTAGGGGGAGATCATTCATGTTAAGTCTCATTCTATACTTGCAAGAGTTAGAGGAGGGAGTAGGAGGTGGTCCAAGGGTTCTTCTTCAAATTCTTTGTATTTTCATCTTTGGCTATTTAGGGGAGATAAGAATCAAGTGTTCCAGGTATGTGGGGTTTCAAATGGGTGTTTTATTCCCTACCCATGCCCAATTCTTCCCAAAAATATGTTAAATGTTATTAAATCCTATGGGTCCTAACCAAATTGCATGATTTCTCAAAAATTGATATGAGCTTGTTGTAGTATGTGTAAAATCGTGGGTTTTGAATTATTGGGTTGTTTTCACTTCTTCTACTCAATATTTGATGATTTAATTCCTAAAAGCATAGGTTCCCAAATCATGAGGTTTTTAGTGAAGTTCATAGTTATGGTGATCCCCCAATCATGATATGAATTTTTGAACCTTAATCATGTCTTCAATTACTCATGTTATTATGATCATGTTTCTTATAAATTTAAGCCTTTCAAGTATGTTGAAAATAGGGGCAATGCCCACATGTCACTTATGGTTCATGAACTATGATTTTGGCCGACCCACAGGCCCGATTTCATGGCTAGTATTACGAATTCTCAAGCATGTTATTATTATCACGATTTAACTAGCCATGCATGTCATGTATGAATTTCTATGAGCATGTTGCATGTTTTGGGAGTAGTACTTAACACCGAGTAGTTTTGGGGCCCAAGTTATGCCCCGAATCTCAGAACTATTAGCCATCGTAGGTTATGTTTGGGACCTCCTCAGTAACCGTCCCCTATGCCCTATGGGGCCTTCTTGAGTGATATCATACCTTTCATGGTTCTACCATTGGCAAGGTATGAACGGCCTCCCGAGTAGGCTTACAGGTGGGGCTCCCTGTGTCATCTTATAGGGTATGTCGGTTATAGAAATCTCCCACTGTTCCTCATTGTTTTAATGCATGTACGATTATGTTATTTTGGCTTAATTCATGTTTTATGAATTTTTTTCTCTCATGTTGTGACTATGACAGTTTACAAATGCTTTTGGGAAACCTTGAGCCTTATGATATATTTATGATTTCAGTCTTTATGAACATGATGTCCTACTCCTATAACTCTTATGTTTTTAAGTATTGTTTTATGCACCTTGCATACTCGGTACATTTCAAGTACTGACCCATATATTTTCTATGTTGTATAGTTTCATGATATAGGATTCGAATCTCAGGATAAATATCGCTCCTAGCTTGCTCTCAGTTCTTCTTTCAGTTCTCCTTGGTGAGTGCTCGTGATTCGAGGGCTTTATGTTCAGATCTTGGCAATTTTTTAGTTTTCAAAATGTTGGGATTAGTTGGGGGCTTGTCCCTTCGACCCGTCTATTATGATTAGTGGATTTCTAGACCTATTTGTAGTATTTAGCTGCTTATGCTTGGATCATGTATTGTTGTTTCTTATATTTCATTTCTCAGTTTTCTTTTAGTTCATGATCATTAAGCTAATTCTTCTACTTTATGTGAATGGTTTAGTTATATTCTTAGGGCATGGGTTAACTTGGGGTCCCTCGGGGCTCCTTATCCTGTGTTTATGATTCGGGTGTACTCTCAGTTCATGACAAACTTGGTATTAGAGCCATAGGTTCAGATGAGTCCTAGGGAGTCTGAAAGCCACATTAGGTAGAGTTTTTTTCATGGGTGTGAAGCGCGCCACACTTATGAAGAAGAGGCTACTAAAATGTCTAAGGAAATGTTCCACTTCTTTCATGATCCATGTCGCGTGATGAAATTTCTCTCCATCCTTCTAATTTTTTCTATTCGCGATTGCAGAAAATTATGGCTCCCAGAAGAATAAATGGAAAGAGGAACAAACATGATGAAGGCCATGGAGGTGGCAATGATCATGGGTGTCATCAAGCCCCACTTGTCCATGAGCCCCAGGCACCAGAGCCAACTGCCCACGTTGAGTTTCAGGAAGCTATTTAGATGTTGGCTCAGGCCTTGACCGCTCACTTCAACCAGCAGGCTGTTGCACATGTCCCACGGAATAGAAACGTAGCAGCGGCTCGGATTAGAGACTTTTTGAGGATGAACCCTCCTGAGTTCACGGGATCAAAGGTGGACGAGGATCCACACGAGTTCATTAAAGGGATCTTGAAGGTCACTCAGGTTATGGGGGTGACAAATGAGGAGTGTGTTGATTTGGCCTCTTATCAACTAAAGGAGGTCGCTTATATTTGGTACAAGAAATGGAAGGATAACAGGGAAGTGGGAGCGGGTACTATTAGCTGGGATGAGTTGTACATGGCCTTTCTAGACAGGTTCTTCCCTCATGATATGAGGGAATTGAAATCATCTGAGTTAGTTAACCTCAAACAGGGAAAGATGACAGTGGTAGAATATTCACTTGAGTTCACTCGCCAATCAATGTATGCCCCAGAGCTAGTGATGGATCAGAGGGCGCGGGTGAGAAGATTCATGTAGGGAGTAGCTGAGTATCTGGATAAGGACTGCAGAACAACCATGATTCATCAAGATATGGACTACCCACAGATATTCCTTTATGCCAAGTAGATGGAGGCAACTCATAAGGGGCAGAGAGAGGCCAAGAGGGCCAGAACTTATAGCTACAGTCTCCCCAAGAGCTGGGCCTCAACAGTAGTCCCAGAATAAGTCTATTACACCAGCACCATCTTCATCCAGTACCCCATCTAGGCCTCGAGACGATCAGAGGAGCAAGGCCTCAGGTTCGATGGGTCAGAATAGCATGTGCACAGAGTGCACATTCCCATCCTGTGCTAGTTATGGAAAGAACCACCCAGGGAGGTGTTTGGTGGGCTCAGATCCTTATTTCGAGTGTGGAAAACCAGAACACAGGCTCAGAAATTTCCCCGCAGCTAGGTCAGGGAGTGGTGGAGCCCGCACTCCAATACCTAATTCGGCAGCTTTAGTGGAACATCCTACTCAGCAGGGTGCTTCAACTGGTCCAGTTGACGGCTAGTGTCAGAACAAGTTTTATGCACTTGGCTCTCCACTGGAGCAGGAGACTTCTCCCAAAATGGTTATGGGTATGTTGCGAGTCTTGCATATGGATGCTTATGCTTTGTTAGATTTGAGAGCTACACTGTCTTTTGTGACACCTAGCATTGCTAGTAACTTTAGGGTCAGTCTTGAAATTTTGTCATAATCATTTTCTGTATCTACTCCTGTTGGATTCTGTCGTAGGGAGGCGGGTATATAGAGGTTGCCCCATTATAGTATAACATAAGGCTACCTCCGCAGACTTAGTAGAATTGGATATGACTTATTTTGACATTATTTTGGCCATGGATTAGTTGTTCACATGTTATGCTTCTATTAACTGTAGAACTTGAGCTGTGGAGTTTTGATTTCCAAGTGAACTAGTTCTAGAATGGAGAGGTAATTCAGCAGTACTTGTAGGCCACTTTATCTCATATCTCAAGGCTAAGAAAATCATTTCTAAGGGTTGTATTTACCATTTGGTTAGGGTTAAGGATGCCACGTCTGAGACCCCGACCATCTAGTCAGTCCCCGTGGCATGTGAGTATCTCGAGGTTTTTCCAGATGACCTACCAGGTGCTCCTCCTGAGAGGGAGATTGATTTTGGGATTGATCATTTATCCGACGTGCAACCCCTATCAATTCCTCCCTACTGAATGGCCCCAACCGAGCTAAAAGAGTTAAAGGAGCAGTTGAAGGATTTTCAAGATAAGGGTTTCATTAGACCGAGTAAGTCTCCATGGGTGCCCTAGTGTTGTTCTTACCAAAGAAAGATGGTTCTCTTCGGATGTGTATTTACTATAGGCAGTTAAACAAGGTCACCGTGAAGAATAGATACCCTTTACCTAGGATTGATGACCTATTTGATCAGCTTCAGGGTGCCAAATGTTTCTCCAAGATAGACCTCGGGTCCGGGTATCACCAGCTCAGGGTTCAGGAGAGCGACATCCCAAAGACTACTTTTAGGACCCTATATTGACATTATGAATTTGTTTTTATGTCTTTTGGAATAACCAATGCCCCTGCAACTTTTATGGATCTGATGAATAAGGTATTCAAGGCATATCTGGACATGTTCATGATAGTGTTCATTGACGACATATTGATATACTCCAGGAGTGAGGAGGAGCATGCCACACACCTGAGGGTGGTACTCCAGACCCTCAAGGATAGCTAGCTATATGCCAAGTTCAGCAAATGCTATTTCTGGCTGAATTCAGTTGAATTCTTGGGACATGTAGTGTCAAGCCAAGGTATAAGGGTAGATTCTCGGAAAATAAAGGCGATAAAGAACTGGCCCAGACCTGTTAACCCTTCAGAGATCAGGAGATTTTTGGGCTTAGCGGGTTTTTATCGGAGGTTTGTGGAAGGGTTCTCATCCATTTCAAACCAATTGACTAGATTGACTAAGAAATCAGAGGCTTGTGAGAAGATCTTTTAGGAATTGAAGGCCCGACTCACTTTAGCACCGGTGTTGACTTTATCGGAGGGAACCGATGGCTTTGTTGTATATTGTGATGCTTCAAGAGCCGGACTAGGATGTATATTTATGCAGCATGAGAAAGTCATAGCATATGCTTCCAGACAGCTGAAAATTCACAAGAAGAATTACCAAACCCATGATCTTGAGTTGGCTGCGGTGGTGTTATCTTTGAATATATGGAGACACTACTTGCATGGGGTTCATGTATATGTATTCACCGACCACAAGTTCTTACAATATGCGTTCACATAGAAGGATCTCAATCATCAGCAACGGAGGTGGTTGGAGCTACTTAGGACTATGACATGAGTGTCCTTTACCACCCGGGTAAGGCCAACGGATGCCCTTAGTAGACTCTCTATGGAGAGCGTGTCACACATGAGTTAAGATAAGAAGGAGATGGTGAATTAGGTACATCGACTTGCACGGTTGGGAGTTATATTAGTTGGCTCGACCAATGGTAGTGTAGTTTTTCAGAACGGATCAGAGACGTCCTTGGTAACGGAGGTGAAGGCTAAACAAGATGAAGATTCAACATTGGTAATGTTGAAAGAAGTTGTTCCAAATTAGAAGGTAGAAGTCTTCTCCAAAGGGGGAGACAGTGTGCTTCGGTACTAGGGTCACTTATTTGTTCCAAACGTGGGTGATTTGAGGAGCCAGATGTTGCATGAGGCTCAAGGATCCAAATATTCTAGACATCCAGGTGCCACAAAGATGTATCATGCCTTGCGGGAAATCTATTGGTGGAATGGCATGAAGAGGGATATTGCGGAATTTCTAGCCAAGTGTCCAAATTGCCAACAAATGAAAGTTGAGCGTCAGAGACCGAGATGTGTACTTCAGGATATCACATTCCTACTTAGAAGTGGGAAGAAATCAACATGGACTTCATAACAGGATTACCCCATGAATCTATTTGGGTTGTGGTGGATAAGTTAACTAAGGCTGCTCAATTCTACCAGTCAAAACAACCGATCTAGCAGAAGATTATGCCAAATTATACATCTGAGAGCTGGTTAGGTTGCATGGAGTTCCCTTGTCCATCATATCAGATAGAGGTACTCAGTTCCCCTCTCAGTTTTGGAGATCTTTTCAAAAGGGACTTGGTTCCAAGGTCAAGCTTAACAAGACATTTCATCCGCAAATAGATGGTCAGGCGAAATGGACTATCCACACACTCGAGGACATGTTGAGAGCTTGCATTATTGAGTTCAAGGGTAGTTGGGATGAGCATTTGCCTCGCAATTGAGTTTGCCTATAACAACAGCTATCACTCTAACATCCAAATGGCACCATTCAAGGCTCTTTATGGGTGAAGGTGTAGATCACCCATATGGTTGTTTGAAGTTAGTGAGGCTTTGTTGGTGGGTCCAGATTCAGTCCATGAAGCTATGGAGAAAGTTTAGTTGATAATAGAAATACTGAGAATGGCTCAAAGTTGCCAAAAGTCTAATGCGGATGTGAGGAGAAGAGAGCTTGAGTTTGAGATCGATGATTGGGTGTTTTTTAAGGTATCTCCCATGAAGGGAGTAATGAGATTCGAAGAGAAAGGGAAACTCATCCCCCGCTATATTGGCCCAAATCGAATTGTGAGACGAGTGGATAAAGTAGCTTATGAGTTAGAGTTACCTTCGGAGTTAGCTTCAGTTCATCCCGTATTTCATGTATCTCTCTTGAAAAAGTTCTTGGGAGATCCAGCCTTAGTGGTTCCGGTGGAAAGTGTTGGTGTGAAGGATAGCCTCAGTTATGAGGAAATCTCTGTTGCAATCTTGGATCATCAAGTTCGGAGGCTGAGGAACAAGGAAGTAGCTTCAGTAAAGGTGTTATAGAGAAATCAACATGTTGAGGGAGCTACTTGGGAAGATGAAGCGGATATGATGGCTAAATACCCCCATTTGTTCCTTACCGGCTCAGTTTCAGTTTGAGGTATCAGTTTTTGCCTTAAACCTCTAATCAATTTTTCATATTTTGTTCATGTGTGCAAGTTTGTTTTGTGATATGATATATGTATGTGATGTCTGAATTCAGTCTAGCTATGTAGTCCTTTTCAGGGGTAGTCGTTCCATCAGTTTTCGGCTTAAATTATTAGTATTTGCATATGGTGATTGTTTATTCCTGAGTTTTCTGCATGTTTCTAACATTGGTGGAAGAATGTTCCCAAGGGGGAGGTATTGTTATACCCCAGGTACCAACGACTCGTGAGGTGGGCTGTGAGCAAGCCTGTTGAAATTTAATTAAGGACGGGGTAGTGTACTTGGCAGAAGGTGACCACGACTCGTGGTCACGGGTGACGAGTCGTTGAGTCACCCATTACGGTCACCTGGCAGTAATTTCCTGCGAATTAGTAAGGGTCTTCTCATAATTTCCTACACCCCTAAGGCCTAAACTATGTCATTTTTAGGTCTGGACAGGGTCTTTTAAGGGGAAATAATTCATGTTAAGTCGCATTCTATACTTGCAAGAGATAGAGGAGGGAGTCGGAGGTGGTCCGAGGGTTCTTCTTCAAATTCTCCAAATTTTCATCTTGGGCTTTTCAGGGGAGTTAAGAATCAAGTGTTTCCAGGTATGTGGGGTTTTGAATGGGTGGTTTAGTCCCTTACCTTGCCTATTTCTTCCCAAATTCTATGTTTAAAGTTACTAAATCTTATGAGTCCCAACCTAATTGCATGATTCCTCAAAAATTGATATGAGCTTGTTGTAGTATGTCTAAAATCATGGGTTTCGAATTATTGGGTTGTTTTCACTTGTTCTGCTCAATATTTGATGATCTATTTCCTAAAAGCATAGATGCCCAAATCATGAGGTTTTTAGTAAAGTTCATAGTAATGGCAATCCCTCAAGCATGATATGAATTTTAGAATTTTAAGCATGTCTTTAATTACTCATGTTATTATGATCATGATTCCTATAAATTTAAGCCCTTCAAGTATGTTGAAAATAGGGGCAATGCCCACATATCGGTTATGATTCATCAACTATGATTTTGGCCGACCCACGGGCCCGATTTAATGGCTAGTATTACAAATTCTCAAGAGTGTTCTGATTATCACGATTTAACTAGCCATTCATGCATGTATGAATTTCTATGAGCACGTTGCATGTTTTGCGAGTAGAACTTAACACCCTGTAGGTTCGGGGCCCAGGTTATGCCACGAATCTCAGAACTACGTGCCACTGTAGGTTATGTTTGGGACCTCCTCAGTGACCATCCCCTATGCCCTACGGGGCCTTCATGAGTGATATCACGCCTTTCATGGTTCTACTCTTGGAAAAGTATGAACAGCCTCCTGACTAGACTTACAGTTCGGGCTTCATGTGTGCTTATGTGGGGTATGTCAGTTATAGAAATCTCCCACTGTTTATCATTCTTTTAATGCATGTACGATTATGTTCATTTGGCCCAAGTCATGTTTTACGAAATTTTTTTCTCTCATGTTGTGACTATCACAGGATTACGAATGGTTTTGGGAAACCTTGAGCCTTACGATATATTTATGATTTCAGTCTTTATGATCATGATGTCCCACTCCTATAACTCTTATGTTTTAATGTGTTGTTTTACACACCTTGCATACTCGGTACGTTCCAAGTACGAACTCGCATATTTTCTATGATGTATCATTTCATGATACAAGATTCGTATCTCAGGTTCAGCATCGCTCCTACCTTGCTCTCAATTATGCTCTCAGTTCTCCTTGGTGAGTCCTCATGATTCGAGGGCTTTATGTTTTGTCCTTGGCTATCTTTTAGTTTTCAGAATCTTGGGGTTAGTTGGGGGCTTGTCCCTTCAACCCGTCTATTATGATTAGAGGCTTTCAGACCTATTTGTAGTATTCAGCTGTTTATGCTTGTATCATGTATTGTTGTTTCTTATATTTCATGTCTCGATTTTCTTTCAATTCATGATCATTAAGCTAATTCTTCCTCTATATGTGAATGGTTTAGTTATATGCTCATGCCATGGGTAAACTTGGGGTCCCTTGGGGCTCCTTGCTCCATTTTTTACGATTTGGGTGTACTCTCTGGTCATGACAAGTGACCACATTCGGGGAGACCTCCTGCTCCAGATAAGGTGCTAAAATGTAGCATTTGTTCTGGCGCTAACTGCTAGCTATGCTAGTAGATGCGCCCTGATGGACCGAGCATGCGAGTGGGGCTGCGAACTAGAATCTAGGCCTCAGCCCCCTACCTGATCCTATCTCGATGCTAGGCAATCTCTAAGCATGTGTTCGGTATTCCCATACCCGAAACAAACACCTGAACCTGCAAAGCAATGGTCTGTGTGTCCCCGACCACATCTGCGACAAACTGGGATGCTGGAACTAGCGGGTCTGCTGCTTTGACCCCTCGAGCCTGGTGCTCTCTCTCTCTCTCTAATCATGTGTAGGCCTAGATGGCACACTCAATGCTGAAGATTCTGGAGTGGATGATCTCTGTTGACTCTATTGTCAGTGCCCACCACCTGACCTCGACTTGGAGAATCAGTTGTCATCGGTCATGGCCCTCTTGGCCTCCCTCTCCCTCAGATATGCCGCCTCCATCTGTTGAGCATACAAGACTGTACGAGCAAAGTCCATATCCTGATGAAGCATGTTGTCCTACAATCATTGTCCAAATAGCCCGCCTTTCCATGAAAAAATCGGCTCATCCACGCCCTCTAATCACCCACTAACTCTGGGGCATACTTTGACAAGCGAGTGAACTCAAGAGCATACTCTTGCACCGTTATTCTCCCATGCTTCAGATTTACGAATTCAGCTGCCTTTATCTCCCTCATCTCAAAAGGGAAGAAGTGGTATAAGAATGCAACATAGACCTCCTCCCACATGACAAGACCTGCTCCAGCGACCCTGCTATCCTTCCATTGGAGAAACTAGATATGCGCGACCCCTTTCAACTGTTAAGAGGCCAACTCTACGCACTAAAGTCCATTCACCCCCATGACTTGGGTGATCTTGACAATCTCATCTATGAACTCATGTGGGTCCTTATCTACCTTGGACCTAAGGAACTCCGGCGGGTTCATCCTCAAGAAGTGTTTTCTGACGCCTGTGCACAAGTTTACCACACCAAAAATAGATATTTGACCCAATCAGGTACTCCCCTGTATGATTCTTGCCACACTTCCCATAGGCCAGGAAACTACGCTTAGACAGCATGCTACTCTGGACGCTTGAACCTGAGGCTCTACTCCTCTGATCACCTAGAGGTTGATGGAGCTAATGACCTATGATGAGACTGTTGGCGCTGTCTGCCTCCCGATCTCTGCTGAGAGAACCCATAACTGTCTGTCCTAGCCCTCTTGGCCTCTCTCTCCCTCCGATATATCTCCTCTATCTACTGGGCGTATAAAACCATCTGGGAAAAATCAATATCCTGATGAAGCATGGTGATCCTACAATCCTTGTCCAGGTAGTACGCCACTCCATGTACAAACCTGCTCACCCGAGTTCTCTGATCAGCCACTAGCTCTAGTGCGTACTTGGACAAACGGGTGTACTCAAATGCATACTCCTGGACAATCATGTTTAATAGATTCAATTTCACAAACTCCACTTCTTTAATCTCTCTCATCTCACACGGGAAGGACCGATCCAGAAATGCGGCATGAAACTCCTCCCAACCAATAGGGCCTACTCCAACTGCCTTACTATACTTCCATTGATTGAACCAAATGTGCGCAACCCCTTTCAACTATTACGAGGATAGATTGGTGCACTCCTCTTCGGTCACCCCCATGATCTAGGTGATCTTCAGAACCTCATCAATGAACTCGTGTGGATCCACGTCCACCTATGACCCAAGAAACTATAGAGGGTTCAGTCTTAGAAAATCTCTAACTCTTGCTATCACTGCATTCTCGTTCTGAGGGACATGCGCTACCACTTGTTGATTGACTTGGGTAGACAAGGCCTGAGCTAGCATCTTAATTGCTACCTTGAACTCAGCATAGGCAACCGATTAGGGTACATGCTCCTCATGGGCTAGTGGGACCTTCTGGTTCCCCCCACCACTACCATTCCCGTGGACCTTTTAATTCCTATTTCTTGTTTCGTTGACTCTACGAGGAGGCATGATTCTGAAAATGTGTATAGCACAAGTTAGAAGGATAGAGAGTCATTTTATCACACGACATAGATCATGAAAGAAGGGAACATTTCCTAAAATGTTTCATAGCCTATTCTTCATATGTGTGTTGCACTTAACACCCATGAAAAAGACTAGATAACGCAACTTTTAGACACCCTAGGACATTTCAAACCTAATTCTATGATACCATGTTTGTCACGACCTGAACATAGGCCTTGATCGAGACATGAGAAAAACAACCTCGAGAGGCTCCAATTTGACCCATGGCATGAAGATAACGTCTAAACTCAACATAAGAAAATTCAATTTTAACATACATAATAGCGGAAGTGTGCATATATATATATATAGCAAGCTAAAACTGAATCAACAACGACAAGCTGATTTCTACATAATGTCTGAAAAACCTCTAACATAACTTATGGGCTGATGGGACAACACCCCCAACTAGCTCGACAAAGTCTTAAATTGAAATAACATAACAATTATAGATTATTGAATGCTCTCTATGGATGAGGACAAACCAAAATCAACTGGATAGGTCTGAGAGGGAAGCAGGGCTAATGATGCAACTGAGGATGATCCCTCAAATCTGTATCTCGAAATAATACAACATAAAGTATATAATCACTATTTGAAATGTACTAAGTATGCAAGGTATGTAAAAATGGACAGCTAAATTGCATAAGAGTTCATAAGAGTAGGACAGCATGATCATAAAGTAAATATCATAATGTAAACCTAAGGGCTCAAGATTTTCAAACAATTCATAATCCAGTCATAATCACAGTCATAAGAGAAAAACTTTATAAAAAATAACTTGAGCCAAAGTAACATAAACATAACAATGCATAAATCATGAGAAACAATGGGAGGATTCTTCTTAACCAACACCATCATGATAGAGCCTTACATGAAAAGATTATGATTTCAGAAAGAATGCATGCAAACCCTCCTCTCAGATTTGAAAGCTTATGATATGTTATGAAATGCTTAAATGTTTTACTTTACTTAAGCGGTTTTACTTACCTTGCATACTCGACACATTCACATACTGACCCGCATACTCCATGCTGTATCGTTTCATGATACATGACCCGTCTCTCAGGTTCAGCCCCGCTCTTAGACAGTTCCTCTGAGTTATGTCTACTTATTGCTGAGTCCTCATCTTCTAAGGACCAAGCTGCCTATATTTCTTTATGTATTTAAGTTTTAGTATTGTTGACTTTTTTGGGGGTCGTTTCCCATCAACTCATCATGTTTAGAGGCTTTTAAGACTTACGTATATATTCAGCTTGGGATGCTTATTCTGATGTTATGTTGAGTTAGACTCCCGCTATGTTTATATTGTTGATTCTTTAGTTTATTAATTGAGTTAGATGTATGGTTGTGCCATGGGTATACTTGGGGTCTCTCGGGGTCCCTTGTCCCGTCTCTATGGTCCGGGCCTCCGTTCAGGTCATGACAAACTTGGTATCAGAGCCGTAGGTTTGAAGTGTCCTAGGGTGTTTTAAAGTTGCATTGAGAAGAGTCTTTTTCATGGATGTGAAGCCCACCACACTTATGAAGAAGAGTCTACTAGACGTTTAGGAAATGTTCCCTTTTTCAAGATCTATGTTGTGCGACAAAAAGTCTTTCTATCCTTCTAATTCGTGCTATTCGCGATTGCAGAATCATTGCTCCTCAAAGAATGAAAGGGAGGAGGAATTGAGGTGGTGAAGGCGGTGAGGGTGGCAATGTTTTCGGGCATCAATCAGCCCCACCAGTCCAGGAGCACTAGGCACTGGAGACGGCTGCCCATGCTAAATTTCGGGCAGCTGTTTAGATGCTTGTGCTGACCTTTACCACTCAGGTCAATCAGCAGGCCATTACACATGTTCCGAAAAATGGCAATGCAGCGGTGGCTCGAGTCATACTTCTTGAGGATGAATACGTCGGAGTTCCTTGGGTCTAAGGTAGATGAGGACCCACATGATTTCATTGATGAGATTGTCAAGATCACCTAGGTCATAAGGGTGAATAGTATTGAATGCGTAGATTAGGCCTCCTACTAGTTGGAGGAGATTGCGCATATCTGGTTTTGCCAATGGAAGGATAGCAGGGTCGCAAAAGCAGGTCTAATCACGTAGGAGGAGTTTCATGTTGTATTTATAGATTGGTTCTTCCCTCAGGAGCTAAGGGTGCTAAAGGCAACTGAGTTTGTAAACTTAACATAGGGAAAAATGACAGTCCAAGAATATTCCCTTGAGTTCACTCGCCTATTGAAATATGCCCCGAAGTTAGTGGCTGACCAGAGGATGCGGGTGAGAAGATTTGTGCATGGCATAGTAGGGTATTTGGACAAGGAGTTCCAGATTTCTATGCTTCATCAGGATATGGACTACCCTCAGATTGTGTTGCACGGCCAGTAGATAGAGACAACACATTCGAGAGAGAGGGAGGCCAAGAAGGCTAGGACTGAGGACTACAAATTCTCTCAGCAGAGGTCTGGTGCTGGACACCGACAGCAGACTCACCAGAGATCATCAGCCCCGGCATCTTTGGCATTGAGTGTTCCATCTAGGCCTAGACATGATCAGAGAGAGAGAGAGAATCAGTCTTGTGGGTCAAAGCAACAGACCCACAAATTCTAGCATCCCAGCCTATTGCAGATGTGGTCGGGGGTAGGTGCTTGTTTCGGGTGTGGGAAGCCCGAACACATTCTTAGAGATTGTCCAGCTGCGAGGCAGGATTAGGTTGGGGGCTGAGGCCCTGCTTCTAGTTCAGCAGCCCCTCCCACACGCTCAACATGTCAGGGAACATCTACTAGCACAGTTGGAAGTCAGTGCTACAATAGATTCTATACTTTAGCATCTTGACAGGAGCAGGAGATCTCCCCGGATGTTGTCACTGGTATGTTGTGAGTTTTCCATATTGATATATATCTTTTGCTACATCCGGGGGCTACCTTGTCTTTTGTGACACCTTATGTGGCCAGTAGCTTCGAAGTCAGTCCTGATGTCTTGTTAGAAACCTTCTCAGTTTCCACTCCAGTAGGTGACTCAGTTATAGCTAGATAGGTGTATAGAGGTTGCCCAGTCTCAGTCCTTCATAAGGTCACCTCAGCAGATTTGATAGATTTATCCATAATCAATTTTGATGTTATTCTCGGCATGGATTGGTTATTTGCATGCTATGCTTCACTTAATTGTAGAACCCGGTTAGTGGAGTTAAGATTTCTGGCTAACCCAGTCTTAGAATGGAAGAGTAGTTCAGTTGTGCCTGTAGGTCGATTCATTTCTTACCTAAAGACTAGGAAGATAATTTCCAATGGTTGCATGTACCATCTAGTTAGGGTTAAGGATGTCAAGTCTGAAACCCCAACTATTCAGTCAATTCCAGTAGTATGTTAGTATCCAGAGGTCTCTCCTGATGATTTGCTAGGTGTCCCTTCGAAGCGGGAGGTTGATTTTGGTATTGATCTTCTTACCGACACCCAGCCTATATCAATTCCACTCTACAGGATGGCTCTAGCCGGGATTAAGGAATTGAAAGTGCAGTTGAAAGACTTGTTATATAAGGGCTCCATTAGGCCTAGTAAGTCCCCATGGGGTACACCAGTGTTATTTGTCCGGAAGAAGGATGGTTTGCTTCGGATGTGCATTGACTATCGGTAGTTAAACAAGGTCACTGTTAAGAACAGGTATCCTTTACCCAGGATTGATTATTTTTTAGACCAACTTTACTGTGCTAAGTGTTTCTCCAATATTGATCTCAGATCGGGGTATCACCAGCTAAGGGTTCAGGAGAGTGACGTCCCGAAGACAACTTTTAGGACCCAATATGGTCACTATGAATTTGTTGTTATGTCTTTTGGACTAACGAATTCCCCTGCAGCTTTTACGGATCTAATGAACAGCGTGTTCAAGGCATATTTGGACATGTTCGTGATTGTGTTCATTGATGACATCCTTATATACTCTCGAAGAAAGGAGGAGCATGTCGCTCACATGAGAGTAGTGCTTCAGACCCTAAAGGACGATCAGTTGTATGCAAAGTTCAGCAAGTGTGATTTTTGGTTTGGCTCCGTGGCATTTTTGGGCAATGTGGTCAGGGCATAAAGGTAGATTCTTAGAAAACCGAGTGGGTGAAAAATTGGCCTAGACTGGTTAATCTTTCAAATAGTCGGAGTTTCTTGTGTTTAGCTGGCTACTATAGGAGGTTTGTTGAAGGTTTATCCTCCATCGTAACACCTTTTACCAAGTTGACTCAGAAGAAGGTAAAGTTCCAATGGTCAGAGGCTTGTGAGAAAAGCTTCCAAGAATTGAAGACTCAACTCACTTCAGCACCGGTGTTGACCCTACCCAATGGTACCGAGGGTTTTATGTCATATTGTGATGCTTCGAGAATCGGACTCGGGTGTGTTTTGATGCAGCGAGGAAAAGTGATAGCATATGCCTTAAGAAAGCTAAAAGTTCATGAGAAAAACTACCCAACCCATGATCTTGAATTGGCCGCGCTGGTATTCGCTTTTAAGATATGGAGGTATTATTTCTATGGGGTCCACGTGGATGTATTCACGGACCAAATCACTAATGCAGTAAAGAATAAGAATTAATAGAACAACATTAAAGAAGAAGAATAAAACCATATCATTTACAATCAAAATTCATTACACATGTTCAAAACCTCAGCAAGAAAGAGAATTAGCCACTCATTCTTGGATTGATCATCCTAAAATGAGTGTAAATTAGACTTACAATTGATAGAAAGAAGTAAAGAAGAGAAGAAATCCCTTAGCTTTTCCAATCTTCAACTGCTACTAACCCACGTTCCTGCTCTCCACTTCTGAACTCAGTCTAAAAACTAAAAACTAATTAAAATAAACCTAAGTGTGCTATATATACTAGTGGGAAATTTTTCCCGGAATAACAAGCAACGTGTCACGGAGGCCAACACGGAGCCTTGCCTCCATGACACGGCGTGGACGCGGACCCTCACTGGAATTTCCAGGGTCCGGTTATTTAACCTCAACGTGGCACGGAGGCCATCGCGGAGGCCTATCTCCGTGCCACGGAGCTGACGCGCAGGTACACTAGAAATTGCAAAATTAATTCATGCTCAGGCAGTGTGCTACCGCGATGGTAGCGTGGCACGGAGCCATCGCGTAGCCCCTATAAATCCTGCATTCCAAGGTCTTTTCCACGCTCGCATCCAAGTCCAACTCCGACATAGTTCCAACATGCATTTTAGCTCCTAAAAATCACCTTTATCTGCAAAACAAATGCTAATCATGTTGGTTAGTATAAATTCGCATTTTATTACCAATTACATGATATTATATACACATTGCACAACAAACAAGGTAAAAATGATACGTTTGAGTATCACTTGGGCATATAAATCTGCCCAAGATCAACTTGCAGGAAATGTATTGGTGGAATGGCATGAAGAAAGATATTGCAAAATTTGTAGCCAAGTGTACGAACTGTCAACAAGTGAAAGTTGATCATCAGAGGTCGGGAGGTGTACTACAGGATATCAATATTCCTACTTGGATGTGGGAAGAAATCAACATGGACTTCATAACAGGTTTGCCTCACACCCGTAGACAATAAAAGTCCATTTGGGTTGTGGTGGACAGGTTGACCAAGGCTGCTCATTTTCTACTGATCAAAACTACCGATTTAGCGATGGACTACGCCAAGTTATACATCCGGGAGTTGGTTCTCTTACATGGAGTGCCCCTGTCCATTATATTGGATAGAGGCACTCAGTTCATCTCTTAGTTTTGGAGGTCTTTCCAAAAGGGATTTCGTACTCAGGTCAAGCTTAGCACAGCGTTTCATCCGCCAACAGATGGTTAGGCAGAGCAGACTATTCAGACTCTGGAGGATATTTGAGAGCCTGCATCATTGATTTCAAAGGTAGTTGGGATAAGCACTTGCTTCTGATTGAATTCACTTATAATAACAGTTATCACTCCAGTATGCAGATGGCACCATTCGAGGCTCTATATGGGTGGAGGTGTATATCCCCCATCGGTTGGTTTGAGGTGGCTGAGGCAGCAATGATAGGTCCTGATTCGGTTCATGAGGCTATAGTGAAGGTTCAGTTGATAAGGGACAGGGTGAAAACTGCTCTGAGTCACCAAAAGTCATATGCTGATGTGAGGAGGAGAGAGTTGATGTTTGAGGTAGATGATTGGGTATTTCTAAAGGTATCCCCCATGAAGGGAGTCATGAGGTTTGGGAAGAAAGAAAAGCTCAGTCCCCGCTATGTTGGTCCCTACCGGGTTATGAGATGAGTTGGTAAGGTAGCGCATGAGTTGGACTTGCTCTCAGAGTTATCTTTCGTGCATTCTGTGTTTCATGTATCGCTTTTGAAGAAATATTTGGGAGATGTAGCTTTAGTAGTTTTGGTGGACTGCTTTGGTGTAAAGGATAGCCTTAACTATGACGAGGTTCTGGTGGGAATACTAGATCATCAGTTCGAAGGTTACGGAACAAAGAAGTAGCTTCAGTTAAAGTATTATGGAGGAATCAACATGTTGAAGGAGCTACGTGGGAGGCCGAAGTAGATATGATGGCTAAATACCCACACTTATTTTCGACCAGCTCATTTCTGACTTGAGGTATTCATTTTTCTCTATGACTCTAATTTGTTTCCATGTTCAGTTCATGTGTGCAAGTTTGTTTTAGGTTATGATAGTAGTGTGTGATATCTGAATTCAGTTCAGCTATGTAGTTCTTTTTGGAGGTAGTCATTCCGTTACTTTTCGATTCAAATGATCAGTATTTGCATATGATGATTGCATGTTTCTGCATTCTCTATGTGTTCCTAACATTCGAGGACGAATGTTCCCAAGGGGGAGATATTGTTATACCATGGGAACACGAGGATCAGACCCGGGAGTCAAAATGGAGGAAAACTTAAATTTTGCATCATATCACATAACAATCTGTGAAATTGCTTATAAGGAGTGACAACGAGTCGTGAAGTGACTCATGGTCAGCTAGGGTTTGGCAAGGAGTTGGGTGAGGCCACGAGCATGACCACGATTGGTGGTCTGACCTCACGACTTACGACTGACTAGAAACTAGTAAATGATGGATTGACTAACTCAGGACTGAGATACATGACTGTACTTAATTCATGAAACATAATGTAGCACTTTGAAAGTCCCTAAGATCAAAACCGAGGGTAGAATCAAAGAAAATAGAAAATATACACGAGGTCTTAGAATGGCACATCAGGTGACTCGTTAAGTCACTTGACGGATCTTTGATTGACCCGTTAAGTGGTGCTAAGTTAGAGAAAAAGTTATCTTCCGGAAGTCATGGAAATTGGGATGACGCTATTGGGCGCACCATAGATACGATAAGAAGCACCCCTCAATCGACAGGTCAAAGATAGAAACATAGTACCAGTGACATATCTAATCTTTGGCGAGTAGTTAGTACTCCCCACGAGTCATCATTTGAACCGTCAAGTGCGCATCGATGAAGAAAGAGTTGAATTCCAGTGTTCAGAATGGACTGAGGGATAAGTCGTCCTGTCCCTAATTACTCAGTATGTTTACCTTTGGGGGAAAAAATTATAGAATGAGAAGAAGTTATCAGTGTCAATGGATCAGGGAAAAACCCATCAAGTATCCCAACGGGTCATCCTACCACTCGTTAGGTCTAGCAGTGTGCAATTTCCTAGTGAATCATTAAGGGTGTTTTCATAATTCTAAGATTCTAACTCCTTAATGAATTTTTTTAAGCTTCCTAAAGAGTGTTTTAAGAGGGTTTTACCTATCCTAAGTCGTTATGCTCTCATGCATGCATTGAATTAAATTCCTCTACGAAGATCAAGCTAGATTTCCTCATCAATTTCATTCTCAATTCTCTTGGGCTTTCAAGAAAAACTTGGAAATCAAGTTACCTAGGTATTTAGGGCCATGAATGGGACATTTCTTCCACCCTGATTCCCAATTTCTTCTTTAATTCATGAATTCAAGTCTTTATTCAAGTGTATTAAAATTCTAGGGTTTTAACCCAATTCTAGGAAAATACTCATGCAATGACTATGGGTCCAATGCCTTCATGTTCTGATTGATGATTTAAGTCTACTGAGGCAGATTTTACTCTTAATTTAATTATTAAACCATGATTTCAAGTATATGAGAATTAGGTTCTATTATGCATGATTTATGAAATTCAAGCTTATGAGTCTATGAATTCAAGTATGATGAAGTAAATTATGTTTTATGATTTCCATAAGATCCCTTCATGAATTTATGAATTTTAAAGTATGATGATTTCCTCAAGAATGCATTGTTTTTACATATATCATGTTTATGATTATGGTCGACTCATCGGCCTATTTTATGGATAGTTCACGTCTCTCATTCATGTTATGAATCTCATGATTTCAACTTGCCCATGTACTTCATGTATATTTAATAATTGTGATATGAGCACTATATATGTTTTGGGAGTAGTATTTAACACCAAGTAGGTTAGGGTTACAATGGACACAGTTCTAAGAACTATGTGCCAATGTAACTATTATAGCGTCCTCCACGAGAGTGTCTCCCATGACCATATGGTCTACCATGAGTGATGTGAAGCCTTTTGCATGGTTCTACCCTTGGCAAGGTAGGAACTCCCTCCCAACTAGGGATTTACAAGTCGGGCTCCATGTATTCTCACGTGGTGTGTGTCGGTTATAAAAAACTCTCGTTTGTTCCTCATGTTTTCAGTTATTCATGTTCATGACATATGGTATTATGTTTCTACAGAAAACATGAAACATTCATAAATACATGAGTTTTCACTTATAATTTCAAGAATCACAAGTTATATGATTTCTATTTCTAAACCTCGGGTCATTATGTTCAGATTACAATAAGTAGCTTATGAATACGTATATTTCTAATATGGTTCTTAGCATGTCGTCCTTACTCTCACGATCCTTTTGATTTATTTGGATGATTTTATACTATCATTTACTAGCATGTTCTTACTTTCTCTACATAGTATATTCAAAGTACTGACAGTATAATCTACGCTATATCATCTCATGATATAGGTTCGGGTGATCCATGTCAGTTGTGTCTCTAGCTCGCACTCACTTAAATAAGCTTCATCTCGCTTGGGTGAGTAATCATCATACAAGGGCATCGATAAGTTATGCTTGTTACATTTTGTTTCAGTTTAAGAGTTAGAGTTAGAAAGTAAAGGTTTTTAGACATAGACTTAGCATGTTCAGCTTTGTGACTCAGCATTGTGATATTGTCACTTTTAATCACACTTTATGATATTGAGACTTCCGCTTATACATGCTTATATTAAATTTATACTCATTTATGCTCTTAACTCATGCTATGTACCTACCATGGGTTAGCTTTGAGCCATTTGTAGTTCTAGGTCCTGTGTCTCGATCCACGATCTCCGCTTGAGTCATGACAAATGTGACATCAGAGATAAGGTTTAGGAGTATCCTAGGGTATTTCAAAGTCACATTGAGTAGAGTCTTTTCCGTGGATGTGAACTATGCCCACTTGCAAGGAAGAGGCTACAAGATGTTTTAGGTAATTTTCCTTCATTCATGATCTATGTCGTACGATGAACTACCTCTCTATTTCTCTAACCCATGCTATATGTGTTGGCAGAACAATGCCTCCACGTTGAGTCAATGGTTAAATAAATGGAAACATAAATGGCCATGGTAATAACAATAGAGATAGGCATCACCCAGCCACACTAGCTCAGCGGATTCCTTGCCCGAGCAGGTTACTCATGCTGAGTTTAGGGCAGCATTTCAGATATTGGTACAGGCCATGACCTCTCAGGTCAATGAGTAGGCAGTGGCCCATATTTCACAGAATGGGAATGTAGTAGCAGCGAGAGTGTGAGACTTTCTCATCATGAACCCGCCTGAGTTTCTTGGTTCGAAGATGGATGAGGATCCACATGAGTTAATTTAGGAGGTGCAACAGATCACCCAAATTATTGGTTGCTTGAGAAGAGAGTGCAGACTTAGCCTTCTATCAGTCGAAGGTGGTTGCTCACATATATTTCCGATAGTTAAAGGATAGTAGGGGAGTCAGAGTAGTTCCTGTAGGTTGGGATGAGTTTGTTACTTCTTTCTTGAATAGGTTCTTTCCTTGAGTGTTGAGGGAGGTGAAGGCAGCTAAGTTCATCAATTTGAAGAAAACTAGCAGGACTATCTAGGAGTATTCTTTGGAATTTACTCGATTGTCCAAGTATGCATCGGAGATGGTTGCTGATCTGAGGGCTTGTATGAACAAGTTTGTGTGTAGAGTGGAAAACTCACTAGTAAAGGAGTGTAGGATCTCCATGTTGATGAATCATATAGATTCTCCAATCTAGTCATATATGCCCAAGAAATAGAGGAGTAGCAGATGAAGAAGAAGGAGAGGAGGCCAAGAGGGTCAAGACAGGGAGCTATGAATAATTCCAGTAGAGATCCAGCGGTGGACATTGCCCTTATCCTACCAGAGATGATATACCCTAGCTCCAACATCAGCCAATGTACCATCATGACCCATACATGATCAGAGGAGTAGAGCATCAGGCTCGAGAGGCCAGAAGATCATAGAAGGAGAGCACACTTTTCCAGCTTATGTGAGGTGCGACAGGAACAATCCAAGGCGATGTTTAGTTAACTCAAATGCTTGTTCCGGGTATGGCAAACCCAAGCATAAACTTAGGATTTCCCTTCATCTAGTCAGGGTAATGGTGGGGTTTGTACCCTAGCCACCAGTTTCGCAGCTCCCATAGTTCGCCTACCTCAAATACGACACATCTTCTAGTGCAGGTGTCAAGCTGTGCCAGAATAGATTCTATGCACTATCTTCTCGACAGGAGCATCAGGTCTCTCCTGATGTGGTCATTGGTATGCTACGAGTATTCTATCTTTATGTGTAGGCATTGTTAGATCCAGGGCCTATATTATCGTTCGTGACTCCTTGTGTTACTATTTGTTTCGAATTCAATCCCAAAATCTTTTATAAACCCTTCTAGGTCTCTACGCCTGTCAATGAGTCAGTTTTAGCTTGACGGGTATACAAAAATTTCCCTATAATGATTCTTAATAAAGTCACCTCATATGATTTATTGGAGTTAGATATGATCGATTTTGATGTTATATTCAGAATGAATTAGTTACATGCATGTTATGCCTTAGTCAATTGGAGAACCCATGCGGTAGAGTTTCAGTATTCGGGTAAGCCAGTCCTAGAGTGGAAAGGTAGTTTAGGACTGCCTGTAGGTCACTTTTTTTCCTACCTCAAGGCAAGGAAGATGATTTTAAAGGGTTGTCTATACAATTTAGTTTGGGTTAAGCATTCTACGTCTGAGACCCTGACTCTTCAATTAGTTACTTTTATGTGTGACTATCCGGAGGTGTTCCTAGATGATCTACAAGGAGTTCTTCTCGAGCGGGAGATTCACTTTTGTATTGACCTTCTACTTAATACGCATCCTATATCCATTCCTCCTTACAGAATGGCTCCAGCCGAGCAAAAGGATTTAAAAGAGTAGTTGAAGGATCTCCTAGATAAGGGCTTCATCAGACCTAGAAAATCCCCAAGCAGTGCTCCAATTATTTTTTCTAGAAGAAAGATGGTTCCTTTAGGGTGTGCATTGATTATCGATAGTTGAACAAGGTCACAATTAGTAATAAGTATCCCCTCCCCAGGATTAATGATTTTTTTTACCAAATTCAGGGTGCTAAGTATTTTTCAAAGATAGTCCTCATATTCGGCTATCACCAGCTCAGAGTGGGAGAGTGACATTCCAAAGATTGCCTTTAGGACTCGATATGATAACTATGAGTTTGTAGTTATGTATTTTAGACTAAGGAATGCTCCTGTAGCTCTTAAGTATTTGATGAACAAGGTGTTCAAGAAGTACTTGGATATGTTCATAATTGTCTTCATAGATGATACTCTCATATACTTTCGGAGTGAGGAGGAGCATGCCGCTCATTTGAGGATTATGTTGCTCAAGTATTGCCAGTTGTTTGCTAAATTCAGCAACTGTGAGTTTTTGCTAAACTTAGTAGCATTTTTGGGCCATGTAGTGTCTAGCGAGGGAGTGAAGGTGGACTCTCAAAACATAGAAGAAGTGAAGAATTGGCCTAGACCTGTTAGTCCCACAGATAGTAGGAGCTTTTTGGGTTTAGCTGGCTACTACAAGAGGTTCGTAGAGAGATTTTCATCCATTACAACACAATTGACTAAGTTGACCCAGAAGAAGGCTAATTTTAGTGGTCAGATGCTTATGAGAAGAGTTTTCAAGAGTTAAAGACTCGACTCACTTCAGCCCAGTAATGATTTAATTTTTTGTTGTAATTCTTTTAGGGTTGATCTTGGTTGTGTATTGACGCAACATGGTAAGGTCATTGTGTACGCCTCTAATAGCTTAAGACTCATGAGAAGAATTATCCAACGCATGACCTAGAGTTGGTAGTTGTTGTGTTTGCTTTGAAGATTTGGAGGCACTATTTTTATGGGGTGCATGTGGATGTGTTCACGGACCATAGGAGCCTCCAGTATGTGTTTAGTCAGAAGTACTTGAATTTTAAATAAAAGGAGACGGCTACAGCCTCTCAAGGACTATGACATGAGTATCCTTTACCATCTAGGAAAGGCCAACATAGTGGTGGATGATCATTATAGGTTATGCATGGAGAGTGCGTCTCATGTTCAGAATGGGATGAAGAAGTTGGCGAAGGATGTCCATAAGCTTGCTCATTTAGCGGTTATCCTTATAGATTCTACGGATGGTGGTGTTATCACTCAAAATAGGTCAGAATCTTCATTGTTGATGGAAGTTAAAGATAGCAAAAATGAGGATCCTATCATATTGAAGCTTAAGTAAGCTATTTAGACTCAGAAGGTGGAGGTTTTCTCCCAAGGGTGAGATGGTGTACTCCGATATCAGGGCAGATTGTGTGTGCCCGCAGAAGATGGCTTGAGAGAGCGAATTTTGAGTGAGGCTCATGGATCTCAGTACTCTACAATCTATGTGAAACAAAGATGTATCGTGATCTATGGGAAGTCTATTGGTGGAATGGCAAGAAGAAGGACATAGCAGAGTTTGTGTCTATGTGCCCGAATTTCCAGCAAGTGAAGGTTGAGCATCAGAAACCTAGAAGTATGCTTTAGGACATTAGTATTCCTACATGGAAGTAGGAAGAGATAAAAATGGACTATATAATAGGCTTGCCTCGTACACACCAGTAGTATAACTCTATATAGGTGATTATGGATAGGTTGAGTAAATCAGCCCATTACATACTAGTCAAAATTACCCATTCCACTGATGATTTTGCTAGATTATACATTTGGGAGTTAGTTTGGTTTCATGGGGTTCCTTTGTCCATCATTTTAGATAGGGGCACTTAGTTCACATCTCAGTTTTGGAGGTCGTTTCAGAGAGGCCTTGTTACTCATGTAGAGCATGGATAGCTTTTCACCTGTAAAAAGATGGTCAGGATGAGTGGACCATTTAGACTCTTAAGGACAATCTTAGATTGTGTGTTATTGATTCCAAGGATAGTTGGGATGATCACTTACCTTTTATCAAGTTTTCCTATAATAACAGTTAACACTCTAGCATTTAGATGGCTCCATTTGAGGCTTTTTATAGGCGATGGTCTAGATCACCTATTGGATGGCTTGAGGTAGGTGAAACTACATTGATAGGGCCAGATTTAGTTCATGAGGCTAAGGAGAAAGTTCAGCTCATTATAGAAAGGCTAAAAATAGATTAGAGTCTTAAAAAATCTTGTGTTGATAATAGACAGAGAGCTCATGAATTTGAGGTTGATTATTGTGTGTTTTTAAAGGTGTCTCAGATGAAGGAAGTGATGAGGTTCGGAAAGAAAGAAAAGCTTAGACCCTGTTATGTTAGTCCTTATAGGAATATGAGTTGAGTTGGCAAGGTGACATATGAGTTGTAGCTACCAGCAGAGTTAGCTTCAGTACACCCAGTTTTCCATGTATTTTTGTTAAAGAAGTGCATTGGTAACCAAGCCTTACTTGTTCTGGTTGAAAGAATAGCTGTGAAGGATAGTCTTACCAATGAGGAGGTTCTAGTTGAGATCCTTGATTTTTAGGATTGGAAGTTGAGGAATAAGGATCTAGCTTTAGTGAATGAGTTGTGGAGAAATTAGCTTGTTGAGGGAGCTAGTTGGGAATTCGAAACAGATATGATGGCTATATACCCACATTTTTCACTTTTGGCTTAGTCACAGCATAAGGTACCTATTTCCTCCTTAGTAATTTATTCAGTTTCAATTCAAGATCATGTCTCTATGTTTCTTTCATGTCATAGCATGAACGTATGTTTCATGAATTCACTTTAGTCATGTAAATCAGCCCGATGTTAGTCATTCCGTTAGGCTTTAGCTTTGATTGTTCAGTTTTGGAATTGCAGTTCCTTCCCTAAACTTTCAGTATACTTCATCAACATTCAAGGATGAATGTTCCTAAGGGGGAGATAATGTAACACCGCGAAAGTCCCTAATATCAGACTCGAGGGTTGAATAAGAGAAAATAGGAAAATCTGCACAAGGTGATAGAACGACTCATCACGTGACCTGTAAAGTAACTTGATGGATTGTTGAGTGACTCATTATATGGTGATAAGTTTGAAAAGAAGTTATCTCCCGGATGTCATAATGAGTGGAATAATGAAATGTTAGGACTCCCCACGTGTCATCATTTGACCAATTAACTACGCAGTGGTGAAGAAAGAGTTGAGTTCTTGTGTTCAGAATGGATTGAGGGTTCAGTTACAGTGTCCCCTAATGACTCATTAATTTACCCTTTAGGTGAGAAAGATCTGAGAATGAGAGGAAGTTGTCAGTGCCACTGGGTCAGGGGACGACCCGTCAGGTCTCCCAATGGGTCATCCTGCCACCCATTTGGTCTGGCAGTGTACATTTTCCTGTCTAATCATTAAGGGTATTTTCTTAATTCCAAAAATTCTAACCCCCTATTGACATCGTTTAGAGCTTCCTAAAGAGTGATTTAGGAGGATTTAACCTAGCCTAAGTCATTACACTCTTATGCATGTATTGAATTGAAATCCTCTTCCAAGATCAAGCTAGAGTTCCTCCTCAATTTTTTCCCTTCAATTCTCTTGGACTTTCAAGACCGGCTTGGAAATCAAGTTACTCAGGTATATAGAGCCATGAATGGGGTATTTATTCAACTCTCATACCCAATTTCTTCTCTAATTCATGAACTCAAGTCTTCATTAAAGTGTATTGAAATTTTGGTTTTTAACCCATTTCTAGGAAAATACTCATGCAATGTCTATGGGTCCAATTCAAAAAGGAGGTGGAAGCATTCTCCAAAGGGGGAGATGAGGTGCTTCATTACTAAGGCAGATTATGTGTTCCAAATGTAGGTTACTTAAAGCAACGGATACTGATGGAAGCTCACAGCTCCAGGTACTCTATTCACCCAAGTGCCAAAAATATTTACTCTGATCTATGAAAAGTCTACTAGTAGAATGGCATGAAGAAGGATATTGCAGAATTTGTGGCTAAGTGTTCAAACTGCCAACAGGTCAAGGTGGAACATCAGAGACCTGGAGGTATGATTCAGCATATCAGCATTAATTCATGGAAGTGGGAAGATGTGAACATGAATTTTATTATAGTTCTACCTCATACTAGCCAACAACATGACTCAATTTGGGTGGTTGTAGATCGGATGACTAAGTCAGCACATTTCCTACTAGTAAAGACCACAAACTTAGAAGAAGATTATGCTATACTAAACATCCGAGAGTTACTTAGACTGCACGGTGTCCCCTTATTGTAGATAGGGTTACTCAATTCACCTCGCAATTCTGAAGTCATTTAAGAAAGGACTTAGTACTTGAATTAAGCTCAGCACATCTTTCCACCCATAGATAGATGGCCATGATGGGCGACTATAAATACTCTAGAGGATATGTTGAGGGCTTGCACGTTCAATTTAATGATCAGTTGGGATGATCACTTTCACGCCCCGAACCTACACCCTGGATGTAACACAGTACTTGAAGCCACAAGTGACCTCAAGTAAAATCCTGGTCTATCATACATTAGTATCCTAAATAAAACATGCATAGCGGAAGCTTTGAATTAACAACATAAAAGCATTTCCAAAAATGAAACTAAAAGAAAACATAAAATTTACATAATTTGAAATCTGAATTTACTCTGTGTCTAAAAGCCTTCAAACTAATGAGTTGCTGGGAAAAGGCCCCAGCTAACTCCAAGTCTAAATAAAACTGTAAGATAATGAAATAAGGCCTTCGAATAATGAGGACCCACACTTCTACTGCAACTGAGTAGGATCTGGAATGTAGTTGCTGACGCTGTTTTATCATTAAATGATACAACATAAAAGTATGCGTCAGTACTTTGAATGTACTGAGTAAATGGGAGGAAATATAATTGCAGCACAAAGTCTGTACTGAAATGACATGTAATAACCAACAAGCAAACTGATCTGAGCTACTGATATATACACTAAAATGGTCAAGATGATCCAGTCTGGTGGTCAAAGGCATGCCCTTAGTCTAAAAATTTTGAGTCAACGATACTGTACTAAACTGAGATAACTGATAGAACTGGAACTGAACTGAACTTCTTACTCTAAACTGTACACTGACTAGTAGGACAATCTATAACCGAAATAGAACCATGTGAGCTAGACATGGACCCCGATGTATACACCCTACCAGTAGGACCCAATATACCTTGCCAGGGTATAAAGGCATGAACTGGGTGATCATAAAAGTCTGGGGCCAATCAGGCCAAGTAATACTATAACCTACGCTAGCAACATAGTTCTTGAAACTTAGATGCACTATAACCCCAGCCCGCTCGGTGCTAAGTTCTACTCGCACTGGAAACGTAAACTGAACTACTAGGCTGATAGCTCTAGCTGGGGTCCAAGATAGTCAGGCACATATAACTGAAAGCACCCTGAGAGTCTTATCGGACCAGATCCTAAAACTGGGTTCTATACTGGTCAGAGTTGCTTATATGAAAGCGTCATAACCGTCTACGAACAATCTATAAACTGAACTGGGGTCCTGGGGCTAGTCAGAGCTATATATCTAAAATGTCATGACCGCCTAATTGACCAATAAACTGGATTTTTAGTCTGATTCTTATAACTGGGAGGCACCACTAACACCTTGGGGAAAGAATGAAGTCAAATTAATCAGTTGACAAGTTCTGAATAGTTCTGAAGAGGTTTTATGTTCTAACTAAACTGAACTATTAAGCATCTAATAGAGCCCTCAACTCATTCCAACCTTATGTGAATTCCATAATATGGAAAAAATTCAAGAATTTATGAAATCTCATCTGTCAAGGATAAAATCATCTTATCAATGGAGTATTTACTCCACATATATATATACATATATATATATATATATATAATAAAAATTAAAAGGAAATTCATCCCAAAACATACTTTATACAGTAGATGGAAATTTAATACGCAATAATCATTACTCAAAAGTTTAGGGCTTAAATCACCTTGGAAAGAACAACAACAATTTACTTAGGAACTGATGAAGATCATATGAATAATAAACATGGATATTATCCCAATTGAAATTAACGAAAAACAAACATGAAAATTTATTCATATTTGAATAACTCAGGCTAAACTAATAGGGAAATTATGAGATGATCTTGGGGGACACAAGGAAAGGACAATTCCCTTGTTGAATTCCCACATACCTGACTAAGATTCTCCCAGAGAAGAAGACTTGAACTGCTACAATGGTGAAGAACCCTAAGATTGCTTGAAGGGTTCTTAAGAGGAAAGCTTACGGTGATTTTCTAAAAACTGAGAGTGGGAATGAGGAATGAACTATTTTTCCCCACAAAAAGGTCTAAAATTATTGCTAAAAAGTTGTAGTTTAAAGCTTGGGAGAGTAGGAAATTACTAAATAGACCTTAAAAGTTCACTGGAAAAAACTGCCAGGTGACCCTAACGGGTGAGCTAACGGGTCGTGGTGGCTGACCATGACTCGTGGTCTCTTCCGTCAGGTACACTGCCTAGGCTCCTCACTAGGTCACCATGAGGGACCTAACGAATCATGTTCACTGACCACGACTCATGCTCACCAGTCGTGGACCACACCGTCTCACCTCTGAATATTAAATGTTAAGTTTGATAACGAGTCACCTAACGAGTCATTGCCACTGATGACATTCGTTGTCACACTCGTTAGGTACACTGGCTAAACACTTACTAGGGCTGGTAACGGGGGACATAATGAGTCGTTACTCGGGACAACAACTCATTCCCCCCACACGTCAAGTACACCGCTCCACTAATAAAATTCTCTACCCCGGCCTGACCACGAGTGACTTAATGGGTCGTGGTCAGTGACCACTACTCGTGAAGTCCCTCATTGGGTACACCATCTCCCTTCTTAAAATTCTCCAACCTCCTTCTCATGGGTCACCTAACGAGTCGTTAGGTGAGTCATCCTGTAGCTTTTCTGCAGCATTTCCAGATTTCTTGATTTAAGTCTTGAAATTAGAATTTGAGTTTCTTGAGCATTAAAATATCTCCACCTTGTAAATATTCGTCCTAGAATGATAGAAAACACACAGGAATGCAGAGAATAACAATCAAAATTTCCAAATACTGCTCATTAACTCCTAAACTGTCAGAATGTTTACCTCCATTTCAAAATACATAACTGAACTGAATCTACTTTTCATACATATATCCAAATCGCAAAAGAAACTTTTACACATGAATTGAATTCAACAACTAGATCAGGACCTAAGGCAAAACTAACATCTCAGGCTACAACAGAGTTGGTAGAGAACAAGTGCAGGTATTTTGCCATCATATCTGCTTCGGCCTCCCATATAGCTCCCTCAACCTCCTGATTTTTCCATAGGACCTTGACTATAGCTATATCTTTATTCCTCAGCTTACGAACCTTACAGTCAAGGATCTGGACTAGTACCTCCTCATATGAGAGTCTATCCATTATTCCCACGACGTCCAATGGCACAACTGAGGTTAGATCTCTGATGCACTTCTTTAAAAGTGACAAATGGAAAATTAGGTGTACAACTGCTAGTTCTAAAGGTAATTCTAGCTCATAGGATATATTGCTGATGCGCCTCAAAATTCTATAAGGTCCCAAATATCTCGGACTGAGCATTCCCTTCTTGCCAAACCTCATCACCCCTTTCATGGGTGAAGTTTTCAGGTATACCCAGTCATCAACTGCAAACTCCAACTATTTTCTCTACAAATCAACATAAGATTCTAACGGCTTTGAGCTGTTTTTAACCTTTCTCGGATGAGATAAACTTTCTGCATTGCCTTGTGAACTAAGTCTGGCCCTATCAAGGTAGCTTCACCAACCTCGAACCACCCTATAGGAGATCTACACCTTCTACCATACAATGCTTTAATTGGGGCCATCTGAATGCTATAATGGTAGCTGTTGTTTTACGCTAACTCAACAAGAGGTAAATGGTCATCCCAATTACCCTTAAAATCGATCGCGCATTCTCTTAGCATTTATTCAAGGATTTGAATGGTCCGTTAAGATTGCCCATTGGTGCGCGGGTGAAAAGAAGTGTTGAGTTTGACTTTAGTGCCTAGTCCGTTCTGAAAGGACTTCCAGAAGTGTGAGGTGAACTGCGTTCCCCTATCTGAAATGATAGCGAAGGGCACCCCATGGAGTGTGACTAACTCTCAGATGTAAAGTCCTGCATAGTACTCAGTTGTGTTTGTGGTTTTAACTGGGAGAAAGTGGGATGACTTAGTCATCCGATCTACCACTACCCAGATTGAATCATGTAACCGATGAGTCCGCGGTAGACCTGTGATGAAATCAATATTCACTTCTTCCCATTTCCATGTGGGTATACAGATGTCTTGGTTCATGCCTCCTGGCCATTGATTCTCCACCTTGACTTGCTCGCTGTTCGGGCACTTGGCTGCCAATTCAGCAATGTCTCTTTTCGTACCGTTCCACCAATAAATATCCTGCAAGTCGTGGTACATTTTAGTTGCACCATGATGAATGGAGTATCTCGAGTTGTGTGTCTCAGCCAGTATCAATTATCTCAACTCACCAACATTCGGTACACACAACCTTCCCTAGTATCGGAGCACACCATCTCCCCCTTTGGAGAAAGCCTCAACCTCCTTTCTGAGAACTACTTCTTTAAGTTTAAGTAGGATTGGATGTTCATCTTGTCTGGACTTAACTTTAACTACCAAGGATGAATCTGGCCCACTTTGCACTACCACCCCACTTTCGGTTGAATCCACCAGCTTCACCCCTAATCGGGCTAGTGTGTGAACATCCCCTGCTAACTCTTTTTTGTCTTCCTAAATATGAGTCACACTCCCCATAGACCGTCTGCTGAGGGAATCAGCCACCACATTGTCCTTGCCCGGGTGATACAGTACACTAATTTCATAGTCTTTTAGCAACTCCAACCACCTTCTCTGACACAGATTTAGATCCTTCTGAGTTAGCACGTACTGAAGACTCTTATGGTCTGTAAATACATCAATGTGAGCTCTATATAAGTAATGCCTCCATATCTTTAAGGAAAACACCATTGCGTCCAACCCCAAGTAATGAGTTGGATAATTCTTCTGATGAACTTTGAGTTTTCTGGAGGCGTAGGCTATCACTTTACCACGCTGCATCAGAATTCAACTGAGCCTAACCCTAGAAGCATCACAATAAACAACCAATCCATCTATTCCTTCTGGCAAGGTCAGAACTGGAGCAGTACTGAGTCGAGTCGTAAACTCCTTGAAACACTTCTTACACTCGTCCAACCACTAAAATTTCACCTTCTTCTATGTTATCTTAGTCAGAGGAGATCCTATGGAGGAGAATCCTTCCACAAATCATTGGTAATAACCCGCTAAGCCTAGGAAACTCATTGATTTTAGTAGGAGAGGTAGGTCTGGGCCAATCCTTCACCGCTGCAATCTTATGAGGGTCTACTTATATTCCTTCACCCAAGACCACATGACCTAACAAAGTCATGGACTTTAACAAAAATTGGCACTTTCTGAACTTGGCAAATAATTGGAGGTCCTTGAGTGTCTCTAAAGCTAATCTTAGGTATTTGGCATGCTCTTCCTCATGTCTGGAGTATACTAGAATGTCGTCAATAAATACAATGACGAACATATCCAGTTACTTCTTAAAGACTCTGTTCATTAAATCTATGAAGGCTGCTGGGTCATTTGTTTACCCGAAGGAAATCACCACAAACTCATAGTGACCATACCGAGTTCTGAATGCTGTTTTCGGTATGTCACACTCCCTGACCCTTAGCTGATGGTAATCTGACCTGAGATCGATCTTGGATAAACAACCGGCTCCCTGAAGTTGATCGAAAAGATCGTCAATTCTGGGTAGAGGGTACTTGTTCTTAATTGTGACCTTGTTCAGCTGACGGTAATCTATGAACATTCAAATGGTACCATCTGTCTTACGCACAAATAGTATTGGAGCACCCCAAGAAGAGATGTTAGGTCTGATAAATCCTTGTAAAGAAGATCCTTTAACTACTCCTTAAACTCTTTAAGATCAGTTGGAGCCATTTTGTAAGGAGGGATGAGGATGGGCTGAGTATTTGGGAGGAGGTTTATTCTGAAATCTATTTCCCGTTCAAGGGGAACCCCGGGAAGATCCTCAAGAAAAACGTCTGGGAACTCGCTCAACACAGGGACTGACTAGGTAGTCGCGGTCTTAGAGTTGGAATCCTTGACACAAACTAGTTGATATATACACCCCTTAGAGATGAGTTTCTGGGCCATAAGGTAGGAAATAAACCTACCCTTAGGCATTGAATTGCTACCCATCCATTCTAACACTGGCTCATTGGGAAACTGAAACTTGACAATTCTTGTTCTGCAATCGACTAAGGCATAGCAGGAGTGTAACTAATCCATGCCGAGAATATGGTCAAAGTTGACCATATCTAACTCTACAAGATCAGCTGGAATAACTTTATTCAGGAATGAGACTGGGCCATTTCTATACACCCAGCTGGCTCTAACTGACTCGCCAACTAGGGTGGAGACTGAAAATGGTTCTGAGAGGACCTCTGGACTAATGTTGAACTAGATTTCTATGTAGGGAGTCACAAACGAAAGAGTGGCTCCCGGATCTATGAGGGCATACACGTCTAGATGGAAGAGAGTAACATACTAGTAACTACGTTAGGTGAGCTTTCCTGATCCTGACGGGAAGATAGAGCATAGAAGCGATTTTGGCGTTGGCCGCCATTTTTACCTGATGTGTTGGCCTACTAAGTTGGTCTGCCTACTGGAGCTGATAATGTGGTAGATTGTGATCCCCCTCACCCTGCTGACGGGCACTCTCTAAGCCGATGTCTAAGCTGTTCACAACCAAAACAACCCTCTCAACCCTAAAGGCACTCTCCTGTGGGGTTCCTACCACACTTGGGACAAGCTAGATACTTGTTCCCTGTACTGTGGGCCTGGTACTGAGTGCCAGATTACCCACCCCTTCAATCTTAATGGGACCGCAAGGTTGGGGCTGGCGGAACTGGTTGCTGGGGTTCTCTGTTGCTATTATTGTTGTTGTTGTTGCTGTGTGCGGCTACTACCGCTAGACCTCTGATGGCCGAAATCTTAATGGCCAGTCCTTGCCTGTTTGTTCCGCTCCATATCCTTCAGCTTTTCAGCCTCAACTTCCTATGCATAAACAATCAAGCTAGGAAGGTTCATGTCCTTAATCAGCATCACAGTCCTGCACTCCTTGAGGACTAGATTTGATACTCCATTTACAAAATTCAACATGCGAGCCCTTGGCTCGGCTACCATCTCTGGAGCATACTTAGACAGCCAAGTAAACTCCAGAGCATACTCCTCCACAGATCTGTTTCCCTGTCTCAAATTTATAAACTCCACCATCTTTGCCTTCCTCAGCTCCCGAGGGAAAAACCTATCCAAGAAAGTTGTGTGGAATTCTTCTCATTCCACTGGTCCTACCCCACTGGCTGCCCTTCTTTCCATTGGTCATGCTATACTTGAGCTACCCCTTTTAACTGGTAGGCAGCTAGGCCAGCACTTTTAGAGGAGCTAACACCTATAATGCGGGTGATCTTCCTGACCTCATCCACAAACTCCTGGGGATCCTCCTCTACTTTGGATGCATGAAATGATGGGGGGTTCATACGGGTGAAGTCCCACACCCTCGCAGCCACTGCGGTTCCGTTCGTGGGTAATGGAACCACCTGCTAGTTCACCTGGTTGGTGACTGTTTGGGATAGCAATTGGATGGCTGCTCGAAATTCGGCGGTAGATATTGAATCATATTAGGGAGTTGCCAGGGCTGGTGGGGCAGGCCTATTGGCGTTATCGGCCCTCCTTCTATTTCCATGTCGGGGAGGCATGGTTCACTGAAACAAAACAGAGCACGAGTTAGAAGGGCATTTCTAGAGTTGATATTTAATGCATGATAAGGAGTATGAACAAAAGGGAGTTTTCCTAATAACATCTTACAGACTCCTCATCATAAGTGTGACGCGCTTCACACTGATGAAAAGGACTCTAATTGATGAGGCTTTTAGACTTTCAAATGATACTCTACACCTAGTGCTCTGATACTAATTTTGTCAAGCCCCGAGCCTACACCCTGGACGTAACACGGTACTTGAAGACACAAGTGACACCAACTCAACCCCTGGTCAATCATACACAGGTATCCTAAATAAAACATGGATAGCGGAAGCTTTGAATTAACAACATAAAAACATTTAAGAAAAAGAAACTAAAAGAAAACATAAAATTTACATAATTTGAAATCTAAATGTACTTTATGTTTGAAAGCCTTCTAATTGATGAGTTGCTGGGACAAACCCCTTACTAACTCTAAGTCTAAATAAAACTATAAGATAATGAAATAAGGCCCTCTAATGATGAGGATCCACACTTCAACTACGATTGAGGAGGATCTGGAACGTGGCTGCTAATGCTGGTGAATCTGGGAACCTGCAGTTTTATCATGAAACGATACAGCATAAAAGTATGCGTTAGTACTTTGAATGTACTGTGTAAGTGGGAGGAAACTTTACTGAAGTACAAAGTCTGCACTGAAATAACACGTAATGACCAACAAGCAAACTGATTTGTTCTACTGATATATATACTGGAATGGTCAAGATGACCCTGTTTGGTGGTCAAAGACATGCCCTAAGTCTAAAAATTCTAAGTCAGAAATACTGTACTAAACCGAGATAACTGATAGAACTGGAACTGAACTGAACTGCTTATTCTGAACTGGACTGAATTGACTAGTGGGAGAGTCTATAACTGACATATAACCACGTGATATAGACGTGGAGTCCGATGTATTCACCCTACCGGTAGGACCCAATATACCTTTCCAGGATATAAAGGCATGAACTGGGTGATCAGAAAAGTCTGGGGCCAATCAGGCCAAGTAATACTATAACCTATGCTGGCAATGTAGTTCTGGGAACCTGGGTGCACAGGAACCCCGACCTGCTCGGTGCTAAGTTTGAATCCATTGGGAAACCTAAAATGAACTACTAGACTGATAGCTCGAACTGGGGTCCAAGATTAATCAGGGACATATAACTGAAAGTACCTTGATAGTCTTATCCAACCAGATCCTGAAACTGGGTTCTTGATTGGTCGGAGTTAAAAGAGTCCTATTTAAAAGAGTCCTATTTTATAACTGGGTTTTGTCCATGATGACATCAGGAAATTTATCTGCAAACTCAATGGCTCTGCAAATGGGTTTATATGTGCCTTGATAAAGATCATGACCCAAAAATCTAATTTTCGTTAAAAATAATCTGATCTTCTTGGCGCTGACCACAAGACCATTTTGTTTAACGATCTTAAAGAAAACGTTTAAGTGTTTAAAGTGAGAATCGATGTCCTCGGAAAATATTAATACATCATCAATATAAACTATTGAGCAATGGCTGATAAAATTGAATAAAGAATTCATTATATTTTGAAACTCAGAGGGGGCATTTTTCAACCCAAAGGGCATCACATTCCATTCATATTGTCCAAACGGGACATTGAAAGCAGTTTTATATTTGTCCTTTTCGGAAATCTGTATTTGCCAGAATCCTGACTTCATATCAAACTTACTGTAAATATTGGCTTTAAAAGTCCGTTTTAGTAAATCCCTTTTGTTAGGAATAGGATATCTAATCCACTTTAAAGCGGTGTTCAGAGGCTTATAAATAACAAGTCTGGGAGAACCTCTTTCTTTCTCCGCTGCATTGTTAACATAAAAGGCTGAACAGCTCCAAGGTGATTTAGAAGACCGAATAATTTTATTGTTTAAAAGAGTTTTTATCTCCTTTTTACAGATTTCCATTAATTCATGGTTCATTTGAATGGGCCTAGCTTTAGTATAAATGGTCTGTTCATCGAATCCATCAATGTAAGGGAGATCTACAGTATGGGCTTTCCTGGCCCAAAAAGCATTGGGAAAGTCTGAGCAAATTTCTTTTTCAAAAGTGTTTTGCAAATTGGCAATTTTAGTAACCATTCCCGGGGTTTTAATATTTGCTCAATCCTTTTAAGCTTAATATCATTTTTAAGAAAACAAATCTGATTTATTTTGAAAGCAGTTTGTTTATGCAAAAATTTACTTTCCTCAGCAGAAAGGGTTTTAATAAAAGGAAAGGAAATGTTTTTTCCTAAAATTTTTGTGCGGATAGCATCAAAGTCTGAAATATAAGGTTTAATTTGGGTAATAAAAGGAATTCCCAAAATAATTTCTTCATTAATGTTTTTGGTAATCACAAAATCATTAATAAGACAAATACCATTATTGCAGATATGAGCTTTGTTTAACTTGTAGTTAATAGCGATGCGTTCACCAGTAGCGCTGTATAACCTTGTAGTACCTTTACTAAGATACTTGGT
The DNA here is from genome assembly GCA_035772735.1 of Datura wrightii. Taxonomy (NCBI): domain Eukaryota; kingdom Viridiplantae; phylum Streptophyta; class Magnoliopsida; order Solanales; family Solanaceae; genus Datura; species Datura wrightii. Next base: position 126,659,553 of record JASDFA010000016.1, read on the forward strand.
AGGGATTAATCCTTCGGAGATGCAGTTCCTGTCTGCACCACTGTCTAGCAAAGCAATCTTATTAAGGACAAGATTATCATTAATAACTAGCTTGATAAGAATATGAGAACTCTGTGGTCTTACCTTTGTGATGGCTAAGATGCCAGCATCGCCTTCGGTTTCTTCGATAGGATTATCAGGTTGTTCATCCGGTTGCTCATCTGATTGTTCATCTTCAGAGTTTCTTATGAAACCACCTTTAGAAGTAGAGGCCTCTTTGTTGATGTTTTTAAGAACTTGCTCTGTAAGAGCATCCATTTCAATCTTGTGAAGTCTGCTTTTGACTTCCTTTACTTCTCCTTTCAGAACTTTGATTTCTTTTCTAAGTTCTTCAATAGAAGGTTCTTCCCTTTTGGCATCAAATCTTCCCATGATTTGTTTCATGCTAAAAGGAGTTACTTTAGGTCTTTCTTCCTTTTGCTGAGTCACCAGCTTTTGAAGCTCTATAAGGTAATTTCTTCGGGCATTATCATCCTGGATATGCTCGATGGTTGAGAAGAGGGTTTCGGCCGTTTTCTCAGAGATGATCCTGATAGTTCCACTGTCACAGAGACAAAATGCTCCATTACAATTACATTCAGAGATATTTTCTTCTGATTCTGAATGTTGAGCGATGTTGAGAAATTCGTCGTCATCGCTTCCTTCTTCTTCAGAAGTATATTCAGACTCAGATTCTTCTTCTTCAAGAATTGAGTAGAGCTTTTGTTTGACTTCTTCGTCAACTTCAAGAAGGTTTATCTTCCTTTTCTTTTTGTTGTTCCTAGGACATTTGTTAGCTCTGTGGCCCTTTTTGCCACATGTCCAACATGATTCTTCAGGAGAAGGTTCTTCTGAAGTTTTTCTTCTTCGGAACTTTCTCTTGGGCTTATCTCTAAATTCTCTTCTCTTTTTAGAAGAAGTTTTCTTGTATTTTCCCGTAGTTCTTTCTCTTTTGCCAGGTTTTTTTGCCGAAGGGGGTTTTAACAAAGGAAACCCAAAATCCTGACAGAAAGTGTCCAATTCTGTAGGTGAAGACTGTTGTTCTTCTTTAAGTTGCTTTTTCAACTTAAGATTTGTGCAAAGTTCGATTGCAACGACGTTGACTAGGCTTATAAGATCTCCGTAGGAGAGTTGGTCATAAGGGATCTTCCCTTCACACCTATCTCTAATCTTTGATCTAACCTTTTCAGCAAAGTGAGGAGGTAATCCGCTTAAAAAGCATTCCTTCTAATACTCATTGTTGCAGTCTGATCGAATCATGACATTGTTTAGAAACATATCTTTATACCATCTGAAGTCTGTAAGTTTCTTGCAGTATAGATTATTAAGGATCTCAAGACTCCTATCTTGGAAAAGACGTGGTTCTCCCACGAAATGTTTTGCTATACTATACACAAGAGTGGCAGTAGCGTCTTCAGTTGTGACAACCTCAGAGGTTTGGGTACCATTTTCTGTCTTAACAACAGTTTGTGAAATAGTTGCATTGAAGATTTCAGCTCGGTTGACTTCAGTGAGATAGTTGTCCCACCAATTTTTTAAAGTTCCTGTGAATCCTGCAGTTATTAGAGTAGCTGCATGTTTATCGCTAGCGCCTTTCATCTTATAGGCGGTTATGCTCATTCCCATTTCTTGGAGCTTATTGTAGATCTGGCCTTCTGCCATTCCATCAATGTTCCATTCTGTTATACCCGTTCCATCAGCGGTGGATTGCGGATGTAGAACATTTTCTTCAAACTGGACGTCTGGGAAAGAAGGTCTAGGGTAAAAATTCCTTTTGTTTGGATGTCGCTCCCCACTGATTGCGATCCTCTGGATCCGGTGTTTGCAGTGTGCTTTCTCAATACCTCGGGCACTAGCGAATTTGATGTAGACGAGTACAGACATGTGGTGTCAGAGGAAGACACAGACTATGATTTAGAGGAAGAACCCACAAATACCACTGAGGAGACACAATCTATCCAAATGATACAAACCCTTGGTGATACTACCTCTCAGATGTCAGAGGCCCAGATGAAGCAAGTTACAGATAGACAGGGTCTATCACCGCAGGGAGCACCACAATTTTCACCTGGATCTGGGACTGGCCCTCCAGCCAACAGGACCAGACTTAAAGTTAAAACCCGTCAACCCCATGATTAGTTCACTCATCTGGAATGCGAGAGGCATCAGGACTCTTGGTGCCTTGGAGAGACTAAAAATTCTCAAGCAGATTCACAAATTAGCTATTATTACCATATTGGAGCCATTTGCAGACAATGCTCATATTCACGTATTCACTAATTACCTGACCATGCACAACTCCGTCTGTAATGACAATGGGAAGATTTGGGTCTTTTGGAATAATGACATAGACTGTGTTCTTCTCAGTTGTGATGATCAGCAAGTGACTTGTGAGTTCAGACATGTTGAGTGTGCTGAGACCTTCACTATGACATTTGTTTATGCTAAGTGTCAGGAAATCCTCAGGGCCTCACTTTGGGACAATCTCAGATGCAGATCTCAGACTACTACTCCTTGGTGCTCCATTGGGGATTTTAATGTCATTACTACCCCAGAAGAGAAACTAGGGGGTGCTCCTTATCGAATGCGGAAGAGTTATGAATTTCTGCGTACGATAGAGCAGTGTGGCTTGATTGATCTGGGATATCACGGTTCTAGATTCACATGGTCGAATGGTAGAGGCCCGGACGATGTGGTCTGGCAGAGACTTGACAGAGCCATGGTGAATGATAACTGGCTCAATAAAATGCCTCTTACTACCGTTACTCATCTCCCTTTTGTGGGTTCAGACCATTGTCCGCTTCTTCTTGAGATGACTGACAGACAGGAAGCTCATGTCAAATATTTCAAGTTTCTCCATTGCTGGGTTGATAATCCGACTTTCATGGATAAGGTGCGGCAGTGCTGGACTAGGGAGATTCATGGGCATCCTATGTGGGTATTTCACCAAAAGTTGAAAAGACTCAGCTCTACACTTAGCCAGTGGTCAAAAACTGAGTTCGGGGATATCTTTGCTCGAGTTAAGGAATATGAGGATGCAGTTAGAGTTGCTGAAGAAAAGTTCATCCAGACAAATAGTGATGCTGACAGATCTTCACTGCATGCTTTGAATGCAAAATACATCAGATTCCTTAAGTTGGAAGAGTCCATCCTAAAACAGAAAACCCAGCTGCAGTGGTTCAAAGAGGGAGATGCCAACACTAGTTACTTTCATGCCCTCATGAGAGGAAGAAGGAGGCGACTCTTTATCCATAAAATTCAGAGTGATACAGGCGAATGGATTCAGGGGGATGCCAACATTGCGAAGGCTGCGTGTGCCCATTTCCAGAATCTATTTTCTGGACAGGCATGCTATGTTAGGGAAGATCTCCTCACCTGTATACCGTCACTAGTCACAGATGATCAGAATGAAAAGTTGACTGCTACACCTGACTTGGAGGAATTGAAGAGAGTGGTATTTTCCATGAACCCTAACTCTGCAGCAGGGCCGGATGGAATGAATGGGAAATTCTTCCAAACATGCTGGGAAATTATTAAGAGGGACTTACTCGATGTGGTGCAGTCTTTCTTTTGTGGTTCCTCTCTCCCCAAATTTTTTTCACACGCGTGTCTAGTTCTGATACCGAAGGTGGAGTCCCCAAACCACTTAGCCGAATTTAGACCGATAAGTTTGAGTAACTTCACCAATAAGATTATCTCAAAACTTATTTCTCTCCGGCTGGCTCCTATTCTCCCGAGCCTAATCTCGACCAATCAGTCAAGATTTGTTAAGGGAAGGAGCATATCGGAAAACATTATGTTGGCACAGGAAGTTGTTCGAAGCATCAAGAAGAAGAATTCCGAGGGTAATGTGGTTATCAAGCTTGATATGGCGAAGGCATACGACAGAGTCTCCTGGGCCTACACCTGCCTTGTCCTCCGAAGAATGGGATTTGGTGATCTGATTATTGACATGATCTGGAGAATTATGGTGGATAACTGGTATTCAGTCATCATCAATGGCTCTAGACATGGCTTCTTTCACTCCACCAGAGGTCTTAAACAAGGGGACCCACTCTCTCCAGCCCTATTTATTTTAGGGGCAGAGGTTCTCTCCAGAACGTTGAACAACTTGAACCATAATCAATTCTTCCATGGATTCTATATGGAAAAAAGAGGTCCTCAAGTGAACCATCTAAGCTTTGCAGATGATGTCATCATCTTCACCTCAGGGGGGAGGAGATCTCTAGAGTTGATTATGCAGACCCTTACCGACTATGAAGGTTGCTCGGGACAGCTCATTAACAAAACTAAAAGTCACTTCATGGTCCCCGCTAATGCCCATCCTCCAACAGTCGCTACTATTAAGGCGGTTACGGGTTTTTCACAGCAAGAGTCCCCCATCACCTATTTGGGTTGCCCGCTATATATCGGGAGACAAAGGATTGTCTACTTCTCAAACCTTATTTCTAAAGTGGTAGGAAGGATTTCTGGGTGGCAGTCAAAAATGCTAAGTTATGGGGGAAAAGCTACTCTCATCAAATACGTTCTCCAGTCACTCCCTATCCACTTGCTCAGCTCCATCTCTCCTCCTAAAACGGTTCTGGACGAGATTGAGAAGTTAACAGCCGACTTCTTTTGGGGCATGAAAAATGGTAGAAAGAGGTATCACTGGGCTTCTTGGGACACTTTATGCTACCCCTACGATGAAGGTGGGGTAGGATTCAGGAAGATTCACGAAGTTTGTAAATCCTTTGAACTCAAACAGTGGTGGAATTTTCGAACTAAGGAATCTCTTTGGAGGGACTTTCTTCTAGCCAAATATTGCCAGCGTTCCCATCCGGTCTCAAAAAAGTGGGACTCTGGTGATTCTCAAAGCTGGAAGAAACTCATGACTAACAAGTAGAGGGCTGAGGAAAACCTCTTGTGGAAGGTTTACTCCGGCAGCTCTAGTTTTTGGTGGGATAACTGGCTCGGTACTGGACCTCTTGCTACCCATAGGATATTGCCAGGCAGGCCGGGCAAGGCGACAGTTTCGGAATTCCTAAACCAGGGTCAGTGGAGGATAAATCGGCTACAGCAGCAGCTCCCTCAACACTTGGTCACACAAATTATGAACACTCAGTTTCTATTTCACCCGGACAGACCTGATCAGCCTTTTTGGAAGGCCACTACCTCGGGTAATTTCACTTCTACTTCGGCTTGGCGATGATAAGGAGATCCAAACAGACCACTATCATTGACAGAAGAACCTGGCAGAAGCATGTACCATTTAAATCCTCCTTTACATTATGGAGGGCGCTTAGGAATAAGCTCCCTACAGCAGCCAGAATCCTGAGGTTTGATCCGGAGGCCAGTACAGAATGTGTTTTCTGTCGAGACAGAGGCTATGAGGATGTTCAACATGTCATGGTCTCGGGTAATTTTGCTACTGCAGTTTGGACCCCCTTCTCTACAGTTATGGGTTTCAAACACCGCGATATGCCCCTCAGGGCCCTCCTAATGCACTGGTGGGCTCAGAAGCCCGGTAGTGACCCCCACAACACTCTACTTAGACCCCTCCTAAAATCTTTGTGCGGATAGCATCAAAGTCTGAAATATATGGTTTAATTTGGGTAATAAAAGGAATTCTCAAAATAATTTCTTCATTAATGTTTTTGGTAATCACAAAATCATTAATAAGACAAATACCATTATTGTAGATATGAGCTTTGTTTAACTTGTAGTTAATAGCGATGCGTTCACCAGTGGCTCTGATACCATTTTGAGGATCTAATCAGTAAAGGAGTCAGTAAAGGTCAGTAGTATAAACAAAGCATAGATACTTACAAACTGAAGATTTATTGCATAGCGGAAGCTTCAGATGTTTACAAAGTGTTTACAAAGTAGAAGGCTCTCAGAAAATTTTATCCGATGCCTTGTAAGTGAGATTTCCTAATCTATTTATAGATGGGAAACGATAAGAGGGATCTAGCTGATCTTTTTCTAATTGGTTGGCGTGGATTGCCTTATCTTCAGCGGGGCCCGTCTGAGTAAGGAAGATGCCTTTTTTGAAAAGGCTTGTCGGCCATCTGCTTTATCAAAAGTAGTGGGTGGCTGCATAATTTTCCGAATAAGACAAATATCCTTTCGGTGGCTAGGACCCACTTGATTTAATCAAGAGAATTCCGACCTTTGGTCTCTTCTCTTTTCCATAGATAATTCCAGTTTTTAATAACCTCTATCTTGGAAACAGTAATTCCGGTTTTTTAATAAACCTCTACTGGATTTAATCATAGGGACCTAAATAGGATTTTGCTAGAGCTTTTGGGTCTAGCATGTCACCATTGTTGTCACTTTGTGAGGAAGCTTCCTCTAGGAGTGCCGATATGGCATGTTCATCTGAGTTACCTTCATCTAGGTTGGATAACGCCTGCTGGAGTTTTTTCTTGAGTTATTCCTTAGGGGAAGATTTTGATCGAATTCCCGAAGGCTTCTACTTTGGCTTCTTTTCATCGGGGTCTTTTGGTGCCCATCCTTTGACAAAGATTTCTTTAGACAGATACTTGATCCTGTCAAATTCAAAGACAACAAATTTCCAACTAATAATATAAGAAATTCGTTTAGTAATAAAATATTTACACATTTGAATGTGCTAAGGAAGTGTGGAGATTTCTGTCTCCGTTTGGAATTTGCCAAATGTTTCGACAAATGATTTGGGCATAGAGTGCTTGTTTCCTCCAAACCATGCCCACCACTCATAAAACCATCTGGGGATGATGGACTTGGTAAATTCAGGGCTATACTTGACAAACCAAGTATGCGAAGCTGGCCTTAGGTACAGGAAGTTGAACCAGGCATTTTTGTAGTCATACCAATTATAAGTTTGAGGTCTGAATTCCTCAGTGAAGCTGATAGGCTTATGTAAATGGTCTACTTTCCATTCAAAAGGGGTAAAAATCTTTTTGATAGTAAACCTGGCGAAGGCTATACTATCTGGATTTGTTTTATCCGAAAGATCATGTTTGATTTCGACAGAACCGGTGTTGGATAAGATGAACTCATAGTATCTTCTTGTTTTGAGTGGATTCTCATTTTCCACAAAATTTTCATTTGAGTATAATGGTCCTAAGAGGCCATCTACTAGATATCTTTCGTATTCTTTGTCTAGTGCCAATATTGGGGCAATCTGCAAAGAGACTGGGTGGAAAATTTCTCTTTCCTTTTTAGAGGTAGATGTTTCTAGATTTTTCTTGGGAGTCGTGGCTCCTGGATTGACTGCTTCTGCAAAGCTTTCAGGTGCTTTCATTTTCTACATTTCAGAAGTCTGTATTTGCGAGAAAGTTTGCCTTTTCTGAGTGCAGGAGCTGTTTTCTCCGGTTTGTTTAAAGGGCCTGCTCAGGACCACCATGTTTGAGGGCGGCAGAGGTGGAAATGTTGCTGGGTTGATTGGCGGTAGTTGGGCTAACGCTGAATACCTATTTTGACCTGTAAAATCTGGCCTGAATGGTTTAACCAATGGGGTAGAAGGGGCAGCTGCTTCTTCTCTCCCTTTCCCCTTAAAGGGGCTTCTTACTCCGGGTCTGACTCCGGGCCTCATGGTTTACCCTGCAAAAATTCTCGAGTTAGAAAATCTGGGAGAGAATTTTCTTCTCCCTTGATGTAATCTATCTGGAAATCATAGCTGGAAAGCAAGGCTTGCTACCTAGCAAATATCTGTTTAGCAACAAGATTTTTAACATCCTTTTGTAAGATGTCTTTAGCAGATTTACAATCTACCCGAAGCAAGAATTCTTTATTTACTAAATCATCTTGGAATTTAGTAATGCAAAGAACAATAGAGAGAACCTCTTTCTTAACAGTACTATAATTATTTTGTGCAGAATTCCAAATTCCAGAAGTATAACGAACTAATTGTTCGATGTCTTTGGCGGTTTTCCTTTGTTTGAGAATGCCACCATATCCGATGTCTGAGGCGTCAGTTTCCACAATCATGAAGTAATCAGGATTGGGGATGCCTAAACAAGGGAGATTCTTTGCCATTTCTTTAACTCTGATGACGGCATTAGTTTGATCTTTGCTCCAAGGGACAGGAGTTTTCTTTAACCTGTCATAAAGAGGCTTACAAATCTGTCTGATTTTTGGGATGAAATCAGCTATATAGTTAAGGCTTCCAAGGAACCTTTGTAACTGGGTTTTGTCCATGATGACATCAGGAAATTTATCTGCAAACTCAATGGCTCTGCAAATGGGTTTATATGTGCCTTGATAAAGATCATGACCCAAAAATCTAATTTTCGTTAAAAATAATCTAATCTTCTTGGCGCTGACCACAAGACCATTTTGTTTAACGATCTTAAAGAAAACGTTTAAGTGTTTAAAGTAAAATCGATGTCCTCGGAAAATATTAATACATCATCAATATAAACTATTGAGCAATGGCTGATACAATTGAATAAGGAGTTCATTATATTTTGAAACTCAGAGGGGGCAATTTTTAACCCAAAGGGCATCACATTCCATTCATATTGTCCAAACGGGACATTGAAAGCAGTTTTATATATGTCCTTTTCGGAAATCTGGATTTGCCAGAAGCCTGACTTCATATCAAACTTACTGTAAATATTGGCTTTAAAAGTCCGTTTTAGTAAATCCCTTTTGTTAGGAATAGGATATCTAATCCACTTTAAAGCGGTGTTCAGAGGCTTATAATTAATAACAAGTCTGGGAGAACCTCTTTCTTTCTCCGCTGCATTGTTAACATAAAAGGCTGAACAGCTCCAAGGTGATTTAGAAGGCCGAATAATTTTATTGTTTAAAAGAGTATTTATCTCCTTTTTACAGATTTCCATTAATTCATGGTTCGTTTGAATGGGCCTAGCTTTAGTAGAAATGGCCTGTTCATCGAATCCATCAATGTAAGGGAGATCCACAGTATGGGCTTTCCTGGCCCAAAAAGCATTGGGAAAGTCTGAGAAAATTTCTTTTTCAAAAGTGTTTTGCAAATTGGCAATTTTAGTAACCATTCCCGGGGTTTTAATATTTGCTCAATCCTTTTAAGCTTAATATCATTTTTAAGAAAACAAATCTGATTTATTTTGAAAGCAGTTTGTTTATGCAAAAATTTACTTTCCTCAGCAGAAAGGGTTTTAATAAAAGGAAAGGAAATGTTTTTTCCTAAAATTTTTGTGCGGATAGCATCAAAGTCTGAAATATAAGGTTTAATTTGGGTAATAAAAGGAATTCCCAAAATAATTTCTTCATTAATGTTTTTGGTAATCACAAAATCATTAATAAGACAAATACCATTATTGCAGATATGAGCTTTGTTTAACTTGTAGTTAATAGCGATGCGTTCACCAGTAGCGCTGTATAACCTTGTAGTACCTTTACTAAGATACTTGGTAGGGATTAATCCTTCGGAGATGCAGTTCCTGTCTGCACCACTGTCTAGCAAAGCAATCTTATTAAGGACAAGATTATCATTAATAACTAGCTTGATAAGAATATGAGAACTCTGTGGTCTTACCTTTGTGATGGCTAAGATGCCAGCATCGCCTTCGGTTTCTTCGATAGGATTATCAGGTTGTTCATCCGGCTGCTCATCTGATTGTTCATCTTCAGAGTTTCTTATGAAACCACCTTTAGAAGTAGAGGCCTCTTTGTTGATGTTTTTAAGAACTTGCTCTGTAAGAGCATCCATTTCAATCTTGTGAAGTCTGCTTTTGACTTCCTTTACTTCTCCTTTCAGAACTTTGATTTCTTTTCTAAGTTCTTCAATAGAAGGTTCTTCCCTTTTGGCATCAAATCTTCCCATGATATGTTTCATGCTAAAAGGAGTTACTTTAGGTCTTTCTTCCTTTTGTTGAGTCACCAGCTTTTGAAGCTCTATAAGGTAATTTCTTTGGGCATTATCATCCTGGATATGCTCGATGGTTGAGAAGGGTGTTTCGGCCGTTTTCTCAGAGATGACCCTGATAGTTCCACTGTCACAGAGACAAAATGCTCCATTACAATTACATTCAGAGATATTTTCTTCCGATTCTGAATGTTGAGCGATGTTGAGAAATTCGTCGTCATCGCTTCCTTCTTCTTCAGAAGTATATTCAGACTCAGATTCTTCTTCTTCAAGAATTGAGTAGAGCTTTTGTTTGACTTCTTCGTCAACTTCAAGAAGGTTTATCTTCCTTTTCTTTTTTTTGTTCCTAGGACATTTGTTAGCTCTGTGGCCCTTTTTGCCACATGTCCAACATGATTCTTCAGGAGAAGGTTCTTCTGAAGTTTTTCTTCTTCTGAACTTTCTCTTGGGCTTATCTCTAAATTCTCTTCTCTTTTTAGAAGAAGTTTTCTTGTATTTTCCCATAGTTCTTTCTCTTTTGCCAGGTTTTTTTGCCGAAGGGGGTTTTAACAAAGGAAACCCAAAATCCTAACAGAAAGTGCCCAATTCGGTAGGTGAAGACTTCTGTTCTTCTTTAAGTTGCTTTTTCAACTTAAGATCTGTGCAAAGTTCGATTGCAACGACGTTGACTAGGCTTATAAGATCTCCGTAGGAGAGTTGGTCATAAGGGATCTTCCCTTCACACCTATCTCTAATCTTTGATCTAACCTTTTCAGCAAAGTGAGGAGGTAATCCGCTTAAAAAGTGTTCCTTCCAATACTCATTGTTGCAGTCTGATCGAATCATGACTTTGTTTAGAAACATATCTTTATACCATCTGAAGTCTGTAAGCTTCTTGCAGTATAGATTATTAAGGATCTCAAGACTCCTATCTTGGAAAAGACATGGTTCTCCCACGAAATGTTTTGCTATACTATACACAAGAGTGGCAGTAGCGTCTTCAGTTGTGACAACCTCAGAGGTTTGGGTACCATTTTCTGTCTTAACAACAGTTTGTGTAATAGCTGCATTGAAGATTTCAGCTCGGTTGACTTCAGTGAGATAGTTGTCCCACCAATGTTTTAAGGTTCCTGTGAATCCTGCAGTTATTAGAGTAGCTGCATGTTTATCGCTAGCGCCTTTCATCTTATAGGCGGTTATGCTCATTCCCATTTCTTGGAGCTTATTGTAGATCTAGCCTTCTGCCATTCCATCAATGTTCCATTCTGTTATACCCGTTCCATCAGCGGTGGATTGCGGATGTAGAACGTTTTCTTCAAACTGGACGTCTGGGAAAGAAGGTCTAGGGTAAAAATTCCTTTTGTTTGGATGTCGCTCCAATAAGGTCCTAATCTTATTATCACTTCCTTTGGTGATATTAAGTTTAGACAATTGTTCATTGATCGTTTCAAGAAGATCAGAGGAACTTCCAAATTCCTTGGAGAGATTGGGATATCTTTCTTTGGAAAATTCAGGGATTTTGAAAATAGGGTTAGTTTCAATCTGGGGGCTAACCTTGGAGGTACTTGGTTTGACCAAGGGAATATGACTGGTTTTTTCTTCAATTTGTTTAGAGACAACATGAAGAATTTGGTTGGTATAGTTATTTTGTTCTAGGATTTTTTCGATGTCCTCGGTAGTGACGAGGGTGGTAGAATTGGTTTTTCCCTTGAGTTTCTTGAAGGGTGAAGCTGTAAGCATTTCCTTTTTATAAGGAATCGTTAATCCTTCAAGAGGAGGCGTAATACTTTCAACCACTTGGTCTTTGGTATACCATTTGTTAATAAGGACTTGAAGAGAAGACTGGGCGTCGTCAATCTGTCTGGAACATTCAAACCATTTGAAGAATTCAATTTCCGTTTTGAACCTTCTCATGTCTTTAAACCATTTATCTTTGAATGAGATGCTTTGCTCCAAAGAGTAGGTAGCTTTGTACCATTCTACTTTTCTCTGGTGTTTGGGTAGTTTCCACCACTGGTTGATTTTCCTTTCATCGATGACAAATTCGTCATCAGAAGTGAGAACTCCAAGCGAGTCTTTACGATCATGATCAGGTCTCATGTCACTTAAAGTGGGACTAGCAATGGTGTCTTCATAGTAGACTTTCGGGGTAGTCTGGTTAAAATCTACACCACGAACTTTCATGGTATGATTTGCATCTTCTTCATCCTCCGGGGGGTTAAAAGAAGAAGGTCTGGCCGAAGACATTCTTCTACTTGAAGAAGCTTGGCTATAAGAGTTGGATCTAAAAAATTTAAGATTAATAGATCCATCTGGAAATTGGATAACCCTGTCAATCTGGGATGAGGACTCACCAAGCAGGCGAATGCTAACTCTGATAGGCAGCTATGAATGGGGATGAACTTGAGAACCGGATCCTACATCATGAAACAATGCAGCATAGAAGGTATGTAGCCAGTACGTGGAATGTATCGAGTATGCAAGGTAAGTAAAACCGCTTTAATAGTAAAATCAGCTAAACTCAGTCATACGTATATATAATAAACTTTAAGAGTAAGTAAAAGAACACTTGCATAAATTCTGAAATCAAACATTATCCTAACGTGCTCATGCATGGCTTTAGAACATCATGACTGAATCGAATGACTCAAGCTAAATCATAACATTTATATCAAAAGATGAATAACGAGTGAAACCTTGCTTTCCCAACTTGCATGCATAAGATAATCATCGTGAGTAATGGACATGCAAATTAAAGTGATATAGACAATGGGAGACTCGTCACTTAACCGACATACCACGATAGAGTTTACCTGGTCCCAACTATCACACTCAAGTGGGTAGAGCCGTCCATAAAATTGCCAGAGCGATGGACTATACCATGATATCAATATCATGCTCAAAGGGCCAATCAGGTCAGGACAGCTCACAAGGGAGGTTCCAATAACACAATAAAATAAATCCTACGTTGGCGCGTAGTTCTAGTAATAGGGTAGTCGACCCTTAGCCCGCTCGGTGCTAGACTTTTCTCCCAAAACATGCAATGCTCTACATCGTATAAATACGAAGTTCAACATCATCTAATGACGAAGCTCAACATGAAATTATGCATAAACTCGACATCGTATGAAAAGAAGCTCAACATTGTCCATTGACAAAGATCACTTGAACTCATGCATGCATTAGACATCATATAAATATGAAGCTCAACAATGTCATCTCGACAAAGCTTGGAATAGAATCGTACTAGGGCTCAACATCATGTGACATGAAGCCTAATTACAACATACATCTCAATTATGAATTCATGCATATGAGAAGCTTAATTATTACACATACCATAAGCTCAAGAATAGTGGGCGGCTTTACTCCAAAATTATATGGTAAGGGTACTTTAAAAAATATCACTTCATCCTCATCAATATAAGGGCATTTCCAAAAATCTTGTCATACTTGAACTCATACAATTTATTTGAAAACATTATAATAATTGGGAGACTTCACTCCGAAACAAGAAATAGAGTCAGTACGAAAATCATCATTTATACTCAACATTGGGCACTACCCGAAGCTTCATCATACATGGGTCAATTTAACCTTCTTTGAAAACATCATCAATATCAGGGGTATGAGTGAAAACCTATTTTTCATCATATATTCCATCACCATCACATTCTATTAGGAACTTCCAACACATGGGCGTTTTAGATTCAATTCTTTATAAAACAATTGTATAATAGAAATTAAGTCAGAATCCGCCCAAGCTCAATAAATCATCAATATCAACTCAATTAATCATACCCATGAGTAGAAATGTAGGATTCATGCTATTGAAGGAAAACCTATACTTGATCATCATAAATAAATCACAATTTGATAGGGAATGGTCATGGGTGTGGAAGAAAGCACCCACTCATAGCCTTACATACCTGGGATTGAAGAATCTTATCTCTTCCTAATTACCCAGCTGAGATTTCCCTTGGAAAACTTGAATTTCTCCTCACATTCTCCCCTTCAAGTTGTCACCCTTGCATGCATGAAGAAAATGGCCTAGATGGGTTTATCTCAGCTTAAAACCCTCTATTACAATCTAAAAACAACGTAGTATAGGCCCTTAGAACATAGGAATTATGGAAAAGCCCTTACTGAAATCGCTGAAATTAACTTTTAGGGGGGTCCTAACAAACAACCTGACGACTCGTTACCAGGGCTCATGATCCGTTGGATCGCCCGTCAAGAACACTGGCTCTTCATTTCAAGAAATTTCCAATGGCTGGTAACGGCCCACCTAAGAGGTCGTTAGGGCTGACGACGAGTAATTGGGTGCCATCCGACAAGTACACTGATAAGTCTTGGTAACTTTCCTTGGGTCCGACCAGCGACTAACTTGACGATTCGTGGTGACTCACCATGAGTCGTTACATCCCCTATGAGGACCTCGAGTCCTCCAATATCTCAGGCCTTCCCCACAAGCCATCTGATGACTCGTTATGCCTCTTCACGAGTCGTCAAGTGACCTGTTCTATAACGTGCAACATTCTTTTTCAGTTTTCTCCTGATTCACTTCCAGGTCTGATTTTTGAATTCCCGAGGTATAACATAAGTGTTCCCCATTACTTCATAACCACAAGGCTCTTTATACTAGTCATCGATTCAGGTGCTTAGCATGCAATATTGGTAAGTTAGGTTCACCTAAGTGGTTGGTCCCGTATCTAGATGATTTTCACCATGCAACTTGGTCTGTCTAAGGGTGTACTTTAATTGAACCTTACCCGTAATATCAGATTAGCTATCCCTGGAAAAGTTCAAGCTATTAGAAGAGGGTTGGTAGCCTCAAATCTCTGTTGTTAATCCCTTTTACCATTCACTACCTCCTTGATCCGGCAAGTAAGAATATGGAAAGTTCTAACATTTGCAACCGTTAAATATCAATTAAAATGAAGGAAGAAACAATACATGCATAAACTCCGTTCAAGAATCACTAAGTATTTTACCTATGTGTGTTAATTTTTCATGGTTCCTACAACCCAAGTTGTGGTGGTTTTAGCCTATCATGTTGATAAGTAAATTAATAGAGCTCATAAATTAAAGCAAAAATTAATACTTACATCAACGATAGGAAGAAACTCACTTGATTATTGAAACAATAAAGAAGAACAATTCAACAATCATCTCGAAGTTCCAAACATAAGACACCAAACTTGTATCTAAAAACTTTAGACTTAAAAATCTAATCCTACTTGAATGCTTTTGAACTTGAAACTTCATCTAAAGCATGATTCTTAATACTTGATAGCTATTACATGAAAATAAAGGGTATTTATAGTAGTTAGATGCTTTCCTCATTCCTTGATGAATTTGGCTTCGGATTTCAAAGTTTCAATTCCTAGTGAAGTGGGAAACCCATTTTTGCCTGTTTTGGAAGCCTTGCCGCATTGCAACCTCTTTTGTTCCTTCATGGATTTAATTTGGGATTTTTAGCTCCTTTTCTTAATTAAAAACGGACTCCAGGTCGTCATTGGTCACGAGCTAATGAAATGACTCATTGGGACCTCAAACGAGTCGTGATCAGTCAAGCGCAGTCGTCCTCAGCATTAGGCCCAGTCATGGCAATGGGTCACCTAACGACTCGTTAGGATTGGGTATGAATCATTGGGTCCCTCGTGGCCATGGATCATCACATCCTCCAGTGTACTGAACGGATGCTCACAGAGTCTGACGACAACTCGTCACTTCACACGACGACTCCTTATGTCACTTGTTACATTCACTGGACACTTCTTCAGATTTTCGCCTCCCAGTCCTCACTTTATTCCATTTTCTTCAAATTCATTCCAATGCATCAAATACACCAAAATCCATCTCTTTTAGACTTGAAAGCATCTAATCATGTGCTTTACCTATTTTCACAAATATATAACATAAACTCATGCAAATACACATAATTTGTCCTCAAAACATAGAAAAGTATGGGAAATATTATGTCTATGAAGTGTGTGAGTATGACCTTCCTCATGAATACATCTACATGAACCCCATACAAGTAGTGTCCCCATATTTTCAAAGCAAATACCACTGCGACCAACTCAAGATCATGGGTCGGGTAATTCTTCTCGTGAATTTTCAACTGTCTGGAAGCATATGCAATGACTTTCCCGTGCTTCATCAATACACATCCTAGTATGACTCTCGAAGCATCACAATATACCACAAAGGCATCGGTGCCCAACGGTAAAGTTAACACCAGTGCTAAAGTGAGTCGGGCCTTCAATTCTTTGAAGCTCTTCTCACAAGCCTCCAACCATTGGAACTTCACCTTTTTCTGAGTCGATCTAGTCAAGGGGGCTGCAATGGATGAGAAACCTTCCAGGAACCTCCGATAATAACCCGCTAAGCCCAAAAATATCCTGATCTCCGAAGGGTTTACAGGTCTGGGCCAGTCCTTTACCGCCTCTATTTTCCGAGAATCTACCCTTATACATTCGCCTGACACTACATGTCCCAAGAATGCAACTGAATCCAACATGAAATCACATTTGCTGAACATGGCATATAGTCGGTTATCCTTGAGGGTCTGGAGTACCATGCTAAGGTGTGCGACATGCTCCTCCTCGCTCCTGGAGTATATCAATATGTCACCAATGATCATTATCACGAATATGTCCATATATGCCTTGAATACCCTGTTCATTAGTTCCATAAAAGTTGTAGGGGCATTGGATAGTCCAAAATACATAACAACGAATTCATAATGGCATACTGGGTCCTGAAAGCAGTCTACGGGGTGTCTCTCTCTCAAATCCTGAGCTGGTGATACCCGAACTTGAGGTCTATCATGGAGAAACATTTGGCACCCTGAAGCTGATCAAATAGGTCATCAATCCTGGGTAAAGGGTATCTATTCTTGATGGTTACCTTGTTTAACTGCCTATAGTCAATACGCATCCAAAGAGAACCATTTTTCTTCTAGACGAACAACACTGGGGCAACCCATGGAGACATACTCGGTCTAATGAAACCCTTATCTAGCAAATCCTTCAACTACTCCTTTAACTCTTTTAGCTCGGTTGGGGCCATTTGGTAGGGAGGAATCGATATGGGCTGCGTGTCGGGTAAAAGATCAATCTCAAAATCAATTTCCCTCTCGGGAGGATCACCTGGTAGGTTGTCCGGGAGTACCTCGGGATACTCATATACCACGGGGATTGATTGAATGGTTGGGATCTCGGACATGGCATCCTTAACCCTAACCAAATGGTAAATACAACCCTTAAAAATCATTTTCCTGGCCCTGACGTAGGAGATAAAGCAACCTACAGGTACCACTGAACTACCACTCCATTCTAAAACTGGTTCACCTGGAAATTGAAACTCCACCGCTCGAGTTCTACAGTTAGCAGAAGCATTACATGCAAACAGCCAATCCATGCCAAAAATAATATCAAAATCAGTCATAGCCAATTCTACTAAGTCTGCATAGGTAACCTTATTCAATACTTTAATGAGGTCCCAACTATCACACTCAAGTGGGTAGAGCCGTCCATAACTTTGTCAGGGCGATGGAGGATACCATGATATCGATATTGTTACACCCCGAAATTTTTTTTTGATGATTACAAGATGGCTATATGTCATATTAAGGGGATTATGGGTTGTATGTTGTCCATAGGTGAGGAGGGAAACATGTGCAAAGGGAAAAGAGAAGAGTATGTGAAGTTTGTAAATAAGGGTCAACTTTAAATGGACATATCTCCAAATATATAATTATTCAGAGGTCCTATAGCCTATCAAATGAAATATATTTGAGTCTAGTTTACAGTGAAAAAACCGCTCGTCAATAAGAGTTCATAGTAAAAAGTTATGCTCGTTTGAAGAAAGCACCGTCGGCTATAAAATCGCTCATGCGCGTGGGCGCCGAGACATGCAGGCAATAGGCAGGCGTGCGCGCGAGGGCACGTTGCACGGGCGCCGCACGCGGGCACCGCCCAGCTTGCCTATATGAAGTAATTTTGAGCTAAAAAGCTCATTTCTACTCCGTTTCACCTCATTGTTTTTTCAAAATTCGCAAAATTAAGAGCTCTATCCAATGGTGAAAATATATCCCAGGTAAGAAACTTCACTCTTGTCTCTTTTGGGCTTTGAAAAGAGAACCTTATAGGGAAGTCATGAATTGTTGTTGTCTTGTGGTTGATTGTGGTATTGCTGCATTTTTAGATTATGCTTGGCAGAGCAAAAAACAATAGGAGTTTACTCCTACTTTAGCTGATAACATCTCTAAGAAAGGGTAAGTAATTCCCTTTTTGATTTCTTTAAGTTTATGAGGTTATAACTCTGAGAATGTTGAAGTATTGTGTTGGTGTTTCTTTGTGTGTTTTTGTGTCATGTTGCTGCCAAATTTTTCCAGAACTTTGGTGAAGTGAAGTTGCTACTTGTTGGGTTTGTAAATTGGACTTGGAAGGATGCTTAAGGAGTAATCTTGAAAAGAAGATTTTTAGCAAAATTAGAGTCGACGTTCCAAGGTATGTAAAGGCGTCCCTTTCCTTGTTTTTTAAGCGCGAAACTAAGTTATTAAAAGGATAAATATTCCTATGTTCTTAAAATCATATTGAGGAACGTATGATCCTTTCCAAAGGGTTGGAACTACTTGGCGTAAAGCTTGAATTGTTAAGAATGGTTGAAGCAAACAAACGTGAAGGGAAAGGCGTAATTTTTATACAATTGTTGCCGGAGTTCTCAATCGAGTCTGAAGTCCCCTTAACGTGGGTACCGTGAGCTGGTCCTTTTCACTATACTGTATATGTGATGTTGAATATATGATAAGATCTGGTCACTTAGTGAAATTGGTATGAAATGCTAAGACGACGACACGTAATTGAACTTAAGATAAGAAGATGACGCTAAGCCTATTGAGGGTCAATGGGCTTATTGAATTGACGTTTTAATAATCTTGTTAATCCCTCCTATATGTTTATGTTTTAAAGTGTTTAAGATAAAAAGTAGATTTTATGTTTTTCCTCTTTAAAGTTAAGCAAGAGGCATGTAGCGAATAAGCTAAATCGATACATGTTAACGGGGCAAGCATGGCTAAGTTGTCAATTAGGAAAAGAGGTAAGTGTATATAAGAATTGATGGAATAGTGAATACGAGGGTAAAGACTTGAGTGTAGAGTGAATAATTTTTGGCAAAGAAGTTAAGATGAATAAGGAAAGTAGAGCTAAATATTGTTAAATTAGACGATACGGGTTACGATTGTGAATGAGGTAGGCAACAGCTAGGAAGATTAACCCTGTTCTAAAGACATTTAGCAAAAGAGTTATAAATTAAGTTATTTATGTTTAGTATGTGTTACATTGATGAATAACCACTAAAGTGTTAACCTTATACGAAATAATTAGAGTTGAGCGTCTGCAAAATAGAAACTTAAGTTGAGAAGCTCTCTGCTATACCCCTAAAGGATTATGTTAAGTTATCTATTCTAAGTGTTGAAATTTTCTACCATGTCTGAAAAGGGTAATCCTAGGATCTTCTAAGTCACTTATGATTATGTAAGCTTTCTTAAGCTTCGCGGATAATTGCAAAGTTATGTATGTTAATCCAACATCACCCGAATTATGACTATATATCTTTATTTACCTATAAGGCATCACTTAGAGAGTTACTCACGAGTTCCCAAGTTATAGAGCTCCAAGTCTCAGAGCCTTAAGTTATGTCTTTACATCCCTAATTTATGTTGAAACGTGTTGTCTGATCTAAGAAGTTTTTGAGAGATCATATTTCGAGAATTATGCTAATGTCTCAATCAAGTATCTGATGTTGTATAAAAGTGTAAGGACTCAAGTCTTTATATATCTTCCCAGTAAGAAGTCTTAATGTGTACGATTTTCATGTTATAACATACAGTTGAATTCTTTCAGTTATATTCAAGTCATGCATCATTATGTTTAGCTATTGTTGAGCTATTAGTTGAATTTCCTAAATTAAGAGGAGAGATTCTCCCAGGTACAAATGTTCCTAATGTCTAAGTAAGTATAAGTTCAAGTTATGATAATGATCAGTTGAGCTTAGAACTTCTAATCCCAGGAAGTCACCTGGAGGTCACTCAGCTAACTAAATAAGAGTTTATACGTTAGAAAGAAGTCTCATATGTTGTATGTCTGTAATTCAGCTCTCAGCTCTACGTATATGTTAAGCATTATGACAATAACTCAAAGCTTCAAGTTATAAGTCCCATGTTTTCATACAAATAAGGAAAACGAATTGAGAACTACATGTGCTCATCGATGTGATAAGTTTGGCAATGAAATTCCAGGCATAGTTGTCAATATATGTAAAGGAACCACCCTGTGGACAGTATATATATGTAGTTCCCAGATGTCAAAAGATTGTATAGAAATGGGAATCTATGTGCTTCTACTCAAGCGATACGTTAAATTTGTAAGACTATATGTAGGACATTGCGTGTAAGTCTTCTAAAATTCTTGTGTTGGCTAAACCTCCTGAAGGTCCGTTGAGTCACTGAGTTGACATGTTTGTATATAATTTGACAGCTTTACGTGATATATGTGCACATTTTCTAATTTTACATGGTATATGTGCTCACTTGTATTTATATGTTGTGAAAGAGACCGATTACGACCACATATTAAGCATTTTTCATTTCAATGCTACATGTGATAAATTGCCTCAGTATAAGCTTTATCGGCTCCATTAATGATTATGATTGAAAATATTTTTATCTTTACCCCGGTATGGCACACTGGCTGGAGATGTTTTTGTTTTACCCTGGTATTGCACCGGCTGGAGATGTTTTTATTTTACCCTGATATTGCACAGGCGTGAGATGGCTTTATTTTAACCTGGTATTGCACCGGTTGGAGATATTTTTATTTTACCCCGATATGGCACATCGGTTGGAGATCTTTTTATTTTACCCCGATATGGCACATCGGTTGGAGATCTTTTTATTTTACCCCGGTGTGGTACATCGGCTGGAGATATTTTTATTTTACCCCAGTGTGCTACACCCGCTGGACGAAGTTTATATATGGATTTACGGTTGGTTGGTCGCTGGCATTAAAGTTATAGTTTCTTTCTTGTGAATTTTTTAATTGCATTTTCATCTCATTATAGAGTTATTATCAGGTTTCAGTTTCCAGGATTCCGGTTGTTACCATTCCTTATTCCTGGTTCAGTTATCTAAAGTTTAGTTATGTTATAGTAAGTTGATATCAATTACAGGTTGCAGAGTTCCAGGTTATATTTCTCCTTTATATGTTTATGTGATAAGTTAGTTACTACAAGATTGTTATTCATGGTTATAGTTTCAGCCACACATACCAGTACATTTCATCCGTACTGACGTCCCCTTGCTTGGGGACCTACATTCGTGCCGCAGGTGCAGGTAGAGGTCAGGATGGCCATTTGCGTAGCAGTTCGTGAGATCAACAGATGGTTGGTATGATCCTTTCTTCCTGGAGCTAGGGTGTATTTATTTATGCTTGAGTTTTGAGATGCGGTTATGGGTAGGTCAGAGCCCTGTTCCAACCATCAGTCAGTTTACTCTTTAGAGGCTTTGTGGACTTAGTGTGTATGGTGTTATTCAGTTTGTGGCCTCGTCGACTTATTGTTGCTTGGTTTAGCACCCTAATTGCCTTGGTTGCATTTCGATTGTTTACCCCGTATTGTTGAGACCTCATGGGTCCATTTTATTCTTCAGTTGATTATGACAGGTGTCCTGGATGGCCTAAGTGTTATAGTTACAGATGTCATATAGCCGGCTTCTTGATCAATCATGAATCGAGTGCCAGTTGTGCCCTACCCCAGTTTTGGGGCGTGACAGATATCAAGCTCAAAGGGCCAATAGGGCCGAGAATAGCTCAAAAGAGATGTCCCAATAACAAAATAAAATAAATCCTACATTGACGCGTAGTTCTGGGACATAGGGTAGTAGGCCCTTAGCCCGCTCGGTGCTAGACTCTTCTCCCAAAACCTGTAATGCTCTACATCATATAAATACGAAGCTCAACATCGTCTAATGACGAAGCTCAACAAGAAATTATGCATAAAATCCACATCGTATGAAACGAAGCTCAACATTGTCTATTGACATAGCTCACTATGAACTCATGCATGCATTGACGTCATATAAATATGATGCTCGACAATATCATCCTGAAAAAGCTTAGAATAGAATCATACTAGGGCTCAACATCATATGACATGAAGCCTAATCACAAAATACATCTCAATTATGAATTCATGCATATGAGAAGCTTAATTATGACACATACCACAAGCTCAAGAATAGTGGGAGGCTTTACTCCAAAAACATGGGGTAAGACTACTTTAGAAATATCACTTCATCATCCTCAACAAAAGGGCCCATCCCAAAACCTTATCATACTTGAACTCATATAATTTATTTGAAAACATTATAATAATTGGGAGATTTCACTCCAAAACAAGCAATAGAGTCAATTCACGAAAATCATCGTTTATACTCAACATTGGAAACTACCCAAAGCTTCATCATACATGGGTCAATTTAACTTTCTTCGAAAACATCATCAATATTGTGGGTAAGAATGAAAACATGCTTTTCATCAACTATTCCATCACCATCACATTCTATTTGGAACTTCCCACACATGGGCGTTTTAGATTCAGTTCTTTAGAAAACAATTGTGTATAAGAAATTAAGTTATAATCCGCCCAAGCTTAATAAATCATCAATATCAACTCAATTAATCATACCCCTGAGTAGAAATGTAAGATTCATGCAATTGAAAGAAAATCCATACTCGATCATCACAAATAAATCACAATTTGATAGGGAATGGTCATGGGTGTGGAAGAAAGCACCCACTCATAGCCTTACATACCTGGGATTGAAGAATCTTATCTTTTCCTAATTACCCAACTGAGATTTCCCTTGAAATCCTTGAATTTCTCCTCATTTTCTCCCCTTTAAGCTCTCACCCTTGCATGTATGAAGAAAATGGCCTAGATGGGTTAACCTCAGCTTAAAACCCTCTATTACGAGCTCAAAAGGATGTAGTATAGGCCCTTAGAACTTAGGAATTACGAAAAACCCTTTTTGAAATTGCTAAAATTAACTGTCAGGGGGGTCCTAAAGGATGACCTGATGACTTGTTACCAGGGCTCCCGATCCGTTGGATCGCCCGTCAAGTACACTGCCTCTTCACTTCAAGAAATTTCCACTGGCTGGTGACGACCCACCTAATGGGTCATTAGGGCTGACGATGAGTCGTTGGGTGCCATCCGTCAAGTACACTGGATAAGCCTTGCTAACTTTGCCTGGGACTGACCAATGACTGGCTGGACGACTCGTGGTGACTGACCACGAGTCATTACATCCCCTGTGAGGACCTCGAGTCCTTGAACATCTCAGGCCTTCCCACGAGACATCTGACGACTCGTTATGCCTCATCACGAGTCGTCAAGTGACCCATTCTACAACCTGCGACATTTGTTTCCAGTTTTTCTCCTGATTCACTTTCGGGTATGATTAGTATAACAATATCTCCCCCTTGGGAACATTCATCCTTGAATATTATAAACAAGAAGAAAATCCAGAAACAACAACCACAATATGTATATAGATGTTAATCCTTGATTTTCAAGTCGAAAACTGACGGAATGGCTACTCCCAAAGAGAGCCACATAGCTGGTTAGAGTTCAGACATCACATACATATTTCATATCATAAAACAAACTTATTCGCATGCATTGAACATGAAAACTGAATAGGTTTTGGGAAAAATTTGATACCTGAAACTAAAACTGAGTCGGCAGGGAACAAATGGGGGTATTTAGCCATCATATCCGCTTCGGCCTCCCACATAGCTCCTTCAACATGCTGATTCCTCCATAAAACCTTAACAAAAGCTACCTCTTTAGTTCTTAGCCTCCGAACTTGTTGATCCAAAATTTAAACTAAAATTTTTTCATAACTGAGACTATCTTTCACACCAACGCTCTCTATCGGAACCACCGAGGATGGATCACCCAAGCACTTCTTCAAAAGCGATACGTGGAACACGGGATGAACTTAAGCCAATTCTGGAGGCAAGTCCAACTCATACACCACCTTACCTACTCTTCTCACAACCCGGTATGGACCAACATAGCGAGGACTGAGTTTACCTTTCTTTCCGAACCGCATGACTCCCTTCATGGGAGATACCTTTAGAAACACCCAGTTGTCTACATCAAACTCCAAATCTCTTCTCCTCATATCAGCATACGATTTCTAACGACTCTGAACAGTTTTCAACCGGTCCCTTATCAGCTGGACTTTCACTATCGCCTCATCAACAGAGTCTGGACCTATCATGGCTGCCTCACCAACCTCAAACCACCCGATGGGAGATCTACACCTTCGCCCGTAGAGAGCCTCGAACGGTGCCATCTGGATACTTGAGTGGTAACTATTATTATAAGAAAACTCGATCAAGGGAAAATGATCATCCCAACTACCTTTGGAATCCATCACACATGCTATCAACATATTCTCAAGAGTCTGAACAGACATTCAGCTTGGCCATCTATCTAGGGATGAAAAGTTGTGCTTAGCTTAACCTGAGTCCTAATCCCCTTTTTGAACGAACGCTAGAATTGAGAAGTAAACTGAGTACCGCGATCTGAGATAATAGACAAGGGCAATCCATGAAGCCGAACTAAGTCCCGAATATACAATTTAGCATAATAATCTACTGAATCCATGGTCTTGATCGGTAGGAAGTGTGCAGCCTTGGTCAACCTGTCCACCACAACTCAAATGGAGTCGAATTGCCGGCGAGTACGAGGTAGACCTGTAATGAAGTCCATATTGATTTCCTCCCACTTCCAAGTGGGGATGGCAATATCCTAAAGTACACCTCCCAGTCTTTGATGCTCAGCTTTTACTTGCTGACAGTTTGGACATTTTGCCATGAACTCCGCAATATCCCTTTTCATACCATCCCACCAATAGATTTCTCGCAAATCCCTATCCATTATCGTGGATCCTGGATGAATAGAATATGTGGTACCATGTGCCTCATGATATATCTAAACTCTCAAATTGTCAACATCCGGAATACATAGTCAACCCGGTACCGTAGCACACCATCTCCGCGTTGGGAGAAAACCTCCAATTTATGATTCCGCACCGCCTCCTTCAGCTTCCTCAATATTGGATCCTCATCTTGCCTAGATTTAACATCAACTACCAGGGATGATTCCGACCCGTTATGCACAACAACACCGCCATCGGTCGAATCGGTTAATCTAACTCCCAGTCTTGCAAGCCGGTGAACATCCTTCACCAACTCCTTCCTTCACCCAGTCACATGGGAAACACTCTCCATTGAGAGCCTACGAAGCACATTCGCAACCACATTATTTTGCCTGGGTAGTAAAGGACACTCATGTCATAATCCTTAAGTAACTCCAACCACCTCCTTTGCCGCAGATTTAGATCCTTCTGGGTGAACACATATTGCAAACTCTTGTGCTCCGTAAACACATCCACCTTGACCCCATGCAAGTAATGCCGCCATATCTTCAACAAATACACCACCGGGCTAATCAAGATTGTGGGTCAGGTAATTCTTTTCATGCACCTTCAACTATCGAGAAGTATAAGCTATCACCCTTCTCCACTGCATCAATACACACCCAAGTCCAACTCTGGAAGCATCAAAATACACCACAAAACCATTGTTACCCACGGGTAGGTTCAATACAGGTGATGAGGTGAGTCAAGCCTTCAACTCTTTGAAGCTTTCCTCACAAGCCTCCGACCATTGAAATTTCACCTTCTTCTGAGTCAACTTAGTCAAAGGCGATGCAATGGTTGAGAAACCTTAATCAAACCTTCGATAGTAGCCCAAGAAACTCCAAATATCCGAAGAATTCACTGGTCTGAGCCAATTCTTCACCGCCTCGATTTTCTACAAGTCTACTTTTATGCCTTCGCTAGACACCACATGGCCCAAGAATGCAATGGAGTCCAACCAAAACTCTCACTTACTGAACTTTGCATAAAACAAGTTGTCCTTTAGGGTCTGAAGCACTACTCTCAAGTGAGCGGCATGCTCCTCCTCGCTCTAAGAGTACACAAGGATATCATCAATGAACACGATCAAGAACATATCCAAATATGGCTTGAACACCTTATTCATCATGTTCATAACAGTTGCAAGAGAATTCATTAGTCCAAAAGACATAACTACAAACTCATAATGACCATACCGTGTCCTGAATGCCATCTTCGGGATATCACTCTCCTTAACTCTGAGTTGATGATACCTAGATCTAAGATCTATCTTCGAGAAAAACATCGCGCGCTAAAGATGATCGAACAAGTCATCGATCTTGGGTAAAGGATACCTGTTCCTTACTATGACTTTGTTCAACTGTCGATAATTAAGGCACATGCGAAGGGAACCATCTTTCTTTCGAACAAATAATACTGGTGCTCATAGGGACTTACTCGGTTTGATGAAACCCTTATCTAGCAAATCCTTTAACTGATCCTTCAACTCTTTAACCTCGGTTGGAGCCATCCTATAGGGTGGAATAGATATAGGCTACGTATCATGAAGGAGGTCAATACAAAAATTAATCTCCAGCTCAGGAGGAATACCTGGAAAATCATTAGGAAAGACCTTTGGATACTCACGTACTACTGGAACTGATTGGATAGTTGGGGTTTCGGACGCCACGTGCTTAACCTTAACTAGATGATACATGCAACCCTTAGAAATCATCTTCCTGGCCATGAGGTAGGAAACGAATCAACCTGCAAGCACAACTGAACTACTCTTCAATTCTAAGACTGGCTCACCCGGGAATCTGAAATCTACCGACCGGGTCCTACAATTAATGGAAGCATAACAAGCATACAACCAATCCATGCCGAGAATAACATCAAAATCGATCATGGCTAACTCTATTAGCTCTGCTGAGTTGACCTTATGTAGGACCAATACCGGGCAATCTCTATACACCCGTCTAGCTATAACTGAGTCACCTACTAGAGTAGAAACGAAGAAGGATTCTGATAAGACATTGGGACTGACTCCGAATCTACTGGCTACATAAGGTGTCACAAAGGACAAGGTGGCCCATGGATCTAACAATGCATAAACATCAACATGGAAGACTCGTAACATACCAGTAACCACGTCTGGGGAGACCTCCTACTCCTGACGGGATGCTAGGGCATAGAATCTGGTCTGGCGTTGACCGCCAGCTGCACTGGTAGATGGCCCCTCATGTGTTGAGCGAGGGGGTGAGGCTGCTGAACTAGAAGCTGGGCCACGGCCCCCAACCTGATCCTATCTCGTCGTTGGACAATCTCTAAGTATATATCCGGCTTTCCCACACCCGAAACACGTACCCGAACCTGCCAAGAATTTGCCTGTATGCGCTCGGCCATATATGCGACAGGCTAGAACACCTGAATCTCCGGGCCTAATGCTCTGAACCCTCAGCCTAATGCTCGTCCTCTATGATCATGCCTAGGCCGAGATGGCACACTCAAAGCTGATGAAGTTGGGGTAGATGATCTCTGGTGGGTCTGCTGATAGTGCCCACGGCTGGACCCCTGCTGGGAGAATCTGTGGCCCTCAGTCCTGGCCCTCTTGGCCCCTCTCTCTCGCAAATGTGTCGCCTCTATCTGATGGGCATACAACACCATCCAACGGAAATCCATATCCTTATAGAGTATAGAAATCCTGCATTCCTTATCCAAGTAACCTGCTATCCATGCACGAACCTGCTCACTCGCGCCCTTTGGTCAGCCACTAACTCAGGAGCATACTTCGACAGGCGAGTGAACTCAAGGGAATACACTAGTACTGTCATCCTCCCTTGCTTCAGATTCACAAACTCAGCTACCTTTAGCTCCCTCATCTCCCGAGGGAAGAACCTATCAAGGAATGAAACCTGAAACTCCTCCCAAGTGATCGGACCTGCTCCGGCGACCCTGCAATCCTTCCATTGACGGAACCACATATGCGCAACCCCCTTCAGCTTGTAGGAGGCCAACTCTGCGCACTCAACACTACTCACCCCCATAACCTTGGTGATCTTAATGATCTCATCAACGAACTTATGTGGGTCCTCATCTACCTTAGACCCTAGAAACTCCGGCGGGTTCATCCTCAAGAAGTCCCTAACTCGAGCTGCCGCTGTATTGCCATTCTGCGAAGCATGCGCAATAGCCTGCTGATTGACCTAAGCGGTCAAGGCCTGCGCAAGCATCTGGATAGCGGCTTAGAACTCAGCGTGAGCAGCTGGATCCGATGCCTGAGGCTCCTAAACTGGTGGGACTTGTTGGTGCCACGACCCATGCCATCCTCATGGCCTTCACAGTCTCCATTTCTCCTTCCATTCATCCTTTGAGGAGCCATGACTCTGCAATCGCAAATAGCACAAATTAGAGGGGATATAAAGACTCCTCATCGCATTACCTATATCATGAAATATGGGAACATTTTCTAAAATGTTTCGTAGCCTCCTCGTCGTAAGTGTGGCACACTTCACACTCATGAAAAAGACTTTACTTAACGCGACTTTCAGACTCCCTAGGACACTTTAAACCTATTGCTCTGATACGAAGTTTGTCACGACCCGAGAGTACACCCAGATTGTAGATACAGGACAAGGGACCCCGAGAGGAACCCAAGCCAACCTATGGCATAAGCATACAACTAACTCATTCAATAAACATAAAGGAAACCTAAATATAACTCAGTGAAAGTCTAACTTAGCCTAACAACAGAATAAACATCTAAGATGAATACATGTCTATGTCTGAATAGCCTCTAATCTGGAAGAACTGATGGAAAAACACCCCAACTAGCTCAAAAATACCGAAACTGAAGGTATGCTCAAAATAACTGAAAGTCTAGTTCTTAGAGGATGAGGACTCACCAAGCAGGCGAATGCTGCTGAACTTGAGAACCCGATCCTGCATCATGAAACGATGCAACATAGAAGGTATGCAGTCAGTATGTAGAATGTACCGAGTACGCAAGGTAAGTAAAACCGCTTTAATAGTAAAATTAGCTAAGCCCAGTCATACGTATGTATAATAAACTTTAAGATTAAGTAAAAGAACACGTGCATAAATTCTGAAATCAAACTTTATCCGAACGTGCTCATGCATGGATTTAGAATATCATGACTGACTTGAATTACTCAAGCTAAATTATAACATTTATATCAAAAGCTGAATAATGAGTCAAACCTTGCTTTCCCAACATGCATGCATAAGATAATCATCGTGAGTAATCGACATGCAAATTCAAATGATATAGGCAATGGGAGACTCGTCACTTAACTGACATACCACGATAGAGCTGTGGGTATAGCCGTCCATAACCTTGCCAGGGCGATGGATGATACCATGCTATCGATATCAAGCTCAAAGGGCCAATCGGGCAGGGGATAGCTCAAAAAGAAGGTCCCAATTACACAATAAAATAAATCCTACGTTGGCGCGTAGTTTTGGGACATAGGGTAATCGACCCTTAGCCCACTCGGTGCTAGACTCTTCTCCAAAAATATGCAATGCTCTACATTGTATAAATACAAAGCTCAACATCATCTAATGATGAAGCTCAACACGAAATTATGCATAAAATCGACATCATATGAAACGAAGCTCAACATTGCCTATTGACAAAGCTCACTATGAACTCATGCATGCACTAGACATCATATAAATATGAAGCTCCACAATGTCATCTCGTTAAAGCTTAGAATAGAATTGTACTAGGGCTCAACATCATATGACATGAAGCCTAATGACAACATACATCTAAATTATGAATTCATGCATATGAGAAGCTTAAATATGACACATACCACAAGCTCAAGAATAGTGGGAGTCTTTACTCCAAAATCATGTGGTAAGGCTACTTTAGAAATATCACTTCATCATCATCAATATAAAGGCCTTGCCCAAAATCATATCATACTTGAATTCATACAATTCATTTGAAAACATTATAGTAATTGGGAGATTTCACTCTGAAACAAGCAATAGAGTCAATTCACGAAAATCATCATTTATACTCAACATTGGGCACTACCCAAAGCTTCATCATATATTGGTCAATTTAACCTTCTTTGAAAACATCATAAATATCACCATTAAGAGTGAAAACATGCTTTTCATCATCTATTCCATCACCATCACATTCTATTAGGAACTTCCTACACATGGGCGTTTTAGATTCAATTCTTTAGAAAACAATTGTGTAAAAGAAATTAAGTTAGAATGTGCCAATGATCAATAAATCATCAATATCAACTCAATTAATCATACCCATGAGTACAAATGTAAGATTCATGCAATTGATGGAAAACCCATACTTGATCATAACAAATAAATCACAATTTGATACGGAATGGGCATTGGTGTGGAAGAAAGCACCCACTCATAGCCTTACATACCTGGGATTGAAGAATCTTATCTCTTCCTAATTACCGAGCTGAGATTTCCCTTGAAATGCTTGAATTTCTCCTCACTTTCTCCCCTTCGATCTCTCACCCTCGCATGCATGAAGAAAATGGCCTAGATGGGTTTATCTCAGCTTAAAACCCCCTATTACGACCTCAAAACGACCTAGTATAGGCCCTTATAACTTAGGAATTATGGAAAAGGCCTTACTAAAATCGCTGAAATTAACTGTCAGGGGGGTCCTAATGGACGACCTGACGACTCGTTACCAGGGCTCACGATCTGTTGGATCGCCCATAAAGTACACTGCCTTTTCACCATCAAGAAATTTCCACTGGCTGGTAAAGGCCCACCTAACGGGTCTTCAAGGCTGATGACGAGTCGTTGGGTGTCATCCGTCAAGTACACTTGATAAGCCTTGCTAACTTTCCCTGGGACCGACCAATGACTGACTTGACGACTCGTGGTTACTTAGCATGAGTCGTTACATCCCCCGTGAGGACCTCAAGTCCTCCAACATCTCAGGCCTTCTCCACGAGCCATCTGACGACTCATTATGCCTCCTCACGAGTCGTCAAGTGACCCATTCTACAACCAACAACATTTTTTTCCAGTTTTTCTCTTGATTCACTTCCGAGTTCGATTTTTGAAATCCCGAGATATAACATAAGTGTTCCCCATGACTTCATAACCACAAGGCGCTTTATACTAATGATCTATTCCGGTAATTAGCATGCAATATTGGTAAGTTAGGTTCACCTAAATGGTTGGTCCCCTATCTAAATGATTTTCACCATGCAACTTGATCTATCTACTGGTGTACTTTAGTAGAACCTTACCCTTAATATCTGATTAGCTATCTTCGGACAAGTTCAAGCTATTAGATGAAGGTCGGTAGCCTCAAATCTTCGTTGTTAATCTCTTTACCCATTCACTACCTCCTTGATCTATTAAGTAAGAACAAGGCAAGTTCTAATGTTTACAACCGTTAAAAAACAATTAAAACGAAGGAAGAAACAATACATGCATAAACTCCGTTCAAGAATCACTAAGTATTTTACCTATGTCTGTTAATTTGTCATGGTTCCTACAACCCTAGTTGTGGTGGTTTTAGCCTATCATGTTTATAAATAAATTAATAGAGTTTATAAATAAATTAATAGACTTAATACTTAGAACGATGATAGGAAGAAACTCACTTGATTATTGCGACAATAAAATAGAACAATTCGACAATCATCTCGAAGTTCCAAACATAAGACACCAAACTTGTATC
Organism: Datura wrightii; assembly: GCA_035772735.1. Taxonomy (NCBI): domain Eukaryota; kingdom Viridiplantae; phylum Streptophyta; class Magnoliopsida; order Solanales; family Solanaceae; genus Datura; species Datura wrightii. The sequence continues at coordinate 126,691,122 of JASDFA010000016.1, forward strand.
TAAAAACTTGAGACTTAAAACTCTAATCCTACTTGAAGACTTTTGAACTGGAAACTTGATCTAAAGCTTGATTCTTAACTCTTGATAGCTATTACATGAAAATAAAGGGTATTTATAGTAGTTAGATGATTTCCTCATTCCTTGATGAATTTGGCTTGGGATTTCAAAGTTCCTTTTACTAGTTGAAGTGGGAAATCAATTTTTTCCCATTTTGGAATCCTTGCCGCATTGCAACCTCTTTTGTTCCTTCATGGATTTAATTTGGGATTTTTAGCTCCTTTTCTTAATTAAAAATGGACTCAAGGTCTTCAGTGGTCACGGGCTAATGTAACGACTCGTTAGGACCTCAAACGAGTTGTGATCATTCAAGAAAGTCGTCCTCAACATTAGGCCCAATCATGGCAATGGGTCACCTAACGACTCGTAGGACTAGGCACGAATCGTTGAGTCCTCATGGCCTTGGATCATCGCATTGTCCAATGTACTTGACGGATGCTCGCATTGTCTGACGACGAGTCGTCACTTCACACGACGACTCGTTACGTGACTCGTTACCTTCACTGGACACTTCTTCAAATTTTCTTCTCCTCGTCCTCACTTTATTCCATTTTCATCAAATTCATTCCGAAGCATCAAATACACCAAAATCCATCGCTTTTAGACTTGAAAGCATCTAATCATGTTCGTTAGCTATTTTCACAAATATATAACATAAACCCATGCGAACACACATATTTTATCCTCAAAACATAGCAAAGTATGGGAAAAATTATGCCTATGAAATGCGTGAGTACGCCCTTCATCATGAATACATCTACATGAACCCCATACAAGTAGTGTCACCATATCTTCAAAGCAAACACCACCGCGGCCAACTCAGGATCATGGGTCAGGTAATTCTTCTCGTGAATTTTCAGCTGTCTGGAAGCATATGCTATGACTTTCCCTTGCTGCATCAATACACATCCTAGTCCGACTCTTGAAGCATCACAATATACCACAAAGGCATCGGTGCCCTTCGGTAAAGTCAACACCGGTGTTGAAGTGAGTCGGGCCTTCAATTCCTGGACGCTCTTATCACAAGCCTCCGACAATTGGACACCTTCACCTTTTTCTCAGTCAGTCTAGTCAATGGGGCTGCAATGGATGAGAAACCTTCCACGAACCTCTGATAATAACCCGCTAAGCCCAAAAAGCGCCTGATCTCCGAAGGGTTTACAGGTCTGGGATAGTCCTTTACCGCCTCTATTTTCTGGGAATCTACCCTTATACCTTCGCCTGACATTACATGTCCCAATAATGCAACTAAATTCTGCCAAAACTCACATTTTCTGAACTTGGCATATAGCCAGTTTTCCTTGAGGGTCTGGAGTACCACCCTTAGGTGTGCGACATGCTCCTCGTTGCTCCTGGAGTATATCAATATGTTGTAAATGAACACTATCAATAACATGTCTAGATATGCGTTGAATACGCTGTTCATCATATCCATAAAAGTTGTAGGAGCATTGGTTAGTCCAAAAGAAATAACAATAAATTCATAATGGCCATACCGGGTCCTAAAGCAGTCTTCGGGTGTCACTCTCTCAAACCCTAAGCTGGTGATACCCAGACCTGAGGTTTATCATGGAGAAACATTTGGCACCCTGAAGTCGATCAAATAGGTCATTAATCTTGGGTAAAGGGTATCTATTCTTGATGGTGACCTTGTTCAACTGCCTATAGTCAATACGCATCCGAAAAAAACCATCTTTCTTCCAGACAAAAAACACTGGGCACCCCATGGAGACTTACTTGGTCTAATGAAACCCTTATCCAGCAAATCCTTCAACTGCTCCTTTAACTCTTTTAGCTATGCTGGAGCCTTTTGGCAGGGAGGAATCGATATGGGCTGCGTGTTGAGTAAAAGATCAATCTCAAAATCAATCTCCCTCTCGGGAGGAGCACCTGGTAAGTCATCTGGGAACACCTCAGGATACTTACATACCACGGGGACTGACTGGATGGTCTGGGTCTCGCACATGGCATCGTTAACCCTAAACAAATGGTAATTACAACCCTTAGAAATCATTTTCTTGGCCCTGAGATAGGAGATAAAGCGGCCTAAAGGTACTGTTGAACTGCCCCTCCATTCTAAAACTAGTTCACTTGGAAATTGAAACTCCACCACTCGGGTTTTACAGTTGACAGAAGCATAACATGCGAACAACCAATCCATGCCCAAAATAATGTCAAAATCAGTCATAGCCAATTCTTCTAAGTCTGCAGAGGTAACCTTATGCAACACTACAATGGGGCAACCTCTATATACCCGCCTAGCAACAACTGAATCACCAACTAGAGTAGATACAGAAAACGGTTTTGCCAAAATTTTTGGACTGACCCCAAAGTTACTAGCAATGTAAGTTGTCACAAAAGATAGCATATCTCCTAGATCTAACAAAGCATAAGCATCAATATGAAAGACTCGCAACATACCCGTGACCACATCAGGAGAAGTCTCATGCTCCTATCGAGAGCTAAGTGCATAAAACCGATTCTGGTGCTGGCCACCAGCTGGACTAGTTGAAGTACCCTTCTGAGTAGGATTTGCCACTACAGCTGCTCAACTAGTTGCTGGAGTGCAGGTTTCACCACCCCCTGACCTAGTTGCGGGGCAATTCCTGAGCTTGTGTTCGGGTTTGCCACACCCGAAAGAAGCATCTGAGCCCACCAAACACGTCCTTGGGTGGTTCTTACCACAACTAGCACAAGATGGGAATGTGCGCTTTATGCGCATGCTATTCTAACCCCTCAAACCTGAGGCCCTACTCCACTGATCATCTCGAGGCCTTAATTGGGTACTAGCTGAAGATGGTGCTGGTGTAATAGACCTATGCTGGGACTGCTGGTGAGGCCCACCTCCTGGCCCCGACTTGGAGAACCTTTAGCTATCAGTTCTATCCCTCTTGGCCTCTCTCTGCTTCATATAAGCTGCCTCCATCTGCTGCGCATAAAGAACTATCCTTTGGTAGTCCATTTCCTGATAAAGCATGGCTTCTCTACAGTCCTTGTCCAGATACTTGGGTACTTCCTGCACGAATCTGCTCACCCGCGCCTTCTGGTCCATCATTAACTCCAGGGCATACTTTGACAAGCGAGTGAACTCAAGTGAATATACTAACACTATCATCTTTCCCTGTTTGAGGTTAACAAACTTTGCTGCATTCAATTCCCTCATCTCCCTAGGAAGAACCTATAGAGAAAGGACATGTGGAATTTATCCCAACTGATAGGACCCGCTCCCACTGCCCTATTGTCCTTCCATTACTTTTACCAAATATAAGCGACCTCCATAAGCTGATAAAAGGACAAATCAACACACTCCTCATTTGTCACCCCAATAACCTGAGTGACCTTCAAGATCCCTTCAATGAACTCATGTGGGTCCTCGTCCACCTTTGATCCTGTGAACTCGGGAAGGTTCACCCTTAAAAAGTCTCTAATCCGAGTTGGCGCTGCGTTGCCATTCTGTGGGACATGCGCAATAGCCGACTGGTTGACCTGAGCGGTCAAGGCCTGCACCAACGTCTGAAAAGCCACCCAAAACTCAGGGTCCGTAGTTGTCTCTGGTGCCTGGGTCTCCTGGACAAGTGGGACTTGCTGACGCCCATGATCATTGCCACCTCCGTGGCATTCATCACTTTTGTTCCTCCTTCCGTTTATTCATCTGGGAGCCATACTTTTCTTCAATTGCGAATAGCATGAATTAGAAGGATGGAGAGACTTTTCATCGCACGACATGGATCATGAAAGAAGGAAACATTTCCTAGAAAGTTTAGTAGCCTCTTCGACATAAGTGTGGCGTGCTTCACACTAATAAAAAAGACTCTACCTAATGTGGCTTTCAGACTCCCTAAGACACATCTGAACCTATTACTCTGATACAATATTGGTCACGACCCAAGAATACACTCGGATTGTAAACATGGGACAAAAAGCCACGAGGGACTCCACGTCAACCCCTGGCATGAGCATACAACTAAACCATTACATTAGGTAGAAGAATTAGCTGAATAATCATGAACTGAAAGATAACCTTGACATGAAATATAGGAAAAAACAATACTTGGTCCGAGCATAAAACTCTTAATACTACAAATAGGTCTGAAAGCCTCTAATCATAATAGGCGGGTTGAAGGGACAAGACCCCAACTAACCCTAACATTCCGAAACAAAATATAGCCAATATCTGAATATAAAGCCCTCGAATCATGAGGACTCACCAATGAGAACTGAGAGCAGAACTGAGAGCCAGCTAGAAGCAATTTGCTGAATCTCATCATGTATCGTGAAATGATACAGCATGGAAAATATGCGGGTTAGTACTTGGAATGTACCAAGTATGCAAGGTGTGTAAAACAATACTTTTAAAATATAAGAGTTATAGGAGTGGGACATCATGATCATACAAACTGAAATCATAAATATATTGTAAGGCTCAAGGTTTCCCAAAAGCATCTGTGAACCTTTCATAGTCACAACATGAGAGAAAAACATTTCATAAAACATAACATGAGCCAAAAGAACTTATCATACATGCGTTATAACAATGAGGAACAGTGGGAGATTTCTATAACCGAAATACCCCATATGAGCACACATGGAGCCTGACCTGTAAGCCTACTCGGGAGGTCGGTCATACCTTTACAATGGTAGAACCATGAAAGGCGCGATATCACTCATGAAGGCCTCGTAGGGCATAGGGGACGGTAACTGAGGAAGTCCCAAACATAACCTATGTTGTCACGTAGTTTTGAGATTCGAGGTGTAACCTAGGCCCCGAACCTACTCGGTGTTAAGTACTACTCCCAAAACATGCAACGTGCTCATAGAAGTTCATACATGACATGCATGGCTAGCTAAATCGTGATAATCATAACATACTTGAGAATTCGTAATACTATCCATAAAATTGGGCCCGTGGATCGGCCCAAATCATAGTTCATGAACCATATGCAACATGTGGGAATTGCCTATATTTTCACCATCCTTGAAATGCTTAAATTTTATAGAAAACTTGATAATAAAATGAAACATTAAAGACATGCTTAAAATTCATAAATTCAAATCATGCTTGAGGAATCAGCATAACCATGAACTTTACCAAAAATCCTCATGATTTGGGGACCTATTCTCTTAGGGATTAGATCATCAATCATTGAATAAAAAAATTGAATTCAACTAAAAATTCAAAACCCATGATTTAGACATACTACAACAAGTTCGTATCAATTTTTTGAGGATGCATGCATTTGGGTTAAGACCCATAAAGATTGAGTAACTTTAAACATAGAATGGGGAAGAATTGGGCATGGGTAGGGACTAAACTACCCATTCAAAACCCCACATACCTGAAATTACTTGATTCTTAACTCCCCTGAAAAGCCCCAGATGAAAATTCAGAGAATTTGAAGAAGAATCCTAGGATCAACTCCTACTCCCTTCTCTAACTCTTGCAAGCATCAAATGAAACTTAACAAGAATTATATCTCCTTAAAAGACCCTGTCCCGACCTCGAAATGACACAGTTTAGGCCTTAGGGGTGTAGAAAATTATTAGAAGGACCTTACTAATTCACAGGAAATAACTGCCAAGTGACCCTAACGAGTGACCTGACGACACGTTAGGACGGGCAACGACTCGTCATGTCACCTGTCAAGTACACTAGATACCAGGTCGGCAAGGCTCGTAACTAGTGACTCAACGACTCGTCACAAGTGACCACGAGTCGTGGTCACCTTCCGTCAAGTACACTTCTTCATCCTTAATAAATTTCCATGGGCTTGCTCATGACCCACCTCACGAGTCGTTGGGACTGGCCATGACATGTGGGGTCCCATCCGTTACGTGCACTAGTCAGACCTCCAAGTAACCCTAAACCTCACCCCACAGGAGACCTGACGACTCATGGTAGCTGGCCACGAGTCGTTCCCACAGCCGTCGGGACCTCAGCTCCTCATCCCATTCCAACCTCCACACAAGCCACCTGATGACTCGTGGGGCCTTCTCATGAGTTGTCTACTAACTCATCCTGCACTGCTACAACATTTTCCCAAATTTTCCCCGTTTGACTCCCAAGTCTGATCCCTGGGTTCCTAGAGTATAAAACGTCATGTAGCTTTTCTTCAGCATTTCTAGATTTCCTTATTTAAGTCACAAAATTAGATTTTGAGCTTTTGCAGCATTACAATCCCCTACCTCTTCTCGAGTTTGCATACAACAAATACCACTCTAATATTTAGATGGCTCTAATTGAGGCATTGTATGGTAGGAGGTGTTGCTCTCTTATAGGGTGGGTTAAGGTTGGTGAAGCTACCCTAATATGGCCCACCTCAGTACATGAGGCCATGTAGAAGGTTCAGCTTATCAAGGAATAGCTGAAACTAGCTCAAAGCCATCAGAAATCTTATGCAGATATAAGGAGAACAGAGTTAGAGTTTGTTGTGGATGATTGGGTATATCTAAAAATTTCACCTGTGAAAGGGGTGATGAGGTTCGAGAAGAATGGGAAGCTCAGTCCTTGGTATGTTGACCTTTATAGAATTAAATGACACACTGGCAATGTCACTTATGAGTTGGATTTGCCAGTGGAGTTAGCAATGGTGCATCTGGTCTGCCACATGTCTCTGTTGAAGAAAGGCATCATTGATCCAAATTTATTTGTGCCAACAAAGTGTGTTGGCTTAAAGGATAGTCTTTTATGAAGAAGTTCTAGTTCAGATTCTTGACCATCAGGTTCGTAAATTGAGGAACAAGGAGGTCTCTTTCGTAAAAGTTTTAAAATGAAACTAGCTGGTTGAAGGAGTTTTATGGGAAGCTGAAGCAGATATAATTGCTAGATACCCTCACTTTTTCCCTTCTCGATCAACTTTTGCATCAAGTTCTAAATTTCTCCTAAGTACTCTTTCCAGTTCCATGATAATTAGCCTTATTCATTTCATGGTGTGCACCCTTTTTGTATGAATATAGTTAGAATATCTATCTCAGTTCGGTGTCAATCACTCCTTCAGTATTCAATTTTGGGATAGAAGCTCTTTCCCTATCTTTCCAGCTTATGTAGGCCTCATTTATTTTCATTATGATTAAGAGTTTGAATCTGAATGCACATCTAATTAATTAAGATGTTGTCTCTATATCTTTACATTGAATGATTAGAACTGTTTGTTTTCAATATTTGAATGTGTATACTTTATTTGTTGTAAACAAATTAAATACAATTCAAATAAAACATAATTAAATATAATAAAAATATAAATTTAATAAAAAATTTATTATTTGGTTAAAAATAAAATATTTATGTTTACTGGTGATGGTGCTAATAATAATTGGTGTCACTAGCTAGTAAATGTGGTAGTGCCAGTTTATTATAATGGTGGTGGTGATAGTTGTGATAATGGTGGTGGTTGGTATTGTAGTGACTAGCGTAATGGTGGTGGCGATTATTGTGAAGATGGAGATGGTTAGTATTGTAGTGGCTGGTGTGATAGTGGCGGTTGGTAGTGATAGTTGTGATGGCGAACTTAGTTGATGTTAGTAGTTGACGGGTTTGATTATAGTGGCCAAAGAATGTGTGGTGGTATAGTTGGTGGTGGTGGAAATTTTGATGGTGGAGGTGGTTAGTAGTAGGAATTGACCACAATGGTGGTAGTGACTATCAGTGTGGTAGTGGCGGCGGCAACAACAGCAGCAGTGACAGTAAATGTAACTATGATGATGAAAGTGGTATTTGAGTTAATAGTTGGCAGTTAGTGTGTTTGACACTGGTGGCGGAGGTTGGTGATGGTAGATGGTGGTTGGCAACGATAATGGTGGTGGTGGATATGATGACACAGGTGGTTAGTGGTGATGGTTGATGGTTTGGACATAGTGGCAGTGAAAATTATACACGCAAGCATACTCTTAATGATATTAACATTTTGTTCAAGATCTTAATGATTAAGACCTATTAAGACCAACAAGTGCTGAAATCTTAATGAAAATAAATGTACTTAATGGTCTAAGGTCTGAACCATTTAGATTTAGACCTCCTTTAATTGCAAACAAATGAAGCCTGAGTCTTCATTTGAGGACAAATGTTCCCAAGGGGGAGATATTGTTACACCCCTTAGCATGAAAACCAGAAAATATTTTCCTAAGAATGACTCAACCAACAAGTTGTTGTCAGTACCAATGACCCATTAGAAGAGTCCTTATTAGCTTCTACAAATATTTTCCTCAAGTACCAACGAGACATAAATGAATAATTGTATTAAGTAACAAGTCATCATGTCATCCATTGTTACCAACTCTAGAAAATTTTCAAATCTTTGCCCCAAACAACGAGCTAGACATTGATTCATTGGTAGATGTAATGACTCGTCCTATAAAGTCGTTGAATGAGCTCCAGAAGGTGTTAAAAATCCCTCCAGTGGTAATGGGTGCAAACAACGACCCACTGTTTCATCTAACAGGACTAATGAGTGGTCCTAGTGAGTCGACGTCACAACGAATGAGTCATTGTATGACCCATTGAATCCTAACGGGCTGTTTTTCAGACATATTTCCAAGGGCATTTTTGTAACTTCTTACTCTTTTAACTCTTAAGCTACATAATATTAGGGTATGCTTAGAGGGGGAATTAAGAGAAATCTATTGACATTCTCCTCTCATTCTCTCCCAAACTCACAGAAAGAGTACGTAGAAGATAGAAGACCCTCTCAAGTATAAACTAGGGTTCAATTTAAAGAGCTACATTTCCAAGGTTCTTGCTAGACATTTTTCTACCTCAGTATGTGCAACTTCAACAAGGGTTTTCTTTCACCCTTGTGTCCCAATTATTTACCGTAAACTATAGCTTGAAGTTGTCTAGAAAATATGACCTGGGGTTTCCGTCTAATGGATGAAATTCCATAGTTTCTTGATGCCCAAAAACCTTCATGCCTTGCACTATGTTATAGTCATGATGTTATTTTATAATTTGCAGGAGGTCCATCCAGACTCTTGACTCCTGCATGATTTTGAGATTTTATTTCACAAACTAGCAATGTTTTGAAAATAGCATGAATTCTCAAAGTGTATATGATTCCCTCGTGATCTAAGTAGTCAGGCTTATAGTAATATAGTATAGTCAATATAATTTGTGATATCAGTAATCTCAGTATTTCCATCATTTTAGTATTTTCAGTTACTAGGACTTTTAGTCTTTCAAGACACTTTCAGATAAATAGTTCATACTTAACTTTAAGAATGTAGTTCAAGCTAATCAGTTCTATAAATATACTTAGCTTTCAATAGGGAGTAGTACATTACATCGAGGGGCCCCGGGTTCAGAGCACCCAGGTTCTTAGAATTACATGCCACCATAGCATTTAAGCCGAATGGATTTTATAGCTAGTAATCACATAGCTCAGTACTCTACCCTGGCAAGGTATGGTGGATCATATCGGTAGGGAGTAAACATTGAACTCCATGACTAGCTCACGTGGTTATATATCGGCTAACAGGTACTCCCACAATATAGTCTAGTCTCACATCTATTTATATGCATATGACCCTTCATTAGCTTTTACAAGTCTTACAGTATTTTTAGATTTCAGATTTTTTTGTATCATTTATGTTTTCAGACAAAATCATTTCATATTACTTTAACATTATTACTTACAATGTCTTTATGAGTATATTTATATATTAAATTGCATAGCTCCACATACTCAGTACATTCAAAGTACTGACGCATACTCTCTATGCTATATCGTCTTTTGATATAGGCTTAGCAACTCAAGATCAGCAGCATGGTTAGCCCTCTTTCGGCTTCAGTGCAGTAGTATTCTATTGGCAAATCCTCATCTTTTGATAACCAAAGAAGCTCCTTCCATTTGGCAGTTTTGTTTTAGGTTTTTAACTTTGGAGTTAGCTGGGGACTTGTCCCAGTAGCTCATCTTTAGTAGAGGCTCTCAGACACAATTGTAGTATTCAGGTACTTCCATTTATATAGTTTACTTTCAGTATTATATTTTTTATGTTGATATTTATTTATACTTTTTCTAAGTATTCATGTTAAGTGTCAGTAAGGTCAGATTATGCTATGTCATGGGTTAGCTTTGATGCATTCGTGGGTCTAAGTACTAGTGTCACATCCAGGGTGTAGACTCGGATCCTTATTATGACCCAATATTTTAAAGAGAAAAGACATAAAATCCCCCCTGAACTTGTCCACACAACTCACTTTAACACTTTAACTTTACGAGTGTTTGTTTATCCCCCTAAACGCATTTGAAGTCTATTAAATACCACCCAAAATGCTGATGTGGAAATTAAATTTAAAAAAAATTTAAAAATGTGCGTAATTGAAAAAAAAGGTGGGTCCATTGATATTTATATTATATAATAGAATAAAAAAATAAAATAAAAATAAAAATAAAACCCTACCCAACTATATCTTCTTCTTCAAACCCAACCCAACTCTATCTTTTTCTTCATACCCCCACCCCCACCCCCACCCCCTTCTCCTTCTTCAAATTTGTCAATCCTCTCTCCTTCGTCAACCCACCACGCCACCCCCTTTCTCCTTCTTCAACCCCACTCCCCCAAGACTTATCTTCTCATTCGAACCCCCAACCATTTTCTCCTTCTTCGAACCACTTTACAATTTCTCCTTCTTCGAACCCCTAACCCCGCCATTTTTCCATCTTCGACCTCACCTCACCCACCCAACACGACCCCCCCTTCCCCCCCCCCCCACAGACATAAAAAGTACACTTATTTATCAATTTTTTTACTTTGTGCTTTCAAGATTCAACTTTTTTACTTTGTGCTTTCAAGATTCAATTTTTTTAGAAAAGTTTTGAATTTTTTTTTTGAAAAACAAAGACACCAATGGAGAAATGCAACCTCCATTTTTCTTGAATTAATTAGGATTAGAAATTAATTAGTATATGAAAATATAAGTAAGGAAAATAAATAAAAAAACAAAAAACTAAAATTTAAATAATTTTCAACGTGGTGGTGACGTGGCAGTGACGTGGGGCGAGTGTAAAACACTTCACATTGTGAGAGCGGTATTACTCTCTTCGGGTGGTATTTAATAGACTTCAAATGCTTTTCAGGGGGTAAACAAACACCCGTAAAGTTAAAGTGCTAAAGTGAGTTGAATGGACAAGTTCAAGGGGGATTTTATGTCTTTTCTCTATTTTAAAAGAAAAATCATAAAACTTAACATTCTAGAAATCATAAGTAAAACTCATAAAGTGATCAATGGGTCAAAAATACTATATGTCTTGGTATCATAAAGCATGAATGTGAAGATACATGAAACATGTCAAACAATGGGAGATTCTCATTATCGACATACTCCAAGTGAGCATCGTGTAGCACAACCTGTATCCTTGGTTGGGAGGGTATCCATACCTTGCAAAGGGTAAGAACCATGAAGGCGTGATATCGCTCATGAGCCCAGTAGCATAAGGGAGACACTCTTAACTTGTGAGGATCCCTTATCCTACAATGGAACAATTTTTGAGACCTTGAGTGCTGAACCCCGACCTACTCAATGCTACATAGTACTCCCAAAACATACTTAGTGCTCATAATCATACTTGAAACTTGATGCTTTACAAAGGATAGTTTAAAATAACATTAGATTCATAAATTACTTGAGAAACATGAACTAGAAATGAAAACAATGCTGAAGATTCATCCATGACACATAAGCTTGATATTCATGAGATTCGTACATAATTGAGTAAATCATGCTATCTTGAAAATAGAGATTCACGTGTTTATCATAGAAATCATGTAATCATGATCATAACGCATAACAAGAATCACAAGAGGAGCAAATCCATAAGAGATCATAGAGTTTCTTTATATAAAGGGTCTAACACTTAATATTCATGAGAATCATAAATGGAGACATGGACGAATTTAATTCATGAAATATGACTTGAAATTGGACATGAGGGTGAAGGTAATCCCCCATTCATCACCCCACATACCTGGGCTTTGATGAAATCTTGACAAGACTTGAGACCCAAGAGAAATTAAGAAGAGGAACCCTAGCTTTCCTTGAGAATTCTTGAGAGTTTGATTTTCAATCTATGATATTTTGAGAGGAATGAGAGTTTAGGAAAAGTTTAATCCTTAAATACCCCCTTATGAAATCCAAAATAACCTGGTTTAGGAGTTAAAAGCATCAAAATTTACAAAAATACCAATAAAACATCACACTTAAAATCAGCCCGTCCTGTGCCATGGCTTGTACCTGATGACATCCAAATCAACTCCTTACTAGGAGAAACTGTAAACGATCATCACAATATAATTATCCAACTTGTGAGTAGGGGTCGAGTCCACAAGGAATAGAGATTGATGACACAAAAGTTTTTTATTGAATTTGAACTAAATCGCATCATTGCATTAAATATAGAAAAGAAAATGTTCGAGGAATGTAGGAAGTCATAATTGGAATTCAACTCAACAACCAATCAACAAGGAAACCAACATTGAAGTAACAATATAAGTAATGACTAGGGGTGTGCTATTGACGGGGCATTAATAAGATTGGGGCTAACTAGCAGTTTGAAGCATTACTTGCAAACATAAATTGTGATGACCCGAACATAGGTCTGGACCCGACACACGGAATCTAGAACAACAAAGGGCTCCAAGATGACCCATGGTATGAACATGATAACTAAAGCACATACACGAAGCGAAAGTTGATCACTAAAACATGAATAAGCGGATGTTTGAATACATATCAACCATACAGAGTCAACATTGACAAAGCTGAAATTCTATATATTTCCTTAGTAGTCTCTAACATGTTTGATGAACTGATGGGACAACAGCCCTAACTAGCTCACTAAAGTTTGAAAAACTGAAATAACATAACTCAACCAACTGAAGGTCCTCAAAGGATGAGGACTCACCAACAAGAGAACTGGACTAGGCAACAGGGACTGGCTAATGGTGGAACTAGGTCTGAGTGTCTTAACCTGTATCATAAAATGATACAACACATATTATGCGGTTAGTACTTGGATTATACGAAGTATGTAAGGTAAGTAAAATAGTCTGAGTAAGTATAACTAAAATCATGCACATAATGTATATCATAAGATCATGAGAGTAAGGACTACATGATGATATCTGAAAACATGAATAATCATAAATTGAATCTTATATCTGAATCTCAAAGATGAAAATATAATCATATGGCTTTCCATGATTAAAAGCATAAGTAAAAGCTTATAAACTGATCGTTGGGTCAAACTGCTAAACACATAATATCATAAGTCATAAAAATGCATAACTAAAATCTGGAGAAATAATGGGAGATTCATTGTAACCAACATCATCATGATAGAGATTACGTGATCCCCAACTATCACACTTAAGTGAGTAGAGTCTTCCAAAACCTTGTCAGGGCTAAGGACACTACCATGATATCGATATCAAGCTAAAGGCCCCTCGGGGCAAGAGAAACTCATAAGGGAGGTCCCAAGGTAAAATATATAACCTATGTTATTGCGTAGTTCTGAGACCCAGGATTTACATGAACCCCTAGCCTACTCGATGTTAGAAACTACTCCCAAAACATTCAAGGTTCTCTCCATTATTTTTCGATGAAGTTGAAACCATAAATATTTTAATGAAGCTCATAATGTAATTACATTCTGATCATGCTCAGGCTCACACTTTCTGACAAAGTATGAAGCAGTCATTGTGAATAAAGAACCCAATTAAGAGGTTGGGGTCGAACCCACAGGGAATAGTATAAGATCTAGACTAATGCCGATAATTGAACTTGTTTGTGAGTTATCTCCAAATTGGGGGGTTTTAAAGAAAACAATATTAAAGAAAAGATTATTTTAGTGATTGACATCAAGATTTGTAAATAACTAGGGTAAGTGTTCTCCATGGATTCATAACTACGTCTAGTATACATACATGATCAATCCCAATGCTTACTTGTAGAACTGACAGCTAGGGTTCATCCAAAAGACTGGTTCGTCCATATTGGATGACTTTAGTCAACCACGAGGTCAAGTATTATGAGCGATTTCAAACTAAATGTTATCAATATGTTCCAAATTTAACGATCCCGTGACCACAACTCAAGTTAATACAATGATTATAATGACCAAGGCTTTGTTGTAATTCTCTTTTCCTAATATTTACTTCTCTATGTTCAATCAAGTATAGAATTTAGGCAAGTACCAATGTTGTACACCATTAAGAAACATTTAAAGATGAAGATAATATAATACAAGTGTTTAGCATTAGTTTTGAATCACTTTTGTGTAACCCCATTTCGTTAATCCACCATGGTTCCCACAACCCTAGTTGTGGAGGTTTTAGCCTCTTATGGTTCTAAGATTACAATTTGCACTCATATACAAAAACATAATTAAGTACTTATAGAAATAATTGGATTAAAACCATATTTGAATATCAAAGAACAATCTCAAGAACAATGTAGGAATTCAAGAATTTTATCCCAAGAATTGCTCCTCAAAACATGATAAAAACTCACAAAAGTTATTCTTCACACGTCTACTAATTCAATTCTTTTCTTCTCTAACTAAAATAAAACATAAAAGCTATTTATACAGACATTAGAAACCTTTTCTTAAGCTAACAGGGAATTTTTCATATTTGGTGTCGACTGTGTCACGACTAGACCTACGACCCATAGCAGGATTGTACGGGTCGTACCTGCTTCTTGTTAGTCCTTGGCTGCTGCAGATATTGCTATGTGTCGGCAGGCTAGTATGACTTGTACCTTCATCCTATGACTCGTACAATGCTTTTGTGGTTTGGCCCTGAGAATGTTGACATCTTCTGAAATTCTCCATGAGTGTTATGGTATGACTTGTACCTTCTTCCTATTACTCGTACTATCTGTAGTGTATGATGTTCGTCCATGTATTGAAGAATCTTAGTCCTCAGTCATTCACTCGTCAATTATCAGTTTATATCCTTTTAGTTTGGGGTTGTAACTTTTTCCCTATCTTAGCCTTTAGTTAAGGATAAATGTTCCCAAGAGGGAGATAATATAACAACCGAAATCTTCCTAAGATTAGACCCTATACTTGGACGACAAATGAGTAGAAAAATCCTAAATATGCGTTAGAATGAGTCATGGTACGACTCATTACTTGGTATCACAAGTCGTGGTTAGACTCATGGTGAGCAGCAATGAGTTTTCTAGCCCAGATGTTATGACCCATCTGTCGAGTCATTGTATCTCATAACAACCCATAACGTGAGTTGTCATGAGCCAATAGTTTAGAAGTGTGTTAAGTCCCTCAGATCCAATGAGTCAAATGACGACTCATGAGATCCTATAATGGGTCATATGACGAGTCATAGGACGAATATTAGGAAAGGGTATAAGATGGGTTCCCTAACCATGAGTCATGATTAGAGCCATTGTAAGAGGATCAGAGAATTAATTTTTGTTCTCGACAAGTGATAGATGGATACCTCAATTCATGGTGAAAATCAACAACTCGTGGTGTGAGTCATGGTCACAGGCAAACACAATTATGTGCGATATTCTAGGGATATTTCATAACATTCTATATTTTTAAGACATAAATGAGATCATTTTGGTTTTATTAAGAGGAGTATTTATGGGTTAACCTAATCCTAAAACCTCATTCTTTTTAACATCGTAGATTGAAGATTCATCTTCTTAAGATAAAGCTAGGGTTCTTCATCATCTTCTTCCAAATTTCTCTTGGGTCTTCAAGTCAAGTTAAATATTTTTCAAGCACAGGTATGGAGTGTAATGAATGGAGTATTTCTTCCTCCCTCATGCTCAATTTGATCTACATCACTTGAATTCAAGTCTCCGATCATGATTTTATGAATTTCTAGGGTTAGACCCAATTTTGATAAAAACTCTCATTATCTTCTATGAATTCGATTTTCTTATGATTCAATCCATGTTTTATGACTATGAATGCCTTCCCTCTAAAAGTATCTCTCATGAACCCATGATTTTCAAGTTATGATGATTTTAGTCAATTATGTAGGATTTCATGAATCTCAAGCTTATGTACCATGGCCAACCTAGTGGTATTATTTTCATGCATTGCTCACGTATGACAAGTATGATGATAATTTTCATGTTTTTCAACTAGCCCGTGCAAAACTAAAAAACTAAGTATGTTTCATGATTATGACTATAAACAATGCATGTTTTGGGAGTAGTATCTAGACCAAGAAGTCCTAGGTTCAATGCACCCAGGTCTTAGAACTACGTGTCACCGAAGGTATATATTCATCTTTGGGGCCTCTCCAGAGAGTGTTTCCCCAGCCGAAAGGGGCTCACGAGTTATATCATAGCTTTATTATTCTTTGTGTCGGCAAGGATTTGGACGACTTTTCCAAATTGATGGGTATCATGTGCTCATTCATGATGGTGTCGGTAATGATGAGTCTCCCACTATTCCTCGTTATATATAATGTTCATTCTTAGCATTTATGATATCCATGTTTTATAGTATGATTGACACATTGATCAGTTTATGATCTTATACTTTTCAAACATATGAAACCATAACAATTACATTTAAAAACCTTGGGTCATTGTTCTTTAGTTTATGATGAATAGTTCACGATTACGACTATCTCATGACTATGATTTCAGCATGTTGCCCTTACTATCTTGTTTTACTTACCTTATATACTCAGTATATTCAAAGTACTAACCACATACTTTTATTCTATATTGTTTAATGATATAAGTTTAGGTGATCAGTCTCAGCCCTGACGTTGGCTTCGCTCCCGCATCAGTCCTGTTCAGCCCTAACTTGGGTGAGTCCTTATGATCCGAGAACACTAGTTTTGTTACATGTTCTTTCTTTCATGTCACAAAATTTTCAAATATTGGTAGAGATAGTTGGGAGTGTTTCTCCATTAGCTCATCTATGACTAATGGCGTTTTAGACAGTACGTATAGATGTTCAGCAATGCCATTTATTAACCGATTATGCTTTACGAGATTCTAGACTTCCGCTCATGTTACGATTCATGCTTTACTTCTTCATAGTTATGTGATCTTCATAATTATATGCATACGACATGGGTTAGCTTGGAGCCATTAGTTATTTTAGTTCCTTTGTCGCGGTTTGGGGTCCATGCTTAGGTCATCACAAGACGAAGGGCGGTGGAGTAGGCGCATCTCCTATTAGCTGGGAGTAATTCACTATGACGTGCTTAGATAGGTTCTTTCCCTGAGTTTTCAGGGAAGCAAAGGCAGTGGATTTTGCCAATTTAAAGCGGAATGACATGACTATTCAGGAGTACCCTGAATTTCACCAATTGTCCAAGTATGCTTCATAGATGGTCACGAAGTTGAGAGATGACATAAGCAAGTTCGTTAAAAGGGTCTCAGATTTGTTGGTCAAGGAGTACATAACTTCTTTGCTAATCAGTGACATAGATATCTCTTAGTTGATGATTTATCCTCAGCAAATAGCGGAGGAGCAAATGAAAGGGAGAGAGAGGCTAAGAGGGACAGGACAGAGAGCTTAGGGGGTTCTTAGTAGAGGTTCGGTGGCAGACATTACTCAGAGTCCAATCAGAGATCATCAACCCTAGCTCCACCATCAGCCAATGTCCCATCAATTCCCAGAGATGATCAAAGAGGTAGAGTATTAGGCTCTAAGGGTTAGAGAAGCAAGACAGGGGAGCGCACTTTCCCAGCTTGCAGGAAGTGTCGTAATATTCACTCGGGAGAGTTCTTGGTTGTCTATGATATTTACTTTGGGTGTGGGAAGCCCAGTAATATGTGCAAGGTTTGTCCTTTAGCTAAATAGGATGGAAGTAGAGGTTGTGCCCCAGACACCACTTCAACAACACCAATAGTTCGCCCACCTAAGTAGGGCGCATTTACTAGTGTAGCTGGTGGGCAACGTCATAATAGGTTTTATGCACTATCATCTTTCCAGGAGCAGAAAAGTTCACCACACATGGTCACAAGTACATTACGAGTCTTCTATCTTGATAATTATGAATTTCTAGACCTAGGGCTACATTATCGCTTGTGACTCCTTATGTTGCTATTAGTTTCGGTATCAATACTGAAATTGTCTCGGATCCCTTCTCAATCACTACTCCTATTATTGAGTCAGTTATAGATTAGAGGGTATACAAAAATTTCCATCCCTATTACATTTCATTAAAAAGACACCTCTACCGACATAGTGGACTTAGATATAATAATTTTTATGTTATTTTCGACATAGATTAGTTCTATGCATGTTATGCATCAGTTATTACGAAACTTGATCTGTAGAGTTTCAATTCTTAGGTGAGTTAGTCCTAGAGTTGAAGGGTAGTACAGAGGTGCTAGTAGGTCACTTTGTCTCCTATCTTAAGGCCAGGAAGATGATCTCCAAGGACTGTGTTCATCATCTAGTTTGGGTTAAAGATTCTAAAGTCCGAAACACCGACTATCCAGTTAGTCCCAGTGGTATATGTGTACCCAAAGTAGTTTCCATATGATCTACCAAGAGTCCCTCCCAAGCGGGAGATTGACTTTGGTATTGACCTTCTCCCTTATACGCATCCCATATTCATTCCTCCTTGTAGAAACGCTCTAGTTGAACATAAGTAGTTGAATAAATAGTCAAAAGATCTCTTAGATAACGGTTTCATCTATCCTAGTAAGCCCTCACTCTAGTCCTCTTTGCTCGGAAGAAAGATGGTTCTCTTAGGATGTGCATCGATTATCTTTAGTTGAACAAGGTCACAATCAAGAATATATATCCCCTCTCCAGGATTAATAACTTGTTTGACCATCTTCAAGGCGCCCAGTGCTTCTCAAAGGTAGGCCTAAGATTCGGCTACCACAATCTCAAGGTTAGGGAGAGTGAAATTCCAAAGACAACCTTCAGGACTAGGTATGGTCACTATGAGTTTGTAGTTGTGTATTTTGGATGAACGAATGCTTTTACAACTTTCATGGATTTGACGAACATAGTGTTCAAGTAGTGTTTGGATTTGTTAGCCATCTTCTTCACAGATAACATCCTCATATACTCTTGGAGTGAAGAGTAGCATGCCGCTCATTGAAGGATTGTGTTGCAGACACTTATGGATCATCAGTTATTTGCTAAGTTTAGCAAGAGCAAGTTTTGACTAGAGCCAGTTGCATTTTTGGGTCACTTAGTGTCTATTGAGGGTGTTTAGATAAACTCTTAAAAGATTAAGGTGTTGAATAACTAGCCTAGACATGTTAGCCCTACAAACATAAGGAGTTTTTCGAGCTTAGCTGGCCCTTAATGGAGGTTCGTAGAGGGATTTCCATCCATTGCTGCACCATTGACTAAGTTGACATCGAAGAAGGTTAAATTCCAATTATTCAACGCTTGTGAGAAGAGTTTTCAGGAGCTAAATACTCAACTCACATCAACCATAGTTTTGACCCTACCGGAGGCACGAATGGATTTGTTGTGTATTGTGATGCTTCAAGGATTGGCCTTGGATGTGTGTTTATGCAGAATAGAAAGGTCATACTGATGCTTCTACACAACTTAAGAGAAAAGAGAATAATTACCCAATGCATGACCTTGAGTTAGCAATGGTGGTGTTTCCATGAAGATTTGGAGGCAAACATGTATAGGGTGCTTGTGGATGTGCTCATGGAGCACAACAACCTTCAGTATGCATTTACTCAGAAGGATCTGAATTTATGGCAAAGGAGATGGATTGAGCTTCTCAAGCATTATGACATGAGTGTCCTTTACCATGGGGGTAAGGCCAATGTAGTGGAGGATGCTCTTAGTAGGTTTTCCATGGAAAGTGTGTCCCATGTTGAGGATGGGATGAAAGAATTGGTGAAGGATGTCTACAGGTTTGCTCATTTAGGGGTTTGCCTTACTGATCCAACAGATGGTGGTGTTATTGTTCAAAATAGGTTAGAACCTTCATTAGTGATGGATGTTAATGCAAGGTAAGACGAATAACTCATCATAGTGATGTTGAAGGAAATTTTCTGGAATCAGAAGGTGGAGGGTTTCTCCCAAGGGGGAGATAGTGTACTTCGATAACAGGGCCGACTATATATTCTGGATCTGGATGATTTGAGAGAGAACATGTTGGTTAAGGCTCATATCTCTCAATATGCTATCTATCAAGGTGCCACAAAGATGTATTGTGATCTATGGGATGTCTATTGGTGGAATAGCATGAAGAAGGATATTGCAACATTTGTGGCTAATTGTTCGAATTGCCAACAGGTGAAGGTTGAGCATCAAAGACGTCGAGGTATGTTAGACGAAATTAGTTTGGTTAAACTGCTTCTAGTTAAAACTATTTGTCACTAGACTAATGAGTCATTTGCAATATTGTTGAAGATGCTGAAGGAAGATTTATTGCCCGATGGATCAAACATGTCAAATTCATACCATGAGGCAAAGAAGATAATTTGTCACATTGGGCTTTTTTACAAAAAGATAGATGCGTGTAAGAATAAATTGCATGTTATATTTGAAGGATATTTAGAGTCTTAAATATTGCAAAGTTTGTGGAGCATCTTGATGGAAAGAGTATAAATGTAAAAGAGAAATAAAATCTAAACGTGGTAAAAAGATACCATGCAATATTTTACGTTTTTTCCTCTAAAGCCAAGACTTCAAAGATTGCTTATGTCTTAAAAAATATCTTCTTTGATGATATGGCATCATGATGAAATAGTTGATGATGGAATAATGAGGTATCCTACTGATTCTGTAGCATGGAAGACACTTGATGAACTTTACCCATCTTTTGTTAGTGTGCATCATAATGTTCGACTTGGACTTGCTAGTGGTGGTTTTCAACCATTTAGAAGTTCCAAAACTCCGTATAGCATTTGGTATGTGGTACTTATTCCATAAAATTTTCTTCCTGTGTTATGTATGAAGCAAAAGAATTTTATTTTCTTGTAATTGATGTGCTGTGAGTTTACAACACTTTCGACACTCAAAACTAAGAAAATAGCATGGACATAGGTATATTTATAAAGATATAAGGCACTTTCTCATTAGTTATAGGATAAATAGGTGCAAAAGATATCCTGAAAGTGCAGAAAATAGGCTTAACTCACAGTCCTCAGTATGAGTCGTAAGAAGGTGCTACGAGCTGTACTGCAGGTCATGAGAAGTTTCATAAGGCTAAGGATGATGAAGTGCATCCTATGACTCTCAGTAAGAGTCGTACAAAGCTTGTATGGGTCATAGTGAACAAGTCATGGAAAGATTTAGAAGATTTGCACAAGAGGCTAACTGTCACGACCCGAACAGGGGCCCGGATTATAACACAGGACAAGGATCCCTGAGAGACCCCAAGTCAACCCATGGCATAAGCATACATCTAATCTCAATCAAGAAACGGAATAGTCGATAAAATAATCATAGCGGAAGTCTAACTTTAACATATCATCGGAATACAAAATCAAAAGCTGAACACATACATATGTCTGAAAAGCCTTTAAACATGACGAATTAATGGGACAAGACCCCAACTAACTCAACTAAACTGAAACTGAAATACATAAAGGAAAGATGAATAGTCTAGTCCTCAGGAAATGAGGTCTCACCCACAACAGGAATGCTAACTCTGACAAGCTGACTACAAGCGAGGCTGATTCTGAGAGCTAGGTCCTGTATCATGAGATTATACAACATAGAGTATGTGGTCAGTATGTGAAATGAATCGAGTATGAAAAGTAAGTAAAACTGCTAAAGAAAAGAAAATCATTTAAAGAAAATGCATCAGGTAAAACATAAACATTAGAAATTTGTGAGTAGTGCTTGTATGCATTCTTTCTGAAATCATGATCTCTTCATAACCTAACATAACATAACTCGAAATATCATAACTGAATCGATTGACTCAAAGCTAAATTCTTACATTTATAAGAAAAGCTGAACATTAAGTCAAACCTGCTTTAGAACATGCATTTACATAAATCTCATGAGTAATGAAACATGCATATCTGAAATCATGAGGAACAATGGGAGACTCATCTTTTAAACGACATACCATGATAGAGCTTACGTGGTCCAAACTATTACACTCAAGTGGGTAGAGCCGTCCAAAGCCTTGCCAAGGCCATGGACGATACCATGATATCGACTTCAAGATGAAGGCCCATCCGGGCAGGGAAGCTCACAAGGGAGGTCCCAAAGTCATAATGTATAAAAATACGTTGGCGCGTAGTTTAGAGGCACAGGGTGATCGACCCTTAGCCACTCTACATTATTTTAGAACGAATCTCAACATCTTCTATTGACGAAGCTCAATGATCAATATGTCTCAAATATGGAATCATGCATAGGAGAAGTTTTAGCTTAAGACATACCACAAGATGAAAACGTAATTGGGTGTATTCGATCCAAAACCATGTGTAAGATAAACATAGAAACCTTCAACTCAAACATACCAAAAGCTAAAAATATAATTGGGAGTCTTCGCTCCAAAACAATGTGGTAAGCTTAATTCAGGAAAATCATCATTCATACTTAGCATGTGGGTATAACCCAAAGCTTTATTATACATAGAAATACTCAATTCTCATCGAAATCATAATTGTAAACATGGGTAGCTTCAAATCATTCTTTTCATCATAATATCTCATCATCATCATATAATCATCACAAATATCATCTTTCATGAATATCTTATACATGGGCTTTTAATTCATAAAACTAGAATCATGATTTTAAATTGAAAGCATAATCAAACTTGCCCATGCTTTCAAGCCAATAATAGAATCATAATCGAATCATACCCATGTATAGGAATAGAAGATTCATGCATTTGGGTTAAAAACCCCATAGATAAGTCATGAAATCCATAATTTTTAGAGAGGGATTGGGCATGGGTGTGGAAGAAACCACCAATTCATAACCCTACATACCTGTTGGAGGTTGAATCTTAAACTCCCTTGAATGCCAAAAAGGAATTTGAAGAAATTGAAGATCACTAGCTTTCTCACCCTCTTAATCCTCTTCCACTTTGCATGCATGGATGAAAAATTAATAAAATGGACTTAACCCCATTAAAGGCCACTATTCATAAGCCATAACGACTCATAGTTTAGGCCTTAAGAATTGAGGAATTACAAAAAGACCCTTACTGAATTCGCAGAAAATAATTGTCAGGTGGTCCTAACGGGTGACCTGATGACTTTTCGCTCTAGGGAACGACTCGTTATGTCATCCGTGAAGTGCACTACTTCACCTGATCTTCTGGGTTCGCCATGGGCAACCCAACAACCCGTTACTAGTGACCACGAGTCACATGAGGTACACTGCCTCATTCTATTTCTTTTCTTAATCTCCCTCCCCATGACTGACCTAATGACTCGTGGGTGCTAGACGCGAGTCGTGGTCATACCCATGGGGTCTCCTTTTCTCAACCCTAAATTCCATCTCTTGGCCATCCCCACAACACACCTCAATACTCGTGGGTTGGTCTCACGAGTCTCCTCATGACTCGTTCTGAGTCTGTCACGCCCCGAGTCTACACGCTAGACGGAACACGATACTTGGAGTCACAAGTAGCCCCAAGTTAACCCTTGGTCTATCATACACTAGTATTCTGAGTAAACATGCACAACGGGACTTTGAAACAATATCATAAAGCATTTATGAAAGACAAGTCTAAGAACATAAAGTTCAATATTTGAATAATACTGATAAATCTAAAAATCATGTCTGTCTAAAAGCCATCTAACTATGGAGTTATTGGGACAAGACCCCAACTAACTCTAAGTCTAACTGAAACCAAAAAAATGACTGAAAGAGTTATTGGGTATAAAAGCATGAACTAGGTGATCACACAAGTTTGGGGCCATTCAAGCCAATAATCTGTAACAATAACCTAGCTGGCAAAGTAGTTTTGGGAACCTGGGTGCGCTGGAACCCCGGTCGGCTTGGTGCTAAGTCCTACTCCCACTGAAAACCTATACTGAACTATTCGGTTGATAACTCAAAACTGTGGTCCAAGACTAGTCAGGGACATATAACTGAAAGTACCCTAAGAGTCTTATCGGACCAGAATCTGAAATTGGGTTCTAGACTGGTCAGAGCTACTTATCTAGAAGCATCATAACCGTCTAAAAACAAACTGAAATCTGAAGTGGGGTCCTGGGGAAACTCAGAGCTATATATCTAAAGTGTCCTGACTGCCTAGTGGACCAATAACTAAATTCTGATTCTAATTCTGATAACTGGGAGGCACCACTGGCACCTCGGGAAGAGACTGGAGTCAAACTGATCAGCTGACATTTCTGACTAACACTGAATATTCAAGTACTTTAACTGAATCTGAACTAACAATTATGAGAAAATACAAAGTATATAGGCTTTTTGATTGAATCTAAATATCATACTAGTAATTGAGTTTTTAACACATACAAGTATCAAGAAGCCCCTAACTATGAAAGATGCAAATAATTTTCAAGAATTCAAATCTTAAGTAGGATTCTAATTTATGACTTTTCAAAAGTTAGGGATCAATTTCTAATTTTATGGATCAAGCATAATTTTAATTACAAGCTAGTGGAAAATAACTACAATTAACATAGGATAGGATTCTACATGAAATGGTCCAAGAACAATAGAAATAATTTCGAATTCACAAACTTAGGGCTATGACTGAAAGTGAACAGAGAGAGAGCCTTGGGGGATCCAAGGGGAGAAAATATCCTTGTTGAATTCCCACATACCTGTAAAAGAAACTCTGGTGAAAATATTTGAGAAAAATTGAGAGGATTGTCGTTTGCCCTAGCTTTTTTTATGTGCTTCTAGAGGAATTCTACGCTATGTACTTGAGAATGAGGGAAGGAGTATTGGGAGAAACCATTGATTACCCCTTCTAAAACCCCTGAATGAATCCCAAACGACGTAATTTAGGGACTAGGTAGGTGAAATTTTAGAAAAATAACCGTGGAATTTAATCTAAAATCTGGCCGATAAGAACCAACATTGCTCAAAACGGGTCGTTGGTAGAAATGATGGCCCATTGAATCTGGTTGTGGTTTATGGGTTTAGAAAATAGGTTCATACTGTTGAACCATAGTTAGGTACAATAGTTTGTTGGAAGCAACAATGGGCCGTTGATACCTTCGGTTGGAATTGGTTGGAAAACAGGGCACGGGGACAATGAGTGGTAACAACGACACATGGGTAGAACCAATGGGCCATTGTATCCCCTCGTGGTTCACACTGCTGGGTTCTATAACTGAATGACGGGTGGTCAAAATGGCTCATTGGAGGTTACAATCGACCGTTGTTCGCTACTGTCGTTTCGGGGAAGGGTCCGTTAGACCCCTGAGTTTGGATTCAATGGATGACATGATGACCCATTGTTAGACCTAGGACTCGGTGTTTCCTCTCAAATAAAGGCTTCTTCTAACCACAACCACTTACAACAGTCTGTTGGTTCCACCAATGGTCCATTGTGGGGGTCGTCTAGGATAGAAAATTTTCTGGTTTCCTGTGGTTTTTCATGCAAAGTCTGAATTTGGTCTAGGAAAGTTTCGGTGTGTTACAATATCTCCCCTTTGGGATCATTCATCCTCAAATGAAGACCAAAACCAGGAAAAGAGCTGAGATTTCTAAAATTGAGGTTATGACTGATTTCTGAAGGAGTAACTGACTCCTAACTGACTTAATCGTACTACCTGAGCTGATGCAACTAGAATGCACGCAGAAAATCTAAATAAGGCTGATGAGTACCGAACTGACTAGAGTAATGAGAAGGAATTTAGTATCTAAATCTGGGTCTGAATTGGAAGGGAACAACTAAGGGTATCTGGCCATCATGTCTTCTTCTGCTTCACATGTGGATCCCTCAACTTGCTGATTTCTCCATAGCACCTTGACTAAAGCTATCTCCTTATTCCTCAGCTTACGAACCTGACGATCAAGGATCTGGACTGGTACCCCCTCATATGTGAGACTATCTTTTATCTCCACGTTGAACTAGAGTGATAGTTGTTGTTGTACGCAAACTCGATAAGAGGCAAATGATCATTCCATTTACCCTTAAAATCAATTGTGCAAGCTTTTAGCATATCTTCCAGGGTCTGAATGGTCCACTCATCTTGTCCATCAATCTACGGATGAAAAGCAGTGCTGAGTTTGACCTGAGTGCCTAGTCCCTTCTGAAAGGACTTCCAAACATGTGAGGTGAACTGTGTTCCCCTGTATGACATGATTTCCAAGGGAACTCCATGGAGTCTGACTAGCTCTCGGATGTAAAGTTTGGCATAGTCCTCAACTGAGTCTGTGGTTTTGACTGGGAGGAAGTGAGTTGATTTAGTCATCTGATCTACTGCCGCCCAGATTGAGTCATGCTGCATTCGATTTCGGGGTAGACCTGTAATGAAGTCCATATTTACTTCTTCCCACTTTCATGTGGGTATACTAATATCTTGAGCCATGCCTCCGGGTATCTAGTGTTTTACCTTGACTTGCTGCCAGTTTGGGCACTATGCTACAAATTCGGATATATCCCTTTTCATGCTGTTCCACCAGTAAATATCCTGCAAGTTGTGGTACATTTAGTTGCACCAGGGAGAATGGAGTATCTCGAGTTGTGTGC
Organism: Datura wrightii; assembly: GCA_035772735.1. Lineage (NCBI taxonomy): Eukaryota > Viridiplantae > Streptophyta > Magnoliopsida > Solanales > Solanaceae > Datura > Datura wrightii. Next base: position 126,717,753 of record JASDFA010000016.1, read on the forward strand.
CTTAGCCAATATTTGTTGTCTCAACTTACCAACATCCGATACACAAAACATGCCCTTGTAACGAAGCACCCTATCTCCCCCTTGGGAGAAAGCTTCTATCTTTTTTCTGATGACTGCTTCTTTTAAGATGGGATCCTTATCCTGTCTGGATTTGACTTCAACTATCAAGGATGAATCTGACCCGCTTTGCATTACCACGCTACCTTCAGTTGAATTCACCAAATGCACCCCTAACCAGGCTAGCCTGTGAACTTCTTTCGCTAGCTCCCTCTTGTCTTCCTAAATTTGAGCTACACTTCCCATAGACAATCTGCTTAGGGCATCAGCCACCACATTTTCCTTACCCGAGTGATACAACACACTCATGCCATAATCCTTTAGCAGCTCCAACCACCGTCTCTGTGCAGGTTCAGGTCCTTCTGACTGAACACATACTGAAGGCTCTTGTGATCCGTGAACACATCCACGTGAGCCACATACAAGTAATGCCTCCATATTATTAACGCAAATACCACCGCTGCCAACTCTAAGTCATGAGTTGGATAATTCTTCTCATGAATTTCGAGCTATCTGGAGGCATAGGCTATCACTTTTCCCGCAGCATTAGAACGTAACCGAGTCCAACTCTAGAGGCGTCACAATATAAACCAACCCATCTGATCCTTCTGGTAAGGTTAACACTACAGCGATAGTGAGTCGAGTCTTCAACTCCTGGAAACTTTTCTCACACTCGTCCAACCACTGAAATTTCACCTTCTAGTGGGTTAACTTGGTCAGAGGAGACTCTATGGAGGAGAAACCTTCCACAAACCATCAGTAATAACCCTGCTAAGCCCAGGAAACTCCTAATTTCAGTAGGAGAGGTAGGTCTGGGCCAATCCTTCACTGCTGCTATCTTATGAGGGTCTACTTGTATCCCCTCACCTGAGACCACATGACCCAAGAAAGTCACAGACTTCAACCAGAATTAACACTTGCTAAACTTGGGGAATAACTGGCGATCTTTGAGGGTTCGTAATGCCAATCTTAGGTGATTGGAATGCTCTTCGTCATTTCTGGAGTACACTAGAATGTTATCGATAAATTCAATGACGAACATATCCAGGTACTACTTGAAGTCCCTATTCATCAAATCCATGAAGGTTGTTGGGGCGTTCGTTAACCCAAAGGACATTACTATAAACTCGTAGTGACCATACCGAGTTCTGAATGTTGTTTTTGGTATGTCACTCTCTCTAACTCTTAATTGATGGTACCCTGACTTGAGATCGATTTTGAGAAACAATTGGCTCCCTGAAGTTGGTCAAACAGATCGTTAATCCTAGGTAGAGGGTACTTGTACTTAATTGTGACCTTGTTCAGCTAACGATAATCTATGCACATTATGAATGTACTGTCTTTCTTACACATGAAGAGCACTACAGCACCCCAGGAAGAGATGTTGGGTATGTACATCTAGGGACTCACTGACAACTAGAACTGATTGAATGGTTGGGGTCTCAGAGTTGGAATCCTTGAACCAAACAAGATGATATAGACATTCTTTGAAATGAGTTTCTAGGCCTTAAGGTAGGAAATAAACCTACCCTTAGGCGCTAAACTGTTGCCCATCCATTCTAATACTGGCTCATTTGGAAACTGGAACTTGACAACTCTTGTTCTGCAATCAACTAAGGAATAGTAGGAGTGCAACCAATCCATGCCGAGAATAAGGTCGAAGTCAACCATATCTAGCTCTACGAGATCAGCTGGAATTACTATATTCAGGACAGAGACTGGGCAGTTCCTATACACCCGGCTGGCTCTAACTGACTTGCCAACTACGGTGGAGATTGAGAAGGGTTCTGAGAGGACCTCTGGACTCATATTGAACTGAACCGCTATATATGGACTCACGAACAAAAGAGTAGCTCTTGGATGTAAGAGAGTATACACGTCTAGATGGAAGAGACGTAACATACTAGTAACTATGTTAGGGGAGCTCTCCTGATACTGACGAGAAGATAGAGCATAAAAACGGTTCTGGCGCTGGCCGCCATTTGCACCTAATGAGTTGGCCTGCTAAGCTAGTCGGACTACTGGAGTTGCTGTGGTAGTGGATTGTGATCTTCCCCGTCCAGCTGACGGACATTCTTTAATCCGATGCCCGAGTTGTTCATAGTTGAAATAACCCTCTCTGCCCTGTAGACACTCTATCCAGGATGATTCCTGCCGCACTTGGGCAAACTGGATACCTACTCCGTGCACTGTGAGCTTGAGACTGAGTGCCAGATGACGCACCCCTCCAATCCTGGCGGGACCAAAGGGTTGGGGCACTAGCTAAACTAGGTGTTGGGGCTCGCTGTTGTTTCTTCTGCTACTATTGCTGCTGCAAGCGGTTACCACCGCTAGATCTTTGATGGCCGAAATCAGAATGGCCAGTTCTTGCCCACTTGTACTTCTCTCCATATCCTTTAGCTTTTTGGCCTCAATTTGTTGGGCGTAAACAATCAGGCTAGAAAGGTCCATGTCCTTGATCAGCATCGTGGTCCTGCACTCCTTGAGGACCAAATTAGATACCCCATTAATGAACTTCAGCATGCGAGCCCTTGGCTCAGCTACCATCTCCGAAGCATACTTTGATAAACTGGTAAACTCCAGAGCATACTCTTCCACTGTCCTATTACCCTGTTGCGAGTTCATAAACTCTGCCATCTAAGCCTCCCTCAGTTCTGAGGGAAAAACCAATCTAGGAAAGCTGTGTGGAATTCTTCCCACTCCACTGGTCCTGCTCCCATTGGCTGCCCCTCCTTCCACTGCTCATACAAAACCTGGTACCCCTTTAAGCTAGTAGGCAGCCAGGTTAGCACTCTCGAAGGAGCTAACACCCATAATACAGGTAATCTTCCTGACCTCATCTACAAACTCCTGGGGGGTCCTCCCCCACTTTAGATCGCTAAAAAGATGGAGGGTTCATGCGGGTGAAGTCCCGCAACCTCGCAGCTGCTGCAGACCCATTCATGTTCACCAGAACGACCTGCTAATTCACCTGGTTGGTTGCGGTTTGGGCTAGTAACTGAATGGCCACTTTAAATTCTACAATAGAAAACGAATTATCTTGAGGTGTTGCCAGGGCTGGTGGGCCAGTTCTGTTGGCATTACTGGCCCTTCTTCCATTATTGCGTTTGGGTGGCATGGTTCACTGAAACGAAATAGAGCATAAATTAGAAGGGCATTTCTGGAAATGAACTTTGACGCACGATAAAGAATATGAACAAAAGGGGATTTTACTACTAACATCTCGTAGCCTCCTCATCATAAGTGTGGCGCGCTTCACACCCATAAAAAAGGACTCTACTCGATGCGGCTTTCAGACTTTCTGAGGATACTCTTAACCTAGGGCTCTGATACCAAGTTTGTCACACCCTGAGTCTACACCTTGGACGGAACACGGTACTTGGAGTCACAAGTAACCCCAAATCAACCCTTGGTCTATCATACACTAGTATTCTGAGTAAACATGAACAACAGAACATTGAAAAAATATCATAAAGCATTTATGAAAGACAAGTCTGAGAACATAAAGTTCATAACATTTGAATAATATTGATAAATCTAAAAAATCATGTCTTTTTGAAAGCCATCTAATAAGTTGTTGGGACAAGCTCCCAGCTAACTCTAAGCCTAACTAAAATTAAAAAAATATTGAAAGAAAGAAATAATGCCCTCAGGTGATGAGGACTCACACTCCAACTGCTGAGGTGGAGAATCTGAACTACGGTGGCTAGCAGTGCTGAGTCTAAGAACCTATAGTTATATCATGAAACGATACGACATAAAAATATGTGTCAGTTGTTCGGGTGCTTTTGGGGTTATAAAACCGACACGCAAGTGCACGTGGTCGAACAAGTAGTAAGTGGCTTTAGTAAGCCAAGTATCGATCCCACAGAGACTTGGGTTAAGTGCAATTTGCTCAAGTTTACTCTATTTTACTTCTGAATATGCGGACAACAAACTGACCAAAAAGTGGATATTTTGTATTATAGATTTTTATAATAAAACTAAGAACAATTATCTACTTTGAATTTGGACTATGGATAAAAGCATGTTGAGGTTAAAGAACATGTAATGAAACTGATTATCATCATAAATTGGTTAATCTTTTCTTCCAGTTGCTAGCCAAGAACATTTGCCAAGAGATTAAAACTCTCGTATTTAATCTCACTTAAGAATCATGAACCATCCGTCTACATTTCTGTGATCAAATGCAATTCATGTTCTAGCCATACAATTCAGGTTCCTAAATTGACTACGACTTTCAGGTATATTTCTATCCTGAAGGTTCATCAAAACTCAATTTTCCCAAACCAAGTAAAGAACAATATCCTATTAATTCACAACTTTCCAATTTCGTGCTCTCTTGAGTGAAATCGGACTTTTTAGATGTACATTAATGTAGGCCACACACCAATGCAGTAGAAACAAGAATTAATAGAACAACATGGAAGAAAAAGATGAAAAACCATAATTAATAATCAAAATTCATCACAAGTGTTCATAACCTCAGCAAGGAAGGGAATTAGTCAATCATTTATGGATTAATCATCATAAAACGAGCGTTAATCATACAAACAATTGAATTAGAGAAGAAAGAAAGAGAGAAAAAACCCTGAACTTTTCGTCCCTCAACTGCCTGTAACCCACATCTTTGCTCTACCAAGTCTGAATTATGAAAAATACACTTAAAAGTGTTCTATTTATACTAGTGGAAATTTTTCCCGGAATAATGAGCAACGTGTCACGGAGTGCATCGCGGAGCCCTGCCTCCGTGACACGCCGTGAACGCGGACCCTCACTGGAACTGGGGGTCCGGTAATTCAAGCTCAACGTGGCACGGCATGCATCGCGGAGCACTGGCTCCGTGCCACGGAGCATACGCGAACCTCCACTAGAAATTGGATGAATTTTCACCCTCCAGGCAGAATGCCTCCACGATGGCAGCGTGACACGGCTCCATCGTGGAGCCCCTTTAATTCGTGCAGTCCTATGCCTTTTCCCTTGCTCGCATCCAAGTCCAACTCCGATATCGTCCAACATGCATTTTAGCTTCTCGAAATCACATTTTACCTATAAAACAATGCTAATCATGTTGGTTAGTATAAATTCACCTTTTATTACCAATTACATGAAAATGTATACACATTGCTAGATAAACAAAGTGCAAATGATACTTTTGAGTATCACTTGGGCATATAAATCTGCCCAAGATCACTTACCCCACACTTAAATCCTTGTTCGTCCTCGAACAACAAACATACAATTCATGCAATTTACATCCCACCCTCGCTACTATGGTACGACAATTTAAGCTACGGTCATACCAATCATTCAAAATTGCAAATCATCAAGAAAACATGCATGGTCTTAACAATGCAATGACCTTCAATACATTAAGACTTCCTAGACTTTAAGAATCGACTCTCGATATCGGCAAACTCATGAAAATCAACTAATCAAGATATCCGACATGAAAATCAATCTTTCATCAAGCATGTGCCCTCACAACTCAAGAGAATCTTCCCCTTTTTGCTCATATGACTCACAATCATTCAAGCAGGGGCTTGTAAACACAATTTCACTCTCTCTCCCAAAAGACTTCACATGCATCATGTCATGACCCATAAGCTTGCCCTTAGTGTATTACTCCACTAATGTAAAGAAATGCAATGTAAGATCACGTAGGACTTTAATGGGTTGTAATGGAAGCTATGGAACTAGTAAATATTGGATTAGCCAATAATAACCACTAGCATCCTTAAGCGCCTTTTCAACACATTCCCATCAACTCATGGACATTGTTTCTCTCTTTTCTTTTTTTTCATCATCCCATTCTTGATGGTTTACTTTAGTATGGCCCATTTCATTAAGCACACTTGACACAATAACAAAGGTTATTCATGCACCTTCATTATCGTTTATTTATAACACGTGCACCTTCACCCTTTTCTTTCCTTTCATCACTCTGCTTTTCTTCTTTTCACCATTCTCACTCTTTGACACTTTGGGCACATTATTTTCTCTTCATAAGCGCTTAAGAGTTTTGTATAGACTTTACGGCTAATGAAAAGAAGGAGTTAAGCTCAGTTTACGCTTTTTTTGACAAAAGAAAGAAATAATCGGCTAAAGGCTCAAAGGGCTGACTAGGGTATACAATCACAAAAAGGGGGAGTATGACAAGAAAAAAATAGAAACTCTCGGTTAAAACAAAGAAATGCCTACATCCTTTCCTACTATACACCTCCTTCATTTTGTTTTGTACACACACAAGGCAAGTTCTAGACACTTCACAATAGCATGGAATATCAACACCTCACGTCACACTTTATGCACATGCTTGATTCAAGATGTATTCACGGACTCTTCAATTAGCTAATTACATGAATTCAAACATTAATCCTCAATCACACTGAATCGAATTCTACAGCCTAGGTATCTCAACATATTTACAAAATTGCATGCTTTCTGTCACACCCCGCCTTGGGGGGTATGACTGGCACCTGGTGCCCTACTAGGACCTGGACTGCTGGACTGCTAAGCCTGGGCACATCTGGTGCCTGGCTGGCTCTATCTCACATTTCTGGAAACAAAGGGCTATATAACGGTTCCGGCCCATTGGCCTATAGCCTCCTGTACCTGTACTAACAGCTGACAAGAAACATGTCAATATAGGGAAACCTATGCGGGCCGACAAGGCCACCATGCTGTCTAGTTATCTATAACTTAACCATGAAGTACTGGATAGCTACGTGACCGGCAAGGTCACCACTACTGTCGAACCATGGCCCCACACGGCCAACATAAAGGAAACACAAGTTCTAATAGCTATACAACTGCACAGCCTCACACGACCGGCTCAACTGACCACAGGGAAATATATATAGACTGCAAGCCTCTAGGAATAACAATAGAATTGATCGGGACAGGGCCCCGACCTACCCGTACTATACAACAAAAGAAAATGAAATACACCTCTGGAATTCAGTCTCCGGATTACAGGAGCTGAATACTCGATCGCTGACAGGAATCACGCGGTATCGCCTGCTCGTCTATGAGTACCTGTAGGCAAGTAATGCAGCGCCCCACAGGGCGTCAGTACCGCTGGTACTGAGTATGTAAAGCAATAACTGAAAGAAATATCTGAAAACAACAATATAACTGATGAAACTAAAGTAGGAAGGAATAGATTAACTGTCTGATAATGTAAGTCATACCTTCTCTCAATTATACTGGAAGGAGTAGGAGTCTTACCTGGAGACATATCGTTCTACTGCTGATCTACTCGTATCTAACATAACATGGCATAACATAACATAACATAACATAGCACACCCAAACCTTACCCGGCCCCCATAAGCTGGGAGGTACAACCAGCACAGAATATATACCCCTACCCCGGTCATCCCATCTCCTATAAACCCAGTAAGCATCCTGCCGGTCCCCTGGGTATGCACTTGGGCTCGCTGAGCCCCTGACTATAACTGTACCTGAGTCCATAGGACTCCTAAATCAACACCCCGGGTGTATCCGCTCGACGGGGGTGTTTAAGGGCCGACCAAGGCACAATATGGGGAAACTGGCATCCCATCTTCGTCCCCTGTGGGACGGCATGCCACTCCGTAGAGCGACGTATCCTCGTCCTCTAGCGGACGAGTCGATACAGATATTAACCCTGGGCGGTCATGGATGCTAGGTAATCCAACCCCAAACAATACAACAGTCTCACTAGTAATACTATCGGCATATACCACATACTGAAACTAATGATAATAAAGAGTTTGTACATACTGCATGCTGAACTAGTAATAGTGATATGTACGTATTTAATACATGCTGGAACTGATAATAGTATATATATATATATAAATATACTCTCCTGCCATACTATACTGAGTCTAATGCTGAACATGATATAGTATTTCTGCTGAAAACTATGTTGTATACTGAGTTTCTATAGTAACATGATTTACTATTCCTAACATGCTTTCCAACTTCATTTTAACTTATCATTCTATTTCTGAGATGTCTTACAGATACTACATTGATCTACTGGGTTTCGACTGAATACAATGATATACTAACATTCTGTGTCAGATCACATACTGAGCATGCTGTGGAATTCCTAATACTTATATTAGAATCTATATCGTACTAGCAAGTTTCACGCAAGTTATAACTCGATGCTTCTAATATCGTACCAACATTCATAATAAACATAACACATGACTTCTGAATATTCTACTGGCCATTAAATTACTGTACTATACCAAGATTACTTAACTTACCGAGGAAACTAACTTTACATACCTTATTCTCGAACTATCCGGCTGTCGGACGAGGCTCGGCCAGTACTTCAACTATTTCCTCCCAACTGCATTCATAAATATGTCAATTAATACTAAATACAGCTTTATTGTAAAGAGCAACGTCACTTTAAATTTAGTTTATAGCCTAAACTTAGGCTTATCGAAAAACGGTCGAAAACTCGCTATTTTTCAGCGGTCCAGAAGGGAGAAATATTCACTTCACAGCTAGGAACACATAGACACTAGTTTAGAGCAATTCCACTTACCTTAGCTCGGTAGCTCGACAATCCGTCGGCCATATTTCACGAAACTAAATCCGTAGGAATGCTCTCTGCTGCTAAATACCTCGGTATCTGAGGTTAATTTGAGTTTGGACAACGTTTAGCAGCGTAATCGGACGAAAATTATATTACTACTTCGTTCCTTTTTCCTTCTCCTGCGTTTGCTCTCTGTTTTCTGAAGTTTATATGATTTAATTCTAAAATAAACCGAAGTGGGGCTTTATATACTTGGGCCTGGACAAGGCCAACGTGTCACGGAGCCAACACGGAGGCCTCACCTCCGTGACATGCTGCCATCACGGAGGGGCTCTACCTCGGCTCCTTCCATGATGGTTCGACAGGTTTCTCGTCCGATCTTTTCTCGGGCCTTTCTCTAGCATGTATGGCCTTCAAATATGCTTAACCAACGTGCGAATAGGTCATCTAGGTGCCGGGAATCCTACGGGGTATAACACTTTCATACGAATCACCTTTGACTTTTGAATATTATGTACAACACGCAACCAAAATCTCGCAACCATATAGTAACTACAGGTTCCTGGATGCAATCCACCAAGAAAAAAACTGAAAATTTATTAAAATAAACTACTCCTACCGACTACATTTCCCTTAAGACGGTCGTCATCCATCCATCATAGGTAACGGTCACTAACTATGACTTCGGTTCAATGGGACCATTCTCGGTAAAAGAACCGAAAACAAACGCTGAGAAACCCAAAATTAAAAGGTTGAAAAATTTGCAAAATATCGATCATTTCGATAGAAAAATTATTTACAGAATCAGCTGGCAACATTCAACAACACACATCAATTCCACAAATATTTACACATACAGAACAGTATGAAAATTCACAAACACAGGGAAACACAACATACAAAATAACAGAGGAGAACATACAAACAAAACAGCCCAGCCCAGCACCTAACTACTCCCACCCCACACTTAATTCGAACACTGTCCCCAGTGTTCACAAAAATTAAATAGCACATAATCGGGTGGTGGAACTCCCTGATTAGTCAAAGTATTCCACTTCTTCATCAGGTGTTGCTGCCTCATCTCCCATGTCCGAGTCGCCTCCGTCATCATCATCAGACTCCACATCGGAGTCCTCCCGACGTGTCTCCTCGTCCGTGGGGATGTCATCATCAGTGGGCTCTACAAAGGCTGGCCCTACTCGGCATAGAGCCCTGGCGTTTTCACCAAACGGGTAATCTAGCTCGAGCTGCCATAGCTCCTCCTCCGTCGCCGGCTTCCCACCTATCCTGAGCTAGAGCATCTGCATACCATACATCCGCGCCATATACTGGTCATCACGAGCGTGTCGCTCGCCAAGTGTCAGCACTGGCCCGTGGGTTGTATCGGGAGCCTTAGTTTTGGTCACATCCAAGGCCCGCCGCTCCAACTATGGGATATAATCGAGGGCCTCCTCCTCTACATCGAGGCCCCTTAGAAAGGTGGTGAGTAGTCCACCGAAACCATACCTGTGCCCCTGGTGCAATCGGGCTCTCTTTATGGCGGATATGATAACCGCCCCGACGTTTATCTCCAGCCCTTTCATCAGGGCGTACACCAGGCAAACACGATCTTGGGTTACATCAGTCATATGTACCCCCGGGATGAGGCAAGAGCAGACTATCTTCAGCCAGATTCGGGCTTCCCTGTTCATCAGAGAATATGGCAGAGTCTGATGGTATCCCCTTTCCTTGTGCCTGCTCCATCTAGCTGTAGATCAGGCCCCACACAGTGTGCGTCTGATGTCAGCATACGGTGGGGAAATATTCAGCTGTCTGAGGACGTGGGCGTCTGTGTCCCATGCTCCTATGATGGCATTGAGCTGGTGGGGCTCCAGAGTGACTATCTGCCCTCTGATTTTGATGGTGTGGCTTCGGATTGACGGGTTCCAATTGGCATAGAACTCCCGAACGAAATGCAGGTTGCATTCTTTGGGCTCCTCAAATATGAATTTTAGCCCCGCTGCCTCGATTCGGTGAACCATTCTTGGGAACTCCTATGCCAAAGGCTCCCATGCTATATGCTCCTCGGGGAAATATTTGTTCTCTTTGTGCTTGGCTTACCACTTTTTCCCCTCGTCAGTCACCCATCTTGTTCCATATTGGTGGCGCTGGCCATGTGGAACTGCTGGTGCTGCTGGGACTGCTGTGCCCAGTCTGAGTCTCTTCCTACCGGTGCCTGAAGTTGATGCACCCTTCCCTTTATCTTGTCGGCTTGCCATTTTGCCTGTCAACACACGTCAACAATCGCAATGTTAAGCTAAATAAATATTAACTTTGGCTAAGGTCGGGTTACGCTAAGTTACCCCACACTTACTCCTTAGCTACAGTTATAACAATATGACAAGAATAACTTTATTTACATCAAACAACCAGCTATACAATCATGCTTAGTGCGTTCAAAAAGAAAATTCGACTGTATAACTTCTGCGTACTACTCAGACTTCGTACAGCTAATCACAATCACTACCATCGCAAACATTTTAACCCTCGCACTTAGCAAAGAAAAACAAAGAAACAAAAATAACAACAAAAATTTATATACATTAACCTATCCAACCAACCAAATACAAACAATTTTCAACATTTCCCCCAAACCCGAGAATTCGTCGTCTATTAACATCCTAACACTTTGTACAACGACTCATCTCAGTCAACACGTACGACCCGGTATAAATTTCATGATTTCAACCCATTTCCAACTTCAAATTCAACAACAAGCCCTAGAATTGATTTTCGCAATCAAAATCGAATACTTTATGCAATCAACAAGTTCAACCAATCATAACGACATTTCGAACAATTATCAATCAACAAATAACTTGAATTCATGCTTAATTTTGACTTAGGGCGATTTAGTTCACCTCCCATGCTTAAAATCAAAGAAAATTGACAAAAACTTGAGAGGGAATCGGAAAACATACCTTGTAGTTGAAGAATCAAAGAAAACTCGGTAAATTGTTGCCTTAAGCCGTGGCACGTTGATGGGAGAGGGGTTTTGGGATGTTTGGTCACAGAGGAAATTGAAAATGAGGGGAAAAGGGAAGAATTCGGGGTTTAAAAGGTAGAAAAACACGCGGGTCACCCGGCAACCCGGTGTGACCCATCGCGATATAAAGGCAATGTGTCACAGAGTGCATCGCGGTGCACTGCCTCCGTGACACGGAGCCATCGCGACAGCATACTGGAAATTTTTTAAAATTTCCGGGCTATACCTCAACGTGTCATGGAGGGTAACGCGGAGGTCATCCTCCGTGACACGGAGCTATCGCCCCAGCTCACTGTCTTCTACATTTTATTAATTTTTCATACCTCGACTTTTCCTTTACGATTCCGTGCACATTTTCCTCCTTTTGACCTGAAAATCATCTCACTAAATAAAATTGGTTAGAATAATAGGTTTCACCTAACTAAAAATAAAAAATACTAACTAAAACGAAAAATTTTGTAATCAATTCAAGAAAAAGAAAAAGAAAAATCTATTTACACTTTGCAAAATGAAAAAAAAAATTTCACGGGTTGCCTCCCGTGCAGCGCCTGGTTTACCGTCGCGGCTCGACGTCATTTAAGATCAATTGTCCGCTAGGGTGATGAACGATTTCTCTCGATCACTGTCCTCCACCCAGTAGTGCTTACTGTTTGGTGCTTTGGTAGGGGTTAAAAACCGACACGCAACTGCACGTGGTCAAACAAGTAATAAAGTGGCTAAGTAAGCCAAGTATCGATCCAAGGAGACTCAGGATAAGTAAAATTGCCTAAGTACACTATATTCTTATCTTACCTCTAATTATGCTAACAACAACGTAACCAATAGTTAAATAAGTTTTTGTTTATAAATTATATATACTAAAACTATTAACAATTATTTACTGTGAATTGAAACTATGGATATGAGCATGCCAAGGTTAAGAACAAGTAATGAATCCGATTAATAATAATTTGGTTAATTTCTTGTTCATGTTGCTAGCCAAGAATAGTAGCCTAGAAATTAAAACTCTCGTATTTAATTTCACTTTAAAATCATAAACCATCCGTCTACATTTCTGTGATCAAATGCAATTTATGACCTAGCAATACAATTCCGGTTCCTAAACTGACTAATACGGCTTTCAAGTATATTTCTCTCAGGAAAGCACATCAAAACCCAATTTTCCCAAATCAAGTTAAGAACAATACCCTATTAATTCACAACTTTCCAATTTCTTGCTCTCTCGAATGAAATTGGACTTTTTAGATGTACATTAATGTCGGCCACACACTAATGCAGTAGAAACAAGAATTAATAGAACAACATGAAAGAAGAAGATGAAAACCATATCATTAACAATCAAAATTCATCACCATTGTTCAAAACCTTAGCAAGGAAGAGAATTAGCCACTCATTTGTGGAGTGATCATCCTAAAACAAGTGTAAATCATGCATACAATTGATAGAAAGAAGAAAGGAAGAGAAGAAATCCCTTAGCTTTTTCGTCCCTCAACTGCTTCTAACCCACGTCCTTGCTCCACCAAGTCTGAACTAATTAAAATAAACCTAAGTGTGCTATTTATACTAGTGGGAAATTTTTCCCGGAATAACAAGCAACGTGTCACGGAGGCCAACGCGGAGCACTGCCTCCGTGACACGGCGTGGACGCGGACCTTCACTGGAAATCCAGGGTCCGGTAAATTAGCCTCAACGTGGCACGGAGGCCAACGTGGAGGCCTATCTCCGTGCCACGGAGCTATCGCGAGGCCACACTGGAATTTGCCATTTAATTTCCTCTCTAGGCAGTGTGCCTCCGCAATGGTAGCGTGGCACGGCTCCATCGCGGAGCCCCTATACTTTGTGCATTCCAATGTCTTTTCCACGCTCGCATCCAAGTCCAACTCCGATATAGTTCCAACATGCATTTTAGCTCCTAAAAATCATATTTTCCTGCAAAACAAATGTTAATCATGTTGGTTAGTATAAATTCACATTTTATTACCAACTACATGAGAATATATACACATTGCACAACAAACAAGGCGAAAATGATACATTTGAGTATCACTTGGGCATATAAATCTGCCCAAGATCACTTACCCCAAACTTAAATCCTTGTTCGTCCTCGAACAACACATACACAGCTCATGCAAATTACATCGCAACCTTTGTCACTATGGTGCGACAATTTACGCTACGGTCATACCGATTATTCAATTTTTGCAAATCATCAAGAAAACATGCATGGTCTTACAATGCAAATGACCTTTGATACATCAAGACTTCCTAGACCTTAAGAATCAACTCTCGATATCGGCAAACTCATGCACATTAGGTAATCAAGAAATCCGACACGAAAATCAATCTTTCATCAAGCATGTGCCCTCACAACTCAAGAGAATCTTCCCCTTTCATGTTCATGCAACACGCAAACATTCAAGTAGGGGCATATAAAAATTAATTTCACTCACTCTCCCAAAAGAATTCACATGCATCATGTCATGACCCATAGGCTTGCCCTTAGTGTGTTACTCCACTAATATAAAGAAATGCAATGTAGGATCACGTAGGACTTTAATGGGTTGTAACGGGGCTATGGAACTAGTATATATATTGGATTAGCCAATAATAGTCGCTAGCATCCTTAAGCGCCTTTTCAACACATTCCCATCGACTCATGGATAACTTTTCTTCTTTTTTCTCTTTTTCTCTCATTCATGCTGGTTTACTTTCGTACAGCCCATTTCATCAAACACACTTGACACAAAACAAAGGGTTTTAATGTACCCTCCTCATCGTTTCATTATAACAAGTGCCTCTTCAACCTCATCTTTTCTTTCCTCACTCTGCTTTTCTTTTCCTTTTCACTCTTCTCACTCTTTGACACTTTGGGAAAATTTTTCTTTTCTTCGTAAGCGCTTAAGAGTTTTGTATAGACTTTTACAGCTAATGAAAAGAAGGAATAAAGCTTAGTTTATACAATTTTGGACAAAAGAAAGAAAGAATTGGCTAAAGGCTCAAAGGGCTGACTAGGGTATACAATCACATAAAAAGGTAGAGTATGACAAGAAAAAAAATAGAAACTCTCGGTTAAAACAAAGAAATGCGTACATCCTTTCCAACACTACACCTCATTCATTTTGTTTTGTACACACACCAGGCAAGTTCTAGACACTTCACAATAGCATGGAATAACAATACCTCACTTTACACCACATGCACATGCTCGAATCAAGATGTATTCATAGACTCTTGAATTATCCAATTACATGAATTCAAGAATTAAGCCTCAATCATACCGAATCAAATTCTATAGCCTAGGTAACTCAACATATTTACAAAATTGCATGCCTTCAAATGAATCACTTTCACATTTTGAACATTAGTTACAACACGCAACGAAATTTTTGCAACCATAAAGCAACTACAGGTTCATTGATGCAATCCACCAAAGAAAAACTGAAAACAAATTAAAAATCCTACTCCTACCGACTACATTTCCCTTAAGACGGTCGTCATCCATCCATCATAGGGAACGGTCACTAACTATGACATCGGTTCAATGGGACTATTTCTCGGTAAAAGAACCGAAAACAAACTCCGAGAAACCCAAAAAAATTAAAAACCGAAAAAAAATTTGCAACACATCGATCATATCGATAGAAAAATATTTACAAAATATTTTGATAAGTGCAAAAACATTTTCACAAAAATTTTGAAAAATATCGATCATTTCGATATACAGAAATATTTACAAAATATTTACAGCATTCACAAAATATTTACCTTGGCAACCACAACTTTTCATAACACACATCAGTAACCACAAAAATATATACGGATACAACACAAATCAGTTCACAGCAGGGTAGCACAAACATACATACAAACCAAGGAAAAAGCATACAGCAGATTAGAGCCTAAGTCCCAGCACCTAACTACTCCCCACCCCACACTTAAATCGAACACTATCCCCAGTGTTCACAAAAAATACAAAGCACAAAATTTCGGGTGGTGGAACTCCCTGCTCAGTCGAAATATTCGACTTCTTCATCTGGTGCTGCTGCCTCGTCGCCCATGTCTGAGTCAGCTCCATCGTCGTCATCGGACTCCACATCGGAGTCCTCCCGACGTGTCTCCTCATCAGTAGGGACATCATCATCAGTAGGCTCAATGAAGGCTGGTCCCACCCGGCATAAGGCTCTGGCATTCTCGCCAAATGGGTAATCCAGCTCCAACTGCCATAACTGTTCCTCGGTGGCTGGTCTCCCACCAATCCATAGCTGAAGCATCTGCATGCCAAACATACGTGCCATGTACTGATCGTCACGAGCATGTCGCTCGCCCAAAGTCAGCACTGGCCCGTGTGTGGTGTCGGGGGCCTTAGTTTTTGTCACATCGAGGGCCCTCCGCTCCAACTGCAGGATGTAATCCAAAGCCTCTTCCTCGACTTCGAGGCCTCGGAGGAAGGTGGTGATGAGTCCGCCGAACTCGTATCTATGGCCCTGGTGTAGTCTGGCTCTCTTCATGGCGGATATGATAACCGCCCCAACATTAATCTCTAGCCCTTTCATAAGGCCATACACCAAGCAGACACGGTCCCGAGTCACATCCGTCATGTGAACTCCCGGGATCAAGCAAGAACATACAATTTTCAGCCATTTTCTGGCCTCCCTGTTCATCTGCGAATAAGGCAGAGTCTGGTGGTAACCCCTCTCCTTATGTCTGCTCCATCGGGCTGTGGATCGAGCCCCACACAACGTACGTCTGATGTCGGCGTACGGTGGGGTGATGTTTAGCTGGCGGAGAACGTGGGCGTCTGTGTCCCGCGCTCCAACGATGGCATTAAATTGCTGGGGTTCCAAAGTGACAATCTGCCCTCTGATTTTTATTGTGTGGCTTCTGATGGCCGGGTTCCAATTTGCGTAAAACTCCCGGACCAAATGTAGGTTGCAGTCCTTGGGCTCCTGGAATATAAAGCTGAGCCCAGCTGCTTCAATCCTCTGCACAATACGGGGGAACTCCTGTGCTAGTGGTTCTAGTGCAATATGTTCCTCCGGGAAGTATTTGCTTTCCTTATGCTTAGCATACCATTTCTTTCCTTCCTCGGTTACCCATCTTGTTCCGTATTGGCGGCGTTGGCCGCGTGGAACAGCTGGTGCAGCTGGGACTGCGGTGCCCAATCTCATTCTTTTCCTCCCGGTGCCAGAAGTAGAAGCACCTTTGCCTTTATCCTGCCTACTAGCCATTGTACCTGTTAATATACACAAACAAGCACAACGTTAAGCTAAATACATGTTAACTTCGGCTAAGGTCGGGTTACACAACGTTTACCCCACACTTAGTCCTTAGCTACTTTTACGAAACTACGACAAGGATAACTCTATTTATACCAAAGACAACAACTATACAATTTATGCTTAGTGCGTTCACAAAGAATTTCGACAGCATAACGCTTAGCGTACTACTCAGACTTCATACAGCTAATTCCAATCCTACTATCGCTAACAATTCAACCATCGCATAAGCAATAAAAACAAAAAAATAAAAACAACGACAAAAGTTCTATATATACATGCAAATCCAAATAATCCAACCAATTCGCACAATCTTTGCATTTTCCCCAAAAACTCGAGAATTCGTCATCTTTTAACATTCACACAATATTTACACGACTTGTCTCAATTTACAACCACACCCCGGCATCTAATTCATCAACTTATCAAATAACCCAATTCAAATTCAATAACCCAAGCCCTAGAATGCAATTTTTCAATCAAATTCGGATTATTCACGTAATCGACAAGTTCAAACGCTAATTACAACAATTCGAACATATATCAATCAAAAATAACTCAACATCATGTTAAATTGCTACTTAGGGTGATATATCTCACCTCACATGCCCAAATTCGACTAAAATCTCCAAAAATTTGAGAGAAACGAGGAAAACATACCTTTGAGTTGAAGAACCGAAGAAACTTGACGATTTCTTTGCCTAGTAGCGTGGCACGTTGGTTGGGGAGGGGGATTTGGGTGTTTGGTCGCGGAAAGGAGAAGAAATGGGGAGAAAGGGGCAAAAATCGGGGTTAATTTAAAGAAAAACACGCGGGTCACCCGGCAACCCGGTGTGACCCGGCACCAATTATAAGGCAACGTGTCACGGAGGGTAACGCGGAGCCCTTCCTCCGTGACACGGAGCCAACGCATTGGCTTACTGGAAATTTTAAAAATCCGGATTTTGCCTTCAACGTGTCACGGAGGGTAACGCGGAGCCCTTCCTCCGTGACACGGAGCCAACATGCCAGTGCACTGTTTTTTTCCATTAAATTATTTTTTTATACCTTGCCTTATTCTTCCCAATTCCATGCATATTTTTCTCCGTTAGACCTGAAAATCACCTCACTAAACAAAATTGGTTAGATTAATAGATTTCCCTAACTAAAATGAAAAATATTAACTAAAACAAAAATCTAAACCTAATCAAGAAAAGAAAAATAAAAATAAAAATTATTTACACTAAAAAAAAAAGAAAGAAAATATTTTTCACGGGTTGCCTCCCGTGCAGCGCCTGGTTTACCGTCGCGGCTCGACGTCCTTTATGCTCATTTATCTACTAGGGTGATGGACGATTTGTCACGATCGTTGTCCTCCCCTCAGTAGTTCTCAACCTTATCAGGTGGCCTTCCTAGTAACTCTCGGGAATCATTCATCTGATTTGCATTCCCATGATCAATTACATTGATCACCGAGAGTTCTTCATTCACTGTCGGGAGCTTAGGTGCTTTGTACACATCGAACACTTCGACCTTGTCATGTGCTCGCATTGTAAGTTGACCCACAGCTACGTCAATTAATGCTTTTCCGGTTGCCAAAAAGGGTCGTGCCAAAATAAATGGGACTTCAGCATCTGGTTCAAAATCCAGAACAATAAAATCGACCGGAAAAATGAGGGAGCCCACTTGCACTAGAACATCCTCAACAATGCCATCCGGCTTAGCTAAGGATCTGTCTGCTAATTGCAAGATTACAGTTGTAGGTCTAGGACTCCCTAGACCTAACTTTCTGAATACCGAAGATGGCATCAGATTTATGCTTGCCCCCAAGTCGCATAATCCACGAGCTCGGATACTCTGCCCAATAGTGAGCTGGATAGTAAAACTCCCAGGGTCTTTCAGTTTCGTGGGCAGTCTGTTTTGAATCCGGGAAGTGCATTCCTCCGTCAAAGCTACCGTGGCATACTCAGTCAAGCGACTTTTGTTAGCCACGATGTCTTTAATATATTTTGCATATTTGGGCACTCCCTGCAAGACATCAACAAGAGGTAAATTAACATGTACCTGTTTAAGCACCTCCATAAATTTCTTGAAACACGCCTCCTCCTTGTGTTTCTTGAGTCGTTGAGGGAACGGGGGTGGAGGTCTTTCTGCTTCTACTTCTTTGGTCTTCCCCCTATCAGAACTTTGTTCCTCCTCAACTTCTGCTGCTCCTGACTTTTGAGGCGGTCTTTCCGGTTCCACCTCCTTCAACTGTAAACCACTCCTCGTGGTCACTGCATTCACCTACTTCGGATTAGGATCCGTGTCGCTAGGTAGTCCTCCTCTGGGTCTTGTATTTTGGGCACTAGCAAATTGCCCAAATTGATATTCAAGAGCCTTGGTCGCCAATTGATTGTTCTTCACTTCGGCTGCCAATTTAACATAGTCAGCCTGTAATTGTGCCTGATTAGCGATCATGGTTTTGAACATCTCCTCAATGGTCGGTGATGGTGGTGGAGGAGGGGCATTGTGATTTCTGAATTGAGCTTG
The DNA here is from genome assembly GCA_035772735.1 of Datura wrightii. Lineage (NCBI taxonomy): Eukaryota > Viridiplantae > Streptophyta > Magnoliopsida > Solanales > Solanaceae > Datura > Datura wrightii. Next base: position 126,737,164 of record JASDFA010000016.1, read on the forward strand.
ATAGTTTTGTTGCCCTCCTTGATTTCTCTGCATACCCTGACTAGAACCTTGGCCTTGTTGGTTGTTGCTACCCCACGAAAAATTTGGATGGTTCCTCCAATTTGAGTTGTAGCCACTACCAAACTGCTGCTGATTTCTCTGTGCATTGCCCACAAAGTTAACAGAATCAGGATTTGCACCACAACACTCAGCTGAATGCTCACTACTACCACACACTTCACACCATATCTGCTGGACTGCATTGACTGAACCTGAAGGCTGGTTCAAATTCATATTGCTGAAGTGGTTATTTAACTGATTTTGCAAGGGAGCTATCTGTACAGCGATAGCTGTAAATCCATCCACTTCAAGCACTCCCGCTGCTTTCCTTGCTCCACCTCTTGATGAATCTGCATTCCATTTTGGATTGCCCTGTGAAATTCGGTTGAGCAAAGTGTACAGTTCCTCATAGGTCTTTTCCAGCGCTTTCCCTCCAGCTGCTTAGTCTAACAGAATTTTAGTATGGGGTTCCAAACCCTCAATAAATGTGTGTACCAACACCTCATTGGACTGATGATGATGAGGACAGTCCCGCAACATGGATTTAAATCTTTCCCAGGCTTGATATAGATTTTCTCCCTCCCTCTGTTTAAAACTTATAATTTGACTTCTAAGTCTGGCTGTTTTACCAGAAGGGAAAAATCTAATCAAAAACTTCCGTGCAAGATCATCCCACGTTGATATAGAATTTGGTGGTTCAGCTTTTAACCACCTCTTGGCTTCACCAAGTAAGGAAAACGGAAATAAGGTGAGTCGAACATAATCAGGTGACACTCCAGCGGGTATATAAGTGTCACTTATCTCCAAAAAATTCTGGAGATGTTGTTGTGGGTCTTCATGAGGGAGACCGGTAAATTGCCCGCTTGTGTGCAAAAGTTGCACCATGTTCTGCTTCAATTCAAACCTCCCTCCAGGCTCTGGTTTGCGGATACTAGAATGTACATTGTTGGCATGTGGGATTGCCACCTCGCGAACCGGCCTTGCTGCTGCTTCATTGGGCACTAATACTGCCCTCACAACTGGTGGATTTTGTAGCTCCATAATAGACTGTCTGAGCAACTGCAGCTTCTTTTGTAGAGCTTCTTTACGTTGACTATGAAATTCACGTTCAGGCTCTAAGTAAGATTCCACCAGCTCTTTGTCCCTTGCCAGTGTTCACAGAAATCAAGTCTGCAAAATACAGGCTAAGACCAAGTTGTTAACACTTAAGAAAATAAAACAAAAATACAGTAAATTTACACTTAACACAATTTCACCAATTGCCTAGTCTCCCCGGCAACGGCGCCAAAAACATGTTCGGTGCTTTGGTAGGGGTTAAAAACCGACACGCAAGTGCACGTGGTCAAACAAGTAATAAAGTGGCTAAGTAAGCCAAGTATCGATCCAAGGAGACTCAGGATAAGTAAAATTGCCTAAGTACACTATATTCTTATCTTACCTCTAATTATGCTAACAACAACGTAACCAACAGTTAAATAAGTTTTTGTTTATAAATTATATATACTAAAACTATTAACAATTATTTACTGTGAATTGAAACTATGGATATGAGCATGCCAAGGTTAAGAACAAGTAATGAATCCGATTATAATAATAATTTGGTTAATTTCTTCTTCATGTTGCTAGCCAAGAACAGTAGCCTAGAAATTAAAACTCTCGTATTTAATTTCACTTTAGAATCATAAACCATCCGTCTACATTTCTGTGATCAAATGCAATTTATGACCTAGCAATACAATTCCGGTTCCTAAACTGACTAATATGGCTTTCAAGTATATTTCTATCAGGAAAGCACATCAAAACCCAATTTTCCCAAATCAAGTTAAGAACAATACCCTATTAATTCACAACTTTCCAATTTCTTGCTCTCTCAAGTGAAATTGGACTTTTTAGATGTACATTAATGTCGGCCACACACTAATGCAGTAGAAACAAGAATTAATAGAACAACATGAAAGAAGAAGAAGAAAACCATATCATTAACAATAAAAATTCATCACCATTGTTCAAAACCTTAGAAAGGAAGAGAATTAGCCACTCATTTGTGGATTGATCATCCTAAAACAAGTGTAAATCATGCATACAATTGATAGAAAGAAGAAAGGAAGAGAAGAAATCCCTTAGCTTTTTCGTCCCTCAACTGCTTCTAACCCACGTCCTTGCTCAACCAAGTCTGAACTAATTAAAATAAACCTAAGTGTGCTATTTATACTAGTGGGAAATTTTTCCCGGAATAACGAGCAACGTGTCACGGAGGCCAACACGAAGCACTGCCTCTGTGACACGGCGTGGACGCGGACCTTCACTGGAAATCCAGGGTCCGGTAAATTAGCCTCAACGTGGCACGGAGGCCAACGCGGAGGCCTATCTCCGTGCCACGGAGCTGTCGCGAGGCCACACTGGAATTTGCCATTTAATTTCCTCTCCAGGCAGTGTGCCTCCGCGATGGTAGCGTGGCACGGCTCCATCGCGGAGCCCCTATACTTTGTGCATTCCAATGTCTTTTCCACGCTCGCATCCAAGTCCAACTCCAATATAGTTCCAACATGCATTTTAGCTCCTAAAAATAATATTTTCCTGCAAACCAAATGCTAATCATGTTGGTTAGTATAAATTCACATTTTATTACCAACTACATGAGAATATATACACATTGCACAACAAACAAGGCAAAAATGATACATTTGAGTATCACTTGGGCATATAAATCTGCCCAAGATCACATACACCTATCAGGTGGTCTTCCCATTAACTCTCGGGAATGCTTCATCTGCTTAGCATTACCATGATCAATCACATTGATCACCGAGAGTTCTTCATGCACCATCGGGAGCTTGGGTGCTTTATACACATTGAACACCTCTACCTTGTCATGTGCTCGCATTGTGAGTTGCCCCGCAGCTATGTCGATTAATGCTTTCCCGGTTGCCAAGAAGGGTCGTCCCAAAATAAATGGGACTTTCGTGTCTGGTTCAAAATCCAGCACGACAAAATCTACCGGGAAAATTAGGGAGCCAACTTGCACTAGAACATCCTCAACAATGCCATCCGGCCTAGCTAAGGATCGATCCGCCAACTGCAATATTACCGTTGTGGGTCTAGGACTCCCTAAACCCAACTTTCTGAATACCGAAGATGGCATCAAATTTATGCTCGCCCCCAGGTCACACAATCCACGAGCTTGGATGCTCTGCCCAATAGTAAGCTGGATAGTAAAACTTCCAAGGTCTTTTAACTTTGTGGGCAGTCTATTTTGGATCCGGGAAGTGCACTCCTCCGTTAAAGCCACCGTGGCATACTCCGTCAATCGACTTTTGTTGGCCACGATGTCCTTTATGTATTTGGCATATTTGGGCACTCCCTGCAAGACATCAACAAGAGGTAAGTTAACACGTACCTGTTTAAACACCTCCATGAATTTCTTGAAACACGCCTCCTCTTTGTGTTTCTTGAGTCGTTGAGGGAACGGGGGTGGAGGTCTTTCTGATTCAGCTTCTTTGGCCTTCCCCCTTTCCGAACTTTGCTCCCCCTCAACTTCTACTGCTCCCGAGTGTTGAGGTGGTCTTTCTGGTTCCACCTCCTTCAGCTGCAAACCACTCCTTGTGGTCACTGCATTTACCTGCTTGGGATTCGGATCTGTGTCGCTTGGCAGTCCTCCTCTAGTCCTTGTATTTTGGGCACTAGAAAATTGCCCAAATTGATACTCAAGAGCCTTGGTAGCTAACTGATTGTTTTTCACTTCGGCTGCCAATTTCACATAGTCAGCCTGCAATTGATCTTGGTTAGCTATCATGATCTTGAACATCTCCTCAATGCTGGGTGATGGTGGTGGAGGAGGTGCATTGTTATTTCTGAATTGAGATTGGTAGTTCTGTTGCCCTCCTTGATTCCTTTGCACACCCTGACCCGAACTTTGGCCTTGATGGTTGTTGCTACCCCATGAGAAGTTAGGATGATTCCTCCAATTTGAATTGTAGCTACTACCATACTGCTGGTGATTTCTTTGTGCATTACCCACAAAGTTTACCGAGTCAGGATTGGCTCCACAGCACTCAGCTAAGTGCTTACTGCTTCCACACACTTCACACCACAATTACTGGACTGCATTAACTGGAGCTGACGGCTGGTTCAAAGTCATGTTGCTGAAGTGGTTGTTCAATTGATTTTTCAAGGTAGCTATCTGTGCAGCGATAGCTGTAAACCCATCCACTTCAAGCACTCCTGTTGCTTTCCTTGCCCCACCTCGTGATGAATCAACATTCCATTCTGGATTGCCCTGTGAAATCCGGTTTGGCAAGGTATACAGCTCCTCATAAGTCTTTTCCAGCGCTTGCCCTCCAGCTGCTGAATCTAGCAATATTTTGGTGTGGGGTTCCAAACCCTCAATAAATGTGTGCACCAACACCTCATTGGACTGATGACGATGAGGACAGTCCCGCAACATGGATTTAAATCTCTCCCAGGCTTGATATAAATTTTCTCCCTCCCTCTGTTTAAAATTTACAATTTGACTTCTAAGTCTTGTTGTTTTACCCGAGGGGAAAAACCTTATCAAGAACTTCCGTGCAAGATCATCCCACTTTGAAATAGAATTTGGTGGCTCAGCTTTCAACCACCTCTTGGCTTCTCCGAGAAATGAGAACGGAAATAATGTAAGCCGAACATAGTCAGGTGACACTCCAGCAGGTATGTAAGTGTCACTTATCTCCAAAAAGTTTTGGAGATGCTGTTGTGGGTCTTCATGAGGAAGACCGGTAAATTGCCCGCTTGTGTGCAACAATTGCACCATATTTTTCTTGAGTTCAAATCTCCCTCCAGGCTCTGGTTTGCGGATACTGGATGTAACATTATTGGCATGTGGGATTGCCACCTCGCGAACTGGCCTTGCTGCTGCTTCTTCAGGCACTAACACTGCCCTTACAACCGGTGGATTTTGTTTCTCCATAATGGTCTGTCTGAGCAACTGCAACTTCCTTTGTAGAACTTCTCTCCGTTTACTGTGAAATATACGTTCTGGCTCTATATAAGATTCCACCAGCTCTTTGTCTCTTGCCAGTGTTCACAGCAATTAAGTCTGCAAAATATAGGCTAAGACCAAGTTGTCAACACTTAAGAAAATGAAAATACAGTAAATTAACACTTAAAACAAATTCACCAATTGCCAAGTACCCGGCAACGGCGCCAAAAACTTGTTCGGGTGGTTTTGGGGTTATAAAACCGACACGCAAGTGCACGTGGTCGAACAAGTAGTAAGTGGCTTTAGTAAGCCAAGTATCGATCCCACAGAGACTTGGGTTAAGTGCAATTTGCTCAAGTTTACTCTATTTTACTTCTGAATATGCTGACAACAAAGTGACCAAAAAGTGGATATTTTGTATTATAGATTTTTATACTAAAACTAAGAACAATTATCTACTTTGAATTTGGACTATGGATAAAAGGATGTTGAGGTTAAAGAACATGTAATGAAACTGATTATCATCATAAATTGGTTAATCTTTTCTTCCAGTTGCTAGCCAAGAACATTTGCCAAGAGATTGAAACTCTCATATTTAATCTCACTTAAGAATCATGAACCATCCGTCTACATTTCTGTGATCAAATGCAATTCATGTTCTAGCCATACAATTCCGGTTCCTAAATTGACTAATACGACTTTCAGGTATATTTCTATCCTGAAGGTTCATCAAAACTCAATTTTCCCAAACCAAGTAAAGAACAATATCCTATTAATTCACAACTTTCCAATTTCGTGCTCTCTCGAGTGAAATCGGACTTTTTAGATGTACATTAATGTAGGCCACACACCAATGCAGTAGAAACAAGAATTAATAGAACAACATGGAAGAAAAAGATGAAAAACCATAATTAATAATCAAAATTCATCACAAGTGTTCATAACCTCAGCAAGGAAGGGAATTAGCCACTCATTTGTGGATTAATTATCATAAAACGAGTGTTAATCATACAAACAATTGAATTAGAGAAGAAAGAAAGAGAGAAAAAACCCTGAACTTTTCGTCCCTCAATTGCCTGTAACCCACGTCCTTGCTCTACCAAGTCTGAATTATGAAAAATACACTTAAGTGTTCTATTTATACTAGTGCGAATTTTTCCCGGAATAATGAGCAACGTGTCACGGAGTGCATTGCGGAGCCCTGCCTCCGTGACATGCCGTGAACGCGGACCCTCATTGGAACTGGGGGTCCGGTAATTCAAGCTCAACGTGGCACGGCATGCATCGCGGAGCACTGGCTCCGTGCCACGGAGCAGACGCGAACCTCCACTGGAAATTGGATGAATTTTCACCCTCCAGGCAGAATGCCTCCGCGATGGCAGCGTGACACGGCTCCATCGCGGAGCCCCTTTAATTCGTGCAGTCCTATGCCTTTTCCCTTGCTCGCATCCAAGTCCAACTTCGATATCGTCCAACATGCATTTTAGCTTCTCGAAATAACATTTTACCTACAAAACAATGCTAATCATGTTGGTTAGTATAGATTCACCTTTTATTACCAATTACATGAAAATGTATACACATTGCTAGATAAACAAAGCGCAAATGATACTTTTGAGTATCACTTGGGCATATAAATCTGCCCAAGATCATCAGTACTTTGAATGTACTGAATATGTGAGAGGAATATATACTGATAGATATAAGTGACTGAACTAGAAAGACATGCAATGACCAACTACTTATCTAAACTGAAACAATCTGAAGTAACTGAGATGGTCAAAATGACCTTGTCTGGTGGTCAAAGACATGCCCTAAATCTAAAAGTTCTGAGTCTGAGATATTATACTAAACAGAGTTAAACTGAAAGATCTGAAACTAAATTGAGATTCTTATTCTGAAACTAGACTGGACTGACTAGTGGGAGAGTCTGTAACCAACATATAACCACATGAGCTATACATAGAGTCCTATGTATAGACCCTACCGGGTACGACCTAATATACCTTGCCAGGGTGTAAAGGCATGAACTGGGTGATCATAAAAGTCTGGGTCATTCAGGCCAATAATCTTTAACTATAACCTATGCTGGCAACAAAGTTCTGGGAACCGGGTGCGCTGCAACCCCGGTCAGCTTAGTGCTAAGTCCTACTTCCACTAGAAAAACCTATACCGAACTATTCAGCTGATAGCTCAAAACTGGGATCCAAGACTAGTCAAGGACATATAACTGCAAGTACCTGAAAGTCTTATCGGACCAGATTCTGAAATTGGGTTCTAGACTAGTCAAAGCTGTTTACTAGAAGCATCGTAACCATCTAAGAACAAACAGAAATCTGAACTGGGGGCCTGGGCAAGTCAGAGCTATATATCTGAATTGTCGTGACTGCCTAATGGACCAATAACTTAATTCTAATTCTAATTTTTATAACTGAGAGACACCACTGGCACCTTGGGAAGAGATTGGATTTAAATTGATCAGCTGACATTTCCGACTAATACTGAATATTCTAGTACTTTAACTAAAGCTGAACTAGCAATTCTGAGAAAATACAAACTATATAGGCTTTCTGACTGAATCTGAATATCATACAAGTAACTGAATTTTTAACACATACAAGTATTATAAAAGCCCTTAACTATGAAAGATGCAATTAATTTTCATGAATTCAAAGCTTAAGCAGGATTCGAATTTCTGACTTTTAAAAAGTTAGGGCTAAATTTCTAATTTGATGGATCAAGCATCATTTTAAATACAAGTTGGTGGAATATAGCTACAATTAACATAGGATAGGATTCTACATGAAATGATCCATGTACAATAGCAATAATTTTGAATTCACAAACTCAGGGTTATGACTGAAAGTGAACAGAGAGAGAGCTTTGTGGGACGCAAGGGGAGAACAATCTCCTTTCTGAATTTCCATATACCTGTAGAAGAAACTTTGGTGAAAATCTCTAAGAAAAACTGAGAGGTTTGTTGTTTGCCCTAGCTTCTACTCTGTGCTTTTAGAGGAATTCTACACTCTGTACTTGTGAATGTGGGAAGGAATATGGGGAGAAACCGTTGATTATCCCTTCTAAAACCCTTGAATGAACCCCAAACGACGTAGTTTAGGGACTAGGTAGGTGAAATTTTACAAAAATAACCCTGTTGTTTAAATTTGAAATGTGGCTGATAGGAACCAACGGGCCTCAGAACGTGTCTATGGTAGAAACGACAGCCCGTTGAATCTGACTGTGGTATCTTGTCACGACCCGAACGGACACTCGTATTATAGACACGGGAAAAGGGACCCCGAGAGACCCCAAGTCAACCCATGGCACATGCATACAACTAATCTCATTTAAATAAGCGGAATATTAAGCATAAAACATTGAGTAAATGTAACCATGACATAGCATCAGGAAATACGAAACATTTACATAAGCTGAGTACTATGCATTTGTCCGAAAACCTCTACTATATAAGATGGGTTGATGGGACAACATCCCCAACTAAACCGAGCAATACTAAAACATAACCAACATGAAAGCTTATCAAATGGCCCTTGGAACATGAGGACTCACCAACAAGCTGATAGCGTAAGTAGAGATGAACTAAGGATGAGAATGAGCCTGAGATCTGAACCTTGTATCATGAAATGATACAACATAGAAAGTATGCAGTCTGTACATGGAATGTACTGAGCATGCAAGGTAAATAAAATGGACATTTTAAAAGTAAACTCAAAAATAAACATAGGAGAAGAACATCATGCTTGTATCAAAATCTTCGTAATAAAACATAGGGCTCAAGACTTTCGAATCATTTATAATCATTCATTATCATAATCATAAGTCACTTTATCAAAATATAATTTGAGCCTATAACATAAACATTACCATGCATAAAACATATGGAATAATGGGAGGACTCATCATAACCAACACCATCATGCTAGACCTTTCATGATGCCCCACTATCTCGCTCAAGTGGCCGAAGCCGATCCTGGCTTGCCAGGTGAGGGTCGTGAATAAGGCGTGATATCACATTCGAGGGGATCATTATCAATACATCATATCATTTAGAAACCCACGGTGGCACATGGTTATGAGAAACCGGCACAGTCCTTTGAACGCCGGGCTGCTCGGTGCTAGACACGACTCTCAAAAACATGTATATAGGCTCATACGTAAATCATTAACATCATGCATTAAAATTCATTGGCTAAGATATAACATTTAACATCATTGATCCCTTTAAAACATGCTTAGCCATGAATCAAAGCCTTTTTCATCAGCCAACATCATAAATCGATAAATCATGTAATTCGTTTCATAAATCATAAATTATTCTTCAACATGTGGGCATTGCCATTACTTCATCATACTCAATTATTTCAAAATATGCTCATAAACATGGGTAACTAGAAAATCATGCTTTTCCATCATCAATAAACTCAAATTATAGAGTATTCATCATAAATCATTACTTCCATGAACTTTAATCAAATGGGCAATTTGGATATAAAAGCTTTAAACATGATTAAAGGAATATAATGATAAAACCTGCCCATCATTCATAATTCAATTATTAAAACTCAATTAAATCATATCCATAAAGAGAAATCATGTTTTCATGCATTTGAGTAAAACCCCATAGACTTGAATAGGAGGATTCATGACTTAAATCAAAATTGGGCATGGGTGAGGAAGAATTCCACCCATTTTAAAACCCTATATACCTGGAAATGGGTTGATTCAAAACTCCTTGAACAACCACAAAGAAATTTATGGAAACTTGGGGAAGAAGACCTTGAATCTACCAAAATCTTTCTAAAGTTCTTGCATTAGATTGGGTATGCATGAAGGACTTAACTCATATTATCATACACAGAAAATATCCAAAAAGACGTAGTTTAAGGGATAAAAATATGGAAAGGTCGAAAATGCCCTTAAAATAATTTCCCTAAAAACGTGCCCCGTCGGACCAATGACCGACCCAACGGGTCGTGAAAAAATACCACGTCTCGTGCTATCGATTCGTTGAGTCCACTGCTTCATCTCATGCCTCGGATCCTTCCAACAGCTCGTCAGGACAAGTCGTTAGATCGACCGTTGTCAACTCCTTGACCAAATCTAGCTTTCCTTCCCATGCGCCTCACCACGACTCGTGGCAACTTCCAACAATAGTTTCCATCCGTTGTCTGCACTGGAACCTTCAACCAACAAACGACAACTGGAAACAACGAGTCATCCCTCTTAACCACGAATCGTTGGATGCCCTGTTGTTTGCTCCTCAGCCTAAGTCCAAACATCCCAATGACTGGTGACAACGACTCGTTGTTCCTGACAACGGGTCATTGCACCATTCGTTTTCTCTATTGTGTCCCTGACTTCCCAAACCACGACTGCATATGACCACTCGTGGTATCCTACAACGAGTCATAGGGACAATCGTCCAGTGTTATTTTTTTGCCAGTTTTCTGCACTTTTCAAAGTGCCTCTTGAGTCTACTCTTAGCCCTTTCCGGGGTATTACAATATCTCCCCCTTGGGAACATTCGTCCGCCAATGTAGGAAACAAGAAACAAACCGAAACATACAATTTAGTATATGTTACACCCCATAAGTTTCTAGCATTTAATAGACCTATTCACATGTTGGTTGAGAGTTTTAGAATGCCATACGTGCGATAAAAGGGCCCGGGGAAAGGCCGAACGAGTGCCAAGTTAGAATTTCGCAAGAGGAGGCCGAACCGCGTTTCCCAAAGGGGAAAAGTGGCATGGAGCTGGGACCTCTGCGTTAGCCAACGTGGCACGGAGCCAAAATGGTGTGTTGGCCAGCGTGCCACGTTGCCATGTATTTTGCTGCAAGTATATATAGGCCTCACCCTTAGATTATTATCATTCTCCATATATACCACGCGATCAGTAGAGATAGGGACGAAGAGAATATATATAATTTTCTTCTGATTACGCTGCCAAACACCGCCCAAATTCAAATTAACTTCGGGTATCGAAGTATAAGGTTGTAGGGAGCATTTCTACGGAGTTAGTTTCGTGAAATTCGCTCGGCGAATCATCATCCCGCCGAGCCAAAGTGATTGGAATTGCTCCAAACTAGTGTTAATACACTCCCAGGCTTAATGTAAGTACTTCTTCCTTCTAGACTTCCGAGAAATTATGAGTTTTCGACCGTTCTTTGATAAATTGAAGAATAGTCAGTAGGTATATATCAAGTATCGTTTTCTTCCAGTATAGTAATGAAGTTAGTTCTATTCTTTCATGAATATGATTACAATTGGGGAGAACAGCTGAATACTAGCCGAACCTCACCAGTTAATCGGTAAACCAGCAGTCGAGGTATGTAAAGCCAATCTCTTTCGGCAAGTTAGTTACCCCAGTGTAGTAAAACAGTATGAATTCCAGTAAGGTATTTCAGAAACAGTATGTAATTTAGTAAAGTACGGCAGAAATATCATATCATGTTCAGTATGAGACTCAGTACAGCATGTTAGAGATTATATTATTATCTTATTCAGTGTGTATTATATGTAGTTATTTCTATCAGTCGAGACTTGATTGTATTGTTTTGGGATGGATTACCTAGCTTCCGTGACCGCCCCAGGGTTAATAGCTCTATCGACTCGTCCACCATAGGGCGAGGATACGTCACTCTACAGAGTGGCATGCTATCCGCTAGGGATGAAGATGGAATTCTAGTTTCCCCATATTTTGCCGTGGTTGGCCTTTATACACCCCCTTCGAGCGCTTGCGCCAGGGTGTTGATTTCAGGAGTCCTCCAGACTTAGGTACAGCTAAAGTCAGGGGCCTAGTGGCCCAAGTTGCATACCTAGGGGATCGACAGGTTACTTATAGTTACTAGGTGATGTGGTATGATCTGGGTAGAGGTAAATAGATTGTGATGATTGTACCTTCCGGCTTATGGGGGCCAGGTGAGGTTTATGTTGTGTTATGTTATGTCATGTTATTTTAGTTATGGTTAGATAGACATTAGGACGCCACGTTACCAGGAACGACTTCTACTCATTTCAGAATAGTTAAGGTTAGTCATGTACCTACTATTCTAGTCAGTTTCAGAGTGTCTTTCTTATTGCTCCAGTTACTATCAGTCTCATTATTTACTTTCAGTTCTTTTCAGTTGGTTCTTTGCGTACTTAGTACCAGTGGTACTGACGCTCGTTTTGGGGCACTACATTACTTGCCTGTAGCTAAACATAGACGAGGAGCAGATCCCTCGTAGTCCCAGTAAGCGATACAGAGCCTTAAGCTCCTTTCATCTGGAGCTTGAAAGATAGAGGGTTACTCTCCTTTTGATTGTGAAGTATGGGTAGGTCGGGGCCCTGTCCCGACCATCTTATTATTCTTAGAGGTTTGCAGATTGTATTATTTTCCCTGTAGTTAGATGTATCGATCGTGTGGGCCATATATGTGTTTCAGATTGTATGTGATAGTCGTGTGGGGCCTTGTTCAGTTGTTAGTTGGTGACCTTGTCGGTCACAGATCAGTTTAGCGCCAGATATCATTTTTTAGATATAACTAGAAAACATGGTGTCCTTGTCGGCCCACATAGGATCCCTTGTAGTTGGTTGTTTTGGTTAGTTGTTTATATCCTTACAGGTGGCTATAGGCCTTGTCGGCCAGAGGCTATGTTTAAAGTCGTTATGTAGCCCATCATTTTCTTGAATCCAGAGTTAGAGCCAGCATGACACCAGAAGTGCTTAAGCTCAGTTAGTACAGTAGTCCAGATCCTAGTAGGGAACCAGGTGCAAGTCATGCCTCCCAAGGTGGGGCATGACAAACTTGGTATTAGAGCAGGTCGTATCCCAAGGAGTCTGCAAGCCGTGCTAAGTAGAGTCTTGCCTATGGATGTGTTATGAACCACATACTATAGACAGGAGGCTGCAAGGCATGATAGGATGGTTACTCTTTCTTCTTATTCAGTCGTGCTATAGAGCGGTACAGTATAGGGTTGAGTCCCTAAAGCTTACTATACTCTTTGGTTACAGATAAAATGTCAGATCAGCGACATCCTATTACAGGAAAAAGATTGGATACAGTAGCAGGAGATGGCACCAGCAGGATGCCTCAGCCTCTATTAGAATCAGCCTGATCTGAGGGCGATATAGAGGCATCATCTCGATCTTCCCAGCAATCTCCATCACATCAGGAGCCTCTTGGGACGACACCACCTCCGATAGTTCCTATACCTATACCATCTGACCAGGAGGTCAGGAGTGCAGTAATCAAGGTAGCACAAATGATGGCTGCTCAGCGTCAGTCGATGCCATCTACAACTGTAGAATCATCAGGAGGACCTGGTAGTTTGAGGGTCCTAGAATTCCTGGCATTAAGTCTCCTACAGTTTACAGGGACAAATCGGATAGAGGATCCCCAGGATTTCCTGGATCAAATTCAGAGGATTTTCAGAGTAATCCATGCTACACCCATAGAGTCAGTTGAATTGGCGGTATTTCGTCTACGGGACATCGATGTACTATGGTATGAGAAATGGGAGAGGTCCTGAGGAAGAGATGTTTCCCCTCCGACCTGGTCCATCTTTTCAGAGACTTTTCTGGATCATTATCTACCATGGGAGATTTGACAGGCCCGGGTTGATTAGTTTTTACACCTGGAGTAGGGGGAAATGAGTGTTCGAGAATACGCCCTGCGGTTTGATTCGTTGGCCCGATATGCGCCAGCCTTTATGGATACCATGCCATCCAGAGTACACCGTTTCAATATGGGGATAAATCCAGAATATGTTGAGACTTGTATTACGGCTACTCTACAAGAGAACATGGATATTGCCCGAGTACAGGCATTTGCTCAAAATATTGAGGGTATCAAATAGCGGTAATCGGAGATCAGGAGAACAAGTTAGGAACAGTGCCGCAGAGACAGGCTAGATGATTTTCATGGGGAGGCTCGGGGAGGACCCAGTTCATGGTTATCAGATCGGCTGCCTAGACCCCCACCTCCATCACAGCAGCAGAGGGGCAGGTCCAGTCGCCGAGGGCAGTCAGAGCCCGGCTATAGTTCACGAGCAGTAGATTCACCACAGCAGAGGAGGGAAGAGCAGAGCAGGTATGCACTACCACCTTTCCCTATTTGCAGCCGACGCCACTCTGGAGCTTGTAGATATGGATCCACAGGATGTTATATTTGTGGCCAGGAGGGTCATTTGATGAGAGATTGTCTGGCTAGGGGTCAGGGTGACCGGGATCGACAGGATAGGTCATCAGAAGGGTCATGAGCTCCAACATCCCCGGCAGGGCGCAGGCCCTCAGTTTCAGCAGGTAGAGGCCGAGAGAGATCAGGGGCCTCCAGTTCTGGTGTGGGCCAAGACCGTACCTATGCATTATCGGGGAGACAGGATTCAGACTCCTCACCAGATGTTGTGACAGGTATGCTGACTATTTTCTCTTACCCTACTTATGTGTTGATAGATTCGGGATACTCCTTGTCCTATGTCACACCATTAGTGGCTCGGAAGTTCAGTATTGTGCCGGAATTGCTTCGGCAACCTTTTTCAGTATCCATATCCATTGGTGACTCTATTATAGCCAGAAGGGTCTATCGGGGGTGTATAGTAGATGTTGCCAGCCGTCAGACTACTGCAGGTTTGGTATAGCTAGAGATGGTTGATTTTGATGCCATCATGAGTATGGATTGGTTAGCTCCATGATATGCCAATATTGAGTGCTGGACCAAGATGGTCCGATTCCACTTTCCAGGGGAGGCAGTACGGGAATGGAAAGGTAGTATAGTTACGCCAAAAGGTAGGTTTATTTCCTATCTTCAGGCGAGAAAGTTGATAGAAAAGGGGTGTATTTACCACATTGTTAGAGTTCAGGATGTTCGGGCAGAGCCTCCAACTCTTCAGTCTGTTCCTGTGGTTAATGAGCTCCCCGATGTATTCCCAGATGAGCTCCTTGGTATTCCCCCAGAAAGGGAAATTGATTTTGCAATTGATCTATTACCAGGCACTCAGCCTATATCAATTCCCCCTTATCGGATGGCTCCTGTGGAACTCAGAGAACTAAAGGAGCAGTTGAAAGATTTGTTAGATAAGGGCTTTATTAGACCGAGTACTTTACCTTGGGGTGCGCCAGTTTTGTTTGTGAGAAAGAAGGATGGCTCCCTCCGTATGTGTATAGACTATCGGCAACTGAACAAAGTCACGGTCAAGAATAAGTACCCACTTCCCAGAATAGATGATTTATTTGATCAGTTACAAGGAGCAAGGTAGTTCTCCAAGATTGACTTAAGGTCCATATATCATCAGGTTCGGGTTCGTGAAAGAGATATTCCAAAGACTGCTTTCCGGACCAGATACGACCACTTTGAATTCTTAGTCATTTCCTTTGGGCTGACGAATGCTCCAGCAGTATTTATGGACCTGATGAATAGTATTTTTAGGCCATACCTCGACTTGTTCGTGATAGTATTTATCGATGATATTCTGGTGTATTCTTACTCAGAGGCATACCACTAGGATCATCTGCGGACAGTGCTCCAGATTCTCAAAGAACGCCAGCTATATGCCAAGTTTTCTAAATGTGAGTTTCGGCTGAATTCAGTAGCCTTTTTGGGTCATATCATGTCGGACGCTGGTATATAAGTAGATACGCAGAAGATAGAAGCAGTAAAAACATGGCACAGACCTACCACTCCGACCGAGGTACGCAGTTTCCTTGGATTAGCCAGGTACTACAGAAGGTTTGTGGAAGGATTTTCCACTTTCGCAGCACCTCTTACCAAACTGACGTAGAAGGCAACAAAATTCCAGTGGACTGAGGCTTGTGAGTGAGCTTCCAGCAATTGAAAGACAGATTGATGTCAGCACCAGTATTAGCATTACCAGAAGGAACAGAGGGTTATGCAGTTTATTGTGATGCTTCGGGTGTTGGGTTAGGATGTGTGTTGATGCAGCATGGTAAAGTGATTGCTTATGCTTCCAAGCAGCTTAGGAAGCATGAAAAGAACTACCTTACCCATTACCTGGAATTAGCCGCAGTAATTCATGCCTTGAAGATATGGACACATTACTTGTATGGCGTTCACGTGGATATTTTCACTTATCATAAAAGCCTACAGTATATCTTATCCCAGAAAGAGTTGAATTTGTGGTAGCGTCGCTGGTTAGAGCTGTTGAAAGACTATGATGTGAATATTTTGTATCACGCAGGGAAAGCCAAAGTGGTAGCAGACGCCCTTAGCTGTAAATCTATGGGGATTTTGGAATACTTGCAGCCCAAGCAGTGGGAATTGGCCTGAGAATTGCATCAACTAGCCGATTTAGCCATTCGCATACCATAAACAGGGGACAACAGAGTAGTAATCTAGAACACCGCAGTATCATCATTAGTCGTGGAAGTGAACGAACGGCAGTATGAAGACCCTAGCCTGGTTCAACTCAAAAACAAAGTTCAGCGAGTAGAGGTGACAGATTTTTAGGTAACCGAGGATAGAGTGTTGAGATATAAAGATTGCCTTTGTGTTCCAGACGTTGCAGGGCTTCGCTAGTAGATTATGGTGAGGTACACTATGCCCGTTATTCTCTCCATCCAGGTTCAACAAAAATGTACCACGATGGAAAAGAAATCTATTGGTGGCCAGGAATGAAGAAGGGGATAGCAGAATTTGTAGCATGATCTCCCATATGCCAATAGGTAAACGCTAAACATCAGAAACCAGGCAGACTAACCCAGGATATAGCTGTGCCTCTATGGAAATGGGAAGCAGTTAACATGGACTTTGTAGCAAGATTACCTCGGACCAAGCGTAGATATGATTCGGTCTAGGTAATTGTTGACAGGTTGACAAAATCAGCTCATTTTCTGCTAGTAAGGGATACCTTTTCATCCGACGATTATGCCGAGTTGTATACTAAAGAAATAGTCAAGCTGCATGGTGTTCCATTGTCAATTATTTCTGATAGAGGGGCGCAGTTTACAGCTAGGTTTTGGCAATCGTTTCAGAGAGGCTTGGGGACGCAGGTTAACCTGAGCACAACTTTTCATCCTCAGACAGATGGGCAGGCAGAACATACCATTCAGACGCTCGAGAATATGTTCCGAGCATGTGCGTTAGATTTTGGAGGTAGCTGGGATGAACACCTACCACTTATCGAGTTTTCCTATAATAATAGTTACCATTCAGCAATTCAGATGGCACCTTATGAAGCGTTGTATAGGCGAAAGTGTAGATCTCTAGCTGGTTGGTTTTTGAAGTAGGAAAATCAGCATTGATTGGGCCAGATATCATTCATCAGTCAGAGGAAAAACTAAATCTTATTAGGGAACGTTTACTGACTTCTCAGTGCCACCAAAAATCGTATGCTGACGTGTGACGTAGAAACTTGGAATTTATTGTGAATGACTGGGCATTCTTGAAAGTTTCACCGATGAAGGGTGTGATGAGATTTGAAAAGAAAAGCAAGCTTAGCCCAGGGTTTGTTGGGCCTTATCATATCCGCCGAAGGATAGGCCGGTTGGCATATGAATTGGATTTACCTCCAGAGTTAGAATCTGTCCATCCAGTTTTCCACGTATCAATGCTAAGAAAGTGCATAGTAGATCCCTGCAGAATTGTCCCAGTCCAAGATGTTCAGGTTACAGAAGAGTTAGCCTATAAAGAAGTTCCAGTAGCCATACTAGATCGGCAGATCCGTAGACTAAGAACTAAAGATGTTGCTTCTGTCATGGTGTTGCGGCGTAAGAGGAACTGTGAAGAGATGACTTGGGAAGCAAAAAATGATATGAAAGTTAGATATCCTCAGTTACTCCAGACTTAGTCAGATTATGCAGCCAGAGGTATGTTGTTATTGTTGTTTCATGAGTTGCTTTATATTAATGTAAATGTGGAGTAGCTGACTCCAGTTTATTGTGAAATGAATACTATAGTATCATGTGGAGTACCTGTATTGGACTTTTCTACGTTTTAGTATTTTCGGATAGTCCATATTACAGGGGAGACTCTGCCAAAATTTCTCTAGAACAAATAGTGGCAAGCTAAGATTCTTGCATGCAGAAGGTAACATTTGAGGACGAATGTTCTTAAGGGACGGAGGATGGTACACACCATAAGTTTCTAGCATCTAGTTGACCTATTCGCATGTTGGTAGAGAGTTTTAGAATGCCATACATGTGAGAAAAAGGTCCGCGGAAAGGCCGAACGAGTGCCAAGTTGGAATTTCGCAAGAGGAGGCCGAACCGCATTGTACAAAGGGCAAAGTGGCACGGAGCTAGGACCTCCGCTTTAGCCAACGTGGCACGGAGCCAAAACGGCGCATTGGCCAGTATGCCACGTTGCCATGTATTTTGCTGCAAGTATATATAGGCCTCACCCTTAGATTATTATCATTCTCCATATATACCACGCGTTCAGTAGAGATAGGGACAAAGAGAATATATAATTTTCTTCCGATTATGCTGCCAAACACCGTTCAAATTCAAATTAACTTCGGGTACCGAAGTATAAGGCTGCAGGGAGCATTTCTACGGAGTTAGTTTCATGAAATTCGCTCGGTGAATCTTCGTCACGCCGAGCCAAAGTGATTGTAATTGCTCCAAACTAGTGTTAATACATACCCAGGCTTAAAGTAAGTACTTCTCCCTTCTAGACTTCTAAGAAATTATGAGTTTTCGACCGTTCTTCGATAAATTGAAGAATAATCAGTAGATATGTATCAAGTATTATTTTCTTCTAGTATAGTAATGAAGTTTGTTATATTCTTTTATGAATATGATTAAAGTTTGGGAGAACAGCTGAATACTAGCCGAACCTCGCCAGTTAATCGGTAAACCAGCAGTCGAGGTATGTAAAGCCAGTCTGTTTTGGCAAGTTAGTTACCCCAGTGTAGTAAAACAGATTGAATTCCTGTAAGGTATTTCAGAAACAATATATTATGTTTAGTATGTCATTTAGTAAAGTACGTTAGAAATATCATATCATGTTCAGTATGAGACTCAGTACAGCATGTTAGAGATTATATTATTATCTTATTCAGTGTGTATTATATGTAGTTATTTCTATCAGTTGAGACTTGATTGTATTGTTTTAGGCTGGATTACCTAGCTTCCGTGGCCACCCCAGGGTTAAGAGTTGTATCGACTCGTCTGCCAGAGGGGGAGGATACGTCGCTCTACGGAGTGGCATGTCGTCCGCTAGGGACGAAGATGGGATGCCAGTTTCCCCATATTTTGCCGTGGTTGGCCTTTATACACCCCCTTCAAGCGCTTGCGCCTGGGGTGTTGATTTCAGGAGTCCTCTGGATTCAGGTACAGCTATAGTCAGGGGCCTAGCGGGCCCATGTTGCATATACAAGGGATCGGCAGGTTGCTTATAGTTACTAGGTGATTTGGTATGACCTCGGTAGGGGTAAATAGATTGTGATGATTGTACCTTCCGGCTTGTGGGGGCCAGGTAAGGTTTATGTTGTGTTATGTTATGTCATGTTGTTTTAGTCATGGTTAGATAGACAGTAGGATGCCACGTTACCAGGTACGACTCCTACTCTTTTCAGAATAGTTAAGGTTTGTCCTGAACCCACTATTCCAGTCAGTTTCAGTCTGTCTTTCTTGTTGCTCCAGTTACTATCAGTCCCATTATTTACTTTCAGTTATTTTCAGTTGTTGCTTTGCTTACTCAGTACCAGTGGTACTGACACCTGTTTTAGGGTGCTCTATTACTTGCCTGCAGGTACACATAGACGAGGAGCAGATCCCTCGTAGTCCCAGTCAGCGATACAGAGCCTTCAGCTCCTTTCATCCGGATCTTGAAAGACAGAGGTTTACTCTCCTTTTGATTGTGCAGTATGGGTAGGTTGGGGCCCTGCCCCGACCATCTTATTATTCTTAGAGGCTTGCAGATTGTATTATTTTCTCTGTGGTTAGATGTATCGGCCATGTGGGGCCATATATGTATTTCAGATTGTATGTGATGGCCGTGTGGGGCCTTGTTCTGTTGTTAGTTGGTGACCTTGTCGGTCACAGATCAGTTTAGCGCCAAATTTAGTTTTTCAGATATAACTAGACAGCATGGTGTCCTTTTCGGCCGGCATAAAATCCCTTGTAGTTGGTTGTTCTTGTTAGATGTTTATATCCTTACAGGTGGCTATAGGCCTTGTCGGCCGGAGGCTATGTTTACAGCCGTTATATAGCCCGTCATATTCTTGAAACCAGAGTTAGAGCCAGCCTGGCACCAGAAGTGCTTAGGCTCAGTTAGTCCAGCAGTCCAGATCCTACTAGGGCACCAGGTGCCAGTCATGCCTCCCAAGGTGGGGCGTGACAAACTTCGTATCAGAGCAGGTCGTATCCCAGGGAGTCTGTAAGCCGTGCTTAGTAGAGTCTTGTCTATGGATTTGTTGTGCACCACATACAATTGACAGGAGGTTGCAAGGCATGATAGGATGGTTACTCTTTCTTGTTATTCAGCCGTGCTATAGAGCGGTACAGTATAGGGTTGAGTCCCTAAAGCTTACTATACTCTTTGGTTACAGATAAAATGTCAGATCAGTGACATCCTATTACAAGTAGAAGATTGGATACAGCAGCAGGAGAGGGCACCAACAGGATGCCTCTGCCTCGTTTATAATCAGACCGATCTGAGGGCAATACAGAGGCATTGTCTCGATCTTCCCAGCAGTCTCCATCACATCAGGAGCCGCTTGGGACGAAACCACCTTCGAAAGTTCCTATACCTATACTATCTGACCAGGAGGTCAGGAGTGCAGTAGTCATGTTAGCACAGATGATGGCTGCTGAGCATCTGTCGATGCCATCTACAGCTGCAGAATCATCAGGCGGACCTGGTAGTTCGAGGGTCCGAGAATTCCTGGCATTAAGTCCACCGCAGTTTACAGGGACAGATCGAACAGAGGATCCCTAGGATTTCCTGGATCAGATGCAGAGGATTTTCAGAGTAATGCATGCTACACCCATAGAGTCAGTTGAATTGGCGGTATTCCATCTACCAGACATCGTTGTACTGTGGTATGAGAGTTGGGAGTGGTCCTGAGGGAGAGATGTTTCCCCTCTGACCTGGTCCAGCTTTTCAGAGGCTTTTCTGGATCATTATCTACCACGGGAGATTCGACCGGCTCGGGTTGATTAGTTTTTACACCTGGAGCAGGGGGTGATGAGTATTCGAGAATACGCCTAGCGGTTTGATTCGTTGGCCCGAAATTTCATGGAATGACTACCTCCGAATAAAACCATATAGCTGAACAGACCTCATACTTTACATACACATTCATACACATAAAAGAAACTTGCACACATGAACCAAACAAGAAAACTAAATAGAGTCATAGGGAAAAACTAATACCTCTAGTCGGAATCGAGCCGGTTGAGAACAAATGTGGATACCTAGCCATCATGTCCGCCTCGGCCTCACACATAGATCCCTCAACATGTTTATTTCTCCATAAAACACTAACTGAAGCTACTTCTTTGTTTCTTAACTTACAAACCTGGCGATCTACAATTTCAACGGGGACTTCTTCATAATTGAGGCTGTCTTTCACCCCAATGTTGTCTACCGGAACTACCAAGGATGGATCACCCAAACACTTCCTCAAAAGTGACACATGAAAGATGGGATGAACTGAGGACAACTCCGAGGGCATGTCTAACTCATATGCTACCTTGCCAACTCTTCTCACAACTCGGTAAGGATCAATATAGCAGGGACGGAATTTACCTTTCTTTTCCAACTGCATGACTCACTTCATGGGAGATACCTTTAGAAATACCTAATCGTCCACATCAAACTCCAAATCCCTTCTTCTCACATCATCATATGATTTCTGACGACTCTGAGCTATTTTTCAACCTGTCCCTTATCAACTGAACCTTCACCATCGCCTTATGAACCGAATCTAGTCCTATCATAGCGCCTCACCAACCTCAAGCCATTCGATGGGAGATCTACACCTCTGCCCATAAAGTACCTCAAATGGTGCCATTTAGATACTAGAGTGGTAACTGTTATTATAAGCAAACTCGATCAAGGGCAAATGATCATCCCAACTACCTTTGAAATCGATAACACATGCCCTCGAAATATCCTCAAGGGTCTGAATGGTTCATTCTACCTGGCTGTCTGTTTGCGGATGGAAGGCTATACTGAGCTTAACTTGCTTCCCAAGCCCTTTTTTAAAAGACCTCCAAAATTAAGAGGTAAACTGAGTACATCGGTCCGAGATGAAAGCAAGTGCACTCCATGAAGTCGAACCAACTACCGAATATACAACTTAGAAAAATCATCTGCTGAATCCATTGTCTTGACTGGTAGGAAGTGTGGTGCCTTAGTTAGCCTGTCTACCACCACCCAAATGGAGTCATAGTGTCGGCGAGTACGAGGTAGGCCTGTAACAAAATCCATATTTATTTCCTCCTACTTCCAAGTGGGGATGTTGATATCCTGGAGAACACCTCCCAGCCGTTGATGTTCGACTTTCACTTGTTTACAGTTTGGACATTTTTCTATGAACTCTGCAATATCTTTCTTCATACCATTCCACCAATAGATTTCTCGCAAGTCCCAATACATCTTCGTGGATCCTAGATGAATAAAATATCTCATACCATGTGCCTTATGCAATATCTGAACTCTAAAATCCTCAACATCTGGGACACATAGTCGACCCTGGTATCGTAGCACACCATCTCCCCTTTGGGAGAAAACCTCCAACTTTTTACTTTGCACTGCCACCTTCAGCTTCCTCAAATTTTGATACTCATCTTGTCTGGATTTAACATCAACAACTAAGGATGATTATGATACGTTATGCACTACAATGCCGCCATCGGTCGAGTCGAGCAATCTAACTCCCAGCCTAGCAAGCTGGTGGACATCTTTCACTAACTCCTTCTTCCCCTCATCCACGTGGGACACACTCTCCATAGACAGCCTACTAAGCACATCCGCAACCACATTAGCCTTGCCCGCGTGGTAGAGGACACTCATGTCATAGTCCTTTAGCAATTCCAACCACCTCCTTTGTCGAAGATTTAGGTAGTTCTATGTGAACATGTATTGCAAACTTTCTTGATCAGTAAACACATCCACGTGGACCCCATACAAGTAATGCCTCTGTATCTTCAATGCAAACACCATCCTGGACAACTCAAGACCGTGGGTCAGATAATTCTTTTCATGGACTTTCAGCTGTCTTGAGTAATATGCTATTACCTTCCCACGCTGCATCAGCACACATCCCAGCCCGACTCTCGAAGCATCACAATACACTAAAAAGCCATTAGTACTCTCGGGTAAGGTCAACACTTGTGCTGAAATGAGTCGGGTCTTCAACTCTTGGAAGCTTTTCTCATGAGCAACCGACCATTAGAACTTCATCTTTTTTTGAGTCAACTAAGTCAAAGGTGCCGCAATAGATGAGAAAACCTCAAAAAACCTTCGGTGGTAACCTGCTAGGCCAAAGAAACTCTGAATCTCTGAAGGATTCACCGGTCTAGGCCAATTCTTCTCCACCTCTATCTTCTGGGAATCTACCCTTATGCCTTCGCTTGATACCACATGTCCCATATATGCTACCGAGTTTAGCCAAAATTCACACTTGCTAAACTTTGCATACAGCTGGCTATCCTTGAGGGTTTGCAGCACTATTCTCAAACGAGTGGCATGGTACTTCTTGCTCCGGGAGTATATAAGAATGTCATCGACGAACACGATCATGAACATATCCAAATATTGCTTGAACACCCTGTTCATCAGGTCTATAAAAGTTGTAGGAGCATTGGTTAGCCCAAAAGACATAACTACAAACTCATAATGGTCATACTGGGTTTTGAAGGTTGTCCTTGGAATATCACTCCCGTACTATGAGCTGGTGATATCCAGACCCAAGATCTATCTTCGAGAAACACCTGGCACCCTGGAGCTGGTCAAATAAATCATCAATCATGGGCAAGGGGTACCTGTTCTTAATGGTGACCTTATTAAGCTGCCGATAATCAATGCACATCCGAAGGGACCCATCCTTCTTTTGAATGAAGAGAACCGGTGCACCCCATGGAGACTTGCTCGGTCTAATGAAACCCTTATCCAGCAAGTCCTTTAATTGATCCATTATTTTCTTTAGATCGGCTAGAGCCATCCTTTAAGGAGGGATAGAAATAGGTTGCATGTCTGGAAATAGATCAATCCCAAAATTGATTTCCCTTTCCGGAGAAACACATGCCTAATCCTCAAGAAACACCTTTGGATATTTGCACACCGCCGAAACTGACTGGATAGTCGGGGTCTCGGACTCCACATCCTTAACCCTAACTAGGTGGTACGTGCATCCCTTAGAGATCATCTTCCTAGGCTTAAGATAAGAAATAAACTGACATGTTGGTACTACTGTACCACCCTTCCACTCCAAAACTGACTCACCAGGAAAAAGAAACTCCATGGTGCGGGTCCTACAATTAATCGTGGAATAACATGCAAACAACCAATCCATACCAAGAATAATGTCAAAGTAGATCATGGTTAACTCTACCAGATCTGCGGAGGTAACCTTATGCAACATTGTGACCGAGCACCCTCTATATAATCACCTAGCTACAACTGAATCACCAATAGGGGTAGAAACTGAAAATGGCTTTGAGAAGGTCTTGGGACTAACTCCAAGGCTACTAGCAATGTAAGGAGTCAAGAAAGAAAAAGTAGCTCCTGGGTCTAACAAGGAATGAACATTAATATGAAGATACGTAACATACTAGTAACCAAGTCTGGCGAAGTCTCCTACTCCTGACGTGAGGCAAGGGCATAGAATCGGTTTTGGCGTTGTCTGCCACCTCCATTAGTCGATGCTCCTTGTGGAGCGGAATGCGTCGGAGCTGTTGCTGTCCTGGTAGTCTGTGCATGACCCCTATCATTATCCTGACTAGAATATGGGCACGCTCGGTGCATATGCCTTGATCTACCACACCCATAGCAGACATTTGAGTCGAGCAGGCACTCTCCGGTGTGACTCTTGCCGCACTTCCCGCAGGTTGTAGAGGTATACTCTAACTGGGTTCCCCTCTGATCCCGCGACCCTGAAGCCCTGCTCCTTTGATCACCTCTAGGGCTGGATGGGACACTAGCTGATAATGGTGCTGGGGCTAGTGACCTCTGCTAAAACTGTGGACAATAGCCACCACCGGACCTCTTATGTGAAAATACACGACTATCTGTCCAAGCCTCTTTGCCTCCCTCTCCCTCACATGAGCCGCCTCCATCTGTTGGGCGTAAAACACTATGCAAGGAAAGTCCATATCATGGTGGTGCATAGCAGTACTGCAATCCTTGTCTAAATAACCGGCCATGCCATGAACATATCGGCTCACTTGTGCCCTTTGATCCATCACCAAATCTGGGGTGTATTTTGACAACCTGGTGAACTCAAGTGAATACTCCAGACTGTCATTTTCCCTTGCTTGAGGTTAACCAACTCAGCTATTTTCAATTCCCTCATCTCCCGAGGGAAGAACCTGTCAAGAAAGGCCATGTGGAACTCATCCCAACTGATAGGGCCCACTCCCGCTGCCCTATTGTCCTTCCATTACTTGTACCAAATTGAGTGACCTCTTTTAGCTAATATGAGGCCAAGTCCATACACTCCCCATTTGTCACCCCCATAACCTAAGTTACCTTCAATATCCCTTCAATGAACTCATATGGATCCTCATCTACCTTTGATCCCGTGAACTAAGGAGGGTTCATCCTCAAGAAGTCTCTAATTTGAGCCGCCGCAGTATTGCCATTTTGTGGGACCTGCGCAATAGCCTGCTGGATGAGCTGAGCAGTCAAGGCCTGCGCCAACATCTGAATAGCTGCTCAAAACTCAGCGTGGGCAGCTGGCTCTGGTGCTTGGCGCTCATGATTAGGTGGGGCTTGCTGATGCCCATGGTCATTGCCATCTCCATGGCCCTCATAATTTCCATTCCTCCTTCCTTTCATTTTCTAGGAGCCATAATTCTGCAATCGTGAATCGCATGAATTAGAAGGATGGAAAGGCTTTTCATCGCATGACATAGAACATGAAAGAAGGGAACATTTCGTAAATGTCTAGTAGCCTCTTTGTCATAGGTGTGGCGCGCTTCACACCCATGAAAAAGACTCTACTTAACGTGTCTTTTGGACAACCTAGGATACATCAAACCTATTGCTCTGATATCAATTTTTTCATGACCCGAAAGTACATCCATATCGTAGACATGAGACAAGGGACCCCGAGAGACCCCAAATCAACCCATGGCACATGCATAAGACTAATCTCACTTAAATAAGTGGAATATTAAGCATAAAACATCATGGAAACGTAACCATGAAGATGCACATTTACATAAGCTGAGTACTACGCATTTTTCCAAAAACCTCTAATATGAAGATGGGTTGATGGAACAACATCCCCAACTAACCTGAGCAATACTGAAACATAACCAACATGAAAGTTTATAAAACGGCCCTCGGTACATGAGGATTCACCAACAAGCTGATAGCGTAAGCAGAGATGGACTAAGGATGAGGATGAGCTTGAGATCCGGACCCTATATGATGAAACAATACAACATAGAAAGTATGCGGTCAGTACATGGAATGACTGATTATGCAAGCTAAATAAAACGGACATTTTAAAAGTGAAGTAAGCTCATAAATAGACATAGGAGAAGAACATCATGCTTGCATCAAAATCTTCGTAATAGAATATAGGGCTCAAGACTTTCAAATCATTCATAGTCATTCATTATCATAATCATAAGTCACTTTATCAAAATATAACCTGAGCCAATAACATAAATATAACTCTGGATAAAACATGCGGAACAATGGGAGGACTCGTCATAACTGATACCATCATGTTAGAGCCTTTCATGATTCCCCACTATCTCGCTAAAGTGGGCAAAGCCGACCCTAGCTTGCAATGTGAGGGTCGTGCATAAGGCGTGATATCACATTCGAGGGGATCATTATCAATAAATCATATCATTTAGAAAGCCACAATGGTTCGTGATTATGAGACACCGGTGTAGTCCTTTGAACGCTGGGCTGCTCGGTGCTAGATACGGCTCCCAAAAACATGCATATAGGCTCAAACGTAAATCATTAACATCATGAATGAAAATTTATTCATTAAGAGATAACATTTAACATCATTGATCCCCTTTAATATATGCTTAGCCAAGAATCAAAGCCCTTTTCATCGGCTAACATCATAAATCGATAAATCATGTAATTCGTTTCATATATCGAAAATTATTCTTCAACATGAGGGCATTGCCCATTACTTCATCATACTCAATTCTTTCAAAATATGCTCATAAACATGGGTAACTATAAAATCATGATTTTCCATCATCAATAAATTGAAATTATAGAGTATTCATCATAAGTCATAACTTCCATGAACTTTCATCAAATGGGAAATTTGGATTTTAAAAGCTTGAAACATGATTAAAGGAGAATAATGATAAAACCTATCCATCATTCATAATTCAATAATTAAAACTCAATCAAATCATACCCATAAAGAGAAATCCCATTTTCAAGCATTTGAGTAAAACTCCATAGACATGAATAAGAGGATTCATGATTAAATCGAAATTGGGCATGGGTGAGGAAGATTTCCACCCATTTTAAAACCCTACATACCTAGAAATGGGTTGATCTGAAACTCCTTGAACACCCACAAAGAAATTGATGGAAACATGAGGAAGAAGACCTTGAATCTCCTTAAAATCTCTCTAAAGTTCTTGCATGAGAATGGCATGCATAAAGGACGTAACTCATATTATCATACTTAGAAAATATCCAAAATGACATAATTTTGGGGATAAAAATGTGGAAAGGTCGAAAATGCCCTTAAAATAATTTCCCTGATAACTTGCCCCGGACGGACCAACGACCGACCCAACGGGTCGTGAAACATACCACGACTTGTGGTATCAATTCATAGAGTCCACTGCTTCATCTCATGCCTCAGATCCTTCCACGGCTCATCAAGACATGTCATGAATTTATGGGATGAGTCATTGGATCGATCGTCATCAACTCCTTGACAAAATCTAGCTTTCCTTTCCACGACCCTTACTGTGACTCATGGCGACATCCAACGAGTTGTGGTTTCCATCTGTTGTCTACCCTAGAAGCTTCAACCTACAAATGACAACTAGAAACAACGGTTCATCCCTCTTAACCACGAATTGTGGAATGCCCCATTGTTTACTCCTCATCCTAAGTCTAAACCTCCCAACGACTGCTGACAAGGACTTTTTATTCTTGACAACGGGCCGTTGCACCATCTATTATCTCCACTGTATCCCTGACTTCCAAACCACGACTGGATATAAAGACTCATGGTATCCTACCACGAGTCATAGGGTCATCCGTCCTGTGATATTTCTTTGCCAGTTTTCTGTACATTCCATATTTAACTCCCGAGTCTACTCTTAGCCTTTTCTGGGGTATTACATTTCTGGGTTCAGAAACTAGGTTCACACTGGTGAACCACAGTTAGGTACAATAGTCCGTTGGAAGCAACAACGGGCCGTTGTTACCTCCCGTTGGAATTGGTAGGAAAACAGGGCACGGGGATAATGAGTGGTAACAACGACGCGTTGGTAAAACCAATGGGACATTGTATCCCCTCGTGGTTCACACTACTGGGTTCTGGAACTGAATGACGGGTGGTCAAACCAGCTCGTTGGTGGCTACCATGGGCCGTTGTTTTCTCCCGTTGTTTCGTGGAAGGGTTCGGTAGACCCCTGAGTTGGGATTCAACGGATGACTGGATGACCCATTGTTAGAATCAACAGGTTGTCCTATGATTCATTGTTTCCCCTCAAAGAAAGGCTTCTTCTTAACCAGGACCACTTACAATGGTTCATTGTGGGGGTCGTCTGAGATAGAAAATTTTCTAGTTTCCTGTGGATTTTCATGCAACGTCTGAATATGGTCTAGGAAAGTTTTGGAGTGTTGCAGAGTCTGCTGCAATTTTTTTTATTTTTCCCTGTTTCAACTCCCGAGTCTGAGCTTTGGGCTTCCAGGGTATAACGTTAACTCCTGCTATAGATAGACAGTACGAGTCATCGCATCAAGGTATGATTCATACCAAAGCACTCGTGATGAACTTCAGAAATATTTCAAAGTCTCATAGTCAAGCCATGGAAGCTCAGTACGACTCGTAGGAAGCATGTACAAGTCGTACCAAGGTCAAACACTTAGCTAAATTCCAGCCAACCAATGACATACTGGAAGAAGGTACAACCCGGGTTGTAGGACAAGTCGTGACGCAGGCGGCTTCAGTTATGGAAATTCACCCTTTTAGCCAAGGAAAAGGATTTTTATGTCTGTATAGATATGTTTTATGTTTTATTTCATTAAAGAAAGAGAGGCGATCAAGAGTGATTAGAAATCAAGTTAGAGAGAATTCAACATGAGAATTGAGTTGTTCAACTTGTGATCAACCTTTTCTTGGTTTTCTCTTGATGTTCATATTGTTCTTGAGGATTTTGCTGATCAACACAGAAGTTTTTCTCTCATCCATAATTGTAAACATTGGTTTATGTATTTAATTGTGAATGCAAATCACAATCTTGCAACTATGAGAGGCTAAAACCTCCATAGCTAGGGTTGTTGGAACCATGGTGCATTAACAATCTAGGGTTACATAAAAGTGATTCAAAACAATACAAAGTAATTGTATTGTATTCTATTCATGCTTAAATGTTTCTTAATGGTGTACAATGTTAGTACATGCTTGAATTCTTTACTTTCTTGAGCCTAGAGAGGTAGAGATTAGGAAAAGAGAATTACAACAAAGCCTTGTTCTTGATGATCATTGTATTAACTTGAGTTGTGGTCGCAGGATAGTTAAATTTGGGACATAGTGATAACGGTTAATTGGCGATCGCTCATGAGACCTAACCCGGTGATTGAGTATAGACATAAATAGGGAAGAACTAGTCATGATAATGAACCTAAGTTATTAGTTCTGCAAGTAAGCATTGGTGATGATCACGTATTTATAGCCGAAGTAGTTATGAATGTTACACCTTGTAAGTTTCTAACGTTTAGACGGCCTATTCCTATGTTGGTGGAAGGTTGTAGACTGCCATACATACGAGGAAAGGGCCCGGGGGATGGCCGAACGAGTGCCAAGTTGGGATTTTACGAAAGGAGGATGAACCAAGCTTCCCAGAGGGGCAAAGTGACACGGAGAAAAATTGGCGCGTTAGCCAATGTGGCACGAAGTAAAAACAGCGCGTTGGCCAGCGTGCCACATTGCCTTGTATCCTACTTCAAGTATATATAGGCCTCACCCTTAGAATTCATGTTTATTTTCATATATATCACGACCAACAGAGTAAGAGACGAAGGAGGATTATAATTTTCATCTGATTACGCCGCTGAACGCCGTCCAAATTCAAATTAACTTCAGGTATCAATGTATAAGGCTGAAGGGAGCATTTCTACGGAGTTAGTTTCGTGAAATTTGCCCGGCCAATTGTCGTCCCATCGAGCCAAAGTTGTTGGAATTTCTCCAAACTACTGTCAATACGATCACAGACTTATAGTAAGTATTTCTCCCTTTTAGATTTCTGAGAAATTACGAGTTTTTTATCATCTTTTGATAAGTTGAAGTATAGTCATTATATATACATGTAAGTTATTATTTTCTTCGAATTCAGTAACAAAGTTGGCCTTATTCTTCTATGAATATGATTACAGTTGAGAAGGATAGTTGAATCGAGCTGTTACTCATCAGTTAGTCAAAAAACGGAGAACGAGGTATGTAAGGCTTAACTCTCGGCAAGTATCCTAGTCATACAATGTTACGACTTATGTTCTCGAACTGAAATAACGATCTCAGATGCTGCAGATAGTTGCTACCATTAGATTGTAGTTGATATGTTGTAATTAGCTGTTATTGATATACGTATATAAATATCAGATATGTTGCGATTAGATGCTAACATGGATTGCAATTACATAAACTCTGGTTAGCTGTTAGAAAACATATACATATTGTACTATAGGACCCCTCGCTAAAAGGAAGCAGGTTAAGTGTGATTCACATTCTGAACGCTATAGAAACTCTTTTAGTTCTCAGTTTATTGTGATGGTAGACTTATATAGTTGTTGCCAGGCCTAGACTTTAGAAGCTCGTAAAAGTTAGTGTCCTGAATTAGTCGGTTAAACAGTATGGGCGTAATTAGGTGGTCTAAATACCAGTTGGCGTCTGTATTGGCAGGAAAGAATTCCTAGAGGTCACTGACGTTATCGCACATTCCAGAATCAGAAATAGAGACAGAATAGGTATATTCTAGAATTAGTGACACCAGGGTCCTCCAGTGTATTGAGTGATTGTCATCCATCCCTTTAGCCTTATCAGTGATTGTCAGTCTTAGTCAACTTAACAGATATCACGTAGGACGCCCAGCAAGCCATTCCAGTCGTCCGAGTTAGATAAACCCGTAGGTACCCCAAGGAGGGGTCAACATCAGTAGTCAGCAATGGGACAGCACCCTAGCCGGCTCTTGTAAGATATTCAGGTACAGAATGCCAGGAGAGGGCTAGCCCTATAGTTTATTAAATTAGAAGAATAAAATAGTTAACTATTTGTAACCCCACAGTTACTCATGAGTTATAGACGTCTGAGTAGGACATTCAGAGTAATGTTAGGCCACTTTAGACCTTGCTCTATTCAGTCCAGACTATTATAGATCATGATCACTATCAAGATCCTCAAATCAAATACGGGCACATGGAGAGCCTGCAGACAGCCATACAGATTATCCCAGAAGCAAGTAGCATTAGCATGAGGCCTAGAAGGCCAGATACTCTCTCGTTATACAAATAGATTGATGAGTCAGTATAGCATCTAGGTTGGGGTTTCCCTCAGTTAGGAGCCTTCCATGACCGCCCCAGGGTTAATAGTTGTGGTGCTCGCCCATCAGGGGCGAGGATACGTCGCTCTACAGAACGGCATGCCATCCGCAAGGGACGAAGATGGGGATCCAGATCCTCATATTTGCCATGGATGGCCTTATACACACCCCCGCCGAGCGATTATGCCCGGGGTGTAGATATCAGGATTCCTTCGGACTCAGACTCAGACACAGTTATAGTTCAGAGGCCAAGCGGGCCCAGTGGTAGACCCAAGGGACCGGTAGGTTGGCTACAGTGCCAGTAGAGTTGCAGACACCTGAGTAGGGGTATATAGATTGAGATGTGCTCGTCAGGACTTATGGGGGCCTAAGCCAGTTATTTTGTGCTGATGGTACCTCCTGACTTATGGGGGCCAGGTGGGGTTCTTGTATGAATTATTGTTTGCTAGTTGTAGTGTATAAATATGTAAGTAGCAAGTCTTACCTTACGTACATGTAGTGTCAGTTAGACGCATATTATGAATCAGCAGGCGTACAGGTTAATCTTTCGGCTTTTCTTTTTATTTACTTCTAGTCCTATTCAGCTTATCTATTGCCTTACATATTCGGTACATATTGTACTGACACCCTTCCCGAGGCGCTGCATTACTTGCCTGCAGGTGCAGATAGACGGGGACCAAGTCCCTCGTAGTTCCAATTAGCCATACAGCATCGCCAGCTCCCTTCTTCCGGGGCTTGTGTGATAGAGGTTTATTCCTTTTGTTTGTATAGTATTGGTAGGTCGGGGCCCTTTCCCGACCATCTTATTACTCCTAGCGGCTTTCATATTGTGTTACTTTCCTGTGTTTAGATGATGTTGGCTGTGTGGGGTCCTATTTAGCATCTGATCTTACCTTTCAGTTATAACTAGATATCATGGTGGCCTTGTCGGTCCGCATAGGACTCCCTATGATTGTTTGTCTCTAGTTAGCTGTTTATTTTTCACAGGGGCTATAGGCCTTGTCGGTCAGGGGTTGTATTTACAACCACTATATAGCCTGTTGTTTTCTTGATTCCAGAATTAGAGTCAGCCCTGCGCCAGAACTGCTTAGGCTCAATCAGCTCAGCAGTTCAGGTTCTAGTAGGGCACTAGGTGCCAATCATGCCTCCCAGGGTGGGGTGTGACAAACTTGGTATCGGAGTAGGTCGCATCCCAGGGAGTCTGCAAACCGGGCTAAGTAGAGTCTTTTTTATGGATGTGTTGTGCACCACATACTATAGGCTGGAGGCTGCAAGGCATGATAGGATGGTTACTCTTTCTTCTTCTCAGATCGTGCTATAGAGCAAAGTTGTCTAGGGTTAAGTCCCTAAGTTTTCCTTGTTATGTCTGTCCAGGGTAATGTTTAATATAAGACAGACACCAGCCAGTTGCAAGTTTACTACAGTAGCAGCAGGAGGTATCATTAAGACGCCATAGTTGGTTGATAGTCAGCCTAATGACGGGAGCGGACGTCCTTGTTCTCCCCAATACTCTCCGGAGGTACCAGGAACCTCACACTGTGATACATCTATCAACACCATCCCCAGTTCAATTTTATAACCTCAGAGTAGGAAGTCAGGAGTATAGCCTATATACGAGTTGACTTATCTATTAGATATACAAGAACTGATCAAGACGACAGTTAATATTAGATTACCTGATGGATGTGAGAAAGAGAGGGAAATGTAGGATTCCCACCTCCATCCTTTCGAATGTTGCACAGTTTCATATTCCCGTTCCCTTGCGGTAAGAAAAGGTTATTCCTACATCTTAGTTTTGTTTTCAGTGTTATACCCTGTAAGATTTCTGGCACCTAGATGGCCTATTCATGCATTGGTTAAGCATATTTGAAGGCCATACGTGCTAAAGAAAGGCCCGGGAAAAAGATCAGACGAGAAACCTGTCGAACCATCGCGGAAGGAGCCAAGGCAGAGCCCCTCCGCGATGGCAACGTGTCACAGAGGTGGAGCCTCCGCGTTGGCTCCATGACATGTTGGCCTTGTCCAAGCCCAAGTATATAAAGCCCCACTTTGGTTTTAATCCATTAAACCTTATAAAACTTTCCAGAGAACGTAGGAAAACTGAGAGGGACGAAGGAGGTTAACATATAATCGTTCGATTACGCTGCCAGACATTGTCCAAACTCAAATTAACCTCAGATACCGAGGTATTTAGAAGCAGAGAGCATTCCTACTGATTTAGTTTCACGAAATACGGCCGACGAATCGTCGAGCTACCGGACTAAGGTAAGTGGAATTGCTCCAAACTAGTGTCTATGTGTTTCTAGCTGTGAAGTGAGTATTTCTCCCTTCTGGACTTCTGAAAAATGACGAGTTTTGACCGTCTTTCGATAAGCCTAAGTTTAGGCTATAATTATATCGAAAGTGATGTCGTCCTTCAGAATAAAGTTGTATTTAGTACTGATTGATATATATATGAATGCAGTTGGAGGAATAGCTGAAATACTGACCAAGCTACGCCAGTTAGTCGGGAAATCAGAAGCGAAGGTATGTAAAGCTAGTTTCCTCGGCAAGTTAGTAATCTTGGTATAGTAAAGTAGTTCAAAGGCCAGTAGAATGTTCAGAAGTCGTGTGTTATGTTTATTACGAATGTTGGTATGATATTAGAAGTATCATGTTATGTATAGCGTGAAACTTGCTAGCACGATATAAATTCTAATACAAGTGTTAGAAATGGTACAGCATGTCCAGTATGTGATTTAGCAAAGAATGTTGGGTTATTATCGTATTCAGTTGAAACCCAGTAAAGCAATGTAATTACCTGTAAGGTATCTCAGAAGTAGAATGATAGGTTAAAATGAAGTTTAGGAAGCATGTTAGAAATAGTAAATCATGTTACTATAGAGACTCAGTTATACCCGCATGTTTTCCAGCAGAAAAACTATATCTTGTTCAACACTAGACTCAGTACAGTATGGCAGAAGATTATATTTATACATATATATACTATTATCAGTCCCAGCACATATTAAATACGTACATATCACTATCACTAGTTCAGCACACAGTATGTACAAATACTTTATTATCATTAGCTTCAGTATGTGGTATATGCAGATAGTATTACTAGTTGAGACCACTGTATTGTCTTGGGGTTGGATTACCTAGCATCCCTGACCGCCCCAGGGTTAATAGCTGTATCGACTCATCCGCCAGAGTATGAGGATACGTCGCTCTACGGAGTGGCATGCCGTCCCACAGGGGACGAAGATGGGATGCCAGTTTTCCCCATATTGTGCCTTGGTCGGCCCTTATACACCCCCGTCGAGCGGATACGCCCGGGTGTTAATTCAGGAGTCCTCCGGACTCAAGTACAGTTATAGTCAGGGGCTCAGTGAGCCCAAGTGCATACCCAGGGGACCAGCAGGATGCTTATAGTTATTATAGGAGATGGGACGACCGGGGTGGGGGTATAGATTGCGTGTTGTTTGTACCTCCCAGCTTATGGGGGCCGGGCAAGGTCTGTGTGTGTTATGCTATGTTATGTTATGTTATGCCATGTTACACTAGATACGAGTAGATCGACAGTAGAATGATACATCTCCAGGTATGACTCCTACTCCCTCCAGTACAGTTAAGAGTAGGCATAGTTTTACATTTCCAGGCAGTTAGTCTATTCCTTCCTATTTCAGTTCCATCAGTTATGTTGTTGCTTTCAGATATTTCTTTCAGTTATTGCTTTACATACTCAGTACCAGTGGTACTGACGCCCGTTTGGGGTGCTGCATTACTTTCCTGCAGGTACTCATAGACGAGGGGCCGATACCTCGTGATTCCAGCCAGCTCACAGGGTCATCAGCTCCAGTCATCCGGAGCTAGATAGCTAGAGGTTTATCTCTTTTCTTTTGTTGTACAGCATGGGTAGGCTGGGTCCCTGCCCCGACCATCTTATCAGTATTCTTAGGGGCTTGCAGTCTGTATATATTTCCCTGTGGTCAGATGAGCCGGTCGTGTGAGGCGTGCAGTTGTATAGCTGTTAGTACTTCTGTTTCTTTTATGTTGGCCGTGTGGGGCCATAGCTTGACAGTAGTGGTGACCTTGCCGGTCACGTAGCTTTCCAATATCTCATTGTTGAGTTACAGATAACTAGACAACATGGTGGCCTTGTCGGCCCGCATAGGTTTCTTTATATTGATATATTTCTGGTTAGCTGCTAGTACAGGTACAGGTGGCTATAGGCCTAGTCGGCCAGAGGCTGTATTTACAGCCGTTATATAGCCCGTTGTTTCCCTGAATCTGAGTTAGACCCAGCCAGGCACCAGATGTGCTCAGGCTCAGTAGTCTAGCAGTTCAGGTCCTAGTAGGGCACCAGGTGCCAGTCATACCCCCCATGGTGGGGTGTGACATTCAGTATAGCAAAGGGCGTAAGAATTGAGGCGATGTTTCTCGGAGTAAATAATAAGCGAAGGTTGGATTTTTTGAATCCCAAAAGTTTTCGAAAAGAGTAGGGAGCCCAATGTTTATGTAAGTTTTCCAGACCTTCATGGTAATAAGTCGTAAGAGCGGCTAAGACTATCAGCTTACTCGAAATGTGTGTACGAAATCCATCAGTGATAAATTCCAGTAATAGTCAAGTTCAAGTCAGAAAAAGGCTGAATCTGCCGTAGCATGCTAATGACGGCAGGATATGCCTTCAAGATAATGATTATGATCTTAGTTTGTGATATCGAAAGATAGGGAGGTCATATGTGTAAAATGGGTCCGACTGCAAGACAGAAGAAGTATAGGCCGAAAACTGGTCGGTAACTTTATTGACAGTCTAAGGCAGGAACCATGAACCCCAGAGCTCAGTCTAAGGAAAGTAAGGGGAAAAGCACGAATACCAGACTTTGGGGGAAATTAGAATCACCTCCAGGTTGATAGAACATCGTATATTAAGGACTAAGACTCAGGCTAACAACTAAGAGACAGTAAGGTTGTAGCCTAGAATGTTGCGGTACACCCCCCTAAGGGGAAGGTAAGAGAGTGTCAACACGGAGACTCTAATCTAGTGCAGCTTGGAAACAAGGCCCAGTAGACAGTTACGGGCCTTCAATATAACAACAAGTAAGGTCATAAGGTCCGGATGTTGACCTCACGTTCCAAGGGCGGCGAAACTTCAAATAGTAGACTATAACTAAGGTGCATGTGATCGTTTCTCCCAGAATTTAACTAAAATGCAATGAAATGGTACGAGAGGGCAGTAGATATTATTAAATTATAGAAGCAGAGCCCCAGTGAAAGGCCAGAAAAGGTGAAATAGCAGGAACCGAGCTGTCCAATGTAAGAGATGGTCGTGTCTGCAAGGAAGTGGAGAGTAATTAATATGAACACAATCACAGGGTTACCTCACACCAGGTGTAGCCTGACCTTACTTGAGTCAGTATAATAAGACCAATGAGGTCAATTCATGCCTCGCCAGATGAAATTGTGTCGCCTTTAAGACTTATGCTAGGTTAAATACCCCTGAAATAGATGGAGTGCATGGAGCCCCAGTGTTTGATAAACTCCAACAGAGGGGCATAATCTACAACTAATTTTTAGGAAAGGATGTTAGAACAGACAGTGAAATATGTTAACTTAAGCACAGTTCCTCGTACCCTAATTGGTGGCTAAGTAGAATATACATATCAGATTCTCGAGGTCCACTATAAATGGAAGTGGAAGCCTTCTAGATGATAACTTCAGGAAGATAGAGCAAACCTGGACATGTTAAAATGGGCAGAAGGAAAAAGTAAACCTTATCAGGGAATGTCTACTGACTGCTTAGAGCCGCCAAAAATCTTATGCCGATGTGCGACGAAGAAACCTAGAATTTAATATGGTTGACTGGGTATTCCAAAAGATTTCACCAATGAAGGGTGTGACGAGATTTTGTAGGAAAGGCAAGCTCAGCCCAAGATTTATTGGGCCTTATTAAAATTCGCCGATAGGTAGGCCAGGTGGCTTATGAATTAGAATCCGTTCACCCAGTTTTTCATTTATAAATGCTGAGGGAGTGCATACGAGATCCCTCCCGGATTGTCCCAGTCAAAGACGTTCAAATCACTAAGGAGTTAGCTTGTGAAGAAGCTCCAGTAGCCATACTAGATAGCCAACATGGAACGGAGTAAAAATGGTGTGTTGGCCAGCGTGTCGCGTTGCCTTGTGTCCTGCTTCAAGTATATATAGGCCTTACACTTAGAATTCATGTTAATTTTCATATATATCACGACCAGCAGAGTGAGAGATGAAGGAGGATTATAATTTTCATCCGATTATGCCGCTAAACGCCGTCCAAATTCAAATTAACTTCGGGTATCAAAGTATAAGGCTGCAGGGAGCATCTCTACGGAGTTAGTTTCGTGAAATTCTCCCGGTCAATCATCGTCCCGCCGAGCCAAAGTTGGTGGAATTTCTCCAAACTAGTGTCAATACTATCACAGACTTAAAGTAAGTATTTCTCCCTTCTAGATTCCCAAGAAATTATGAGTTTTTGATCATCTTTCGATAAGTTGAGGTATAGTCAGTATATATACATATACGTTATTGTTTTCTTCGAATTCAGTATAAAGTTGGCCCTATTCTTTTATGAATATGAATACAGTTGAGAAGGACAGTTTAATACGAGTTGTTACTCGTCAGTTAGTCAGAAAACGGCGAACGAGGTATGCAAGGCTTAACTCTCTGCAAGTATCCTAGTCGTAAAGTGTTACGACTTATGTTCTCGAATAGAAATAACGATCTCAGATGTTGTAGATAGTTGCTACCATTAGATTGTAGTTAAAATGTTGTAATTAGTTGTTATTGAAATACGTATATAAATATCAGATATGTTGCGATTAGCTACTAACAGGGATTACAGTTACATAAATTATGGTTTGCTGTTAGAAAACATATATAGGTTGTACTGTAGGACCCCTTGCTAAAAGGAAGCAGGTTAAGTGTGATTCACGTTATGAACGCTATAGAAACTCTTTTAGTTCTCAGTTTATTATGATGGTAGACTTATATGGTTGTTGCCAGGCCTAGACTTCAGAAGCTCGTAAGGGTTAGTGGCCTGAATTAGTCGGTTAAATAGTATGGGCATAGTTAGGCGGTCTAACGACCAGTTAGCGCCTGTATTGGTAGAAAAGCATTCCTAGAGGTTACTGACGTTATGGCATGTTCCAAAATCAGAAATAGAGATAGAATAGGTATATTCTAGAATTAGCAACACTAGGGTCCTCCAGTGTATTGAGTGATTGTCCGCCATCCCTTTAGCCTTATCAGTGATTGTCAATCTTAATCAACTTAAGAGATATCATGTAGGACACCCAGCAAGCTAGTCGAGTCATCCGAGTCAGATAAGCATGTGGGTACCCTAAGGAGGGGTCCACATCAGTAGTCAGCGATGCGCCAGCACCCTAACCGGCTCTTGTAAGATATTCAGGTATAGAATGCCAGAAGAGGGTCATCCCTATAGTTTATTAATTAGAAGGATAAAATAGTTAACTATCCATAACCCCACTGTTACTCATGAGTTATAGACGTCCGAGTAGGACATTCAGAGTATTGTTAGGCCACTTTAGACCTTGCTCTATTCAGTCCAGACTATTATAGATCATGATCACTATCAAGATCCTCAAATCAAATACGGGCACATGGCGAGCCTGCAGACAGCCATACAGATTATCCCAGAAGCAAGTAGCATTAGCATGAGGCCCAGAAGGCCAGATACTCTCTCGTTATACAGATAGATTGATGAGTCAGTATAGCATCTAGGTTGGGGTTTCCCTCAGTTAGGAGCCTTCCATGACCGCCCCAGGGTTAATAGTTGTGTTGCTCGCCAGCTAGGGGCGAGGATACGTCGCTCTACAGAGCGGCATGCCATCTGCAAGGGACGAAGATGGGGATCCAGATCCTCATATTTTCCATGGATGGCCTTATACACACCCCCGCCGAGCGATTATGCCTGGGGTGTAGATATCAGGATTCCTTCGGACTCAGACTCAGACACAGTTACAGTTCAGGGGCCAAGCGGGCCCAGTGGTAGACCCAGGGGACCGGTAGGTTGGGTACAGTGCCAGTAGAGTTGCAGACACCTGAGTAAGGGTATATAGATTGAAATGTGCTCGCTAGGACTTATGGGGGCCTAAGCCAGTTATTCTGTGTTGATGGTACCTCCTGACTTATGGGTGCCAGGTGGGGTTCTTGTATGAATTCTTGTTTGCTAGTTGTAGTGTATAAATATGTAAGTAGCAAGTCTTACCTTATGTACATGTAGTGTCAGTTAGACGCATATTACGAATCAGCAGGTGTACAGGTTAATCTTTTGGCTTTTCTTTTTATTTACTTCTAGTC
Organism: Datura wrightii; assembly: GCA_035772735.1. Taxonomy (NCBI): domain Eukaryota; kingdom Viridiplantae; phylum Streptophyta; class Magnoliopsida; order Solanales; family Solanaceae; genus Datura; species Datura wrightii. Next base: position 126,777,395 of record JASDFA010000016.1, read on the forward strand.
CTATTCAGCTTATCTATTGTCTTACATATTCGGTACATATTGTACTGACGCCCTACCCGAGGCGCTGCATTACTTGCCTGCAGGTGTAGATAGACGAGGACCAAGTCCCTCATAGTTCCAATTAGCCGTACAACATCGCCAGCTCCCTTCTTCCGGGGCTTGTGTGATAGAGGTTTATTCCTTTTGTTTGTACAGTATGGGTAGGTCGCGGCCCTGTCCCGACCATCTTATTACTCCTAGCGGCTTGTATATTGTGTTACTTTCCTGTGGTTAGATGATGTTGGCTGTGTGGGGCCCTATTTAGCATCTGATCTTACCTTTCAGTTATATCTAGATATCATGGTGGCCTTGTCGGCATAGGACTCCTTATGATTGTTTGTCTCTAGTTAGCTGTTTATTTTTCACAGGGGCTATATGCCTTGTCGGCCGGGGGTTGTATTTACAACTGCTATATAGCCCGTTGTTTTCTTGATTCTAGAATTAGAGTCAACCCTGCACCAGAAGTGCTTAGGCTCAGTCAGCTCAGTAGTTCAGGTTCTAGTAGGGCACTATGTGCCAGTCATTCCTTCCACGGTGGGGTGTGACAATGAATCCATGGGGAACACGAAACCCTAGTTATCTTTCATTCTTAATTTCAACTAATTGTTTTACTATATTTTTAAATATTATTTTCTTTAGAAACCCCAATTTTGAGTAACTACGTAACAAGTTCACTTACCGGCTTTAGTCTAGCGCTTCCATATTTCCTGTGGGTTCGATCCCAACCTTTAGTTGGGTTCTTTATTGACAACGTCCGCTTAATGCTTTGGTAGGAGGTATGGTTTGAGCGTTATCAGTAATACACAAAAACCCTAAGATCAGAGATGGTAGTCGAAACGGAGAAAACTCAATTTTCTACACCAGGTCACATGACTTGTCATCCCCTTACCCGTGGGGTGCACCATGAGTTGTGGAATGACTCGTTGGGAGGAGTTTGGTCGTGGTTAAAACTTTTATGTTTTGGGGTGACCACAGGTATGACCATTAGTCATGGTCAACACCATGATTCGTTAGGACAATCGTGGTCAAGTATGGTTGGAGGATAAAGGAGCATGGGCAGTGTAGGCGATTACTTGAGTTGGGTACACCATGAGTCATGGTGTCCCTAGTGGTGACCCTCAGAAGGGATTTGGAAGTGCAGGCAATGAGAAGGTTACCACAAGTCGTGGTCAGTAGGCACGAATCATCCAGTCTCTTGTTGGGACTGGCAGTATGTTTTTCCTTGAGAATTTATTAAGGGCTTTTCCATAACTCCTAAGTTCCTGAGGCCTAAACTACATCATTTTATGATCAGAATAGAGTGTTTTAAGAAGGGTAAGTTCATTCTAATCCTATTCCAATTCATGCATGCAAGACTAGAGGTTTAAGGGGTGATCAAGCCTAGTCTCTTCAAGGTTCTTCTCCAAATTTCTCATTGGGCCATCAAAAAAGTTGTAAAATTAGATTTCTTTAGGTATAGGGTTATGCATGGGTGTAATTCTCCACATCCATTCCCAATCCCCTCTCAATTCATGAAATTCTAATTGATGACTCTACGGGGTTTTCATCCACCATGTGAATTCTCTAAGTTTTTTTATCATGGGTACGATCCTAGATTGTCTCTAATGTTTAATTGTGATTAATGATTAGATTTTATGATGTTTTCAATTATAAATTATGTTTTCAAATTTTATAAATTATGGTGCCCATCCATGAAAGTTCATGAAAGTTGAGATCTATGAAATATGTATTCAAGAATGATGAGATGTTTACGAAGAAAGTATGATTTCGAATTTCCCCTGCCTATGTTCATGTTTTTAAATGATCAAGTCTATGTTAAGCAGTTTAGGTATTGGGCAAACCCATATTATCATGTTTGTTTCATGAATTTGTCTAAACTATGTGTATTAGCTTACCACATGGATTTTGGAGTCTAGGCTCCCACTATTTTCAGCTTGTGGTATGGTTTTAGTCAAGGCTCCTCATGTTATGATTTCAAATTTAGGTATGTACATTATGAGTCAACTTCGTTAATAGAACCATCATTGAAAAATGATGGAGAGCATATGCATGATTTTGGGGGTAGTGTCTAGCACCAAGTAGGCAAAGGGTCAATCAACCCTATGCCTCAGAACTATGTGCCAACATAGGTATGTTCAGATTGTTTAGGACCTCCCTTGTGAGCTTTCCCTGCTTCAAGAGGGCCTTCAGCTTGATATCAATATCATGGTAGCATCCTTAGCCTTGGAAAAGCTTTATACGGCTCTACCCACTTGAGTGTGACAGTCGGGACCACATAAGCTCTATCGTGGTAATGTCAGCTTATATGATGAGTCTCCCATTGTTCCTCCTGATTTCAGTTATGCATATTCATCAGTGATGATAGTATGTTTTCAGTAGGTTTTACCCAATGTTCAATTTTACTTATAATTATCAGTTTTCGGCTTTGGGTCATTCGATTTAGTTATGATGTTCAGTTATGTTCAGATCATGATTTAAGAAAATAGCATGCAAGCCCTACTCTCAAAATTTGATCTTTATTAAGTTTTATGATTTTACTTACTTAGTCATTTTACTTACCTTACATACTCGGTATATTACACGTACTAACCGCATATTCTATGTTGTATCGTTTTATGATACAGGCTCAAACATTTAGGCTCAGTTTCATCATTAGCCATACCTATAGCTTTTGTACTTATCAGCCAGAGTTGGTGAGACCTCATCTTTCGAGGGCCCTTCTTTTCAGTTGTATCTAGTACTTTAAGTTTCAGAATTTAGTGAGTTAGTTGGGGTCTTGTTCTATTGACTCGTCAGTAGTAGAGGCTTCTCAAACATAGAATGTAATCAGCTTCGGTCTTGAATTATGTATTCCAATTTTATGAGACTATCAGACTTCTACTATATTAATTATGTTGATCTTCCGCTTTATTATGATTGAGTTAAATTTTATGTTCATGCCATGGGTCGATTTGGAGTCTCTCGGGGTTTCTTGTCCCGTGTATCAATCTGAGCCTATGTTTGGGTCGTGACAATGTCACGCCCCAAGTTTACACCCTGGACGGGATACGGTACTTGGAGTCACAAGTAACCCCAAGTCAATCCCTGGTCTATCATACACTGACATTCTGTGTAACATATAAATATATATAGCGGAAGTTTAAAGAAAAAATATAAACATTTGAGAGAATAAAGTTGGTTCATAATATTTGAAAATATTTGAACAAAGCTACAAGTCTGAAAAATCAAATTTGTGTCTGAAAGCCACTACAACTGATGAGTTATTGGGACAAGTCCCTAGCTAACTCCCAATCTAAATAAAAGGGAAGAAAATGTAACTAAATTAAATAATATCTATCCTCGAAGAATGAGGACTCACCAACTAGAACAGTTGAAGTCTTCAGAGAGCGATTAGCAAGGCTGAGACTGAGATCCTGCAGCTGTATCATAAAACGATATAGCATAAAAGTATGCGTCAGTACTTTGAATGTATTGAGTAATTGGGAGAAAACATAACACAATTGAATGAAAATGCTGAATTGAAAAGACATGCAATGACCAACTAAAGCTACTAAACTGAATAACTGAAATAACTGAGATGGTCTAAAAGACCCTATCTGATGGTCAAAGACATGCGCTATTTCTGAGATACTGAACTGAACTGATCTGAAATAGAACTAAGCTAACTAGTGGGAGAGTCTATAACCGACATATAACCACGTGAGCTAGAAGTGGAGTTCGATGTATACACCCCATCAGTAGGACCTAATATACCATGATAGGGTATAAAGGCATGAAGTGGGTGATCACAAGAGTCTGGGGCCATCACGCCAATAACACTGAAACCTACAGTTGCATCGAAGTTCTGGGAACCTGGGTGCGTTGGAACCACAAAAAGAAAAACATCCTTTAAGGAAGGGAAATCTGGTCCCTAAAACTCCAAATCCAGTCTCAAACAAGCATTTACGAAGGGAATATTCTGGTTCCCATCCGTCGTAACAGCCTCTGACGCTACAGGTTAATAACGAAGGGTTTAAAATTCTATTCGTTAATTATCATTAGAGATGGAAAAAGTTCCAGTCATTACATATATTTAGAGACAATATATCTTTTCCCTAATAGAAGATTTTTATACGGGAAAAATATTAATTTTTTGATCGTTAATTATCTTTAGTGACAGTAACTACCTGGTCCTAGATTTTCTTGAAATACCAGCAACTAACTGGTCTTAAATTAACATTAGAGATGAGCAATTAACTAGTCTTAGATTATCTTTTAGAGACAAGCAACACCTTTGGTTTTTGATTGACCTCGAATGGTCCCAAATAATCTTTATATAAAAAATAATAATTTTCATCGATAAACATCAAATTGCTACAAAAAATCTAGATGTAGAATATATATATATATATATATATGTATATATATATATAGAGAGAGAGAGAGAATCAATAATAAAAATAAATTAAAATGGTTAATATCCCATGTTAGTTTCAATATGTGTTCAACAGTACCTTAACAAAAAAACTCAGGTAACATCCTAAGCTAGATTATGATATCAAGTTTTGCATAACATTTCCTAACAAAATAATATGAGCTTGTGCATCTTCTAAATTTGCATCTTGACTTGTAACTTCAATCTTCAAAATCTATAAGTACAAATTCTGAAAAGACGATGATTAATAGCTATCAATAAAATAATATATATAAATTTTACACTAGCAATAATTAAGCCGCTCACCCACAAAAGCGATATAAATCTTTCAATAGTCATCCAGCAACATCAAAGCTGCAAGAATACATAAAAATTAATTAGAAAAGCTTGAGACGCATTAACAAAGAATCTAAACGCTATTTTAAAGAATCATAACTAAAAAAATAACTATATTGGTCAATTTAGTTGTCATAATCAAAAAATGTAAACCCAATAATCAAAAACTAAACTAAATTTAATTTATTTCCTTGTTATAGTCTAAAAATGTAAACACAACAATGAAAAGCTAAACTAAAGAGATGTCAGTTGATTTATGTTCTTTTTAAACTAAAATTTAAAAGTTAATTCTATTTAAGTTATTCTTTGCAAGGTGAAATCATAGCAACTTAATTGATTCATATTCATTTAAAGTAATCCTTTCACATTTCATGAGTTCATCGAGACCCATTTATATTAATGCACCAGAAAGTAAGATATAATAACTGTTGAGCAAACAAAATACAGTTTTCAAAGAGAATAAGATGATATTGGAAGCTTTTTGCTAGGGAGATGAAAAAAGAAAAAATCAACATAGAGATTAGAGAGAGAGAGAGAGAGCAGATAGAGAAATGAGGAAGAAGAAGTGAGTTTCATTTCTTGGAAAAAAGACTGAAAATCCTTTTCCATTCATGTGGACTTAAAATAAAATTAGGGGCATTTTAAAAGCCTTTTTTTGGCAGCAGTTAAAAGCTAAGGGAGATGTAATACTTGCAATATTTTCTTTCGAGATACCAACTTACAATTTGACAAACTACTCATAAAATAAAACAGACATGTAACAAAACCACAAAAACTAAATTCTTTAATATCTGAGCTATTGAAAGACAATGTTCCAGTGCTAGATTATTATGCCTGTACAGTTTCTTTCCCGGTTAAGTGCTCCATTCTTAGATTAAGTTGGAGTATTAATGCCAAACATTATCGTATTAGACCTTGCCATGAAATGCATGCATCTGACTGGAAATATACTATCTGAGACAAAGATGATACTCTTTTTTAAAATATTGTAATATGATGGAACCTGAATAATACCAACCTTGCGAGAATTCTAGTTCTTTAAATATCTCATTTGGTTTAGTATATCATGTTTCTATAACTTCTAATGCAAAATGGTTTCCCCAATTATTCAGAATCACTTTGAACTTCTAAAAGATGTAAAAGTACTAACCTTTACAGCAGTTGCCTGAGGATGAACATAATAAAGCAATTTCCTTTTGCAAGAGAGAGAAAAAGAAGAATGAAGGGAGGAGAAGACTGGCTATCATTTTGAATTTACTCTAACGGCAAACTAATGGAGAATACGTCTCCCTGTTACTGGTCTGATTATTATGCCTGTAATCCTAGAACCCCTGATGTAACTGAACTTGCACAGTGGGTTGCCAGGTTCCATGGCAAACTTTAGCAATTTCCAAAGAAAAATCTTGTTCCAAGGCCGAGCCAATATTTTTATACTACTATCATTTTGTAATTGTATATTTGCTCAAAAGATAGATGCAAAAGGTCAGAATTATCACAACTTTTTCATGCAAAACCAAATGCTATTGCCTTGAAACAGACATGCAGTATTAATTGAAGCAGAGACATGAACAAACATAGGTAGGAAGACGTACCTGTCTGACTTCTATTACCAGAAGTTGCGAAGCAACCGACAAAACAAGTGTCTAGTAAAGCAGAAACGTATACAACAGAGGACTATAACATTAAAATTTATAGTAATATCGAAAAGAAAACTGACAAGTGAAATTGTTAGAGCAGTCAACCAGAATTTAGATACTTGATCTATAAATAGCCTCGACAATACTTGAACCTCGAATTACAATTCAAAACATAATACATCCATATCATAAGAACCTCATGGGTACTATGTAGTGAAGTATCTAGGAAGTAACGACACTATTATGAATAGTTCTACCTTGGCTAACACAGAAGTATTCAAGATAGAGAAAGACTTGGAATGTGAGAATTTGAGAAGTAGAGATGTTGTAAATGTGAAACTAGATGAGAGAACACTATTATTTGATAGGAGAAAAAGGAAGCAATATTCATTGATCTAAGATCAAGGGCGAGGGCACGCTTATATAGTTGTGAAAATCAACCAATCATGGCTGATGACTAAGGCAAAATCACTACCAAATAACATGGACCAAATATCTGATGCCACGGTGCAGTGAATGAATAGGTCGTTGACAGATTCTAGGTTGTTCAGGCACATATAACACCTATCAGCTAAATAGAACTTTCTTTTGGTTATCAGCAACCTATACAAACTGAAATTGCTGAGTCTGCCATCAAATACATGGATATTCCTAACAAATGATTCTAACACAAGCGAAGAAATTAAGAAAATTCAACCTTCATGAAAACACAAATAGTTCCAATAAAGAAAAATTAATTCAACTGGTGTAGTTTATTCTAGACTTTTGATGTCAAATAGTATTGAATGTTAGTCATTCCAAGTCTTAACAAGTCTTCTATGTTATCAATAACAAAAAGGATCTCGGACTGTTTTTAGCTATCAGCGACAAAGAAAGCAGAAACCATATTAAATAAATTAGAAAAATAAAGCAAGAAGAAACCACATTTCACCTAGTTGTTGTAAAGAGTAGTCATTGTGATTGCTTCAATGATGAAGGTTGTTTCTTGCATTAACGAATGGTGTTAAAAATTCTAGAATTGAAGGTAATGAAGAAAAAAAAGAGAGAGGAGTTACTAACTCTGTCAGCAGACAAAAACAATAGTCATTTAGTTGAAACAGGCGACGTCATAGGCGGGACATGGGATTGTTGAGCAGCGAATAATTCTTTTAGTTTATTTATTTCTTTCATCTCATTTTCTAAGGAAGACAAGCGATCATTCAAGGACTTATTTTCCTCATTCAAGGATTTGTTTTCCTCTCGAGTTGAACGTAGTGCACACAGTAATTCAGCCTTTGAAGAAGTTCCACCTTTCAAGTCTTTGCCTTTACTCAACCACCAAATCCAAATACATGGCTACGATTTTGAGATCCACAACATTTTTCTACAATCTCTATGCTTGGTTGAGATGGCTCTTATTGAACCATTTCTTCAATCTGAGCCTACGAAACATATAAAGTATCATTTTCTATCAAAACCCATAATAATTTAATGTAACTTACATATTCGATTTATCAAACGTACATGTTTTTCAATTCTTTCTTATGAGTCTCAAAGAAAATTATTGCCAAATTTGGTGGATTTCCATCTTTCCCTCCCTTTACATCAAAGAAAAACATGTCACCTAATACCTCACAATATTTTCTTTTGAGAAATATAGGTTTTATGATAATACCTTTTGATAAATAATCTCTTGAATAGGCTTACTACCAATATGATGAAGCATCTTCAACCTAGCTCGGTTTGCTGCATTCCTACATATTTTGAAACAATAAGCTTAAATGTAATAATAATAATATAGTTAAATAGTATACTTAGTTTTTTTTGAGAAAGAATGTTATACCCAGGAACCCAAGGATCAGACCCGGGAGTCAAAGTAGAGAAAATCTGAAAATTCGCACCAGGTCTCAAGACGACCCATGAGGTAGGTCATCGAGAGTGACCACGAGTCGTGAGATGACTCGTGGTAAGCAAGGTTGGAATGCTCATGTGGAGGAGGCCACGGGCATGAACACGAGTCGTGGTCAGACCTCAGGACTCATGAGGTCCCGTGTGGTCTGCCTTGGAGGTTTGGTAAGGTTGGGAAGGGCAGTGAAGGCCACGGATGGTGACCACGAGTCGTGTTCTAACCTCACGACTCGTGAGGTCACCCATGGGTCGGAGTGTATGGTTGGTCAAGATTTTAGGAAGTGGGGATCACGGGTGGTGACCACGAGTCGTTGTTAGCCACCACGATTCGTGGGGTCCCTTGAGTGATTTTGGGCAGTAAGCATGACGGATCCCGACCACGAGCACGACTCATGAGGTCCCTCATAAAGACTTGCAACCATAAATCTCTGCGTTTTTAGTAAGGGTGTTTTCATAATTTCTAAACTCCTAAGGTCTAAACTACGTCCTTTTAAGGTCTAAATGGGGTCTTTTAAGGTGGTTAAGTTCATGTTAAGACTCATTCATGCATGCAAGAGTATAGAGGGAAGATTAGAAGGTGATTCAAGGTGTTCTTACTCAATTCCTCTAAATTCCATCTTGGGCTAGCAAAGGAAGTTAAGAATCAGATAGTCCCAGTTATGTAAGGTCATCAATGGGTGAATCCTTCCACACCCATTCTCCTACTCTATGATTTTACTTAAAATTTATCAAAAAACTCATGGGTTTTGTATTTGATTTATATAAAATCTAATGATTCAATTATGACTTTTGTGATTTTGAAATCTTATCATAATCTACGGATTTTGATTATATTTCAAGATTTAAAACATATTATACTAATATTGATTTGATTTCTATGAAAATTAAGCTGAGTTATGCATGGCCACTCATGAATCGATCTACGATCTATTTTTTTCGTTGGTGATCTTGACATGCCCAGCATGAATTATGTTTTAAATTGTGAATTTATTATGTTATCTATTATGATTTTATGAAATTCAAGCTATATGCATGATCTGCAAGTATGTATGCATCTTATAAATCATGAATTTTGTTTTTGGCCGACTTGCGGGCCTTATGTCATAGCTAGTTCATGTATGTACAAGTATGATTATGATTTTCATGAATTAACTAGCCCATGAACTCATATATGTATTATTATGAGCACTATATATGTTTTAGGAGTAGTATCGAACACCGAATAGGTTCAAGGCTTAGGTTAAGTTTCGGATCTCATGAACTACGTGCCACCGTAGGTATGTTGGGACCCCTTTCATGTTAGTCACTTCGCCAAATGTCCCTTTTCATGGTGATATAACACTTTTAAAGTTCTAATCTTGGCAAGGTACGAACACCCTCCCAACTACGGTTACAAGTCGAGCTTCATGTGTGCTCATATGGGATATATCGGTTAAGAGAATCTCCCACTCTTCCTCATGATTTATGCATGTTATGATTATGTATGTTGGCTCAATTCATGTTAAGTAAATCTCTTCTATTATGATTATGATTATGTTATGCTACGAATGTTTCGAAAACCTTGAGCCATACGATATGTTATTATGATTTATGATACGAGCATGACGCCCTACTCTTATGATCATTTATGAATTTCGTACATGTTTTAAACGTTTGTTTTACTTACCTTGCATACTCAGTACATTCCACATACTGATTGCATACTTTTCATGCTGTATCATTTCATAGTACAAGTCCCAGTTCTCAAGCTCATCCTCACCCGTAGATAGTTTCAGATTCGCTCTCAGCACTCTTGGTGAGTCCTCATGTTGCGAGGGCTATATGTTCATCCTTTATGTTGTTTCTTTAAGTTTTTGGATGTTGGATTAGATAGGGAGTTGTCCCATCAATCCTTCCTTCATGTTTAGAGGCTTATCAGATTGCAAGTTGTATTCAGTCGTATTGTATAAGTCTTGTATTGATATTTCCCTTTGGCTATGTTATGATTACATTCTTATATGTTAAGTCTTCCGCTCATGTGATTGGATTAGATGTATTCCCATGCCATGGGTTGATATGTGGTCTCTCGGGGCTCCTTGTCCCGTGTTTATGATTCGGGTGTATGTTTAAGTCGTGACAAACTTTCTATCAGAGCCATAGGATTGGAAGTGTCTAAGGGATTCTAAAAACCGCATTAAGTATAGTCTTTTTCATGGGTGTGAAGCGTTCCACACTTATGACAAAGAGGCTATTAGTCGTATAGGAAATGTTCCCTTCTTTCATGATCTATGTCATGTGATGAACATCCTTTACTCTTCTAATTCATGTTATTCACGTTTGCAGAATCATGCCTCCACGTCGAGTAAAAGCCAAGAGAAATGGTAATGGTAACGGTCATGAGGGTGCCCATGATGGTGAGCATTAGTTAGCTCCACCCGTGCATGAGGAGCACATACTAGAGCCATCCGCACATGCTGAGTTTAGGGCGACGATTCAGATGATAGAATAGGCCATGACTGCCCAGGTCCAGAATCAGACAGTGGCACATTTCCGTCAGAATGGGAATGCAGTGGTAGCTAGGGTGAGGGATTTCTTGAGGATGAGCGCTCCCAAGTTCACAAGGTCAAAGGTGGACGATGATCCATACGATTTTATAGAGGAGATTTTTAAAATCACCTAGGTTATGGGGGTGAAAAATGGGGAATGCATTGACTTGGCCTCCTACCAGCTAAAGGGGGTAGCACATATATGGTTCAAGCAATTGAGAGATGCTAGGGCAGCGGGTGCAGGCCCGATGGGTTGGGATGAGTTTCACACTGCATTCATGGATTGGTTCTTCCCTCGGGAGATGAGGGAGCTCAAGGCGGCCGAGGTTGTTAATCTAAAGCAAGGTAATATGTAGGTCTAGGAATATGCATTGGAGTTCACCCAGTTATGTAAGTATGCTCTAGAGTTGGTGGCGGATCAGCGGGCTCGGGTGAGCCATTTTGTGCATGGGGTAGCAGTTTATTTTGACAAGGATTGCCGGATTGCCATACTTCACCAGGACATTGATATTCCCCATATTGTATTGCATGCGCAGGAGATGGAGTCGGTCTACAGGAGGCCAAGAGGGACAGGACCAACAACTATAGGGTTTCTCAAGCTAGGACGGGGTTGGACCATGTTAGCAACTCCAACACAGGTCCATTGCTCCATCTCAATCCTTGGCCAGCACACCATCCAGGTTTAGGGGAGACCAGAGGAGAAGGGCTACAGGCACGAGGGATCATGGTAGCATGCAGGTGGGGCACACTTTTCCAGTTTGTGCGAAGTGCAGCAAGAATTATCTCGCGAGGGTCCTGGTCGGCTTGGATGCTTGTTTAGGGTGTGGCAAACCCGAACATAGGATCAGAGATTGCCCTACATGCAATACTAATACTCCAGCAGCATGACCCCCTTAGCAGGCTGCCTCCACTTGTTCAATAGGTGGTCAGCGCCAAAACAGGTTTTATGCCCTAGTGCCTTGCCAGGAGCAAGAGGCTTCGCCAGGTGTGGTCACGGGTATGTTGCAAGTCTTCCATATTGATTCTTATGCTTTGTTAGATCTAGGAGATATTGTGTCTTTTGTGACCCTTATATTGCTAATAGTTTTGGAGTTAGTCCTATAATTTTGTCAGAACCGTTCTCCGTATCTACTCCAGTTGGTGAATCAGTAGTAGCTAGGCGGGTGTATAGAGGTTGCCCCATCACGGTGTCGGATAAGGTTACCTCCGCAGACTTAGTAAAGCTGGCCATGACTGACTTTGATATCATCTTGGGTATGGATTGGTTGTTTGCATGTTATGCTTCGATTAATTGTAGGATCCGTCTAGTGGAATTCAGATTTTTGGGTGAGTCAATTCTGGAATTGAAGGGTAATTCCACTGTACCAGCCAATCAGTTTATTTCTTACCTTTAGGCTAGGAAAATGATCTCTAAGGGTTGCATGTACCACCTAGTTAGGGTTAAGGATGTAGAGTCTGAGACCCCGACTATTCAGTCAGTTCCAGTGGTGTGTGAGTATCTAGAGGTTTTCCTCGATGATTTACCAGGTGTTCCTCCGGAGAGGGAAATTAATTTTTGTATTGATCTATTTCCCAATATGCAGCCTATCTCCATTCCTCCTTACAGGATGGCTCCAGCTGAGTTAAAAGAGTTAAAAGAATAGTTGAATGACTTGTTTGATAAGGGTTCCATTAAACCGATCAAGTCTCCATGGGTTGCACTGATTCTCTTTGTTCGATAGAAGGATGGATCCCTTCGGATGTGTATTGATTATCGGTAGTTGAAAAAGGTCACTATCAAGAATAGGTACTCCTTGCCTAGGATTGATGATTTATTTGACCAGCTCTAGGGTGCCAGGTGTTTCTCGAAGATAGATCTCAGGTCCGGGTATCATCTGCTACGAGTTCGAGAGTGTGATATCCTAAAGACAGCCTTCAGAACCCGGTATGGCCATTATGAGTTTGTAGTTATGTCATTTGGAAAAACCAATGCTCCTGTAGCTTTTATGAATCGAATGAATAGGGTGTTCAAGGCATATTTGGACATGTTTGTGATAGTCTTCATTGATGACATCCTCATATAATTCAGGAGTGATGAGGAGTATGTCGCTCATTTGAGAGTAGTGCTTCAAACCCTCAAGGATTGTCAGTTGTATGCCAAGTTTAGCAAGTGCGAGTTCTTGTTGAACTTGGTAGCATTTTTAGGCCACGTAGTATCAGGCAAGGCCATAAAAGTAGATTCTCTAAAAATCGAGACGGTGAAGAGTTGGCCTAGACCAGTGAGTCATTTAGAAATTTGGAGTTTCTTGGGCCTAGCAGCGACTACTGAAGATTTGTTGAGGGCTTTTAATTGATTGAAGCTCCATTGACCAGGTTGACTCAAAAGAGATAGTTCCAATGGTCGGAGGCTTGTGAGGGAAGCTTCCAGGAATTGAAGACCCGACTCACTTCAGCACCAGTGTTGACTTTACCCAAGGGTACGGATGACTTTGTTGTATATTATGATGCTTCGAGGGCTGGACTGGGATGTGTGTTGATGCAACATGAGAAAGTAATAGCATATTCCTCTCGACAGTTAAAGGTTCACGAAAAGAATTACCCGACACATGATCACGAGTTGGCCGCAGTGGTGTTTTCATTGAAGATATGGCGGGATTACTTGTATAGGGTCCACATGGACGTGTTGACAGGTCACAAGAGCTTTCAATATGTTTTCACGCAGAAGGATCTCAATCTTCGGCAAAGGAGGTTGTTGGAGTTATTAAAGAACTATGATATGAGTGTTCTTTACCACTCGGGCAAGGCTAATGTGGTGGTGGATGCACTTAGTAGGCTCTCTATGGAGAGTGTGTCCCACGTGGATGAGGGAAAGAAGGAGTTGGTGAAGGAGGTCCACCTGGCTTGCAAGATTGGGATTTAGATTGATCGACTCGACCGATGACGGCGTTGTTGTGCAGAATGGGTCAGAATCGTCCTTGGTGGTTGATGTCAAATCTAAGAAAGATGAGAATGCGATTTTCGAAAAGCTGAAGGGAGTGGTGTAGAGTAAAAAGGTGGTGATTTTCTCCCAAAGGGGAGATGGTTTGTTATGATACTAGGGTCGCCTATGTGTTCCAGACGTTGATGAATTGAGAGTTCGGATATTGCATGAGGCACATGGTACCAGATATTCTATCCATCCAGGATCCACAAAGATGTATTGGGACTTGTTAGAAATCTATTGGTGCGATGGTATGAAGAAGGATATTGCAGAGTTTGTAGCTAAACTCCCAAATTATCAGCAAGTGAAAGTCGAGCATCAAAGGCCGGATGGCGTACTTTCGGGTATTAACATTTCCATATGGAAGTGGGAAGATATTAACATGGTTTTCATTACAGGCCTACCTCGTACCCGACGACACTATGATTCTATTTGGATAATGGTAGAGAGGTTAACCAAGGCTGCACACTTTCTATTGGTCAAGACCACGAATTCAGCGGATGATTATGCCAAATTGTATATTCGAGAGTTGGTTCGACTACATGGAGTGCCCTTGTCTATTATTTTAGATCGAGGTACTCAGTTTACCTCCTAGTTCTGGCGGTCTTTTCAAAAAGGACTTGGGACTCAAGTCAAGCTCAGTACAACCTTTCATCTGCAAATGGATGACCAAGCCGAGTGAACAATCCAAACTCTTGAGGATAAGTTGAGAGCATGTGTGATGGATTGCAAAGGTAGTTGGAATGATCATTTGCCCTTAATCGAATTTTCTTATAATAACAGCTATCACTCCAGTATCCCAATGGCACCGTTCGAGGCTCTCCATGGGCAAAGGTGTAGATCTCCTATTGGATGGTTTGAGGTTGGTAAGGAAGCTATGATAGGGCTAGATTTGGTTCACTAGGCGATAGTGAAGGTTTAGTTTCTAAGGGACCCGTTGAAAACTGCTTAGAGTTTTCAGAAATCATATGCTGATGTGAGGAGAAGAGATTTGGAGTTTGAGGTGGACGATTGGGTATTTCTAAAGGTATCTCTCATGAAGGGAGTCATGCGGTTCGAAAAGAAAGGGAAATTCAGTCCCCGCTATGTTGGTCCCTACCAGGTTGTGAGGAGTGTTAGTAAGGTGGCATATGAGTTGGACTTTCCCTCGAAGTTATCTTCAGTTCATCCTGTTTTTCATGTGTCACTTTTGAAAATGTGCTTGGGTGATCTAGCTTTAGTAGTCCCGGTGGACAGCATTGATGTACAAGACAACCTCAGTTATGAAGAAGTACCTAAGGAAATATTAGATCATCTAATAAGTAAGCTAAGGATCAATGAAGTAGCTTCAGTAAAAGTATTATGGAGAAATCAGCATGTTGAAGGAGCTACGTAGGAAGCCAAAGTGAGTATGATGGCTAGATACCCACACTTGCTCTCTACCGACTCAGTTTCAATTTGAGGTATCAGTTTTTTCCCTAATTCTCTAATCAGATTCCATGTTCAATTCATGTGCACAAGTTTGATTTATGTTACGATAGATGTACGTGATGTATGAATTTAGTTCAGTTATGTAGTCCTTTTACGGAGGTAGTCATTCCGCCAATTTTCGGGTTAAATAATCAGTAATTGCATAGGATGATTGCCTATTTATGAGTTTTCTAATTGTTTCTAACATTTGAGGAAGAATGTTCCCAAGGAGGAGATATTGTTATACCTTGGGAACCCAAGGATCAGACTTGGGAGTTAAAATGGAGAAAAATTGATAATTCGCACCAGGTCTCCAGACGACCCTTGAGGTAGGTTGTGGGGAGTGACCACTAGTCGTGAGGTGACCCGTGGTAAGAAAGGTTGGCAGGCTCATGTGGAGGAGGTCACGGGCATGACCACGAGTCGTGGTTAGACCTCACGACTCGTTGGGTCCCCCGTGGTCTGACTTAGAGGTTTGGCAAGGTTGGGAAGGGTAGTGAAGGCCATGTATGGTGACCACCTTGAGGTCACCCGTGGATTGGAGTGTATAGTTGGTCAAGATTTTGGGTAGTGGGGATCATGGGTGGTGACCACGAGTCGTGGTCAGCCACCACAATTCATGGGTCCCCAGAGTGATTTTGGGTAGTGAACATGACGGATCCCGGCCATGAGTCGTGCCTTTGGCAATGAATCATGAGGTCCCTCATGGGGACTGGCAACCAGAAATCTTAGCAATTTTAGTAAGGGTGTTTTCATAATTCCTGAACTCCTAAGGCCTAAACTACGTCGTTTTAATGTCTGAATGGGACCTTTTAAGGAGGTTAAGTTCATATTAAGCCTCATTCATGCATGCAAGAGTATATATGGGAGATTAGAAGGTGATTCAAGGTGTTCTTACTCAATTCCTCTAAATTCCATCTTAGGCTAGCAAAGGAAGTTAAGAATCAGATAATCCCATGTATGTAAGGTCACCAATGGGTGAATCCTTCCACACCCATTCTCCTACTCTATGATTTTACTTAAAATTTATCAAAAAACTCATGGGATTTGTATTTGATTTATATAAAATATAATGATTTAATTATGAGTTTTGTGATTTTGAAATCTTATCATAATCTACGGATTTTGATCATCTTCCAAGATTTAAAAATTATTACAATATTATTGATTTGATTTCTAAGAAAATTAAGCTTTGTTATGCATGACCCATGATGAATCGATTTACGATCTATTTTTTCCATTGATGATCTTGACATGCCCAGCATGAATTATGTTTTAAATTGTGAATTTATTATGTTATCTATTATGATTTTATAAAATTCAAGCTATATGGATGATCTACAAGTATGTATGCATCTTATAAATCATTAATTTTTTTTGGCAGACTCACGGTCCTAATGTCATAGCTAGTTCGTGAATGTAAAAGTATGATTATGATTTTCATGATTTAACTAGCCCATGAACTCATGTATGTATCATGATGAGCAGTATATATGTTTTGGGAGTAGTATCTAACACCAAATAGGTTCGAGGCTCAGGTTAAGTTCCAGATCTCATAAACTACATGCCACCGTAGGTATGTTGGGACCCCTTCCATGTTAGTCCCTGGCCCAAATGGCCCTTTTCATGGTTATATAACACTTTCATGGTTCTACCCTTGGCAAGGTACGAGCACCCTCCCGACTAGGGTTAGAAGTCGGGCTTCATGTGTGCTAATATGGCTATGTCGGTTAAGAGAATCTCCCACTCTTCCTCATGATTTATGCATTTTGTGATTATGTATGTTGGCTCAAGTGATGTTAAGAAAATCTCTTCTATTATGATTATGATTATGTTATGTTACCAATGTTTCAAAAACCTTGTGCCATATGATATGTTATTATGATTTATGATACGAGCATGAAGTCCTATTCTTATGATCATTTATGAATTACATACATGTTTTAAACATCCGTTTTACTTACCTTATATTCTCAGTACATTCCACATACTAACCGCATACTTTCCATGTTGTATCATTTCATTGTACAGGTCCCAGTTCTCAGGCTTTTCGTCACCCGTAGATAGTTTTAGATTTGCTCTCATCAGTCTTGGCGAGTCCTCATGTTTTGAGGGTTTGATGTTCATCCTTGGAGTTGTTTCTTTCAGTTTCTAGATGTTGGATTAGTTGGGAAATTGTCCCATCAATCCGTCCTTCATAATTAGAGGCTTATTAGACTGCAAGTTTTATTCAGCCTTATCATATGAGTCTTGTATTGATATTTCCCTTTAGTTATGTTAGGATTATGTTGTTATATGTTAAGTCTTACACTCAGGTGATTGGATTAGATGTATGCTCATGCCATTGATCGACATGGGGTCTCTCAGGGCTCCTTGTCCTATGTCTACGCTCAGGGTGTATGTTTGGGACATGACAAAGAACAGTATACTTAGGTTTGTTTTCAGGTATAGTGGAGAAAAGGTATTTCGAGCTAAGGAGGGGGATCAAGCTGCAAATGCTTTGGCGAAATAAACTATTAAATTAATAGGCATACCTGAAAACTTTCTGTAGAAAAATGTTCTTTTACTAACCACTCCCATTTTTTCTTATCTACTCCCATTGGAATTATTCCTAAGAGCCTGTAGGATTGGCTTTTAGGACCAAATTTTGTACCTTCGCAATAAAATATAACATTAAGGCTCGAAATATAATTTCGTCCCAATACATATTCTTTTAGAGACGGGATTAAAAACTGGTAGCTAAATGTTGGTCTTAAATAAGGCTTTTTCTTGTAGTGAACCACGGTCCGCTTGGTGCTAAGTCCTACTTCCACTAGATAGTCCAAGACTGATTACTAAGCTGATAGATCGAAACTGGGGCCCAAGACTACTCAAGGATACATATCTGAAAGCACCCTGAGAGTCTTATCGGACCAGATTCTGGAACTTGGTTCTAAGACTGGTCAGAACTGCTTATCTGGAAGTGTCATCACCATCTAAAGAACTAACTGTAATCTAAAGCTGGGGTCCTAAGGCTAGTCAGAGCTGCTAGTCTGAAGTTTCATGAACGCCTAGTGGACCACTAAAAGTTGAGTTCTGAATTTGATTCTTATAACTGGGAGGTACTACTGACACCTTGGGAATTTCTACAGTCAAACTGATTAGTTAACATTTCTGGCCGACACTAAGAATTCAAACATTTTGTCTAAAACTGAATAGACATTAATCTGATTTAGTTTCAATGCTACTAACAACATGGGAGTCCCTAACACTGATAAAATCAAGCAAACATTTCGATATTCAAACACTATTACAAAATTCAAGATTGTCTAGCTCAAGAAATAGGGCTAAATTTCATGTTACAAGAATAAATATCATTTCAGTCACAAACTAGTGGAAAATATCTTTAACTAACATGAAGTAATACTCCACATGGATTAGACAAAGTATGACTAAAATTTCTTAACATTCCATAATTCCATGGCTAGAATTGATAGAGAAAGGTAGGGAGGCATTTGGGGACACAAGGGAAGAATTATTCCCTTGATGAATTCTCACATATCTGGAGATGGGAAAACCAAAGATAATTCCTTAGAAAATCTAAGGTGAATCAACACCCTAACTTTTTCTCTGAACCTGCCCGAGAGAACTCTATGCTTAACTGTTGGGAGATGAGGAAAAAAAAAGAGAGAAACCGTCGGTTTACCCCTTATAACCCCTGACTTAACCCAAAAAGGTGTATTTTAGGGACTATGTAGGTGAAAAATTAAAATATTAACCCTGGGATTTAAATCTGGAATCTGGCCGACTGGGTCCCAACGAGTCGTTGGTTGAGACCATCACTCATTAGACGGGTCATTGATTTGATTGCCTGGGTCCTGGATTCAATGGTTTTGGCAACGGGGAATACCATGACTTGTTGAATTAACCAACGGATCGTTGGTTCCTCCCGTGGTTAATGGAAAAGGAAAACTAGGAGACCAAACAATAGGTAACACAACAACTCGTTGGTTGAACCAATGGGTCGTCGTGTCCAATCATTAGGTTCACTAGAGGGATTTATCTAAAAAATGCCTAAGTTGTAACAATGGGGCTAACAATGACTCGTTGGGGGAAACGAGTCATTTTTTCCTCTCGTCTTCAGTGGAAGGGGGATTTCATAGATCTCACACGAAGACTTTCACAAGAGGTCGTTGTTTCTAACAAAGATTCGTTGGTTGAGTCATGGGGTCATGGGAAGGGTTTCTGGGCTAGGTGAAACAACGACCAACATGACGACTTATTGCTTCTCACAACGGGTCATTGCTTTACTAGTTGGTTCCTAAGTGTCCAAGAACTGGTGACCACGACAATCTGCTGGGCATAGACAATCAGGATGGATAGGTCGATATCCTTAATAAGCATCAATATCTTGCAATCTTGGAGGACCAGGTTTAACACCCCGTTACTAGAGAACATAGAGAGGTTTGGGCAATTTGGAAGTGAGTGTAATTTTTTCCGAATGCCCCTCCTAATACAAGGTGAAGGTCTTAAATAGACCTCAATATGATGAGTCAACTAATTACTACCTGGTATCTATTTACATGTTTCCACTCATAGCAGATTTAATTTTACACGGATCTATTAAAAGATGTCTTCATCATCTTGAAACTTGATTTCCTTGAAATTTGATATTTGTCCTGATGTGACCTTGGAATTTGATGAAGATTCGTCTTCATCTGCATGGGAGTCTGTAGAGATTCCATTTTGTCCTGATGTGACTTGTCTTTTTGTTGGATTGTTTTTTGGGTGGATTCCTGAGGGGTCCACTACTTTTGATTGTAGTAGCTTTTCATATTTCTGAAAGGATAGTCTGGCTGCTTTCTTTAGTTGAGAAAATAAGCTTGAGCTATCCCTTGAGGATCTAGCATGTCTCCATTTTTTGGTTCACTTTTATGAGAGGATGCTGTATCTAATAATTCCATTATCTGTTTTTGTTCGGTATTTTTTTCAAAATTTGACAAGGCCTGCTGGAGCCTTCTTTTTAATTCTTCCTTGGACAGTTGGGAATCCTGTCGTAATGAAGAACTTGAAGTTTCCTTATCTTCCTGGGGTGTTGGTTCCCAGCCTTTGATTTTAATGGTCTTACTCAGATATTTAATCCTTTCAATTTCATGAATATCAAAGGACCAACTGATAATATATGAAATTCTTTTTGCAATAAAAAACTTGCACAATTTAATATTTTCTGGTAGGGTAGAAATATTCTGCTCTACCTGAAATTTTTCAAACTGTGTTTGAAAATGTTTTGACAATACCTGTTTATTTCCTCCGAATTGGTTCCACCATTCGTAAAACCATCTGGGCATGATTGCGCTTTTTATTTCTTCTGAGCACTTGACAAACCAAGAGTGAGTGTTGTGCCTTAGATACATAAGGTTATACAAGGCTTCCTTATAATTATACCAGTTGTATGTCTGGGGTCTATGGGTTCTTGATAGGGGAATGGGTATATGCAGATGATCTACAAACCATTCAAATGGACTTAAAATTCTTTTAATTGTGAACTTCGAGTATTGAATACTGTCAGGATTATCTGAACATTTTAATTTATGCTCAATTTTTACTGAATCGGTGTCTGTTAAAATGAACTCATAATATCTTCGGGTTTTAAGGGATCATCTGTCTCCACATAATTTCAATTTGTGTAGAAGGGTTTTAGTAACTCGGGTACTCCAAAACCTTCATATTTTTTATCGAGGGCCATGATCGGCAATACCTGTAAAACTGTTAGCTCAAACTGCTATTTATTTGGAATATTTTTCTCCATTTTCTTTTCAGGAGTCTCTGGCAGAACTGCTTGAGAGTATGTCTCTGGTGGCTTCATTTCAGAGCTCTCCTTGGTTTGGATAGAGATAGTTTTGTCGCCTAATGAAGAGTCTCCTTTAAAAACTGATTTTAATGGTTGTAATCTGGTCTGACTGGTTATAGGTTCCTTTAATGGGGACGGAATAGTAGCTTTTAGCAACGATGGGAATTCTGCCAAAACTGAATATTTATTTTCTGGTTTTCGCTTTTCCTCCTCTTTGAAGTGTCTTTTCATTATTTCTTCTGGTTTGAAAGGTTGAAATGGAGGCCTCAAGGGCCTTATACCTGGTGTTCTAGGTCTCATTTAGTTCCCTGTAGAAATTCCCTAGTCAAAAAATCTAGGAGAGAATTATTTTCTCCTTGTATAAACTCGATTTGAAAATCAAAGCTGGATAACAAAGCCTACCATCTGGCAAATATTTGTTTAGAAACCAGATTTTTTACATCTTTTTGTAAAACATCTTTGGCTGCTTTGCAGTCTACTCGTAGTAAAAATTCTTTATTTATTAGATCGTCTTGAAAGTTTGTGATACATAGCACTGTAGCTAGAATGTCCTCTTTAATGGTGTTGTAATTTTTCTGAGTATTATTCTAGATTTCTGAAGTGAATCTTACTAATTGTTCGGGGTTTTCTAGGGAGATTTTTTTTTAAGGATGCCTCCATATCCCATGTCTGAGGCGTCAGTTTCTACTATCATGAATGCCCCTGGATGTGGTATTCCTAGGCATGGGAGTTTTTGAACTATTGATTTTATGTTTTGGACTGTCTTTGTTTGTTCTAATCCCCATGGGACTGGATCCTTCTTAAGACGCTGATAAAGAGGCTTACAAACCTGTCTAATATTTGGAATAAAATCTGCAACATAATTGAGACTTCCTAAAAATCTCTGAAGCTGAGTTTTATCAATTAATTCATCTGGAAATTTGGATGAGAACTCTATGGCTCTACAAATGGGTTTATACGTTCCTTGATATAAGTAAGGAACAAGGAATCAAATAGCAGTCTGGAATAACTTAATTTTTTTAGCGCTTACTACTAATCCATTTTTCTTAACAACTTTTAAAAAGGTTTGGATATGTCTGAAGTGTTGATCAATATCATCTAAGTATATTAAAACATCATCTATGTAGACTATAGAAATATGACTATGTGGATTAAATATGTTGTTCATTATATTCTGAAATTCAGACGGTGCATTTTTTAATCCGAATGGCATTACATTCCATTCATATTGACCGAAAGGTACATTAAAAGCTGTTTTATATTTATCTTTTTCTGCTATCTGTATTTGCCAAAATCCGGATTTCATATTGAACTTACTATAGATGTTAGCTTTATAAGTTCTTTTAAGAAGATCTCTTTTATTGGGTATTGGATACCTGATCTATTTTAAAACTTTGTTAAGGGGCTTATAATTAATGACTAGCCTTGGGACCCCTCTCTCTTTTTCCGCACTATTATTGACATAGAATGCTGAACAAATCCATGGTGACATGGAGGGTCTAATAATCTTTTTATCAAGTAAATCATTGATTTCTTTCTTACAATATTCCATTAACTCCTGATTTATTTGAATAGGTCTTGCCCTAGTAGGGATATTCTTTTCGTTGAATCCCTCAATATATGGTAACTCAATAATATGGCGTTTCCTATCCCAAAAGGCATTAGGAAATTCTGAAAAGACTTCTCGTTCTATGAATTCTTGTAGGCTTTTAATTTTTGCTTCTACCTTCAGATCTTTTAAAGCGGATTCAATCTGTTTAAATTTTATCTCGTCCTTTAAATAGTTTATTTGTTGGGAAAACAGATTTATCCTAAAGATAGTTTTTTCTTTTATAAATTCACTTTCTTCTTTTGACATATTCTTTAGGTAGGGAAAAATGATGTATGTTCCTAGAGCAGTGGTGTGGATGTCGTCTAAATCAGCGACATAGGGTTTTATTTGGGTTATAAAGGGGGTGCCTAATATTATTTCATCATTTATATCTTTAGTTATTACAAAATCATTAATAAAGCAGATTCCATTATTGCATATGTGTGCCTTATGAAGCTTGAAATTTATTTTGAGTCTTTCACCCGTCACGGAGAATAACCGCGTTGTACTTTTTTCAAGGTACTTAGTGGGGATTATTCCTTCAATAATGCAGTTTTGGTCTGCACCTGTGTCTAATAATGCAATTTTGTGAATAGTATAATTTTTATTTATAACCAATGTGATAGGTATATGCCACCTCTGGGCTTTAACTATTGCAATAGTTTTTACCCCTGATTTACCTTCTAGAGAGCTCCCTAGAGACTCATCTTCTTCTTCTTCACCTTTTTCTAATTTTGATGTTTCTCCTGGTTCGGATCGATACAATTCAGATTCTTCAATTGGTTCCAGTTCATTTAATAGTTTATTAGCAAGGGCATCTGTTTCTAGCTTGTTAAGTCTTTGCTTAACTTCTTTTACTTCATTTTTAATATGTAATAATTCGGTTTGAAGATCTTGTACTGTTGTACTAGACCTTTTTTCTTTAAATTTATTTAGTACATTTTTCATATTAAAAGGCTCAACTGTTTCTTTGTCATGTGGTTGGTTAAGAACTATATTTTTTAATTCTATTAAATATTTTCTTTTAAGATCTTTATCTTCAATATGATCAATCATATCAAAGAAGATTTCCTTGTTATTATTGGTAATGACATTTACTGAGTGGCTATCACAGGTGCAGATTGCTCCCGTACATCCACAATGATCAGTTGAGTCACTATTGTTAGAACTATATGCTATATTAAGCTGGTCTTCATCACTGAAAATTTCTTCAGGTGAAGAATTATTGTCATATTCATCAAGGATAGAATATAATCTATCTTTTATTTCTCGCTCAAGCTCTAACATATTGATCTTATCCTTCTTTTTATTAGGGATCTTACAATCTTAGCCTTATGGCCAAATTTTCCACAAGTCCATCACTTATCATTATTTCCTTGAAAGCCAACTTTGTTGGCTTCTCGTTTGTGTCTTTTATATCTTTTTCTGTAATAATGGGGTTTTTCAGATTTATTTTTATAGTGCTTGTATCTTCTTTTAAAGGGCAGACAACTTGATGTATCCGAAATCTTGACCAAAACTTCCTATTTCTTTTTTAGATATTTTATTATCCTTTTTAAGTTGATTTTTAAGCTTTATATCTGTACATAATTCAAGTCTTGTGACATTTATAAAACTTATAAGGTCTCCATAGCTTAATTGGCTATAAGGAATTTTTCCATCAAATCTATCTTTTAATTTTATTATAACCTTTTCAGCGAATAATATTGGTAAATCACTTATTAATTTTTCTTTCCAATAATCATGACTACAGTCTTCTCTGACAATAACCTTGTTGAGGAATACATCCTTATACCATCTAAAATCATCCAACTTTGGGCAAGATAGGTTAGGTAGTATTTCTAAACTCCTGTCTTGAAAAAGTTGAGGTTCTCCTATAAAATGTTTTGCAATACTATAAATTCAGGTAGCGGTGGCGTCTTCTACGCATAGATTTTCAAATGTTTGTCCTGTAGATTCAGTCTTAATAACTTGAGTGATGGTTGTAGCATTTGTTACACTATTTCTATTATCTTCAGTGAGATAATTTTACCACCAATATTTTAATGTCCCTATTAATCCAAATATAATTAGAGTGGCATCTTGTTTATCCGTGCAGTTTTTCATTTTATAGGCCGTAATGTCCATTTCCATTTCATGTAACTTGTTGTATATCTGATGTTCTGCAAGTCCATCAATATTCCATTCAGAAATTTCATTTCCAGATTGTGAAGTATGAGATAAAAATTCATTTTCTTCATACTGCATATCCGGGAATGAGGGTTTATTATAATAATTCTTTTTGATGGAATATTTAGAGTTTAACTTATTAATGTCGTTATAAGACTTTTCGGATATTGTTCTTATGACCTTATCATCTTTTAAATTTTATTCATCCTTTAATTTTAATTCATTCTTTAATTTTTCATTAATCTTTTCTATAAGATCATCTGTGATTTCAAACTTTTCTTGAATTTTGGGGAATTTATCTTTGGAAAATTCTGGTAATTTAAATATTGGATGGGTTTCTAATTTTTTATTCTTGTAGGAAGGGCTAGGTTTATCTTTGAAAATTAATTTATTATTAGTCTTAAGGATCTGATTAGAGACTACGTATAGTAATTGATTAGTGTAATTGTTTTGTTGAATTAATCTATTTATATGTTTATTCTTAGGATCACCTTGGGTGTCTACTATATCAATTTTAAAAGGTGTAGCTGTGACAATTCTACCATCTATTGGTAAACTAATTTCCTCTAGCGAGGGAAGTATAGATTCAACCACCTTAGTTTTCGTATGCCATTTATTAACAATCATGCTCAATGATTCCTTTTGATCATCCAATTTTCCTGTGTACTCAAACCATTTAACGAACTCTATATTGCATCTCATCCTTTTCATATCGGCGCACCATTTTTTCCTAAAGGATAATCTTTCCTTTAATGAATATTTTTCTGCATACCATTGCCTTTTTATGCTATTTTCTGGATCTAACCAGAGTTTATCTAAATATCCAAAGTCTGGTTCGAACTCCTCATCAGATCTTATCATCCATAAAGAGTCTCTTACTTCTAGCATCTCACTAGCTGTGAGACTTGTTCTTTTGGTAATTCTAGGTTCATATTCAACCTTAGGAATTGTTTCAAAGAAATCTACTCCCTTTAGTTTTTTCTCTACGTCTTCAAGTGTTACCTCCTTTTATTCTGGTGTTTTTGAAAATGAAGGTCTCGAAAAGGACATTCTTTTACTTTAAGAAGCATGACTAAAGGATTGAGATCTTAGAAATTTTAAATCTATAGATCCATCCGGAAATTGTATTACCTGCTCAATGGTTGAATTTTCTTCTTCAATTTCTGGCTCCGTTATGGAGTCAAAATGTCAATTATCCTTTACTAACACATCATCCCATTTTATCATTTTTGGGATGAAAATATTGTTGTGATGGTGATTGTCTTCCATAAGCATGGTAACCCCTTTGTTACTTACTATTTTTGCTTTTGGAGCTAGGGTAGTTTTCATTAGCCTATAATATACCCTGTATATTATGGCTATTTCTCTTGTATTTTCTTTGCTATTCATTTTTTTTGTTTTAACATTTAATGTTAGGATATCCATAACATTTTGATCATTAATATCTATAGAAAAATTGGGATAACAGTTAAAATATACCGGGCCATTACCTAGGTTACTTTGTAATACTGCTAATAATGAATCATCAAAGTTTAGTAACCTATTGTCTCTTAATAGAAGACATATAGGCACGTCTAAGCCTAATCAATACAACGGTTTAACCGCGACCTGAACAAGTCCTATATGAAAAAACTTATAGTTTTTCCTATATCTGTTAATGTCTTCAGCTGCTAATAGTTTAATAGTCTCAATAGACTTACTAATAGCGACCGTAGATTCAGAGGTTTTAATATTATAATTTTTAATAAAATTAAAGTGTCCAGTCTTATATACCTTTTCAAAACGTTCCTTTGGGATATTCCAATTTTGTAAAATGCTCTCTATCTTAGCTATTTTAGTAGTTGTGGCAGAAATATTAATACTATTTATTGTTTCTGATTTTCAGAGATATCCATTAAAAATATGCAGATAGTTTTAACTGAATAATTAATATATTATCTAATTGTCTTCTTTGTATAGACAAATTATGATTAACAAAACATAATTCATTATACAACCTTTTTAGATTGTCAAGAATTAATTTTCTAGTTATTTTTCTAGAATAATTATCAAGAGTATCTGAAGGTATTAGTTTTTTATAATAGTCTAAGTTCTTTAATATTTCTGTTCTTTTCTTTTTATAGTTTACTTTGATACTTTAAACATATCCATTTTCTCCTATTGTAGTATTTTATTTGTTCTATAAATGGATGTGTAAGCATAAATTTTAATATAATACAAAGTATTCGGGGGAATGTTAGTACTATCCTAGGGCCAATATCTACTTTCGATGTTACTCCTTAATAGTTATTTCTTTGTGAAGTATTTAGTGGTTATCTTATCAAATTTCTTTTATCTTATTCCTTTAGGTCTGGTGACGGGAACACCATCCGGGTCCGGCTCTAGTATCAAAACTTTAGAGCTAATCTAACGGAGAATACAGGCTTGCCAACGTCTAGATTGTGATTAAATGGTTACCCAACTTAAGGAATAAAACCAAGAAAATAGAGTAAGAGTATCAGCAAAACTAGACACAGAAATAACCGCTTAAGAGCAACATAATTTCGACTGGCTCTAGGATAGTATGAAGATTTACCTACTCCAACTCATACTCCTCCCAGCCAACATGGCTCTGATACCATTTAACGGATCGTAGAAAATAACTTAGAAATTAATTACAAAGGCAGGAGCAAAATAAATTAAAATACTACAAGTAATAATAAGGTAGAAGAGAAAGATACTTACAAAGAGCTGTTTATTGATAAGAAGGAAAACTAGAGAACATAGAGAGGTTTGGACAATTTGGAAGTGAGTGTAGTGTTTTCCGAATTCCCCTCTTAATACAAGGTGAAGGTCTTAAATAGACCTCAATATAATGAGTCAACTAATTACTACCTGCTACCTATTTACATGTGTCCATACGTGGTAGATTTAATTTTACATGGATAAATTTAAAAGATGTCTTCATCTTCTTGAAACTTGATTTCCTTGAAATTTGATATTTGTCCTGATGTGACCTTGGAATTTGATGAAGATTCGTCTTCATCTGCATGGGAGTCTGTAGAGATTCCATTTTGTCCTGATGTGGCTTGTCTTTTTGCTGCATTGTTTTTTGGGTGGATTCCTGAGGGGTCCACTGCTTTTGAATGTAGTAGCTTTTCATTTTTCTAAAATGGTCGTCTGGCCGCCTCCTTTAGGTGAGAAGATAAACTTGAGCTATCCCTTGCGGATCTAGCATGTCTCCATTGCTTGGTTCGCTTGTATGAGAGGATGCAGCATCTAATAATTCCATTATTTGTTTTTGTTGGGTATCTTTTTCCAAATTTGACAAGGCCTGTTGGAGCCTTCTTTTTAATTCTTCCTTGGACAGTTGGGAATCCTGTCGTAATGAAGAACTTGAAGTTTCCTTATCTTCCTATGGTGTTGGTGCTCAGCCTTTGATTTTCATGGTCTTACTCAGATATTTAATCCTTTCAATTTCATGAATATATAAGGACCAGCTGATAATATATGAAATTCTTTTTGCAATAAAAAACTTACAAAATTTAATATTTTTTGGTAGGGTAGAAACATTCTGCTCTACCTGAAAATTTTCAAACTGTGTTTGAAAATGTTTTGATAATACCTGTTTATTTCCTCCTAATTGGTTCCACCATTCGTAAAACCATATGGGAATGATCGCGCTTTTCATTTCTTCTAAGTACTTGACAAACCAAGAGTGAGTGTTGGGCCATAGATACATAAAGTTATACCAGGCTACCTTATAATCATACTAGTTGTATGTCTGGGGTCTATGGGTTCTTGATAGGGGAATGGGTGTATGCAGATGATCTACAAACCATTCAAACGGAATTAAAATTCTTTTAATTGTGAACTTCGAGTATTGAATACTGTCTGGATTATCCGGACATTTTAATTTATGCTCAATTCTTACTGAATCGGTGTTTGTTAAAATGAACTCATAATACCTTTGGGTTTTAAGGGGATCATCTGTCTCCACATAATTCCAATTTGTGTAGCAGGGTTTTAGTAACTCGGGTACTCCAAAACCTTCATATTTTTTATCGAGGACCATGATCGGCAGTACCTGTAAAACTGTTAGCTCAAACTGCTGTTTATTTGGAATATTTTTCTCTATTTTCTTTTCAGGAGTCGCTGGCAAAACTGCCTGAGAGTATGTCTCTGGTGGCTTCATTTCATAGATGTCCTTGGTTTGGATAGAGATAGTTTTGTCGCCTGATGAAGAATCTCCTTTAAAAAACTGATTTTAATGGTTGTAATCTGGTCTGACTGGTTATGGGTTCCTTTAATGGGGACGGAATAGTAGCTTTTGGCAAAGATGGGAATTCTACCAAAACTGAATATTTATTTTCTGGTTTGGTTTTTCCACC
The DNA here is from genome assembly GCA_035772735.1 of Datura wrightii. Taxonomy (NCBI): domain Eukaryota; kingdom Viridiplantae; phylum Streptophyta; class Magnoliopsida; order Solanales; family Solanaceae; genus Datura; species Datura wrightii. The sequence continues at coordinate 126,806,601 of JASDFA010000016.1, forward strand.
TCTTTGAAGGGTCTTTTCATTATTTCTTCTGGTTTGAAATGATGAAATGGAGGCCTCAAGGGCCTTATACCTGGTGTTCCTGGTCTCATTTAGTTCCCTGTAGAAATTCCCTAGTCAAAAAATCTGGGAGAGAATTATTTTCTCCTTGTATAAACTTGATTTGAAAATCAATGCTGGATAACAAAGCCTGCAATCTGGCAAATATTTGTTTAGAAACCAGATTTTTACATCTTTTTGTAAAACATCTTTGGCTGCTTGCAGTCTACTCGTAGTAAAAATTCTTTATTTATTAAATCATCTTGAAATTTTGTGATACATAGAACTATAGCCAGAATTTCCATTTTAATGGTGCTGTAATTTTTCTGAGTGTTAATCCAGGTTGCTGAAGTGAATCTTACTAATTGGTTGGGGTTTTCTAGGGAGAATTTTTGTTTAAGGAAGCCTCCATATCCTATGTCTGAGGCGTCAGTTTCTACTATCATGAATGCCCCTGGATGTGGTATTCCTGGGCATGGGAGTTTTTGAACTATTGATTTTATTTTTTGGACTGTCTCTGTTTATTCTAATCCCCATGGGACTGGATCCTTCTTAAGACGCTGATAAAGAGGCTTACAAACCTATCTAATATTTGGAATAAAATATGCAACATAATTGAGACTTCCTAAGAATCTCTGAAGCTGAGTTTTATCAATTAATTCATCTGGAAATTTGGATGAGAACTCTATGGCTCTACAAATGGGTTTATAGGTTCCTTTATATAAGTCATGACCTAGGAATCTAATAGCAGTCTGGAATAACTTAATTTTTTTAGCGCTTACTACTAATCCGTTTTGCTTAACAACTTTTACAAAGGTTTGGATATGTTTGAAGTGTTGATCAATATCTTCTGAGTATATTAAAACATCATCTATGTAGACTATAGAAATATGACTATGTGGATTAAATATGTTGTTCATTATATTCTGAAATTCAGACGGTGCATTTTTTAATCCGAATGGCATTACATTCCATTCATATTGACCGAAAGGTACATTAAAAGCTGTTTTATATTTATCTTTTTCTGCTATCTGTATTTGCCAAAATCCGGATTTCATATTGAACTTACTATAGATGTTAGCTTTATAAGTTCTTTTAAGAAGATCTCTTTTATTGGGTATTGGATACGTGATCCATTTTAAAACTTTGTTAAGGGGCTTATAATTAATGACTAGCCTTGGGACCCCTCTCTCTTTTTCCGCACTATTATTGACATAGAATGCTGAACAAATCCATGGTGACATGGAGGGTCTAATAATCTTTTTATCAAGTAAATCATTGATTTCTTTCTTACAATATTCCATTAACTCCTGATTTATTTGAATAGGTCTTGCCCTAGTAGGGATATTCTTTTCGTTGAATCCCTCAATATATGGTAACTCAATAATATGGCGTTTCCTATCCCAAAAGGCATTAGGAAATTCTGAAAAGACTTCTCGTTCTATGAATTCTTGTAGGCTTTTAATTTTTGCTTCTACCTTCAGATCTTTTAAAGCGGATTCAATCTGTTTAAATTTTATCTCGTCCTTTAAATAGTTTATTTGTTGGGAAAACAGATTTATCCTAAAGATAGTTTTTTCTTTTATAAATTCACTTTCTTCTTTTGACATATTCTTTAGGTAGGGAAAAATGATGTATGTTCCTAGAGCAGTGGTGTGGATGTCGTCTAAATCAGCGACATAGGGTTTTATTTGGGTTATAAAGGGGGTGCCTAATATTATTTCATCATTTATATCTTTAGTTATTACAAAATCATTAATAAAGCAGATTCCATTATTGCATATGTGTGCCTTATGAAGCTTGAAATTTATTTTGAGTCTTTCACCTGTCGCGGAGAATAACCGTGTTGTACTTTTTTCAAGGTACTTAGTAGGAATTATCCTTCAATAATGCAGTTTTGGTCTACATCTGTGTCTAATAATGCAATTTTGTGAATAGTATAATTTTTATTTATAACCAATGTGATAGGTATATGCCACCTCTGGGCTTTAACTATTGCAATTGTTTTTACCCTTGATTTACCTTCTAGAGAGCTCCCTAAAGACTCATCTTTTTCTTCACCTTTTTCTAATTTTGATGTTTCTCCTGGTTTGGATCGATACAATTCAAATTCTTGCATTGGTTCCAGTTCATTCAATAGTTTATTAGCAAGGGCATCTGTTTCTAGCTTGTTAAGTCTTTGCTTAACTTCTTTTACTTCATTTTTAATATGTAATAATTCGGTTTGAAGATCTTGTACTATTGTACTAGACCTTGTTTTCTTAAAATTTATTTAGTACATTTTTCATATTAAAAGGCTCAACTGTTTCTTTGTCATGTTGTTGGTTAAGAACTATATTTTTTAATTGTATTAAATATTTTCTTTTAAGATCTTTATCTTCAATATGATCAATCAAATCAAAGAAGATTTCCTTGTTATTATTGGTAATGACATTTATTGAGTGGCTATCACATGTGCAGATTGCTCCTGTACATCCACAATGATCAGTTGAGTCACTATTGTCAAAACTATATGCTATATTAAGCTGGTCTTCATCACTAAAACTTTCTTCAGGGGAAGAATTATTGTCATATTCATCAAGGATAGAATATAATCTATCTTTTATTTCTGGCTCAAGCTCTAACATATTGATCTTATCCTTCTTTTTATTAGGGACCTTACAATCCTTAGCCCTATGGCCAAATTTTCCACAATTCCAATGCTTATCATTATTTCCTTGAAAGCCACCTTTGTTGGCTTCTTGTTTATGCCTTTTATATCTTTTTCTGTAATGATGGGGTTTTTCAGATTAATTTTTAAAGTGCTTGTGTCTTCTTTTAATTTTCTTGGATGCCTCTTTTGAAGGGGCAGACAACTTGATGTATCCGAAATCTTGACAAAAGTTTCCTATTTCTTTTTTGGATATTTTATTATCCTTTTTAAGTTGATTTTTAAGCTTCATATCTTTACATAATTCAAGTACTGTGACATTTATAGAACATATAAGGTCGTCATAGGTTAATTGGCTATAAGGAATTTTTCCATCAAATCTATCTTTTAATTTTATTCTAACCTTTTCAGCGAATAATGTTGGTAAACCACTTATGAATTTTTCTTTCCAATAAGCATGACTACCGTCTTCTTTGACCATAACCTTGTTGAGGAATACATCCTTATACCATCTAAGATCATCCAACTTTGGGCAAGATAGATTAGATAGTATTTCTAAACTCCTGTCTTGAAAAAGTTGAGGTTCTCCTATAAAATGTTTTGCTATACTATAAATTAAGGCAGCGGTGGCGTCTTCTGCGCATAGATTTTCAAAAGTTTGTCCTGTAGATTCAGTCTTAATAACTTGAGTGATGGTTGTAGCATTTGTTACACTATTTCTATTATCTTCAGTGAGATAATTATCCCACCAATATCTTAATGTCCCTGTAAATCCAAATATAATTAGAGTGGCAGCTTGTTTATCCATGCAGTTTTTCATTTTATAGGTCGTAATGGCCATTCCAATTTCATGTAACTTGTTGTATATCGGATGTTTTGCAAGTCTATCAATATTCCATTCAACAATTTTATTTCCAAAGTGTGAAGTATGAGATAAAAATTCATTCTCTTCATACTGCATATCCGGGAATGAGGGTTTATTATAATAATTCTTTTTGATGGAATATTTAGAGCTTAACTTATTAATGCCGTTATCAGACTTTTCAGATATTGTTCGTATGACCTTATCATCTTTTAATTTTGATTCATCCTTTAATTTTTATTCATTCTTTAATTTTAATTCAGCCTTTAACTTTTCATTAATCTTTCTATAAGATCATCTGTGATTTCAAACTTTTCTTGAAATTCGGGGAATTTATCTTTGCAAAATTCTGGTAATTTAAATATGAGATGGGTTTCTAATTTTTTATTATTGTAGGAAGGGCTAGGTTTATCTTTGAAAATTGATTTATTATCAGTCTTAAGGATCTGATTAGAGACTACGTATAGTAATTGATTAGTGTAATTATTTTGTTGAATTAATCTATTTATATCTTTATTCTTAGGATCACCTTGGGTGTCTACTATATCAATTTTAAAAGGTGTAGCTGTGACAATTCTACCATCTATTGGTAAACTAATTTCCTCTAGTGGGGGAATTGTAGATTCAACCACCTTAGTTTTTGATATGCCATTTATTAACAATCACGCTCAATGATTTCTTTTGATCATCCAATTTTCCTGTGTACTCAAATCATTTAAAGAACTCAATATTGCATCTCATCCTTTTCATATCGGCGCACCATTTTTTCCTAAAGGATAATCTTTCCTTTAATGAATATTTTTCTGCATACCATTGCCTTTTTATGCTATTTTCTGGATCTAACTAGAGTTTATCTAAATATCCAAAGTCTGGTTCGAACTCCTCATCAGATCTAATCATGCATAAAGAGTCTCTTACTTCTAGCATCTCACTAGCTGTGGGACTTGTTCTTTTGGTAATTCTAGGTTCATATTCAACCTTAGGAATTGTTTCAAAGAAATCTACTCCCTTTAGTTTTTTCTCTACGTCTTCAAGTGTTACCTCCTTTTCTTCTGTCGTTTTTGAAAATGAAGGTCTCGAAAAGGACATTCTTTTACTTGAAGAAGCATGACTAAAGGATTCAGATCTTAGAAATTTTAAATCTATAGATCCATCAGGAAATTGTATTACCTGCTCCTGCCTTTGACATTAATCTGATTTAGTTTCAATGCTACTAACAACATGGGAGTCCCTAAAACTGATAAAATCAAGCAAACATTTCGATATTCAAACACTATTGAAAAATTCAAGATTGTCTAGTTCAAGAAATAGGGCTAAATTTCACTTTACAAGAATAAATATCATTTCAGTCACAAACTGCTGGAAAATATCTTTAACTAACATGAAGTAATATTCCACATGGATTAGATGAAGTATGACTAAAATTTCTTAACATTCCATAATTCCATGGCTAGAATTGATTGAGAAAGGTAGGGAGGAATTTGGGGACACAAGGGAAGAATTATTCCCTTGATGAATTCTCACATATCTGGAGATGAGAAAACCAAAGATAATTCCTTGAAAAATCTAAGGTGAATCAACACCCTAACTTCTTCTCTGAACCTGCCCCAGAGAACTCTATGCTTAACTGTTGAGAGATGAGGAAAAAATGAGAGAAACCGTCAGTTTCCCCCTTATAACCCCTGAATTAACCCAAAAAGGTGTATCTTAGGGACTAGGTAGGTTAAAAATTAAAATAATAACCCTGGGATTTAAATCTGGAATCTGGTGGACTGGGTCCCAACGAGTCGTTGGTTGAGACCACGACTCATTAGACGGGTGGTTGATTTGACTGCCTGGGTCCTGGATTCATTGGTTCTGGCAACGGGGAATACCATGACTTGTTGGATTAACCAACGGATCATTGGTTCCTCCCGTGGTCACTGTACAAGGAAAACTAGGAGACCAAACAATGGGAAACACAATAACTCGTTAGTTTAACCAACGGGTCGTCGTGTCCAATCATTAGGTTCACTGGAGGGATTTACCTAAAAAATTCCTAAGTTGTAACAATGGGGCTAACAATGACTCGTTGGGGGAAACAACGAGTCATTTTTTCCTCTCGTCTTCACTGGAAGGGGGATTTCAGAGATCTCACATTAAGACTCTCACAAGAGGTCATTGAATCTGACAATGACTTGTTTGTTGAGTCATGGGGTCATGGGAAGGGTTTCTGGGCTAGGGGAAACAAAGACCAACATGACGACTTATTTTTTCTCACAATGGGTCATTGCTTTACTAGTTGGTTCCTAAGTGTCCAAGAACTGGTGACCACGACTGGCATAATGAGTCGTTGGAGTTGACCACGACTCGTTGTCTCAGATGTTCTGAGAAATTTTTATCTGGTTTTCTACTGCATTTTTCTTTGAATGTGTAAGTATGCTCTTGGAAAGTTTTGGGGTGTTACAATATCTCCTCGTTGGGATCATTCGTCCTCGAATGAAGACTAAAATTGAAGTAAAACTTGGAAAACAGCTGAGATTTCTAGACTGAGACTATAAGCTGGTTTCTGAAGGAGTAATTGACTCTGAACTGACATTATTGTACTAAAAAACCTGATGCAGGTAGAAAGCACATAGGAAATCTGAATAAAGCTGGTGAGTATGGGACTGAATAGAGTACTAGGGAGGAATTTATTACCTGATGTCGGAACTAAACTGGATGGGAACAAGTGTGGGTATCTAGCCATTATATATGCTTCGGTTTCCCACGTAGCTCCTTCTATATGTTGATTTCTCCATAAGACCTTGATTGAAGCTACCTTCTTGTTACTCATCTTACGAACCTAACGGTCAAGGATAGGGACTAGGACCTCCTTGTATGAGAGACTATTTTTCACTCTCACGCTGTCCAATGGCACAATTGAAGTTGGATCACCGATGCACTTCTCAATAGTGAAACATGGATTATGGGGTGCACAAATGCCAATTTTGAAGCTAATTCCAGCTCATAAGCTACCCTACCAATTCTCCTTAAAATTCTTTAGGGTCCCACATATCTCAAACAGAGCTTTCCCTTCTTCCCAAACCTCATCACCCCTTTCATGGGTGAAATTTTCAGATAGACCCAGTCATCCACAACAAACTCCAATTCTATTTCCTCACATCAGCATAAGATTTCTGATGGCTCTGAGCTATTTTCAATCTTACCCTAATGAGCTATCCCTTATGCATAGCTTCATGAACCGAGTCTGGCCCGAATATAGTATCTTCATCAACTTTAAACCACCCAATAGGAGACCTGCACCTCCTACCATACAATGCCTCAAACGGGGCCATCTGAATTCTGGAGTGGTAGCTATTGTTGTATGCAAACTCCATAAGAGGCAAGTGGCAATCCCAACAGCCCTTTAAATTGATCGCGCATGCTCTCAACATATCTTCTAGGGTATGAATATTCCGCTTAGCTTGCCCATCTTTCTGCAGGTGAAAAGCTCTACTGAGCTTGACCTGCGTACCAAGTCCCTTCTGAAAAGACTTACAGAAATGCGAGGTGAATTGGGTAACCCTATCTGAAATAATGGATAATGGAACCCCGTGAAGTCTGACCAACTCCCGGTTATAAAGCCTAGTATAGTACTCAGCTGAATCTGTAGTTTTAACTGGGAGGAAATGTGCCGACTTAGTCATCCGGTCTACTACTACCCAGATAGAATCATGTTGCCGACGAGTTCGAGGTAGACCTGTAATAAAGTCCATATCACTTCTTCCCATTTCCATGTGGGTATGCTGATATCCTGGGTCATACCTCCCGGTCTCTGGTGTTCTACCTTGACTTGCTAACAATTCGGGCACTTAGCTACGAACTCGGCGATGTCTCTTTTCATGCCGTTCCACTAGTAAATATCCCGTAAACCGCAGTACATTTTAGTAGCACCAGAGTGGATGGAGTATCTTGAGCTGTGTGCTTTAGACAATATCTGTTGTCTCAAGTCAGAAGTCTGATACACATAATCTGCCCTGGTAAGGGAGCACACCATCTCCCCCTTTGGAGAAACCTCAACCTCTTTCATGAGAACCGCTTACTTAAGTTTAAGTAAAATGGGATCTTCATCCTGTTTGGACTTTACTTCATCAACCAAAGAGGAATTTGACCCGCTTTGCATCATCACTCCACCCTCAGCTGAGTCAACCAACTGCACCCCTAACCGAGCTAGTCTGTGAATATCTTTTGCCAATTTCTTTTTGCCTTCCTAAAAATGAGCCATTCTACTTATAGAAACTCTACCTAGGGCGTCAACCACCACATTGGCTTTGTCCGGGTGATATAACATGCTCTTGTCATAATCCTTTAGGAGCTCTAACCACCCTCTGTGATGAAGATTTAGGCCTTTCTAACTGAATACATACTGGAAGCTCTAGAGATAGGTGAAAAAATACACGTGAGCCCCGTACAGATAATGTCTCCATTTTTTCAATGCAAACACCATCGCTTCCAACTCCAAGTCATGAGTTGGATAATTCTTCTCATGAACTTTGAGATGCCTTTAGGTGTAGGCTATCATCTTGGCCCGCTACATCAAAACGTAACCGAGTCCAACTCTGGAAGCATAACAATTTACTACAAACCCATCTGACCCTTCCGGTAGGGTCAACACTTGAGAGGTAGTGAGTCGAGTTTTTAAATCTTGGAAACTCTTCTCACACACATCTGACCACTAGAATTTCACATTCTTCTGAGGTAGCCTAGTTAGAGGAGATGCTATTGAAGAAAATCCTTCCACAAAGAGTCGGTAATAGCCGTCCAAACCCAAGAAACATCCGATACCGGTTGGGGACTTAGGTTTGGGACAGTATTTCGTGGCTGCTATATTTTGAGGGTCAACCTAAATACCCTCACCCGAGACAACATGACCTAGGAAAGTTACGGACTTCAACCAAAATTCGCACTTGTAGAACATGGCGAATGGCTGGCGGTCTCTGACGGTCTGAAGCACTATCCTCAGGTGATTAGCATGCTCTTTCTCATTTCTGCAGTATATCGGAATGTTGTCAATAAACACAATGACGAACATATCCAAATACTACTTAAAGACTCTGTTCATTAGGTCCATAAAGGCTGTAGGGGCATTTTTTAGTGCATAGGACATAACCACAACCTTGTAGTGACCATATTGAGTCCTGAAAGATGTTTTCGGTATGTCATACTCTCTGACTCTTAGCTGATGATACCCTGACCTGAGATCTATTTTGGAGATATAGCTGGCTCCCTAAAGTTGGTCGAACAGGTCATCAATTTTAGGTAAGGGACACCTGTTCTTGACTGTGACCTTTTTCAACTAATGGTAATCAATGCACATTATGAGGGTACCATCTTTCTGTCGCAAAAATAGCCCTGGAACACCCCAGGGAGTGATGATGGGTCTAACAAAACCCTTATCAAGAAGATCTTTTAGCTGCTTCCTCAACTCCATATGTTCAGTTGGGTCATTCTATAAGGAGGGAGATGGGATTAGTATCTGGAATAAGGTCTATATTGAAGTCGATTTCCCATTCAGTAGGAACTCCGAGAAGATCTTCATGGAACACGTTTGGAAATTTACTGACAACAGAGACTGACTGGATAGTTGGGGTCTCAGAGTGGAAATCCTTGATACAAACTAGATGGTAAATACGTACATTAGATATAAGATTCCTGGCCTTAAGTTAGGTAATAAACCTACCCTTAAGCGCTGAACTACTGCCCGTCCATTCTAGAGCTAGCTCATTAGGGAACTAAAACCTAAAGATCCTAGTTCTGCAGTCGACTGAGGCATAACCAGAGTGTAACCAAAGCATGCCAAGAATGAGTTCGAAGTCAACCATGTCTAACTCTACAAGGTCAGCTGGAATGACTTTATTGAAGACTGAGATTTGGTAGTTTCTATACACCCGACTGGCTCTAACTGATTGGCCAACTGGGGTGGAGACTGAAAATGGTTTCGAGAGGACCTCTAGACTGATATTAAAAGGAAGATATATGTATGGAGTCACGAACGATAGTGTGGCCCCTAGATCTAGTAGGGCATATAAATCTAGGTGGAAAAGACGTAACATACATGTGACCACATCCGGTGAGCTCTCCTGATCCTGACGAGATGATAATGCATAAAAATAGTTTTGGCGTTTGACCGCACTCCATACCTGATGTATTAGCCTACTGAGCTGGTCAGCATGATGGAGATTCTGAGGAAGTGGATTGTGACCTTCCCCTTCTTGCTAAGGGGCATTCTTTATGAAGATGACCAAGTTGTCCACAACCAAAACAACCCTCTCGACCCTGAAGACACCCTCCTGAGTGATGCTTGCCACACTTGAGGCAAGATGGATATCTGTTGCCGACACTGTAGCTCTAGGATTGAGAGCCACATGCTTCACCCCTCCGATCCTTGCAGGATCTAACGGTAGGGCTGCTGGCTGAGTTGGGTGTTGGAGCCCTCTACTGCTACTGTTTTGGGTGGCTGCTACTGCCAGACCTCTGGTGGCCATAGTCTGATTAGCCAGTCCTTGCAGGGTGTTCTTTCGCTCCATGTTCCTCAGTTTTTCTTCCTTAATCTGCTGGGCATAGACAATCAGGATGGATAGGTCGATATCCTTAATCAACATCTTTATCTTGCAATCTTGGAGGACCAGGTTCAACACCCCGTTACTAGAGATCAGCATGCGAGCCCTTGGCTCGACCACCATCACTGGAGCATATTTGGACAACCTAGTGAACTCTGGAGCATACTCTTTTATTGTCCAGTTTCCCTATCTCAGATTCATGAACTCTGCTACTTTCGCCACCTTGAGCTCCCGAGAGAAGAATCTGCCAAGGAAGGCTGTAGTGAACTGCTCCCATTCCATTTGTCCTGCCTCTACTGGCCTCCACTCCTTCCACTGCTTGTACAAGACCTGGGCTACCCCTTTCAGCTGGTAGGAAGCAAAGACGGCACTCTCCGAGGGAGTAACACCCATAATTTGGGTGATCTTTTTAATCTCATCCACGAATCCTTGTGGGTCCTCTCCCAACTTAGATCGATGAAAATCTAGAGGATTTATTAGTTTGAAGTCACACACTTAGGCAGTTACTACGGAACCATTGTTGTTGATTGGAACCACCTGCTGGTTCACCTAGTTGGTAACAGGTTGAGAGAGAAACTAAATGGCCGCCCTGAATTATACGGTAGACACTGAGTCATCCTGAGGTGCTGTCGGGGCTGGTAGGGCAGGTCAGTGAGAATTACTGACTCTTCTTCCGCTACCACATAGTAGAGGCATGATTCACTGAAACGAAATAGAGCATGAGTTAGGAGGATGATTCTAGAACTGAATTTCAACGCATGATAAGGAGTATGAAATAAAGGTAATTTTCCTAATAATATCTCATAGCCTCCCCGTCATAAGTGTGGCGCACATCACACCTGTGAAGAAGACTCTACTCGATGCGGCTTTTATACATCTGAAGATACTCTAAACCTAGTGCTTTGATATCTGAAGATACTCTAAACCTAGTGCTTTGATACAAAGTTTGTTAAGCCCCGAGTTTACACCTTGGACGGGACAGGGTACTTGGAGTCACAAGTAACCCCAAGTCAACCCGTGGTCTATCATGCACTAGCATTCTGAGTAACATATAAATATGTACAGTGAAAGTTTAAAGAAAAAAATATAAACATGTTAGAGAATAAAGATGCTTCATAATATTTTCAAATATTTCAAAAAAGCTACAAGTCCAAAAAATCAAATTTGTGTCTGAAAGCCACTACAACTTAACAGTTGCTGGGACAAGGCTCCAGCTAACTCTAAATATAAATAAAAGGGAAGAAAATGTAGCTAAATTAAATAATATCTATCCTCGAAGAATGAGGACTCACCAACTATAACAGCTAAAGTCTTTAGAGAGAGATCAGCTAGCGAGGCTGAGACTAAGATCCTACAACTGCATCATAAAACTATATAGCATAAATGTATGCGTCAGTACTTTGAATGTATTGAGTAATTGGGAGAAAACATAACATAATGGAATAAAAGTGTTGAATTGAAAAGACATGCAATGACCAACTAAAGCTACTGAACTGAATAACTGAAATAACTGAGATGGTCTAAAAGACCCTATCTGATGGTCAAGGACATGCCCTATTTCTCAGATACTGAACTGAAATGATCTAAAAATAAACTAGGCTAACTAGTGGGAGAGTCTATAACCGACATATAATCACGTGAGCTATACATGGAGTCCGATGTATACACCCCATTGGTAGGACCTAATATACCTTGCCAGGGTATAAAGGCATGAATTGGGTGATCAAAAGAGTCTAGGGCCATCAGGCCAATAAACCTGAGACCTACGATGGCAACGTAGTTCTGGGAACCTGGGTGCTTTGGAACCCCGATCAACTCGGTGTTAAGTCCTACTCTCACTGGATAGTCCTACACTAATTACTAAGCTGATAGCTTGAAACTGGGGCCCAAGACTAGTCAGGGATACATATCTGAAAGCACCCTGAGAGTCTTATCAGACTAGATTCTGGAACTGGCTTCTAAGACTAGTCAGAGCTTCTTATCTAGAAGTGTCATAACCGTGTAAAGAACTAACTGTAATATGAAGCTGGGGTCCTAAGTCTAGTCAGCGCTGCTAGTCTAAAGGGTCATGAACGCCTAGTGGACCACTAAAAACTATGTTTTGAATCTGATTCTGATAACTGGGAGGTAGTACTGACACCTTGGGAATTTCTGTAGTTAGACTGATCAGTTGATATTTCTCACTGACACTAAGAATTCAAACATTTAGGCTAAAAGTGAACTGACAATAATCTTATTTAGTTTCAATTCTACTAACAACATGGGAGTCCCCAACAGTGATAAAATCAAGCAAAAATTTCAATAATGAAACACTATTGCGAAATTCAAGATTTTCTAGTTCAAGAAATAGGGCTAGATTTCACTTCACAAGAATAAACATTATTTTAATCACAAACAGGTGGAAAATATCTGTAACTAACATGAAGTAACATTCCACATGGATTAGATAAAGTATGACTAAAATTTCTTAACATTCGATAAATCCAGGGCTAGAACTGATAGACAAAATTAGGGAGGAATTTGGAGACACAAAGAAAGAATTATTCCCTTATTGAATTTCCACATACATAGAAATGGAAAACCAAGATAATTCCTTTAAAAATATGAGATGAATCAACACCCTAACTTCTGCTCTAAACCTGCCTAAGAGAACTCTACGCTTAACTATTGAGAGATGAGTAAAAAAATTAGAGAAACCATCGGTTTCCCCCTCTAGAACCCCTGACTTAACCCAAAACGACATAGTTTAGGGACTAGGTAAATGGGAAACTACAAAAGTAATCCTAGGATTTAAATCTGGAATCTGGCCGACTGGGTCCCAATGAGTCACCCAACGAGTCATTGGTTGAGACCACGACTCATTGGATCAGTCGTTGGTTTGACTTCCTTGGTCCTAGATTCACTAGTTCTTGCAATGGGGAATACCACGACTCGTTGGATGAATCAATGGGTCATTGGTTCCTCCCGTAGTCACTGGACACGGAAAACTGGGACACCAAGCAATAAGTGACACAACGACTCATTGGTTGAATGAACGGGTTGTCGTGTCTAGTCATTAGGTTCACTAGAGGTTTTTTTGGGAAAATGTCTAAGTTGTAACAATGGGGTTGACAATGACTCATTGGGGAAAACAACAAGTTGTTGTTTCATCTCTTCTTTACTAGAAGGGGGATTTAAGAGATCTCACATGACCACTCTCACAATGGGTCATTGTTTATGACAATGACTCGTTGGTTGAGTTGTGGGGTCCCAGGAAGGGTTTCTAGGACGGAGGAAACCACGGCCAAGAAGATGACTCGTTGCTTCTCACAATAGGTTGTTTCTTGTATCATTGGTTCCTAAGTGTCCAAGACCTGGTGACTACAACTGGCACAACGAGTCGTTTGAGCTGACCACGACTCACTGTCTCAGTCGTTCTAAGAATTTTTTTTCTGGTTTTTTTGTTGCATTTTCCTTGGAATGTCTAAGTTTGGTCTAGAAAGTTTCGGGGTGTTATAGACAAACTTGGTATCCGAGCATTAGGTTTTGAAGTGTCCAAGGGTGTTTGAAAGTCGTGTTAAGTAGAGTCTTTTTCATGGATGTAAAGCGTGCCACACTTATGACAAAGAGGCTATGAAACATTTAGGAAATGTTAACTTCTTTTAGGATCTATTTCATGTCATGAAATGTCTCCCTATCTTTCTAACTCGTGCTATATATTTTTATAGAATCATGCATCCTTACTAAGTTAATGGAAGAAGAAATGGGAACGAAAATGGACACGAGAATGGCAACAGAGACGGGCACTAGCATGCCATAGCATCCAATGAGGAGCATGTACCCAAGAAGGTTTCCCACGCGGAGTTTAGGGCAGCCATTTAGATGTTAGCTCAGGCTTTGACCACCCAGGTCGATAAGCAGGTAGTAGCGCATGTCCCTTAGAATAAGAATGCAGCAGCGATAGGATTCAGAGACTTTCTAAGGATGAACCCTTTGGAGTTTCTTGGATCAAAAGTGGACGAGATCCACACGAGTTTATTGATGAATTTCTCAAGATCACCCAAATCATAGAGGTGACCGAAGAGGGGTGCGCTGATCTAGCCTCATATTAGTTTAAAAGGGTTGCACATATGTGGTTCAAGCAGTGAAAGGATAGTAGGGCAGTTGGAGAAGACCCTACTAGTTGGGATGAGTTTCATGTTGTGTTTCTAGATGGGTTCCCTTGTGAGATGAGGGGGATCAAAGCAGCTGAGTTGGTGAACTTAAAGTAAGGGAAGGTGACAGTTCAGGAGTATCCCTTGGAGTTCACTTGTCTATCCAAGTATGCACCTGAGATGGTAGAAGATCAGAGAGACCGAGTGAGCCGGTTCGTGCATGGGGTAGCATACTACCTAGTCAAGAATTGCTAGACCATAGTGCTTCATCAAGACATTAGCTTTACTCGGATAGTCCTGTACGCCCAGCAGATGGAGGCGGTGCAGATGAGTGAGCGGGAGAGAGAGGCCAAGAGGGCCAGGACTGATAGCTTCGGGTTCTCCCAGTAGAGACCTAGTGGGCACCATCAGTAGTCCCACAAGAGATCTTCAGCCCCAGAGAGAGCCTCGAACGATGCCATATGGATACTGGAATGATAGTTGCTATTGTGTGCAAACTTGATAAGTGGAAAATGCTCATCCCAGCTACCTCTGAAGTCAATTACGCATGCTCTCAATATGTCCTCGAGGGTCTAGATTGTACATTCCACTTGACCATCCGTTTTCGGGTGAAACACTATGCTAAGCATACCCTGAGTACCAAGTCCTTTTTGAAATGACTTCCAAAACTGAGAGGTAAATTGAGCACCTCTGTCTGAAATGATGGTAAGGGCACTCCATGCAATAGAACTAGCTCTTGGAGATATAATTTGACATAATCCTCCGTCAAATTTGTGGTTTTTACCAGTAGAAAATGAGAGGCTTTGGTCAATGTGATACCCCAAAAGTACCTAAGATTAGACTCGGGATTTAAAATAGAAGTTAACTAAAAACAAGGAAAAATGTTACAAGATGGACGACCCAACTGATCGTTGGCCCAACCAATGACCCGTGGGAAGCAGTCATGGGAAGGATCAGGACTGGTGACAGTGGAAACAAAGAGTTAAGTAACGCTCGTTGTTGGGTACAATGAGTCATCGTTTTTAACCATGGTGGGTACTGGACTTAAGCATTAAGGGATGTCACGGGTCATCCCACGACCTTTCGTGAGGTGTAATGAGTCATGGTCATGAATCATTGTATGGGAT
Organism: Datura wrightii; assembly: GCA_035772735.1. Classification (NCBI taxonomy): domain Eukaryota; kingdom Viridiplantae; phylum Streptophyta; class Magnoliopsida; order Solanales; family Solanaceae; genus Datura; species Datura wrightii. The sequence continues at coordinate 126,821,990 of JASDFA010000016.1, forward strand.
GTATAGATTTCCAATGGACCTAACAGAAGGCAACCATGACTCGTTGGATGAAGTAACGTGTCGTGGTGAGGCTCGTTGGAAGGACCAGTGCAGGATCTAGAAGGGGCAAACAACGAATGATGTGACGACCCATTGGATGAAAGAATGACTCATCCAGTAGCGTTGTGGTTTGAATTTGAGATTAGAAATTTGGTAGTGAAAATGACGGACGGATACCACGAGTCGTGGTATCCTCCAACGACTCGTTGGTACGTCCGCTAATTCACCCAGTGCAGTTTTTTAGGGTTTTTCATTAAGGGTATTTTTGTTATTCATACACTCTACGGTCCTAAACAATGTCATTTTATGTTATTTTTTGTGTGTATTAAGTTAGGTTAAGCCCTCCTGGCCTATTCATTCTCATGTATGCAAAGTTAGAAAAGTTTTGAGGTAATCAAGCTAGTCTTCAAGGTGTTCTTCATCAATATCCCTTTAGGCTATCAAGGAGTTGTAATAATTGATCTTACCCAGGTATGTATGGTTATGAATGAGTGTTTCATTCACACCCATTCCCAATCTCTCCTAATTCACGAAAGTTGATCAAAAATCTTATGGGGTTTTAACTCAAATCCTGTGGAATTCTAATGGTCTATTAATGGGTTATCTTCTTTTGTGATTTTATATTATATTTTTAGAATTATGATCAGATTCTACAACTATTTTGATTATAAAATTACTGATTTCAATTTTTATTAAATTAAGCCTAATTATGCATGTTCTATGATGAATCGAGTTATGATCTTTACTTCAATCGTTGATATTCATAAACCCATCATGATTTATGATTTAAATTATGGATTTATTCAACTACCCATTATAATCAAACAATATGGTGATCTACAAGTATGCATGAATTCCATGATTTACTAATTATGTTTTTGGTCGGCTCACGGGCCTTACCCTCATAGCTAGTTCACGAATTTACAAGCATGTTTATGATTATCATGATTTAACTAGCCCATAAATCTCATGCATAATATACTATGAGCATTAAATATGTTTTGGGAGTAGTACTTAACACCGAGTAGTTTCGGGACCTAGGTTTTTTCCACAAACCTCAGAACCACGTGCCACTGTAGGACAAGATGGGATCTCCCTTGTGACTGTCCCCTGGCCCAAATGGCCCCTTTTCATGGTGATATCACGCCTTTCATGGTTCTACCCTTCGCAAGGTACGAAAGCCCTCCCAACTAGGGTTACAGGTCGGGCTCCAAGTGTGCTCGTATGGGGTATGTCGGTTATGAGAATCTCCCACTGTTCCTCATGATTTATGCATGTTTACGATTATGTATATTTGCTCAAGTTATGTCAATAAAGCTTTTCTCTTTTGATTATGATTATGACTGAATTATGAATGTTTTGAAAACCTTGAGCCTTATGTTATCATATGCTATTTATGTTATGAGCATGTTGTCCTACTCTTATGATCATTATGAGCTTTTATATATATCTTAAATGTCCGTTTAACTTAACTTGTATACTCGGTGCCTTCCTCGTACTGACTGCATACTTTCTATGATGTATCATTTCTTGATACAGTACCCGACTCTCAGGCTCATCCTTATCAATAGTCCAATTCAGAGTTAACTATCAGCCATCTTAGTGAGTCCTCATGTTTCAAGGGCCATATGTTCAGACATTGATGTTCCTTTTGTTTTAGTTTTTGTCAGGTTAGTTGGGGATGTTGTCTCATCAACCCATCTGATATGATTGAGGCTTTCAGACTAAAAATAGTACATAGTTGATATGTAATGCTAGAATGTTCCGCTTATCATGCTTTGTTAAGTTATGCTTATGTTGACGTTATATCGTATGATCAGTAATCCACTTTAAGTGATATGAAGTTAGATGAAAGTTCATGCTATGGGTCGACTTGGAGTCTCTCGGGGCTCCTTGTCCGATGTTACAATTCAGGCCTACGTTTAGGTCGTGACCAACTTGGTTTCAGAGCCATATGTTTTAAGTGCCCTAGGGTGTCTGAAAGCCACGTTAAGTAAATTCTTTTTCATGGGTATGAAGTGTGACACACTTATGAAGAAGAGGCTATGAGATGCTTAGAAAATGTACCCTTTTTTCATGATCTATGTCGTGTAATGAAAAATCTTTCTATCCTTCTAATTCATGCTACTCATGATTGTAGAATCATGGCTCCTTGAAGAATAAATGGCATGAGAAATGGGAATGGTGAAGGCCACAAGGATGGCAATGGTAATGGGCACCAGCAAGCCCCACCAGATCAGGAGCACCAAGCACCAGAGCCAGTTGCCCATGCTGAGTTTCGGGCAGCTATCCAGATGATTGCACAGGCCTTGACTACTCAGGTCAATCAGCAGGCTGTTGCGCATATTCCACAGAATGGAAATGCAGTAGCGGCTCGAGTCAGAGATTTCTTGAGGATGAACCCACCGGAGTTCCTTGGGTCCAAGGTAGATGAGGACCCACATGAATTCATCGATGAGATTCTAAACATCACCCAGGTCATGGGGGTGACAAATGGAGAGTGCATTGATTTGGCCTCCTATCAGCTGAAAAGGGTGGCGCATATATGGTTCGAGTAATAGAGAGATTGTAGGGCAGTGGGGGAAAGCCCTATAGGTTGGGAAGAGTTTCATGCAGCTTTCATGGATCAGTTCCTCCCTCGTGAGATGAGGGAACTGAAGGCGGCGAAGTTTATCAATCTGAAGCAGGGTGATATGTCATTTAGGAGTACGCTCTGGACTTCACCCGTTTATCCAAGTATGTACCAGAGTTGGTGGCAGAGCAAAGGGCTCGAGTGAGCCGATTTCTGCATGGAGCGGTGGACTACCTAGATAAGGATTGTTGGATCACCATGATGCATCAGGATATAGATTTTCCCCACATAGTGTTGCATGCCCAGCAGATGGAATCAGTATATCGTAGGCAGAGAGAGGCCAAAGGGTCCAGGACAAACAATTATGGAATTTCTCATGCTAGATCGGGGGTTGGACAGTGCCAACAGTATCAACATAGGCCTTTTTCTCCAGCACCATCATCAGCCAGTACATTAATTAGATCACGAGGGGATCGGATGAGCAGGGCTTCAGATTTGGGAGGCCAGGGTAGCATATCGATAGAGCGCAGTTTCCCATCTTGTGTGAGGTGTGGCAAGAATCTCACAGAAAGGTGCCTAGTTGGCGTAGATGCTTGTTTCGGGTATGGCAAACCTGAACACTGACTTAGGGCGTGTCCTTTGGCCAGATTAGGGGGAGGCAGAGCCCATATGCCAGCCGCTAGTTCAGTCGCTCTAGTAGCATGTCCCCCACAGTAGGGTGCCTCGACCAGTTCAGCCGGCGGTCAATGCAAGAGTAGGTTCTATGCCCTTACGACCCTTCAGGAGCAGGAGACTTCGCCGGATATGATTACGGGTACGTTACGAGTGTTTCATCTTGATTCTTATGCTTTGTTAGATCCAGGGGATACCTTGTATTTTGTGACACCTTATATTGCTAGTAGCTTTGGAGTTAGTCCCGAGACTCTTTCAGAACAATTTTTAGTTTCTACTCCTGTTGGTGATTCGTTTGTAGCTAGGTGGGTGTATAGAGGATGCCCGATCACTATATTGAACAATGTCACCTCTGCAGACCTTGTAGAGTTAGCCTTGACTGACTTTGATATTATTCTTGGAATGGATTTGTTGTATGCATGTTATGCTTCTATTAATTGTAGAACCCCTATGGTGGAGTTCTACTTTTTAGGTTAGTCAGTCTTGGTGTGAAAGGGTAGTTCATTCGTGCTCGTAGGCCATTTTATTTCCTATCTTAAGGCCAGAAAGGTTATCTCCAAGGGTTGTATATATCATCTAGCTAGGGTTAAGGATGTTGAGCCCGAGACCCTAACTATCCAGTCGGTTCTGATGGTGCATGAGTACCCAGAGTATTTCCATATGATTTACCAGGCGATCCTCCGGAGAGGGAAATTGATTTTGGTATTGACCTTCTTCCTGACAAGCAGCCTATATATATCCCTCCTTACAGGATGGCTCCAACCTAGCTAAAGGAGTACAAGGATTAGTTGAAGAACCTGTTATATAACAGTTTCCTTATACTGAGCAAGTCTTCATAGGGTGCACCAGTCTTATTTGTCCGAATAAAGGATTGTTCCCTTCGGATGTGCATTAACTATCGGCAATTGAACAAAGTCACCATCAAGAATGTTACACCCTGTAAGTTTCTAGCGTTTAGTCGGCCTATTCTCATGTTGGTTGAGAGTTTTAGAATGCCATACGTACGAGGAAAGGGCCCGGGGAAAGGCCGAACGAGTGCCAAGTTGGGATTTCGAGAGAGGAGGCCGAACCAAGCTGCCCAGAGGGGCAAAGTGGCACGGAGCAGAATCAGCGCATTAGCCAACGTGGCATGGAGCAGAATCAGCGCATTAGGCAATGTGCCACATTGCCTTGTCTGCTACCTCAAGTATATAAGGGTCTCACACTTAGAAGTTAAGTTATAATTTATATAACATGACCAGCAGATAATAGAGATGAAGGAGACATATAATTTTCATCCGATTACGCTGCTAAATGCCGTCCAAATGCAAATTAACATCGGGTATCGAAGTATAAGGATGCAGGGAGCATTTCTAAGGAGTTAGTTTCATGAAATTCGCCAGGCGAATCATCGTCCCGCCGAGCCAAAGTTGTTAGAATTGCTCCAAACTAGTGTCAATATGATCCCAGGCTTAAAGTAAGCATTTCTCCCTTCTATATTCTCAAGAAATAACGAGGTTTAGACCGTGTTCCGTGAAATTGGAATATAGTTAATATTTATGTATAAAGTTTTCCTTTTTGCCAAATATAGTGTTAAAACTAGTCCTATCTTTCCAATAACACGATTTCAGTTGGGAAGAGCTATTGAATACTAATTGGAACTCGCCAGTTAATCGGTAAACAACGATTGATGTATGTTAAGGCATTTTCTTTTGGCAAGTTAGTTTCTTCAGCATAGTAATCCAGTATGAATCCCAGTAAAGTATGTCAGGAGTATGTTACCATGTTTAGTTGTCGTTGTCAGTTGAGACTTGTAAATTGTATTGTTTTGGGCTAGATTATACCTGTATAGCTTCCATGACCGCCCCAGGGTTAATAGCTATGTCGCCGCCCACCAAGGGCAAGGATACGTCGCTCTATGTAGTAGCATGCTGTCCGCAAGGGATGAAGATGGGGATCTAGATCGTCATATTTGCCGTGGTTAGCCTTATACACACCCTGCCGAGCGCCTATGCCCGGGGTGTATATATCAAGAGTCCTCTGGACTTAGGCACAACTATAATCAGGGGCCGAGCGGGCCCAGTTGCAGACCCAGGGGATCGACAGGACGCTTATAGCTAGTAGTTGACTCAGTATAACCTGGATAGGGGTATATAGATTAAGGTGTACTCACTAGAGCTAATGGGAGTCCGGGTGGGTTGTTCTGTGCTGATTATACCTTCCGGCTTATGGGGGCCAGGTAAGGTTTATGGTGCTTTAATTACTGATAGTTAGACAGTAGGACGCCTCGTTGTCAGGTATGACCCCTACCCTCCTTATCACAGTTATGTTTAGTCCTGATTTCACTGCTTCAGTCATTTTCAGTCTGTTTCCTTTACTTCAATTATTGTCAGTTATATTTCCTTACTTTCAGTCATTTAAAGTTATTGCTTTACATACTCAGTACCTGTGGTACTGACACCCTCTTCTTGGGCGCTGCATTACTTACCTGCAGGTACACATAGACGAGGAGCAGGTCCCTCGTAGTTCTAGTCAGCCGTGCAGAGCCATCAACTACTTTCTTCCAGAGCTTGTGTGATAGAGGTTTATTTCTTTTACTTGTATACTATGGGTAGGTCGGGGCCCTGTGCCGACCATCTTATTTCTCCTAGAGGCTTGCCGATTGCATTACTTCCCCGTGGTTAGATTATATCGGTCATGTGGGGCCCATATGTATTTTAGACTATGTGTGTTGGCCGTGTGGGGCGTTGTTTAGCCATTGATTTGTGGCCTTGTCGGTCATAGTTCAGTTTAGCATCTGATTTTACTTTCCAGTTATAACTAGATATCATGGTGGCCTTGTCTGCCCGCATAGGACCCCCTACGATTGTTTGTCTCTAGTTAGATGTATATTTTTCACAGGTGGCTATAGGCCTTGTCGGCCAGGGGTTGTATTTACAGTCGCTATATAGCCCATTGTTTTCTCGATTCTAGAGTTAAGAGTCAGCCCTGCACCAGAAGTGCTTAGGCTCAATGAGCTCAGCAGTCTAGGTCCTAGTAGGGAACCAGGTGCCAGTCATGCCTCCCAAGGGGGGGTTTGACAAGGAACATGTATTCTCTACCCAAGATTGATGATTTATTTTACCAGCTTCAAGGTTCCAAGTGTTTCTCAAAGATAAATCTGAAATCCGGGTATCATCAGCTCAGAGTTCGGGAGTGTTACATACTGAAGACATCCTTAAGGATGCGGTATGGTCATTATGAGTTTTTAGTTATGTCTTTTGGACTAACGAATGCTCTTTTAGCTTTTATGTACTTGATGATTATGGTGTTCAAGCCATACTTGGATATGTTCGTGATTGTCTTCATCGATGACATCTTGATATACTATCGTAGCAAGGAGGAACATGCTGCTCATTTGATAATAGTCCTTCAGACTCTTAAGGATAACCAATTGTATACCAAGTTCGGCAAGTGTGAGTTGTGGTTGAACTCTGTAGCATATTTGGGCCATGTGTGTAAAACCCTAGAGGAGCGTAAGAATAAGACCCGGGAGTTTAAATTTGAAATCTGCATAAACTGGGAAAAATAGCACAGGATGAGTGGAGTAATGACTCATGGTTGCAAATCAAGAGCCGTTATTAGCAGTCATGGGTTCAGCTATTCGGGTGGTAGTGGAAGTAACGATTGATGTAACGACTCATTGTAAGAAACAACGAGTCGTCGTTCGTTGACATGGTAAGATATGGACATAGCATTTGGGGAATATAATGGGTCATCCAATGACCCGTTGTGGCATGCAATGATCCGTGATCGTGAGTTGTGGTAAGGGAACCTAAATCTCCAGTGGACTTGATGGATGGATACCCCGATTCATTGGAGCTAACAATGAGTCATGGTGAGACTTGTCGACGGGAAGTTCAGAAGGTTCAGGAGGGCAATCAATGATCGATTAAACAACCCATTAGATCTAAGGATGAGTCATCCTATTGATTCGTTGTCTGGTTCTGAGAGAAGTCTTCAGCAGTGCACAACACGGACAGATACCATGGGTCGTGGTATCCTCCAACGACACGTTGGGTGGTCCGTTGTTTGGTCTAGTGAGCAATTTTTTTCTGATTATAGCAAGGGTATTTCCACCATTCCTAAGTTCTAGGGGCGTATACTACGTCGTTTAAAGCTCACTTCAGTGGGGTTAAGGAAGGGAAATCCTATTTTAAGTTAATTCATTCCATGCATGCAAACTTGAGAGTTTAAAGAGAGGATTTAGAGCAAGTTTTGAAGGTTTCCATTGGAATCTCATCTTGGGCAATTAGAAAAGTGGTAAAACCATTCCTTCCAAGCATTTAGGGTTATGAGAGGTTGTTTCCTTCCTCAGCCATGCCCGAATCTCTATCTAAGTATTATAAATTCATATGATCAAGTTTTGGGGTTTTTACCCAATTGCATGATTCTTCAATTTCTACACATGGGTACGATTAGATTATATTTATATTAATGAATTTTGAAGCTTGGGTAGATTTTAAATAGATTTCAATAAAAAATTGTGTTTTCTAAATTATGAAATTTAAATGCCCATGGATAAGAATTTCATGAAAGAAGATAATGATGATGATGAGATTTGATAATGAAAAAGCATGTTTCTAAAGCTACCCATGATTATGATGTTGTTTTCAAAATGAATTGAGTAGATCCAAGCATGATTAAGTTTGGGCAAGGCCCTTATATAAAGTATGATGATGTAGTATCTCTAAAGTAAGCTTAGCACATGATTTTGGAGTAGATGCTCACACTTATATTTGAGCTTGTGGTATGTTTCTAAATAAAGCTTCTCATATGCATGAATTCATAATTGAGATGTATGTATTATTGAGCTTTGTTTTCATAAGATGTTGGTTCTATGCATGATTTCCTTATTGAGATTTGTCAAAGAACAATGTTGAGCTTCATTTCATACGATGTTGAGTATTATGCATGATTCTATCATTGAGCTTTGTCAATAGACGATGTTGAGATTCGTTATATATGATATATAGCATTGCATGTTTTGGGAGAAGAGTCCAGCATTGAGCGGGCTAAGGGTCAATAACCCTATGCCCCAAAACTATTCTCCAACATTGGTTCATACTATTTTGTCATTGGGGACCTCCCTTGTGAGCTATCCCTACCACTAACGGCCCATGAGCTTGATATCGATATCATGGTTATGTCCTTAGCCCTGACAAGGTTTTGACGGCACTGCCCACTTGAGTGTAATAGTCGGGACAATGTAAGCTCTATCATGGTATATCGGTTAAGTGAAGAGTCTCTCATTGTCTACATGATTCAGATTTGCATATTCATTACTCATGATTATTACTTTAAGCATGCATGTACTAAAAGCAAGGTTTGACTCACTGTTCAGCTTTTCTATTAATGTCATGTTTTAGCTTTTAGTCATTCGAGTCAGTTATGTGGTTATGAAGCTATGTATGGTCTTATTATGAAATGATTATTATTTTAGGATGAATGCATGCAGTCCTTCCTCTCAAATTTGAAAGCTTATGATATGTTATGAAATGTTTTAAGTGATTTACTTTACTTAAGCGGTTTTACTTACCTTGCATACTCGGTACATTCCGCGTACTGACCGCATACTTTCTATGCTATATCATTTCATGATATAGGACCCATCTCCTAGGCTTAACCCCGCTTGTAGTCAGTCGTCAGAGTCAGAACCTTTTTGGTTTGTGATCCTTTGAGTGCTAGGCTTTCAGTTTCCTTATGTATTTTTAGTTTCAATATTGTTGAGTTAGTTGGGGTCTTGTCCCATCCACTTGTCCAGATTAGAGGCTTTTCAAACTTATGTATGTGATAGCTTTGGATTCTTAATTTGATGTTATGTTGAGTTAGACTTCGATTGAGTTATGTTGATGATTTTCTTTAGTTTATCAAATGTGTTAGATGTATGCTTATGCCATGGGTCGACTTGGGGTCTCTCAGGGTCCCTTGTCCCGTGTCTATGATCCGGGCCTCCGTTCAGATCGTGACAAACTTGGTATTAGAGCCATAGGTTTGAAGTGTCCTAGGGTGTCTGAAAGCCACATTATGTAGAGTCTTTTTCATGGTTGTGAAGTGGGCCACACTTATGATGAAGAGGCTATGAGACGTTTAGGAAATGTTCCCTTCTTTCATGATCTATGTCATGCGATGAAAAGTCTTTCTATCCTTCTAATTCGTGCTAATCGCGATTGCAGAATCATGGTTCTTAGAAGAATGAACATAAGGAGGAATGGAAGTGGTGAAGGCCACGAGGATGGAAACGGTTATGGGCATCAGCCAGCTCCACCAATTTAGGAGCCTCAAGTGCTAGAGCCAGCTGCTCATGCTGAGTTCCGAGTCGCTATTCAGATGCTTGCGCAGGCCTTGGATGCTTAGGTCAATCAGCAGGTCATTGCGCATGTTTTGCAGAATGGCAATGCAGCGGCAACTCGAGTCATAGACTTCTTGAGGATGAACCCACCGAAATTCTTGGGGTCCAAGGTAGATGAGGACCCATATGATTTCATTGATGAGATTGTCAAGATCACCCAAGTTATGGGGGTAAGTAGTGTTTAGTGCACAATGTTGGCCTCCTACCAGTTAAAGGGGGTTGCGCATATCTGGTTTCACCAATGGAAGGATAGCAGGGTGGTAGGAGCGGGTCCGATCATATCGGAGGAGTTGAAAGTGGCATTCCTAGATTGGTTCTTCCCTTGGGAGATGAGGGAGTTGAAGGCAGCTGAGTTTGTGAACTTGAAGCACGGAAGGATGACAGTGCAAGAGTATTCCCTTGAGTTCACTCACCTATCTAAATATGCCCCGGAGTTAGTGGCTGACCAGAGGGCACGGGTGAGTAGATTTGTGCATGGTATAACAAGGTGTTTGGACAAGGAGTGCCTGATTACTATGCTTCACTAGGATATGGACTTCTCTCGCATAGTGTTGTACACCCGACAGATGAAGGTGGCACATTCGAGAGAGAGGGAGGCCAAGAGGGCTAGAACTGAGGATCATAGATTCTCTCAGAAGAGGTCCAGTGGTGGACACTGATAGCAGACTCACCATAAATCATCATCCCCTGGCATCTTCAGCATTGAGTGTTCCATCCAGGCCCAGACATGATAAGAGAGGGCGAGCATCAGGCTCGAGGGGTCAGAGCTGCAGACCCACAGATTCTAGCATCCCAGCTTATTGCAGATGTGGTCGGGGATACACAGGCCAATATTTGGTAGGTTTAGGTGCTTTTTTCGGGTGTGGGCAGCCCTGAGACACGCTTAAAGATTGTCCAGCTACGAGGCAGGATCATGTTGGGGCCGAGGCCCAGCTTCTAGTTTAGCAGTCCCTCCTCCACGCTCAACACATCAGGGGGCATCTACTAGCACAATTGGCAGTCAGCGCCTGAACAGATTCTATGCTTTAGCTTCTCGCCAGGAGCAGGAGGTCTCCTCGGATATAGTTACTGGTATTTTATGAGTTTTCCATATGGATGTAAATTCATTGTTACATCTAGGGGCTACCTTGACTTTTGTGACACCATATATGTTCAGTAGCTTCGGAGTCAGTCTTGATGTTTTGTCAGAACCCTTCTTATTTTCCACTCTAGTAGGTGACTCAGTTATAGCTAAAAGGGTGTATAAAGGTTGCCCAGTCTCAGTCCTTCATAAGGTCACCTGAACAGACTTGATAGAGATAGCCATGACCGATTTCGATGTTATTCTTTGCATGGATTGGCTATTTGCATGCTATGCTTAAGTTAATTGTAGAACCCTGGTAGTAGATTTCAGATTTTTGGGTAAGCCAGCCTTAGAATGGAAGCGTAGTTCAGTTGTGCCTGTAGTTTGATTCATTTCGAACCTTAAGGCCAGAAAGATTATTTTTAAGGGTTGCATCTACCATCTAGTTAGAGTTAAGGATGTCGATTCCAAAACCCTAACTATCCAGTCAGTTCCAGTAGTACGTGAGTATCTAGAGGTCTTTCCCGATTATTTTCCAAGTGTCCCTTCTGAGCGGGAGATTGATTTTGATATAGATCTTCTTATCGACTCGTAGCCTATATATATTCCGCCCTACAGAATGGCTCCAGCCGAGCTAAAGGTGTTGAAGGATTAATTGAAGGACCTATTAGATAAGGGCTTTATTAGGCCGAGTAAGTCTCCATGGGGTGCACCAATGTTATTCGACCAGAAGAAGGATGGTTCGCTTCGGATGTGCATTGGCTATCGGTAGTTAAACAAGGTCACCGTTAGGAAAAGGTATCCTTTTCCCAGGAGATATGATTTGTTTGACAAGCTTCAGGGTGCCAAGTGTTTCTCCAAGATTGATCGCAGATCCGGGTATCACCAGCTTAGGGTTCGGGAGAGTGACATTTCGAAAACCGCTTTCAAGACTCGGTATGGTCACTACAAATTTGTTCTTATATCTTTTGGACTAACAAAAGCCCCTGCAACTTTTATGGATCTAATGAACAGGTTGTTCAAGGCATATTTGGACATGTTCGTGATTGTGTTCATTGATGACATCCTTATATACTCTCGGAGCGAGGAGGAGCATGCCGCTCACTTGAGAGTAGTGCTTCAGACCGGCAAGGATCGTCAGTTGTATGCAAAGGTCAACAAGTGTGAATTTTGGTAGGACTCTATGGCATTTTTAGGCCATGTGGTATCAAGTGAGGGCACAAGGGTGGATTCTCAGAAGATTGAGGCGGTGAAGAGTTGTCCCAGACCGGTGAACCAATCAGATATCAGTAGCTTTTTGGGCTTTACTATCAGAGATTCGTTGAGGGATTTTCATCTATTGCAGCACCTTTGACCAAGTTGACTCATAAGAAGGTAAAGTTCCAATGGTAGGAGGCTTGTGAGAAAAGCTTCAGAGAGTTGAAGACTCGACTCACTTCAACATCAGTATTAACCCTACTCGAGGGTATCGATGGTTTTGTGGTGTATTGTGATGCTTCAAGAATCGGACTTGGGTGTGTGTTGATGAAGCATGGGAAAGTGATAGAATACGCCTCAAGACAGTTGAAAGTCCATGAGAAGAATTATCCGACCCATGATCTTAAGTTGGCTATGGTGGTGTTGGCATTGAAGATATGGCGACATTACTTGTATGGGGTCCATGTGGATGTATTCACGGATCACAAGAGTTGGCAATATGTGTTCACCCAGAAAGATCTCAATATTCAGCAAAGGAAGTGGTTGGAGCTATTAAAGGACTACGAGATGAGTGTCCTTTACCACCCGGGTAAGGCCAATGTGGTAGAGAATGCATAGGCTCTCTATGGAGAGTGTGTCCCACGTTGATGAAGGAAAGAAGGAGTTGGTGAAAGATGTCCATCGAATTGCGAGGTTGGGAGTTAGATTGGTCAAGTCAACCAATGGCGGCATTATTGTGCAAAACATATCAGAATCTTCCTTGATGACTGATGTGAAGGCTACACAAGGTGAATATCCGATTATGGTAAAGCTGAAAGAAGTCGTTCGTAGTTAGAAGGTGGAGGTATTCACCCAAGAGGGAGATAGGGTGTTGCTGTACCAGGGCCATCTATGTGTTCCAAGTATTGATAATTTGAGGAACCGGATATTTCATGAGGTACATGGATCCAGGTATTCTATCCATCTGGGGGCCACCAAGATGTATCATAATTTGCGGGAAATATATTGGTGGAACGACATAAAGAAGGATACCGCAAATTTCGTAGCCAAGTGCCCGAACTGTCAGCAAGTGACAGTGGAGCATCAAAGGCCGAGAGGTGTACTTCAAGATATTAGAATTCTCACTTTGATGTGGGAAGAGGTTAATATTGATTTTATTATGGGCCAACCTCCTACTCGCCGACACTACGATTCTATTTGGGTGGTGGTAGACAGGTTGACTAAGGCTGCATACTTTCTACCAGTCAAAACCACAGATTCAGTAGATGATTATGCCAAACTGTATATCTGGGAGTTGGTGCAATTACATGGAGTGCCCTTGTCTATTATCTCAGACCAAGGTACTTAGTTTACCTCTTAGTTTGGCGGTCTTTCCAAAAAAGGCTTGGGACTTAGGTTAGATTAGGAAAGTTTCATATGCAAATGGATGGTCAGGCGGAGCGAACAATCCATACTCACGAGAACATGTTGAGAGCTTGTGTGATAGACTTTAAAGGTAGTTGGGATGATCACTTTCCATTGATCGAGTTTGCTTACGATAACAACTATCACTCCAGCATCTAGATGGCACTGTTCGAGGCTCTTTACGGGAGGAGGTGTAGATCGCCCATCAGATGGTTTGAGGTTGGTGAGGAAGCTATAATAGGACCTGATTCTGTTCATGAGGCTATGGTGAAAGTTCAGTTGATAAAGGACATGCCAAAAGCCGCTCAAAGTCACCAAAAGGCATATGATGATGTGGAAGAAGAGAGTTGGAGTTCGAGGTGGATGATTGTGTATTTCTGAAGGTGTCTCCCATGAAAGGAGTCATGCAATTCGAAAAGAATGGAAAAGCTAGTCCCAGCTATGTTGGTCCCTACAAGGTTATGAAAAGAGTTGGTAAGGTCGCGTATGAGTTGGACTTGCCATCAGAGTTATCTTCAGTTCATCCCGTCTTTTATGTATTGCTCTTGAAAAAGTTCTTGGGTGATCCATCTTTAGTTGTCCCGAAGGAAAGCATTGGTGTGTAACATGGCCTCAGTTATGAGGAAATTCCAGTTGCAATGTTGGATTGTCAGATTTGGAGGCTGAGGAACAAGGAAGTAGCTTCGCTGAAGGTGTTATGGAGAAATCAACATGGTGAGGGTGCTAAATGGGAAGCCAAAGCGGCTATGATGGCAAAATACCCTCACCTGTTCCCTACCGGCTCAGTTTCAGTTTGACATATCAGTTTTTGCCCTAACTCTTTAATCAATTTCCATGTTCAGTTCATGTGCACAAGTTTGATTTATGATATGATAGATGTATGTGATGAATGAATTAGGTTCAATTGTGTAGTTATTTTCGGAGGTAGTCATTCTGCCAGTTTTTGGTTTAAATGATCAGTATTTGATTATTATAATTGCGTGTTTCGGTTTTCTGCTTGTTTCCAACATTCAAGGATGAATGTTCCCAAGGGGGAGATATTGTAATACCTCGGAGGTGCCTAATAATAAGGCCCGAGAGTTTAAATCTGATATCTACAGAAACTGGGAAAAATAGCACAGGACGAGTGGAGTAATGACTCATGCTTGTAGCCCACAAGCCATTGTTAGCAGCCATGGGTTCAGGTGTTCGAGTGGTAGTGGAAGTAACAATTGATGTAACGACTTGTTGTAAGAAACAATGAATCGTCGTTTGTTGTCATAGTAAGAGATGGACTTAGAATTTGGGGAATATAATGGGTCATCTAAAGACCCGCCGTGGCATGCAACGATCTATTGTCCTGAGTGATGGTAAGGGAACCTAAATCTTTAGTGGACTTGACGGACAAATACCACGATCAGTTGGAGCTAATACTAAGTCATGGTGATACTCTTTGTGGGGAAGTTCAAATGGTTTTGGAGGGAGATCAACGACCAATTAAATGACCCGTTAGACCTAATGATGATTCCTCCTGTTAATTCGTGGTATGGTTCCGAGAGAAGGCTTGGGCAGTGCACAACACGGATAGATCCACGGGTCATGGTATTCTCCAATGACCCATTGGGTCGTCCCTTGTTTGGTCCAGTGAGCAGTTTTTCTGCGATTTCAGTAAGGTATTTCCATCATTCCTAAGTTCTAGGGGCCTATACTACGTCATTTAAGGCTCGTTTCAGTCAGATTAAGGAGGGGAAAACCTATTCTAAGTTATTTCATTCCATGCATGCAAACTTCAGAGTTTGAAGAGAGGATTTAGAGAAAGTTTTGAAGGTTTCCATTGGAATCTCATCTTGGGAAATAAGAGAAGTGTTAAAATCATCACTTCCAGGTATATAGGGTTATGAGTGATTTTTTCCTTCCTCACCCATGCTCAAATCTCTATCTAAGTATGAGAAATTCATATGATCAAGTTATGCGGTTTTTACCCAATTGCATTATCCATCAATTTCTATGCATCGGTAGAATAGATTATGTTTATATTGATGAATTTCGAAGCTTGGGCAGATTTTAGATTGTTTTCAATCAAAAAATGTATTTTCTGAATTATGACATTTAAATGCCCATGGATGAAAAGTTCATCAAAGAAGAGAATGATGATGAATGTGTGATGATGATGAGATTTGATAATGAAAAGCATGTTTCTAAAGCTACCCATGATCATAATGTTGTTTTAAAAATGAATTGAGTAGATCCAAGCATGATAAAGTTTGGGCAAAGCCCTTATATCAAGTATGATGATGTAGTATCTCTAAGGTAAGCTTACCTCATGATTTTGGAGTAGATGCTCCTACTAATATTTGAGCTTGTGGTATGTTTCGAAATAAATCTTCTCATATTCATGAATTCATAATTGAGATGTATGTATTATTGAGCATCATTTTCATACGATGTCAGTTCTATGCATGATTTCATTATTGAGTTTTGTGAAAGGGCAATGTTGAGCTTCGTTTCATACGATGTTGAGTTTTACACATGATTCCATTGTTGAGCTTTGTCAATAAATAATGTTGAGCTTCATTATATACGATGTAGAGCATTGCATGTTTTGGGAGAAGAGTCTAGCACCGAGCGGGCTAAGGGTCGATCACCCTATGCCCCAGAACTACGCGCCAATGTAGGTTGATACTATTATGTTATTGGGGACCTCCCTTGTCAGTTATCCCTAGCCCTAATAGACCATGAGCTTTATATCGATACCATGGTAGCGTTCCTAGCCCTATCAAGGTTTTAGACGGCTCTGCTCACTTGAGTGTAATAGTCACTTGAGCTTTATATCAATATCATGTTGCATGATAGATGACCCAACGGATTATTGGTCCAAACAACTACCCGTGGGAAGCAGGCGTAGGAAGGATCAACTCTAGTGACGGTGGAAACAACGAGTGAAGTGACGAATCGTTGTTGGGTACAATGAGTCGTCGTTTGTAATCATGGTGGGTATTGGACTTCCTCATTAGGGGATGTAACGGGTCATCCCACTACCTGTTGTGAGGTGTAACGAGTCGTGGTCACGAGTCATTAAATGGGATGCCAATATTTTCCAGTGTACCTAATGGAAGCAACCATGGCCCTTTAGATGAAGTAACGAGTCGTGGTGAGGCTCGTTGGAAGGACTAGTGCAGGATCCGGAGGGGGAAAACAATGGAAGATGTGATGACCTGTGGGATGAATGAGCGACTCATCCTGTAGATTCATGAGTTAAATCTGAGATCTGGGATTTGGTAGTGCAGATGATGGACGGATACCACGAGTCGTGATATCTTTCGATAACTAGTTGGTACACCCATTAGTTCACCCAGTGCAGATATTTTAGGGTTTTTCATTAAGGGTATTTTCATCATTCCTACACTCTAAGGTCCAAAACTACATGGTTTTAAGTTATTTTCTGTGTGTATGAAGATAGTTTAAGCCCCTTTAGCCTATTCATTCTCATCCATGCAAAGTTAAAAAAGTTTAGAGGTGATCAAGCTAGTCTTCAAGGTGTTCTTCATCAATTTCCCTTTGGGCTTTCAAGGAGTGGTGAGAATTGATCTTACCCAGGTATATAGGGTTATGAATGGGTGTTTTCATTCACATCCATGCCCAATCTCTCCTAATTCACGAAAGTTGATCAAAATCTTACGGAGTTTTTACTCAAAACTTATGGAATTCTAATGATCTATTAATGAGTTATCTTCTTTTGTGATTTATATTATGTTTTCTGAATTATGATCAGATTCTACAACTATTTTTTTATAAAATTATTGATTTCAATTTCTATTAAACTAATCCCAATTATGCATGTTCTATGATGAATCGAGTTATGATCTTTACTTCAATCGTTGATATTCATAAGCCCATCCTGATTTATGATTTAAAATATGGATTTATTCAAATACCATTATGATTTGATGATTTGCAAAGTTTATGTATGATCTACAAGTATGCATGAATCCCATTATTTACTAATTATGTTTTTGGCCGACTCACGGGTCTTACCCTAATGGCTAGTTCACGAACATACAAGCATGTTCATGATTATCATGATTTAACTAGCCCATGAATCTCATGCATAATATACTATGAGCATTATTTATGTTTTGAGAGTAGTATTGAACACCGAGTAGGTTTTGGGACCCAGATTTTTGCCCCATATCTCAAAACAAAGTGCCACAGTAGGACATGATGGGACCTCCCTTATGACTGTCCCCTGGCCCAAATGACCCTTTTCATGGTGATATCTTGCCTTTCATGGTTATACCCTTGGCAAGGTACGAACTCCCTCCTGACTAGCATTACAGGTCGGGCTCCATGTGTGCTCGTATGAGGTATGTTGGTTATGAGAATCTCCCACTGATCCTCATGATATATGCATGTTTATGATTATATTTATTGTCTCAAGTCATGTGAATAAAGATGTTGTCTTATTTTATGAACATGTTTCCTACTCTTATGATCATTTATGAAGTTTTATATATATTTTAAATATTCGTTTTACTTGCCTTGTATACTCGGTACAATCAATGTACTAACCGCATACTTTGTATGTTGTATCGTTTCATGATACAGGACCCGATTCTCAGGCTTATCCCCGTCAGTAGTCCAATTCAGAGTTAGCTATCAGCCCTCATGGTGAGTCCTCATGTTCCAAGGGCCATATGTTCAGACATTGAGATTCCTTTCGTATCATTGTTTATCGGGTTAGTTGGGGATGTTGTCCCATCAACCCATCTGATATGATAGAGGCTTTCAGACTAATTGTAGTACTCAGCTAATATGTAATGCTTGAACGTTCCGCTTATCACGCTTTTTTATGTTATGTTTATGTTGCCGCTATATCGTATGTTCAGTAATCCGCTTTAAGTGATATGAAGTTAGATGAATTTTCATGCCATGGGTCGACTTGGAGTCTCTTGGGGCTCCTTGTCCCGTGTTACAATCCGGGCCTAAATTCGGGTCATGACAGTCAACCTGTCTACCACAACCCAAATGGAGTCATATTGTCGGTGAGTACGAGGTAAACCTATGATGAAGTCCATATTGATTTCTTCCCATATCCAAATAGTAATACTATCATGACCCGCGAGGAGACCTAGATTGTAGACAAGGGACAAGGGACCCCGAGGGACCCCAAGTCAACCCATGGCATAAGCATTCACTAACTCATTCAATAAACATGAAGGAAACATAAATATGAACTCTGCGGAAGTCTAACTTAACATAACAACAGAATGAACATCTGAAGTTGAATACATGTCTAAGACTGATAAGCCTCTAATCTAGATGAGCTAATGGGACAACACTCCCAACTAGCTCAGAAATACAGAAACTGAAAATACGCTCAAGATAATTGAATGTCTAGTCCTCGGAGGATGAGGACTCACCAAAACAAGTAGGTGCTAACTCTGATAGTGGATACGAACGGGGCTGAACCTAAGAACCCCATCCTGCATCATGAAACGGTGGAACATAGAAAGTATGTGGTCAGTACGTGGAATGTACCGAGTATGCAAGGTAAGTAAACCGCTAGAGCTGTAATAGACTTTTAAAACAAGTCATGCATATATGAAAGCCTTTAAGGATAAGAAAAGATCACAAGCATTCATTATGAAAGCATTCTTATTTTATACATGGTCATGCATGGCTTTAGAATATCATGACTAAATCGAATGACTCAAGCTAAATCATAACATTTATATCAAAAGCTGAACGATGAGTCAAACATTGCTTTTTAAACATGCATGCATAAGATAATCATCATGAGTAATGGATATGCAAACCCAGATGATATGGACAGTGGGAGACTCGTCACTTAACTTACATACCACGATAGAGCTTACGTGGTCCCGACTATTACACTCAAGTGGGCAGAGCCGTACAAAACCTTGCCAGGGCTAGAGACGATACCATGATATCGATATCAAGCTCACGGGCCAATAGGGCCGAGGATAGGTCACAAAGGAGGTCCTGAGGTAATTTATATAAGCATAAACCTACATTGGTGCATAGTTCAGAGGCATAGGGTGGTCGACCCTTAGCCTTCTCGGTTCTAGACACTACTCCCAAAAACATGCAAATGCTCTACATCGGTATTCAATGAAGCTCAACATCGTCTATTGACGAAGATCAAACATCAAATACATCTCAAATATGAAATCATGCATATGAGAGGCTTTAGCTCAAACAATACCACAAGCTAACAGATAATTGGGAGTCTTCGCTCCAAAACCATGTGGTAAGCTTAATTCAACAAATTATAAATCGTATTTTGAACATGTGGGCATTTCCCAAAGCTTTATCATACTTGGAAATACTCTGTTCACATCAAAAACATGATTATAAACATGAGTAGCTTTAAAACATGGTTTTCATCATAATATCTCATTATCATTATACATTCATCACAAATCTCACCTTTCATGAACTTTTCATCAATGGGCTGTTAATTTATAAAGCTAGAAACATGTTTTAGTGGAAAAAATTACAAAACTTGCCCATTCTTCATAATTCAATGGTAGGAACATATTTAAATCATACCCATGTCAAGAATTAGGAAATTTATGCATTGGGTTAAAGCCCCATAGATTAGTCATAGAACATCCATGATTTAGAGAGAGATTGGGCATGGGTATGAAAGGAATAACCCATTCATAACCCTACATACCTGTTGGTAGCTGATTCTTACAATTCTTTGATAGCCCAAGAAGAAACTGAAGAACACTAAGCTTGATCACCATCTCTCACTTTCTACCTGATAACACTCAAATCACATGTACTTTTGAAGTATGAAGCGGACAATAAAGAACCCAATTAGAGGTTTGGGTTGATTCCACAGAGAATACGGAAGGATAAAAAAGCACACTAGTGCTTAATCTTTTTAGTCAATTATTTCCTAAAGGAGGGAATATTATAAAATTAACAAGTAACAAGAAATATTATTGAGAAATTGAAGGTTGATTCCAAATCAGTGCAATTAACTAGGGTAAGTGTTTCCCATGGATCCTTAACTACTTCGGGTTTTACACTAGTGATCTATCCCAATACTTTACTTGTAGAACTGATAGCATATGTTTATCTAAACGATTGGTTCGTCCCTAGTGGATAACTATACTAAATCACCGGGTCAAGTCTCATGAGCAATTTCTATTTAATCGTTATCAATTTGTCCCAAATTTAACTATCCTGCAACCACAACTCAAGTTAATACAATGATTATCAAAATCAAGGTTTTTTTATAATTCTGTTTTCCTAATAACTACCTCTCTGGGCTCAATAAAGTAAAGAATAAAAGGATGTCCTAACATTTAGCCCCGTTAAGAAACGTTTAAGCATGAAGAGAATACAATACAAACATTTAGTAGTGGTTTAGAATCACGTCGTACAAACCCTAGATTGTTAATTCACCATGGTTCCCACAACCCTAGTTGTGGTAGTTTTAGCCTATCATGTTTATAAGTAAATGAATGGCATTGATAAAAAAACATAAATTAACACTTACAACAATGATGGGAAGAACCTTCACTTGATTAATGCAAAAATTCAGAAGAACAGCTTTACAATCATATCTCAAATATGTCTTCTAAAACGTCTCAAAAATTACTCTAAAAACTTGTTGTAAAGCTCCAACTTCTAGACTTCAAAACTTGGCTATTACATGAAAATAAAAGGGTACTTATAGTAGTAAATTTATGTTTTCCTTGTTCCTTGATGAATTTGACTTGGGACTTAAAGTTCTTTTTCCTATTTGAAATGGGAGATCCATTTTGGGGCATTGAAACCTCCTTGCCGCGTCGCCTCATGCCACTGTCGCGTCACACGCCCCGCGCGGGGTGAGTTCTGGTGCACGCCTTCCAACACACAGGAGAAGGCCTGTGTCATGCCTTCCCACGCACAGGAGTAAGGGCGCCTCACACCTGGCCTAGTGCCGATGTTGCTGCCGCGTCGCAAGGCCTGTAGCACTGGTGTAGCTGCTGCCTCGCGCTGCTGGTCGCGTGGGCGTGGCATTGTGCTGTTTAATTTTTTTATCTTTAATTCTTTCTTAGTGCATTCCTTCTTCTTTAATTTCTATCCAAACGTCTCAAACACACCCATATCCATCACTTTTAGCCCTGAAAACATATAATCACATGCGTTATCTAATTTCACAAATATATAAAATAAACACATGCAAACACACATAATTTGTTCTCTAAATATAGTAAAGTATGGGCAAAAATATGTCTATGAAGTGCGTAAATACGCCCTTCATCAACACCCCACACTTAAACAATTGTTCATCCTCAAACAATCTACTACTTTCGTTCTCACATTTAAGCAAAAAATTCTTCCTACGAATGGGTGTACTTTCACTTAAGATCATGAGACAAATCAATGAAGCTCAAACAATTCACTCTCATGCATATAGGATCAACATTAAAATGTCAAAGTGCGAAATCACTTAGCTTTTGAAAACTAACTCATCAAGACATACTTTGGGCCAACATGAATTATATGTAATTTAGCAATCAAGATTTACCAAAGTCATACCATTGTGCCCCTCAATATTTTGGAGAGATGCCCTTTCACTCACATAATATATAAAACAATATTAACTTGGGCATGAATATAACAAAATCCGCTCACTCCCACAATGAACTCAACACACATGCAAACAGCGACCCATAGGCTTGCCCTTAGTGTAATACTCCGCTAATATAGACTTATGAATCAAGGATCAATTAGGACTTAAATTTGGTTGTAATGTAAGCTAAGGGACGGGTAGGAACTATTTGGCCAAGATAGTAACTAGCCTCCCTAAGCACTTTAATACTTCCCAACACTTTGAATTTTAGCACATTCCTTAGTTTCCTAATTTTCTCCTTATACCTCCTTTTATTTTTTCAATCTTTTCAACTTAGGTGACTAGTGGGGATTTTTTTTCAACATTGAGCTCATTCACAATTTTTTTTTCATCATCAATTTCTTTTCAAAGCTCTTTCTTGTTTTTGTTTTCCCACTAACAATCACCCTCCTTTATAGCAAAACTTTACCTTTTTCTTGTCTTCCAATTCACCACACTTTTTAACTTTTCCTTCACTTTTCCACTTATGCTCCTTTTTTGCAAAAATTTTCATTAAACTTCTTTAGGAGTCATATCGATCAAATGCAAGTTAATAGAACAAAAAAGGGATTTAAGTTTGTAATATGGATATCAAAAGAATAGGCTAAGGTTCAACATGTCTAACTAGGATAATTACAATCAAGGTAGGTAAAATAGGATAAAAATACGGCTACCAAAGAAATGCCTATGTCACTTCCTAAATCTATCATTCTTATTTCTCTTTGCACACACACCGGGCAAGTTCTAGATAATTTGCAAACATGGAGTATATAAAAAATTTCTCACGCATTGGCACAAAATGGTTTAACAATGAAAATCAAGATCAAATAAACACTGATATTCATATTGCATGCATAACATAATTAAACCTATTTTTTCAAGTACAAGAGTCATGTTCCCAAAATACTAAGTGTTTCTACCTTCTTCATGCATTTTTGAGTGAGTTTAGTGAAGTCTCAATGATACCTAAAGTGGAAGCACCTAGCATTCACAGGATCGCAGTTCTTTGTTCTTCCTAATGACTAATTTACCCTTAAGAAGGTTGTCATATGTCCATCATCAGGCAAAGTCATGACTTAATGACTAAAAAGAAATCAAGACTCTCTAGTCGGTTCTAAGAAACTATCCACCAGAAAAGTACCAAAAAAAATGGAGGAACCCAAAAAAAAAAAAAAAAAACTAAAAAATACTAAAAACCCACAAGCATGCAAGATAAATCATAGACCCCAAAAACAACTAGGCCTACCATGTGAAAATTTATCAATTAAGGCATGCATGGTAATATGAAGTTCACTTCTCCCTTTTTATTACACTCAAACCACACCTCAAATTATATGTGTTTATGTTATATATTTTTGAAATTAGCTAACGCATGTGATCAGATATTTTCAAGGCTAAAAGTGATAGATTTGGGTGTATTTGATACATTCGGAATGAAGTTGAAGAAGAAGGAATGCATTAAGAAAGATTAAAGAAAAAATATATATATATACATATTGTGCAATGCCACGCCCACGCGACAAGCTATGCGAGGCAGAACCTACACTAGCGCTACAGGCCGTGCGACGTGCAGCAAAGCTGGAAGAAGGCCAGGCGCGAAGCGCCTTGTCCCAGAGCGATAAGGCACAACAACAGCCCCTTCTTCCACGCGATGGCAGGCGTGTAGCAGCACTTTCCTCGCGTAATGGGGCGTGTGGTGCAACACTGGATGCGATAGTGGTACGGGCAATGCGGCAAGGAGGGTTCAGTGACCAAAAATAGATCTCCAACTTCAACTAGGAAAAGAAACTTTAAGTCCCAAGTCAAATTCATCAAGGAACAAAGAAAACATAAATCTACTACTAGATATACCCTTTTACTTAAATGTAATAGCCAAGTTTTAGGGAAGTTTGGAAGTTTTATGTTTTAAGTCTTGAAATTCTTTTTAGAGAAGTTTGTCAAGTTTACAATAAGTTTTAGAAGAAATACCATGAGACACGATTGTAAAGTTGTTCTTTCGAATTTTTGCATTAATCAAGTGAAGGTTCTTCCAATCATTGTTAAGTATTAATTTGTGTTTTTTTATGAATGCCATTTATTTACTTATGAACAAGATAGGCTAAAACTACCTCAACTAGGGTTGTGGGAACCATGGAAAATTAACAAATTAGGGTTTGCACAACGTGATTCTAAACCAATACTAAACGCTTGTATTGTATTCTCTTCATGCTTAAACATTTCTTAACGGTGCGGAATGTTATGACATGCTTGAATTCTTTGCTTTCTTGAGCCTAGAGAGGTAGAGCTTAGGAAAAGAGAATTACAACAAAGCCTTGGTCCTGAATATCATTGTGTTAACTTGAGCTATGGTCGCAGGATAGTTATATTTGGAGCAAATTGATAACGGTTAAATTGAAAACACTCTGGGATAAACCTATGTTATCAGTTCTACAAGTAAAGTACTAAGATAGATCACTAGTATAAAACCCGGAGCAGTTGAGGATCCATGGGAACACTTACCCTAGTTAATTGCATTGATTTGGAAACAACTATTAATTTCTCGACACTGTTACCTATTAATTTTACAAATCCCCATCTAAGGAAATAATTTACTAAAAAACTTAAGAAGTAGAATTCTTCTACATCCTTCCATATTCCCTGTGGGATCGACCCCTACCTCTAGTTGGGTTCTTTATTAACAACGTTTGCTTCATACTTCGGTAGGAGGTATGGTTTGAGCGTTATCAAAAAGTGGCGTCGTTGCCAGGGAACACGAATTAGGATTAGATTAATTACTTTTGTTTAAGTTTTAGTCTTTATTTTCTATTTTTTGTTTTTCTTTTATTTTCTTACGTGTCACAGGGCGGCGTGGTGAAACTAGCTGGCAAGATGTTACCACAGTCTCAACAGATATCTTGATGAAGTATGAGTAATCAAGATACATGTGTTGTGCCGTGATGTTAAATTAGGCGCTACTTGGGAGGCAACCAAAGATACAATTTTTTGCTTTTATGTGTTAGTTCAAGTGTGCAGGTGATAGCTCGTAATTTTCAACAAAACAATTTGAGCATAAAGTATATAGATAGGGGGAGTTGTTCATACCCCCATAGACGACGAGGAGTGGAGGCCCAGGGAGTTCTTCTTGCACTCTTTTACTTTATGCCTTATTTTTTTAGCACTGGGGATAGTGTTACTAATTAAGTGTGGGGTGGGAGAAGTGAACTTCATATTACCATGCGTTCCTTAAATGCTAAATCTGCACATGGTACTCTTAGTTTTTTTGGGATTTATGACATATCTTGCATACTTAATTAGTTTGTAGTAGTTGTTTTTTGTTTTATATCATTTTGGGTTTCTCCGATATTTGGTTTTTGGTAATTTTCCGGTGGATAGTCCATTAGAACCAACTAGAGAGTCTATACTTTTTTTTATTTTCTATATTTTTAGTCAATGAGTCATGACTTTTCCGGATGATAGATTGATGACGACTGTCTTAAGGTTAAACTAGTCATTAGGAAGAACAAGAACTTGGACCCTACGAATGCTAGGTGCTTTATTATAGGTATGGTTGAGACTTTATTAAATTCACTCAAATATGCATGAAAAAGATAGAAACACTTAGTCTTTTTTGAACTTAACTCTTGTACTTGAAAAAATGGGCTTAATTATGTTATGCATGTGATATGGATATATGTGTTTTTGTGATCTTCATTTCCACCATCAAACCATTTGTGCCAATGTGTGAGAAATTATTTTTGACATATTCCTTGCTTGCAAATTGATTTCTAGAACTTTCGCGGTGTGTGTGTAAAGTGAAATAAAGATGATGGATTTAGGAAGTGATATAGGATTTTCTTTGATAGCCTTATTTTTATCCTATTTTATCTACATTGATTGTAATTATCCTAGTAAGCCATGTTGAGCCTTAGCCTATTCTTTTGGTAGACATATTACAAGATTAATCCCTTTTTATTATATTGACTTGTATTTGATCTAAATGACTCCTAGAGCACTTTAATGAAAAATATTTTGTACAAAAGGAGCATAATTGGAGAAGTGAAGGGGAAAGCTAAAAAGTGAGATGAATCAGAAGAAAAGAAAAAGGTGAAATTTTGTGAAACAAAGAGCGTGATATTAGTGGGAAAACAAAAAGAAGAAAGATCTTTGAAATAAGAAATTGAAGATTAAAAAAATGTGTGAATGAGCTCAATGATTGAAAGAAAATTCCCAGTAGTTCCCTAATGCTCAAAAATTGAAAAATAAAAGGATGTCAAAGGAGAAAATTTGGAAATTGAAGAAAGTTCTAAAAATCAAAGTGTTGTGAAATATTAAAGTTCTTTGGGAGCTTAGTCACTACCTTGGCCAAATAGTTCCTACCCATCCCTTAGCCTACATTACAACCAAATTTAAGTCCTAATTCATCCTTGATTCATAATTCTAAATAGCGGAGTATTACAGTAAGGGCAAGCCTATGGGTTGTCTTTTGCATGTATGTTGAGTTCTTTGGGAGAGTGAGCAGAAATTATTTTCTATATGCCCAAATTTATATTGACTTATATCTTGTGTGAGAAAGGGCATCTCTCCAAATTGTGAGGGGCACAATGATAAGACTTTGGTAAATCATTATTTATAAATTACATATAATTCATGTTGACCCAAATTGATGAGATTGTTTTCAAAAGCTAAGTGATTTTGAACTTTGACATTTTAATGTTGATCCTATATGCATGCGAGTGAATTGTTTGAACTTCATTGACTTGTCTCATGATACTAAGTGCAAGTAGACCTGTTCGTAGGATGAATTTTGTCCTTAATTGTTAGAAGGAAAGTAGTAGATTGTCCGAGGATGAATAATAGGTTAAGTGTGGGGTGTTGATGAAGGACGTATTTACGCACTTCATAGACATATTTTGACCGTACTTTTCTATGTTTTGAGAACAAATAATATGCGTTTGCATGTGTTTATGATATATATTTGTGAAATTAGCTAACATATGTGATTAGATGTTTTTCAGGGATAAAAGTGATGGTTTTGAGTGTATTTGATACGTTCGGAATGAAGTTGAAGAACAAGGAATGCATTAAGAAAGATTAAAGAAACAAATATATATGGTGTAATGCCACGCCCACGGGAGGCAGCAGCTACACTAGCAGTACAGGTCGTGTGACATGCAGCAAGGCTGGCACAAGGCAAAACATGAAGCACCCTTGTCCTAGTGTGATAGGGCACGCGCAATAGCCCCTTCTCCCTTGCGATGGAAGGCATGTAGCAGAACTCTCCCCATGCGATGGGCCGATCAACACAGCACTAGATGTGACAGTGGCAGGGGAAACGCGGCAAGAAGGTTTCAAAAACCAAAAATGGTTCTCCCACTTCAAATAGGAAAAGGAACTTTTAAGTCCCAAGTCAAATTCATCAAGGAACAAGGAAAACATAAATCTACTACTATACATACCCTTTTATTTTCATGTAATAGCCAAGTTTAGGGAAGTTTGAAAGTTATGTTTTAACTCTTGAAGTTTTTTTAAGAGAAGTTTTTCAAGTTTACAATAAGTTTTAGAAGACATACTTTGAGACATGATTGTAAAGTTTTTCTTCCGAATGTTTTGCATTAATCAAGTGAAGGTTCTTCCAATCATTGTTGTAAGTATTAATTTGTGTTTTTTTATGAATTCCATTAATTTACTTATGAACATGATAGGCTAAAACTACAACAACTAGTGTTGACAAACTAGGGTTTGCATGACCTGATTCTAAACCAATACTAAACGCTTGTATAGTATTCTATTCGTGCTTAAATGTTTCTTAACGGTGCATAACGTTTGGACATGTCTGAATTTTGTACTTTCTTGAGACTAGAGAGGTAGAGATTAGGAAAAAGAATTACAACAAATCATTGGTCTTGAAGATCATTGTATTATCTTGAGTTGTGCTCGCAAAATATTTATATTTGGAACAAATTGATAATGGTAAATTGAAATCGCTCATGAGACCTGACCCGGTGATTGAGTATAGTTATCCAATAGGGATGAACTAGTCATTTGGATAAACCTATGTTATCAGTTCTACAAGTAAAGTTTTGAGATAGATCACTAGTGTAAAACCCGAAGTAGTTGAGGATCCATGGGGAACACTTACCCTAGTTAATTTCATTGATTTGGAAACACCCATTAATTTCTCAATATTGTTACTTATTAATTTTATAAACCCCCCCTCTTAGGAAATAATTGACTAAAAAGCTTAAGCACTAGCATACTTCTACATCCTTCTATATTCTTTGTGGGATCGACCCCAACCTCTAGTTGGGTTCTTTATTGACAACATCCATTTCATATTTTGGTAGGAGGTATGGTTTGAGCATAATCAAAAAGTAACTTTTTGATAATGATCAAACCATACCTCCTACCAAAGTATGAAGAGGACGTTGTCAATAAAGAACCCAACTAGAGGTTGGGGTCGAACCCACATGGAATATGGAGGAGCTAGACAAAAGCTGATAAGTGAACATGTTAGGTAGTTACTCCAAATTGGGAGTTCTAAAGAAAACAATAATTAAAAACACAGTTAAAACTTTAGTTGAAATCAAGAATGAAAGATAACTGGGGTTTCGTGTTCCCAATGGGTTCATAACTACTTCAGGTATACATACGTGATCATCACCAATGCTTACTTGTAGAACTATAACTTAGTTTCATTCAAATGATTGGTTCGTCCCTATTGAATTACTATACTCAATCACTAGGTCAAGTCTCATGAGCGATTGCAAATTAACTGTTATCACTATGTCACAAATTTTACTATCCTGCCACCACAACTCAAGTTAATATAATGATCATCAAGATCAAGGCTTTGTTGTAATTTTCTTTTCCTAATCTCTATCTCTCTAGGCTCAAGCAAGTAAAAAATTTGGCAATGTCCTAACATTGTACACCATTAAGAAATGTTTAAGCATGAAGAGAATAAAATTCAAGTATTTTGCATTAGTTTCGAATCACTTTTATGTAACCCTAGCTTGTTAATCCACCATGATTCCCACAACCCTAGCTATGGAGGTTTTAGCCTCCAATAGTTGCAAGATTGTGATTTGCATTCATTATTAAATACATAAATCAATACATACAATTATGGATGAGAGAAAAACTTTTTTGTATTAATCAGCAAAATCCTTAAGAATGATATGAAGAGAAAACCAAGAAAACGTTGATAACAAGTTGAACAACTCAATTCTCACGTCTAAATCTCTCTAACTTGATTGCTAATCACTTCTATTCACTCCTAATTGCCTATCTCATGAAAATTAAACATAAAACGTATTTATATAGACATAAAAGTCCTTTTCCTAGGCTAACAGGGTGAATTTCCATAACTCAAGCCACCTGCATCACGACTTGTCCTACGACCCATAGTAGGTATGTACGGGTCGTACCAACTTCCCGTATGTCATTGGCTGGTCGAAATTTGGCCTAAGTGTTGGTCCTTGGTACGACTCATACGTGCTTCCTACGAGCCGTACTGTTCTTCCATTGCTTGACTCTAAGACTTTAAAATTTTCTGAAGTTCATCAAGAGTGCTTTGCTACGACTCGTACCTTACTACCACAACTCGTACTGTCTCTCCATAGCAGGAGTCAGCCTCTTGTGCAAATCTTCTGAATCTTTGCATGACTTCTTCACTACGACCCTTACAAGCTTTGCCCGACTATTACTAAGAGTTGTATGATGCACTCTTCATCCTTAGCCTTCTGAAACTTCTCACTTCTCAGTTTTTGATAATGCTCAAACCACACCTCCTTTGAATGTATGAAGCGGACATTGTTAATAAAGAATCCAACTAGAGGTTGGGGTTGATCGCACAGAGAATACGGAAGGATATAGAAGAATGCTAGTATTTAAGCTTTTTAGTTAATTATTTCCAAAAGGGGGGGAAATTATAAAATTAAAAAGTAACAAGAAATATTATTGAGAAACTGAAGGTTGATTCAAAATTAGTGCAATTAACCAGGGTAAGTGTTTCCCACTGATCCTTAACTACTTCGAGTTTTACACTAGTGATCTATCCCAATACTTTACTTGTAGAACTGATAACATATGTTTATTCAAACGATTGGTTCATCCAGATTGGATAACTACACTCCATCACCGGTTCAGGTCTCATGAGCAATTTCTATTTAATCGTTATCAATTTGTCCCAAATTTAACTATCCTGCGACCACAGCTCAAGTTAATACAAATATCATCAAGATCAAGGTTTTGTTGTAATTATCTTTTCCTAATATCTGCCTCTCTAGGCTCACAAAAGTAAAGAATTCAAGCATGTCCTAATGTTGTGCACCATTAAGAAACGTTTAAGAATGAAGAGAATACAATACAAGCATTTAGTAGTGGTTTAGAATCACGTCGTGCAAACCCTAGATTGTTGATTCACCATGGTGGCCACAACCCTAGTTGTGGTAGTTTTAGCGTATCATGTTTATAAGTAAATTAATGGCCTTCATAAAAAACATAAATTAATACTTACAACAATGATTGGAAGAACCTTCACTTAATTAATGCAAAAATTCGGAAGAACAACTTTACAATCGTATCTCAAATATGTCTTCTAAAACGTCTCAAGAATTACTATGAAAACTTGCTATAAAGATCCAACTTCTAGACTTTAAAACTTGGTTAATACATGAAAATAAAAGGGTATTTATAGTAGTAAATTTATGTTTTCCTTTTTCCTTGATGAATTTGACTTGGGACTTAAAGTTCCTTTTCTTATTTGAAGTTGGAGATCCATTTTTGGGCATTGAAACATCCTTGACGCATTGCCTCATTCCACTGCTGCCTCCAGTTCCATGTCGCATGCCATATCGCGAGTGGAGAGTGATGCAGCGCGCTTGCCAATGCATAGGAGAAGGCCCGTGTCGCGCCTGCCCACGCGCTCGAGTAAGGGAGCCTCACGCCTAGCCTAGTTCTAATATTTCTGCCACATCGTAAGGCCTATAGCGCTGGTGTAGCTGCTACCTCACATGACCTGTAGCGCCCATGTTTCCGTGCGTCGTGCTGCTGGTCGCACGGGTGTGGCATTGCACTATTTAATTTGTTTTCTCTTAATTCTTGCTTAGTGCATTCCTTCTTCTTCAATTTCAATCCAAACATCTCAAACACACCCAAATACATCACTTTTAGCCCTAAAAGCATATAATCACATGCATTAGCTAATTTCACAAATATATAACATAAACACATGTAACTTGTTCTCAAAACATAGTAATGTACAGGAAAAAATATGTCTATGAAGTGTGTAAATACGCCCTTCATCACTACCTTGCATGCATGAATAAATAAGGCCTAAAATGAACTTGACCCCTCTAAAAGTCATCATTCATAACACAAAACAATGAATTTTAGGCCTTAGGACCTTAGGAATTATGGAAAAGCCCTTACTAAATTCACAAAGAATAACTGCCAGATGGTCCCAACGAGGGACCTAACGACTCATTATCCTGGGCCACAACTCGTGGAGTCTTCCGTCAAGTACACTGCCTCAGCCTCAATAAATTGTATCCCCCATATGGTCGCAACTCACTCCACAAATCGTGGGGACTGACCACGACTCACGGGGTCCTTCCATCGAGTGCACTGCCTCCCTTCTTCTCTTTTCTTACTCACTTACTCCATGACTGACCTAAGACTCGTGGGGTCTGACCATGAGTCGTGGTCACGCCCATGGGGATCCTGTTGCCCAAACTGCAAACTTATCACCTAGGCCTCCCTACGAGTCACATCACGACTCGCGAGTTTCTCTCACAGGTCTCCTCACGTCTCATTTTGTGCTAGATGCCAGATTTTAATATTTCTCCGTTTCAACTCTCGAGTATGATCTTTGTGGTTCCGGGGTATAACATGTTGTTAATGTAGGAAACAAGTACAAGAAACTCAATCAATAGATCTAAGTTGAGAATGCCTCATCGAATGGGTAGTAAGCCTACTAGAAAAATTATTTATAAATTGATAAGTACATCTTGAAACTCTTTAAGAAGCCTCTTCCTTGTTAAAATGATTTCCTTTTATCTTTTTATTTATATGTGAAGGAAGGTAAATATGGTAAGCCACTAACTAAGGACACTATCTTATTCAAGACTCTTAAGAAGGATAACAAGCGTGTCGAACTTGAAACAAATGCAAAATATGTATGTTTATTGATAAATTCTTTCTACATCATATAACTTGATTTGTTGCATAATTGTATTTTTTTCTTATATTTTATAGGTTGAAATCCAAAAATTGGTTCAATCTGAATCTTTTTTTATAAATATTGAGATCATCGAAAAGTTCTTTGCACTGCAACATAAGAGTCATGTAGTTAGATTTGGTGGTGCGATAACCACTAAGGAGTTGAAAGGTGCTAAATCTTCAAAGGCTTCATTGTTAGATAAGTTAAATGCAAGTGAAGAAAAATGAATCACTAAAAAAGCGCATGGATGTGCTAGAGAGTAAATATGAACAACATGCAAGTGCAGTGTTTGGTTAGCCTTCATCACCACTATCTTCAAGTGATCAGTAGAAGGAACTATTAAAAGGTTAGTTGTAAAAGTTAGCAGGTTTCAGCCTTTTATTCAGAGCTGTCACGATCCGAGTCTATATACTGGGAAAGACATGGTACTTGGAGCCACAAGTGACCCCAAGCTAACCCATGGTCTATCATTATACTGGTAAACTGAGTAAACATAAGTAGATGCTTTAGAAATACAATCATTCAAGAAAAATACTGATTTGACAGGAGTCAATATATTAAAAGGAACAACGCTGCATAACTGTGCCTAAAATCCAACTACTAACTGATGAGTTGTTGGGAAAAGCACCCAGCTAACTCTAAAATCTATCTAAATAGGAACTAACTGAAAACAAATAACGTCCTTGAAATATAAGGACTCACCAAACACTTCTACTGATATCAACGGAGGGGACTACTACTGATGCTTGGACTGATAACCTTCGACTGTATCATAATACGATACAACATAGAAAGTATGGATCAGTACTTTTAGTGTACCGAGTATGTGAGAGATACAATAAGCGTCATGGAATAAGTAATTGTACTGGAATAACATGAAATGACCAACTAAATACTGTAAATTGATAAAACTGAACTATAATTGATATGGTCAATAATGACCCTAGCTTATGATCATAAACATGTCCTAGAACTATGATACTGAGCTAAACTGAGACTGTACTTACAAGTAGGAGAGTCAGTAACCGACATATGACCATGTGAGCTAAGCATGCAGTTCGATGTATATGCCCCATGGATAAGACCCAAGATACCTTTCCAAGTATAAAGGCATTAACTGGGAGATAAGTGCCTGGGCCCATTTGGGCTAAATAACCTACGGTGGAAACGTAGTTCTAGGAACCTGGGTGCGTTGGAACCCCGATCTGCTTGGTGCTAAGTCCTACTTCAACTAGATATTCCTACTCTAGATACTAAGCTGATAGCTCAAAGTTGGGGCCCAACACTAGGTTAGGGATACTTATTTGGAAGTACACTGAGAGTCTTATCGGACTGAATAACTGTAACTGGTGTTCTCAGACTGGTCAAAGCTCCTTATCTGGAAGAGTCGTAACCATTCAAAGAACTAAATAATAACTGATAACTGGGAGGCATTACTAATATCTTATGAACTTACTATAGTCAAAATGATCAGCTAACATTACAGAAAGATACTGAAAATAATAATATTTTGACTGAGACTGAACTAGCAAGTGGCTGTTGAGAATTCCTGTGATAGTAATAACATGGTAATTCCAATACTGATAGAGTCAAGCAACAGTACTATCTAATCAACTATGCAAGACCCAAGTTATTGTATTCAAGAACTAGGGGTAAAATCATTTTACAGGAAACAGGTATCAACAAGTTCACTAAGTAGTGGAAATATAGAAACAATTAATATGAACAACATTCCACATGACTTAATTGGAATTGACTAAAAAATTGCTCTAATTCGGAATCTCAGGTGTAGAATTGATAAGAAATTATGGAAGGGTTTTGGGACATAAGGAAAGAAAAATTCCCTTATTGAATTCCCACATACTTGGTGGAAAATTCTTGAGAAAATCCTTGAAAATTTGAGAAGAAGATTGAATGCCCTAGCTTTGCCTTGAGAAGTCTGTATGTAACTTCCTTGCTCTGAAGATCAAGAGTTGAGTGAAAAATGAAGGGACTTAGGTAATTATTCCTTTAATTATGTCTAAAACATCGCAAAATGACGTAGTTTAGGAACTAAAATAGCTGAAAGTTATAAAAATGCCCCTGAAAGAAAATCCGAAAAACTGGCTGACAGGGACCAACGAGCCACACAATGGGTCGTCGGTTGATACACCGACCCATTTGAACTAGTCGTTGGCCCTTGGTCGGATTTTTATGCACACTAGAAAGGGACCACGAAAGGTTACCATGACTCATTGGGCAACCCAACGGGTCGTTGGTACCTCTCGTTGTCACTCGCAGGAGGACCGAGACTCTTAGACAATGGCCGATACAATGGCTCTTTAGTAGAACCAATGAGCCATTGTGTCCTCTAGGGGTTAACACTTCAAAGACCAAAGATTTGGCAATGGGTGGAATGACGACTCGTTAGAGGTGGAAACGAGTCATTGTTTGCACTCGTTGCTTCTAGGAGATGTCTGATAGATTTATGGACTTGGAAAGTAATGGATGAAAGGAGGACTCATTACCTCTTCGAACAGGTCTTCCTATGCTTCATTGACCCGTGAGAAGAAAATCCTACAAAGCTAATGACGACTTAGGCAGCGGCTTGTCACATGTGACCATGATCCGTTGTCTAGGTAGTTTTGTGAAAAAATTTCTGGTTTCCCCCTAGTTTTTCATGCAAGGTCTGAGTTTGGTCTACGAAAGTTTTGGGGTGTTATTATATCTCCCCCTTGGGATTATTCATCCTGAAGGCTAAAATTGTTGGAAAACTGGGAAAAGAGTTAAAATCCCCAGACTGAGAATGTAATCTGATTTCTTATGGAGTAACTGACTCCAAACTGATTTAACCATGCTAACTGAGTTGATGCAACTAGGTTGCATATTGAAAATATGAATAGAGTCAATGAGTACTAAATTGAATAGAGTATTAAGGAGGAATTTAATACCTGATGCTGAAAATGAACTGCAGGGAATAAATGAGGCTATTTGGCCATTATGTCTGCTTCTACTTCCCATGTTGCTCTCTAAACTAACTAGTTCCTCCACAAAACATTCACTAAAGCGACTTCCATGTTTCTCAGCTTACGAACCTGACGGTCTAGGATCTGAACTGGAACGTCTTCATAAGAGAAACTATCCTTCACTCCCACACTGTCTAGTGGCACAACTGAGGTCGGATCACAGATGCACTTCTTCAACAGTGATGCATGGAAGACTTGGTGCACAACTACTAACTCTAAAGGTAGTTCCAACTCATAGGCCACATTGCCAATATCATCTTAAAATCCTGTAGGGTCCCATATACCTTGGACTGAGTTTTCCTTTCTTTCAAAACCTAATCACCCTTTTCATGGGTGAAATTGTCAAATACAGCCAATCATGTACAACAAATTCTAACTCTCTCCTCCTCACACTAGCATATAATTTCTGTTAGATCTCAACTATTTTCAACCTTTTCATGATAAGTTTCACTTTCTGCATAGCTTCATGAATCGAATCTAGTCCTATCAAGGTAGATTCGCCAACATTAAACCACCCTATAGGAGACCTACACCTCCTACCATATAATTCCTCAAGCAGGGCCTGAATACTAGAGTGGTAGCTATTGTTGTATGTAAACTCGAAGAGATGTAGATGATCATCATGACTGCTTTTGAAGTCGATCACACAAGCTCTCAGTATATCTTCTAAGGTCTTAATAGTCCGCTGAGCTTGTCCATATATCTGAGGCTTAGAAGCAGTGCTGATTTCTACTTGAGTACCGAGTCCTTTGTTAAATGACTTCCAGAAATGAGAGGTGAACTGGGTACCTCTATTTGAAATGATAGACAAAGGAACTCCATACAATCTGACTAACTCCTTGATGTATAGCCTAGCATAATCCTCAGCTAAGTTTGTAGTTTTTTACTGAGAAGAAATGTGCTGACTTGGTCATTCGATCAACTATCACCCAAATTGAGTCATGTTGCTGATGAGTATGAGGTAGACGTGTAAAAAAATCCATATTCACTTCTTCCCACTTCCATGTGGGCATGCTGATATCTTGAGTCATACCCCCCGGTCTCTGATATTCCATCTTAACTTGTTTGTAGTTCGTACACTTAGCCACAAATTCTAAAATGTCTCTCTTCATGTCAGTCCACCAGTAGATATCCCGTAGTTCATAGTACGTATTAGTGGCACCTGGTTGGATAGAATATCTAGAGTTATGTGCTTCTATTAATATCTGCTGTCTCAAGCCACCTACATTTGGAACACATAGTCTGCCTTAGTAATAAAGCACATCATCTCCCCCTTTGGAGAAAGGCTCCACTTCTTTTTTAGAACTGCTTCTTTCAGCTTGAGTAGTATGGGATCTTCATCTTTCTTTGAAATAACCTCAACAACCAACGAGGATTCTGACCCACTCTGCAATACTACTCCGCCCTCAGCTGAATCTACCAATTGCACTCTTAACCGAGCTAACCTGTGAATATCTGTTGCCAATTCTTTTCTGCCCTCTTCAAAATGAGCAATACTTCCCATGGACATCCTACTTAGGGCATTAGCCACCATATTTTCCTTGCTCGGGTGGTACAGCACACTCATTCGATAATCCTGAAATAACTTCCACCACCTTCTCTGCCGAAGGTTAAGATCTTTCTGACTGAACACACATTGAAGGCTCTTGTTGTTAGTGAAAAAATCCACGTGAACCCCATAGAGGTAATGTCTCCATATCATTAAAGCAAACACTACCGCTACCAATTCAAGGTCATAAGTCGGATAGTTCTTCTCATGCACCTTGAGCTGTCTGGAAGAATATGCTATCACCTTACCCTGGTGTTTTAGAACACAACTGAGGCCAACTCTAGATGCATCACAGTAGACTATAAACCAATCTGTTCCGTCTGGTAAGGTCAAAACTGGAGCTATAGTGAGTCGAATCTTCAACTCCTTGAAGTTATTCTCATATGCATATTGATCTTGGCCAGATTTATATGCCCAAGTGATACTCAAACGTATTATTTTCGCCTTGTTTGCGTGCAATATGTATATATTCTCATGTAATTGGTAATAAAATGTGAATTTATACTAACCAACATGATTAGCATTTGTTTTGCAGGAAAATATGATTTTTAGGAGCTAAAATGCATGTTGGAACTATATCGGAGTTGGACTTGGATACGAGCGTGGAAAAGACATTGGAATGCACAAATTATAGGGGCTCCGCGATGGAGCCGTGCCACGCTACCATCGTGGAGGCACACTGCCTGGAGAGGAAATTAAATGGCAAATTCCAGTGAGGCCTCGCTACAGCTCCGTGGCACGGAGATAGGCCTCCGCGTTGGCCTCCATGCCACGTTGAGGCTATTTTACCGGACCCTGAATTTCCAGTGAAGGTCCGCGTCCACGCCGTGTCATGGAGGCAGTGCTCCGCATTGACCTCCGTGACACGTTGCTTGTTATTCCGGGAAAAATTTCCCAGTAGTATAAATAGCACACTTAGGTTTATTTTAATCAATTCAGACTTGGTGGAGCAAGGACGTGGGTTAGAAGCAGTTGAGGGACGAAAAAGCTAAGGGATTTCTTCTCTTCCTTTCTTCTTTCAATCAATTGTATGTATGATTTACACTTGTTTTAGGATGATTAATCCACAAATGAGTGGCTAATTCTCTTCCTTGCTAAGGTTTTGAACACGTGTAGTGAATTTTGATTGTAAATGATATGGTTTTCTTCTTCTTCTTTCATGTTGTTCTATTAATTCTTGTTCTTACTACATTAGTGCTTGGCCGACATTAATGTACATCTAAAAACTCCAATTTCACTCGAGAGAGCAAGAAATTGGAAAGTTGTGAATTAATAGGGTATTGTTCTTAACTTGATTTGGGAAAATTGGGTTTTGATGTGCTTTCCTGATAGAAATATACTTGAAAGCCGTATTAGTCAATTTAGGAACCGAAATTGTATTGCTAGGTCGTAAATTGCATTTGATCACAGAAATGTAGACGAATGGTTTATGATTCTTAAGTGAAATTAAATACGAGAGTTTTAATTTCTAGGCTACTGTTCTTGGCTAGCAACATGAAGAAGAGATTAACCGAATTATTATTATAATCGAATTCATTACTTGTTCTTAACCTTGGCATGCTCATATCCATAGTTTAAATTCACAGTAAATAATTGTTAATAGTTTTAGTATATATTTTATTAACAAAAACTCAATTAACTGTTGGTTACGTTGTTGTTAGCATAGCTAGAAGTAAAATAAGAATATAGTATACTTAGGCAAATTTTACATACCCTAAGCCTCTTTGGATCGATACTTGGCTTACTTAGCCACTTTATTACTTGTTTGACCATGTGCACTTGCGTGTCGGTTTATAATATATAATACCAACCGAAACACCTGAACAAGTTTTTGGCGCCGTTGCCGGGGAGGCTAGGCAGATTTGTGAAATTGTGTTTAGTGTAAATTTACTGTATTTTTATTTTTATTTTCTTAAGTGTTAACAACTTGGTCTTAGCCTGTATTTTGCAGATTTTGTTTCTGTGAACACTGGCAAGGGACAAAGAGCTGGTGGAATCTTACTTAGAGCCTGAACGTGGATTTTATAGTCAACGTAGAGAAGCTCTACAAAAGAAGCTGCAGTTGTTCCGACAATCTATTATGGAGCAACAAAATCCACCAGTTGTAAGGGCAGTGTTAGTGCCCGATGAAGCAGCAGCAAGACCGGTTCGCGAGGTGGCAATCCCACACGCTAACAATGTACATTCTAGCATCCGCAAACCAGAGCCTGGAGGGAGGTTTGAATTAAAGCAGAATATGGTGCAACTCTTGCACACAAGCGGGTAATTTACCGGTCTCCCTCATGAATATCCACAACAACATCTCCAAAACTTTTTGGAGATAATTGACACTTATATACCCGCTGGAGTGTCACCTGATTATGTTCGGCTCACCTTATTTCCATTTTCCTTACTTGGTGAAGTCAAGAGGTGGTTAAAAGCTGAACCACCCAATTCTATATCAACGTGGGATGATCTTGCACGGAAGTTTTTTATTAGATTTTTCCCTTCTGGTAAAACAGCCAGACTTAGAAGTCAAATTCTAAGTTTTAAACAGAGGGAGGGAGAAAATCTATATCAAGCCTGGGAAAGATT
Source organism: Datura wrightii (assembly GCA_035772735.1). Classification (NCBI taxonomy): domain Eukaryota; kingdom Viridiplantae; phylum Streptophyta; class Magnoliopsida; order Solanales; family Solanaceae; genus Datura; species Datura wrightii. The sequence continues at coordinate 126,861,250 of JASDFA010000016.1, forward strand.
TAAATCCATGTTGCGGGACTGTCCTCATCATCATCAGTCCAATGAGGTGTTGGTACACACATTTATTGAGGGTTTGGAACCCCACACTAAAATTCTGTTAGATTCAGCAGCTGGAGGGCAAGCGCTGGAAAAGACTTACGAGGAGCTGTACACTTTGCTCAACCGAATTTCACAGGGCAATCCAGAATGGAATGCCGATTCATCAAGAGGTGGAGCAAGGAAAGCAGCGGGAGTGCTTGAAGTGGATGGATTTACAGCTATCGCTGCACAGATAGCTGCCTTGCAAAATAAGTTAAATAACCACTTCAGCAATATGAACTTGAACCAGCCTGCAGCTTCAGTCAATGCAGTCCAGCAGATGTGGTGTGAAGTGTGTGGTAGTAGTGAGCATTCAGCTGAGTGCTGTGGTGCAAATCCTGATTCTGTTAACTTTGTGGGCAATGCACAGAGAAATCAGCAGCAGTTTGGTAGCGGCTACAACTCAAATTGGAGGAACCATCCAAATTTTTCGTGGGGTAGCAACAACCAACAAGGCCAAGGTTCTGGTCAGGGTATGCAGAGAAATCAAGGAGGGCAACAAAACTATCAATCGCAATTCAGAAATCACAATGCCCCTCCTCCACCACCATCACCGACCATTGAGGAGATGTTCAAAACCATGATCGCTAATCAGGCACAATTGCAGGCTGACTATGTTAAATTGGCAGCCGAAGTGAAGAACAATCAGTTGGCGACCAAGGCTCTTGAATATCAGTTTGGGCAATTTGCTAGTGCCCAAAATACAAGACCCAGAGGAGGACTACCTAGCGACACGGATCCTAATCCGAAGCAGGTTAATGCGGTGACCACGAGGAGTGGCTTACAGTTGAAGGAGGTGGAACCGGAAAGACCGCCTCAAAAGTCAGGAGCAGCAGATGTTGAGGAGGAACAAAGTTCTGATAGGGGGAAGACCAAAGAAGCAGAAGCAGAAAGACCTCCACCCCCGTTCCCTCAACGACTTAAGAAACACAAGGAGGAGGCGTGTTTCAAGAAATTCATGGAGGTGCTTAAACAGGTACATGTTAACTTACCTCTTGTTGATGTCTTGCAGGGAGTGCCAAAGTATGCAAAATATATTAAAGACATCGTCTCTAACAAATGTCGTTTGACTGAGTATGCCACGGTGGCTTTAACGGAGGAATGCACTTCCCGGATTCAGAATAGACTGCCCACGAAACTGAAAGACCCTGGAAGTTTTACTATCCAGCTGACTATTGGGCAAAGTATCCGAGCTCGTGGATTATGCGACTTGGGGGCAAGTATAAATCTGATGCCATCTTCGGTATTCAGAAAGTTAGGTCTAGGGAGTCCTAGACCTACAACGGTAATCTTGCAGCTAGCGGACAGGTCCTTAGCTAAGCCGGATGGCATTGTTGAGGATGTGTTAGTGCAAGCGGGCTCCCTCATTTTTCCGGTCGATTTTATTGTTCTGGACTTTGAACCAGATGCTGAAGTCCCATTTATTTTGGGACGACCCTTTTTGGCAACCGGAAAAGCATTAATTGATGTAGCTGCGGGTCAATTTACAATGCGAGCACATGACAAGGTCGAAGTGTTCGATGTGTACAAAGCACCTAAGCTCCTGACGGTGAATGAAGAACTCTCGGTGATCAATGTGATTGATCATGGGAACGCGAGTCGAATAAATGATTCCCGAGAGTTAATAGGAAGGCCACCTGATAAGGTTGAGAACTACTGGGGGGAGGACAACGATCGTGAAAAATCATCCATCACCCTAGTAGATAATTGAGCATAATGGACGTCGAGCCGTGACGGTAAACCAGGCGCTGCACGGGAGGCAACCCGTGAAAAGAAAAATATTCTATTTTTCTTCTTTTAGTAGAGTGTAATTAATTTGTATTTTTATTTTATTTTTCTTTTTCTTGATTTCGTACAAATTTTTTGTTTTAGTTAGTATTTTTTTCATTTTAGTTAGGGAAACCTATTAATCTAACCAATTTCGTTTAGTGAAGTGATTTTCAGGTCAAACGGAGAAAAATATGCATGGAAGCGGGAAAAATAAGGCAAGGTATGAAAAAATAATTTTATTGAAGAAATAGTGCACTGGGGCGTTGGCTCCGTGTCACGGAGGGAGGGCTCCGCGTTACCCTCCGTGACACGTTGAAGGCAAAATCCAGATTTTTAAAATTTCCAGAGAGCCATCGCGTTGGCTCCGTGTCACGGAGGAGGGGCTCCGTGTCACGGAGGAGGGGCTCCGCGTTACCCTCCGTGACACGTTGCCTTATATTTGGTGCCGGGTCACACCGGGTTGCCGGGTGACCCACATGTTTTTGTTTAAATTAACCCCGATTTTGTTCAATATTTCCCCATTTCTTCTACTCTCCGCGACCAAAACACCCAAATCCCCCTCCCCAACAACGTGCCACGCTATTAGGCAAGGAATACGTCAAGTTTCTTCAGTTCTTCAACTCAAAGGTACGTTTTCCTCGTTTCTCTCAAATTTTTGGCGATTTTAGTCGGATTTGGGCATGTGAGGTGAGATATATCACCCCAAGTAGCAATTTAACATGATGTTGAGTTATTTGTGATTGATATATGTTCGGATTGTTGTAATTAGCGGTTGAACTTATCGATTACGTAAATAATTCGAATTTGATTGTAGAATTGTATTCTAGGGCATGGGTTGTTGAATTTGACTTGGGTGACTTGATAATTCGATAAATTAGATGCCGGGGTGTGTTTGTAAATTGAGATAAGTCGTTGTAAATATTGTATGAATGTTAAAAGACGACGAAGTCTCGAATTTTTGGGAAAATGTGAACATTGTGTAAATTGGTTTGATTAATTGGATTCGTTTGTATATAGAATGTTTTTGTCGTTGTTTTTATTTGTTGTTTTTATTGCTAAGTGCGATGATTGAATTGTTAGCGATAGTATGATTGGGATTAGCTGTATGAAGTCTGAGTAGTACACTAACCGTTATGCTGTCGAAATTTTTTTTTGTGAACGCACTAAGCATAAATTGTATAGTTGTTGTCTTTGGTGTAAGTAGAGTTATCCTTGCCGTAGTTTTGTAAAAGTAGCTAAGGCCTAAGTGTGGGGTAAACGTTGTGTAACCCGACCTTATCCTAAGTTAACATCTTTATAGCTTAACTTTGTGCTTGTTAATTTATATTGACAGGTACAATGGCTAGCAGACAGGATAGGGGCAAGGGTGCTTCTACCTCAGGCACCGGCAGAAAAAGAATGAGACTGGGCACCGCAGTCCCAGCTCCACCAGCTGTTCCGCGCGGCCAACGCCGCCAATACGGAACAAGGTGGGTAACCGAGGAAGGAAAGAAATGGTATGCTAAGCATAAGGAGAGAAAGTACTTCCCGGAGGAACATATTGCACGGGAACCACTAGCACAGGAGTTCCCCCGTATTGTGCAAAGGATTGAAGCAGCTGGGCTCAGCTTTATCTTTCAGGAGCCCAAGGAGTGCAACCTTCATTTGGTCCGAGAGTTCTATGCAAATTGGAACCCGGCCATCAGAAGCCACACAATAAAAATCAGAGGGCAGATTATTACTCTGGAACCCCAGCAGTTCAATGCCATCGTTGGAGCGCGGGACACAAACGCTCACGTTCTCCACCAGCTAAACATCACCCCACCGTATGCCGACATCAGACGTACGTTGTGTGGGGCTCGATCAACAGCCTGATGGAGTAGGCATAAGGAGAGGGGTTACCACCAGACTCTGCCTTATTCGCAGATGAATAGGGAGGCCAGAATATGGCTGAAAATTGTATGTTCTTGCTTAATCCCGAGAGTTCACATGACGGATGTGACTCAGGACTGTGTCTGCTTGGTGTATGCCCTTATGAAAGGGCTTGAGATTAATGTTGGGGCGGTAATTATATCCGCCATGAAGAGAGCCAGACTACACCAGGGCCACAGATACGGGTTTGGCGGACTCATCACCACCTTCCTCTGAGGCCTCGATGTCGAGGAAGAAGCCTTGGATTACATTCCGCAGTTGGAGCGGAGGGCCCTCGATGTGACAAAAACTAAGGCCCCCGATACCACACACGGGCCAGTGCTGACTTTGGGCGAGCGACATGCTCGTGACGATCAGTACATGGCACGTATGTTCGGCATGCAGATGCTTCAGGTACGGATTGGTGGGAGACCAGCAACCGAGGAAGAATTATGGCAGCTGGAGCTGGATTACCCATTTGGTGAGAATGCCAGAGCCTTATGCCGAGTGGGACCAGCCTTCGTGGAGCCGACGGATGATGATGTCCCTACTGATGAGGAGACACGTCGGGAGGACTCCGATGTGGAGTCCGATGACGATGATGGCGTTGACTCAGACATGGGGGATGAGGCAGCAGCACCAGATGAAGAAGTCAAATATTTTGACTGATCAGGGAGTTCCACCACTCGAAATTTTGTTTTGTAATTTTTGTGAACACTGGGGACAGTGTTCGATTTAAGTGTGGGGTGGGGAGTAGCTAGGTGCTGGGACTTAGGCTCTAATCTGTTGTATGCTTTCTCCTTGGTTTGTATGTATGTTTGTGTTTTCCCTGTTATGAACTGATTTGTGTTGTATCTGTATATATTTGTTTGTGTGGTTAATGATGTGTGTTATGAAAAGTTATGGTTGCCAGTGTAAATATTTTGTAAATATTTTTTTTCCATCGAGATGATCGATATTTTTCAAAAATTTTCGCGAAAATATTTTGCACTTGTAAATATTTTCTTTCTATCGAAATGATCGATGTGTTGCAAAAATTTTCGGTTTTTATTTTGTTTGGGTTTCTCGGAGTTTGTTTTCAGTTCTTTTATCGAGAATAGTCCCATTGAATCGATGTCATAGTTAGTGACCGTTCCCTATGATGGATGGATGACGACCGTCTTAAGGGAAATGTAGTCGGTAGGAGTAGGATTTTAATTTGTTTTTAATTTTTCTTTGGTGGATTGCATCAATGAACTGTAGTTGCTTTATGGTTGCAAAAATTTCGTTGCGTGTGTAACTGATGTTCAAAATGTGAAAGTGATTTGTTCGAAAGCATGCAATTTGGTAAATATGTTGAGTTACCTAGGCTATAGAATTTGATTCAGTATGATTGAGGCTTAATTTTGAATTCATGTGATTGGCTAATTAGAGAGTCTGTGAATGCATCTTGATTCGAGCATGTGCATGAAGTGTGAAGTGAGATATTGTTATTCCATGCCATTGTGAATTGTCTAGAACTTGCCTGGTGTATATACAAAACGAAATGAAGGAGGTGTAGTGTTGGAAAGGATGTAGGCATTTCTTTGTTTTTAACCAATAGGTTCCATTTTTTTTCTTGTCAAACTCTACCTTTTTATATGTTGTATACCCTAGTCAGCCCATTGAGCCTTTAGCCGATTTCTTTCTTTCTTTTGTCCAAAATTGTATAAACTAAGCTTTATTCCTTCTTTTCATTAGCCTTAAAGTCTATACGAAACTCTTAAGCGCTTACAAAGAAAAGAAAATGTTTCCCAAAGTGTTAAAGAGTGAGAAGAGTGCAAAGAAAAAGAAAAGCAGAGTGAGGAATGAAAAGATGATGTTGAAGAGGCACTTGTTATAATTAAATGATATTGAGGGTACATGAAAACCCTTTGTTTTGTGTCAGTGTGTTTGATGAAATTGGCAGTACGAAAGTAAACCAGCATGAATGGGAGAAAAAGAGAAAAGAGAGGAACAATGTCCAGGAGTCGATGGGAATGTGTTAAAAAGGCGCTTAAGGATGCTAGCGACTATTATTGGCTAATCCAATATATATACTAGATCCATAGCGCCGTTACAACCCATTAAAGTCCTACTTGATCCTACATTGCATTTCTTTATATTAGTGGAGTAATACACTAAGGGCAAGCCTATGGGTCACGACATGATGCATGTGAATTCTTTTGGGAGAGAGAGTGAAATTAATTTTTATATGCCCCTACTTGCATGTTTGTGTGTTGCATGAACAAAAAGGGGAAGATTCTCTTGAGTTGTGAGGGCACATGCTTGATGAAAGATTGATTTTCGTGTCGGATTTCTTGATTAGCTGATTTGCATGAGTTTGCCGATATCAAGAATCAATTCTTAAAGTCTAGGAAGTCTTGATGTATTAAAGGTCATTGTATTGTAAGACCAAGCATGTTTTCGTGATGATTTGCAAAAATTGAATAATCGGTATGACCGTAGCGTAAATGGTCGCACCATAGTGACGAAGGTTGGGATGTAATTTGCGTGAGTTGTGTATGTGTTGTTCGAGGACGAACAAGGATTTAAGTGTGGGGTAAGTGATCTTGGGCAGATTTATATGCCCAAGTGATACTCAAACGTATTATTTTCGCCTTGTTTGTGTGCAATATGTATATATTCTTATGTAATTAGTAATAAAATGTGAATTTATACTAACCAACATGATTAGCATTTGTTTTGCAGGAAAATATGATTTTTAGGAGCTAAAATGCATGTTGGAACTATATCGGAGTTGGACTTTGGATACGAGCGTGGAAAAGACATTGGAATGCACAAATTATAGGGGCTCCGCGATGGAGCCGTGCCACGCTACCATCACGGAGGCACACTGCCTGGAGAGGAAATTAAATGGCAAATTCCAGTGAGGCCTCGCGACAGCTCCGTGGCACGGAGATAGGCCTCCGCGTTGGCCTCCGTGCCACGTTGAGGCTATTTTACCGGACCCTGGATTTCCAGTAAAGGTCCGCGTCCACGCCGTGTCATGGAGGCAGTGCTCCGCGTTGACCTCCGTGACACGTTGCTTGTTATTCCGGGAAAAATTTCCCACTAGTATAAATAGCACACTTAGGTTTATTTTAATCAATTCAGACTTGGTGGAGCAAGGACGTGGGTTAGAAGCAGTTGAGGGACGAAAAAGCTAAGGGATTTCTTCTCTTCCTTTCTTCTTTCAATCAATTGTATGTATGATTTACACTTGTTTTAGGATGATTAATCCACAAATGAGTGGCTAATTCTCTTCCTTGCTAAGGTTTTGAACATGTGTAGTGAATTTTGATTGTAAATGATATGGTTTTCTTCTTCTTCTTTCATGTTGTTCTATTAATTCTTGTTCTTACTGCATTAGTACTTGGCCAACATTAATGTACATCTAAAAACTCCAATTTCACTCGAGAGAGCAAGAAATTGGAAAGTTGTGAATTAATAGGGTATTGTTCTTAACTTGATTTGGGAAAATTGGGTTTTGATGTGCTTTCCTGATAGAAATATACTTGAAAGCCGTATTAGTCAATTTAGGAACCGGAATTGTATTGCTAGGTCGTAAATTGCATTTGATCATAGAAATGTAGACGAATGGTTTATGATTCTTAAGTGAAATTAAATACGAGAGTTTTAATTTCTAGGCTACTGTTCTTGGCTAGCAACATGAAGAAGAGATTAACCGAATTATTATTATAATCGAATTCATTACTTGTTCTTAACCTTGGCATGCTCATATCCATAGTTTAAATTCACAGTAAATAATTGTTAATAGTTTTAGTATATATTTTATAAACAAAAACTCAATTAACTGTTGGTTACGTTATTGTTAGCATAGCTAGAAGTAAAATAAGAATATAGTATACTTAGGCAAATTTTACATACCCTGAGCCTCTTTGGATCGATACTTGGCTTACTTAGCCACTTTATTACTTGTTTGACCACGTGCACTTGCGTGTCGGTTTATAATATATAATACCAACCGAAACAGCCGAACACATATGACCATTGAAACTTCACCTTTTTCTGAGTTAGTTTAGTCAGAGGAAAGGCATTAGAAGAAAATCCCACTACAAACCATAGGTGATAATTAGCTAGACCCAGGAAACTTTTGATATCTTCTGGGGAAGTAGGTATCGACAATTCCTTCACCGCTGCTATCTTCTGAGGATCTACTTGAATACCCTCCCCTGAAACCACATGACCAACAAGCCATAAACTTTAGCTAGAATTCACATTTGCTGAATTTAGTGAACAACTGGTATTCTCGAGAGTCTAAAGCACTACCCTCAGATGGTTAGCATGCTCCTCCTCATTTCGGGAGTACACCAAAATATCATCTATGAACACAATGAAGAACATGTCTAGACACTGCTTCAATACTCTATTCATTAGGTCCAGGAAAACTGCAAGGGAATTAGTTAGTCCAAAGGATATAAGAACGAATTCATAGTGATCATATCGATTCTGGAGGCTGTTTTCTGTATGTCACATTCCCTGACCCTAAGTTGATGATACCCTAACCTAAGATCTACCTTGGAAAAACAATTGGCTCTTTAAAGCTAATCAAATAAGTCATCAATCCTGGGTAGGGGATACATGTTCTTAATTATAACCTTGTTCAATTGACGGTAGTCGATACACATTTTGATGGTATCGTCCCTCTTTCGCATGAACAACACTGGAGCACTCCATGGAGAGATGCTGGGCCAGATGAAACCCTTATCAAGAAGGTCTTTTAGCTGTTCCTTCAACTCCTTAATCTCAGTGAGAGCCATTCTTTAAGGAGTAATAAAGATGGGCTGAGTGTCTGTAAGAAGGCCTATGTCAAATTGTATTTCTCGCTCAAGAGGAACTCGGGGAAGATCTTTAGGAAACACGTCAAGCAATTTGCTGACAATTGGAGCTGACTAAATCGTTGGGGTCTCGAAGCTAGAATCCTAGACCCAAACTAGGTGATAGATGCACCTTTTCAAAATGAGATGCCTTGCCTTGAGGTAGGAAATAAATCGACCCTTAGGCGCGGAACTACTAGCCATCCACTCTAGAACTGGCTCATTTAGAAACTGAAATCTGACGACTCTAGTTCTGTAGTCGACTGAGGCATAACAAGAATGTAACTAATCCATGCCAAGAATGAGGTCAAAGTCGACCATGACTACCTTTACTAGATCAGCTGGAATGACTTTACTCAACACTGAGACTGGGCAGTTTCTATATACTTGGCTGGCTCTAACTAACTCACCAACTGGGGTAGAGACTAAGAATGGTGCTGAGAGAACTTCTGGACTAATTTCAAATTTAATAGCTACATAAGGAGTCACAATTGATAGTGTGGCTCCTGGATATAGTAGGGAATACACATCAGGATGGAAGAGACGTAACATACCCGTGACCACTGTTCGGTGGGTTTGCTATAGGTTAAAAACCGACACGCAAGTGCACGTGGTCAAACAAGTAATAAAGTGGCTAAGTAAGCCAAGTATCGAACCAAGGAGACTCTGGATAAGTAAAATTGCTCAAGTATACTATATTCTATCTTATTTCTAAATATGCTGACAACTACGTAACCAAAAGTTAAACAATTTTGTTTATAAAGTCTATACTAAAACTATTAACAAATATTTACTTTGAATTGAAACTATGGATATGAGCATGCCAAGGTTAAGAACAAGTAATGAAGTTGATTATAATCATAATTTGGTTAATCTTCTCTTCCTATCGCTAGCCAAGAACATTAGCCTAGAGATTAAAACTCTCGTATTTAATCTCACTTAAGAATCGTAAACCATCCGTCTACATTTCTGTGATCAAATGCAATTTATGACCTAGCAAAACAATTCCGGTTCCTAAATTGACTAATACGGTTTTCAAGTATATTTCTATCACGAAAGCACATCAAAACCCAATTTTCCCAAATCAAGTTTAGAACAATACCCTATTAATTCACAACTTTCCAATTTCGTACTCTCTCGAGTGAAATCGGACTTTTTAGATATACATTAATGTCGGCCACACACTAATGCAGTAGAAACAAGAATTAATAGACCAACATGGAAGAAGAAGATGAAAAACCATACAATTCAATAATCAAAATTCATCACCATTGTTCATAACCTCAGCAAGGAAGAGAATTAGCCACTCATTTATGGATTAATCATCCTAAAACAAGTGTTAATCATACAAACAATTGATTGAAAGAAGAAGGAAAGAGAGAAAAACCCTGAGCTTTTTCGTCCCTCAACTGCCTGTAACCCACGTCCTTGCTCCACCAAGTCTGAATTTCTAAAAATAAGCCTAAGTGTTCTATTTATACTATTGGGAATTTTTCCCGGAATAACAAGCAACGTGTCACGGAGGCCAACGCGGAGCACTGCCTCCGTGACACGGCGTGGACGCGAACCCTCACTGGAAATCTGGGGTCCGGGAATATAGCCTCAACGTGGTACGACATGCAACGCGGAGGCTTGCCTCCGTGCCACGGAGCTGTCGCGCGGCTCCACTGGAAATTGACAATTAAATCACCCTCCAGGCAGTGTTCCTCCGCGATGGTAGCGTGGCACGGCTCCACCGCGGAGCCCCTTTACATTGTGCAGTCCAATGCCTTTTTCGTGCTTGAATCCAAGTCCAACTCCGATATTGTTCCAACATGCAGTTTAGCTCCTCAAAATCATATTTTACCTACAAAACAATGCTAATCATGTTGGTTAGTATAAATTCACATTTTATTACCAATTACATGAAAATGTATACACATTGCACACTAAACAAGGCGAAAATGATACGTTTGAGTATCACTTGGGCATATAAATCTGCCCAAGATCACTTACCCCACGCTTAAATCCTTGTTCGTCCTCGAACAACACATACACAACTCATGCAAATTACAGCCTAACCTTTGCCACTATGGTGCGACAATTTACGCTACGGTCATACCGATCATTCAATAATGTAAATCATCAAGAAAACATACATGGTCTTACAATGAAATGACCTTTGATACATCAAGACTTCCTAGACTTTAAGAATCGACCCTCGATATCGACAAACTCATGCAAATTAGCTAATCAAGATATCCGACACGAAAATCAATCTTTCATCAAGCATGTGCCCTCACAACTCAAGAGAATCTTCCCCCTTTTTGTTCATGTGACACACAAACATTCAAGTAGGGGCATGTAAAAATTAATTTCACTCTCTCTCCCAAAAGAATTCACATGCATCATGTCATGACCCATAGGCTTGCCCTTAGTGTATTACTCCACTAATATAAAGAAATGCAATGTAAGATCACGTAGGACTTTAATGGGTTCTAATGGAAGCTATGGAACTAGTATACATTGGATTAGCCAATCATAGTCACTAGCATCCTTAAGCGCCTTTTCAACACATTCCCATCAACTCTTGGACATTGTTTCTCTCTTTTCTTTTTTCATCATCCCATTCATGCTGGTTTACTTTCGTATGGCCCATTTCATCAAACACACTTGACACGATACAAAGGGTTTTTCTTGCACCTTCATTATCATTTAATTATAGCAAGTGCACCTTCCACCTTTTTCTTTTCTTTCCTCACTCTGCTTTTCTTTTTCTTTTCACCATTCTCACTCTTTGACACTTTGGGAAAATTTTTTCTGCTCTTCTTAAGCGCTTAAGAGTTTTGTATAGACTTTAGGACTAATGAAAAGAAAGAATTAAGCTTAGTTTATACATTTTTGGACAAAAGAAAGAAATAATAGGCTAAAGCCTCAACGGGCTGACTAGGGTATACAATCACATAAAAAGGTAGAGTATGACAAGAAAAAAAAATAGAAACTCTCGGTTAAAACAAAGAAATGCCTACATCCTTTCCAACACTACACCTCCTTCATTTTGTTTTGTTCACACACCAGGCAAGTTCTAGACACTTCACAATAGCATGGAATAACAATACCTCACTTCACACTTCATGCACATGCTCGATTCAAGATGCATTCACAGTCTCTTTAATTAGCCAATTACATGAATTCAAAAATTAAGCCTCAATCACACCGAATCAAATTCTACAGCCAAGGTAACTCAACATATTTACAAAATTGCATGCTTTCAAACGAATCACTTTTACATTTTGAATATCAGTTACAACACGCAACCAAAATTTCACCACCATATAGTAACTACAGGTTCCGTGATGCACTCCACCGAAGCAAAAAACTGAAAATAAATTAAAATCACTACTCCTACCGACTACATTTCCCTTAAGACGGTCGTCATCCATCCATCATAGGGAACGGTCACAACTATGACTTCGGTTCAATGGGACTATTCTCGGTAAAAGAACCGAAAACAAACTCCGAGAAACCCAAAAATAAATATTGAAAAATTTGCAACCCATCGATCATTTCGATGGAAAAATATTTACAAAAGATTTTAATATGTACAAAATATTTTCGCAAAATTTTAAAAATCATTTCGATAGAGAAAAAAAAAACATAAGAAAATATTTACAAAAGTTTTTACAGACTTAGCTGGCAAACCACAACATTTCACAACACACATCATTAATTACCACAAATATGTACAGATACAAACCAGTTTGCACTTCACAAACACAGGGAAACATACGCATACATACAAAACAAAGGAAAGAACATACAAGCAAACCAGCCTAGCCCCAGCACCTAGCTACTCCCCACCCCACACTTAAATCGAACACTGTCCCCAGTGTTCACAAAAATTAAAATCACAAAATTTTGGGTGGTGGAACTCCCTGATCAGTCGAAATATTCGACTTCTTCATCCGGTGCTGTTGCCTCATCGCCCATGTCTGAGTCACCTCCATCGTTTGTATCGGACTCCACATCGGAGTCCTCCCGACGTGTCTCCTCGTCCGTGGGGACATCATCGTCAGTGGGCTCTACAAAGGCTGGCCCCACTCAGCATAGAGCCCTGGCGTTTTCGCCAAACGGGTAATCCAACTCGAGCTGCCATAATTCCTCCTCCGTGGCTGGTCTCCGACCGATCCGAAGCTAAAGCATTTGCATACCAAACATCCATGCCATGTACTGGTTGTCACAAGCATGTCGCTCGCCAAGTGTCAGCACTGGCCCGTGTGTGGTGTCGGGGGCCTTAGTTTTGGTCACATCTAGGGCCCTCCGCTCCAACTGCGGGATGTAGTCCAAAGCCTCTTCCTCGACGTCGAGGCCTCGGAGAAAGGTGGTGATAAGTCCTCCGAACCCATACCTGTGGCCCTGGTGTAGTCAGGCTCTCTTCATGGCGGATATGATGACCGCCCCAACATTAATTTCTAGCCCTTTCATCAGGGCATACACTAGGCACACACGGTCTCGGGTCACATCAGTCATGTGCACCCCCGGGATCAGGAACGAACAAACTATTTTTAGCCAAATTCTTGCCTCCCTGTTCATTTGAGAATACGGCAGCGTCTGGTGGTAACCCCTCTCCTTATGTCTGCTCCATCTGGCTGTGGATCGAGCCCCACACAACGTGCGTCTGATATCGGCGTATGGTGGGGTGATGTTCAGCTGGCGGAGAACATGGGCGTCTGTGTCCCGCGCTCCGATGATGGCATTTAATTGTTGGGGTTCCAGAGTGACAATCTACCCTCTGATTTTTATTGTGTGGCTTCTAATTGCCGGGTTCCAATTTGCATAGAACTCCCGAACTAGATGTAAGTTGCACTCCTTGGGCTCCTGAAATATGAGGCTGAGCCCAGCTGCCTCGATCCTCTGTACTATGCGGGGGAACTCCTGTGCTAGTGGTTCCCGTGCAATATGATCCTCAGGGAAGTATTTGTTTTCCTTGTGTTTGGCATACCACTTCTTCCCTTCATCGGTTACCCACCTCTTTCTGTATTGGCGGTGTTGGCCGTGCGGAACTGCTGGTGCAGCTGGGACTGCTATGCCCAGTCTAAGTCGTTTTCTCCCGGTGCCTGAAGTAGATACACCTTTACCCTTATCCTGCCTACTTGCCATTGTACCTATCAATACAAATAAACAAGCACAATGTCAAGCTAAATGCATATTCGCTTCGGCTAAGGTCGGGTTAAGCTAAGTTTACCCCACACTTAGTCCTTAGCTACGGTTACGATACTACGGCAAGGATCACTTTATTTACACCAAAAACAAACAACTATACAATTTATGCTTAGTGCGTTTGCAAAAAAAAAATTCGACAGTATAACTTTTAGCGTACTACTCAGACTTCATACAGCTAATCCCAATCCTACCATCGCTAGCAATTCAACCATCGCACTTAGCAATGAAAACAACAAACAAAAACAACAACAAAAATTCTATATACATATGAATCTAAATAACCAAACCAATTCGAACAACTTTCACATTTTCCCAAAAACCCGAGAATTCGTCATCTATTACCTTCAAACAATATTTACAATGACTTATCTGAATTCACAAGCACACCCCAGCATATAATTCACAAATTTACCAAGTTACCCAATTCAATTTCAACAACCCAAGCCCTAGAATTGAACTTCACAATCAAATTCGAATCATTCACTCAATCGACAAGTTCAAATGCTCATTACAACATTCCGAACATTTATCAATCAAATAATAACTCAATTTCATGCTAAATTGCTACTTAGGGTAATATATCTCACCTCCCATGCTCAAATTCGACTAAAATCGACAAAAACTTGAGAGAGAAGAGGAAAACATACCTTTAAGTTGAATAATCGAAGAAACTCGGTAATTTCTTTGCTTAATAGCGTGGCACGTTGGTTGGGGTGGGAAATTTCGGTGTTTGGTCGCGGAGAAGTAAGAAAATGAGGAAAAAGGGCCTAAAATCGGGGTTTAAAATGAAGGAAAACATGCGGGTCACCCGGCAACCCGGTGTGACCCGTCACAAAATATAGGGCAACGTGTCACGGAGGGTAACGCGGAGCCCTGCCTCCGTGACACGGAGCTATCGCGATGGCTTACTGTAATTTTAAAAAAATCCAGATTAACCTTCAACGTGTCACGGAGGGTAACGCGGAGCCCTGCCTCCGTGACACGGAGCCATCGCCCTAGCTCACTGTCTCTTCATTTTATTCATTTTTTCATACCTTGCCTTTTCCTTCCCGATTCCATGCATATTTTTCTCCGTTTGACCTGAAAATTACCTCACTAAACAAAATTGGTTAGATTAATAGATTTCCCTAATTAAAATGAAAAATACTAACTAAAACGAAAACTTTGTACTAAATCAAGAAAAAGAAAAAGAAAATAAAATTTATTTACACTTTACAAAATAAAAAAGAAAAAAAATATATATTTTTCACGGGTTGCCTCCCGTGCAGCGCCTGGTTTACCGTCGCAGCTCGACGTCCTTTATGCTCAATTATCCACGAGGGTGATGGACGATTTCTCACGATCCTTGTCCTCCCCCCAGTAGTGCTCACCCTTATCTGGTGGTCTTCCCATCAACTCTCGGGAATCATTCATGTGTTTAGCATTCCCATGATCAATTACATTGATCACCGAGAGTTCTTCATTTACCATCGGGAGCTTGGGTGCTTTGTACACATCGAACACCTCTACCTTGTCATGTGCTCGCATTGTAAGTTGACCCGCAGCTACGTCAATTAATGCTTTCCCGATTGGCAAAAAGGGTCATCCAAAAATAAATGGGACTTCAGCGTCTGGTTCAAAATCCAGAACAATGAAATCAACCGGAAAAATGAGGGATCCCACTTGCACAAGCACATCCTCAACAATGCCATCCGGCCTAGCTAAGGATCTGTCTGCTAACTGCAAGATTACGGTTGTAGGTCTAGGACTCCCTAGACCTAACTTTCTGAATACCGAAGATGGCATCAGATTTATGCTCGCCCCCAAGTCACACAATCCATGAGCTCGGATGCTCTGCCCAATAGTAACCTGGATAGAAAAACTTTCAGGGTCTTTTAGCTTCGTGGGCAGTCTATTTTGGATTCGAGAAGTGCATTCCTCCGTCAAAGCTACCGTGGCATACTCAGTCAAACGACTTTTGTTGGCCACGATGTCTTTAATATATTTGGCATATTTTGGCACTCCCTGCAAGACATCAACAAGAGGTAACTTAACATGTACCTGTTTAAGCACCTCCATAAATTTCTTGAAACACGCCTCCTCCTTGTGTTTCTTGAGTCGTTGAGGGAACGGGGGTGGAGGCCTTTTTGATTCAGCTTCTTTGGTCTTCCCCCTATCCGAAGTTTGCTCTCCCTCAACATCTGCTGCTCCTGACTTTTGAGGTGGTCTCTCCGGTTCCACCTCCTTCAGCTGCAAACCACTCCATGTGGTCACTGCATTTACCTGCTTCGGATTAGGATCCGTGTCGCTAGGCAGTCCTCCTCTGGGCCTTGTGTTTTGGGCACTAGCAAATTACCCAAATTGATACTTAAGAGCCTTGGTCACTAATTGATTGTTTTTCACTTCGGCTGCCAATTTAACATAGTCAGCCTGCAATTGCGCCTGATTAGCGATCATGGTCTTGAACATTTCCTCAATGGTAGGTGATGGTGGTGGAGGAGGGGCACTGTGATTTCTGAATTGAGATTGGTAGTTCTGTTGCCCTCCTTGATTTCTTGGCATCCCCTGACCCGAACTTTGGCTTTGTTGGTTGTTGCTACCCCACGAAAAATTTGGATGGTTCCTCCAATTTGAGTTGTAGCCGCTACCAAACTGCTGCTGATTTCTTTGTGCATTGCCCACAAAGTTAACCGAATCTGGGTTCGCTCCACAGCACTCAGCTGAGTGCTCACTGCTTCCACACACTTCACACCACATTTGCTGGACCGCATTGACTGAAGCTGAAGGCTGGTTCAAGTTCATATTGCTGAAGTGGTTGTTCAATTGATTCTGCAAGGCAGCTATCTGTGCAGCGATAGCTGTAAATCCATCCACTTCAAGCACTCCTGCTGCTTTCCTTGCTCCACCTCATGATGAATCAACATTCCATTCTGGATTGCCCTGTGAAATCCGGTTGAGCAAAGTGTACAGCTCCTCGTAAGTCTTTTCCAGCGCTTGCCCTCCAGCTGCTGAATCTAGCAAAATTTTGGTATGGGGTTCCAAACCCTCAATAAATGTGTGCACCAACACCTCATTGGACTGATGATGATGAGGACAGTCCCGCAACATGGATTTAAATCTTTCCCAGGCTTGATACAAATTTTCTCCCTCCCTCTGTTTGAAACTTAGAATTTGACTTCTAAGTCTGGCTGTTTTACCAGAGGGAAAAAATCTTATCAAGAACTTCCGTGCTAGATCATCCCACGTTGATATCGAATTTGGTGGTTCAGCTTTTAACCACCTCTTGGCTTTACCAAGTAATGAAAACGGAAATAGTGTGAGCTGAACATAACCAGGTGACACTCCAGCGGGTATATAAGTGTCACTTATCTCCAAAAAATTCTGGAGATGTTGTTGTGGGTCTTCATGAGGGAGACCGGTAAATTCCCGCTTGTGTGCAATAGTTGCACCATGTTCTGTTTGAGTTCAAATCTCCCTCCAGGCTCTGGTTTGCGGATACTTGAATGTACATTGTTGGCATGTGGGATTGCCACCTCGCGAACCGGCCTTGCTGCTGCTTCATCGGGCACTAACACTGCCCTCACAACCGGTGGATTTTGTTGCTCCATAATAGACTGTCTGAGCAACTGCAACTTCTTTTGTAGAGCTTCTCCACGTTTACTATGAAATTCACGTTTAGGCTCTATATAAGATTCCACCAGCTCTTTGTCTCTTGCCAGTGTTCACAGAAATCAAGTCTGCAAAATACAGGCTAAGACCAAGTTGTCAACAAATAAGAAAATAAAACAAAAATACAGTAAATTTACACTTAACACAATTTCACCAATTGCCTAGTCTCCCTGGCAACGGCGCCAAAAACTTGTTCGGTGGGTTTGCTATAGGTTAAAAACCGACACGCAAGTGCACGTGGTCAAACAAGTAATAAAGTGGCTAAGTAAGCCAAGTATCGAACCAAGGAGACTCTAGATAAGTAAAATTGCTCAAGTATACTTTATTCTATCTTACTTCTAAATGTGCTGACAACAACGTAACCAAAAGTTAAACAATTTTGTTTATAAAGTCTATACTAAAACTATTAACAAATATTTACTTTTAATTGAAACTATGGATATGAGCATGCCAAGGTTAAGAACAAGTAATGAACTTGATTATAATCATAATATGGTTAATCTTCTCTTCCTGTTGCTAGCCCAGAACATTAGCCTAGAGATTAAAACTCTCGTATTTAATCTCACTTAAGAATCATAAACCATCCGTCTACATTTCTGTGATCAAATGCAATTTATGACCTAGCAAAATAATTCCGGTTCCTAAATTGACTAATACGGCTTTCAAGTATATTTCTATCAGGAAAGCACATCAAAACCCAATTTTCCCAAATCAAGTTAAGAACAATACCCTATTAATTCACAACTTTCCAATTTCATACTCTCTCGAGTGAAATCGGACTTTTTAGATATACATTAATGTCGGCCACACACTAATGCAGTAGAAACAAGAATTAATAGAACAACATGGAAGAAGAAGATGAAAAACCATACAATTCAATAATCAAAATTCATCACCATTGTTCATAACCTCAGCAAGGAAGAGAATTAGCCACTCATTTGTGGATTAATCATCCTAAAACAAGTGTTAATCATACAAACAATAGATTGAAAGAAGAAGGAAAGAGAGAAAAACCCTGAGCTTTTTTGTCCCTCAACTGCTTGTAACCCACGTCCTTGCTCCACCAAGTCTGAATTTCTAAAAATAAGCCTAAGTGTTCTATTTATACTATTGGGAATTTTTCCCGGAATAACAAGCAACTTGTCACGGAGGCCAACGCGGAGCACTGCCTCCGTGACATGGCGTGGACGCGGACCCTCACTGGAAATCTGGGGTCCGGGAATATAGCCTCAACGTGGCACGGCATGCAATGCGGAGGCTTGCCTCCGTGCCACGGAGCTGTCGCGAGGCTCCACTGGAAATTGACAATTAAATCACCCTCCAGGCAGTGTGCCTCCGCGATGGTAACGTGGCACGACTCCATCGCGGAGCCCCTTTACATTGTGCAGTCCAATGCCTTTTTCATGCTCGAATCCAAGTCCAACTCCGATATTGTTCCAACATGCAGTTTAGCTCCTCAAAATCATATTTTACCTACAAAACAATGCTAATCATGTTGGTTAGTATAAATTCACATTTTATTACCAATTACATGAAAATGTATACACATTGCACACTAAACAAGGAGAAAATGATACATTTGAGTATCACTTGGGCATATAAATCTGCCCAAGATCAACCACGTCAGGTGAGCTTTCCTGATCCTAACAAGAGGAAAAAGAATAAAAGTAGTTTTGGCGCTGATTGCCTATAATATCCCGAAAGTGCCTAAGACTATACTCAGGATTTGAAATAAAATGTATCCAAAAATATGAGATTTCCTCTCAGAACGACTCGTGGTATGGGTCATTGGTACGTTTAACGAACCATCGGTTTTGCACGTGGTGAGAAGCTGCAGAAGTGGACTTGGAGTAATGGGTCTAGGAATGACCCATAATTTGGTGTGATGAGTCGTTGTGAGTAGGTAGTTGTAAGGGTGTTCTTGGGCAAGGAAGGCTAGCAGGAGTCATGGGACGATTCGTTGTTGGGAGGAACAAGTCGTTGTAAGTGGCCATTGGGAGGAATTCCAGGATAGGACCAGTAGCGACGACGGCTGGCAACGATGAGTCATTAGAGCTTGTAACGACTCGTCCTATCCGGTTGTGGTAGAAGACCTAATACAGGAAACAGAGATGATACAACAAGAGAAGCAATGAATCGTGGGAGCTTGTTACGATCCGTTCGTCCAGTCATGGTAACTGGCAGTATTTATTTTCCAAGTTTTTCATTAAGGATATTTTCATTATTTCTAATCCCTAAGGTCTTAAACCACGTCATTGTAAGCTCAGTTAGCAGGGTTTTAAAAGGGATAAACCTATTATAAGTATCCCCACTCCATGCATGCAACCTAGAGCCCTTCTTGAAGATTAAGTTTGAGGAAATTCATAAAAATTCTCTCCAATCTCCTTTGGTATTTCAAGTGGGAGTGTGAAATCGATATACCCAGGTATATAAGGCTATGAATGGGAGTTCCAATAATTCCCATGCCCTTGATTCTTCTCAATTCTATGGATTTCAATTCTAGATTCCAATTTCATGATCTTATGGGGTTTATTCTAATTCTTGTGAAATTCTCTACGATTTATCTATGGGTCAATTCCCTTCATGTATCAGCTTATGTTTTATGATCTTTGGGCAGATTTTATAATTATA
The DNA here is from genome assembly GCA_035772735.1 of Datura wrightii. NCBI lineage: Eukaryota > Viridiplantae > Streptophyta > Magnoliopsida > Solanales > Solanaceae > Datura > Datura wrightii. The sequence goes on from JASDFA010000016.1 coordinate 126,881,307, forward strand.
TTTATTATTAATTTGTAGTTTCAACTTCTAATTAAATTATGCCCAACTATGCAATCTTCATTAAAAGTCATGTTATGACTCTATTATGATTTCGATCTTATTAAGTCTAAAATTATGATTTATGATTCATGTTATGATTTCTCTTCAAGTACTCATCATGGACTTATGAATATCAAGTAAGAATGTTTTACAAGTATGCGTGATTTTCATAATTTATGGATTTATCACTCTTGGCGATTCACGGCCCTTATTGATGGCTAATCATGTATTTCATGTGGGATCCATCATGTTATTATTTATTTGGCCATAAACTTCATGAATGATTTTACTATTAAGATATGAGCCCTCATGTGCATGTTTTGGGAGTAGTGTCTAGCACCAAGTAGATCCGGCGTTCAAAGGAAAACCCCTTTCTCTTAGAACTACATGCCACAGTATGTGTATACATATTTATTATTGAATCCCTGTGATATCACCACACATGCATGTACCCATTCCTGGCAAGATGGGGACGGTCCTGACCACTTGGGGGAAATAGTGGGGCATCATTTAAGGCTCTATCATGATGGTGTTAGTTAAGACAAGTCCTCCCATTGTACCTCATGAAATTATTAATCCCTACGATATCACCACGCATGCATGTCCTCCTGCCTGGCAAGCCGAGGACGGTTGTCACGACCTGAAGGGAGGCCTGGATCGTAGACACGTGACAAGGGACCCCGAGAGACCCCAGATCGACCGATGGCATAAGCATTCAACTAACTCATTCTATAAACATGAAAAAACATAATTATAAACTAAGAAGAAGTCTCATACAACGACACATAAGAGTAGTATCCGACGTTATACAAACATAAGTCCGAAAGCCTCTAGTCTAGATGAGTTGATGGGACAAGACCCCAACTAACTCCTCAAAGCATGAAACCGAAGTATGACATGAAACTGAAAGTCTAGTCCTCGAAAGATGAGAACTCACTTCTCACGCAGGTGCTAACTTTTATAAGAGATTAAGAATGAGGCTGAACCTGGGAAACGGATCCTCCATCATGAAATGATGCAGCATGGAGATTATGCGGTCAGTACGTAGAATGTACCAAGTATGCAAGTTAAGTAAAACCGCTTAAGTAAAATAAATCATCTAAAACATTTCATAACATATCATAAGCTTTTATGTGTAAGTAGAAGGCTACATGCATTCATTCTGAAATCGTACTCTTATCATAACATGACCATGCATAGCTTAGGACATCATGACTGACTAGAATGACTCGAAGTTAAACCATACATTTAGATTAAAAGCTGAAAAATGAGTCAAACCTTACTTTTTGAATATCCATGCATAAGGTAATTATCATGAGTGATGATTATGCAATCTGAATGATTTAGGCATTGGGAGACTCGTCACTTAACCAACATATAATGATAGAACTTACTAATCCTAACTATCACACTCAAATGGGTAGAGCCGTCCATAACCTTGTCAGCGCGATGGATGATACCATGATATCGATATCAAGCTGAAGGGCCAATCGGGTCGGGGATAGCTCACAAGGAAGGTTGCAATAATATAATAGTATCAACCTATGTTGGCACATAGTTTTGGGACATAGGGTAATCGACCCTTAACCCCGCGCGTAGTCCTGGAGCATAAGGTAATTGACCCTTAACCCGCTCGGTGCTAGACTCTTCTCCCAAAACATGCAATGATCTACATTGTATATAACGAAGTTCAACATGAAATCATGCATAACTCAAAATTGTACGAAACAAATCTCAACATTGTATATTGAAAAAGCTCATAATGAAATCATGCATAGACTAGACATCATATGGATATGAAGCTCAACATTGTCGATTGACAAAGCTCAATAATGACCTACATCTCAATTATGAACTCATGCATATGAGAAGCTTTGTTTCGAAACATACCGCAAGCTCAATCATAGGTTGGAGCATCTACTTCAAATCATATGGTAAGCTACGTGTAGAAATATTTTCTCAACATACCACAAGCTAGAATTTATGATAAAATTGAGAAGATTTAACTTCAACAACGTGGTAAGCTTATGTCGAGAAAATCATCACTTTAAATCAACATGTGGGTATCACCCAAAGCTTTATCATACTTAGATATAATCCATTCATTTTGAAAAACAACAACTTAATCGTGGGTATTTTTAGAAACATGCTTTTTGTCACCAATCTCAACGTCACCACACCTTTATCATAAATCCCTTCTTTTATAAACTCATCATCCATTGGCGTTTTAGATTCAATTTTTTGAAAACATATTTTATAAGGAAAAACAATTTAGAATCCGGCCAAGTTTCATAAATCACCAATATAATACAATCTAATCATACCCATGTATAGGTATTGAGGAATCGTGCAATTGGGTAAAAGCCCATACGTGATCATAGAAAATTTATGACATTTTGATAGGAATTGGGCATGGGTGTGGAAGAAGACACCCACTCATAGCCTTACATACCCGGGAATGGTGAATTCTAACACCCTCTAATTGCCCAGCTGATATTCCAATTGGAAACCTTGAGATTTCACCCTGGACCTCCTCTTCAAACCTTCAAACTTGCATGCATGAGAATAATGGCTTAGGATAGGTTTTCCCCTGCTAAAAACCTACAAAAAGGATCTTTAAACGACATAGTATAGGCCCCTAGAACTTTGGAATTACGGAAAAGCCCTTACTAAAATTGTTGAAAATAGCTGTTAGGGGGTCCTAACAGACGACCGCATGACTCATTACCAGGGCCAATGATCCGTTAGGTTACTCGTCAAGTACTCTGGATAGTTGGTCTGCTGGGGCTCGTAATGGATGACTTAACAACTCCTCCCATGTTACCACGACTTGTGGTCACCTCCTGTCAAGTACACTTTCTTAACATTAATAAAAATCCATTTTTCTTGACCACGACTCATCTCACGAGTCCTTGGGACTGTTCATGACTCATTGGGTCCCATCTGTTAAGTACACTAGTCACTTCTTCCAGCCTTATTCCAACATCACCCTATGAGTGACATGACGACTCGTGCTGGCTGATCACGAGTTGTTCTCTCCCTCATGGGAACCTCGATTCTTCACTTATTCCAGGCCTGCCCATGAGTCACTTGACGACTTGTGAGGTCTTCTCACTAGTCATCCCATGACCCATCCTGTCACTGCAACATCAATTTCACAATTTTCCGGTTTCAACTCCGGGGTTTGATCTTTGAGCTTCTGGGGTATAACAATATCTCCCCTTGGGAACATTCTTCCTAGAATGTTAGAAACACAATGAGAACGAAGAGACATGCAATCATCGTATGCTATTACTGATTATTAAAATTGAAAACTGACGGAATGACTACCTCCGAAAAGAACTACATAGCTGAACTAAATTCAGGCATCACATACATTTATCATAATATGATTCAAACTTGTGCACATGAATTGAACATGGAAACTGATTAGACAATTAGAGAAAAAATTGATACCTCAAACTAAAACTGAGCCGACAGGGAACAAGTGGGTGTATGTAGCCATCATAGTCGCTTCGGGTTCCCATGTAGCTCCCTCAACATGTTGGTTTCTCCACAACACCTTCACCAAAGCTACTTCTTTGTTCCTCATCCTCTAAGCCTAATGATCCAATATTGACACTTGAATTTCCTCATAATTGAGGCTATCTCCCATACCAACACTTTCCACCGGGACTACTAAAGTTGGATCACCCAAGCACTTTTTCAAGAGCGACACATGAAACACGGGATGTGCTGAAGATAACTCTGATGGTAAGTCCAACTCATACGCTACCTTACCAATTCTTCTCATAACCCGATAGGGACCAATATAGCAGGGACTGAGTTTTCCTTTTTTTCTGAACCGAATGACTCCTTTCATGGGATATACCTTTAGAAATAGCCAATTGTCCACCTTAAACTCCAAATCCCTTCTTATAACATCCGCATATGACTTTTGACGACTCTGACCAGTTTTCAGCCTATCCCTTATCAACTGAACCTTTACCATAGAATCGTGAACCGAATCAGGCCCTATCATAGTGGCTTCCCCAACCTCAAACCATCTGATGGGCGATCTACACCTCCTCACATAAAGAGCCACAAAACGGTGCCATCTGGATACTAGAGTGATAACTATTGTCATAAGTAAACTCGATCAAGGGCAAGTGTTCATCCCAACTACCTTTCAAATCCATCACACATGCCCTCAACATATCTTTGAGGGTATGAATTGTTCGTTTCGCCTAGCCGTCTATTTGCAGATGAAAGGCTGTACTGAGCTTAACTTGAGTCCCAAGTCCCTTTTGAAAAGAACACCAGAATTGGGAGGTAAACTGAGTACCTCGATCTGAAATAGTAGACAAGGGCACTCCATAAGGTCGAACCAACTCCCGAATATACAATTTGGCATAATCACCCGTTGAATTTGTTGTTTTGACCAGTAGAAAGTGTGCAACGTTGGTCAACTTGTCTACTACAACCCAAATGGAAACATAGTGTCGGCAAGCCGAGGTTGGCCTATAATGAAATCCATATTAATCTCTTCCCACTTCCAAGTGGGAATGCTGATATCCTGAAGTATGCCTCCCATCTTTTGACGCTCAACTTTCACTTGCTGAAAGTTCGGGCACTTAGCTACAAATTTTGCAATACCCTTCTTCATGCCTTTCCACCAAAATATTTCCAGCAAGTCATGCTACATCTTGGTGGCACCCGGATGGATAGAATACCTGGATCCATGTGCCTCATGCAATATCCGGTCCCTCAAATTATCAACATCTGGAACACATAGATGACCCTGGTACCACAATACACCATATCCCCCTTAGGAGAAGACCTCCACCTTCTGACTTCCAATGGCTTCCTTCAGCTTTACTAGAACTCGATCCTCATCTTGCCTAGCCTTCACATCTGTCACCAAGGACGATTCAGATCCATTTTACACAACAACGGTGTCATCGATCGAGTCGACCAATCTAACTCCCAACCTCGCAAGTCGATGGATATCCTTCACCAACTCTTTCTTTCTGTTATCCACATGGGAAACACTCTCCATAGAGAGTCTACTAAGTGCGTCCGCTACCACGTTAGCCTTAACCGGGTGGTAAAGGACACTCATGTTGTAGTCCTTTAGTAACTCCAACCACCTCCTTTTCCAAAGATTGAGACCTTTCTACGTGAACACATATGCTAGTTCCTGTGATCAGTGAGTACATCCACATGGACCCCATGCAAGTCATGCCACCATAATATTCAATGCAAACACCACCGCAACAACTCAAGATCATGGGTCGAGTAGTTCTTTTCATGAACTTTCAACTATCTCGAGGCATATGCTATCACTTTGCCATGTTGCATCAACACACACCCGAGCCCAACTCGCGATGCATCACAATATACTACAAAGCCATCATTACCTTCGGGTAAAGTGAACACTGGTGCTGAGATGAGTCGGGCCTTCAACTCCTGGAAGGTTTTCTCACAAGACTCCAACCATTGGAACTTCACCTTTTTCTAAGTTAATCTAGCCAATGGGGCTGCAATGGATGAAAATCCCTCAACGAATCTCCGATAATAACCTTCTAATCCCAATGCTCTTGATATATGATGGGTTAACTAGTCTGGGCCAATTCTTTACCGCCTCGATCTTTTGAGAATCTACTTTGATACCCTCTATTGACACCATAGGGCCTAGAAATGCCACAAAATCAACCCAGAACTCACATTTTCTAAACTTTTCATACAATTGCTGATCCTTGAGGGTCTGAAGAACTATTCTCAAGTGAGCGGTATGCTCCTCCTCGCTCCGAGAGTATATAAGGATGTCATCAATGAACACAATCAAGAACATGTCCAAATATACCTTGAACACCCTTTTCATTAGATCTATAAAAGCTACAGGGGCATTGGTTAGTCCAAAAGACATAATAAAAATTCATAATGACCATACTGAGTCCTAAAAGCAGTTTTTGGGATGTCACTCTCCCGAACTCGGAGTTGGTGATACCCGGATCTAATATTAATCTTGGAGAACCACCTGGCACCCTAAAGCTGGTCAAACAAATCATCGATCCTGGGTAAAGGATAGTTGTTCTTGATAGTGACCTTGTTCAACTATCGATAGTCAATGCACATCCAAAACGAACTATCCTTCTTACAGACAAACAACACTAGTGCACCCCATGTAGACTTACTCAGCCTAATAAAGCCCTTATCTAACTGGTCCTTCAACTGATCCTTCAACTCTTTTAACTTTGATGGAGCCGTTATGTAGGATGGAATAGATATAGGCTGTGTGTCGGGAAGGAGATCTATTCTGAAATCAATCTCCCCCTCAGGAAGGACTCCTGGCAAATCATCAGGAAAGACCTCTGGATACTCACGTACTACTATTATGGACTGAATAGTCGGGGTCTCAGACTCCACGTTCATAACCCTAACTAGATGGTAAAAACAACCCTTAGAAATCATATTTCTAGCCTTGAGGTAGGAAATAAATTGACCTACAGGCACAAATGAAATACCCTCGTATGCTAAGACAAGCTCACCTAAAAATCTGAGCTCTACTGACTTGTCTACAATTAACTAAATCATAGCATGAAAATTGCCAATTTATGATGAGAATAACATCAAAATCAATCTTGGCTAACTCTATCAAATCTGCTGAGGTGACCTTATGAAGGGATGATATTGGGCAATCTCTATACACCCGTCTAGCTATAACTTAGTCACCTAGTGGTGTAGAAACTGAGAAGGGCTTTGATAAGACATAAGTACTAACTCCGAAGCAACTGGCTACATAAGGTGTCACAAAAGACAATGTAGCTCCTATATTTAACAATGCATGTGCATCAACATGAAAAACTCTTAACATACCGGTGACTACATCTAGTGAGGCCTCTTGGTCCTGGCGAGTGGCTAAGGCATAGAATCTTTTCTGGTGCTGTTCGTCAGCTGTGCTAGTAGATCCCCCCCTGATGTGCTGTGCATGGGGGAGGGGCTGTTGAACTAGAAGTTGGACCTTAGCCCCCAACCTGATCCTGTCTCGCAGCGGGACAATCTCTGAGCATATGTCCAGGCTGACCACATAAAAAAAAAGCTACTAACCTTGCCAAAACCTGGCCTGTGTCTCCTCAATCGCACTTGCGATAAGCTGGAATGCTGGAATATGTAGGTCTACTGCTATGACCCCTTGATCTTGACGCTCGCCCCCTATGATCATGTTTAGTCCTGGATAGCACACTTAGGGCTGAAGATGTTGGGTCTGATGATCTCTAGTGGATCTGTGGTTGGTGCCCACCACCGGACCTCTACTAAGAGAATCTGTGGTCCTCATTCTTGGCCCTCTTGGCCTCCCTCTCCCTCTAATGTATTGAGTCCATCTGCTGAGTGTACAACAAAATTCAAGGGAAGTCCATGTCCTAATGGAACATAGCTGTCCTGCAGTCTTTGTCCAAATATCTTGTTATACTATGCACAAATCTGCTCACCCGCACTTGCTGATCGGCCACTAACTCCGGGGAATTCTTAGATAGGCGGGTGAACTCAAGGGTGCACTCCTGAACACTCATCCTTTCTGGCTTCAAATTCTCAAATTTAGCTGCTTTCAACTCCCTCATCTCTCGAGGGAAGAACCGACCGAGGAATGCAACCTAAAACTCCTCCCATGTGATCGGACTTGCTCTTGCGACCCTGATGTCCTTCCACTAGCGGAACCATATATGCGCAACCCCCTTTAACTAGTAGGAGGCCAACTCTGCGCACTAAACACTATTCACCCCCATAGCATGGGTTATCTTGACAATCTCATCAATGAAATCATACGCGTCCTCCTCTACCTTGGACCCTAGAAACTCTAGCTAGTTCATCCTCAAGAAGTCCCTGACTCGATTCGCCGCCGCATTGCCATTTTGCAGAATATGCACAATGGCCTAGTAATTGACCTAAGCTGTTAAGGCATGCACAAGAATCTGAATGGCAGCTCCGAACTCAGCGTGAGCGGCTAGCTCTGGTGCCTGAGGCACCTAAACTGGTGGGGCTGGCTGATGCTCATGATCGTTTCCATCATCGTGGCCTTCACCACCTCCTTTCCTCCTTCCATTCATCCATCTAGGAGCCATAATTCTAAAATTGCGAATAGCACAAATTAGAAGGATAGAAAGGCTTTTCATCGCACGACATAGATCATGAAAGAAGGAAACATTTCCTAAAACGTCTAGTAGCCTCTTCGTCATAATTGTGGTGCATTTCACACCCATGAAAAAGACTCTACCTAACGTGGCTTTCAGACTCCCTAGGACACATCAAACCTATGGCTTTGATACCAAGCTTGTCACGACCTTAATGGAGGCCCAGATCATCGACACGGGACAAGGGACCCAGAGAGACCCCAAGTCGACCCATGGCATAAGTATTCAACTAACTCATTCACTAAAAATGAAGAAAACATAATTATAAACTCAACGGAAGTCTCATACAACAGCACATTAGAGTAGTATCTGAAGCTATACATACATAAGTGTGAAAGCCTCTAGTCTAGATGAGTTGATGGGAAAAGACCCCAACTAACTCCTCAAAGCATGAAACTGAAGTACGACATGAAACTGAAAGTCTAGTCTTCAAAAGATGAGGACTCACCACTCACACGGGTGCTAACTCAAATAAGCGATTAAGAACGGGGTCGAACCTAGGAAACAGATCCTGCATCATGAAATGATGCAACAGAGAGAGTATGCAGTCAATACGTGGAATGTACCGAGTATGCAAGGTAAGTAAAACCACTTAAGTAAAATAAATCATTTAAAAAATTTCATAACATATCATAAACTTTTAAGCGTAAGTAGAAGGCTACATGCATTCATTCTGAAATAGTACTCTTATCATAACATGACCTTGCATAGCTTAGGACATTATGACTGACTCGAATGACTCAAAGTAGTAACATACATTTATATCAAAAGCTGAATGAGTCAAATCTTGCTTTTTGAACATGCATGCATAAGATAATTATAATGAGTGATGAATATGCAATTTGAATGATTTAGACAGTGAGAAACTCTTCACTTAACGGACATACCACGATAGAACTTACGTGGTCCCATTTATCACACTCAAGTGGGTAGAGCTATCCATAACCTTGCTAGGGCGATGGACGATACCATGATATCGATATCAATCTAAAGGGCCAATCGGGCCGGGGATTAACTCACAAGGAAGGTCCCAATAATATAATAGTATCAACCTATGCATGCACGTAGTTCTAGGTCATAGGGTAATCGACCCTTAACCCGCTCGGTGTTAGACTCTTCTATCAAAGAATGCAATGCTCTACATCGTATATAATGAAGCTCAACATTGTCTACTGACGAAGCTCAACATGAAGTCATGCATAACTCGACATCATATGAAACGAAGCTAAACATTGTCCATTGACCAAGCTTATAAATAAATCATGCATAGACTAGACATCATATGGATATGAAGCTTCACTTTGTCTATTGACAAAGCTCAATAATGACCTACATCTCAATTATGAATTCATGCATATGAGAAGCTTTATTTGGAAACATACCACAAGCTCAATCATCAGTGGGAGCATGTACTTCAAATCATATGGTAAGCTACGTATAGAAATCTTTTCTCAACATACCACAAGCTTGAATTTATAATAAAATTGAGAAAATTTCACTTCAACAAAGTGGTAAGCTTATGTCGAGAAAATCATCACTTTAAATCAACATGTGGGTATCACCCAAAGCTTTATCATAATTAGATCTAATCCATTCATTTTGAAAAGCAACAACTTAATCATGGGTAGTTTTAGAAACATGCTTTTTGTCACCAATCTCAACATCACCACACTTTTATCATAAATCCCTTATTTTATAAACTCATCATCCATGGGCATTTTAGATTAAATTTTTGGAAAACAAATTTTATAAGGAAAAACAATTTAGAATCCTCACAAGCTTCATAAATCACCAATATAATACAATCTAATCATACCCCTTTATAGATATTGAGGAATCATGCAATTGGGTAAAACCCCATACTTGATCATTGAAAATTTATCACATTTTGGTAGGAATTGGGCATGCGTATGGATGAAGACACCCACTCATAGCCTTACATACCCGGGAATGGTGAATTCTAACACCCTCTAATTTTCCAGTTGAGATTCCAATTGGAAACCTTGAGATTTCACCTTGAACCTCCTCTTCAAACCTTCAAACTTTCATGCATGAGAATAATGGCTTAGGATAGGTTTTCCCCTGCCAAAAAGCCACAAAAATGAGCTTTAAATGACATAGTATAGGCCCCTAGAACTTAGGAATTATGGAAAAGCCCTTACTTAAGTCGCTGAAAATATCTGTCAAGGGGTCCTAACGGACAACCTGACGACTCTTACCAGGGCCAACGATCCCTTAGGTTTCTCATCAAGTACACTGGATAGTTGATTTGCTGGGGCTCGTAACGAATGACTTAACAACTCGTCCCCTGTGACCACGACTTGTGGTCACCTCCCGTAAAGTACACTACCTTAATATCAATGAAAATCGACTTTGCTTGACAACGACACACCTGATGAGTCGTTGGGACTCTTCACGACTCATGGGGTCCCATCCGTTAGGTACACTGGTTACTTCTTCCAACTTTATTCCAACATCACCCCATGAGTGACATGATGACTCGTGGTGGCTGACCACGAGTCGTTCTCTCCCTCGTGGTGACCTCTATTTTTCACTTATTACAGGCATACCTATGAGTCACTTGTTGACTCTTGGGGTCTTCTCATGAGTCGTCCTAGGACCCGTCCTGTTGCTACAACATCAATTTTCACAATTTTCCCATTTCAACTCCCGGGTCCGATCTTTGAGCTTCCAGGGTATAACAACGATCCTAACCACTTGGGAAAAATAGTGGGGCATAATGTAAAGCTCTATCATGATGGAATCGGTTAAGATGAGTCCTCTCATTGTTCCTCATGACTTATGCATGGTTATTTTTATGTTACTTTAGCTCAAGTTATGTTTTGTAATGTTTTTCTCTTATGACTATGATTATGATTGGATTACGAATGGTTTGAAAATCTTGAGCCCTTATGTTTACATTATGATATTTAATTTATGATCATGTTGTCCTACTCTTATGAACTCTTATGTATTTTAATTGTCTATTTTTACTTACCTTGCATACTCAGTACATTCTACGTACTGACCGCATACTCTATGTTGTATTGTTTCATGATACAAGTCTGAGGGATCAACCTCAGTTGCATCATTACCCCGGCTTCCCTCTCAGAACTGTCCAATCGGTGTTGGTGACTCTATATCAATTGAGGATATTCGGTCATCTATAGTTGTTAAGTTCTTTCATTTTCAGACTTTGTCAAGCTTGTTGGGGATGCTGTCCCATCACCCCATTAGTTATGTTAGAGGCTTTTAAAACATTATGTAGAAATTAGCTTGTCATTGTTGATTTAGTTTTAGCTTGATATGTATATATATATATATATGGAAACTTCTGCTATTATGTATATTAAAGTTCCATTTTCTTATGCTGAATTTAGATGTTATGTTCATGTCACGGGTCGACTTGGAGCCTCTCGGGGTTGTTTGTCCCGTGCCTCAACTTGGGCCTATGTTTGGATCGTGACAAACATGGTATCAGAGCATTAGTTTTGAACTTTCCTAGGGTGTCTAAAAGTCGTGTTAAGCAGAGTCTTTTTCATGGGTGTGAAGTGTGCCACAGATATGACGAATAGGCTATGAAACATTTTAGGAAATGTTCCCTTCTTTCATGATCTATGTCATGTGATGAAATGCCTCTCTATCCTTCTAACTTGTGCTATATGTGTTTATAGAATCATTCCTTCTCACCAAGTCAACAGAAGAAGAAATAGGAACGTAAACGGCCACGGGAATGGCAATGGAGGTGGGTACAGTAGGCCCCACCAGCCTATGAGGAGCATGTGCCCGAGCCGGTTGCCCACGCTGAGTTCAGGGCAGCCATTCAGATGATAGCTCAGGCCTTGATCGCCCAAGTCAATTAGCAGACGGTAGCATATATCCCTTAGAACAGGAATGCAGCGGCGGCAAGAGTCACAGATTTTCTGAGGATGAACCCTTCAGAGTTTCTTATGGCAGAGGTGGACGAGGATACACATGAGTTCATTAATGAGGTTCTTAAGATCACCTAGATCATGGGGTGACCGTAGAGGAGTGTGTTGATCTAGCCTCATATCAGTTGAAAGGGGTTGAGCACATTTTGTTCAAGCCATGGAAGGATAGCAGGGAAGTTGGAGTAGCCTTTATTGGTTGGGAGAAGTTTAACGCTGCATTTCTGGATCAGTACTTCCCTTGTGAGATGAGGGAGATTTAAGAAGCAGAGTTTGTGAACCTGAAGTAGGGTAACATGACTGTCCAGGAGTATGCTTTGGAGTTCACTCATTTGTCCAAGTATGCACCAGAGCTAGTGGCTGATCAGAGAGCTCGGGTGAGTAGGTTTGCACATAGAGCAGCGGACTACCTGGACAAGGATTGTAGGATTTCCATGCTTCATCAAGATATTGATTTTCCCTAGATGGTTTTGTATGCCCAACAGATGGAGGTAGTGCATCTGAGAGAGAGAGAGACCAAGAGGGCCAGGACAAACAGTTATGGGTTATCTCAGTAGAGATCGGGAGGCGAACATCGCCAGCAGTTTCATCACAGGTCATTAGCTCCAGAACCATCATTGGCTAGTGCACCGTCTACACCGCGAGGTGATCAAAGGAACCGAGCCTCAGGTTTGAGGGGCCAGAGTAGCATGTAGACAGAGAGTAGTTTGGCAGCCTATGGTAAGTGTGACAAAAATCATATAGGGGAGTGCTTGATTGGGTCGCATATCTATTTTGGGTGTGGTAGACCCGAGTACAACCATTGAGAGTGTCTGTTGGCTAAACAAGGTGATGGTAGAGGTCATACTAAGGTTACCAGCTCTGTAGCTGCACCAACACACCCAGCTCAACAGGATGCGTCCACCAGTGCAGGTGGTGGCCAGTGCCAGAATAGGTTTTATGCCCTTGCATCTTGACAGGAGTAGATACTTCCCCAAATATGGTTACCCATATGTTACGAGTATTTTATCTTGATGTATATGCATTATTAGATCCAGGGGATACTTTATCTTTTGTGAAACCTTATGTTGCTAGTAGATTCAAACTTAGTCCTGAGATTTTATCAGAACCCTTATCAGTCTCTACTCCAGTCGGTGATTGGATTATAGCTCGATGGGTATATAGAAATAGCCTTGTCCCAGTCCTTTAAAAAGTCATTTCCGCAGATTTAGTAGAGCTATCCATGACCAATTTTGATTTCATCTTCGGCATGGATTCGCTACATGCATGTTATGCCTCATTCAATTGTAGAACCCATGCGGTAGAGTTCAGATTCCTGAGTGAGCCAGTCCTAGAGAGGAAGGGTAGTTCAACTGTGCATGTAGGTCGCTTCATTTCCTACCTTAAGGCTAGAAAGATGATTTCTAAGGGTTGCATGTACCATCTAGTTAGGTTTAAGGATGTTAAATCCAAAATCCCGACTCTCCAATTGGTTCTTGTTGAGCGTGAGTACCCAGAAGTATTTCCAAATGATTTACTAAGAATCCCTCCCGAGCAGGAGATCGATTTTAGTATTGACCTTCTTCCCGATACACAGCCTATATCTATTCCTCCTTGTAGAATGGCCTAGCTGAGCTAAAGGAGTTGAAGGAGAAGTTGAAGGATCTCCTAGACAAGAGTTTCATCAAACAGAGCAAATCCATATAGGGTGCACTAGTTCTCTTTGTCTGAAAGAAGATGGTTCCTTTTAGGTGTGCAATAATTACCGGTAATTGAACAAACTTACCATCAAGAACAGGTATCCTCTCCCATGGATTGATGATTTGTTTGACCAGCTTCAGGGTGCCAAGTGTTTTTAAAAGATAGACCTTAGATCTGGATATCGTCAGCTCAGGGTTCAGAAGAATGATATTCCAAAGACTACCTTTAGACACGATACGGTAACTACGAGTTTGTAGTTATGTCTTTTCGACTAACAAAATCTCCTACAGCTTTTATGGATTCGATGAACAGGGTGTTCAATCCATGTTTGGAAATGTTCATTATTGTCTTCATAGATGATATTCTCATATAATCTTGGAGCGAGGAGGAGCATCCTGCTCATTAGGGGGTGGTGCTACAGACTTTTAAGGATCACCAGTTGCATGCTAAGTTATAATAATGTGAGTTCTGGTTGAACTCAATGGCCTTTTTGGGTCATGTGTTGTAAAGTGATGGTGTACAGGTGGACTCTCAAAAGATAGAAGTGATAAAGAATTGTCCTGGACCAGTGAATCCTTCGGATATCAGGAGTTTGGGCTTAGTTGGTTATTATCGAAGATTATTTAAGGGGTTTTTATCCATTGCCACCCCGTTGACTAAATTGACCTTGAAGAAAGTGAAGTTTTAATGGTTGGAGGCTTATGAGAAGAGCTTCTAAGAGTTGAAGACTCGACTCACCTCAGCACTAGTGTTGACCCTACCTGAGGGCACCGATGGTTTTGTGGTATATTGTGACACCTCTAGATCAGCCTTGGTTGTATATTGATGCAGCACAGTAAAGTTATAGCCTGTGCTCCCAGATAGCTGAAGGTCCATGAAAAGAACTATTTGACTCAAAACCTCGAGTTGGCGGTGGTAGTATTTGCCTTAATGATTAGGAGATACTATCTATATGGGGTTCATGTAGATGTGTTTACGGACCACAAAAACCTACAGTACGTATTTACCCGGAAGGATCTAAATCTATGATAGAGAAGATGGTTGGAGCTTCTTAAATATTATGATATGAGTGTCCTTTATCATTCGAGCAAGGCAAATGTGGTGGCAGTTTCTCTTAGTAGGCTTTCCATAGAGCGTGTATCTCATGTAGATGAGAGGAAAGAGTTCGTAAAGGATGGGCACCGACTTGCACGACTAGGATATCATGTTTTTGACTCAATAGAAGGTGGTGTTATTGTTCAAAATGGATTAGAATAAACTTTTGTTGCTGATGTTAAGTCTAGGCAAGACGAGGATCCTATTTTGGCGAAGTTGAAGGAAACGGTTCACAATTAGAAGGTCAAGGTTTTCTCCCAAGGGGGAGATAGTGTGCTTCAATATTAGCGTTGTTTGTGTGTACTGGATTCTGGCAACTTAAGGGAGCGGATGTTGCATGAAGCTCACGGTTCCAGATATTCTATCCATCCAGGTGCCACAAATATGTACCGTGACCTACGGGAAGTCTATTGGTGGAATGTCACGAAGAAGGACATAGTAGAGTTTGTGGCTAAGTGTTCGAATTGTCAACAGGTGAAGGTTGAGCATCAAAGACCTAGAGGTATGCTTCAAGATATTAGTATATCTACTAGGAAGTGAGAAGAAATCAAGATGGACTTCATTATAAGATTAGCTCTCACTCATCGACAGTATGAATCTATTTGGATGGTTGTGGACAGGTTGACTAAAGCAGCTCATTTCCTACCAATTAAAACTATCGATTTAGCAGAGGACTATGCTAGGTTGTATATTTGGGAGTTTTTTTGGTTG
Organism: Datura wrightii; assembly: GCA_035772735.1. NCBI lineage: Eukaryota > Viridiplantae > Streptophyta > Magnoliopsida > Solanales > Solanaceae > Datura > Datura wrightii. The sequence continues at coordinate 126,896,932 of JASDFA010000016.1, forward strand.
CATGGAGTGCCCTTGTCCATTATATCAGATAGAGGTACTCAGTTTACCTCCCAGTTTTGGAGATCATTTCAGAAGGAAAGAGATGGGAAAGTTGAATAGACCATTCACAATCTTGAGGATATATTGACAGTGTATGTGATTGATTTCAATGGTAGTTGGGATGATCATTTGCCTCACATTGAGGTCACATATAACAATAGCTATTGTTCTAGCATTTGGATGGCTCCGTTTGAGGCTCTCTATAGGCGAAGATGTAGATCACCTATTGGTTGGTTCGAATTCGGGGAAGCTACGGTAATTGGACCAGATTCATTCCATGAGGCCATGGAGAAAGTTCAGTTTTAAAGGGCAGGTTGAAAACAACTCAAAGTCGCCAAAAGTCAAAGTTTCTAAAGGTTTCTCCCTTGAAGGGAGTGATGAGGCTCGAAAAGAAATGGAAACTCGGTCCTCTTTATGCTGGTCCATACCGGATTGTGAGACGCGTTGCAACGTGGCCTATGAGTTGGAGTTTCCCTCAGAACTAGCTTTAGTTCATCTGATTTTCCATGTATCGCTCTTGAAGAAATGTTTGGGTGATCCAGCTCTTGTGGTTTCGTAGGGAGTGTAGGTGTGGAGGATAGCCTTATCTATGAGAAGGTTCTGGTGGAAATACTTGATCGTCAGGTTCGAAAGCTAATAAACAAAGAAGTGGCTTCAATAAAGGTGTTGTGGAGGAATCAGCACGTTGAGGGGGCTACGTGAGAAGCTGACCCAGAAATCATGGCTAAACACCTGCGTTTATTCCCTCCTAGCTCAATTTCATATTGAGGTATCAATTTCCTCCTTAGTATCCTATTCAGTTTCATGTTTAGTTCGTGTTTCCCCAGTTTCCTTCATGACATTGTATGTATGTGTGATTTATGAATTTTGTTTAGTCATGTATTCTAGTCAGGAGTTTGGTACTCTGTCAGTTTTTAACATAAATGTTCTGTATTTGGCATGGTAGTAGCATTTTCCCAGCTTTTCAGTATGTTTACCCACATCCGAGAAAGAATGTTCCCAAGGGAGAGATATTGTTATACCCCATAAGTACCTAAGACTAGACTCGGGATTTGAAATGAAAAGTAGCAGAAAATCTGAGATTTCCTCTCAGAACGATTCGTGGTACCCGTTGGTTGTGCCCGTGGTGAGAAGCTGCAGAAGTGGACTTGAGTGTAATGGGCCTAGGAACGACCCGTCATTTGTTGTAACGAGTCATTGTGAGGGTGGTCTTGGGCAAGAAAGGCTGGCACAAGTCATGGGATGACTCGTTGTTGGGAACAATGAGTCGTTGTAAGTGTCAGTTGGGAGGAATTTCAGGATAGGAGCAGTACTTACAATGGCTGGCAACGATGAGTCACTAGAGCTTGTAAGTACTCGTCCTATTCGATCATGGTAGAAGACCTGAGACAGGAAACAAGATGAGATAACAAGATAAGTAATGACTTGTGGGAGCTTGTAACGATCTGTTGGACCAGTCGTGGTCACTACAGTACAAATTTTCTAGATTTTTCATTAAGGGTATTTTCATCATTCCAAATCCCTAAGGTCCTAAACTACATCATTTTAATCTTAGTTAGCAGGATTTTAAGGGGTATAAACCTATTCTAAGTATCCCCACTCCATGCATGAAACCTAGAGCCTTCCTTGAAGATCATGATTGAAGAAATTCATTAAAATTCTCTCCAAATCTCCTTTGGGCTTTCAAGTGGGAGTGTGAAATCGATTTACCCAGGTATTTGAGGCTATGAATGGGAGTTCCTTTCATTTCCATGTTCTAGATTCTTCTCAATTCTATGGATTTCAATCCTAGATTCCAATTTCATGATCTTATGGGGTTTATTCCGATTCTTGTGAAATTCTCTACGATCTATCTATGGTCAATTTCCTTCATGTATCAAATCATGTTTTATGATTTTTGGGAAGATTTTATAATTATTTTGATTATTAAATTTTAGTTTCAACATTTAATTAAATTATGCCCAACTATGCAATCTTCATGGAAAGTCAAGTTATGAATCGATTATGATTTTGATCTTATCAAGTCTAAAATTATGATTTATGATTCATGTTATGATTTCGCTTCAAGTACTCATCATGAGTTTATCAATATCAAGTAAGAATGTTTTACAAGTAAGCATGGTTTTCATGATTTATGGATTTAAGACTCTGGGCCAATTCACGGGCCCTTATTCATGGATAATTATGTATTTCAAGTGGGATCCATCATGTTTATTATTTAGTTGGCCATGAACTTCATGAATGATTTTACGATTACTATATGAGCCCTCATGTGGATGTTATGGGAGTAGTGTCTAGCACCGGCAGACCCGACATTTAAAGAAAAACCCCATGATTTTAGAACTACATGCCACCATAGGTATATATATATATATATATTTATTATTGGATCCCTATGATATCACCATGCATACACGTCCCCCTGCCTGGCAACCTGTGGATGGTCCTGACCACTTGGGTGAAATAGTGGGGCATCATGTAAGGCTCTATCATGATGGTGTCGGTTAAGCCGATTCCTCCCATTGTTCCTCATGATTTATGCATGGTTATGTTTATGTTACTTTGGCTAAAGTTATTTTTGATAAAGTTTTTCTCTTATGACTATGATTATGATTAGATTATGAATGGTTCGAAAATATTTAGCTCTTATGTTTACATTATGATATTTAATTTATGATCATGCGGTCCTACTCTTATGAACTCTTATGTATTTTAACTTTCCATTTTTACATAACTTTCATGCTCAGTACATTCCAATTACTAACCCATACTCTATGATGTATCATTTCATGATACAGGTCCAAGGGATCAGCTTCAGTTGCATCATTAGCCCTGCCTCCCTCTCAGACCTGTCTTGCTGGTGTTGGCAAGTCCTCATCCTTCGAGGATGTTCATTCATGTATAGTTGTTATGTTCTTTCAGTTTCAGACTTTGTCGAGCTAGTTGGGGTGTTGTCCCATCAAGCCATCAGTTATGTTAGAGGCTTTTCAGACATTATGTAGAAATCTGCTCGTCGTTGTTGATTTAGCTTTAGCTTGATATATATATATATATATATATATATATATATATATATATATATATTTGCAGTCTTCTTCTATTATGTATGCTAAACTTCCATTTTCTTATGTTGAGTTTAGATGTTATGTTCATGTCATGGATCATCTTGGAGCCTCTCGGGGTTCTTTCTCCTATGTCTCGATCCGGGCCTATGTTCGGGTCGTGACACTGCGATCTATTCCGGAAGTGTTATCCTCCTGAGTTAGACGGCCAACTGGACCTGCTAAAGTGGTAGACTGTGCTTTCCCCCATCCTGTTGATGGACACTCCCTTAGTCGGTGACCTAGTTGTCCGTATCTAAAGCAACCCTCTTAGCCCAGAAGGAATTCACCTGGATGGTTCTTGCCACAGTTAGGACAAGGTGGTTAGCGTTTGTTGGTGCTGTGACTCTAGGATTGGGAGCTAGATGCTCCACACTTCCAATCCTTATAGGATTGAAAAGATGGGGTGTTGGCTAAGGTGGGTGTTGTAGTCCTCTATTACTGCTATTGTGGGCAACTATTACCGCTGGACCTCTGGTGGCCATAATCAGATTAACCTATTCTAGCCCGCTTATTCTCCCATTCCATTTCCTTCAACATTTCTCCCTCAATCTGATGGGCATGAACGATGAGGCTGGAGAGGTCAATGTCCTTAATGAACATCACAGTCTTGAACTCCTTAAGTACCAGGTTTGATACCTCGTTGACGAATTTAAGCATGCAAGCCCTTGGCTCGGCTACCATCTATTGAGCATAACTTGATAACTGAGTGAACAAATGCATATTTCTCCATGGTCCTATTACCCTTCTTTAAGTTCATGAACTCTGTGACCTTAGCCTCCTTTAACTCCCGAGGGAAAAAATATGTCTAGAAATTTTGTGGTGAACTCTTCCCACTCGACTGGCCCTACTGCTGCCGGTCTCCCTTCCTTCCATTGGTCGTACCAAATCTGAGCCACTCCTTTCAACTGGTAGGCAGCCAGATCAGCACTCTCCACAGAACTAACACCCATAATTCGGGTGACATCAGCACCTCATCTACAAACTCCTATGGGTCCTCTACCACCTTGGATCCATGAAAAGATGGAGGGTTCATTAAAGGGAAATCTTGAACCCTAGCAACTACTGAGGAAATGTTTGTATTCAACGGAACCGCCTGCAAGTTGACTTGGTTAGTCACTGTTTGAGCCAACAGTTGGATTGCCGCTCGAAATTCTACTGAGGACACTTGGTGGAGCTGGTGGGGAGGTCGGTTAGTGTTGTTAGCCCTTCTTCCGTTTCCTTATTTTGGAGGCATAGCTTCACTGAAATGAATAGAACATGATTTAAGAGAATATTTATGGAATTAGACTTCAACGCATGATAATGAGTATCAACAAAAGGGTGTTTTCCTAATAACGCCTTATAGCCTTCCCGTCATAAGTGTGGCGTTCTTCACACCCATGAAAGGAATTAGTTGACACTGCTTTCAGACATCCAAGGATACTCTAAACCTAGGGATCTGATACCATGTTTGTCGCGACTCGAGTCTATACCCTAGGCGAGACACGGTACTTGGTGCCACAAATGACCGCATGTTAACCGAAGGTCTATCATTACACTCGTAAACTGAGTAAACATAAGTGGAAGCTTTATAAATACAATCATTCAAGAAAAATACTAATTTGAGAGGAGAATATATTAAAAGGAACAATGCTGGATCACTGTGCCTAAAAGCCAACTACTAACTGATGAATTGCTGGGACAAGCAGCTAGCTAACTCTAAAATCTGTTTAAATAGGAACTAACTTAAGAAAAATAGCATCTTCGAAAGATAAAAACTCACCAAACACTGCTACTGATATCAACTGAGAGGACTACTAGTGATGCTGCAACTGAGAACCTACACCTGTATCATAATATGATACAACATAGAAAGTATGTGTTAGTACTTTGAATATACTGAGTAAGTGAGAGATACAATAAGCATTAAAGAATTAGTAACTGTACTAAAATAACATGTAACGACCAACTAAATACTGTAAACTGATAAAAATGAACTATAACTAATAAGGTCAATAATGACCCTAGCTGATGGTCATAAACATTCCTTGAAACTAAGATACTGAGTTGAGCTAAATTGATTTGAATAGAACTGAGACTGTACTTATAAGTGGGTGAGTCTATAACTAGCATATAACCACGTGAGCTAAATGTGGAGTTTGATGTATATGCCCCACTGATAGGACCCAATATACCTTGCCGGGGTAAAAAAGCATGAGTTGTGAGATAACTGTCTAGGCCCATTTGGGCTAAATAACCTATGGTGATAACATAGTTCTGGGAATCTGTGTGCGCTACAACCCAATCCGCTTGGTACTAATTCCTACTCCCACTAGATAGTCCTGGTCTGACTACTAAGCTGATAACTCGAAGTTAGGGCCCAAGACTAAGTGAGATATACTTATCTTGAAGTACCATGAGAGTCTTATCAGACCAGATAACTATTATTGTTGTTCTAAGACTGGTCAGAGCTACTTATCTAGAAGTGTCGTAATAATCCAAAGAACTAACTAATAATTGATAACTAGGAGGCATTACTAACACCTCAAGAACTGACTATAGTCAAACTAATCAGCGAATATTACTAAAAGATACTGAAAAATACTAACACTTTGACTGAGACTGAACTAGCATGCGACTGATTGAGAATTCCTGTGGTAGTAATAATATGGGAATTCCAACATTGATAGAGTCAAGAAACAGTACTATCTAATCAACAATGCAAGACCCAAATTACTTGATTCATGTATTAGGGCTAAAATCATTTTAGAGGAAATAGGTATCAACATGTTTACTAAGTAGTGGAAATATAGAAACAAATAATATGAACAACATTCTACATGAATTAATCGAAATCTGACTGAAAATTACTATAATTCGAAATCTCAGGCCTAGAACTGAAAAGAGATTATGTAAGGGTTTTGTGACACAAGGAAAGAACAATTCCCTTGATGAATTACCACATACCTAGTGGAAGATTTCTGACAAAATCCTTGAGAAATTGAGAAGAAGATTGAATGCCCTCGCTTTGCCCTGAGAAGTCTATCTATAACTTCCTTGCTCTAAAGATCGAGAGTTAAGTGAAAAATTAATGGGACTTAGTTTATTATTCATTTAAGTATCTCTAAAACGTGCCAAAAATGATGTATTTTAGGAACTAAAAGAGTTGGAAGTTATGAAAATGCCCCTAAAAGAAAATCTGGAAAACTGACTGACAGGGACCAACGAGCCACACAACGGGTCATTGGGTTATGACCATCACCTGTTAGAACTAGTTGTTTGCCTTGGGTCGGATTTTTATGCTCACTGGAAAGGGACCACGGAAGGTTACCATGACTCTTTCGACAACCCATCGGGTCATTGGTACCTCTCGTTGTCACTAGCAGGATGACAGGGACTCTTAGACAACGGGCGACACAATGGCTCATTGGTAGAACCAACGAGTCATTGTGTCCTCTCATTGTCAACACTCCCAGACACAAGAATTGGAGATGGGTGGAACACCACCTCGTTAGAGGTGGAAACCATTCGTTGTTTGCACTCATTGCTTCTGGGAGATGTTTGATAGATTTCTTGACATGGAAAGCAACAGATGACAGAATGACTCATTACCTCTTCCAACAGGTCGTCCTATGCCTTGTTGGCTGCCGAGAAGAAAATCCTATAGAGCTAACAACGACTCGGGTAACGTCTCTTCACATGTGACCACGATCCGCTGTCGGGGTCATTCTATGAAAAAATTTCTGGCTACCCCCTGGTTTTCATGCAAGGTTTGAGTTTGGCTAGGAATGTTTTGGTACAAGAGCACGGTATTTGATTATTTTCCAGTTTTTCATGCCCCACTTAGGAGGCATGACTAGAACCTAGTGTCATACTGGGACCTTGGCCGACTTGGCTGGGCATGGGCACGTCTGGTGCTTGCCAGCAACTCAAAATAAAGAAAATGACAAGCTCTATCTTGGTTGTAAACACAGCCTCAGGCCTGCAAGGCCACACAGCAACATGTAAAAGAAAATAGCTAACCCAACCAATATGAAGATAAAGGAATCCTATGCGGGCCGACAAGACCACCATATTGCCTAGTCATAATAGAAGGAAAGCAGGCAATCATATTCATACTATAACCGACAAGGCTGCAATCTAAAAGCTACACTAGGCCCCACATGGACAACATGCAAAATATAATATACATAGGCCCTCACACGGCCAGCAACTGTTCTAGCCAAACTACATGCAAGTGCACGTGGTTGTACAAGTAGTAAAGTGGCTTTATTTCAAGCAAAGTATCAATCCCACAGGGACTGAACTACGGTAGTAATTAACTTAAGTGATAGTGAACGATATCTCTATGAATGTAGACAACCAAACAAATGATGTTTTATGAGGCAAGATTAATGAGTAATAAGGATCTAAGTAAAGATTATAATTTGAAGTCTAAACAATAGCAATGAACAAGCTAAGGTTAAGGCAAGCATGCAGGGATGTAATTTCTTAATTCAAATCAGCTAATCTTCTCTTCGGTTGCTAGTCAGGAATTAATTGCCTATGGATTGGATCTTTCGACTCCTATCCAGTTAAAGAATCATGAGACCTTATTCTACATTTCTGTGATATAAGAACCTCATGCTCTAGATAACCGATTCCATAATGACTAATACGGCTTTTAGATATAATTCTATTCTGAACATAAATCAATTCTCACTTTTCTCAACTAAGAAAAGATCATATCCTACCAATTCACATCTGTCCATTTTTTTTCCTTTTCAGAATCAAAATTGGATTTCTAAGATATATATTAACATTGGCCAAACATTAATGCAGTAAAAACAAGAATTGATAGAACAACTATTGAAGAAAATATGAAAACTGAAATGATTAATAATTACATTCCTCTACAATTATCCTTAACCTCAGCAAGAGGTGAATTAGCCACTCATTTGTGGATTAAACATCTTCAAATAAGTACAATTCACACAAGCAATTGAAATTAAAGAGAAAAAGAAAGAGAATTAACCCTATAATTTTCGTCCTCTCAACTGCCTGCTACCCACGTTCTTGCTCAAAAAAGTCAGAATGTTTAAAATAAAACCTAAGTTTGCTATTTATACTGGTAGGAATTTTTCCTGGAATAACAAGCAACGTGGCACGGAGTGTATCGCGGAGCACTGCCTCCGTGCCACGGTGCTATCACACACCTTCACTAGAACTTGAGGTTCCAGGTAATCACACTCAACGTGACACGGAGTGCATCGCGGAGCACTACCTCCGTGCCACGGAGGTAACGCGAACCTCCCCTGGAATTTGACATAATTTATTCATCCCAGGTAGATTGCCTCCGCGATTGTAGCGTGACACGGCGCCATCGCGGAGCCCCTATTTTTCCAACTTCCCTTGTCAACTTCCACTTCTTGCTTCCGAGTCCATCCCCGCACTTCTCCAACTTGTAGATTAGCTTCCAAAAATTCCTTCTACCTGCAAAACAACACTAATTATGTTGGTTAGTATAAATTCACATTTATCTAAGAATCACATGAGAATGTACACCATATCAATAGATAAACAAGTAAAAATGAAGCATTTGAGTATCACTTGGGCATGAAATTATACCCAAGATCACTTACCCCACACTTAAAACCTTGTTCGTCCTCGAACAATACTCTCACATCCCATGCAATTGAAACCTACGCATAGCTAATTTGGCTCGACCATTCAAGCTACGGCTATATAGATTATTTAAGATAGAAAATCATCAAGAAAGCATCCATGGTTTCATCAATACAATGAAGTACACCACATTAAGACCTCCTAACCTCAAGAATCGATTCTCGATCTTGGAAAACTCATGCAAATCAACTGATCAAGACATCCGACACGAATTTTTATCTCTCGTCAAGAATGTGCCCTCGCAACACAAGAGAATTACCCCATTTGCACTCATAAGATTACCGAAGCACTACATGTAGGGGTATATGAATACGATTTCACTTGCTCTCCCAAAGAATTCACATGCATCATGTCGTGAACCATAAGCTTGCCTCTAGTGTTTTACTCCACTAATATAAGGATGCATGATGTAAGATCACGTAGAGCTTAATGGGTTGTAATGTAAGCTAAGGAACTAGTAAATACTAGGATAACCAATAATAGCAACTAGCTTCCCTAAGCGCTTTTCCATACATCCCACCTTCATTATGGATATTGCTTCTTCCTGCATCCTCTCACTCTTGAATTTTCTTGTTTGTTTTTGTTCCCATTTCTTTAAACACCCTCGACTTACTAACAAAGAGTATTTATGCATCTTATTTTTTTGTTTCTCATTTATTGATTTTCTTACTCTCTACAATTAATTAATCAATTTCAACAAGTGCACCTTTGACCTTTTCTTTAGCTTTCACAACTTCCGCTTTCCTTCCGTTTCACACTTCTCACTCCTTTACCCTTTGGGAAAATTGTTTTTCTTAAGCGCTTAAGAGTTTTGGATCAAATTCACTGCTAATGAAAAGAAGGGATTAAGCTCGGTTTGTATCTCTCAAAGAATAGGCGAAAGGCTCAATGGGGCTATCTAGGATGTAACATACAAGGTAGGTATGATAAGGGAGACAATTTCGGTTCATTCAAAGTAATGCCTACATCCTTTCCTAAAATCCACATTCTTCATTTCGTTTAGTATACACACCAGGAAAGTTTTAGACACTTCAAAATAGCATGGAATAGTCGAAACCTCACCTCACACTCACTGCACATGCTCAACTTAAGACATATTCACGGACTCTTCAATCAGCTAATTACAAGAATTCACTATTAAGCCTCGATCACACTGAATCGCATTCTAAGGCCTAGGTATCTCAACATGTTTAACACATTTGCATGCTTTCATACGAATCACACTTGCATCTTACAATCATGTGTAACACGTAACAAGCATTCTGAACCAATAATTAGCGACACATTTGGGAAACAAACAAAAGAAAGAAGAAAAAGAAAAAAACTACTCCTATCGACTACATTTCCCTTAAGATGGTCATCATCCATCCATCATGGGGAACAGTCACTATCTATGATGTCGGTTCAATGAGACTATTCTCAGGAAAAGCACCGAAAACAAAAATCGAGAAACCCAACATAAAAAATTTCAACAAAGAAATTTTGATAGAAAAAGATAAAAATATAATTGAAAAATATTTACACATCACACACAACAAAAGCTAAAGATTCATTACAACAGCAACATCAATCACAGAACACAAAATACAGAGTCATAGGATCACAATTAGCACAATAACAACAAACATAAACAAAACAACGAAACAGCTAGCACCTAACTACTCCCACCCCACACCTAATCGGAACACTGTCCCCAGTGTTCACTTAATTGAAAAATATCAATAAAGGTTGGGTGATGAAACTCCCTAATCAATCAAAATATTCAATTTCTTCATCTGGTGCCAGCGCTTCGTCTCCACAATCAGAATCGCCCCCGCGTCCTTGTCCGACTCAACATCTGAGTCCTCCCGGCGTGTCTCCTCATCGGTAGGGATGTCATCGTCCACGGGCTCCACAAATACAGGCCCCACTCAGCATAAGGCTTGGGCATTCTCATTGAATGGGTAATCCAACTCGAGCTACCACAGCTGATCCTCCGTTGTGGGCCGTCCACTGATGCGCAACTGCAACATCTTCATCCCATACATGTGGGCCATGTATTGATCTTCCCGAGCATGTCGCTCGGCTAGTGTGAGCACCGGCCCATAAGTAGTGTCAGGTGCCTTGGTGTTGGTGACATCCAAGGCACGCCTGTCAATCTGCGGAATGTAATCTAGGGCCTACTCCTCAATACCGTGGCCCCTCAAGAAAGTGGTAAGAAGACCACCAAACCTGTATCTATGCCCCTGATGCAGTCGGGCTCTCTTCATGGCTGAGATGATTACCGCCCCAACATTTATTTCTAGCCCCTTCATCAGCGCATACACCAAACAAACTCTATTCCAAGTGACATCAGTCATGTGCACCCCCGGGATCAGGCACGAACAAACAATTTTCAACCAAATCCGGGCCTCCCTGTTCATTTGAGTATAGGGCAATGTCTTATGGTAGCCCCTTTCCTTGTGCCTACCCCACCTGGCTGTCGATCGGGCTCCACATAAGGTGCGTCTCATGTCCGCATAAGGTGGAGTGATGTTCAGCTGATGGAGGACATGAGCGTCTGTGTCCCACGCCCCCAAGATTGCATTCAAATGGTGGGGTTCAAAGGTGACAACCTGCCCTCTGATATTGATGTTGTGGCTGCGCAAGGTCGGGTTCCAGTTGGCATAGAATTCCCGAATAAGATGGAGATTGCACTCTCTAGGTTCTTCAAAAGTGAAGTTTAGCCCAGCAGTGTCAATCCTATGTACAATCCACGGGAATTCTTGTGCCAGTGGCTCCCGTGCTATTTACTCCTCCGGGAAGTATTTGGTGTCCTTATGTTTGGCATACCATTTCTTCCCTTCATCTGTTACCCTTCTGGTTCCTTACTGTCGGCGTTGCCCTCGAGGAACCGTTGGTGCTACTGGTACTGCTGCCCCTAATCTTACTCTCTTTCTACTGGTGCCCGATGTGGATGCGCCCTTGCCCTTGTCCTGTCTTCCTTGATTTTTTCCTTTGCGCTTTTTTGTATTTTTGCCCTCTATTCCACCTGAAAAGCATTCAACCACAAGAAATTCATTAGAAATCATAGGTTGCCACTCAACTATTTTATTTATTTATTTATTCTTTTTCTTTTTTTTTTCTTTTTCAAATAATCCTACTCTTCTATTACACACATTCACGGGTTGCCTCCCGTGCAGTGCCTGGTTTACCGTCGCGACTCGACGCTATTCATTCTCAATCATTCTCTATAGTGATGAACGTCTTCGCTCGAATAACATCCTCACCCCAATAATGCTTACATCTTTTACCGTTCACCCAAAATGTGGCACGTCTATCTTGTTTCCACAACTCCACTGCCCCGTGTGGGGTCATTCTCACCACTTCAAATAGCCCTGACCACTTGGACCGCAACTTTCTTGGAAAAAGCTTCAACCTTGAATTAAACAGAAACACTTGTTGCCCCGGCTCAAAGATCTGTTGCACCATATGCCTATTGTGCCACCGTTTAGTTTTCTCCTTATAGCATTTGGCACTTTCATAGGCATGCTATCAAAACTCATCTAGTTCGCTGAGTTGCATCAACCTCTTCTTCCCTGCTAGCTTCGGATCCATGTTTAGCTTTCTCACAGCCTAAAAAGCACGATGTTCCAGCTCCACAGGTAAATGACATACCTTTCCAGAGTCCAATATGTACGGAGAAGTCCCAACGGGTGTCTTGTATGCAGTTCTATAAGCCCACAACGCATCATAAAGTTTTCTTGCCCAATCAATTCATTGTGCATTCACTGTCTTCTGTATATTCTGCTTTATCTCTCTATTTGACACCTCCACTTGCCCACTAGTTTGGGAATGATACGCTGTTGCTACCTTGTGCCGCACCCCATACTTAGCTAGAAAGTTCTTGAAACTCGCATTCACAAAATGAGCCCCTCCATCACTGATAATAGCTCGGGGTGTCCCGAACCTAGTGAAAATTTGCTTTTTCACAAATTTCGTCACCACCTTGTTGTCGTTCCTGGGACAAGCTACTGCCTTGACCCACTTAGACACATAGTCAACCACTACAAGATGTAACGATTACCAAATGACGGTGGAAACGGGCTCATGATGTCTATTCCCCATACATTAAAAACCTCAACTCCTCATATTTGTTGCAATGGCATCTCCTGTCTTCTACCAATTGTGCTTGTTCTTTGACATCTATCACACATTTTTACGTATGCTATAGAATCTCTGAACAGTGTAGGCCAAAAGAAACCTGATTGGAGCACCTTGTGAGCTGTCCGCTCCCCTCCGTGGTGCCCTCATACAACGATGAGTGACAACTCCTCAGTACTTCTGCAATCTGGCTCTCTGGAATGCATCGTCTCATCACTTGATCCGGTCCTTTCTTAAACAGATACGGCTCATCCCATATGTAATATCTGCAATCATGTCTCAACTTCTTTCTTTGCTGAGCCGTAGCCTCCGGTGTGTAGACTCCACTTACCAGCAAGTTCACAATATCTGCATACCAAGGGATTTCAGCTTCTCTTATTGCCAAGAGATGCTCATCCGGGAACTCTTCTTTGATACTATCACCTTCCTTCACATGCAAACGACTTTCCAATCGTGATAGGTGATCTACCACTTGATTCTCGCTCCCCTTTATGTCTCGAATCTCTAGGTCAAACTCTTGTGGCAACAATATCCATCTGATTAGTCTGGGCTTTGCATCCTTCTTGCTAAAAAAATACCAAATTGTTGCATGATCAGTATACACCACTACTTTCAAACCCACCAGGTAGGACCTGAATTTATCAAATGCAAATACCAAGTCAAGTGTTTTGCTTGCATAATAAATGGAATGAAAAATTTTATTCCTCCGCTGCCCCAATACAGCTCCTATAGCCACGTCACTTGCATCACCCATCAATTCAAAAGGTTGTTCCCAATCCAGAGAGATGAGAATAGGCGTTTCTACCAGCTTCTATTTTAGCTCCTCAAATGCTTTAACACAATCCTCGTCAAACTCGAACTTCACCTCGTTTTCTAGCAACCGGCATATCGGTCTAGAAATTTTAGAGAAGTTCTTGATGAACCGTCCATAGAACTCCGCATGTTCGAGAAAACTGCAAACACCCTTCACTGACACTGGTGGTGGTAGCTTTTCGATCACTTCAATCTTTGCACGATCGACTTCCAACCCTTTGCATGATACCTTATGGCCAAGGACGATACCCTCCTTGACTAAAAAATGACATTTCTCCCAGTTGAGCACAAGGTTAGAGTCTTCACATCGAGCTAGCACCCTGTCAAGATTCTGCAAACATGTAGCAAACGAATTACCAAAAATAGAAAAGTCATCCATAAATACCTCGACAAAATCTTCCACCATATCTTGAAAGATCGCCATCATGCATCTCTGGAATGTGGCTGGTGCATTGCATAGACCAAATGGCATCCGCCTGAAAGCATATGTCCCATAAGGACATGTAAAAGTGGTCTTCTCCTGATCCTCCGGTGCTATGGCTATTTGATTATAGCCAGAATATCCATCAAGAAAACAATAATACTCTTGACCTGCCAACCTGTCCAAAATATGATCAATAAATGGGATAGGATAATGATCTTTCCTTGTGGCCTTATTTAGCTTCCTGTAATCCATGCAAATTCTCTAGCCTGTGACTGCACGTGTGGGGATCAGCTCATTCTTTTCATTGGTGACCACTGTCATCCCTCCTTTCTTTGGAACACATTGAACTGGGCTAACCCATTCACTATCTGAAATGGGATATAGCACACCTGCATCAAGCCACTTGATCACTTCCTTCCTGACTACATCCTTCATCACCGGATTCAACCTCCGCTGATGTTGCACAGTTGGCTTGGATCCGTCTTCCATAAAAATCCTATGTGTGCAAAAAACTGGATTAATTCCTCTGATGTTCGACATCTGCCAACCCATTGCTTTCTTCCGCCTCGTGAGGACCACCAATGCATCTTTTACTTGTGCCTCTGTCAGTTCTACGAAAATGATGAATGGCAAGGTGTCATATTCCCCCAGAAATACATACTTCAGATATGGAGGCAATGTCTTCAACTCCAATTTCAGTGCCTCCTCAATTGATGGTTTTGGAAATGGTTCCAAGGACCTCATCAATGGCTCAAAGTCCTGCTTCCTGAGAAACCATTTTGGCTCGTTCAGCATCTGCACCATCTCATATGTAGCACTTTCTCCAAAATGATCGGAGCCCATCAAGGCTCTCTCTAATGGGTCCGGTGAGTTAACAATCTGAAGAGTTGATTCCTGATTTCGCACATTGATTGCTAATAGCTCCTCATAAATGGTCGGTAGCTTCATGGATTTGTACACATCAAAAACCTCTATTTTGTCATGTGCGTCGCATGGTTAGCTGCCCGACAGCCACATCAATCAAAGCTCACCCAGTTGCCAAGAAAGGTCATCCCAAAATAAATGGGACTTCCGCATCAGGCTCAAAATTCAATATAATAAAATCCACCGGGAAAATGAGGGAGCCCACTTGCACTAGCACATCCTCCACAATACCATCTGGTCTGGACAATGAACGGTCAGCTAGCTACAAGATCACAGTAGTTAGTCTAGGGCTGCCCAGCCCCAACTTCTTGAACACCGAAGTCGGCATCAAGTTTATGCTTGCTCTCAAATCACATAATCCGCGAGCTCGAATACGTTTCCCAATTGTAATCTGAATCGTAAAGCTCCCAAGATCCTTGAGCTTTGTCGGCAACCTGTTCTGTATGCGGGAGGTGCACTCCTCAGTAAGCGCCACCGTAGCATACTCCGTCAATCTGCTTTTGTTTGCTATGATGTCCTTGATGTACTTGGCATATTTCGGCACTCCCTACAAAACATCAACTAAAGGTAAATTACCATGTACCTGTTTCAGCACTTCCATGAATTTCTTAAAGCAAGCTTCTTCCTTGTGCTTCTTTAATCTCTGAGGAAACGGGGGTGGTGGTCTCTCTATCCCAGCTGCCTTTTCCTTCCCCCTCACGTCATTATGTTCTC
Organism: Datura wrightii; assembly: GCA_035772735.1. NCBI lineage: Eukaryota > Viridiplantae > Streptophyta > Magnoliopsida > Solanales > Solanaceae > Datura > Datura wrightii. The sequence goes on from JASDFA010000016.1 coordinate 126,912,715, forward strand.
CATCGTTTTCTGCTGCTCCAGATTGTTGCGGTAACCTTTTTGGTTCCACCTCCTTAAGTTGAAGTCCACTCCTTGTGGTAACTGCATTGACCTGCTTGGGATTTGGGTTAGTATCACTTGGTAGTCCTCCCCTGGGCCTGGTGTTTTGAGCTCCAGCGAACTGTCCAAACTGATACTCCTATGCCTTTGTAGCTAACTGCTGATTTTTCATGTCAGCCGCTAATTTCACATAATCAGCCTACATCTGCACCTTGTTAGTTATTATTGTCTTGAACATATCCTCAATGTTGTTGGGTGGTGGAGGAGGTGCATTGTTTCCTTTATATTGCGACTTAAAATTTTGATGCCCCCTCGATTGCTCTGCACGACCTAATTCGAACTCTGTCCTCGATGGCTATTACTCCCCCATGAAAAATTTAGATGGTTCCTCCAATTCGGGTTGTAACTATTGCCAAATTATTGATTATTGTTCCTTCGGACGTTCCCAACAAAATTTACAGAGTCTGGATTGGCACCACAACACTCAGCTGAGTGTTCACTACTCCCACACACTTCACATCATACCTGATGAACTGCATTGGCTGGGGCTTGTGCTTGATTCAAGCTCATACTGCTGAAGTGGGTGTTGAGTTGATTTTGCAATGTTGCTATCTGCACAGCAATAGCTGTAAAACCATCCACCTCAAAGACTCCTGCAGCTTTCCTTGTTCCTCCTCGTGTTGAATCCGCATTCCATTCTGGACTTCCCTGTAAAATACGATTAAACAAAGTGTAAAGCTCCTCATAAGTCTTATCTTATGCCTGCCCACCGGCTGCTGAATCTAACAAAATCTTAGTATGTGGTTCCAAACCCTCAATGAATGTATGCACCAACACATCATTAGACTGGTGATGATAAGGACAATCCCTTAACATTGACTTGAACCTCTCCCAAGCCTAATACAAATTCTCACCCTCTCTCTGTTTGAAACTTAGAATCTGACTTCTAAGTTTGGCTGTCTTCCCAGATGGCAAGAATCGTATCAAAAACTTCCTTGCGAGATCATCCCAAGTAGTGATAGAATTAGGTGGTTCAGCTTTCAACCACCTCTTTGCTTCCCCCAAAAGTGAGAATGGGAATAATATAAGCCTCACATAGTAAGATTATACTCCAGCGGGGATGTAAGTGTCACATATCTCCAAAATGTTTTGAAGATGTTGTTGTGGATATTCATGAGGGAGACCTGTGAATTGCCCGCTGGTGTGCAACAACTGCACCATATTCTGCTTAAGCTCGAACCTCCCTCCTGGCTCTGGTCTGCAAATACTGGATGTAACATTATTTGCATGTGGGATTGCCACTTCGCGGACTGGTCTTGCTGCCATCTCTTCGGGCACTAAAACTGCCCTTACCAGTGGTGGATTTTGTTGCTGCTCCGGAATTGCCTGTCTTAGCAACTGCAACTTCTTATCTAGAGCTTCCCTTCGTTGGCGATGAAATTATCTCTCTGGCTCTATAAATGAATCCACCAACTCCTTATCTCTTGCCAGCGTTCAGAAAAACTCAGTACCTACAAGAGAAAGGCTAAGATCAAGTTGTCAGCACTTATATTGAATTTGTAAACTAACACTAAGAAACTAAATTTACCAATTGCCAATCCCCGGCAACGGCGCCAAAAACTTGTTCGAGCCAAACTACACGCAAGTGCACGTGGTCGTACAAGTAGTAAAGTGGCTTTATTTCAATCCAATTATCGATCCCACAGGGACTGAACTATGATAGTAATTAACATAAGTGATAGTGAACGATATCTCTATGAATGTAGACAACCAAACAAACGATATTTTATGAGGCAAGATTAATGAGTAATAAGGATCTAAGTAAAGATTATAATTTGAAGTCTAAACAATAGCAATGGACAAGCTGAGGTTAAGGCAAGCATGCAAGGATGTAATTTCTTAATTCAAATCAGCTAATCTTCTCTTCGGTTGCTAGTCAGGAATTAATTACCTATGGATTGGATCTTTCGACTCCTATCCAATTAAAGAATCATGAGACCTTATTCTACATTTCTATGATATAAGAACCTCATGCTCTAGCCATACATAACCGATTCCACAAATGACTAATACGACTTTCAGATATATTTCTGTTCTGAACGTAAATCAATTCTCAATTTCTCAACTAAGAAAAGATCATATCCTACCAATTCACATCTGTCCAATTTTTTTCCTTTTAAGAATCAAAATTGGATTTCTAACATATACATTAACATTGGCCAAACATTAATGCAGTAAAAACAAGAATTGATAGAACAACCATTGAAGAAAAGATGAAAACTGAAATGATTAATAATTACATTCCTCTACAATTATCATTAACCTCAGCAAGAGGTGAATTAGCCACTCATTTGTGGATTAAACGTCTTCAAATAAGTAGAATTCTTACAAGCAATTTAAATTAAAGAGAAAAAGGAAGAGAATTAACCCTAGAATTTTCGTCCTCTCAACTGCCTGCTACCCACGTTCTTGCTCAAAAAAGTCAGAATATTTAAAATAAAACCTAAGTGTGCTATTTATACTGGTAGAAATGTTTCCCGGAATAACAAGCAATGTGGCACAGAGTGTATCGCAGAGCAGTGCCTCCATGCTATGGTGCTTCGCGCACCTTCACTGGAACTTGAGATTCCAAGTAATCACACTCAACGTGACACGGAGTGCATCGCGGAGCACTGCCTCCGTGCAATGGAGGTAACGCGAACCTCCACTAGAATTTGCCATAATTTATTCATCCCAAGCAGATTGCCTCCAGGATGGTAGCGTGACTCGGCGCCATCGCGGAGCCCCTATTTTTGCCAACTTCCGTTATCAACTTCCATTTCTTGCTTCTGTTTCCATCCCCGCACTTCACCAACTTGTAAATTAGCTTCAAAAAATTCCTTATACCTGCAAAACAACACTAATCATGTTGGTTAGTATAAATTCACATTTATCTAAGAATCACATGAGAATGTACACATAACAATAGATAAAAAAGTAGAAATGAAGCATTTGAGTATCTCTTGGGCATGAAATTCTGCCCAAGATCAGCAACAACCAACAACAGAAAACTGTAGTCTAAAAGCCTCTAAGAGTGGAGTAATGGTTGAGACAGGGCCCTGACCAGCCTAAAATCTGTGCAACAAAAGGATAATTAAACCATAAACGTCTAGAAACTCCAGAAGAAAGGGGATAACAAATATAATAGATTTGGAGAACTACAGAGACAATCACGAGCCCTTATTATCTAAACCTGCAGGCAAGTATGCAGCACCTCATAGTGAGGCATCCGTACAAAATATACCGAATATGTGAGGCAGTAAATAATGACTGAACTAAAGATGACAAAGGGCTGAAAGTAATTTGTAATAAGGGCCAAAAGATAACCTAAATAACCTTATAATATGAATAGTAGCTAGTTGTATAGTACAAAAAAGTACCTAATCTACCCCACATACCCCTGGAAGGTACAACCAGCAAAGAGTAACCTACCCGGGCCCCCATTAACCTTAGAAAGTACAAGCATTGCACACGTTTCTTAGACAAACTACTATAGGCTCGTAGGCACGTTGTAACTACAATATACTCGACCTCTTAAGTTATCCCTACGCCTGCTAGGCTCTTGTAACCGGGTCTGAGCCATCTGGGATCCTATAGCTGTGTTTGAGCCTTCTGGGTTCCTTTAATTGTATCTGAGACATCTATGCTCCTATAACTTTATTTGAGCTATCTGCGCTCCTATAACTGCATCTGAGTCGTTTGGGTTCCCGTAATTGTATCTGAGTCGTCTGGGCTCCTGTAACTGTGCATGAGTCATCTGGGCTCTTGTAACTATATGTGAGCTGTCTGGGCTTCTGTAATGGTATTTGAGTCATCTGGTTTCCTATAACTACAATTGAAAGCGAAAACAGCTATCCGGTCGCTAATATTTGGTGGTTCACTTGAAAAGCTACCACCCAAATCGTCCGGCGACCTTGGTGCCACTGACTGGGAGATAAGGTCATTCTGTCATGATTCTAGTCCTGTAGGCGTGAAGACACTCCAAGGGTTTGTAACCAAGATCTCCTGTCTATGCATAGGCATAGAACACTATATTGTGTCATCTAACTATACCTTACGCTAATTAATTTAGCAAGGTATTCTAATAGCTACTCTCAGGCCTTTGTGGCTTCAATGTGGTAACAAAGCACCTACTAGTCCTTCTAACTAGTAAATAACTGAACAGGGAATTCTTACGCTGCTTCTGGAGATAATCAAAACTAGGTATAAACTTCCCTACAAGTAGTACTATACTAAAGTCTCCATTCGCTACGTAGCAGCAAACCACAACCCTATTGGCACAAGATACTATAAGGTATTGACTATAGTAGTTAAATAACATGAGTAATTTGCTGAAAGAAGTTAGCCTTAACATACCTCGAATGTCGATTCTCGTTCACCTAACTAGTTTTAATCTATACTCGACAATCCTACCAAATTGCAGTCCTACACTAAGAGAATAAGGATAGTTTCAATTCCAAGATTTGGAAATTGACAATACATTTCAATACCAATAACTATAACCCAACATCGTACAATACGACCAAGAAGCTACAATTTCCAAAAAGTTTAGAAGTTAGAAATACTTACCTATCACTTGTGGTTGCAAAGAAGTCAATTACAGGTGATTCTGACAACCTACACTCGGCGGGGTTTTGGTACTCTGAGTGAATTTTCATGAAATAACTCTATAGGGATGCTCCCCGTATGCCTAGAACTCGGTATCCAAGATGAATTTGCATTTGGACAGAGTTTATCGGGGTAATTTGATGGAAAATGGTAGAAAAATAGAGAGAAAATGTTGTAGGGCCATAATCTGACTTTGGAGAAATGTTTCTTATGATTAAACTTGAACTTAACTTATATATATAGCTTGGAGTTGGTTGGAAAGGGGGTGTGGCGCGCCACCTATTGCGCCAGATAGGAGATGCAGTGTGCTAGCCAGATGGCGGCGCATGGTGCCCAGTGCTCCTAGATTCCAGCGTCGGCCTCCTGCAAGCTCAATGTTGTATTTGTATACTCAACTCCTGGGCCATTTCTTGCATGCATCGTATTCAAAAACTCTCAACGTACGTAGGCACGCATCGGTTAAAAGATAAAAACTTACGCGGTGTAACATCATCCCCCCTTAGGAACATTCGTCCTTGTATGCAATCTTAAGTTTAAGAGACTCAGTCTATTTTAAATACTACTAGATAAATTTCAGCAGAGTCTCCTCCGTAATGTGGACTATTTGGTAACCTAAAATGCTGAAAAGTCCAACATAGGTGTCTCATAGGATGCTATAAAAAACTACCTCCCAACATAGGGGTAAAAAATTAAATAGTACTAATAATATAAGCAATAAAGTAACAATTGAACAACAATCTCACCTCAACTGCATAATCTTGGTTAGGTCTATAATAAGTGATGATATCTAGACTTCAGTCTTCCTCAGCTTCCCAAGTCATCTCTTATACATTTATGTTCCTCCATAGGACTTTAACAGATGATACTGTTATACCCCAAAAGCCTTAAGATCATACCCGGGAGTTGAAATGGAGAAAAGTAGGATTTTCTACACCAGGCCACAGAACAAGTGATCCTGTGACCCCTCAGGATGACCACGAGTAGTTAAGTTACTCGGGTTGAGAAGTTTTACTTATGTTGGAAATTCAAGTTTTTGGATCACCATGAATATGACCACTAGTTGTGGTTAGCACCACGACTCGTTGAGTCAGTCGTGCTCAGGGTTGGTGGAAGGAAGAGGAATTTGGCCAGTAAAAGCAACAGGAGGTGACCCCGAGTTGTGGTTACCAGTAACGACCCATTATATCCCTCGCGGTAGCCTTCATTAGATCCTTGGTAGTGAACATGATAAATCCACACCACGAGTTGTGGTCATTGGCGACGACTCGTCCAATCCTTCATCGGGACTGTCAGTTTATTTTTCCCTATGAGTTTATTAAGGTCTTTTTCATAATTCCTATGATCCTAAGGCCAAACCTACATCATTTTAAGGTCAGAATAAAGTGTTTTAAGAAGGGTAAGTTCATTCTAAGCGATTCCTAATTCATACATGCAAGTTTAGAAGTCTAGAGGGGTAATCATGCTCAATCTCTCAAGGTTCTTCCTCAATTATTCCTTGGGAAATCAAAAAAGTTTTTGAATCAGGTTCTCTCATGTATGTAAAGTTATGAATGGGTGAAATTGTCACACCCATGCCCAATCCCTCTGTAATTAATGAAAATCCACTTGTTGATTCTATGGGGTTTTATCCCAAAGCATGAATTCCTTAAGTTTCTACCACAGGTATGATCTAAGCATGTTTCTATTATTGAATTATGATTAATGGGCATGTTTTACAATGTTTTGAATTATAAATCATATTTTCAAGTTTTATAGATTATGATGCCCACCAATGCAAAGTTCATGAAAGTTGAGATCTGTGATGTATGTTCAAGAATGATGAGATATTTGTGAGAAAAGCATGTTTTAAAGTTAACCATGTCTATGATCATGTTTTAAAGTGAATCAAGTATTTTCGAGCATGTTTTAAGTATTAGGCAAGCCCATATGCTCAAGTATGATTTATGATTTCATGTCAATTAGCTTACCACATGGTTTTAAAGTCTAAACTCCCAATTATGTTAAGTTTGTGGTATAGTTTGAGCCAAGGCTCCTCATGCATGATTTCGGATTTTATATATACATGATTATTCAGCTTCGTCAATAGACGATGGTCAACTTCATTGAAAAACGATGGAGAGCATATGCATGGTTTTTGGGAGTAGTGTCTAGAACCGAGAAGGCTAAGGGTCAGTCGACCCTATGCCATAGAACAACAAGCCAACATCAATATGTTTAGGTTATTTGAGACCTCCTTTGTGAGATTTCCCCTGCCCCAAGGGACCTTAAGCTTGATATCGATATCATGGTAGCATCCTTAGCCCTATCAAATCTTTGGACGGCTCTACCCATTTGAGTGTGATAGTCGGGACCACATAAGCAATATCTTGGTAATGTCGGTTATATGACGAGTCTCCCATTGTTCCTCATGATTTCAGTTACGCATGTATATAATTCATGATATTATGTTTTCAATAGGTTTGACCCAATGTTCAGTTTTACTTATGATTATCATATTTCCGCTTTGGGTCATTCGATGCAGTTATGATGTTCAGTTATGTATAGATCATGATTTAAGAAAACAACATGCAAGCCTTACTCTCAGATGCTTATCATGATTATGTTTTACGTTAAGCATGTTCAATGATTTTACTTACATAAGAGGTTTTACTTACCTTGAATACTTGATGCATTCCACGTACTAACCACATACTCTATGCTATATCATTTCATGATACAAGCTCTGATCTTCAAACTCAGCACCTCCACTAGCCAGTTTTCGGAGTTAGCATCTAGTCTCAGTTGGTGAGTCCTCATCTCCCCAGGACCATTCCTTATCATTTATGTTTGTATTTTAAGTTTTATAATTAGAGAGTTAGTTGCGGTCTTGTACCATCAACTCATCAAAATTAGAGGCTTTTCAGAAATAGTGTATAATTAGCTTCAGATTTGAGTATGTATTTTGATGTTATGTTATTTTAGACTTCCTCTATGCTTATTATGATAAATCTTCCACATTTATTGATTGAGGTAGATGTATGTTCATTCCATGGGACAACTTGGAGTCTCTTGGGGCTCCTTTTCCCGTATCTAGACCAGGCCCGGGTGACTGTTTACCAAAAACACAAGTCTCCACAAAGTCGTAAGACCATGTATGGGGGCTGACGCCTGCCTAATGCTGGAAGGTAAAGGAAGATGGTGACCTGATGACAGGGGAGCTAGCGACCGAAGCCCCGGTGAATGGCGGTCGTAACTATAACGGTCCTAAGGTAGCGAAATTCCTTGTCGGGTAAGTTCCAACCCGCACGAAAGGCGTAGCGATCTGAGCACTATCTTAGAGAGAGGCTCGGTGAAATAGACATGTCTGTGAAGATGCGGACTACCTGCACCTGGACAGAAAGACCCTATGAAGCTTCACTGTTCCCTGGGATTGGCTTTAGGCCTTTCCTGCGCATAGGAAATTTTCCCTTCTTTCAGGATCTATGTCGTACGGTGAAATGTCTCTCTATCCTTCTAACTCGTGCTATACGCATTTGTAAGATCATGCCTCCCTATAGAGTTAATGGTAGAAGAAATGGAAATGGAAATGGCCACGACGATGGAAATGGAGACGGGCATCAACTGGCCCCACCAGCTCATGAGAACCAATTAGTGGAGCTGGTTCCCCACGCTGAATTCAGGGCAGCCATTCAGATGCTAGAACAGGCCTTGACTGCCCTGGTCAATTAGTAGGAGGTAGCGCATGTCCCATAGAATAGGAATTCGGTGGCAGCACGAGTTAGAGATTTTCTAAGAATGAACCCTCCAGAGTTTCTTGGGTCAAAGGTGGACGAGGATCCACATTAGTTCATCGACGAGTTTCTAAAGATCATCTAGGTCATAGGGATGATCAGAGAGGAGTGCGTTGACTTTTCCTAATATCAGTTGAAGGGGGTTGGACATATTTGGTTTAAATAATAGAAGGATAGTAAGGCAGTTGTAGCAGGACCTATTGGTTGGGATGATTTCCATGCCACTTTTCTATATCGATTCTTCCCTTGTAAGATGAGGGAGTTGAAAGTGATCGAGTTTCTGAATCTAAAGCAAGGAAAGATGACAGTGTAGCAGTATGCCTAGAGTTCACTCACCTATCCAAGTACACACCAAAGTTAGTTGTTGATCAGCGTGCTCGAGCGAGCAGGTTTTTACATGGAGTGGCGGACTACCTCGATAAGAATTGTAGGACCGCTATGCTTCATCAAGATATGGATTTTCCTCGGATGGTTTTGTATGTCCAGCAGATGGAGGTAGTGTATCCAAGAGAGAGAGACAGAGAGAGAGGCCAAGATGGCCAGAACAGACAATTATGGGTTCTCTCAGCAGAGACCAAGTGATGGGCATCGTCAGCGGTCTCATTAGAGATCGTTAACCCCGACATCGTCAGCTATGAGTATGCCATCCAGATCTAGGCATGACCAGAGAGGAAGTGCATCAGGCTCTAGAGGACAAAGTAACAGGCCCATAGATTCCAGCATCCCAATTTGCGATAGGTGTGGCTAGAGATACACAGGGTAGCGCTTGGCAGGTACATGTGCTTGGTTTGGGTGCGAGAAACTCGACACATGCTTAGGGATTGTCCAGTAGCCAGACAGGGTCATGATAGGGACCGAGGCCCAACTTCTAGCTCAACAGCCTATTAGCATGCCTAGCTCATTAGGAGCCATTAACTAGTACAGGTGGCAGACAATGCTAAACTAGATTCTACGCCCTAGCATCCCGCCGGGAGCATGAGGTCTCCCCAGACGTAGTAACTGGTATGTTATGACTTTTCCACCTTGATGTACATGCTATGTTAGATCAAGGGGCTACTTTGTCTTTTGAGACGACCTATGTTGCTAGTAGTTTTAGAGTCAGTCCCGAAATCCTATCAGGTCCCTTCTCAGTCTCTACTCCAGTTAGTGATTCAGTCATAGCTAGACGGGTGTACAGAGATTTCCCTGTCATAGTTCTTCAGAAAATCACCCAATAGATCTAGTAGATTTAGCCATGACTGACTTTGATGTTATCTCCAACATGGATTGGCTATTTGCATGATATGCCTCAGTTAATTGTATAACCCGTGTGGTAGAGTTCAAATTTTCGAGTGAGTTAGCCTTACAATGGAACGGTAATTCAGCTGTTCCTGTAGGTTGTTTCATTTCCTACATTAAGGCCAGAAAGATGATCTCCTAGAGTTGCGTGTACCATCTAGTTAGAGTTACGGATGCTACATCCGAGACCCCAGCTATCTAGTCAGTTCTAGTACTATGTGAGTATCTAGAAGTCTTCCTAGATGATCTATTGGGAGTCCCTCCCGAGCAGGAGATTGATTTTGGTATTAACCTTCTTCTCGATACGCAACCTATATCCATTCCTCCTTGCAGAATGGATCAAACTGAGCTAAAGGAGTTGAAGGAGCGATTGAAGGACCTTCTAGACAAGGGTTTCATAAGACCTAACAAATTCCCGTGGGGTGCACTAGTTCTTTTTGCCCTGAAGAAAGATGGTTCTCTTCGTATGTGCGTTGATTATCGGCAATTGAACAAAGTTACCATAAAAAATAGGTATCCTTTCCCTAGGATTGATGATTTGTTTGACCAGCTTCAGGATGCTAAGTTCTTTTCAAGGATAGACCTCAGATCCAGATACCATCAACTCAGGGTTCGGGAGAGTGACATCCCGCAGACAACCTTCAGGATGCGGTATGGTCATTATGAGATTGTAGTTATGTCTTTTTGACTAATGAATGCTCTTACAGTTTTTATGGATGTGATGAAAAAGGTGTTCAAGCCATACATGGATATGTTCGTGATCGTGTTCCTAGATGATATCTTGAAATACTCTCGTAGTGAGGAGGCGCATGCCGCTCATTTGAGGGTGCTGCTACAGACCCTAAAGGATCACTAGTTGTATGCTAAATTCAGTAAATGCGAGTTTTGGTGGAACTCAGTGGCGGTTTTGGGTCATTCGGTGTCAAGTGAGGGTGTACATGTACACTCGCAAAAGATAGAGGCGGTGAAGATTTGGCCTAGACCGGTGAATCCTTCAGATATTAGGAGTTTCTTGGATTTGGTTGGGTATTTTTGGAGATTTGTTGAGGGGTTTTCATCCATTGCAGCCCTATTGACCAAATTGACCCAGAAGACGGTGAAGTTCCAATGATCGAAGGCTTGTGAGAAGAGCTTCCAAAAGTTGAAGACTCAACTTACCTCAGCACCGGTGTTGACCCTACCCGAGGTACCAATGGGTTCATCGTATACTATGATGCTTCGAGGATCGGCCTTCGTTGTGTATTAATGTAGCATGGTAAAGTTATAGCATATGCTTCTAGGATGCTAAAGGTTCATGAAAAGAATTACCCAACTCATGATCTCGAATTAGCGTCGGTAGAATTTGGCTTGAAAATTTGGAGACACTATCTGTATGAGGTCCATGTGGATGTATTTACAAACCACAAGAGCCTACAATACGTGTTTACCCAGAAGGACCTAAATCTTCATCAAAGAGGTGGTTGGAACTACTCAAGGATTATGATATGAGTGTTCTTTACCTTCCTAGCAAGGCTAATGTGGTGGCAGAAACTCTTAGTGGTCTTTCTATGGAGAGTGTGTCTCATGTAGATGAGAGGAGGAAGGAGCTGGTGAAAGATGTGAATCGGCTTGCACGGTTAGGAGTTCATTTGGTTAACTCGACCGATGGCGGTGATATTGTTCAAACAGATCAGAATCATCCTTGATGGCTAATATAAAATATAGAAAAGACGAGGATCCTTTCTTGGTAAAGTTAAAGGAAGCCATTCAAAATCAGAAGGTAAAGGTCTTCTCCAAAGGGGGAGATGGTGTGCTTCGATATCAGGATCAATTGTGTGTTCTGGATGTTGGGAATTTTAGAGATCGGATGTTGCACGAGGCTCGTGGTTCCAGGTATTCCATACATTCAGGTGCAACCAAGATGTACCGTGACTAATAGGAAGTCTATTGGTGAAATGGAATGAAGAAGGAAATCGCAAAACTTGTGGCTAAGTGTCCAAACTCTCAACAGGTGAAAGTGGAGGTTCAAAGACCTGGAGGTGTGCTTCAAATATTATTATCCCTACTTGGAAGTAGGAGGATATCAATATGTACTTTATCACAGGGTTGCTCGCACTGGTCGACAGTATGACTCCATTTGGGTGGTGGTGAACAGGTTGACCAAAGCTGCTCATTTTTTATCGGTCGAAACTACTAATTCAGCGGAGGATTACGCCAAACTGTACATTAAGGAGTTAGTTCAGTTGCATGGAGTGCCATTCTCCAACATATCAGATAGAGGTACTCAGTTTACCTTCGAGTTTTGGAGATCGTTTCAATAGGGACTTGGTGCTCAGGTTAAGCTCAACACAACATTTCACCAGCAAACAGAAGGTTAGGCGGAGCAAACTATTTCGACTCTCAAGGATATGTTGAGAGCGTGCTTGATCGACTTCTAGGGTAGTTGGGATGACCATTTGCCTCTCATTGAGTTTGCGTATAATAACAGCTACCATTCTAGCATTCAGATGGCTCCGTTTGAGGCTCTCTATGGGCGGAGATGTAGACTATCTAATGGATGGTTTGAAGTTTGTGAAGCTGCGATGATAGGACCAGATTCAGTCCATGAGGCTATGGAAAAAGTTCAGCTTATAAGGGACAGGTTGAAAACAACTCAGAGTTGCCAAAAGTCCCATATGGATGTGCGGAGGAGGGATCTTGAGTTTGAAGTTGATGATTGGATGTTTTTGCAGATATATCTCATGAAGGGAATGATGTGGTTCGGAAAGAAATAGAAACTCAGTCCTCACTATGTTGGCCCGTACCAGATTTTGAAATGGATTGGCAATGTAGCTTATGAATTGGAGTTTCCCTATGAATTAGCCTCAGTCCATTTAGGTTTTTCATGTATCGCTCTTAAAGTAGTGTTTGGGTGATCCAACTCTATTGTTCCTGTCACGCCCCACCTTGGGAGGTATGACTGGCACATGGTGCCCTACTAGGACCTGAACTGCTGAGCTGTCTGAGCCCTGACACCTCTGGTGCAGGGCTAACTCTAACTCTAGAATCAAGAAAACAACGGGCTATATAGCGTATGTAAATACAACTCCCGGCTGACAAGGCCTATAGCCACCTGTGAAAAATATACATCTAACTAGAGACAAACAATCATAGGGGGTCCTATGCGGGCTGACAAGGCCACCATGGTATCTAGTTATAATTGAAAAGTAAGATCAAGTGCTAAACTAATCTATGACTGACAAGGCCACCAATCAACAGCTAAACAAGGCCCCACACGGCCAACATACATAATCTAAAACACATATGGGCCCCACACAGCCGATATCATCTAACCACCGGGAGGTAACACAATCTGCAAGCCTCCAGGAGTAATAAGATGGTTGGGACAGGGCCCCGACTGCCCATACTGTACAAATGAAAGAAATAAACATTTATCACACAAGCTCCAGAAGAAGGGAGCTGACGGCTCTGTACAGCTGAGTGGAACTACAAGGGACCTGCTCCTCGTCTATCTGCACCTGCAGGCAAGTAATGCAGCACCCCGAGAAGGGCGTCAGTACAATATGTACCGAATATGTAAGGCAATAAATAAGTTGAATAGGACTAGAAGTAAATAAAAAGAAGAGCCGAAATATTAACCTATACGTCTGTTGATTCATAATCCGCATCTAACTGACACTACATGTACATAAGCTAAAATTGCATACTCACACATTTATACACTACAGCTAGCAGACAAGAATTCATACAAGAACCCCACCTGGCCCCAATAAGCCGGGAGGTACAATCTGCACAAAATAACTCGCTCAGGCCCCCAAAGGTCCTAGCGAGCACATCTCAATCTACGCACCCCAACTCAGGTGTCTAAAACTCTACTGGTACTATAGCAAACCTACCGATCCCCTGGGTCTACCACTGGGCCCTCTTGGCAGTTGAATTGTAGCTGTGTCTGAGTCTGAGTCCGGAGGACTCCTGATATCTACACCCCGGGCGTAAACGCTCGACGAGGGTGTGTATAAGGCCAACCACAGCAATATGAGGATCTGGTTCCCCATCTTCGTCCCTTGCAGACAGCATTCCACTCCGTAGAGCGACGTATCCTCACCCCTAGCGGGTGAGTCGACACAGCTATTAACCCTAGGGCAGTCATGGAAGGCTTCTAATTGAGGGCAACCCCAACCCAGGTGCTATACTGACACATCAATCTATTTGTATAAATGCTCGGTGCTTTTGGGGTATGGGTAAAAACCGACACGCAAGTGCACGTGGTCAAACAAGTAATAAAGTGGCTAAGTAGCCAAGTATCGATCCAAGGAGGCTCAAGATATGTAAAATTGCCTAATTTACTATATTTCTATTTAACTTCTAATTATGATAACAACAACGTACCCAAGAGTAATTGAATTTTTGTTTCTAAACTATATACTACAATTAATACAAACTATTTACTTTTGAATTCAGACAATGGATATGAACATGCCAAGGTTAAGAACAAGTAATGAACTTGATAATCATGATAATTTTAGTTAATTCTCTTCTTCATGTTGCTAGCCAAGAACATTTGCCTAGAAATTAAAACTCTCGTATTTAATTTCACTTTAGAATCATAAACCATCCGTCTACATTTCTGTGATCAAATACAATTTATGACCTAGCACTACAATTCCGGTTCCTAATTTGACTAATACGGCTTCCAAGTATATTTCTATCAGGAAAGCACATCAAAACCCAATTTTCCCAAATCAAGTTAAGAACAATACCCTATTAATTCACAACTTTCCAATTTCTTGCTCTCTCGAGTGAAATTGGACTTTTTAGATATACATTAATGTTGGCCAATCACTAATGCAGTAAAGAACAAGAATTAATAGAACAACATTAAAGAAGAAGAATAAACCATATCAATGAAAATCAGAATTCATTACACATGTTCAAAACCTCAGCAAGAAAGAGAATTAGCCACTCATTCTTGGATTGATCATCCTAAAATGAGTGTAAATCATACGTATAACTGATAGAAAGAAGAAAGGAAGAGAAGAAATCCCTTAGCTTTTCCAATCTTCAACTGCTACTAACCCACGTTCCTGCTCTCCACTTCTGAACTCAGTCTTAAAAACTGAAAACTACTTAAAATAAACCTAAGTGTGCTATTTATACTAGTGGGAAATTTTTCCCGGAATAACAAGCAACGTGTCACGGAGGCCAACGCGGAGCAATGCCTCCGTGACACGCCGTGGACGCGGACCCTCACTGGAATTTCCAGGGTCCAGTAATTTAACCTCAACGTGGCACGGAGGCCATCGCGGAGGCCTATCTCCGTGCCACGGAGCTGACGCGCATGCACACTGGAAATTGCAAATTTAATTCCTGCTCAGGCAGTGTGCTACCGCGATGGTAGCGTGGCACGGAGCCATCGCGGAGCCCCTATAAATCCTGCATTCCCGGGTCTTTTCCACGCTCGCATCCAAGTCCAACTCCGACATAGTTCCAACATGCATTTTAGCTCCTAAAAATCACATTTTCCTGCAAAACAAATGCTAATCATGTTGGTTAGTATAAATTCGCATTTTATTACCAATTACATGATAATATATACACATTGCACAACAAACAAGGTAAAAATGATACATTTGAGTATCACTTGGGCATATAAATCTGCCCAAGATCATTTACCCCACACTTAAATCGTTGTTCGTCCTCGAACAACACATACACAACTCATGCAAATTACATCCCAACTTTCGTCACTATGGTGCAACAATTTACGCTACGGTCATACCGATTATTCAATTTTTGCAAATCATCAAGAAAACATGCTTGGTCGTACAAGACAATGACCTTAATACATCAAGGCTTCCTAGACTTTTAAGAATTGATTCTTGATATCGGCAAACTCATGCAAATCAACTAATCAAGAAATCCAACACGAAAATCAATCTTTCATCAAGCATGTGCCCTCACAACTCGAGAGAAACTTCCCCTTTATGTTCATGCAACACACAAACATGCAAGTAGGGGCATATAAAAATTAATTTCACTCTCTCTCCCAAAAGAATTCACATGCATCATGTCATGACCCATAGGCTTGCCCTTAGTGTATTACTCCACTAATATAATGGAATGCAATGTAAGATCAAATAGGACTTTTAATGGGTTGTAACGGGGCTATGGATCTAGTATGCATATATTGGATTAGCCAATAATAATTGCTAGCATCCTTAAGCGCCTTTTCAACTCATTCCCATCGACTCATGGACATTGTTCCTCTCTTTTCTCTTTTTCTCCCATTCATGCTGGTTTACTTTCATACAGCCCATTTCATCAACCACACTTGACACAAAACAGAGGGTTTTCATGTACCCTCAATATCAATTAATTACAACAAGTGCCTCTTCAACGTCATCTTTTCTTTCCTCACTTTGCTTTTCTTTTTCTTTTCACTCTTTTCACTCTTTAACACTTTGGGAAACATTTTCTGTTCTTTGTAAGCACTTAAGAGCTTCTTAAAGACTTTAAGGCTAATGAAAAGAAGGAATAAAGCTTAGTTCATACAATTTTGGACAAAAGAAAGAAATTAGCTAAAGGCTCAACGGGCTGACTAGGGTATACAACATATAAAAAGGTAGAATTTGACAAGAAAAAAATATGGAAACTATCGGTTAAAACAAAGAAATGCCTACATCCTTTCCAACACTACACCTCCTTCATTTCGCTACGTATACACACCAGGCAAGTTCTAGACAATTCACAATGACATGGAATAGCAAATCCTCACTTCACACTTCATGCACATGCTCGAATCAAGATGCATTCACAGACTCTTTAATTAGTCAATTACATGAATTCAAGATTAAGCCTCAATCATAATGAACCAAATTCTACAGCCTAGGTAACTCAACATATTTACAGGATTTCATGCTTTCAAACGAATCATTTTCACAATTTGAACATCAATTACAACACGCAACGAAATTTTAGCAACCATAAGCAACTACAGTTCATTGATGCAATCCACCAAAGAAAACTAAAAAAAACAACTAAAAATCCTACTCCTACCGACTACATTTCCCTAAAGACGGTCGTCATCCATCCATCATAGGGAACGGTCACTAACTATGACATCGGTTCAATGGGACTATTCTCGGTAAAAGAACCAAAAACAAACTCCGAGAAACCCAAAAAAATAAAAATTGAAAAAATTTTTGCAACACATCGATCATTTCGATAGAAAGAAAATATTTACAAGTGCAATATATTTTCGCAAAAATTTTGAAAAATATCGATCATGTCGATAGAGAAAAAAATTATTTACAAAATTTACAAAATATTTACCATTGCAACCATAACTTTCAAAAACACCCATCATTAGCCACAAAACAAATATATACGTACATCACAAATCAGTTCACAACAGGGAAGGCACAACATACATAAACAGCAAGGAAAAATTATACAGCAATTTAGAGCCTTGACCTAGCACCTAACTACTCCCCACCCCACACTTAAATCGAACACTGTCCCAGTGTTCACAAAAATACAAAGCACAAAATTTGGGTGGTGGAACTCCCTGCTTAGTCGAAATATTTGACTTCTTCATCCGGTGCTGCGGCCTCGTCGCCCATATCTGAATCAGCTCCATCGTCGTCATCGAACTCCACATCAGAGTCCTCACGACGTGTCTCCTCATCAGTAGGGACATCATCGTCTGTCGGCTCCACAAAGGCTGGCCCCACCTTACATAAGGCTCTGGCGTTCTCGCCAAAGGGGTAGTCCAGCTCCAGCTGCCATAACTCCTCCTCAGTGGCTGGTCTCCCACCTATCCGTAGCTGCAGCATCTGCATGCCGAACATACGGGCCATGTACTGATCGTCACGAGCATGTCGCTCACCCAAAGTCAGCACGGGTCCATGTGTAGTGTCGGGGGCCTTAGTCTTTGTCACATCAAGGGCCCTCCGCTCCAGCTGCGGAATGTAATCCAAGGCTTCTTCCTCAATGTCGAGGCCTCGGAGGAAGGTGGTGATGAGTCCGCCAAACCCGTATCTGTGACCCTGGTGCAGTCTAGCTCTCTTCATGGCGAATATTATGACTGCCCCAACATTAATCTCAAGCCCTTTCATAAGGGCATACACCAATCAGACACGGTCCCGGGTCACGTCTGTCATATGAACTCCCGAGATCAAGCACGAACACACAATTTTTAGCCAGATTCTGGCCTCCCTGTTCATCTGTGAATAGGGCAGAGTCTGGTGGTAACCCCTCTCCTTGTGTCTACTCCATCGGGCTGTGGATCGAGCCCCACACAACGTACGTTTGATGTCGGCGTATGGTGGGGTGATGTTTAGCTGGTGGAGAACGTGGGCGTCTGTGTCCCGCGCTCCAACGATGGCATTCAGCTGCTGGGGTTCCATAGTGACAATCTACCCTCTGATTTTAATAGTGTGGCTTCTGATGGCCGGGTTCCAGTTGGCATAAAATTCCCGGACCAAATGAAGGTTGCACTCCTTGGACTCCTGAAAAATAAAGCTGAGCCCAGCTGCCTCAATCCTCTGTACAATGCGAGGGAACTCCTGTGCAAGTGGTTCCCTAGCAATATGTTCCTCGGGGAAGTACTTGTTCTCCTTATGCTTTGCGTACTATTTCATCCCTTCATCGGTGACCCATCGTGTTCCGTATCGGCGGTGTTGGCCGCGTGGAACAGCGGGTGCAGCTGGGACTGCAGTGCCCAGTCTCATCCGTTTCCTTCCGGTGCCTGAGGTAGAAGCACCCTTGCCTTTGTCTTGCCTGCTAGCCATTGTACCTGTCAATTTACACAAACAAGCACACCGTTAAGCTAAATAGTTGTTAGCTTCGGCTAAGGTTGGGTTACACAAAATTTACCCCACACTTAGTCCTTAACAATATTTACAAAATTTCAGCAAGGATAGCTCTATTTACAACCCCAAACACAAACAACTATACACATATTGCTTAGTGCGTTCGTAACAAAATTTCGACAGCATAACGGTTAGCGTACTACTCAGACTTCATACAGCGAATTCCCAATCCTACTATCGCTAGCATTTCAACCATCGCACAAGCAACAAAACAACCACAAACTAAAAACAACTAGAAAAATATTTTATATACAAGCTAATCTAACAATCTAACCAATTCACACATTATGCATTTTCCCACAAAAATTCGAGAATTAGTCGTCTTTTAACAGTTATACAAGATTTACCATGACTTATCTCAAATAATAAACACACCCCAGCATCAATTTCACCAAACTATCAAGTTGCCCAAGTCGAAGTCAACAACCTAAGCCCTAAAATACAATTCGACAATCAGTTTCGAATTATTTACATAATCGACAAGTTCAAACGCCAAATACAACAATCCGAACAACAATCAATCACAAAATAATTCAATATCATGTTCAATTTCTACCTAGGGTGATATTTCTCACCTTATATGCCCAAATTTGACAAAAATCGCCAAAAAATTGAGTTAGACGATGAAAACATACCTTAGAATTGAAGAATCGAAGAAACTTGACGTTTTTCTTTGCCTATCAACGTGGCACTTTGCTTGGGGAGGGGGAAATGGGTGTTTGGTCGCGGAGGGAAGAGGGAATGGGGGAATTTGGGGCGAAATCGGGGTTATTATTTAAAGGAAACACGCGGGTCACCCGGAAACCCGGTGTGACCCGGCACTGGATAAAGGGCAACGTGTCACGGAGGGTAATGCGGAGCCCCTCCTCCGTGACACGGAGCAAACGCGTTGGCTTACTTGAATTTTGAAAAATCCAGATTTGCCTTCAACGTGTCACGGAGGCCAACGCGGAGCATTGCCTCCGTGACACGGCGCCAACGCGCCAGTGCTCTGTTTCAATAATAAATTTAATTTTCATACCTCGCCTCATTTTCTCGATTCCATGTATATTTCCTCCGTTATACCTGAAAATCACCTCACTAAGCAAAAATTGGTTAAATTAATAGATTTCCCTAACTAAAAATAAAATAAAAGATACTAACTAAAATGCAAATCTAAACCTAGTCAAGAAAAAGAAAAGAAAAGTAAAAATTATTTACACTAAAAAGAAAGAAAGAAAATATTTTTCACGGGTTGCCTCCCGTGCAGCGCCTGGTTTACCGTCGCGGCTCGACGTCCTTTAAGCTCATTTATCTACTAGGGAGATGGACGATTTGTCCCGATCATGGTCATCCCCCCAGTAGTGCTCTACCTTATCCGGTGGCCTACCTAGTAACTCTCGGGAATCACTCAATCTGTTAGCCTTCCCATGATCAATTACGTTGATCACCGAGAGATCCTTATAAACAGTCGGGAGCTTAGGTACCTTGTACACGTCGAACACTTTGACCTTGTCATGTGCTCGCATCGTGAGTTGACCCGCAGCTACATCGATTAATGCTTTTCCGGTTGCCAAAAAGGGTCGTCCCAAAATAAATGGGACTTCAGCATCTGGTTCAAAGTCCAGAACAATAAAATCAACCGGAAAAATGAGGGAGCCTACTTGCACCAACACATCCTCAACAATGCCATCCGGCTTAGCCAAAGACCTGTCTGCTAGCTGCAAGATTACCGTTGTAGGTCTAGGACTCCCTAGACCTAACTTTCTGAATACCGAAGAAGGCATCAGATTTATACTTGCCCCCAAGTCGCATAATCCACGCGCTCGGATCTTTGCCCAATAGTCAGCTGGATAGTGAAACTTCCAGGGTCTTTCAGTTTTGTGGGCAACCTATTCTGAATACAGGAAGTGCATTCCTCCGTTAAAGCTACCGTGGCATACTCAGTCAAACGACTTTTGTTAGCCACGATGTCTTTAATATACTTCGCATATTTTGGCACTCCCTGCAAGACATCAACAAGAGGTAAGTTAACATGTACCTGTTTAAGTACCTCCATGAATTTCTGGAAACACGCCTCCTCCTTGTGTTTCTTAAGTCGTTGAGGGAACAGGGGTGGAAGCCTTTCTGGTTCAGCTTCTTTAGTCTTCCCCTTATCAGAACTTTGCTCTCCCTCAACATCTGCTGCTCCTGACTTTTGAGGCGGTCTTTCCAGTTCCACCTCCTTCAATTGTAAACCACTCCTCGTGGTCACTGCATTAACCTGCTTTGGATTTGGATCCGTGTCGCTAGGTAGTCCTCCTCTGGGTCTAGTATTTTGGGCACTAGCAAACTGCCCAAACTGATATTCAAGAGCCTTGGTCGCCAATTGATTGTTCTTCACTTTGGCTGCCAATTTGACATAGTCAGCCTGCAATTGTGCCTGATTAGCGATCATGGTTTTGAACATCTCCTCAATAGTCGGTGATGGTGGTGGAGGAGGGGCATTGTGATTTCTGAATTGAGCTTGATAATTTTGTTGCCCTCCTTGGTTTCTGTGCATAGCCTGCCCTGAACTCTGACCTTGCTGATTGTTGCTACCCCACGAAAAATTCGGATGGTTCCTCCAATTTGAGTTGTAGCCACCACCAAACTACTGTTGATTTCTCTGTGCATTGCCCACAAAGTTAACAGAATCAGGATTTGCACCACAGCATTCAGCTGAATGCTCACTACTACCACACACTTCACACCACATCTGTTGAACTGCATTGACTGAAGCTGAAGGCTGGTTCAAATTGATATTGCTGAAGTGAGTGTTTAACTGATTTTGCAAAGCAGCTATCTCTGCAGCGATAGCTGTGAATCCATCCACTTCAAGCACTCCCGCTGCTTTCCTTGCTCCACCTCTTGAAGAATCTGCATTCCCTTCTGGATTGCCTTGTGAAATTTGGTTGAGCAAAGTGTATAGCTCCTCATAAGTCTTCTCCAGCGCTTGCCCTCCAGCTGCTGAATCTAACAGAATTTTAGTGTGGGGTTCCAAACCCTCAATAAACATGTGTACCAACACCTCGTTGGACTGCTGATGGTGAGGACAGTCCCGCAACATGGATTTGAATCTTTCCCAGGCTTGATATAGATTTTCCCCTTCCCTCTGTTTAAAACTTAGGATTTGACTCCTAAGCCTGGCTGTTTTACCAGAAGGGAAAAATCTAATAAGAAACTTTCGTGCAAGATCATCCCACGTTGATATAGAGTTGGGTGGTTCAGCTTTTAACCACCTCTTGGCTTCACCAAGTAAGGAAAATTGAAATAAAGTGAGCCGAACATAATCGGGTGACACTCCAGCGGGTATATAAGTGTCACTTATCTCCAAAAAGTTCTGGAGATGTTGTTGTAGATCTTCGTGAGGGAGACCGGTAAATTGCCCGCTTGTGTGCAAAAGTTGCACCATATTCTGCTTTAATTCAAACCTCCCTCCAGGCTCTAGTTTGCGGATGCTAGAATGGACATTATTAGCGTGTGGGATTGCCACCTCGCGAACCGGCCTTGCTGCTGCTTCATCGGGCACTAAAACTGCCCTAACAACTAGTGGATTTGGTTGCTCCATCATAGTCTGTTGAAGCAACTGCAGCTTCTTTCGAAGAGCTTCTCTACGTTGACTATGAAATTCACGCTCGGGGCTCTAAGTAAGATTCCACCAGATCTTTGTCCCTTGCCAGTGTTCACAGAAACAAAATCTACAAAATACAGGCTAAGACCAAGTTGTTAACACTTAAGAAAATAAAAATACAAATACAGTAAATTTACATAAACACAATTTTACAAATCGCCTAGCCTCCCCGGCAACGGCGCCAAAAACTTGCTCGGTGCTTTTGGGCTACGGGTAAAAACCGACACGCAAGTGCACGTGGTCAAACAAGTAATAAAGTGGCTAAGTAGCCAAGTATCGATCCAAGGAGGCTCAAGATATGTAAAATTGCCTAATTTACTATATTTCTATTTAACTTCTAATTATGCTAACAACAACGTACCCAAGAGTAATTGAATTTTTGTTTCTAAACTATATACTACAATTAATACAAACTATTTACTTTTGAATTCAGACAATGGATATGAACATGCCAAGGTTAAGAACAAGTAATGAACTTGATAATCATGATAATTTTGGTTAATTCTCTTCTTCATGTTGCTAGCCAAGAACATTTGCCTAGAAATTAAAACTCTCGTATTTAATTTCACTTTAGAATCATAAACCATCCGTCTACATTTCTGTGATCAAATGCAATTTATGACCTAGCACTACAATTCCGGTTCCTAATTTGACTAATACGGCTTCCAAGTATATTTCTATCAGGAAAGCACATCAAAACCCAATTTTCCCAAATCAAGTTAAGAACAATACCCTATTAATTCACAATTTTCCAATTTCTTGCTCTCTCGAGTGAAATTGGACTTTTTAGATATACATTAGTGTTGGCCAATCACTAATGCAATAAAGAACAAGAATTAATAGAACAACATTAAAGAAGAAGAATAAACCATATCAATGAAAATCAGAATTCATTACACATGTTCAAAACCTCAGCAAGAAAGAGAATTAGCCACTCATTCTTGGATTGATCATCCTAAAATGAGTGTAAATCATACGTACAATTGATAGAAAGAAGAAAGGAAGAGAAGAAATCCCTTAGCTTTTCCAATCTTCAACTGCTACTAACCCATGTTCCTGCTCTCCACTTCTGAACTCAGTCTTAAAAACTGAAAACTACTTAAAATAAACCTAAGTGTGCTATTTATACTAGTGGGAAATTTTTCCCGGAATAACAAGCAACGTGTCACGGAGGCCAACGCGGAGCAATGCCTCCGTGACACGGCATGGACGCGGACCCTCACTGGAATTTCCAGGGTCCAGTAATTTAACCTCAGCGTGGCACGGAGGCCATCGCGGAGGCCTATCTCCGTGCCACAGAGCTGACGCGCATGCACACTGGAAATTGCAAATTTAATTCCTGCTCAGGCAGTGTGCTACCGCGATGGTAGCGTGGCACGGAGCCATCGCGGAGCCCCTATAAATCCTGCATTCCCGGGTCTTTTCCACGCTCGCATCCAAGTCCAACTCCGACATAGTTCCAACATGCATTTTAGCTCCTAAAAATCACATTTTCCTGCAAAACAAATGCTAATCATGTTGGTTAGTATAAATGCGCATTTTATTACCAATTACATGATATTATATACACATTGCACAACAAACAAGGTAAAAATGATACGTTTGAGTATCACTTGGGCATAGAAATCTGCCCAAGATCAATAAAGAGAGCATATCTGGCCTTCTGGGCCTAACACTAATGCTACTCGCTTCAGGGATAATCTGTATGGCTATCTGCAGGCACACCATGTGCCCGTCTTTGACCAGAGGATCCTGATATCTCAAATAATCTTGGATGAATAGGGCGAGGTCTGAAGTATCCTAACAATACTCTGAATTTCCTACTCGGACATCTATAACTCATGAATAATTGTGGGGTTGCGGATAGCTAACTGCTTTATTATTTTAATTAAACAACTATAGGGCTGGGCTTGGTCGAACTTGCTTCTACACGATCGACACCCTAGTCGTTCATAGGGAGCTTACCGATCTCCTTAACTTGTGGCTAACACTGTAATACCAGAGTACTACTTACTCCCTAAGCCTTATCTGGATCCACTCGGATCTGTATTACTATTCTGAACAATTCCCAATCTTATAGGTGATTCTATATAGACTGGCCCTCTCCTGGCACTCTGTACCTAAATACCTTACAAGAACTGGCTAGGGTGCTGGCCCATTACTGACTACTGATGTGGAACCCTACTTGGGGCACCCACGGGTTTATCTGACTCGGACGACTGGGTTGGCTTGCTGGCGTCCTACATGATAACTGTTAGGTCGACTAAGACTGACAATCACTGATAAGGCTAAAGGGATGGCAAACGATCACTCAATACAATGGACAACCCTAGTGTCACCAACTCTAGAATATGCCTATTTTGTCTCTATTTCTTGTTATGAAACGTGCAATAACATCAATGACCTCTATGGATGCTTTTCTGCCATTACAGGCGCCAACTGGTCGTTACACTGCCTAATTGTGCCCATACTATTTAACCAACTAATTCAAGACAATAACTCTTACGAGCTTCTGAAGTCTAGGCCTGGCAACAAACATATAAGTCTACCATCACAATAAACTGAGAACTAAACGATTTTCTATAGCGTCATACATGAATCACATTTAACCTGCTCCCTTTTAGCGAGGGGTCCTGCAGTACGATCTGTATATGTTTTCTACTAGCTAACCAGAATTTATGTAACTGTAATCCCTATTA
The DNA here is from genome assembly GCA_035772735.1 of Datura wrightii. Lineage (NCBI taxonomy): Eukaryota > Viridiplantae > Streptophyta > Magnoliopsida > Solanales > Solanaceae > Datura > Datura wrightii. Next base: position 126,937,631 of record JASDFA010000016.1, read on the forward strand.
GCAATTACTCGCAACATATCTGATATTTATATATGTATATCAATAACAACTAATTACAACATATGGAATTACAATCTAATGGTAGCAACCATCTGCAGCGTCTGAGATCGTTATTTCAATTTGAGAACATAAGTCGTAACACTGTACGACAAGGATACTTGCCGAGAGTTAATCCTTACATACCTCGTTCTCCGTTTTCTAACTAACTGATGAGTAACAACTTTTATTCAATTGCCCTTCTCAATTGTAATCATATTAATGGAAGAATAGGGCCAACTTCGTTACTGAATTCGAAGAAAACAATAACTTTATATGTATATACTGATTATACTTCAACTTATCGAAAGACAAACAAAAACTCATAATTTCTCGGGAATCTAGAAGGGAGAAATACTTACTTTAAGCCTGGGATGGTATTGACACTAGTTTGGAGCAATTCCAACAACTTTGGCATGGCGGGACGACGATTCGCCGGGCGAATTTCACAAAACTAACTTCGTAGAAATGTTCCCTGCAGCCTTATACTTCGATACCCGAAGTTAATATGGATTTAGACGGCGTTTAGCGGCGTAATCGGATGAAAATTAAATGTTCTCCCTTGTCCTCACCTCTGCTGATCGTGGTTTACTTGAAATAACATGAAATCTAAGGGTGAGGTCTATATATACTTGAAGCAGCATACAAAGCAACGTGGCTGGCCAATGCGCTGATTCTGCTCCATGTCACGTTGGCTAACGTGGAGGAGCAGCTCTATGCCACTTTGCCCTTATGGGCAGCTTGGTTCGGCCTCCTCTCGTGAAATCCCGACTTGGCACTCGTTCGGCCTTTCCCCAGGCCCTTTCCTCATAGGTATGACACTCTAAAACTCTCAACCAACATATGAATAGGCCCACTAAATGCTAGAAACTTACGGGGTGTAACATTTCCTGTGGACAGTGTCGGTGTGAGAGATAACCTTAGCTATGAAGAGGTTCCAGTGGAAATTTTGGATCATCAGGTTCGAAGGCTAAGAAACAAGAAAGTAGCTCAGTTAAAGTTTTGTGGAGGAATTAGCATGTTGAAGGAGCTACATGGGAATCTGGAGAAGATATGATGGGTAGATACCCACATCTTATTCCTTCCATCTCAGTTTCAGCTTGAGGTATCAGTTTTTTCCCTAAACCACTATTCAATTTCATGTTCCGCTCATGTGGTCCAGTTTCTTTCATGTCAAAGTATGTATGTATGATTCGTGAATTCAATACATCCATGTAATTCAGTTCGGAGAAAGTCGTCCCATCAGTTTTCATCTTATATGATCAATATATGAATATGATGATTGCATTCTCTGCTTTTTTGTGTGTTTTCCCACATTCAAGGATGAATGTTTCCAACGGGGAGATATTGTTATATCCCGAAAGCCCTAAGATCAGACCCGGGAGTTGAAACGGAGAAAATAGGATTTTGTTTGCATCAGGTCACAAAACGAGTCATCCTGTGACCCTTCAGGATGTCCACAAGTCGTGGTCAGCACCACGACTCGTTGAGTCAGTCGTGGTCAAGGTTGCTAGAAGGAAGACGAATTTGGGAAGTAAAGGCAACAGGAGGTGACCACGTGTCTTGGTTACCAGTAACGACCCATTATGTTCCTCGTGGTAACCTTCACTAGATCCTTAGCAATGTACATGACGAATCTAGACCACGAGTCAAGGTCACTGCCGATGACTCGTCCAGTCCCTGATTGGGGTTGTAGTTTGTTTTTCCCTGCAAGTTTATTAAGGGTTTTTTCATAATTCCTATGATCCTAAGGCCTAAACTATGTCGTTTAAGGTCAAAATGATATGTTTTAAGAAGGGTAAGTTCTTTCCAAGACATTCCTAATTCATACATGCAAGTTTTGAAGTCTAGAGGGGTGATTAAGCTCAATCTCTCAAGGTTCTTCCTCAATTATTCCTTGGGCAATCAGAAAAGATGTAGAATCAGATTCTCTCAGGTATGTAAAGTTATGAATTGGTGAAATAGCTCACACCCATGCCCTATCCCTCTCTAATTCATGAAAAACTACATGTTGATCCTATGTGATTTTAACCCAATTCATGAATTCCCTAAATGTCTACCGTGGGTATAATCTAAGCATGTTTCTATTGTTGAATTATGATTCATGGGCATTTTTTACAAATTTTTCAATTGTAAATCATTTTTTTCAAGTTTTATAAATTATGATGCCCATCCATGCAAAGTTCATGAAAGATTATATCTATGATGTATGTTCAAGTATGATGAGATATTAACAACATGTTTTCAAGTTACCCATGTCTATGATCATGTTTTCAAGTGAATCAAGTATTTTCAAGCATGTTTATGTATTGGGAAAGCCCATATATTCAAGTATGATTTATGATTTTATGTCGATTAGATTACCACATGATTTTGGAGTCTGGACTCCCAATTATGTTCAACTTGTGTTATCGCTTGAGCAAAGGTTCCTCATGTATGATTTCAAATTTTATATGTACATGATTATTCAGCTTTGTCAATAGAAGATGGTCAGCTTCGTTGAAAAATGATATAGAGCATATGCATGGTTTTTGGGAGTAGTCTCTAGCACCGACTAGTCTAAGGCTTAGTCAACCATATGTGATCTTGGGCAGATTTATATGCCCAAGTGATACTCAAACGTATCATTTTCGTCTTGTTTGTGTGCAATATGTATATATTCTCATGTAATTGGTAATAAAATGTGAATTTATACTAACCAACATGATTAGCATTTGTTTTGCAGGTAAATATGATTTTTAAGAGCTAAAATGCGTGTTGGAACAATATCGGAGTTGGACTCGGATGCGAGCGTGGAAAAGACATTGGAATGCACAAAGTATAGGGGCTCCGCGATGGAGCCGTGCCACGCTACCATCGCGGAGGCACACTGCCTGGAGAGGAAATTAAATGGCAAATTCCAGTGTGGCCTCACGACAGCTCCGTGGCACGGAGAGAGGCCTCCGCGTTGGCCTCCGTGCCACGTTGAGGCTAATTTACCGGACCCTGAAATTCCAGTGAAGGTCCGCGTCCATGCCGTGTCACGAAGGCAGTGCTCCGCGTTGGCCTCCGTGACACGTTGCTTGTTATTCCGGGAAAAATTTCCCACTAGTATAAATAGCACACTTAGGTTTATTTTAAGCAATTTTTAGTTTTTAGACTGAGTTCAGAAGTGGAGAGCAAGGACGTGGGTTAGGAGCAGTTGAGGAACGAAAAAGCTAAGGGATTTCTTCTCTTCTTTTCTTCTTTCTATCAATTGTATGTATGATTTACACTCATTTTAGGATGATCAATCCACAAATGAGTGGCTAATTCTCTTCCTTGCTGAGGTTGTGAACATGTGTAATGAATTTTGATTATAATTAATATGGTTTTCTTCTTATTCTTTCATGTTGTTCTATTAATTCTTGTTCTTACTACATTAGTGCTTGGCCAACATTAATGTACATCTAAAAAGTCCAATTTCACTCGAGAGAGCAAGAAATTGGAAAGTTGTGAATTAATAGGGTATTGTTCTTAACTTGATTTGGGAAAATTGGGTTTTGATGTGCTTTCCTGATAGAAATATACTTGAAAGCCGTATTAGTCAATTTAGGAACCGGAATTGTAGTGCTAGGTCATAAATTGCATTTGATCACAGAAATGTGGACGGATGGTTTATGATTCTAAAGTGAAATTAAATACGAAAGTTTTAATTTCTAGGCGAATGTTCTTGGCTAGCAACATGAAGAAGAGATTAACCAAATTATCATGATTATCAAGTTCATTACTTGTTCTTAACCTTGGCATGTTCATATCCATCATCTGAATTCACAGTAAATAGTTGTTATTAATTTTAGTATATATAGTTTAGAAACAAAAACTCAAGTAACTATTGGTTGCATTGTTTTTAGCATAATTAGAAGTGAAATAGGAATATAGTAAACTAGGCAACTTTACATATCTTGAGCCTCCTTGGATCGATACTTGGCTACTTAGCCACTTTATTACTTGTTTGACCACGTGCACTTGCGTATCGGTTTTTAACCTATACCGGAACACCCGAACAAGTTTTTGGCGCCGTTGCCGGGGAGGCTAGTCAATTGGTGAAATGGTGTTAAGTGTAAATTTACTGTATTTTTGTTTTATTTTCTTAAGTGTTGACAACTTGGTCTTAGTATTTGTTTTAATTCGTTGTTCATTTTAATTTTTCTCTCTTTCAGATACCCTCATTGACATGACATCTTGGAATATAAATGGTGGATACGCATATTTCGGCGAATCTTGCATGAATTGCGGAGGACCCCACTTGTGGTAAAACTGTAACACATGCAATATATGTGGGTGTCAATATGGCCATTGGGGTGATTGTCCAAAGGCATATTCCCCTCCCCCAAGCCCCTGCTATGATCATTCTGTTGTTTTTGCTGAATATAGGCATGTTGAAATTGAGGACTTGGGACGCCAAGTTCAAATAGAGTACATGATGAAACAACTCTTGGAGCAATCAGAAGCAATGAAGGAGTCGGTGGCAGAATTGATAATTCAGCAAAAGGAGAATGCAGAGGCTGTAAGCAGGATGAGTGTCAAACTCACGGAGATGTGTGCTGAGGCTGAAGCTTGTGATAATTTGCAGGTGACAGTTTTAGCCGATATTCAAGAGGAACTAGAAGAGGAATACAAGGGTGAATTTTTGGATGAAGCCCAACAATTAGAATCTCTTGAGTGTCCCCGTGATCGGCTCATACCTATAGAAAATCCATTCATGGAAGAATAGAAAGAATATCTCCCATTTGACCTTAATGGAGAAATAGATGTCGATGTTGAAAAGGTGTACACAAGTAAGGAAGTAAAGCACAATGCAATTTCAGAGTTGAGGTTGATTGGACCACACTCGAAGCATTTTTCGACATTAAATTTGGTCGACAACATAGAAATAGAGTCTTCCAAGATTATAGAGAAATGTCTAGAGGAGGACCAAGCCCCGTATATTCTGAAATTTGCTAACTCGAAGCAACGAAATGACTTCACTTACTCAAGGGCCAATAAGTTCAAAAGAAAACATCTACTGCTTGGTCCTTACAATTTTTCACCACCACCCCAGGAGCATAAGAGGACATTAGAGAAGAAATTAGGGGTGAGATTCATATCCTCAAGGTGGAGGAAAAAGTGGTGAAACTTGGTACGTCGAGCCGCGACGGTAAACCAGGCGCTGCACGGGAGGCAACCCGTGAAAAATATTTTCTTTCTTTTTTTAGTGTAAATAATTTTTATTTTTATTTTTCTTTTCTTGATTTGGTATATATTTTTGTTTTAGTTAATATTTTTCATTTTAGTTAGGGAAATCTATTAATCTAACCAATTTTGTTTAGTAAGGTGATTTTTCAGGTCTAATGGAGAAAAATATACATGGAATCGGGAAGGAAAAGGCAAGGTATGAAAAAATAATTTAATTGAAGAAACAGTGCACTGGCGCGTTAGCTCTGTGTCACGGAGGAAGGGATCCGCGTCACCCTCCGTGACACGTTGAAGGCAAAATCTGGATTTTTAAAATTTCCAGTAAGCCAACGCGTTGGCTCCGTGTCACGGAGGAGGGGCTCCGCGTTACCCTCCGTGACACGTTGCCTTATATTTGGTGCCGGGTCACACCGGGTTGCCGGGTGACCCGCGTGTTTTTCTTTAATTAAACCCCGATTTTCGCCCAATTTTTCCCCATTCCTTCTCCTTTCCGCGACCAAACACCCAAATCCCCCTCCCCAACCAACGTGCCACGCTACTAGGCAAAGAAATCATCAAGTTTCTTCGGTTCTTCAACTCAAAGGTATGTTTTCCTCGTTTCTCTCAAATTTTTGGCGATTTTAGTCGAATTTGGGCATGTGAGGTGAGATATATCACCCTAAGTAGAAATTTAACATGATGTTGAGTTATTTTTGATTGATATATGTTCGGATTGTTGTAATTAGCGTTTGAACTTGTAGATTATCTAAATAATTCGAATTTGATTGTAAAATTGTATTCTAGGGCATGGGTTGTTGAAATTGAATTGAGTTATTTGATAAGTTGATGAATTAGATGCCGGGGTGTGGTTGTAAATTGAGCTAAGTCGTGTAAATATTGTGTGAATGTTAACAGACAAAGAATTCTCGAATTGTTGGGGAAAATGCGAAAATTGTGCAAATTGGTTTGATTATTTGGATTCGATTGTATATAGAATGTTTTGTCTTTGATTTTTTATTTGTTGTTTTTGTTGCTAAGTGCGATGGTTGAATCATTAGCGATAGTAGGATTGGGATTAGCTGTATGAAGTCTGAGTAGTACGCTAACCGTTATGCTGTCGAAATCTTTTGTGAACGCACTAAGCATAAATTGTATAGTTGATTGTTTTGGTGTAAATTGAGTTATCCTTGCCATAGTTTGTAAAAGTAGCTAAGGACTAAGTGTGGGGTAAACGTTGTGTAACCCGACCCTAGCTGAAGTTAACATGTATTTAGCTTGACATTGTGCTTGTTTATGTATATTGACATGTACAATGGCGAGTAGGCAGGATAAGGGCAAAGGTGCTTCTCCTTCAGGCACCGGAAGAAAAAGAATGAGATTGGGCACCGCAGTCCCAGCTGCACCAGCTGTTCCGCGCGGCCAACACCGCCAATACGGAACAAGGTGGGTAACCGAGGAAGGGAAGAAGTGGTATGCTAAGCATAAGGAAAGCAAATACTTCCCGGAGGAACATATTGCACGGGAACCACTAGCACAGGAGTTCCCTCGTATTGTGCAGAGGATTGAAGCAGCTGGGCTCAGCTTTATATTCCAGGAGCCCAAGGAGTGCAACCTACATTTGGTCCGGGAGTTCTACGCAAATTGGAACCCGGCCATCAGAAGCCACACAATAAAAATCAGAGGGCAGATTGTCACTCTGGAACCCCAGCAATTTAATCCCATCGTTGGAGCGCGGGACACAGATGCCCACGTTCTCCGCCAGCTAAACATCACCCCACCGTACGCCGACATCAGACGTACGTTGTGTGGGGCTCGATCCACAGCCCGATGGAGTAGACATAAGGAGAGGGGTTACCACCAGACTCTGCCTTATTCGCAGATGAATAGGGAGGCCAGAATATGGATGAAGATTGTGTGTTCTTGCTTGATCCCGGGAGTTCACATGACGGATGTGACCCGGGACCGTGTCTACTTGGTGTATGCCCTTATGAAAGGGCTTGAGATTAATGTTGGGGCGGTCATTATATCCGCAATGAAGAGAGCCAGACTACACCAGGGCCACAGATACGGGTTCAGCGGACTCATCATTACCTTCCTCCGAGGCCTCGATGTCGAGGAAGAGGCTTTGGATTACATCCCGCAGTTGGAGCGGAGGGCCCTCGATGTGACAAAAACTAAGGCCCCCGACACCACACACTGGCCAGTGCTGACTTTGGGCGAGCGACATGCTCGTGACGATCAGTATATGGCACGTATGTTCGGCATGCAGATGCTTCAGCTACGGATTGGTGGGAGACCAGCCACCGAGGAAGAATTATGGCAGTTGGAGCTGGATTACCCATTTGGCGAGAATGCCAGAGCTTTATACCAGGTGGGACCAGCCTTCGTGGAGCCTACTGATGACGATGTCCCTACTGACGAGGAGACACGTCGGGAGGACTCCGATGTGGAGTCCGATGACAACTATGGAGCTGACTCAGACATGGGCGATGAGGCAGCAGCACCGGATGAAGAAGTCGAATATTTCGACTGAGCAGGGAGTTCCACCACCCGAAATTTTGTGCTTTGTATTTTTGTGAACACTGGGGACAGTGTTCGATTTAAGTGTGGGGTGGGAAGTAGCTAGGTGCTGGGGCTGGGCTAATCTACTGTATGCTTTTTCCTTGGTTTGTATGTATGTTTGTGTTTCCCTGTTGTGAACTGATTTGTGTTGTAGCTGTATATATTTTTGTGTGGTTAATGATGTGTGTTGTGAAAAGTTATGGTTGCCAAGGTAAATATTTTGTAAATATTTCTTTCTTATCGAAATGATTGATATTTTTTTCAAAATATTTGCGAAAATAGTTTGCACTTATCAAAATCTTTTGTAAATATTTTTCTATCGAAATGATCGATGTGTTGCAAAAATTTTTCGATCTTTATTTTGGGTTTCTCGGAGTTTGTTTTCAGTTCTTTTACCGAGAATAGTCCCATTCAACCGATGTCATAGTTAGTGACCGTTCCCTATGATGGATGGATGACGACCGTCTTAAGGGAAATGTAGTCGATAGGAGTAGGATTTTAATTTGTTTTCAGTTTTTCTTTGGTGGATTGCATCAATGAACCTGTAGTTGCTTTATGGTTGCAAAATTTAGTTGCGTGTTGTAACTGATGTTCAAAATGTGAAAGTAATTCGTTTGAAAGCATGCAATTTTGTAAATATGTTGAGTTACCTAGGCTGTAGAATTTGATTCGGTATGATTGAGGCTTAATTTTTGAATTCATGCAATAGGCTAATTAAAGAGTCTGTGAATGCATCTTGAATCGAGCATGTGCATGAAGTGTGTGAAGTGAGGTATTGTTATTCCATGCTATTGTGAAGTGTCTAGAACTTGCCTGGTGTGTGTACGAAACGAAATGAAGGAGGTGTAGTGTTGGAAAGGATGTAGGCATTTCTTTGTTTTAACCGAGAGTTTCTATTTCTTCTTTCTTGTCATACTCTACCTTTTTATGTGATTGTATACCCTAGTCAGCCCGTTGAGCCTTTAGCCGTTTCTTTCTTTCTTTTGTCCAAAAATGTATAAACTAAGCTTTATTCCTTCTTTTCATTAGCCGTAAAGTCTATACAAAACTCTTAAGCGCTTAAGAAGAACAGAAAAGTTTTCCCAAAGTGTCAAAGAGTAAGAAGAGTGAAAAGAAAAAGAAAAGCAAAGTGAGGAAAGAAAAGATGAGGTTGAAGAGGCACTTGTTATAATTAAATGATATTGAGGGTACATGAAAACCCTTTGTTTTATGTCAAGTGTGTTTGATGAAATGGGCTGTACGAAAGGAAACAAGCATGAATGGGATGATGAAAAAGAGAAAAAGAAGAACAATATCCATGAGTGGATGGGAATGTGTTGAAAAGGCGCTTAAGGATGCTAGCGACTATTATTGGCTAATCCAATATATATACTAGTTCCATAGCTTCTATTACAACCCATTAAAGTCCTACGTGATCTTACATTGCATTTCTTTATAATAGTGGAGTAATACACTAAGGGCAAGCCTATGGGTCATGACATGATGCATATGAATTCTTTTGGGAGAGAGAGTGAAATTAATTTTTATATGCCCCTACTTGAATGTTTGTGTGTTGCATGAACATAAAGGGGAAGCTTCTCTTGAGTTGTGAGGGCACATGCTTGATGAAAGATTGATTTTCGTGTCGGATATCTTGACTTGCTGATTTGCATGAGTTTGCCGATATCGAGAGTCGATTCTTAAAGTCTAGGAAGTCTTGATGTATGAAAGGTCATTGCATTGTAAGACCATGCATGTTTTCTTGATGATTTTCAAAAATTGAATAATCGGTATGACCGTAGTGTAAATTGTCGCACCATAGTGACAAAGGTTGGGATGTAATTTGCATGAGTTGTGCATGTGTTGTTCGAGGACGAACAAGGATTTAAGTGTGGGGTAAGCGATCTTGGGTAGATTTATATGCCCAAGTGATACTCAAACGTATCATTTTCGTCTTGTTTGTGTGCAATATGTATATATTCTCATGTAATTGGTAATAAAATGTGAATTTATACTAACCAACATGATTAGCATTTGTTTTGCAGGTAAATATGATTTTTAGGAGCTAAAATGCGTGTTGGAACAATATCGGAGTTGGACTCGGATGCGAGCGTGGAAAAGACATTGGAATGCACAAAGTATAGGGGCTCCGCGATGGAGCCGTGCCACGCTACCATCGCGGAGGCACACTGCCTGGAGAGGAAATTAAATGGCAAATTCCAGTGTGGCCTCGCGACAGCTCCGTGGCACGGAGAGAGGCCTCCGCGTTGGCCTCCGTGCCACGTTGAGGCTAATTTACCGGACCGTGAAATTACAGTGAAGGTCCGCGTCCACGCCGTGTCACGGAGGCAGTGTTCCGCGTTGGCCTCCGTGACACGTTGCTTGTTATTCCGGGAAAAATTTCCCACTAGTATAAATAGCACACTTAGGTTTATTTAAAGCAGTTTTTAGTTTTTAGACTGAGTTCAGAAGTGGAGAGCAAGGACGTGGGTTAGGAGCAGTTGAGGAACGAAAAAGCTAAGGGATTTCTTCTCTTCTTTTCTTCTTTCTATCAATTGTATGTATGATTTACACTCATTTTAGGATGATCAATCCACAAATGAGTGGCTAATTCTCTTCCTTGCTGAGGTTGTGAACATGTGTAATGAATTTTGATTATAATTGATATGGTTTTCTTCTTATTCTTTCATGTTGTTCTATTAATTCTTGTTCTTACTGCATTAGTGCTTGGCCAACATTAATGTACATCTAAAAAGTCCAATTTCACTCGAGAGAGCAAGAAATTGGAAAGTTGTGAATTAATAGGGTATTGTTCTTAACTTGATTTGGGAAAATTGGGTTTTGATGTGCTTTCCTGATAGAAATATACTTGAAAGACATTAGTCAATTTAGGAACCGGAATTGTAGTGCTAGGTCATAAATTGCATTTGATCACAGAAATGTAGACGGATGGTTTATGATTCTAAAGTGAAATTAAATACGAAAGTTTTAATTTCTAGGCGAATGTTCTTGGCTAGCAACATGAAGAAGAGATTAACCAAATTATCATGATTATCAAGTTCATTACTTGTTCTTAACCTTGGCATGTTCATATCCATTGTCTGAATTCACAGTAAATAGTTGTTATTAATTTTAGTATATATAGTTTAGAAACAAAAACTCAAGTAACTATTGGTTGCATTGTTGTTAGCATAATTAGAAGTCAAATAGGAATATAGTAAACTAGGCAACTTTACATATCTTGAGCATCCTTGGATCGATACTTGGCTACTTAGCCACTTTATTACTTGTTTGACCACGTGCACTTGCGTGTCGATTTTTAACCTATACCGGAACACCCGAACAATATGCCTCAGAACTACGAGCCAACGTAGGTATTTTCAAATTACTCATGACCTCCTTTATTGAGCTTTCCGCTGCCCCAAGGATCCTTTCTTCTTGATATCGATATCTTGGTAGCATCCTTAGCCCTGGTAAAGCTTTGGACGGCTCTACCCACTTGAGTGCGATAGTCGGGACTACGTAAGCTCTATTGTGGTAATATCGATTATATGAAGAGTCTCCCATTGTTCCTTATTATTTAAGTTATGCATGTACATCTGTCACGATATTATGCTTTTAGCAAGTTTGACCCAATGATTTGGTTTACTTATGATTATCATATTTCAACTTTTGATCATTCAATTCATTTATGATATTCAATTATGTTCATATCATGATTTCAGAAAACAACATGCAAGCCTTACTCTCAGATGCGTATCTTGATTATGTTTTATAAGGAGGAATGTTCGATGATTTTACTTAAGCAGTTTTACTAACCTTGCATACTCGATACATTTCACGTACTGACCGCATGCTCTATGTTGTATCATTTCATGACACAGGCTTAGATCTTCAAACTCAGCCCCGCCACTAGCCAGTTTTTTGAGTTAGCATCCAGTCTCAATTGGTGAGTCCTCATCTCTGGAGGACCATTCCTTATCAATTATCTTTGTATTTTCAGTTTCAAACTTAGAGAATTTGTTGGGGTCTGGTCCCATCAACTCATCAGAGTTATAGGCTTTTCAGACATAGTGTATAATCAGCTTCAGAGTCGTGTATGTATTTTGATGTTATGTTATGTTTAGACTTCTGTTATGTTTATTATGACAAAATCTTTCGCTTTTGTTGATTGAGTTAGATGTATGTTCATGTCATGGGTCGACTTGGAGTCTCTAGGGGCTCCTTGTCCCATGTCTCAATCCGAGCCTATGTTCGGGTCATAACAGCTACATCCTTAGTTCTCAATATACAAACTACTGATCTAGTATAGAAAACAGAGTCTCTTCATAGGAAAACTCTTTAGTAACTATAACATCCTCAACTAGGACAACCCGGGATGAGTCCCCTATACATTTCTGTAGCATTGACACATGGAAAATTGGATGAACAGATTCTAGCCCTGAAGGCACTTCTAACTCATATGCCACTCAGCCTATCCTCTGAAGGATTCAATACGGGCCAATGAATCTTGGGCCAAGCTTGCCCTATCTGCCAAATCTCATCATGCCCTTCATAGGCGAAAACTTAACGAATACCAATCATTAACATCAAACTCCAAGTCTCTAAGTCGAATATCAGAATGGGACTTCTGACGACTCTAGACTATTAGCAAGCACTCTATGATAACTTTCACTTTTTCTTCTTACTGGTGGATCATATCGGGTCCGATTAACCCTGACTCCCCTACTTCAATCCATCCTATGGAGGACCTACATTCCCGCCCTTATAAGGCCTCATAAGGTGCCATCTGAATAGCAAATTGATAACTGTTATTATACACAAATTCAATAAGGGGTAGATGCTCATCCCAACTTCCACAAAGTCTAGCACACACACTCGTAGCATATCCTCGAGAGTCTGAATGGTGCGCTCTGCCTGATTGTCTGTGGGGATGGAAAGTTGTACTCAAGTTAATCTGTGTCCCTAAACCTTTTTGAAATGACTTCCAAAATATAGTTGTAGACTGTGCCCCTCTGTCAGAGATAATAGATGTTGGGACACCATGGAATCGGACTATCACCTTAATATATCACTCAACATAATCTTTGGTTGAAAATATAGTTTGGACTGGCAAGAAGTGGGTTGATTTCGTCCACATGTCAACAATGACCCAAAAGGAGTAAAACTTATGTCTGGTGTGAGGTAACCCCGTGAAAAATCCATGTTAATTGCTTCCCATTTCCACATACGTACAACTATCTCTTGATTCAATCCGCTTGGTTTCTGATGTTTCGCTTTCACCTGCTGGCAGATAGGTCTCTATGCTATAGATTCAACTACACCTTTCTTCATCCTGGGCCACCAATATATTTCTTTAATGCAATGGTACATCTTAGTCGAACCGGGGTGAAGAAAGTAATGAGAATAATGTACCTCTGCCATGATTTGCTAGCGAAGCCCTGCTATTTCTAGAACACAGAGTCGACCTTTGAACTACAAGACACCATTTTCCATTAATTCAAAGGAAGATAGTTCACCCTGTTGAACTTTTTCCCTGAGTTTTACTAGTCTAGGGTCCTCATACTACAATTCCTTCACCTCTACAACTGAAGATGATACTGTTGTATTTTGAATTACCATTCCACTATCCTTTGAATTCAGTACCCGGACTGCTAAATTAGCTAACTGGTGTGGATCTCCAACATTTCCCATTGTTCTAGCCTCAAATATGCTAAGCTTCCCATATATCTATGGCTAAGGGAATCGGCTACAATATTAGCTTTCACCGGGTGATACAAGATATTCACATCATAGTCTTTCAACAATTCTAGCCAACGATGCTGCCGCAAATTCAACACTTTTTGCATGAAGACATACTGAAGGCTTTTATGATCTGTAAAGAATCCACGTGCATTCCATACATATAATGCCTCCATAGTTTCAAAGTATGAACCACTGTAGCTAGCTCTAAATTGTGGTTGGGGTAGTTCTTTTTGCGCTTTCTTAGATACCTCGAAGCATAGGCAATCACCTTGCCAAGTTACATCAGAACACACCCTAACCAAATGCTTGAAGCATCACAGTATACGGCATAGCCCTCTAAACCTTCCAGTAAGGCTAATACTACTGCAGATGTTAATCTATTTTTCAGCTCCTGAAAACTCTACTCACAAGTCTCCGTCCAGTGGAATTTAGCCGCCTTCTGAGTCAATCTGGTCAATGATGCTGATAAGGTAGAGAATCATTCCATGAACGTTATTCTATAATACTCATCTAACCCCAGGAAACTACGAACTTCAATTGGATTAGTGGGTCTAGGTCATGTATTAACTGCCTCGATTTTCTTTTAATCAACCTGGTATACATGCATCTGACACAATGTGACCAAATAAAGCTATAGAATTTAACCAAAACTCACACTTCAAGAATTTCACATATAACTGGCGATCATTGAGGATCTGTAGTACTATTTGCAAATGCTCTCTATGTTCAGCTTCTAAGCGGTAAAACACTAGAATATCGTCAATGAACACAATCACAAACATATCTAAATATGTACTGAAGATGTTGTATATCATGTCCATAAAAATTGCGGGGGAATTCATCAATTCGAAAGACATAACCAGAAACTCAAAATGACCATACCGGGTCATAAAAGCTGTCTTTGGAATGTCTTTCTCCTGGACTAGCACATGGTGGTAACCTGACCTCAAGTTGAGTTTGGAGAAACATTTTGCCCCTTATAGCTGATCAAACAAGTCATCTATCCTTGGAAGAGGATATTTGTTCTTAATAGTAACTTTATTCAACTGCCAATAATCTATACACATTCATAGGGAGCCATCCTTCTTTCATACAAAGAGGACTGGCGCACCCCATGGCGAGACACTAGGTCTGATAAAACCCTCATCTAGAAAGTCTTTCAACTGTTCTTTCATCTCTTTCAATTTGTCAAGAGCCATTCGTATGGAGGAATAGCTATGGGTTGTGTTCTGGTAGTGTGTCGATGGGGAAGTCAATTTTCTACTCTGGGGGAATACCATGAAGTTCTTCCAAAAATACATTTTGGAACTCAGTAACCACCGGAATAGACTGAAGACTCTGGAATTCTCTGCATATCCCAAACCCTAACAATATGGTAAATCCATCCCTTCATTGTCAACTTTCTCTCCCGAAGATAGGATATGCACCTACCTTTTGACGTAGCTGCATTGCCTTTCCATTCTCGCACTATTTCCCCTAGAAAGTGAAATCAGACAATCTTGGTCCAACACTCAACATTGGCATAACATAGTGCTAGCCAATCCATACCCATAATTAAATCAAAATAAATCATTTATACCTCCACTAAATCTAGTAAAGACTGGCGATCAAAATTTGTAATGTAGAACCCCGGTATATTATCTTAGCAATAATAAAGTCACTAACGGGCATAGACACCGAGAATGGTCGCTGAAGTAACTCTAGTGTTTTACCAAACTTTTTGGCCACTAACGGAGAAACATAAGAAAAAGTGGGACCTGGATTTATCAAAGCATAAACTGAGTGAGAGCGAACATCCAACATACCCATCACAACATCTAGTGAAGACTCTGTCTTCTATGGCCATGGTAAACCATAAGTGCGATCAGGACCACTACTAGAACTGGATGCCCTAGACCTACCTCTTCCTCTGCCTACTGGAATTGAGGGCTTGCGCCCTACAGAAGGTTCTAGGGCATATGAATCTGCTGAGTACCTATTCTTCTGGTCCGGATCACCTCGATGTCTAGTCAGACAATCCCTCATCATGTGTCCCTCCTGCCCATAGGAATAGCAGGTGGTGGAATCATATCTACATCTCCCCGAATGATGCCTATTATAGGTACTACAATGTGGTATAACTGGTCCTCTCTGATCTGGACACTTCTACTGTTGTCAGCCTGATGCTCGTGATGTTTCATTGGGATCTGACTGTCCACAAAAATATGATATGCTTCCCTGTTTCTACAAAGATGGAGGACTAGGTGGCCTACCTAAGAAAAGAGGCATGAGTCTATCCTGAAAATGTTCCTAAAGGTCAGCGAGTTTGGCCCTCTAACACTGCTCCTAACTTGCCCTATCAATTGCGTAGTGACACTGCCTGATTTCCTCTATATTCTGAGGAAAGGCCAGAATCCGAGATATGTTCATATCCTCTCATATTGTGGCTCTGATACAAGACTCCACATACTCTTGTGCAAGCCTCATGATAAACAGATGTACCCTAGCTAGCATAGTATCAAAAAATGTTGGCGCATACCTGGCCAAGGAATCAAACCTTAATGCATATTATTTGCCACTTATTCTGCCCTGCTCTAAATGTAAGAATTGCTCTACTCTAGCTTGCTGGATCTCTCGGGGAAAATAGTGGTCTATAAAGGCTTCAGAGAATCTAGTCCATGTAGGTGGAGGTGCATCTCTACCTTGGGTTCTTTCCTAACTTTCATACCAAAAAACTGTTATCTCTCGTAATCAGAACACTGCTAACTCAACTGATTCTATTGAGGAAACATGCATAACCCTGAATATCCTCTATAGTTGGTCTATGAAGTTCTGAAGCTCCTCTCTATGGTATGTTCCTATAAACTGTGGATGACTCAAAGAAAGGAACTTACATACTCTATAACTCTCGGGCCCCTCAGTAGGCTCGGCAATAGCTGGTACTACCGACTGAGGCTGACGTTGGGCAGCCATCATCTGAACTAACATACATACTGCACGTCTGACATCCTGATCTGAGGGTATAGGAGAAACTGGAGGTGAGGTTGATACCTTGCAGATTCCAGATGATTTTCCAAAGCAATGGAAAAGTCGCGGATTTATCCATATTCATTTTGGTGCTATCTAAATTGCCTTTTCATATCATGGAAGGAAAGGACAACCTGTTGTTCATG
Source organism: Datura wrightii (assembly GCA_035772735.1). Lineage (NCBI taxonomy): Eukaryota > Viridiplantae > Streptophyta > Magnoliopsida > Solanales > Solanaceae > Datura > Datura wrightii. The sequence continues at coordinate 126,954,280 of JASDFA010000016.1, forward strand.
ACTTTCACTCCTTGATACTTGATACCAGGAGTACCAACATGCAAATTTGGGTACAACTGATGTCACGCTGAATGCTGGGATAGTTTTTGTCACGTTATATCCAAATTTCAACATGTCCCTAAGCGACCCGAATCTTACAGAAGCCATAAAGATCCAAGTCCACATACAGGGAGCTCCACAAACCAAAGATGCTATACAAGCAACTTTTCACTACCAAATAGCTTGACAAGTTCAGAACCATGCTATGAATCTTTCATTTCCGGTTGGAGATGAAGCTTTACTGCTACATATAGATGCCACCAACGGAACTACCACATGCACCCAAATGCCCAGAAATATACCGAAGGAAGAGCTTGTCAAAATTCTTCCTAACTCATGGGTTACTAATTATGAGCAGATGAGGGAACCCACCTACCAGTGATATTGAGGCTACTATCAACTGGAAATCAGAGAATGCAATCTGCCAGAACAAGGTGCTGACCAACATCAGCACTTCCCTCAAGAACATTGCTCACACACATACTAAGATGATGAGCAAGGTGGAGAGCATTGAGAAGAAAGTGGAACAGTCACCTAATCAACATGTCAGTCTTATCCGAGGCTTGGAACTACGACAAAAGAATATGCAGTATGAGATCTGTCCACCAGGCACTTCACTTTTCCACTTCTTTTCACAGCAACAAAAGGAAATGGCTGACATCAATGAACAAATCAAACTACTAAGACATGGACCTTTTAACCCACAAAAAACCCAAAGCCACTCTCCAAAATCCTCCTTTTTCGCTATGTCATCACAGACATATTCACCACCTAAATTGGCCCATCCAGGTACTACCTCTCCTTTCACTCCATATGAACCCACACCTTATCCTCAAAATCCCAAAGAGGAAACTGAGTTTGATATTGCAAAATGGGTTTGGGAAAGGAAAGATGCCTTTGCAGCAGAAAAACTACCCAAAAGAAGGAAAGAGGTTGGAGAAAGTTCAAAGGAGCCAGATCAAGAAAACATGAGGATCTAAAATCAAATTGTTCAGGAACTCTATGGCTTAGACGAGAATGATAGCACCGGATCCAACACTAAAGAGACAACAGACAGCAATCCAACTGATGAAACTAAAGAAACGAAGATCGAGTCAAGTGAGAATCTCTCACTAGACACCTCCGAGGAAGATAATCCACTGATATACATGAACTGACCAATAGAAGCAAAAGTTTTTGAAGTCAATGGTTAAAAAGATAGGATAAAAGAAGACCAAATTCTTGAAAGGAGACCAGAACAACCGATGCAAAAATTGGTTCGAACTGGATTCCATACTTTCACTCTCGATGATGTCAAGGTTTCGAAATGGCCACAAAGGATCCAAGATTTCCTTACTTTCATGGAAAGTGTTATACCCCATAAAATTTCCAACAAATAAATGACCTATTCGCATATTGGTTAAGAGTATTTGAAAGCCATACATGCTAGGAAAATGCCCGGGAAAAGACCGGACGTGAAACCTATCGAACCATCACGGAAGGAGCCGGGGCAGAGCCCCCTCTGCGATGGCAACGTGTCATAGAGGTGGAGCCTCCACGTTGGCTCTGTGACACGTTGGCCCTGTCCAGGCCCAACTATATAAGCCCTCCACTTCGGTTTTAAAAGTTATTTTTCATATAATTTCCAGTAAGGTCGAAGGAAAACAGAGGGAGACGAGGTTTCTTGATAATTTCCTTCCGATTACGCCGTCAAACGAGGTCCAAACTCAAATTAACTCCAGATACCGAGGTATTAAGCAATGAGGAGCATTCCTACGGATTTAGTTTCACGAAATTCGGTCGGCGAATCGTCGTGCTACCGAACAAAGGTAAGTGGAATTGCTCCAAATTAGTTTCAATATACTCCTAGCCTTAAAGTGAATATTTCTCCCTTCTGGACTTTCGAGAAATAGCGAGTTTTTGACCGTCTTTCGATAAGCCAAAGTTTAGACTATAAATATACCGAAAGTGACGTTTTCTTTTAGAATATTGGTGTATTTGGTTCTAATTGACATGTATATGAATGTAGTTGGGAGAAACAGCAGAAGTACTGACGGAAATCACATCGGTCAATCGGGTACTCAGAAACCAGGTATGTAAAGCTATTCTTTCGGCAAGCCAGGAGGTATAGTCTAGAAAATATATAGAATAAAGGCTATTAACAGATACCCAGCGTACAAGAATGATTTTCAGTACAATTTCCAGCAAGCTTGCTAGTGTATCATTACGTATCAAGCGATAATCAGAATAATGGATAGTCAGATGATTTTAGATAGTAATGTGGTATCAGCTAGTAGCTCAGCATGTTCTTACGTAATATCCAGAATGGATGTTGTAAAAGTAGTATCATGAATTAGCAAGATTACAGATAGTATGTATTACATTTGTTGAGACTGTATCCGGTAATAGATGGCACATCTTATGTTATTGAGCTATATCCAATTATAGATGGCATGTTCTATGTTATCGAATTATATCCAGATATAATCAGATCAATAATTAGATATAGAAGTAGCTCCAGATACAGATGCAGCTCCAGAAACAGATATGGCTCTAGAAACTGATATAGCTTCAGATTGCGGATAACAATAATCAGATAAATAGATAAAGGCCAAGTAGCAGTTAGCCCAGCAATCAGAAACAATGTAAAATAGATTATAGCATCAGTTGTTTAATACGGACTGGCCTTGAAATAAAAAAAGAGAATATGATTAGTATTTTTCATTTGAGCATGCTTGCTGTGTATGTGTTTTGCATGTTGAGACTTGTTATGGCATGTGGGTACCCTTTAGCATCCCCGCCGCCCTTGGGTTATAGCTGTGTCGATACCAGATTCAGATACCGCCCCCAGCTGGGCGATGCTGTCCGCCTAGAGGACGATGATGGCCGACCACCATAATAATACGGTCCAGATTACCCTGCTTGCAGGGGCAGTTCAGTTTACTCTGCGCAGAGCCAGATTACCCTATTTACAAGGGCAGACTACTCTGTGTGCACTTGTGGCCGGGGGCAGTTTCAGATATAGATTTTTATAAAATTACCCTGTCGTGTGTTTACACCCAGGGGCAGTTTTAGTACAGATACAGCAGTAGATTACCCAATTGAGCGCTTGCGCCCAGAGGCAGGAGTCTTCGAACTCAGACACAGTTCATTGTCAGAGGCCAAGGCCTGAGCTACGTACCCAAGGGGATTGGTAGGAGGAGCTCACAGTTATCAGATGAGTGGAGTGACTTATTTTTGGTTGGTTTAGACCCGGGTAGGGGTAAATAGATTGTTCTGTTGGTTGGCACCTTCCAGCTTATGGGGGTCGGTCAGGTATGGTGTCTATTTATATTTATATCTATATGTGTTATTAGATACTGATAGATAGTAGGACGACATGTCGTCAGGCACGCCCAGTTTAGTTACAGAATAAGTAAACTCTCCCTAGTTATCCTTAGCAAGATAGACTCAGCTACTTCCTGTTTATATGTCATGTTATTGTTGTTACCCATTTCAATTGTATATTTCAGTTTGCTTTACATGCTCAGTACCGGTGGTACTGACGCCCGTGGGGGCGCTGCATTGCTTGCCTGCAGGTACACATAGACGAGGAGTCGATCCCTCGTGATCCAGTTAGAAGAGTTATCAGCTCCTATCCTCCGAAGCTAGACAGTCGGAGGTTGCTCCTATTTCCTTGTGATTACAGTTTGGGTAGGTCGGGGCCCTATCCCGACCATTCTATTATTACTTCCTAGAGGCTTGCAGTCTGATGTTTCCCTGTGGTAGTGAAGCCGTTCGTGTGGGGCCGTGCATGTATATATGTGTTTGGTTGATTATGGTGGTCGTATGGGGCCATAGTCTGATAGTAGTGGTGACCTTGCCGGTCACGCAGTTATTCAGTATTCTATTGTTAAGTTACTGATAACTAGACAGCATGGTGGCCTTGTCGGCCCGCATAGGTTTCCCTTTTGTAAGTATGTTTCTGGTTAGCTGAAGTTTTATACAGTGGCTATAGGCCCAGTCGGCCGGAGGCTGTGTTTACAGCCGTTATATAGACCGTTGATTCCAGAAATCTGAGTTAGAGCTAGCCAGGCACCAGATGTGCTTAGGCTCACCAGTTAGCAGTGTAGGTCCTACTAGGGCACCAGGTGCCAGTCATACCCCCCAAGGCGGGGCGTGACAAACTTGGTATCAGAGTAGTTCGTGTCCCAGGGAGTCTGCAAGCCGTGCTAAGTAGAGTCTTGTCTATGGATGTGTTGTTCACCACATATTATAGGCAGGAGGCTGCGAGGCATAATAGGATAGTTACCCTTCTTTCATACTCAATCGTGCCATAGCACAGTACAGTATAGGGTTGTTGCTTTTGAAACTTACCACCCTCTTCATCTACAGATACTATGGGAGATCAGTGGCACCCTGCTACAGGCAGGAGATTACATACAGTGGCAGGCGAAGGCACCAGCAGGATGCCTCACTTACAGCCAGATTCAGCCTGGTTTGAGGGCGATGCGGAGGTGTCATCTCGACCCTCCCAGCAGTCTCCGCCTCGCCAGACACCATTTGAGGTAGCACCGCCTCCCACAGCTCCTGCACCTACTTCATCTGATCAGGAGCTATGTTGTGCGGTGGTTATGTTTACCCAGATACTAGCTACTCAGCGTCAGCCAGTACCACTTGCAGCAGCAGAATCTCTAGGTGGGCCAGGTAGTTCCAGGGTTAGAGAATTCTTGGCATTGGGACCCCCTCAGTTTACAGGGGCAGATTCAGCAGAGGACCCTCAGGACTTTCTGGACCAAATGCATAGAATCTTTAGAGTCATGCACGTAACCCCAGCAGAATTAGTGGAATTAGCGGTGTTCCGGTTGAGGGATATTGCTGTTTTGTGGTACGAAAGTTGGGAGAGATCTCGGGGAAGGGATGCAGCCCCTCCTACTTGGTCTAGCTTCTCAGAGGCCTTCCTGGACTACTACTTACCCGGGGAGGTCAGACAGGCCTAGATGGACTAGTTCTTACACTTAGAGCAGGGGGCCAGGAGCGTCCGTGAGTATTCTTTATAGTTCGACTCCTTAGCCCACTATGCTCCAGCATTTGTGGACACTATGTCGTACTGAGTCCATCGCTTTATTATGGTCCTAAATTCAGATTACATAGAGATGTGCATGACGTCTACTTTAAGAGAGGACATGGACATAGAAAGGGTACAGGCCTTCGCACAGACAATTGAGGGCCTGAGACAGCGGCAATGGGGCGACAGGCTGGCGACTTCAGAGTAGCGCCATAGAAACAGACCCGCTGAGATTCAGGGGGAAATCCCTAGGAGACTGAGACCACAGTTTTTAGATAGGCCGCCCAGAACTTTACCTCTGGTACAGCAGCAGAGAGGCGGATTTGTTCGCCGGAGTCAGTCAAAGTCCGGTAGCAGTTTACAGACCGTAGCATCACCTCAGCAGCGGAGGGTAGAGCAGAGTAGGTTTGCACCTACCCCTTGTCCTATATGCCACCGACCCCATCCTGGAGCATGCAGGCAAGGCTTCTCAGGGTGCTATTACTGCGGACAGGAAGGGCATTTAATGAGAGATTGTCCGGCCAGAGGATAGGGTAGCCGGGGTAGTCTGGATAGAACATCAGCGGGGCCACGAGCTCCAGCAGCCTCCGCAGGGGGCAGACCCTCAGGTTCAGCAAATAGGGGCCGAGGTAGATTAGGAGCCTCTGGCTCAGGTGCAGGCCCTAGCCGTACCTATGCATTACCAGGGAGGCAGGATTCAGAGGCATCTTCCGACGTGGTCACAGGTATATTGATTATCTGCTCTTACCCTGTTTATGTATTGATTGATCCAGGGTCTACCTTGTCATATATTATACCATTTGTGGCTCGAAAGTTGGGCATCCAACCAGAATTACTTCAGCAGCCCTTTTCAGTGCTTACACCGATTGGTGACTCGATTACAGCTAAAACAGTTTACCGGGGATGTACGGTAGAGGTTGCTGATCGCCAGACCACAATAGACTAGATAGAACTTGAGATGGTCGACTTCGATGCCATTATGAGTATGGACTGGTTAGTGCCATGCTATTCCAACTTAGAATGCTGGACCAAGACGGTCCGATTTCACTTTTCGGGGGAAGCAGTGCGAGAGTGGAAAGGGAGCATAGCTACGCCAAAAGGTGGGTTTATTTCCTACCTTCAGGTGAGAAAATTAAAAGCAAAGGGTTGTATTTACCACCTAGTTAGAGTCCAGGACGTTCGGGTGGAACCTCCGACTCTTCAGTCTGTTCCAGTGGTCAATGAATTCCCTGACATATTTTCGGATGAGTTGCCTGGTATCCCTCCCGAAAGGGAGATAGATTTTGCAATTGACTTGTTGCCAGGGACTCAACCTATATCCATTCCCCCGTATTGCATGGTGCCAGCTTAGCTTAGAGAGTTGAAAGGGCAGTTAAAAGATTTGCTCGACAAAGGCTTTATCAGGCCTAGTACTTCCCCGTGGGGTGCGCCAGTTCTGTTTGTAAGAAAGAAAGATGGCTCACTCCGTATGCGTATAGACTACCGGCAGCTGAATAAGGTAACGGTTAAAAACAAATACCCGCTCCCTAGAATAGATGATTTGTTTGACCAGTTACAGGGGGCCAGATGTTTCTCTAAGATAGATCTGAGGTCCGGATACCACCAGGTCCGAGTTCGTGAGAGGGACATTCCAAAGACTGCTTTCAGGACCAGATATGATCACTTTGAATTTCTAGTCATGTCTTTTGGGCTGACGAATGCTCCCGCAGTGTTTATGGACCGATGAACAACACATTCAGACCGTATTCGACCTGTTCGTGATAGTATTTATCGATGATATTCTGGTATATTCTTGTTCAGAGATAGATCACCAGAACCATTTACGAACAGTACTCAAGATCCTTAGGGACCGTCAGCTATATGCCAAGTTTTCTAAGTGTGAGTTTTGGCTAAACTCAGTTGCCTTTTTGGGGCATATCATTTCGGATGCTGGTATACAGGTGGACTCACAGAAAATAGAGGCGGTCAAGACATCGCCCAGACCTACCACTCCGACCGAGGTCCCCAGTTTCCTGGGTTTAGCAGGGTATTACCGGAGATTTGTTGAAGGATTCTCCAGTATAGCAGCACCTCTAACAAAGCTAACACAGAAAGAAGCAAAATTTTAGTGGACGGAGGCATGTGAGCAGAGTTTTCAAGAATTGAAAGACAGATTGACCTCCGCCCCAGTACTAGCATTGCCAGAGGGAATAGATGGGTATGCGGTGTATTGCGATGCTTCAGGCATTAGACTGGGTTGTGTGCTAATGCAGCATGGAAAGGTAATTGCTCATGCTTCCAGACTGTTGAGGAAGCACGAAAAGAACTATCCGACCCATGACCTGGAACTGGCCGTAGTGATCCACGCTCTGAAAATCTGGAGGCATTATCTGTATGGCATTCATGTAGACATTTTTACAAATCATAAAAGCCTGAAATACATTTTCACACAGAGGGAGTTAAATCTGCGGCAGCGTCGTTGGTTAGAATTGCTGAAAGATTATGACGTAAATATTCTCTACCACCCAGGGAGAGCTAATGTAGTAGCAGATGCCCTCAGCCGTAAGTCAATGGGGAGTTTAGCATATTTGCAACCCGAGAAGCGGGAGTTAGCCAAGGAAATTCACCAGCTAGATGGTTTAGCCATTCGAGTAGTAGAAACAGAAAATAACAGAGCGGTGATTCAGAACTCTGCTGTGTCATCGTTAGTTACAGAGGTAAAAGAACAGCAGTACGAGGACCCTGACTTAGTCCAGCTCAAAGATAGAGTTCAAAAAGGTAAAGAGCCAGATTTCCAAGTGACTGAGGATGAAGTGCTGCGTTGTAAGGGCCGCCTATGTGTCCCGAATGTTTCAGGGCTTCGCCAGCAGATCATGCATGAGGTACATTACGCTCGCTATTCCCTCCATCCAGGAGCAACGAAAATGTACCACGACATTAGAGACATCTACTGTTGGCCAGGTATGAAAGCTGAAATAGCTGAATTTGTATCTAGATGTCCTAACTGCCAGCAGGTGAAAGCAGAACACCAGAAACCGAGCGGTCTGACGCAGGATATAGCTGTGCCTTTGTGGAAATGGGAAGCGATAAATATGGATTTTGTAACAGGGTTACCCCGTACCAGACGCAGAAATGATTCTATTTGGGTAATCATTGATAGATTAACAAAATCAGCTCATTTCCTTCCAATGAAAGCTACCTTCTCGGCTTAGGATTATGCCAAATTATATATCACAGAAATAGTTAGATTACGTGGAGTGCCAATATCTATTATTTCAGATAGAGGAGAACAGTTTACAACTAGATTTTGGTAGTCGTTTCAGAGAGGTCTGGGAACGCAGATTAACTTAAGTACAACCTTTCATCCTCAGACAGACGGACAAGCAGAACGAACTATCCAAACGCTTGAAGATATGCTACGAGCGTGTGTACTAGATTTTGGGGGTAGCTGGGATGAGCATCTACCGTTGATTGAATTTGCCTATAATAACTGTTATCATTCAGCTATCCAGATGGCGCCCTTTAAAGCATTATACGGGCGAAAATGTAGATCACCCGTCGGCTGGTTTGAAGTGGGGGAGACGGCGCTGATTGGGCCAGATATTATTCGTCGGTCAGAAGAGGCGGTGAAGCTTATCAAAGAACGCCTACTGACTGCTCAGAGCTGCCAGAAGTCTTATGCAGATATGCGGCGCAGAAATCTAGAATTTGTAGTGGATGACTGGGTATATTTGAAAGTGTCTCCGATGAAAGGGGTGATGAGATTTGGCAAGAAAGGCAAGCTTAGCCCGAGGTTCATTGGGCCATAGAAGATTCGACGAATAATAGGCCAAGTTGCATACGAATTGAACTTGCCTCCAGAGTTAGCGTCTGTTCACCCAATATTCCATGTATCTATGTTGAGGAAGTTCGTAGGAGACCCTTCCACAGTTGTTCCAATTCAGGATGTCCAAGTCACAGAAGAGTTAGCATATGAAGAGGTTCCAGTAGCCATCTTAGACAGACAGATTCATAGATTGAGAACTAAAGATATTGTGTCTGTCAAGGTATTGTGGCATAACAGGAACCGAGAGGAGATGACTTGGGAGGCGGAGGAAGATATGAAGACCAGATACCCTCATTTATTTCAATCCTAGTCAGGCGACAGGTATGTTAGTATTATTATCTTATGCAGTGCCTTATAGTATATATAAATGAGAAGGTCTATTTTAATCTGTCATTTAAATACTATAGTGTTATGTGGAGTACCTTTATGGGACTTTTCTGCATTTCAGGTTTTTGGGATAGTCCATATTAAAGGGAAACTCTGCCGAAATTTTTCTAGAAACAAGTTAAGTTGAGAAGTCCTCTAGATAGAAGTTTACATTCGAGGACGAATGTTCTTAAGGGGGGGGGAGAATGTTATACCACATAAAATTCTCAACACATAAATGGCCTATTCGCGTGTTGTTTAAGAGTATTTGAAAGCCATACATGCTAGGAAAAGGCCGGGGAAAAGACCAGACGAGAAACCTGTCGAACCATCGCGGAAGGAGCCGGGGCAGAGCCCCTCCGCGATGGCAACGTGTCACGGAGGTGGAGCCTCCGCGTTGGCTCCGTGACACATTGGCCCTGTCCAGGCCCAACTATATAAGCCCTCCACTTTGGTTTTAAAAGTTATTTTTCATATAATTTCCAGTAAGGTCGAGGGAAAACAAAGGGAGACGAGGTTTATTGATAATTTCCTTCCGATTACGCCGTCAAACGCGGTCCAAACTCTAAATAACTCCAGATACCAAGGAATTAAGCAGTGAGGAGCATTCCTACGGATTTAGTTTCGCGAAATTCGGTCGGCGAATCATCGTGCTACCGAACTAAGGTAAGTGGAAGTGCTCCAAATTAGTGTCAATATACTCCTAGCCTTAAAGTGAATATTTCTCCCTTTTGGACTTTCAAGAAATAGCGAGTTTTTGACCGTCTTTCGATAAGCCCAAGTTTAGACTATAAATATATCGAAAGTGACGTTTTCTTTCAGAATATTGGTGTATTTGGATCTAATTGACATGTATATGAATGTAGTTGGGAGAAACAACAGAAGTACCGATGGAAATCACATCGGTCAGTCGGGTACTCAGAAACCAGGTATGTAAAGCTATTCTTTCGGCAAGCCAGAAGGTACAGTCTAGAAAATAAATAGAATAAAGGCTATGAAAAGATACCCAACGTACAGGAATGATTTCAGTAAAATTTGCAGCAAGCATGCTAGTATATCATTGATCTTGGGAAGATTTATATGCCCAAGTGATACTCAAAAGTATCATTTTTGCCTTGTTTATCTATCAATGTGTATGCATTCTCATGTAATTGGTAATAAAATGTGAGTTTATGCTAACAAACATGATTAGCATTGTTTTGCAGGTAAAATGTGATTTTGGGAAGCTAAAATGCATGTTGGATGACATCGGAGTTGGACTTGGATGCGAGCAAGGGAAAAGGCATTGGACAGCATGAAATAAAGGGGCTCCGCGATGGAGCTGTGTCACGCTGCAATCGCAGAGGCATTCTACCTGGATGGGGAACATTCACCCACTTTCTAGTGGAGGTCCGCGTTTGCTCCGTGGCATGGAGCCAGTGCTCCGCGATGCACGTCGTGCCACGTTGAGCCTTAATTCCCGGACCACCAGTTCCAGTGAGGGTCCACGTTCATGGCATGTCACGGAGGCAGTGCTCCGCGATGCACTCCGTGACACATTGCTCATTATTCCGGGAAAAATTCCCAGCAGTACAAATAGAACACTTAAGTTCATTTTTCATAATTCTAACTTGGTGGAGCAAGGACGTGGGTTACAGACAGTTGAGGGTAGAAAATTTGAGGGTTTTTTCTCTCTTTCTTTCTTCTTTAATGCAATTGCTTGTATGATTAACACTCATTTTATGATGATTAATCCACAAATGAGTGGCTAATTCCTCTCCTTGCTGAGGTTATGAACAATTGTGATGAAATTTGATTTTTGATTGTATGGTTTTTCATCTTTTCTTCCATGTTGTTCTATTAATTCTGGTTTTTACTGCATTGGTGTGTGGCCTACATTAATGTACATCTAAAAAGTCCGGTTTCACTCGAGAGAGCACGAAATTGGAAAATTGTGAATTAATAGGATATGTTCTTTACTTGATTTGGGAAAATTGAGTCTTGATTTGCTTTCAGGATAGAAATATACCTGAAAGTCGTATTAGTCAATTTAGTAACCAGAATTGTATAGCTAGGACATGAATTGCATTTGATCACAGAAATGTAGACGGATGGTTCATGATTCTTAAGTGAGGTTAAATACAAGACTTTTAATCTCTTGGCAAATGTTCTTGGCTAGCAACTGGAAGAAAAGATTAACAAAAGTATGATGATAATTAATTTCATTACATGTTCATTTAACCTCAGCATGCTTTCATTCATAGTTCAGATTCAAAGTAGATAATGTTCTTAGTTTTAGTATAAAAATTTATAAAACAAACTATCAACTTTTTGGTTACGCTGTTGTCTGCATTTTTAGAAGTAAAATATAGCAAACTTGAGCAATTTGCACTTCATCCAAGTCTCTGTGGGATTGATACTTGGCTTACTAAAGCCACTTACTACTTGTTCGACCACGTGCACTTGCGTGTCGGTTTTATAACCCAACAAACACCCGAAGAAGTTTTTGGCGCCGTTGCCGGTGACTTGGCAATTGGTGAAATTGTTTTAAGTGTTAATTTACTGTATTGTTATTTTCTTAGTGTTGACAACTTGGTCTTAGCCTATATTTTGCAAACTTAATTGCTGTTGAACACTGGCAAGAGACAAGGAGCTGGTGGAATCGTATATAGAGCCTGAAAGGATATTTCACAGTAAACGAAGAGAACCTCTACAAAGAAAGCTGCAGTTGCTCAGACAGACGATCATGGAGCAACAACAGAATCCACCTGTAGTACGGGCAGTGTTAGTGCCCGAAGAAGCAGCAGCACGGCCGGTTCGCGAGGTGGCAATCCCACATGCCAATAATGTTACATCAAGTATCCGCAAACAGAGCCCGGAGGGAGATTTGAACTTAAACAAAATACGGTGCAGTTGTTGCACACAAGCGGGAAATTTATCAGTCTCCATCATGAAGATCCACAGCAGCATCTCCAAAATTTTTTGGAGATAAATGACACTTACATACCCGCGGGAGTGTCACCAGACTATGTCCAGCTTACATTATTTCCATTCTCATTACTAGGAGAAGCCAAGAGGTGGTTGAAAGCTGAGCCAGCAAATTCTATTTCTACGTGGGATGATCTTGCACGGAAGTTCTTGATAAGGTTTTTTCCCTCTGGTAAAACCCCAAGACTTAGAAGTCAAATTCTAAGTTTCAAACAGAGAGAGGGAGAAAATTTATATCAGGCCTGGGAGAGATTTAAATCCATGTTGCGGGATTGTCCTCATCATCATCAGTCCAATGATGTGTTGGTGCACACATTTATTGGGGGTTTGGAACCCCACACCAAAATACTGCTAAACTCAGCAGCTGGAGGTTAAACGCTGGAGAAGACTTATGAGGAGCTGTATACCTTGTTGAGCCAGATTTCACAGGGCAATCCAGAATGGAATGCTGATTCGTCACGAGGTGGGACAAGGAAAGCAGCGGGAGTGCTTGAAGTGGATGGGTTTACAGCTATCGCTGCACAGATAGCTGCATTGCAAAATCAACTGAACAATCACTTCAGCAACATGACACTAAATCAGCCTCAAGCCCCAGTTAATGCAGTCCAGCAGATGTGGTGTGAAGTGTGTGGAAGCAGTGAGCACTCAGCTGAGTGTTGTGGAGCCAATCCTGAATCGGTAAACTTTGTGGGTAATGCACAAAGGAACCACCAGCAGTATGGTAGTAGCTACAACTCCAATTGGAGGAATCAACCTAATTTCTCATTGGGTAGCAACAACCATCAGGGCCAATGTTCCGGTCAGGGTGTGCAAAGGAACCAAGGAGGGCAACAGAACTACCACGCTCAATTTAGAAATAACAATGCACCTCCTCCACCACCATCACCCAGCATTGAGGAGATGTTCAAGACCATGATAGCTAACCAAGCTCAATTGCAGGCTGACTATGTGAAATTGGCAGCCGAAGTGAAAAACAAACAGTTAGCTACCAAGGCACTTGAATATCAATTTGGGCAATTTGCTAGTCCCCAAAATACAAGGCCTAGAGGAGGACTGCCAAGCGACACGGATCCCAATCCCAAGCAGGTAAATGTAGTGACCACAAGTAGTGGTTTGCAGCTGAAAGAGGTGGAACCAGAAAGACCACCTCAACAGTCGGGAGTAGCAGAAGTTGAGAGGGAGCAAAGTTCTGAAAGGGGGAAAACCAAGGAAGCTGAATCAGAAAGACCTCCACGCCCATTCCCTCAACGACTAAAGAAACACAAGGAGGAGGCGTGTTTCAACAAATTCATGGAGGTGCTGAAACAGGTACATGTTAACTTACCTCTTGTTGATGTCTTGCAGGGAGTGCCGAAATATGCGAAGTATATAAAGGACATCATGGCAAACAAAAGTCGGTTGACTGAGTATGCTACGGTGGCTCTAACGGAGGAGTGCACTTCCCGGATCCAAAATAGACTGCCCACAAAGCTAAAAGACCCTGGGAGTTTTACTATCTAGCTTACTATTGGGCAGAGCATTCGAGCTCGTGGATTGTGTGACTTAGGAGCGAGCATAAATTTGATGCCTTCATCGGTATTCAGAAAGTTGGGTCTAGGGAGTCCTAGACCCACAACGGTAATCTTGCAGTTGGCGGATCGATCCTTAGCTAGGCCGGATGGCATTGTTGAGGACGTTCTGGTGCAAGTTTGCTCCCTAATTTTCCCGGTAGATTTTGTCGTGCTGGATTTTGAACCAGACACAGAAGTCCCATTTATTTTGGGACATCCCTTCTTGGAAACCGTGAAAGCACTAATCGACATAGTTGCGGGGCAGCTAACAATGCGAGCACATGACAAGGTAGAGGTGTTCGATGTGTACAAGGCACCCAAGCTCCTGATGGTGCATGAAGAACTCTCGGTGATCAATGTGATTGATCAAGGTGATGATAAGCAGATGAAGGATTCCCGAGAGTTAATGGGAAAACCACCGGAAAGGTGTAAGCACTACTGGGGGGAGGACGGTGATCGAGATAAATCGTCCATCACCATAGCGGACAATTGAGCTTAACGACGTCGAGCCGTGACGGTAAACCAGGCGCTGCACGGGAGGCAACCCGTGAAAGATTTTTCTTTCTTTCTTTTTGTAAAGTGTAAATAGATTTTTCTTTTTCTTTTTCTTGATTTACTACAAAATTTTTCATTTTAGTTTTCGTTTATTTATATTTAGAGTGAAACCTATAATTCTAACCAATTTTGTATAGTGAGATGAATTTCAGGTCAAACGGAGAAAAATACGCACGGAATCGTGAAGGAAAAGTCGAGGTATGAAAAATTAATAAAAAGTGGAAAACAGTGAGCTAGGGCGATAGCTCCGTGTCATGGAGGAGGACCTCCGCGTTACCATCCGTGACACGTTGAGGTATAACCCGGAAATATTAAAAATTTCCAAAATAGCCTCGCGATGGCTCCGTGTCATGGAGGCAGTGCACCGTGATGCACTCCGTGACACGTTGCCGTGTATATCGCGACGGGTCACACCGGGTCGCTGGGTGACCCGCGCGATTTTCTTCCTTTTTAACCCCGAAAACCTCCCTTTTTCCCTCATTTTCTAATCCCTCCGCGACCAAACCCCCCAAAACCCATCCCCCATCAACGTGACACGGAGTAAGGCAAGAAATTCACCAAGTTTCTTCAATTCTTCAAAAACAAGGTATGTTCTTCGATTCCCTCTCAATTCTTGTCAACTTTCTTTGATTTTTAGCATGGGAGGTGAGCTAAATTGCCCTAAGTCGAAATTAATCATGAATTTGATTTCATTGTTGATTGATGAATGTTCGGAATATCGTATGATTTCTTGAACTTGTCGATTGCATAAATTGATCGAATTTGATTGATAAAATCAATTCTAGGGCTTGTTAGTTGAATTTGAAGTCGAAAATGTATTGAAATTTTGAATTCTATGTCGGGGTGTACGTGGTGAATGAGATGAGTTGATGTTCAAATTGTTAGGATGTTAATAGAACAACGGATTCTCGGGTTGGGGGAAATGTTGAAATTTGTAAGAATTGGTTGGTTGGATAGGTTCGTGTGTAGATATATTTTTGTGTTGTTTTTGTTTCCTTGTTTTTCTTTGCTAAGTGTGATGGTTAAAATGTTAGTGATGGTAGTGATTGTGATTAGCTGTACGAAGTCCGAGTAGTACGCAGAAGTTATGCCGTCGAATTTTTCGAACGCACTAAGCATGATTGTATAGTTGGTTGTTTTGTGTAAATAAAGATATTCTTGTCGTATTGTTGTAACTGTAGCTAAGGACTAAGTGTGGGGTAACCTAGCGTAACCCGACCTTAGCCGAAGTTAATCTCCGTGAGCTTAACATTGATCTTGTTTACTTGGGTTGACAGGTGAAATGGCAAGCCGGCAAGAGAAAGGAAAAGGCGCGTCAACTTCAGGCGCTGGAAGGAAACGAATCAGACTGGGCACAGCAGTCCGAGCTGCACCAGCAGTTTCACGTGGCCAACGCCGCCAGTACGGAACAAGATGGGTGACCGATGAGGGGAAAAAGTGGTACGCAAAGCACAAAGAAAATAAATATTTCCCCGAGGAGCACATAGCACGGGAGCCATTGGCACAGGAGTTCCCTAGAATGGTCCACCGGATCGAGGCAGCTGGGCTCAAGTTCATCTTTGAGGAGCCAAGAGAATGCAATCTACACTTGGTTCGGGAGTTCTATGCCAATTGGAACCCAACAATAAGGAGTCACACCATCAAGATCAGAGGGCAAATAGTCACTCTGGAGCCCCACCACCTCAATGCCATCATAGGAGCGTGGGACACAGACGCCCACGTCCTCCGACAGCTGAACATTACCCCACCGTATGCGGACGTCAGACACATATTGTGTGGGACCCGATCAATAGCTAGATGGAGCAGACACAAAGAGAGGGGCTACCACCAGACGTTGCCCTATTCACAGATGAACAGGAAAGCCCGAATCTGGCCGAAGATAGTCTGCTCATGCCTAATCCCGGGGGTACATATGACTGATGTAACCCGGGATCGTGTTTGCCTGGTGTACGCCTGGATGAAAGGGCTGGAGATCAATGTAGGGGCGGTTATTATATCCGCCATGAAGAGAGCCCGATTGCACCAGGGGCACAGGTATGGTTTTGGTGGACTACTGACCACCTTTCTCAGGGGCCTCGATGTTGAGGAGAAGGCCCTCGATTATATCCCGCAGTTGGAGCTGCGGGCCTTAGACATTACTAAAACTAAGGCTCCCGACACCACCCACAGGCCAGTGCTTACACTTGGCGAGCGACATGCTCGTGATGACCAGTATATGGCTCGAATGTATGGGGTGCAGATGCTCCATCTAAGGATAGGTGGGAGGCCAGCGACAGAGGATGAGCTATGGCAGCTTGAGCTAGACTACCCTTTTGGCGAAAACGCCAGGGCTCTATGCCGAGTGGGGCTAGCATTTGTAGAGCCCACAGATGATGATGTCCCCACAGACGAGGAGACACGTCGGGAGGACTCCGATGTGGAGTCCAATGATGACGACGGAGGCGACTCGGACATGGGAGATGAAGAAGCAGCACCCGATGAAGAAGTGGAATACTTTGACTGATCAGGGAGTTCCACCACCCTATTTTGTGTTATTTTAATTTTTGTGAACACTGGGGACAGTGTTCGAGCTATGTGTGGGGTGGGAGTAGTTAGGTGTTGGGCTGGGCTGTTTTGCATGTATGTTCTATTTTGCTGTCGTGTATGTGAAAATGTGTTTGTCCCTGTGAGTTGTGAATTTTCAAGTTATTGTTCCGTATTTGTAAATATTTGTGAAATTGATGTGTGTTGCTGAATGGTTGCTAGCTGATTCTGATTCTGTACATATTTTTGTTATTTTGTTATCGAAATGATCGATTTTTATAAAATTTTTAAAATATTTTGTAAATAATTTTTCTATCGAAATGATCGATATTTTCGACATTTTTTAATTTTGGGTTTCTCGGTGTTTGTTTTTGGTTCTTTTACCAAGAATGGTCCCATTGAACCGACGTCTTAAGTAGTGATCATTCCCTATGATGGATGGATGACGACCGTCTTAAGGGAAATGTAGTCGTTAGGAGTAGTTTTTTTTTCTCAATTATTTTTTCAGTTTTTCTTTGGTGGATTGCATCCTAGAACCTGTAGTTACTATATGGTTGTGAAATTCTGGTTGCGTGTTGTACATGATAATCAAAATGCAAAGGTGATTCGTATGAAAGCATGCAAATTTGTAAATATGTTGAGATACCTAGGCTGTAGAGTTCGATTCAGTGTGATTGAGGCTTAATGTTTGAATTCATGTAATTAGCTGATTGAAGAGTCTGTGAATACATCTTGAATCGAGCATGTGTAGAAAGTGTGAACTGAGGTGTTGATATTCCATGCTATTGTGAAGTGTCTAGAACTTGCCTGGTGTGTATACAAAACGAAATGAAGGAGGTGTATTATAGGAAAGGATGTAGGCATTTCTTTATTTTAACCGAGAGTTTCTATTTTTTTCCATGTCATACCCCCCTTTCTGTGATTGTATACCCTAGTCAGCCCTTTGAGCCTTTAGCCGATTGTTTCTTTCTTTTTTCCAAAAAGTGTAAACCGAGCTTAGTTCCTTCTTTTCATTAGCCGTAAAGTCTATACAAAACTCTTAAGCGCTTAAGAAGAGAAAATCATTCTCCCAAAGTGTCAAAGAGTGAGAATGGTGAAAAGAAAAAGAAAAGCATAGTGAGGGAAGAAAAGAAAAGGTTGAAGGTGCACTTGTTATAAATAAATGATAACGAAGGTGCATGAATAATCTTTGTTGTTGTGTCAAGTGTGCTTAATGAGATGGGCCATACTAAAGAAAATCATCAAGAATGGGATGATGAAAAAAAAAGAGAAACAATGTCCATGAGTTGATGGGATGTGTTGAAAAGGTGCTTAAGGATGCTAGTGGCTATTATTGGCTAATCCAATATTTACTAGTTCCATAGCTTCCATTACAACCCATTAAAGTCCTACGTGATCGTACATCACACTTCTTTATATTAGTGGAGTAATACACTAAGGGCAAGCTTATGGGTCATGACATGATGCATGTGAATTCTTTTGGGAGAGAGAGTGAAATTGTGTGTACATGCCCCTGTTTGAATGTTTGTGAGTCATATGAGCAAAAAGGGGAAGATTCTCTTGTGTTGTGAGGGCACATGCTTGATTAAAGATTAATTCTCGTGTTGGATATCTTGATCAGCTAATTTGCATGAGTTTGCCAATATCGAGAGTCGATTCTTAAAGTCTAGGAGGTCTTAATGTATTGAAGGTCATTGCATTGATAAGACCATGCATGTTTTCTTAATGATTTGATGTATTGAATAATCGGTATGACCGTAGCTTAAATTGTCGAACCGAAGTAGCGAGGTTGGGATGTAAATTGCATGAATTGTATGTTTGTTGTGCGAGGACGAACAAGGATTAAAGTGTGGGGTAAGTGATCTTGGGCAGATTTATATGCCCAAGTGATACTCAAAAGTATCATTTTCGCCTTGTTTATCTATCAATGTGTATGCATTCTCAAGTAATTGGTAATAAAATGTGAATTTATACTAACCAACATGATTAGCATTGTTTTGCAGGTAAAATGTGATTTCGGGAAGCTAAAATGCATGTTAGATGACATCGGAGTTGGACTTGGATGCGAGTAAGGGAAAAGGCATTGGACAGCATGAAATAAAGGGGCTCCGTGATGGAGCCGTGTCACGCTGCCATCGCGGAGGAATTCTGCCTGGATGGGGAAAATTCACCCAATTTCCAGTGGAGGTCCGCGTTTGCTCCGTGGCACGGAGTCAGTGCTCCGCGATGCACGTCGTGCCACGTTGAGCCTTAATTCCCGGACCACCAGTTCCAGTGAGGGTCCGCGTTCATGGCGTGTCACGGAGGCAGTGCTCCGCGATGCACTCCGTGACACGTTGCTCATTATTCCGGGAAAAATTCCCAGCAGTATAAATAGAACACTTAAGTTCATTTTTCATAATTCTGACTTGGTGGAGCAAGGACGTGGGTTACAGGCAGTTGAGGGACGAAAAGTTCAGGGTTTTTTCTCTCTTTCTTTCTTATTTAATTCAATTGCTTGTATGATTAACACTCATTTTATGATGATTAATCCACAAATGAGTGGTTAATTCCTCTCCTTGCTGAGGTTATGAACAATTGTGATGAAATTTGATTATTGATTCTATGGTTTTTCATCTTTTCTTCCTTGTTGTTCTATTAATTCTTGTTTTTACTGCATTGGTGTGTGGCCTACATTAATGTACATCTAAAAAGTCCGGTTTCACTCGAGAGAGCACGAAATTGGAAAGTTGTGAATTAATAGGATATGTTCTTTACTTGATTTGGGAAAATTGAGTCTTGATTTGCTTTCAGGATAGAAATATACCTGAAAGTCGTATTAGTCAATTTAGGAACCGGAATTGTATAGCTAGGACATGAATTGCATTTGATCATAGAAATGTAGACGGATGGTTCATGATTCTTAAGTGAGGTTAAATACGAGAGTTTTAATCTCTTGGCAAATGTTCTTGGCTAGCAACAGGAAGAAAAGATTAACCAAAGTATGATGATAATTAATTTCATTACATGTTTGTTTAACCTCAGAATGCTTTCATTCATAGTTCAGATTCAAAGTAGATAATTGTTCTTAGTTTTAGTATAAAAATTTATAAAACAAACTATCAACTTTTTGGTTACGCTGTTGTCTGCATTTTTAGAAGTAAAATATAGTACACTTGAGCAATTTGCACTTCATCCAAGTCTCTGTGGGATCGATACTTGGCCTACTAAAGCCACTTACTACTTGTTCGACCACGTGCACTTGCATGTCGATTTTATAACCCAACAAACACCCGAACAATCATTATGTATCATGCGATAATTAGAATAACAGATAGTCAGATGATTTTAGATAGTAATGTGGTATCAGCTAGAAGCTCAGCATGTTCCTACGTAATATCCAGAATGGAAGTTGTAAAAGTAGTATAATGAATTAGCAAGATTAAAGATAGTATGTATTACATTTGTTGAGACTGTATCCGGTAATAGATGGCACATCTTATGTTATTGAGCTATATCCAGTTATAGATGGCATGCTCTATATTATCGAATTATATCCAGATATAATCAGATCAGTAATCAGATATAGAAGTAGCTCCAGATGCAGATGTAGCTCCAGAAACAGATATGGCTCTAGAAACTGATATAGCTTCAGATCGCGGATAACAATAATCAGATAAACAGATAAATGCCAGGTATCAGTTAGCCCAGCAATCAGAAATAGTGTAAAACAGAATATAGCATCAGTTGTTTAATACGGACTGGCCTTGAAATAAAAGAAGAGAATATGATTAGTATTTTTCATTTGAGCATGCTTGTTGTGTATGTGTTTTGCATGTTGAGACTTCTTATGGCATGTGGGTGCCCTTTAGCATCCCCGTCGCCCCTGGGTTATAGCTGTGTCGATACCAGATTCAGATACCGCCCCCAGTTGGGCGATGCCGTCCGCCTAGAGGATGATGATGGCCGACCACCATAATAATACGGTCCAGATTACCCTTCTTGCAGGGGCAGTTCAGTTTACTCTGCGCTGAGCCAGATTACCCTGTTTACAGGGGCAGACTACTCTGTGTGAGCTTGTGGTCGGGGGAAACTTCAGATATAGATTTTTATAAAATTACCCTGTCGCGTGTTTACACCCAGGGGCAGTTTCAGTCGCAGATACAGCAGCAGATTACCCCGTTGAGCGCTTGCGCCCAGAGGCAGGAGTCTTCGGACTCAGACACAGCTCATTGTCAGAGGCCAAGGCCCGAGATACGTACCCAAGGGGACCGATAGGAGGAGATCATAGTTATCAGATGAGTGGAGTGACTTATTTTTGGTTGGTTTAGACCCGGGTAGGGGTAAATAGATTGTTCTATTGGTTGGCACCTTCCGGCTTATGGGGGTCGGCCAGGTATTTTGTGTATTTATATGTATATCTATATGTGCTATTAGATACTGATAGACAGTAGGACGACACGTCGTGAGGCACTCCCAGTTTAGTTACAAAATAAGTAAACTCTACCCAGTTATCCTCAGCAAGATAGACTCAGCTATTTCTTGCTTATATGTCATGTTATTGTTATTACCCATTTCAGTGGTATATTTCAGTTTGCTTTACATGCTCAGTACTGGTGATACTGATGCCCATGGGGGCGCTGCATTGCTTGCCTGTAGGTACACATAGACGAGGAGTCGATCCCTCATGATCCAGTCAGCAGAGTTATTAGCTCCTATCCTCCGGAGCTAGATAGTCGGAGGTTGCTCCTATTTCCTTTTGATTACAGTTTGGGTAGGTCGGGGCCCTGTCCCAACCATTCTATTATTACTTCCTAGAGGCTTCCAGTCTAATATTTCCCTGTGGTAGTGGAGTCGGTCGTGTGGGGTCGTGCATGTATATATGTGTTTGGTTGATTATGGTGGCCGTGTGGGGCCATAGTTTGATAGTAGTGGTGACCTTGCCGGTCACGTAGTTATTCAGTATTCTATTGTTACGTTACAGATAACTAGACAGCATGGTGGCCTTGTCGGCCCGCATAGGTTTCCTCTTTGTAAGTGTGTTTCTGGTTAGCTGAAGTTTTATACAGGTGGCTATAGGCCCAGTCGGCCGGAGGCTGCGTTTACAGTCGTTATATAGCTCGTTGATTCCAGAAATCTGAGTTAGAGCTAGCCAGGCACCAGATGTGCTTAGGCTCACCAGTTAGCAGTCTAGGTCCTACTAGGGCACTAGGTGCTAGTCATACCCCCCAAGGCGGGGCGTGATAGAAAGAAACACTTGGTAGAGTGGGAGAGGTATCTAATCTTGTAAGAGTTCACATCAATGTTCTCCGGCGTCCTTAGAGATTGGTGGATTGCACTGGGAACGTATGATAAGAATACTTTCCTCATGTCCCAAGACTTTTCTTTCAACATCAGAATCTTGCATGAAGTCTTTTGTGGAGATATAGGCCAAAGGCAAGAAAAGCTACAAAGACAATTCTTCGAGATGGAATGCGTATCATTCGACAGAGATATCATTGATATTCATTTCTAGAAAATGGCAAAAATATACTTTGAACTTGATGGAGATGCCAGTTTGAAGCAAGCCTTCGTTCCATCCTTGCCAAAGATGTTAGCAGGACAAACAATAACGATTATTGAGGAAAAGCTCCAGTCAATCACAATCCCTGAAGTTGGCTACATAAGGCAAGCAATTTTCATGGCGCTAGAAGATATCTGTAAAAAAAGATTTGTTCCGAAGAAGATCATGCACAATAATCCAGCTCTTGATAAAGCTTGCTGCGAGACTAACCTAATCACTGGGTCCAGTTGCTCTTGCCATGCTAGAAGGCAAAGCAGATACAAGAAAAACAAAAAGCTCAAATGGCCAAAGCCTACTGGAGGAAGATCCAAATACACCAGGAGAACAAAATACTTTAGGAGAAAGTGTCCAAGCAGGTTCCTGAAGAATGACAGATGCTTCATTTGCCACAAGATCGGACACTTCACAAAGAACTGTCCTCAAACTAAAAAGTCTATCCGGCTTCTCACGTAAATAGAAGAATACGCTAATGTCAGGTACAGTGATCTCAAATTAGTCCTTTTTGCAGAAGATGAGCCGTTAGAAGACACCCTTTTCTCCATGGAAGTATATGAAGAACATGGGCATGACCATTACCAAATTTTAGAGGCTGAGGAAATCAATAGCATTATCAATATTCCTTAGGTCCAGCTGAATGTTTATCCGTCCAAATGGGATAAGCCAATTCAGGTCATTGCATTCATGGATACTGGTGCGGCCTCACCATTGATGAATCTAGCAATACTTCCTGATAATCAGTGGATCACTCATTTAAAGAACTTCAACACTGAATCAAATGGAATCCTAACAACCACTATCATCACAAAACATCCGATAACTATCGAGTTCTTCCCAGGACTAGAATTCAAAACAAAGTTGTTCAGATCAGATGTCCCAGGAAAGGATCTCATAATCGAATTTGATATCTACAGACAACTCAAGGATCTACTCCACATTGGAGCCTATGGAATAGCGTTCGAAAAGTAGTTCAAGCCATACTTAGAGGTCTCACGCTTATTCTAGATCACTGAAGATAAACATATCAGAGAAATCGAGCAACAGTTGATGGAACATTCATGTACTAAATCTCATAAAGAGTTCATGAAGAAATATCGCAACCCACTCTGGCTGAATAAAGAATTCTTCATCAAACTCGCATTCCAGAAGAATGAAAACATCAACCCAACTAAGGCTAGCCACTTTGGCATGAATCTAGAGCACCTTCAACTTTCAAAGAAGGAGTGCGCTGAACTCATGTAGTTTGGACTGATCGAGCCGTCTAATTCTCAATGTGCATATGAAGCTTTCTATGTCAACAACAGAGCTGAGCAGAAAAGAGGTAAACTCAGATTAGTCATAAACTACCAGCCACTCAACTATTTCCTCCAAGATAATAATTTCCCTATACCAAATAGGCTTAGCCTATTTTCACACATAGCCAAAGCTAGATATTTTTCCAAGTTTGATCTCAAATCTGGATTTTGGCAATTGGGGATACATCTTGAGAAAAGACCAAAAAAAGGATTTTGCATTCCTGATCAACACTTCCAATGGAAGGTTATGTCATTTGGGCTGAAACTTTCACCCTTTCTATTCCAAAAAGCCATGATCAAAATCTTTCAGTCTATCCTCCACACTTCACTAGTATACATTGATGATATCCTATTGCTTAGTGATACTTAGGAGGAACACTTTGCCTTACTCTGTCATTTTCATGATATAGTAAAAGCAAATGGAGTTATGCTCTCTGCGAAGAAAATGGTCCTTGTTCAAAAAGAAATCAATTTCTTAGGGATGCAATTTTAGCAATGGAGCATATAGTCCAGGTTCGTATATATGTAAGGAATTACTCAGATTTCAAGACAACAACTTCACCACAAAGAAACTTCAACAATTATTAGGGATTATAAATTATGTTAGAAATTTTATTCCCGAAGTCTCTACATATATTTCTCCATTTAAAAATATTCTAAAAAAGAATTCCCAAGAATTGAGTAAAGAGCAGGATGAAGTTATCCAAAGGACCAAGCAAATGTACCAATACGTGAAGACTCCCCATATTCCTTCAGATGGAAAGAAGATATTGTAGACTGATGCCATTAATGAAAATTGGAGTGTGTTCGGTGCGTTTGTTGGGGTTAAAAACCGACACGCAAGTGCACGTGGTCGAACAAGTAGTAAGTGGCTTTAGTAAGCCAAGTATCGATCCACGGAGACTCTGGATAAGTGAAAATTACTTAAGTATACTATACTATATCTCACTTCTAAATATGCTGACAACAACGTAACCAAAAATTGAATAACTTGTTTTATAAATCCTATACTAAAACTACTAACAATTATCTACTTTGAATTTAAACTATGGATATGAGCATGCCGAGGTTAAGAACATGTAATGAAACTGATTATAATCATAAATTGGTTAATCTTTTCTTCCAGTTGCTAGCCAAGAACATTAGCCAAGAGATTAAAACTCTCGTATTTAATCTCACTTAAGAATCATAAACCATCCGTCTACATTTATGTGATCAAATGCAATTCATGACCTAGCAATACAATTCTGGTTCCTAAATTGACTAATACGGCTTTCAAGTATATTTCTATCAGGAAAGCACATCAAAACTCAATTTTCCCAAATCAAGTAAAGAACAATATCCTATTAATTCACAACTTTCCAATTTCGTGCTCTCTCGAGTGAAATCGGACTTTTTAGATATACATTAATGTCGGCCACACACCAATGCAGTAGAAACAAGAATTAATAGTACAACATGGAAGAAAAAGATGAAAAACCATATAATTCAATAATCAAAATTCATCACAAGTGCTCATAACCTCAGCAAGGAAGGGAATTAGCCACTCATTTGTGGATTAATCATCATAAAACGAGTGTTAAACATACAAACAATTGAGTGAAAGAAGAAAGAAAGAGAGAAAAAACCCTGAACTTTTCGTCCCTCAACTGCCTGTAACTCACGTCCTTGCTCCACCAAGTCTGAATTATGAAAACATGAACCTAAGTGTTCTATTTATACTAGTGGGAATTTTTCCCGAAATAACAAGCAACGTGTCACGGAGTGCATCGCGGAGCACTGCCTCCGTGACACGGCGTGGACGCGGACCCTCACTGGAAATTGGGGGCCCGGGAATAAAGCATCAACGTGGCACGGCGTGCAACGCGGAGGCCTGCCACCGTGCCACGGAGCTGTCGCGAGCCTCCACTGGAATTGATGCATATTTCACCCTCCAGGCAGAATGCCTCCGCGATGGCAGCATAACACAGCTCCATCACGGAGCCCCTTTAATTGGTGCAGTCCAATGCTTTTTCCCTTGCTCGCATCCAAGTCCAACTCCGATATCATCCAACATGCATTTTAGCTTCTCGAAATCACATTTTATTACCAATTACATGAAAATGTATACACATTGCTAGATAAACAAGGTGAAAATGATGCGTTTGAGTATCACTTGGGCATATAAATCTGCCCAAGATCACTTACCCCGCACTTAAATCCTTGTTCTTCCTTGAACAACAAACATACAATTCATGCAATTTACATCCTAACCTTCGCCACTATGGTGCGACAATTTGAGCTACGGTCATACCGATCATTCAATATTTCAAATCATCAAGAAAACATGCATGGTTTTAACAATGCAAGGACCTTCAATACATTAAGACTTCCTAGACTTTAAGAATCGACTCTCGATATCGGCAAACTCATGCAAATCAGCTAATCAAGATATCCGACATGAAAATCAATCTTTCATCAAGCATGTGCCCTCACAACTCAAGAGAATCTTCCCCTTTTTGCTCATGTGACACACAAACATTCAAGTAGGGGCATGTAAAAATTAATTTCACTCTCTCTCCCAAAAGAATTCACATGCATCATGTCATCACCCATAAGCTTGCCCTTAGTGTATTACTCCACTAATATAAAGAAATGCAATGTAAGATCACGTAGGACTTTAATGGGTTGTAATGGAAGCTATGAAACTAGTATATATTGGATTAGCCAATAATAGCCACTAGCATCCTTAAGCGCCTTTTCAACACATTCCCATCAACTCATTGACACTGTTTCTCTCTTTTCTTTTCTTTTCATCATCCCATTCTTGATGATTTACTTTAGTATGGCCCATTTCATCAAGCACACTTGACACGAAAACAAAGGTTTTTCATGCACCTTCATTATCATTTAATTATAGCAAGTGCACCTTCAACCTTTTCTTTTCTTCCCTCTCTCTACTCTTCTTTTTCTTTTCACCATTCTCACTCTTTGACACTTTGAGAAAAATTATTTTCTCTTCTTAAGCGCTTAAGAGTTTTGTATAGACTCTACGGCTAATGAAAAGAAAAAATTAAGCTTAGTTTATACTTTTTTGGACAAAAGAAAGAAATAATAGGCTAAAGGCTCAAAGGGCTGACTAGGGTATGCAATCACATAAAGGGGGAGTATGACAAGAAAAAAATAGAAACTCTCGGTTAAAACAAAGAAATGCCTACATCCTTTCCAACACTACACCTCCTTCATTTCGTTTTGCACACACACTAGGCAAGTTCTAGACACTTCACAATAGCATGGAATAACAATACCTCACTTCACACTTTATGCACATGCTCGATTCAAGATGCATTCACAGACTCTTCAATCAGCTAATTACATGAATTCAAACATTAAGCCTCAATCACACCGAATCGAACTCTACAGCCTAGGTATCTCAACATATTTACAGAATTGCATGCTTTCATACGAATCACTTTTGCATTTTGAATATCAGTTGCAACACGCAACCAAAATTTCACAACCATATAGTAACTACATGTTCCGTGATGCAATCCACCAATGAAAAAAACTGAAAATAAATTAAAATAACTACTCCTACCGACTACATTTCCCTTAAGACGGTTGTCATCCATCCATCATAGGGAACAGTCACTAACTATGACGTCGGTTCAATGAGACCATTCTCGGTAAAAGAACCGAAAACAAACGCCGAGAAACCCAAAAAAAAAAATTAAAAATTGAAAAATTTTGCAAAACATCTATCATTTCGATGGAAAAATTATTTACAAAATATTTAAAATATGAATAAAATATTTTCGCAAAATTTTAAAAATATCGATCATTTCGATAAGCAAAAATATTTACAAAAATTTTACGGACTTAGATGGCAACATCAACATTCCACAACACACATCTATTTCACAAATAATTACAAATACAGAACAATTTGCAAATTCACAAACACAGGGAAACATACATACAAGAATACAGAGGAAACCATACAAGCAAACCAGCCCAGCCCAGCACCTAACTACTCCCCACCCCACACTTAAACCGAACACTGTCCCCAGTGTTCACAAAAATTTAAAATCACAAAATTGGGTGGTGGAACTCCCTGATCAGTCAAAGTATTCCACTTCTTCATCAGGTGTTGCTGCCTCATCTCCCATGTCCGAGTCGCCTCCGTCGTCGTCATCGGACTCCACATCGGAGTCCTCCCGACGTGTCTCCTCGTCCGTGGGGACATCATCGTCAGTGGGCTCTACAAAGGATGGCCCCACTCGGCATAGAGCCCTGGCGTTTTCGCCAAACGGGTAATCCAGCTCGAGCTGCCATAGCTTCTCCTCCGTGGCTGGTCTCCCACCGATCCTGAGCTAGAGCATTTGCATTCCAAACATCCGCACCATGTACTGGTCATCACGAGCATGTCGCTCGCCAAGCGTCAGCACTAGCCCGTGGGTGGTGTCGGGGGCCTTAGTTTTGGTCACATCCAAGGCCCGCCGCTCCAACTGCGGGATATAATCCAAAGCCTCTTCCTCGACGTCGAGGCCCCGGAGAAAGGTGGTGAGTAGTCCACCGAACCCATACCTGTGGCCCTGGTGTAATCGGGCTCTCTTCATGGTGGATATGATGACCGCCCCAACATTAATCTCCAGCCCTTTCATCAGGGCATACACAAGGCAAACACGGTCCCAGGTCACATCAGTCATGTGTACCCCCGGGATTAGGCACGACCAGACTATCTTCAGCCAGATTGGGGCTTCCCTATTCATTTGAGAGTATAGCAGAGTCTGGTGGTAGCCCCTTTCTTTATGTCTGCTCCATCTAGCTGTGGATCGAGCCCCACACAATGTGCATCTGATATCGGCATATGGTGGGGTAATATTCAGCTGGCGGAGAACGTGGGCGTCTGTGTCCCGCGCTCCAATGATGGCATTTAGCTATTGGGGTTCCAGAGTGACTATCTGCCCTCTGATCTTGATGGTGTGGCTTCTGATTGCCAGGTTCCAATTAGCATAGAACTCCGGACTAGGTGTAGGTTGCATTCCTTGGGCTCCTGAAATATGAAGCTGAGCCCAGCTGCCTCGATCCTTTGAACTATTCGGGGGAACTCCTGTGCTAATGGTTTCGGTGCTATATGCTCCTCGGGGAAGTATTTGTTTTCTTTGTGTTTAGCATACCACTTCTTCCCCTCATCAGTCACCCATATCGTTCCGTATTGGCGGCGCTGGCCGCGTGGAACTGCTGGTGCAGCTGGGACTGCTGTGCCCAGTCTAAGTCTTTTCCTCCCGGTGCCTGAAGTTGATGCACCCTTAACTTTATCTTGCCTGCTTGCCATTTTGTCTGTCAACACAAGTAAACAATCGCAATGTCAAGCTAAATGAATATTAACTTCGGCTAAGGTCGGGTTATGCTAAGTTTACTCCACACTTAGTCCTTAGCTACAATTATGATACTACGGCAAGAATAACTTTATTTACACCAAACAACCAGCTAACAATTCATGCTTAGTGCGTTCACAAAGAAAATTTCGACGGTATAACTTCTGCGTACTACTCAGACTTCGTACGGCTAATCCCAATCACTACCATCGCTAGCAATTCAACCATCGCACTTAACAAAGAGAAACAACGAAACAAAAACAACAACAAAAATTCTATATACATGAACCTATACAACCAACCCAATTTGAACAAATTTCAACATTTTCCCCACAACCCGAGAATTCGTCGTCTATTACATTCAAACAATTTTCTACAACAATTCATCCCATTCAATACGTACAACCCGACATAGAATTCACAAATTCAACACATTACCAATTTCAAATTAAACAACCAAGCCCTAGAATTGAATTTCGCAATCAACTTCGAATAATTCATGCAATCGACAAGTTCAAACAATCATTACAACATTCCAAACTTTTATCAATCAATAAATACTCTAATTCATGCTTAATTTCAACTTAGGGTGATTTAGTTCACCTCTCATTCTTAATTTCGAATAAAATGGACAAAAACTTGAGAGATAATCGGAAAACATACCTCGAAGTTGAAGAACCGAAGAAAACTTGGTAATTCTTTGCCTTAAGCCGTGGAACGTTGGTGGGGGAGGGATTTTAGGATGTTTGGTCGCGGAGGAAAATAAGAATGAGGGGAAAAGGGGAGAAATCGGGGTTTAAAATGTAGAAAAACACGCGGGTCACCCGGCAACCCGGTGTGACCCGCCACAATTTATATGGCAACGTGTCACGGAGTGCATCGCGGTGCACTGCCTCCGTGACACGGAGCCATCGCGATAGCTTACTGGAAATTTTGAAATTTTCGGATTACACCTCAACGTGTCACGGAGTGTAACGCGGAGGTCCTCCTCCATGACACGGAGCTATCGCCCCAGCTCACTGTCTTCT
The DNA here is from genome assembly GCA_035772735.1 of Datura wrightii. NCBI lineage: Eukaryota > Viridiplantae > Streptophyta > Magnoliopsida > Solanales > Solanaceae > Datura > Datura wrightii. The sequence continues at coordinate 126,984,333 of JASDFA010000016.1, forward strand.
ACATTTTATTAATTTTTTCATACCTCGCCTTTTCCTTCATGATTCCGTGCACATTTTTCTCCGTTTCACCTGAAAATCATCTCACTAAACAAAATTGGTTAGAATAATAGGTTTTACCTAACTAAAATACTAACTAAAACGAAAAATTTTGTACTAAATCAAGAAAAAGAAAAGTAAAATCTATTTACACTTTACAAAATGAGAGAAAAATATTTTTTCACGGGTTGCCTCCCGTGCAGCGCCTGGTTTACCGTCGCGGCTCGACGTCATTTACGCTCAGTTGTCCGCTAGGGTGATGGACGATTTATCACGATCATTGTCCTCCCCCCAGTAGTGCTTACACCTATCCGGTGGTCTTCCCATCAACTCTCGGGAATCATTCATTTGCTTAGCATTACCATGATCAATTACATTGATCACTGAGAGTTCTTCATTCACCATCGGGAGCTTGGGTGCTTTGTACACATCGAACACCTCTACCTTGTCATGTGCTCGCATTGTAAGTTGACCTGCAGCTACGTCGATTAATGCTTTCCCGGTTGCCAAGAAGGGTCGTCCCAAAATAAATGGGACTTCCGCGTTTGGTTCAAAATCCAGAACAATAAAATCTACCGGGAAAATTAGGGAGCCCACTTGCACTAGAACATCCTCAACAATGTCATCCGGCCTAGCTAAGGATCGATCCGCCAACTACAAGATTACGGTTGTAGGTCTAGGACTACCTAGACCCAACTTTCTGAATACCAAAGATGGCATCAGATTTATGCTCGCTCCCAGGTCACACAATCCACGAGCTCGGATGCTCTGCCCAATAGTAAGCTGGATAGTAAAACTTCCAGGGTCTTTTAGCTTCATGGGCAGTCTATTTTGGATTCGGGAAGTGCACTCCTCCGTCAAAGCCACCGTGGCATACTCAGTAAAACGACTTTTGTTAGCCACGATGTCCTTTATGCATTTGGCATATTTAGGCACTCTCTGCAAGACATCAACAAGAGGTAAGTTAACATGTACCTGTTTAAGCACCTGCATGAATTTCTTGAAACACGCCTCCTCCTTGTATTTCTTGAGTCATTGAGGGAACGGGGGTGGAGGTCTTTCTTATTCAGCTTCTTTGGTCTTCCCACTTTCCGAACTTTGCTCCCCCTCAACTTCTGCTGCTCTCGACTTTTGAGGTGGTCTTTTTGGTTCCACCTCCTTTAGCTGCAAACTACTCCTTGTGGTCACTGCATTTACCTGCTTCAGATTCGGATCCGTGTCGCTCGGAAGTCCTCCTCTGGGCCTTGTATTTTGGGCACTAGCAAATTGCCCAAATTGATACTCAAGAGCCTTGGTCGCTAACTGGTTATTTTTCACTTCGGCTGCCAATTTAACATAGTCAGCCTGCAATTGCGCTTGATTAGCGATCATGGTCTTGAACATCTCCTCAATGCTGGGTGATGGTGGTGGAGGAGGGGCATTGTTATTTCTGAATTGAGATTGGTAGTTCTGTTTCCCTCCTTGATTCCTTTGCATACCCTGACCCGCACTTTGGCCTTGTTGGTTGTTGCTACCCCATGAAAAATTTGGATGGTTCCTCCAATTTGAATTGTAGCTACTCCCATACTACTGATGATTTCTTTGTGCATTGCCCACAAAGTTAACCGAATCAGGATTTGCTGCACAGCACTCAGCTGAGTGCTCACTGCTTCCACACACTTCACACCACATTTGCTGGACCGCATTAACTAGAGCTGACGGCTGGTTCAAAGTCATTTTACTAAAGTGGTTGTTCAATTGATTTTGCAAGGCAGCTATCTGTGCAGCGATAGTTGTAAATCCATCCACTTCAAGCACTCCCGCTGCTTTCCTTGCCCCACGTCGTGATGAATCAGCATTCCATTCTGGATTGCCCTGTGAAATCCGGTTTAGCAAGGTGTACAGCTCCTCATAAGTCTTTTCCAGCGCTTGCCCTCCAGCTGCTGAATCTAGAAAAATTTTGGTATGGGGTTCCAAACCCTCAATAAATGTGTGCACCAACATGTCATTGGACTGATGATGATGAGGACAGTCCCGCAACACGGATTTAAATCTTTCCCAGGCTTGATATAAATTTTCTCCCTCCCTCTGTTTGAAACTTAGAATTTGACTTCTAAGTCTTGCTGTTTTGCCAGAGGGAAAAAACCTTATCAAGAACTTTCGTGCAAGATCATCCCACGTTGAAATAGAATTTGGTGGCTCAGCTTTCAACCACCTCTTGGCTTCACCGAGTAATGAGAACGGAAATAATGTAAGCCGAACATAATCAGGTGACACTCCAGCGGGTATATAAGTGTCACTTATCTCCAAAAAGTTTTGGAGATGTTGTTGTGGGTCCTAATGAGGGAGACCGGTAAATTGCCCACTTGTGTGCAACAATTGCACCATATTTTGCTTTAGTTCAAATCTCCCTCCAGGCTCTGGTTTGCGGATACTGGATGTAACATTGTTGGCATGTGGGATTGCCACCTCGCGAACCGGCCTTCCTGCTGCTTCTTCGGGCACTAACACTGCCCTCACAACCGGTGGATTTTGTTGCTCCATAATAGACTGTCTGAGCAACTGCAGCTTTCTTTGTAGAGCTTCTCTCCGTTTACTATGAAATATACGTTCAAGCTCTATATAAGATTCCACCAGCTCTTTGTCTCTTGCCAGTGTTCACAGCAATTAAGTCTGCAAAATATAGGCTAAGACCAAGTTGTAACACTTAAGAAATGAAAATAAAAATACAGTAAATTTACACTTAATACAATTTCACCAATTGCCAAGTCTCCCCAGCAACGGCGCCAAAAACTTGTTCGGTGCGTTTGTTGGGGTTAAAAACCGACACGCAAGTGCACGTGGTCGAACAAGTAGTAAGTGGCTTTAGTAAGCCAAGTATCGATCCACAGAGACTCTGGATAAGTGAAAATTGCTTAAGTATACTATACTATATCTCACTTCTAAATATGCTGACAACAACGTAACCAAAAATTGAATAACTTGTTTTATAAATCCTATACTAAAACTACTAACAATTATCTACTTTGAATTTAAACTATGGATATGAGCATGCCGAGGTTAAGAACATGTAATGAAACTGATTATAATCATAAATTGGTTAATCTTTTCTTCCAGTTGCTAGCCAAGAACATTAGCCAAGAGATTAAAACTCTCGTATTTAATCTCACTTAAGAATCATAAACCATCCGTCTACATTTATGTGATCAAATGCAATTCATGACCTAGCAATACAATTCCGGTTCCTAAATTGACTAATACGACTTTCAAGTATATTTCTATCAGGAAAGCACATCAAAACTCAATTTTCCCAAATCAAGTAAAGAACAATATCCTATTAATTCACAACTTTCCAATTTCGTGCTCTCTCGAGTGAAATCGGACTTTTTAGATATACATTAATGTCGGCCACACACCAATGCAGTAGAAACAAGAATTAATAGAACAACATGGAAGAAAAAGATGAAAAACCATATAATTCAATAATCAGAATTCATCACAAGTGCTCATAATTAGCCACTCATTTGTGGATTAATCATCATAAAACGAGTGTTAATCATACAAACAATTGAGTGAAAGAAGAAAGAAAGAGAGAACAAACCCTGAACGTTTCGTCCCTCAACTTCCTGTAACCCACGTCCTTGCTCCACCAAGTCTGAATTATGAAAAAATGAACCTAAGTGTTCTATTTATACTAGTGGGAATTTTTCCCGGAATAACAAGCAACGTGTCACGGAGTGCATCGCGGAGCACTGCCTCCGTGACACGGCGTGGACGCGGACCCTCACTGGAAATTGGGGGTCCGGGAATAAAGCATCAACGTGGCACGGCGTGCAACGCGGAGGCTTGCCACCGTGCCACGGAGCTGTCGCAAGCCTCCACTGGAATTGATGCATTTTTCACCCTCCTGGCAGAATGCCTCTGCGATGGTAGCGTGACACGGCTCCATCGCGGAGCCCCTTTAATTGGTGAAGTCCATTGCTTTTTCCCTTGCTCGCATCCAAGTCCAACTCCGATATCATCCAACATGTATTTCAGCTTCCCGAAATCACATTTTACCTACAAAACAATGCTAATCATGTTGGTTAGTATAAATTCACATTTGATTACCAATTACATGAAAATGTATACACATTGCTAGATAAACAAGGTGAAAATGATACGTTTCAGTATCACTTGGGCATATAAATCTGCCCAAGATCAGAGTGAAGTACTTATGGAAGAAAAAGTTGGACATAGAAGAATATGCAAATATTCTAGCGGAAAATTCAAGGATTCAGAGCAGCACTACCATTCCACCTTCAAGGAAAATCCAGTTGTGAAGAATGGAATCAAGAAATTCAACTTCTTCCTAATTCACACTGAATTCCTCATCGATATGGATATGAAGGCATTCCCAAAGATGAGCAAGTTAAATCAAAAGATACTTCCACACCAGCAAATTCTCAGATGGGAACAATGGTTCTCACCCTACAAATTCCAGGTGAAGCACCTGAAAGGGAAAGATAATTTCCTGGAAGATTTCCTATCCCGGCTGGATGAATTCGCAAAAAGGTTTTTGCCAGAGAAGCCGTAGAAGATGAAGGAACCAGCTGACCATGTGGTCATGATTACTAACCCACCAGGTGCCAGGTTATCAAGGCTGCCATGCCATCCGCCAGACTTGTTTAGTCAATATGTGGACCCATTGGATCCATCCATCTTGATCGAAAGACAGACTTTCTATGAGCTACAAGTTTTCAGAAAATATGAAGGATCCCTCCTAAAACCATATAGAGTCAACCCGGAATACCCGTTCTGTCACGTGTTTATTCCACTTGCTATTGATTTCCCACAGAAACTCTTATGGTTCTTCTAGTACTTATGTCACCAGTATTACATCCTAATGGAATTCAAATGCAAGGTATTCAGGGATTTTGACAAGATTGAACCAGCTTTGAAAATATTTCTATAGTGGTTCAAACCGCGAAAATACTGGATTCAATGCTTCAAGAATTCATACGATGCAAAGATAATCATGTTGCATCGACCAGTAAAGTTAGCGAAGAGAAAGTCCATATCGAGCTAGAACTCTCTTTCTGTTGGCGATTTCTAGTCTCTATTTTGTCCTTTGAAGAAGAATACTACAAAGCACAGAGGTTTATCTTCCAGCAAAATAAGTTCATTCCAAAAGAGGTTTGGCCGAAAGAATGGGCATCATGGAACTACACTGATACACATCCTCACTGGGAAGAAGTCCGAAAAGCAAAAAAGGAATATCAGGCACCCTACGAGATCACTAGGGATGAAATCACTCAAGCCATTACACGGATCAGGATGAACATCCCATCAAATACTTCATCACAGGACTCTCAAAATATGTAGCAAGCCGTTGCAAAAACGTCAAGAAGGAAATGCTACTTTATGAGATTGTTAAAACGAAGCTTACATGATACGAGCTTCTTCGATGGTAAACATGGAGTCCGATGGAATACAGGTGGAGAATGCTCAAACCCACTAATGGCACCTCCGCACGTAGTCCCACCAAATAATGGATGATGATGTATGCAAGACGTGTGCGAGAATCTGGAAGCTCACCGCCTCAAATCACCCGCCGAAATTTATTACCCATATGAGGATGAAAGCGGGCCCTGCTTCACGTGCATTTAACATGGGCTTCCTTGTGCATATTAGGCTAGCCGTTTTATTAGGGCATTTGGTTTATTAGGCATCTGTTGTTATTAGGCTTTGTAGATGAGTTTATTTAAATAAGCGTGCCAGATTTGTCTTTATCAGGCCATGTAAATAGGTGTGTCGTTTTCATTTTATTAGGCTTTCTAGAAAGGTGTGCCAAGTCTATGTTTTATGGATTCTTATCTTGTAGTCTCCTAACCTCTATATAAAGGAGACTAGGATGTCCATTGTAGATCAGAGTAGAAAGTAGCTAGTTGAGTCCTGCAAAAGATTTTCTATGTTCAATAATATGGGTGTTTACTAAATTCTCTCTTGTTATTCCTTTCCAAAGGCATGGTATGGCTGATCCTTTTGAAGTAGTATAGGGCCTCGAACGTCTGGTAAGCAAGCTTGTTACAAGTACAATAGTTTTCCAATGTTTATAAACGCCTAAATTATAAGTAGGGTGAAATATTTCCCGAGTTGTGTAGCTTGGAAAACCGTCCAGGTGGATGTAGAAGCCATACCCTTTTAGTAGGGAAATTCTTTTATGTCTATGATGAAATTTACTGTTTGAGTGACTTGGCAAGCTATCCTCTGGGATGTTGAAGTCGGGTTTCGTGTCAAGCCATCCTTCGGGATGTTGAAGCCCAGTCCCCCATCATAGGAAAACTATTGTGCCTTCAGTCTCACCGCCTTGCCCGTCGTTTCCTCGCACTGTCTTACCCCATATTTGGTATCAGAGCCCTCTACGTACCAAATTCCATCAGGATGTAATACTGGTGACATAAGTACCAGAAGAACCGTAAGAGTTAAATTTTTTAAAAGACTCAACTAGCTGCATTCTACTATGATCTAGAATGGGCAGCCACCCTTGGAGGTTCCTGCTGCCCTGGGGAACGCTGCGAAGACCGAGGGGAGGTCTCTCTCCCATCCTCATGGTGGATTATCCCCAACTGTAGCACCTTGATAGTACCCTCTTCCGCTGCGGTTTCAAACTCTCCACTGGTCATGGTCTACCTTGTATTTGACATCTGTATAGACAAACATAATAGCATAAACATAGGGACTCAACCCTATATATCTCGGCTCTATTGCACGATCTAAGAAGATGGAAGGGTAACCATGCTATTATGCCTCATATCTTCCTACTTATAAAATATGGTGTACAACGCATTCATAAACAAGACTCTACTAGACACGGCTTGCAGACTCTCAAGGATACGACGTTGCTCCAATACCATGTTTGTCACACCCCACCTTAGGAGGCATGACTGAAACCTTGTGCCATACTGGGACCTGGGCCGACTTGGTTGGGCATGGGCACCTCTTGTGCTTTCTAGAAACTTAAAATCAAGAAAACAACGAGCTTTATCTCAGCTGTAAACACAACATCGGGCTGACAAGGCCACACAACAACCTATAAAAGAAAACAGCTAACCCAACCAACATGACGATAAAGGAATCCTATGCGGGCCAACAAGACCACCATGCTGTCTAGTCATGATAGAAGGAAAGCAGGAAGTCATATTCATACTATAGCTGATAAGGCTGCTGATTAAAAGTTACACTAGGCCCCACATGGACAACATGTAAAATATAATATACATAGGCCTCACATAATCATCAACAACCAATAACTGAAAACTATAATTTGCAAGCCTCTAAGACTGGAATAAAGTTTGGGACAGGGCCCCGACCTGCCATATATCTATGCAATAAAAGGATAATAAAACCTTAAATGTCTGGCAACTTCGGAAGAAAGGAGATTAAAAATATATTGGATCTGGATAGCTATTGAGACGACCCAGAGCCCTGTCTGTCTGAACCTATAGGAAAGTATGTAGCGCCTAATAATGTGGCATCAGTACAAAATGTATAGAATATATAATGCAGTAAATAATTACTGAATGAAAGCAATAAAGAGCTTAAAATAATCATTAATAAGGGATAGAAGTTAACCTGAATAACCTCATAATATGAACAGTAGATAGCAAGTATAGTACAAAAAAGAACCTAACCTGACCCCTATAAGCCTTGAAGGTATAACCAACACAGAATAACCTACATGGGCCCTCATAAGCCCCGAAAAGTAAGCAATGCACACTCTTCTTACCCAAACTACTATATGCCCGTAGGCACACTATAACTAACGTATACTCGACCTCTAAAGCTATACCCGTGCCTGCTAGGCTCCTGTAATTGGGTCTGAGCTGTCTGGGCTCCTATAGCAGTGTCTGAGCCATCTGGGTTCCTGTAATCGTATCAGAGGCATCTAGGCTCCTATAACTGCATCGGAGCCATCCGGGATCCTATAGCTTCATTTGATCCATTTGGGTTCCTTTAAATGTATCTAAGCCATCTGGGCTCTTGTAATAGTATCTCAGCCGTCTGTGCCCCTGTAACTATATCTGAGCTTTCTGAGCTCCTGTAACTGTATCTGAAAGTGTAAATTGATATCCAATCTCTTATATTTGGTAGTTCACCTGAAAATCTACCACCCGGACCATCCGACAACCTTGGTTCCGCTAACTAGGAAATAAGGTTGTTCTGTCATGATTCTAGTCCTGTAGGTGTCAGGATATGCTAAGGGTTTGTAACTGAGCTCTTCTATCTATGTATAGGCGTAGAACACTATACTTTTTCTCCTAACTATACCTTAGGCTGCCTAATTTAGCAAGGTACGCTAATAGCTACTCTCTGGCCTCTGTGGCCTTAATGTGGTAATAAGGCACCTACAAGGTATTGACTGTATCGGTTACACAATAGGAGTAACTTGCTGAATGAAATTAGCCTTATACCTCGAATGGAGATTCTCGTTCACCCAATGAATTTCAATTTGTAGTTGACAATCCTAACAAATTACAGTCCTACGCTGAGAGAATAAGGCTAGTTTGACTACCAGAATTTGGCAATTGGAAATTCCTTTCAATACCAATAACTATAATTGAACTTCATATAATTAGGCAGAGAACTTACAATTTTCTGAAAGTTTAGAAGGTAGAAATGCTTACCTATCACTTGTAGTTGCATAGAAGTCAATTAGAGGTGATTCTGACAACTTGCACTAAGTGGAGTTCTGGTATTCTGAGAAATATTCAAGAAATAACTCCACAAGAATGCTCCTCGTAGGCCTAGAACTCGATATTCAAGATGAATTTGTGTTTGGACGGAGTTTAGTGGAGTAATTTGAGGAAAAATGAAAGAAAAATAAAGAGAAAATATCTTAGGGCTGTAATTTGACTTTAGAGAAATGTTTCTTATGGCTAAATTTGAACTTAACTTATATATATAGGTGGGAGTCGGTTGGCAGAGGGGCGCGGCTCGCCACCCCTCGCGCCGGGCAGGAGGTGCGGCATGCCGGCTATGGCGCCGGCTGCCAGGCGTGCTGCAGCGCCCAGTGCGCCTTGCCTCTGGCCTCAGCCTCCTGCTTGCTCGATGTCGTGTTTGTATACTCAACTCCTGAGCCCTTTCTCTCATGCATCGTATTACAAAACTCTCAATATACGTACGCACGCATCAGTTAAACAACATAAACTTACTGGGTGTAACACATTCATAGTCCAGCCTTTTCTCCATCACCTCACCAGTTGGTGTTTAAATATTGATTGAGTTAGAAAAAGGTTTGAATATGTCCATCTCAAGGAGCATTCAAGCATAAAACACTCTTTCCACCTAACTTTTTAGTTTATCCATACATATGAAAATGTATTAAATGTTTATGCCTGCAATTCTTTCTATTAGTAAATGATGGTCTAACAAGTACACATCTCTCTCATATTTTCAATCCTTATTTAGAAGTTCTGTCAGCTGGACTTGAGAAAAATAAATAATTAAGAATGCATTTGTCTTGTTTTTCTTTTACTTTTTGGTGTGTATTACTATGTGGATGGCGGTACAGTCCCTTCTTGAGGAGGGAGGGAAGAAGTAGGTCCAAATTTTGTGATGCTTATGCTTACAATTTCCACTTATCTGTTAAGATATAAATTTCTACATAGCATGTGTTACTTGCAGTCATTGGTAGGTTAATATCATCCTAACAAATTAGTACTCTTTGATGTGTACTAAAAAATGACTGCTGCACACTGGAACCGTATTATGGTATGCTATAACCCCAAAAGTGCAGGGAAAAGAGAACGAGGTTCCAAAGAATCAAACCATTAATAAGGAACTCCAAAAGATGAAATCTGATATGCCTAAATGAACTTCAAAAGATTAGAGATACATCTAGACATCGAAAGATCTTTTTATCCAAAGAATTATTCCAAGCGTTTTTTAATAGCCATGCCTACATACATGTCACGACCTGGACATTGGCCCGGATTGAGAAATAGGACAACGATCCCTAAGATACTTCAAGTCAACCCATGGAATGAGCATACATCTAACTCAATCAAGCAAACACGGAAGAGTTAACATAATAAACATAGTGAAAGTTTAGCATAACATATAATCCAAAATACAACACAAGTCTGAAGATGAATACAATCTATTGTCTGAAAAGTCTCAAAGTCTGATAAGTTCATGGAATAAGACCACAACTAACTCTCTAAGTTTGAAACTGAAAATACGCCAACATAACCGAATAAAGGAGGTCCCTCGACAGATGAGGACTCATCAACAGAGGCTGATGCTAACTCTGGAAGACTCATCAATAGGACTGGAGCCTGTATCATAAAATGATACAGCATAGAGTATGCGGTCAGTATAGGGAATGTACTGAGTATGCAAGGTAAGTAAAACTACTTAAATAAGTAAAATCATTTAAAACATGCATATTATAAAACATAATCAAATCAAGAATCTGAGTGTAGGGCTTGCATGCTATTTTCTGAAATCATGATCTTAACATAATATAACATCATAACTGAATCGATTGACCCAAAGCTGAAATATGATAATCAAAAGGAAAACTGAACATTGGGTCAAATCTGCTTTAGAACATATGTATATATACACACACACACACATCATGAATGATAAATATGCATAACTAAAATCATGAGGAAGAAGGGGAAACTCGTCATCTAACCTACATATCACGATAGAGCTTACATAGTCCCAACTATTAGACTCAAGTGGGTAGAGCCATCAAAAGCCTTTCTAGGGCTAGGGATAAAACCATGATATCAATATCAAGATCAAGGCCCAATCGGGGCAGGGGAAAGCTCACAAGGAATGTCCTAAAGTATATAAATTTATATAAACCTACGTCAGTGGGTAGCTCATAGGCATAGGGTTGATTGACCCTTAGCCCACTCGGTGCTACACACTACTCCCAAAAATATGCATATGCTCCCCATCATTTTTCAACAAAACTAACCATCATTTTTCAACGAAGCTGACCATCGTCTAGTGATGAAGATGAATAATCAAATACATATCAAATTTGAAATTATATATGAGGAGCTTTTACTCAAACCATAGCACAAGATGAATGTAAAAGGGGAGTCTTAACTCCAAAACCATGTGGTAAGCTTAATTCGTGAAATCATAAATCATACTTGAACAGATGGGCATTGCCCAATACTTGAAATCATGCTTGAAAATACATAACTCACTTGAAAACATGATCATCACACGGGTAAGTTGAAAACATGCTTTTCATCAATAATATCTCATCATACTTGAACATTCATCATAAATCTTAACTTTCATGCACTTCTCGTAAATGGGAACTTTAATTTATAAAGCTTGAAAACATGATTATAATTCAAAAATGATGTAAAACTTTCCCATGAATCATAATTCAATAGAAGCAGCATATTTAGACCATATCCATGTAGAAAATTAGGAGTTTCATGCATTGGGTTAAAACCCAATAGAATCAACATATGAATTTTCATGATTTAGAGAGAAACTGGGCATGGGTGTGAACGAATTCACCCATTCATAACCCTACTAATCTTGGGCATAACTAGGTGTCTAACTGCTATTTTATATCTTAATTTAGTCATGTTTGTCAATTTAAAGTGATTATATTCTCATGTGATTTTGTATATTTATAAGAATAAACTAACCAACATGATTAGTCTTTGTTTTATAGGTGTAAAATGCATTGGCGGGACTAAGTAATGATGGTTGAAGTGAAGGAATGGAGTTCGGATCAAATTGCAAAAGAAGGCAAGTGAACATGCCAAGGAAAGGCTGGCCGCGCCAGGTAGCGTGTCACGCTAGGCGTGCGCTGTGCCCAGCGTCGTGCCATACCCATGCTATGCGCGCGCGGAAGATACCACAAGGCAGGCGCCCTATGTGAATGCAACATGCCATGCCAGGCGTCCTACATGTCTTAGCTATGCCACGGCATGCGAGAGGTGTGATGGCCTCCATGCCACGGCAGTTGCTCAGCGCCCATGACAATGCCATGGTCGACAATTCCAGTGAGCAGGCGCGATCGCTCCCTGTCATGGAGCAAGATTGGCATGACCAGGTTCGTGACACGGAGCTAGTGTAACCACGGCCAAATTTTGTAATTTTTCATTAAGTAGAAATAGAACCCTTAGCTTCTAAAATTATTTATCACGAAATTATTTGAGAGATACAAAAAGAAGCAAAGGGAGAATAGAGGAAACTCTATCTAGAGGTCAAGAACTTTCATTCTCTTTTACTATTCTTGTAACTACATTTCTCTAATTATGTTTCTCATTAATTTTACGAACATGAGTGGCTACAACCCTTCCTTTAAGGTTGAGGCCACACGATATGAATGTGATTGCTTAATCTTCAAATTTGGTTTATGTTTTGGATGTTGTATTATCTTACATTCATAAAGATTGTTGTTTTTATGCTTGATCACCATGGAAACAAACTTGTTGAGCTTAGGCAAAAGCTCGAAAGGGCAACCTTAGGTGAACGTAGGGAGCAAGTTCATAACTTTACGATATGATTCTCTGTTAGGATAGAAACTATACCTAACTTTCCTTGCTTAGTTAATAAAACGGGATGATAACTAGACACCAACTTAGAATTTTCACATCACCGCTCATAGAAATAGTTGTGAAACTAAGTCAGATGAAATGGTTAGAGATATAAAAGTCCATAATCAAGGGCATAAACCCCATAAACCAAATCCACATAGTTAAATTGCTCACGAATTAGGATGTCACATCCCCACTAAACGACATAGGTGTTAGACTAGTTTGTTGTGCTTAGAGGCTCAAGAGACCATGAACACTACATTTTAACTCTTGTGAAACAATAACTAAAGTTTTCATACTTGAACTATTGTGAATTGTAGCATTGCATGATTATAAGGTCTTAACTCTAGTTGCTTCTTGTATTTTTTCCCGAGTATCTTGTGATCACCCTAGATTTAATTACAAATATCTAAAATCTCTTAAATCAACACTTTTAAAGGTTAACGTAACACTTGAACTTCAATATTCGCTGAATTAGTCCAGTGCCTTTGGGTTCAACATCTGGATCTTAAAAGGGGACACTGTATTACTTGTACGACCGCGTACGCTTGCGCGTGCACTGCGGCACAAAAAGTTTTTTGCTCCATTGCTGGGGACTTGCAGTGTTTGGTGAATTTTTCTATTTTTGTGTTATTTTTATTTTCCTTAACTTTTGAAAAACTTGATCTTACTCTACTATATTACATGTAACAGGTTGTCCTTGTAGAACTGGAATGGAATAGAGAGCTGGTGGAACCTTCGTTAGAACCTGGATGCCAACTACATTTGCTCAGCAGAGAAGCTCTAGAGCGAAAGTTCAAAAGGTTAAAAGAGCTGTTCCAACAATATCCACCATTTGGGCAAAGAGTTGTTGCCTAATCAGATAGCAGCCCAACCAGTTTGCGAAGTGGAAATCGCACTAGCGACGAATGTGACCTCTATTATCCGCAAATCGGAGCCGGAGGAAACTTTGAGCTTAAGAAGAAAAATTTGCAGCTGTTACATTCTAGTGGCCAGTTCACCAGGATGCCTCATGCAAACCCACAACAGCATTTACAGAATTTCCTGGAGATCAGTGACACTTTTGTCCCCACTAGAGTGTCAACAAATTATGTACGACTCACTCTCTTCCCATTTTCATTGCTGGGAGAGGCAAAGAGGTGGTTGAAGGCTGAGCCACCAAATTCCATTACTTCTTAGGACGATCTATCACGGAAGTTCCTCATCAAATTCTTCCCTTTAGGCAAGACTGTCAAGCTCAAAAGTGAGATATCATGTTCCAAGCAGAGGTTGGAGGAGAACCAATATTTGGCTTGGGAAAGATTCAAGTAATTACTGAGAGACTGCCCCCATCACCATCAGTCCATTGAGGTTTTAGCTCACACCTTTGTAGAGAATCTAGACCAACATACGAAGATTATGTTAGACTCTGCAATAGGTGGGCAAGCACTGGAGAAGACATATCATGAGTTATACACTCTATTAACTAGAATTGCTCAAGGAAACCCGGAGTGGCACAGTGAATCATCAAGAGGGGCAGGCAAGAGAGCAGCAGGACTGATAGATGTAGACAGTGTTAATTCCTTAGAAGCACAGTTAGCATCATTGCAACACTAGATAATGACTCAATTCAGCAAACTGAGTATGAACCAACCGTAGGAACAAGTGAATACAATTCATCAAGCTCCTAGCTGGTGCGAAATTTGTGGTAATAATGGGCACAATGCAGATTCTTGCATAGCCAATCCTTAACCAGTCAACTTTGTAGGAAATGTTCAGAGAAATAATCAGACTTATGGGAACACATACAACAAGAATTGGCAGAGTCACCCAAATTTTTCTTGGGATGGACATCAAAGTCAGAGCTACTACCAACCTCAACAGCAGCAGTATTAGGAGCAAAACAGGCAGAATAGTGGCCAGTCACGTAGCAGCAACATTGAGGAGATGTTGCAGAAAATCATGGCAACTCATACCCAATTGGCAGAAAATTAGGCATGGATGGCTTCAGATTTGAAAAATCAATATATGGCCACTCAAAATCTAAAGAAACAGATGGGTCAATTAGCAGCTTCTCATCACACCAGACATCAGGGAGGGTTACCCAGTGACACAAGTACAAACCCTCGATAGGTCAATGCCATCAGTCTGAGGAGTGGCAAGCAATTTGCTGATGTACCACCAAAGGAAAAGAGAAATGAAGTACAGCCAGAGTTGGTTAGACAAGGTCCATCAAATGACAAGGGAGATAACTAGAGTGCGACAAAACATAATGTACAATCATCATTGCATCCAGCACAGAGACCATCACCACTATTCCCACAAAGTCTCAAGAAGTGCAAGGAGGAAGAATGCTTTCAAAAGTTCTTTGATATATTCAAAGAACTTCACATCTATTTGCCTTTACTTGATGTTTTGTAGGGAATGCCAAAGTACTGCTAAGTACTTGAAATATGTGGTGGCCAACAAAGTTAGCTTGGTGGATGTCCAAACGGTGGCACTTACTAAGGAGTGCAGCTACAAGCTACTGAGGAAAATGCCGAAAAAGCTCAAGGACCTAGGGAGTTTCACCCTCCCGGTACAAATTGGTAAAGCTAAAATCATAAGGGCTCTTTATGACTTAGGGGAAGTAGTAAATCTAATGTCCCTATCTCTATTTAACATCCTCAGTTGGGTCAGCTGAGGCCCACATGAGTATTCCTATAGCTGGCAGACAAGTTCACAGTGGCACCAATAGTAATAATTGAGAACCTTCTCACAAAAGTGGGTAAGTTCATTATATCCACTGATTTCATCATTCTTGACTTTAAAGTTTATGATAAGGTACCCCTAATATTAGGATGACCATTCTTGGCAACTGGAGGAGCAATCATAAATGTAAGAGCAAGTACCCTTAAAATGAGGGTCAATGATGAAGAAGAGCACTTCAGCGTCTACCAAGAGATCAACCCACCCACACACTACAGAGATCTTTGTAAGATCAATATGTTTTCAGATTCTAAGTGTGGGGTGGTAGATTCCATAGGTCCACTACTGCAGGACTTGATGACATTTTAGCCCGAGTCTGATGGAGGGATAAAATTAAAAAAAAGATGGAAGAAGAGAGGGACAAAGTAAAGGTTGTTTTCTCTAAAAACAAGAAGAGAAGATAGTTCTTGAAAGGGAACACGTGTTTGAGGATATCCTGAGAAGGATAGTCCATATCGTGCCGCGACATAAAATCAGGCGCTGCTTGGGAGGCAACCCAAGAGTACCACAGGTACAACTTCTTTTCAGTTGTTTGTAATTTTTGTATTTTTCACTTGTTGTTGTTTTTTTTTGGTTGATAAGAACATATTCAAGTGAAGTTTGAGTACCTATGGGAGTAAAATCTAAGGAGCATGAAAACAAGATGAGTGTGGGGTCGTTGCCCCACTTGCGCAGAAATGCAGCAAAACATGTTGTTAGCTAGGTCTAGAGGCCTCAGGATGTATCTCTTACCCTTGTTTTTAATTGTAATTGATTCATTGGGGACATATCATACTTCAAGTGTGGGGTGAGGGAAATTTCAAAAACTTTGTGCTCAGTGAATTCAGGTGAAGTTGGTGCTTGGTCTGAAATGTGTTTGTTGATAAAGTTGAAGTTAAGCACAATTCTCCCACCCTTTGGTTTTTATTTTCGATTCTTTTCTGAAGGGGGGCACCTTGAACCCAATAATAATAAAAAATTTCCTTTTTTTGTACATAAATTTAAGTCATAGTTAAGGACTTTTCCAGACGATGGATGGATGACGACCGTCTTGAGGGAATATAAATCAATAAGTTTGTGTTGTGAACCCTTACCTGATTGACAGTTTGATGTTCTTGTTATGTGTTGTACATGATTGTGAGATGCAAGTGTTGTAAATTTTGAAGCATGTACAACAATTGTGTAACTCTGTTTGAGACACCTAGGCTCTTGAATATGACTCTATGTGCTTAAAGATTAATTCTGAATTCTTTAGATTAGCTGAGTTAAGAGTCTACTAAATTTGTCTTGAATTGAGCATGTGTTGTGAATGTAAGGTTTTTCAATATTCCATGCTATTATATTGTCACGACCCAAATGGAGGCCCAGATCGCAACATGGGAAAAGGAGCCCCGAGAGACCCCAAGTCGACTCGTGGAATAAGCATACATCTAACTCAATCAATAAAACAGAATAAATCAACAAGATAATCATAGTGGATGTCTAGATTCAACTTAACATAAGAATACCTAATGTTAAGCTGAATACATCCGTATTCCTAAAAAGCCTCTAAACATGACGAGTTGATGGGATAAGACCCCAACTAACTCAATCAAACTGAAACTGAAAGTATATGGAGAAATTCTGAATAAGTCTAGTGCTTGAGGGATGAGGACTCACTAAAAACTTATGATGCTACCTTCGAAGGCTAACTATGAACGGGGCTGAGCCTGAGAGTCGGGTCTTGTATCATAAAATGATACAACATAGATTATGCGGTCAGTACGTGGAATGTACCGAGTATGCAGGATAAGTAAAATCGCTTAAGCACGTAAAATCATTTAAGGGCATGCGTAATGTAAAACATAACAATAAGAATCTAAGAGTAGGGCTTGCATGCATTCTTTTTGAAATCATGATCTCATCATAACACAATCATAACATTATAATTGTATCAATTGACTCAAAGCTGAAATCTGATAGTCATGAGTAAAACTGAACATTGAGTCAAACCTGATTTAGAGCATATATCAATGTAGAAATATCAAGAATGATGAACATGAATAACTAAAATCATGAGGAACAATGGGAGACTCATCTTTTAACCGACATACCAATGATAGAGCTCACGTAGTCCCAACTATCACACTCAAGTGGGTAGAGCCGTCCAAAGCCTTGCTAGGGCTAGGATGATACCATGATATCAATATCAAGCTCATGGAACCATAGGGTCGGGGATAGATCACAAGGAAATTCCCAAAATCATATATATGAATAACCCATGTTGGCGCGTAGTTCTGAGGCATAGGGTGATCGACTCTTAGTCTACTCGGTGCTAGACACTACTCTCAAAAACATACATATGCTCTTCATCATTAGTTAGTGAAGCTCAACATCGTCTACTGACAAAGCTCAATAATCAAATACATCTCAAATATGAAATCATACATACGAGAAGCTTCTACCCAAACCATACCACAAGCTTAAAGATAATTGAGAGTCTTTGCTTCAAAACCATGTGGTAAGCTTAATTGGGGAAATAATAAATAATACTTTGAACATATGGGCATTGCCCAAAGTTTTATCATAGTTGAAAATACTAAACTCACATCGAAAACATGATTGTAAACATGGGTAGCTTGAAAACATGTTTTTCATCATAATATATCATCATCATTATATATTCATTATAAATCTCATCTTCCATGAACTTTTCATCAATGGGCTTATTAATTCATAAAAGTAGAAACATGATTTTTTATTGAAAACAATGTAAAACTTGCCTATGCTTTATAATTCAGTAGTAGGAACATAATTAAATCATACCCATGTAGAGAAATTAGGAATATCATGTATTTGGTTAAAACCCCATAGATTAGAAATAGAAATCTCATGATTTAGAGAGGTATTGGGAATGGGTGTGAAATGAATAACCCATTCATAACACTATATACCTGTTGGTAGCTGATTCTTACACTTCCTTGACAACCCAAGAAGGAATTGAGGAGAAGTTGAAGAACACTAAGATTGATCACTGTCGTTTATCTTCTACCTTGCATGCATAAATGTAAATGGCCTAAAATAAAATTAACCCCTTTAAAAGTCATTATTCATAACTTAAAACGACGTAGTTTAGACCATAGGATCTTTGAAATTATGGAAAACCCCTTACTTAAATCACAGGAAATAACTGTCAGATGGTCCCAACGAGGGATATCGACTCGACATAAAGGGCCATGACTCATGGAGTTGTCTGTTAGGTTCACTGCTTCTCAAGTCTTCTGAGCTCATAACGGAAGACATAATGACTCGCTACCTGGTGACCAAGACTCGTGGTCACCAACCACGATGTGCATTGCCTCATCCTCAAATAAATTTTTCCCTGATTGGTCACGACTCATCCCACGAATCATGGGGATTGACCACGGCTCATGGGGCCCTCTCGTTAAGTCTATTGTCCCTTTTCTGCTCTTTACTCAAACACCGCTCCCCACGACTGACCTAACGAGCTGTGGGGCCTGACCACGACTTGTAATCTCGCCCGTGAGGGTCTCATTTCCCAACACTCAAATTCATCCATTGGGACACACCATGAGTCACATCATAACTCATGGATGCTCTTCACGGGTCAGCTCATGACCCGTTCTGTGCCGAATGCCAGATTTTATGTTTTTCTAAATTTCAACTCCCGGGTCTGATCTTTGGATTTTATGGGTATAGAAATATCTCCACCTTGGGAACATTCATCCTCGAATGTTTGAAAATATACAAAACAACAGAGAAACGAAATCATCATATTCAAGTACTGATCATTTAAGCTAAAAACTGACGGAACGACTACCTCAGATTCAAACTACATAGTAGAACTGAATTCACAAATCATACATACATCCATATAAATTAAAGAAACACTGGGCATATGAACTGAACATGAAAACTAAATAGGATTTTAGGAAAAAACTGATACCTCAACATGGAACTGAGCTGGTAGAGAAAAATGTGGGTACCTAGCCAGCCATCATATCTTTTTCTGCTTCCCACGTAGCCCCCTCAACATGTTGATTCCTCCATAACACTATAACTGAAGCTACTTCCTTGTTCCTTAGCCTTCGAACTTGATGATCCATTATTTCTACCAGAACCTCCTCATAACTAAGGTTGTCTTTCGCACCAACACTATCCACCGGGACGACTAGAGCTTGATCACCCAAACACTTCTTTAAGAGCGATAATTGGAATACAGGATGCACAGAAGCTAATTCAAAGGGAAAATCCAATTCACAAGCCACCTTGCCAACACGTCTCACAATCCAGTACGGGCCGACTTAGAGAGGACTAAGTTTCCCCTTCTTTCCGAACCCCATCACTCCCTTCATTGGAGACACCTTTAGAAATACCCAATTATCAACTTCAAATTCCAATTCCCTTCTCCTCACATTCGCACAGGACTTTTCGCGACTCTGACCAATTTTCAACCTGTCCCTTACCAACTAAACCTTCTCCATAGCCTCATGAATCAAATTTGGACCTATCATTGCCTCCTCACCAACCTAAAACCAACCAATGGGTGATCTACATCTCCGCCCATAAAGAGCCTCGAATGGTGCCATCTGGATACTAGAATTATAGCTGTTATTGTATGAAAACTCGATAACAGGCAAATAATCATCCCAACTACCTTTGAAGTCAATCACGTATGCTCTCAACATGTCCTCAAGGGTCTGGATTCTTCGCTCAACTTGACCATCCATTTGTGGGTGAGACGCGGTGTTGAGCTTCTCGAGTACAAAGTCCTTTTTGAAACGACTTCCAAAATTGGGAGGTGAATTGGGTACCTCTTTCTGAAATAATGGATAAGGGCACTCCATGCAATCAAACTAGCTCCCGGATATATAGTTTGGCATAGTCCTCCGCCGAACTCATGGTTCTTATCGGTAGGAAATTAGAAGCCTTGGTCAACCAGCCCACCACAACCAAAATGGAATCATATTATTGACGAGTACAAGGTAGACTTGTGACGAAGTCCATATTGATTTCTTCCCACTTCTAAGTATGGATACTGATATCCTAAAGCACACCTCCTAGTCTTTGATGCTTAACATTTACTTGTTGATAGTTTGGACACTTTTCTTCAAACTTCGCGATGTCTTTCTTCATGCCATTCCACCAATAGACTTCCCGTAAGTCAGAATACATCTTGGTGGCACCTGGATGGATTGAATACCTGGATCCATGAGCCTCGTGCAACATCAGGCTTCTCAAATCATCAATATCCAAAACACATAGACGGCCCTAGTACTGAAGCACACCATCTCACCCTTTGGAGAAGACCTCTACCTTCTGATTCTGAACGGCTTCCTTTATCTTTAGAAAAATCAGGTCCTCCTCTTGTATAGCTTTCAAATCAATCACTAATGACAATTTTGATACGCTCTAAACAACAACACCGCCATCGGTCGAGTTAACCAACCTAACCCCCAACCTTGCAAGTCGATGCACATCCTTTACCAGCTCCTTCTTCCCCTCATCCACAAGGGACACACTCTCCATGGAGAGTCTACTAAGTGCGTCTACCACTAATTAGCCTTACCCGTATGGTAAAGCACACTCATATCGTAACCCTTGAGTAGCTCCAACCACCTCCTTTGTTGAATATTGAGATCCTTCTGCGTGAACACATATTATAAGCTCTTATGGTTCGTAAACACATCCACGTGGACACCATACAAGTAATGTCCCCAAATATTCAAGGCGAATACCGTCGCGGCCAATTCAAGATCATGGGCCGGGTAATTCTTCTCATGAACTTTCAACTATCTAGAGGCATATGTTGTAACCTTTCCGCGCTGCATTAATACACACCCGAATTTGATCCTTGAAGTATCACAATACACTACGAATCTATTGGTATCCTCGGGTAGAGTCAACACTAGTGCTGAAGTAAGTCGAGTCTTCAACTATTGGAAACTCTTCTTACAAGCCTACGACCATTGGAATTTCATCTTCTTCAGGGTCAATTTGGTTAAAGGTGCTGCAATAGATGAGAAACTCTCAACAAATCTCCAATAATAGCCATCTAAATCCAGGAAGATCCCAATATCTGAAGGATTCACTGGTTTAGGCCAATTCTTCACCGCTTCTATTTTTTGAGAATCCACCTTATGCCTTCGCTTGATACAACAATGCCCAAAAATGCTAGGGAGTTCAACCAAAACCTACACTTGGTGAATTTAGCATATAGTTGATGATCCTTGAGAGTCTGCAGCACTACCCTCAAATGAGTGGCATGCTCCTCCTCACTCTGAGAGTATATCAGGATGTCATCAATAAACACAATCACGAACGTATGCAGGTACGTCTTGAACACCCTGTTCATCATGGCCATAAAATCTGCAAGAGCATTCGTTAGTCCAACAGACATAACCACAATCTCATAATGACAATACCGCATCCTGAAGGCTGTCTTCAGGATGTCGCTCTCCCGAACTCTAAGCTGATGATACACGGATCTGAGATCTATCTTTGAGAAACCCTTGGCACCCTGAAGTTGGTCTAATAAATCATTAATCCTGGGTAGAGGATACATGTTCTCGATGGCAACTTTGTTCAATTGCCAATAATCAATAGACATTCGAAGAGAACCCTTTTTCCTCTAGACAAAGAGAACTGGTGCACCTCATGGGGACTTGTTCAGTCTAATGAAAACCATACCTAACGAGTCTTTCAATTGTACTTTTAACTCCTTTAGCTCGGATGGAGCCATTTTGTAGGGAGGAATAGATATAAGCTACATGTCGGGAAGAAGATCAATACGAAAATCCATCTCCCACTTGGGAGGAATTCCCGGCAAATCATCAGGAAAGACCTCTAGATAGTCACATACTATTGGAACTGACTAGACAGTCAGAGTCTCGAACGTCGCATCCTTAACCCTAATTAGTTGGTACACACAACCTTTAGAAATCAACTTCCTGGCCTTAAGGTAGGAAATGAAGCGACCTATAGGAATAGCTGAACTACCCTTCCATTCTAAGACTGGCTCTCCCAAAAATCTGAACTCTACTGCCCGAGTTCTATAATTAAACCAACCCATGCCGAGAATAATATCAAAATCGGTCATGGCTAACTCAATCAGATCTGCTGAAGTGACTTTCTGAAGGACTGAGATGGGGCAACCTCTATACACTCGTCTAGCTAAAACTGAGTCACCTATTGGAGTAGAAACTAAGAATGGTTGTAACAAGACTTTAGGACTGACTCCAAAGCTACTGGCCATATAAGGTGTCACAAAGACATGGTAGCCTCCGGATCTAGCAAAGCATAAACATCAAGATGGAAAACTCGTAACATGCTAGTGATCAAATTTGAGGAGACCTCCTGCTCCTAGCGAGATGCTAAGGTATAGAATCTATTTTGGCATTGACCACCACCTGTACTGGTAAATGCCCCCTGATATGCTAAACGTACGAGTAGGGTTGCCGAACTAAAAGCTGGGCCTCGACCCCCATCATTATCCTGCCTCACTGCTGGGAAATCTCTGAGCATGTGTCCGGGCTTCCCACACCCAAAACATACACCTGTACCTGCTAAACACTGACCCGTGTGGCCCTGACCACATATGCGGCAAGCTGGAACACTAGAATCTGCGGGACTACTGCTCTGATCCCTAGAGCCTTATGCTCGCACTCTCTAATTGTGCCTAGGCCTAGATGACACACTGAATCCTGCAGAAGCTGGGGCTGATGATCTCTTGTGGGTCTTCTGTCGTTGCCCACCACTTGACTTCGGCTATTAGAATTTATGGTCATCGGTCCTAGCCTTCTTGGCCTCCATCTCTCTAAGATGTGCCGCCTCCATCTGCTAGGCGTACAAGACTATCTAAGGGAAGTCCATGTCTTTGAGAAGCATAGCGGTCCTACAATCATTATCCAAATAGCCCCCTACACCATGAATGAATCTACTCACCCGTGCCCTCTAATCAGACACTAACTCTGGGGTGTACTTCGATAGGCGGGTGAATTCAAGGGCACACTCCTACACCGTTATCCTCCCTTGCATCAAATTTACGAACTCAGCTGCCTTCAACTGCTTCATCTCACGAGGGAAGAACCGATCAAAGAATTCAACATGGAACTCTTCCAAAGTGACAGGACCTGCTCCAATGGCCCTACTATCTTTCCATTGATGAAACTAGATGTGTGCGGCCCCTTTTAGTTGATACGAGGCTAGCTCCGCATATTTGACTCCATTCACCCCCATGACTTGGGTGATCTTCACTATCTCATCTATGAACTCATGCAGGTCCTCATCTACTTTTGACCCGACAAACTCTGGCGGTTCATTCTCAAGAAGTCTCTGACTCGAGCTGCCATTGCATTTCCATTTTGCTGAACATGCACAACTACCTGCTGATTGACCTTACCGGTCAAGGCCTGCGCAATCATCTGAATAGCTACCCGAAACTCAGCGTGGGCAACCAGCTCCGGTGTCTGATTCTCCTAAACTGGTGGGGCCTGCTAGTGCTCATTCCTATTGCTATCCTCATGTCCTTCTCCATTCCCATTACTTCTACCATTCATTCTTCGGGGAGCCATGATTCTGCAATCGCAAATAGCATGAATTAGAAGGATACGGATATATTTCATCGCACAACATAGATCATGAAAGAAGGGAACATTTCCTAAATGTTTCATAGCCTCTTCGTCATGAGTGTGGCATGCTTCATACCTATGAAAAAGACTCTACTTAATGCAGCTCTCAGACACCCTAGGACACTTCAAACCTATTTCTCTGATACCAAGTTTGTCACGACCCGAATGGAGGCCCGGATCCCGACACTGGACAAGGTTCCCCAAGAGACCCCAAGTAAACCCATGGCATAAGCATACATCTTGCTCAATCAATAAAACTGAATAAATCAACAAAATAATCATAGAGAAAGTGTCAGGACCCGAGTTTACATCCTAGCCGCGACACGGGACAAGGAACCTCGAAAGGCTCCAAGTCGACCCATGGCATAATCATAGCATATTACTTATCAAAGAAATAACCAACATCATTAAGAAGAAACTAACCACGACTGATCACACGGGTCGTACCTTGATCCCACTGGTCGTACCTCGATACTATAACTTTTGGTATCCGTCCATTACATACCCTATTATGTCTTAAGCTCTCAGATTCTAATACTACTTCTTGAAAGGACAGGTCGTTACATCAAACAACGATCCATTGCATCCTTCCGTTACATTCCCTAACGACCTACATCTGGACTTTCCACGAGTCACACCATTAATCATGCCTAGTTCTAAGGAGTCGTGGGTTCCTTCGGTCACCTCGACTGGAGATTTTCCTACTCCTTTACATGGGCACTTACCAAGACTTATTATTACTCATAATGAGTCATTATATGACGCGTACCCTTCATCCCTGGTACCGTGGTGACATGCAACGACCACAACCTATGGCCCGCTATGTCTTCCTACGAGTCGTACGATGGACCCGTTACCTCTAAGCCTATATTTGCAGAACCTTACCACGAGTGTCCCAACGGGTCGTTGGAACCTCCAACGACTTGTACCATGAGTAGTTATGAGACACATTTTCCAGACTTCTGCCACTTTCTATTTTTAAATCATGGGTCTAGTCTTGGGTACTTTCGGGGTACTACAATATCTTCCCCTTAGGAACACTCATCCTTGAATGTGGAAAACATACAGAAAATAGAGAAATGCAATCATCATACTCAATTACTGGTCATACAAGCTAAAAACTGACAGAATGTCTAACTCCAATTTAAACTTCATGGTTGAACTAAATTAATGAATCATACGCACATCCATTTACATGAAAGAAACTGGGGTACATGAACTGAACACGAAACTGAATAGAGATTTGGGAAAAAATGATACCTCAAGCTGGAATTGAGCCAGTAGAGAATAAATGTGGATATCTAGCCATCATTTCTCCTTCGGCTTCCCATGTAGCTTCCTCAATGTGCTTATTCCTCCATAAAACTTTAACTGAAGCTACTTCCTTGTTCTTATCCTTCAAACCTACCAATCTAGTATTTCCACCGGAACCTCCTCATAACTAAGACTGTCTTTCACACCGACACTGTCCACCGGGACAACTAGAGCTGGATCACCCAAACACTTCTTTAAGAGCGATACATTAAAAACAGGATGCACATAAGCTAATTTTGAAGGCAACTCCAATTCATATGCCACCTTGCCAACCCGCTTAATAATCTGGTAGGGGCCAAAATAATGAGGGCTGAGTTTTCTTTTCTTTCAAAACCTCATCACTCCCTTCATGGGAGACACCTTTAGAAACACCCAATCATCAACTTCAAACTCTAATTCTCTCCTTCTCACATCGGCATAGGACCTTTGGCGACTTTGAGCTGTTTTCATCCTATCTCGTATGAGCTAAACTTTCTCCATGGCTTCATAGACTTAATCTGGTCCTATCAATGAGGCTTCACCGACTTCAAACCAACCAATAGAAAGACCTACATCTCCGCCAATAGAGAGCCTAAAACGGAGCCATCTGAATGCTGGAATGGTAGTTGTTATTGTATACAAACTCGGTAAGAAGCAAGTGGTCATCCCAACTACCCCTAATGTCTATCACACATGCTCTCAATATGTCCTCGAGAGTCTAAATTGTCCGCTCCGTCTATCTATCCATTTGCAGGTGAAATGCTATACTGAGCTTAACCTGAGTACCCAATCCTTTTTGAAACAATCTCCAAAATTGAGAGGTAAACTAAGTACCTCTGTCTGATATGATGGATAAGGGAACTCCATGCAACCTAACTAGATCTCAGATATATTGTTTGGCATAATCCTCCATTCAATCATTGGTCTTAACCGGTAGAAAGTGAGCATCTTTGGACAACCTATCTATAACCACTCAAATGGAGTCATATTGCCGACGAATGCGAGGCAAACCTGTGATGTAGTCCATGTTGATTTCTTCCTACTTCCAAATGGGGATACTGATATCCTTAAGCACACCTCCCAGTCCCTGATGCTCAACCTTCACTCGTTGACAGTTTGGGCACTTAGCTACAAATTCTGCGATGTCTTTCTTCATTCCATTCCACCAATAGAGTTCCCGTAAGTCACGGTACATCTTGGTGGAACCTATATAGATTGAATAATTGGAACTGTGATCCTTATATAGCATCTGATTTCTCAAATCTTAAACTTCCGGGACACACAAGCGACCCTGATATCGAAGCACCCCATCTCCCCCTTTGGAGAAGACCTCTACCTTCTGATTCTGGACAACTTCCTTTAACTTTACGAAAATGGGATCCTCATCTTTTCTAGCTTTTACATTAGTTACCAAGGATGATTCTGATTCATGCTGAACTATAACACCGCTATCGGCCAAGTCAACAAAACGAACTCCCAACCTTGCAAGTCAATGCACATCTCTCACCAGCTCCTTCTTTCCATCAACTACATGGGACACACTCTCCATATATAGCCTGCTATGTGCATCTGCTACTACATTAGCCTTTCCCGGATGGTAAAGGACACTCTTGTCATAATCCTTTAGTAGCTCCAACCACCACCTTTGTTTTCAGATTTAGATCCTTCTGGGTAAACACATATTTAAAACTCTTATGGTCCGTAAATACATCTACATAGACCATTTACATATAATATCTCCACATCTTCAAGGAGAATACCACCGCCGTCAATTCAAGATCATGGGTCGGGTAATTCTTCTTATGAACTTTCAGTTGTCTGGAAGCGTATGCATTCACTATACCATGTTGCATCAATACACACCCAAGGCCGATTCTTGAAGCGTCCCACAATGCACCACAAACGCATCAATACCCTCTGTTAGAGTTAACATCGGTGATGAGGTAAGTCGAGTCTTGAACTCCTGAAAGCTTCTCTCACAAGCCTCCGACCATTGGAACTTCACTTTCTTTTGGGTCAATTTGGTCAATGGCACTGCAATAGATAAAAAGCCCTCAACAAATCTCCGATAGTAGCCATCTAAGCCCAAAAAGCTCCCGATATCTTAAGGATTCACGGTCTAGGCCACTTCTTCACCGCTTCTATTTTTTGAGTGTCCACCTTTATGCCCTCAATCGATACTACATGACCCAAAAATTCCATGGAGATCAACCAAAACTCGCACTTGCTGAATTTAGCATATAGTTGGTGATCACTGAAAGTTTGTAGTACCACCCTCAATTGAGCGGCATGCTCCGCCTCGCTCCGAGAGTATATCAAGATGTCATTAATAAACACAATCACGAAAATATCAGAGTATGGCTTGAACACCCGGTTCATTATGTCCATAAAAGCTGCAGGAGCATTCATTAGTCCAAAAGACATAAGTACAAACTCATAATGACCATATCGCATCCTGAAGGCTTTCTTAGGGATGTCACTCTCCCGAACCCTGAGCTGATGGTACTCGGACTTGAGGTCTATCTTCAAAAAGAACTTGGCACCCTGAAGCTAGTCAAACAAATCATCAATCCTGGGTTGAGGATACATGTTCTTAATGGTGACCTTGTTCAATTGCCGATAATCAATAAACATACGAAGCGAACCATTTTTCTTTCGGACAAAGAAAACTAGTGCACACTATGAGGATTTGCTTGGTCTAATGAAACCCTTATCCAAAAGTTCCTTCAACTGCTCTTTCAACTCCTCTAACTAAACTGGGGCCATTTTGTAAGGAGGAATAGATATAGGTTGCGTATCAGGAAGAAGGTCAATACCAAAATCAATTTCCCGCTCGGGAGGGATTCCTGGTAGATCATCCAAGAAAACTTTTGGATACTTACATACTACTGGGACTGACTGGATGGTCGGGGTCTCGAACATTGCATCCTTAACCCTAACTAGAGGGTATACACAACCTTTGGAGATCATCTTTCGAGCCTTAAGATAGGAAATGAAATAACCTATAGGCATAGCTAAACCGCCCTCCCACTCTATGACTAGCTCACCCGGAAATCTAAACTCTACTGTCCAGGTTCTATAATTAATTGAGGCATAACATTCAAATAGCCAAATCATGTCGAGGATAACATCAAAATCTCTCATGGCTAACTCTACTAGATCTGCTAAGGTGACTTTCTGAAGGACTGTGATCAGGAAACTCCTACATACCTGCCTAGCTACAACTGCATCATCCACTAGAGTAAAGACTGAGAAGGATTCTGACAAGATTTCGGGATTGACTCCGAAACTACTTGCCACATAGGGTGTTTTCACAAAAGACAAGGTAGCCCCTATATCTAACAAACCATATACATTAAGATGGAAAACTCATAACATACCCGTGACTACATCTGAGGATACCTCCTGCTCCTGAGAGATGCTAAGGCATAGAATCTATTTTGGCGATGACTGTCACCTGCTCTAGTAGATTCCCCTTGCTGGACTGGGCGTGCGGGTGGGCCTAAGGCCTAGGCCCACCCAGCTTCCAATTCAGCACTGGGCCTTAGCCCCTCTCACAACCTTGTATTTGGCTCAAAGATTTGGAGGCACTACCTTTATGGTGTTCATGTAGATGTGTTCATTGATTACAAAAGTCTGCAGTATATATTCAGTCCGAAGTATTTGAATCTTCGTCAAAAGAGATGGCTAGAATGGTTGAAAGATTATGATATGAGCGTGTTGTATCACCCAGGCAAAGAAAATATGGTGGTTGGTGCCCTCAGCAGGTTTTCTATGGGGAGTGTTGCATATGTTGAGGATGATAAAAAGGAGCTTAGGATTCCGGTTGATAGATTCAGAAGAGGGTTGAGTCATAGTACAATATGGAGCAGAGTCCTCTTTTATGGTGGAAGACAAGTCAAAGAGAGATGAGGACCCAATCCATGTTAAGTTGAAGGAAGCATTCCTTAAAAAGGAGGTGGAAGTATTCTCCAATGGGGGATAGGAGGTGCTTCATTCTAAGGCAGATTATGTGTCCCAATGTAGGTGACTTGATGCAACGGATACTGATGGAAGCTCATAGCTCTAGGTACTCTATCCACCCAGGTGCCACAAATATTTAATGTGATCTATGAAAAGTCTACTGGTGGAATGGCATGAAGAAGGATATTGCAAAAATTTTGGCTAAGTGTCCAAACTGCCAACAGGTCAAGGTGGAACATCAAAGACCTGCAAATATGATTCAGGATATTAGCATTCCTACATGGTAGTGGGAAGAAGTGAACATGAATTTTATTGTATGTCTTCCTTATACAAGCCAACAACATGACTCAATTTGGGTGGTTGTAGATCGGATGACTAAGTCAGCACATTTCCTACCGGTAAAGACCACAAACTCTGTAGAAGATTATTCTAGACTAAACATTCGTGAGTTACTTAGACTGCACGGGGTCCCCTTGGCCATTATTTTAGATAGCAGTGCTCAATTCACCTCACACTTCTGCAAGTCATTTCAGAAGGGACTTGATACTTGGATTAAGCTCAGCACAACTTTCCACCAACAGACAGATGGCCAAGATGAGCGGACTGTAAAAACTATGCAGGATATGTTGAGGGTTTGCATGATCAATTTCAAGTTCAGTTGGAATGATCACCTACCTCTTATCGAGTTTTCATACAAGAACAACTACCACTCTAATATTTAGATGGCCCAGATTGAGGCATTATATGCTCGTTGTTTGGGTGCAAGAATTTATAATGTATGTGACAGATTGTGACCATGACTCATTGGAGGAAACAACGAGTCATGGTGAGGCTCGTGGTAAGAAGGTTCAGCTTTTATGAAAGGAAAACAATGGTCGATGTAACGACTCGTTGTCTCAAAGGAGGAGTTGTCCTATACGTCCATCGTTCAGATCCGGAGGCAAGTCCTATGTAGTACAAATGACGAGAAATAGAATGGGTCATCATTGGTTCAAACGATCCATTGGTTCCGTCCGTTGGTCCAACCTGGACAGTTTTCAGGGCAGATTCATTAAGAGCATTTTTTACTTTTTCACGCTATAAGATCATAAACTACGTCATTTTAGATTATGAAAGATGGGTTTTTAGGGGGATAATTTATTATAAGTCCTCATTCATGCATGAAAGAACATAGAGAGGTAATTATAGGCGATTCAAGGCTTTCCTCTTCAATTTCTTCCAATTCCTTCTTGGGCATTCAAGGGAGGTTAAGAACCAGTTATTCCTAGGTATGTAAGGCTCTCAATGGGCGATTACTTCAAAACCCATGCCCATCTTCTACGATTTTACAAAAATTCTATCAAACACTCATGGGGTTTTGAATTCGATTTATATGAAAGTCTAATGATTTTAATAATGGGTTTTGTGATTTTTGAATTTTATCATATTCTATGGGTTTTGAGAAGATTTTATGATTTAAATTATTTATAATATTATTGATTTTGATTCCTATGTAATTAAGTCTAATATGCATGATCCATGATGAATCGATTTATGATCTACTTCTCCATTTATGATATTTACAAGTCCAGCATGCATTATGATTCAAATTATGAATTTATTTTACTACCCATCATGATTTTTTTCGAATTTAAAGTTATATGCATGATCTACAAGTATGTTTAAACCTTATGAATCATGAATTATGTTTTGGCTAACTCACGTGCCTTATGTCATGGCTAGTTCACGTATGTACAAGAATGTTATGATTATCATGATTTGACTATCCCATCAGTTAATGCAAGTTATGTTGTGAGCACTATATATGTTTTGGGAGTAGTATCAAACACCGAGTAGGCTCGGGGCTCAGGTTAAGCCCGGGATCTCATAAACTACGTACCACCATAGGTATGTTGGGACCCCTTTCATGAATGTCCCCGGCCCAAATGGACCTTTTCATGGTAATATCACACTTTCATAGTTCTTCCCTTGGCAAGGTACGGACACCCTCCCGACTAGGGTTACAAGTCGGGCTTCATGTGTGCTCATATAGGGTACGTCGATTAAGAGAACCTCCAACTGTTCCTCATGATTTATGTATGATTATGATTATGTATTTTGGCTCAAGTCGTCTTAAGTGAAGCGCTTCTCTTATGATTATGATTATCTTAGCATTATGAATGTTTTAAAAACCTTGGGCCCTATGAAATAGTACAATGTTTAATATATGAGCATGATGAACTATCTTATCAGTGTGTTTGGTGAGTCCTCATGTTCCGAGGGCCATATGTTCAGATTCTATGCTTTTCTTTAAATTTTATAATTTTTGGGTTAGGGGGTGTTGTCCCATCAACCCGTCTTTCATGATTAGAGGCTTTGTAGACTATATATTGTAATCAGCTGTTATGTATGAATCTTGTACTGGCTTTCCCCTTTATTATGTCATGATAATGGTTTCCTTATGCTAAGTCTTTCACTCATGTGATTGAATTAGATGTATGCTCATGCCATGGGTTGACTTAGGATCTCTCGGGGCTCCTTGTCCCGTGTCTACGATACGAGTGTATGTTTGGGTCGTGAAAAACATGGTATCAGAGTCATAGGTATGACGTATCCTAGGGTGTCTGAAAGCCGCGTTAAGTAGAGTCTTTTTCATAGGTGTGAAGCGCGCCACACTTATGACGAAGAGGCTACTAGATGTTTAGTAAATGTTCCCTTCTTTCATGATCTACGTCGTGCAATGAAAGTCCTTTACTCTCCTCATTCATGCTACTCACCTTTGTAGAATCATGCCTCTATGCCGAGTGAACACTAGGACAAATGGTAACGGTAATGATCATGAGGTTGTCCATGATGGTGAGCATCAGCCAGCCCTACCCGTTCACGAAGAGCATGCACCAAAGCCAGCTTCCCACGCTAAGTTTAGGGCAGCGACTCAGATGTTTGCATAGGCCATGAATGCCCAGGTTGAGAATGAGACAGTGGCATATTACCCTCAGAATGGGAATGCAACCGCAGCCAGGGTGAGGGATTTCTTGAGGATGAGCCCTCCTGAGTTCACAGCGTCAAAGGTGGACGAGGATCCACATGATTTTATAGAGGAGATTCTGAAGATCACCCACGTTATAGGGGTGAAAAATGGGGAGTGTTTTGAATTGACCTCCTATCAGCTAAAGGGGGTGGCTCACATATGGTTTAAGCAGTGGAGAGATGCCAGAGCAGTGGGTGTAGGACCGATAAATTGGTAGGAGTTTCATATGGCATTTATGGATCGGTTCTTCGATCGGCAGATGAGGGAGCTCAAGGCATACGAGTTTGTTAATTTGAAGAAAGGTAATATGTTCGATCAGGAGTATGCATTGGAGTTCACCTGATTATCCATGTATGCTCCGAAGTTGGTGGCGGACCAGAGGGCTCAGGTGAGCCATTTTGTGCATGGGGTGGCAGATTACTTGGACAAGGATTGCAGGATCCCCATGCTATATCGGGATATCGACTTTCCCCGCATTTTGTTGCATGCTAAGCAAATGGAGTCATTCTACCGGAGGCAGAGGGAGTCCAAGAGGTCCAAGATTGACAGTTATGGGACTTCTTAGGCTAGGTTAGGGGGTGGACAGCGTCATTAGTCCCAGCACAGGTCTATCACTTCGGCTCCATCATCGGCCAGCATGCCATCTAGGTTCAGATGAGATCATAGGAGCAAGGCTTCAGGCTCGAGGGATCAGGGTATTATGCAGATGGAGCGCACTTTAGCAATTTGTGCAAAGTGTGGCAAGAATCATCGCGGGGGGTTCCTAGTCTATGCAGATGCTTATTTCGGGTGTGGAAACCCGAACACAGACTCATAGATTACTCTTCAGTGAGATTAGGGGTCGGTGGAGCTCGTGTGATAGCAGCCAGTTCTTCTGCTCCAGTAGCATGTACCACTCAGTAGGGTGCCTCTGCTAGTTCAGTAGGCGGTCAGCGCCAAAAAAGGTTTTATGCTCTAGTGCCTCCCCAAGATTAGGAGGTTTCACCAGATGTGGTCACTGGTATGTTGCAAGTCTTCCATATTGACGTTTATGCCTCATTAGATCCAGGAGCTACTTTGTCTTTTGTGACCCCTCATATTTCTAGTAGTTTTGGAGTTAGCCTTGAAATTGTGTCTGAAGCGTTCTCAGTCTTTACTCTAGTCGATGAATCAGTTGTAGCTAGGCGGGTGTGTAGAGGTTGCCCCATTACAGAGTTACATAAGTTCACTTCTGAAGATTTAGTAGAGTTAGCTATGACTGAATTTGACATCATTTTAGGCATGGATTGGTTTTTTTCTTGTCATGCTTCAACTAATGGTACGACCCATATGGTGGAATTCTGATTTTTGGGTGATTCAGTTTTAGAGTGGAAGTGTAATTCAGCTGTAACAACCCGTCGGTTTATTTCATATCTTAAGGCCAAGAAAATGATTTCTAAGGGCTACATGTATCACCTAGTTAGGGTTAAGGATGTTGAGTCCGAGACCCTGGCTATGCATTCAGTTTCGGTGGTGCGTGAGTACTTGGAGGTTTTTCCTGATGAGTTGCCAGGTGTTCCTCCTGAAAGGGAAATTGATTTTGACATTGATCTCTTACTCGATACACATCCTATCTCTATTCATCCCTACACAATGGCTCAACCTGAGCTAAAAGAGTTAAAGGATCAATTGAAGGATTTGTTAGATAAGGGCTTTATCAAGTCGAGCAAGTCTCCATGGGGTGCAGTGGTGTTATTTGTCGAGAAAAAGGATGGTTCCCTTCGCATGTGTATTGATTACAGGCAATTAAACATGGTCACCATTAAGAATAGATACCCTTTACCCAGGATTGATGACTTGTTTGACCAGCTCCAGGGTGCCAGATGTTTCTCAAATATAGATCTCAGGTCCTGATATCACCAGGTAACGGTTCGGGAGAGTGACATCCCAAAAACCGCTTTTAGGACTCGGTCTGGTCACTACGAATTTGTTGTTATGTCTTTTGGACTAACCAATGCCCATGCAGCTTTTATGGATCTAATGTACAAGGTGTTCGAGGCATAATTGGACATATCATGATTGTGTTAATTTATGACATCCTTATATACTCTCGGAGCGAGGAAGAGCATGCTGCTCACTTTAGAGTAGTTCTTCAAACCCTCAAGGATCGTCAATTGTATGCAATGTTCAGCAAATGTGAGTTTTGGTTGGACTCCATGGCATTTTTGTGCCATGTGGTTTCGAGTGAGGGCATAAAGGTAGATTCTCATAAAATTGAAGCGGTGAAGAATTGGCCCAGACCGGTGAATCCTTTAGAAATTCGGAGTTTCTTAGGCCTAGCCGGCTACTACCGGAGATTCATAGAGGGTATTTCATCAATTGTAGCACCATTGACCAGGTTGACTCAGAAAAAGGTAAAGTTCCAATGTTCAGAGGCCTATGAGAAAAGCTTCCAAGAGTTGAAGACTCGACTCACTTCAGCACCAGTGTTGACCCTACCCGAGGGTACCGATGGTTTTGTAGTATATTGTGATGCTTTGAGAATTGTACATGGGTGTGTTTTGATGCAGTGAGGGAAGGTAATAGCATACGCTTCCCAATAGTTAAATGTTCATGAGAAGAATTACCCACCCATGATCTAGAGTTGGCAGCGGTGGTGCTCGCATTGAAGATATGGCTGCATTACTTGTATGGTGTCCACGTGGATGTATTTACAGATCACAAGAGTCTAAAATATGTGTTCACGCAGAAGGACCTCAATCTACGACAAAGGAGGTGGTTAGAACTACTCCAAGACTATGATATGAGTTAGTAGGCTCTCTATGAATAGTGTGTCCCACGTGGAGGAATGAAAGAAAGAGCTGACAAAAGATGTTCATCGACTTGCAAGGTTGGGAGTGAGGTTAGTCGACTAAATTGACGATGGTGTTGTTGTGTAGAATGGGTCAGAATCCATGGTGGTTGATGTCAAATCTAGGCAAGATGAGGATCCGATTTTGAGGAAATTAAAGGAAGTTGTGTAAAGTCAAAAGGTGGATGTTTTCTCCCAAGGGGGAGATGGTGTGCTTTGGCATCAGGGTCGTCTGTATGTTCCAGATGTTGATGATTTGAGAGGTCGGATATTCTATTCATCTGGCATCCACGAAGATGTATTGGGACTTACGAGAAATCTATTGGTAGGATGGCATGAAGAAAGATATTGCAGAGTTTGTAGCCAGATGTCCAAATTGCCAACAAATATAGGTTGAACATCAAAGGTCGGGAGGATTACTTCGAGATATTAGCATTCCTACTTGGAAATGGGAAGAAATTAATATGTACTTTATAATAGGATTACCCCGTACACGCCGAAAATATGACTCCATTTGGGTGGTGTTCAACAAGTTGACCAAGGAGGCACATTTCCTACCAGTGAAAACCACAGATTAAGTGGATGATTATGCCAAATTGTCTATTCAAGAGTTGGTTCAACTTCATGGAGTGCCCTTGTCTATTATTTCAGACCGAGGTACTCAGTTTACCTCCAAGTTCTGGCAGTCTTTTTAGAAGGGGCTTGGGACTCAAGTTAAGCTCAGCACATCCTTTCACCCGCAAATGGATGGCCAAGCCGAACGAACAATACAGACTCTCGAGGACATGTTGAGAGCAAGTGTGATGGATTTCAAGGGTAGTTGGGATGATCATTTGCCCTTGATCGAGTTTTCTTATAATAACAACTATCACTCTAGTATCCAGATGGCACCATTTGAGGCTCTTTATGGGTGAAGGTGTATGTCACCCATTTGATTGTTTGAGTTTGGTGAGGAAGCTATGATAGGGCCTGATTCGGTTCATGAGGCCATGGTAAAGGTTCAGTTAATACGGAATCGATTAAAAACTACTCAGAGTCATCAGAAATCATATGTTGATGTGAAGTGAAGGGATCTGGAGTTCGAGGTAGACGATTGGGTATTTCTAGAGGTATCTCCCATGAAGGGAGTCATGCGGTTCGAGAAGAAAGAAAAACTCAGTCCCCGCGATGTTGGTCCCTACCGGGTTATGAGAAGAGTTTGTAAGGTAGCGTATGACTTGGACTTGCCCTACAAGTTATCTTTTGTACATCTCGTGTTTCATGAGTCACTTTTGAAGAAGTTCTTGGGAGATCCAGCTCTAGTAGTCCCAGTGGACAGTGTAAATGTAAAAGACTGCCTCAGCTATGAAGAAGTACCAGTGGAAATATTGGATCGCCATGTTCGAAAGCTAAGGAACAAGGAAGTAGCTTCAGTTAAAGTTCTATGGAGAAATCAACATGTTGAAGGAGCTACATGGGAAGGCGAAGCAGATATGATGGCTAGATACCCGCATTTATTCTCCATCAGCTCCATTGCGACTTGAGGTATTAGTTTTGCTTTATGGATCTATTTAGTTTTCAAGTTCAGTTCATGTGTTCAAGTTTCTTTTATGTGTATGAATGTGTATGTGATGTATAAATTCGGTTCAGCTGTGTAGTTCTTTTGGGAGGTAGTCATTTCGTTAGTTTTCGGTTTAAATGATCAATATTTGAATATGATAATTGCCTATTCTGTTTTCTACTTGTTTCCTACATTCAAGGACGAATTTTCCCAAGGGGGAGATATTGTAATACCCCGAAAGTGCTTGAGAATAGACCCGGGAGTTAAAAGTTGAAAACTTCTAAAATGCAGAAAATTGCACAGAACAGGCCATGGAACAACTCTGATGTGCTATGGATTTACAACACTTTTTGATGATCAAACTGAGAAAATAGCATTGACTTAGGTGTGTTTATGTGGATATAAGGAACTTTTCCTTTGGTTTTAGGAAAAATTGGTGTTGGAGTTAAAAATTTACAAAAGAAAGCCTGAAGTATGCAAAATAGGCTCAAAGTGCAGTCCACAGTACGAGAAGTAGGAAGGTCCTACGAGTCGTACTGATGGCCGTGAAAGGTTGCAGAAGGCTAAGGTTGAAGAGATGCAATTTACGAGTCTCAATACGAGTTGTACCAAGTTTGTACAAGTCGTGGTGATGGAGTCATGAAAAGAATCAGAAGATTTTCATAAGAGGCTGACTCCTGCTACGGAAAGAAAGTACGAACCATGGGAAGAAGGTACGATTCGTACCATGGTGGTTGTGATAAACTTCAGAAGAATTTCAAAGTTTCAAAGTCAAGCCACGGGAACTCAGTACGGATTGTAGGATGGAGATACGAGTCGTACCTGGATATAACACTTAGAAAAAATCCAGCCAGTCATTCAAGGTACGAAAGGATGGTACGGGTCGTAGGATGCTGCTATGGGTCGTAGATTGACTCGTGATGAAGGCGGAATAAGATATGGAAATTCACCCTATCAGCCTAGGAAAAGGATTCTTGTGTCTGTATAAATACTTTTTAGGTTTTATTTATTTGGGGAATCGATCAGAGAAGAGATTTTTAGGAGATAAATAGAGAATTGAGTTGATTCGACTTGTGATCAACCTTTTCTTGAATTCATCTTGTTCTTGCTATTTGTTCTTGAAGATTTTTCTGAGTAATTAAAGGAAGTGTTTTTCTCATTCATTCTTGTAAGTATTGATTTATGTTTTTAATCATGAATGCAATTCACAACCTTACAACTATCAGAGGCTTAAACCTCCATAGCTAGGGTTGTGGGAACCATGGTGGATTATTAAGCTAGGGTTGCACAAAGTGATTGTAAAACCAATACAAATACTTATATTGTATTTTCTTCATGCTTAAACATTTCTTAACGGTGCACAATGTTAGGACATGCCCGAATTCTATACTTGCTTAGGCCTAAGAGGTAGAGATTAGGAAATAAGAAGTACAACAAAACCTTGATTTTTATAATCATTGTATTAACTTGAGTTGTGGTCGCAAGATAGTTAAATCTAGAACTTAGTGATAAGGGATAGTTTGAAACCTCTCATGCGTCTTGGTCGAGTGATTGAGTATTGTCATTCAATAGGGACTGGTCGGTCGTTTGGATGTACCTAAGTTATCAGTTATATAAGTAAGTATTGGTGATAATCACGAGTGTATATCCAAAGCAGTTATGAACCTATGGGGAACATAAACCCTAGTTATCCTTTAATATTGGCTCAACATCAGATTTTTAATTTTCATTTTTGTAATTGATTTTTCTTTAGAAACCCCCAATTTTGAAGTAACTACCTCACAAGTTCACTTACCGACTGTAATTTAGTTCTCCTATATTCCTTATGCGTTCGACACCAACCTGTAGCTGGATTCTTTATTGAAAACGTCCACTTTATACATTAGTAAGAGGTATGGTTTTAGCGTTATCATACTCATGGTATCAAACCATGGGTCGTTGTACGCAGTCATTGGTTAGTGAAGGCTGGGTGGCAGTGGAGACAACGGACGACACAACGACTCACTGTTGGGAACAATGAGCCGTTGTCAGTAGGCGTTGAAGGAGGCTAGGTTCAACAAGTTTCATACAATGAGTCTACTAAGGACTCATGGTGGGGTATAACAACTCATTCTACTAGTCATTATTTGGGAGCAAGAATTTCCAGTGTATGTGATAGATCATGACCACGACTCGTTAGAGGAAACAACGAGTCGTGGTGAGGCTCATGGTAAGAAGGTTCAACCTTTGTGAAAGGGAAACAATGGTTGATGTAACGACCAGTTGTCTCAGAGGATGAGTCATCCTGTCCATTCGTCAGTCAGATCCGAAGGCAAGTCCCATGCAGTGCAAAGAACGAGTAACAGAATGGGTCGTCGTTGGTTTTGTCCGTTTGTCCAACCTAGATAGTTTTTAGGGCATATTCATTAAGGACATTTTCAACTTTTTCACGCTACAATACCCTAAGCTACATAATTTTAGCTTATTAAAGGTGGGTTATTAGGGGGATAATTTGTTCTAAGTCCTCATTCATGTATGCAAGAATATAGAGGGTGACTCAAGGATTTCCTCTTCAAATTCTTCCAATTCCTTCTTGGGCATTCAAGGGAGGTTAAGAACCAGTTATCCCAGGTATGTAAGGCTTTCAATGGGTGATTCCTTCTGCACCCATGCCTATCGTCTTTGATTTTACGAAAATTTTATTAAAAACTCATGGGGTTTTGAATTCGATTTATATGAAAGTCTAATGATTTGACAATGGATTTTGTGATTTTAGAATTTTATCATACTCTATGGGTTTTGAGTAGCTTTTATGATTTAAATTATTTATAATATTATCAATTTTGATTCCTATGTAATTAAGCCTAATAATGAAGTGATTTATGATCTGCTTCTCCATTTATGATATTTACATGTCCAACATGAATTATGATTCATACTATAAATTTATTTTATTAACCATCATGATTTGTTTTTTGAATTTCATGTTATATGCATTATCTACATGTATGTCTAAGCCTTAAGAATCATGAGTTATGTTTTGGCTGACTCACGGGCCTTATTTCATGGCTAGTTCACGTATGTACAAGCATGTTATGATTATAAAGATTTAACTAGCTCATGAATTCATGCATGTTATGCTATGAGCACGATATATGTTTTGGGAGTAGTATCGAACACCAAGTAGGTTCAGGGCTTAGGTTAAGCCCCAAATCTCATTAACTACGCGCCACCGTAGGTATGTTGGGACCCCTTTCATGACTATCCCAGGCCCAAATATCCCTTTTCATGGTGACATCACACATTCATGGTTCTTCCCTTGGCAAGGTATGTGTCACGCCCCAGAACTAGGGTAGGGCGCAACTGGCACTCGATTCATGGCCGATCGAGAAACCGGCTATATAACATCTATAAATGTAACACTAAGGCTAACCAAGCCACCTATCACAACCAACCAGGATAAATACTGGGCCAATAATGCCTTGACAATTATAAATATGCAACCAGGAAAGCCGATAAGGCTACAACAAATCTAGACAAAACAATTCAAAATCAATATGACTACATAACCCATACTACTAAAAAAACTAGTCCACATCAGCCTCTACACAGTAAACAACCAGAAATCCACGGGACAGGGGCCCGGCCTACCCATGCTATACACAAAACTGAAAATAGTCCACACCAGGACATGGCTCCTGGAAGAGAGGAGCATACCACTATTCTGCAGAAACCTGGCTCCTACTACGTTCGATGATCTGAGCCTCAGCCTATACCTGTGGCACGATTGCGGGGATCCCATGATGAAGGGACATCAGTACGAATAAAATGTACTGGTATGTAAGGCTGAAAACTGTAAACATGTAAGATAAAAATGATAACTAGGCCTAAAATAAGGAGTAGTAACAACTTGAAATTCTGAAAACAGAAACCTGACAATAGCTCATTATTGAAGTATAAATGCAACCATCTAATGCACAACAAAGACTATAACTGAAATGTCAGCAGACAGCCGACCATAAAATCTATATAATCCTTCCATCCAGTGTACCACACCGGGGTAAAACTAAAAATTCCTCCAGCCGGTGTATTAAACTGGGGTAAAAAAGAAAAATGCCTCCAGTCGGCGTACCATATCAGGGTGAACTCCGTCCAGCCGGTGTACCACACCGGGTAAAATCAATAAGACCTCCAGCCGGTGTAACCCATCAGGGTAAAATAAATAAAGCTTATACAAAATCATAAATGGAGCTGATACGGCATAATACTGGACCAACTCAATACATACAACATAGAAATGACGAATACTAAACATGTGTCCTGCATAAGCCTTCTTTGTAATGCATAACAGGAACTGAGTACATATAACATGCAAAGCTAAAATGGTGAAATTACCTAGATTTTATTGTGATTATTCCCTAGAATAAAAGGAGTATATTCCCAGAAAAACACAGTTGTATCAACCTCTAAAAAGGGACAAAAAATTCACCCAAAAACACACAAAAAATGAGCCACAAAACCAACTTCAACTTCTAGCTTTAGCTAAGAAAATTCTTGCAAGTTTAATAGCTAGAAATGGTAACCCTTTTGTTGTCTTCCACTCTTACTAAGATGGAATATCTAGGAAAATTAACATGATTGCAAACAAAGCAGCTTCACAGCCCAAAGAATGGCAGAAATTTCAGCTACACACATGAAAAAAACAACCTAGCCTTGCTTTAAATTTTCAAGCTTTTAGCTATGATTTTTGGTAAGTTTAAAGGATAGAATCCTTACCTCCTCCCTTAAATCCAACCATTAACAGAAGGTAGTATATATTCATCGATGTACTCCTCCGAAAATGAAAAAAAAAACACATAATAAACATGCTTCAAAAATGCAGCAACATGACTCACCGATGCCTCTCTTCAACATTGAAATGATCTTCTTCACTTGGCTTCAATTGTTGGTTGATGATTTTCTTTGATTTATCTTAGTTTTTGGCTGTAAAATACAGAGAGTAAGTGTCCCCTAAGAAGGCAGCTCGAATTTGGATAGGAATGATATGATTTGAGCAGCAAACAACTTAAATAAATAGGGGTAGGGCGGTGGAGGCGCTAGAGCATCATGCCTGCATCACTCCTCTCGATGCTTCGGTAAAATGCCCATAATGTTTTACTCCGAACTCTGATTAACAAGCGGTTTGATGTTCTGAAAACTAGACTCAAAGACCATTAATTTGATATGTCGTGGGGCTCCTTATTCATTATATATTGGGAGATATGGTCATTTAAAATTTATCCTTAATTATGAACTTCACATACTCTTTGGTTTTTTGATCGTACACATTTCCCTTGACACCTACAATAGATATACAACCCGTACATTCCCTAACCTAGCATAAAACATCAATTAATTACCAATAAAAATTTTGGGGTGTTATATTCTCCCCCCCTTAAGAACAGTCATCCCCGAATGGAAATTAATTTCAATTAATATGCATCAAAATAAGTATCAAACACATACCTTAACATCACGTCGACATCGTAAATAGGTGAGGATATTTATTCTTCATTTCCTCCTCAGCCTCCCAAGTCACTTCCTCGATGTTATTACTTCGCTATAATATTTAACTAAGGCAACTTCTTTGTTTCGAAGTTTCCTGACTTGCCGGTCAAGAATAGCATTTGGAACCTAGGTGTAGGTCATCTCCTCGGAAATTTGGACATCATCGATAGGCATAACATGAGTTGGGTCTCCTATACACTTCCGCAACATCGATACATGAAATATTGGATGGACTGCCGCTAACTATGGTGGCAACTCAAACTCGTAGGCCACTTTTCCTATCATGCGGATAACTCTGTAGGGTCCAATATATCTAGGACTCAGCTTGCCTTTTCGGCAAAATCGCATGACGCCTTTCATAGGTGACACTTTCAGGAAGACCCAATCATTAACAACAAATTCCAGCGCTCGACAGTGTACATCTTCATAAGACTTCTGCCTACTCTGGCCTGTCTGAAGTCGATCTCAAATAAGTTTCACCTTGTCAATAGCTTACTGCACTAAGTCTGGCCCCAATAACTCTGCCTCACTGAGTTCAAACCAGCCCACTGGTGACCTGCATTTTCGCCCATATAAAGCTTCATATGGAGCCATCTAAATACTTGCCTGGTAGCTGTTACTATAGGCGAACTCAATCAAGGAAACATGATCATCCTAGCTTCCGCCAAAATATAAAACACAGGCACGCAACATTTCTTCAAGCGTTTGAATGGTTCATTCAGCCTGTCCGTCTGTCTGAGGATGAAATACGGTACTGAGGCTTACCTGAGTGCCCAGGCCTTTCTGGAAAGACTTCCAGATGTTTGCTGTGAACTGAGCACCTCTGTCAGAAATAATGGACAAGGGGACACCATGTAGGTGAACTATCTCTCGTATATAAAGCCTAGCATAATCCTCTGCAGCATATGTGGTCTTATCTGGCAAGAAGTGAGCTGATTTAGTTAATCTATCAACTATTACCCAGTTATAATCATGCTTCCTGCTCGTCTAGGAAATCCTGTAATAAAATTCATATTAATCACCTCCCACCTCCAGGCTGGAATTTCTATATCCTGCACCAAACCTCCAGGCCTCTGGTGCTCAGCCTTTACCTTTTGGCAATTGGGCATTGAGTCACAAGACCGGTGATGTCCTTTTTCATGCCATTCCACCAATATAGTTGCCTCAGGTCAGGATACATCTTTGTGGCACCTGGGTGTACTAAATATCAAGAATAATGAGCTCCATTCATAATAGGCTCTGCTTAGGTACACATAGACGGCCCTGGTATCTAAGAACTCCATCGGGTCCACAATCAAATAGGCTCTGCTTCTGTTGTGGTATACTGTCTCTCAGTAAGACTAACTCTGCATCATCATATTGTCATTGCTTAACTTCCGCTACCAAAGACGATTCTATTGTGTTTTTGACAATAGCACCCCCATCTTCGGCATCCAGTAACCAAATTTGTAACTCAGCCAACTAACGTAGAGCCTTCATC
Source organism: Datura wrightii (assembly GCA_035772735.1). Taxonomy (NCBI): domain Eukaryota; kingdom Viridiplantae; phylum Streptophyta; class Magnoliopsida; order Solanales; family Solanaceae; genus Datura; species Datura wrightii. The sequence goes on from JASDFA010000016.1 coordinate 127,027,874, forward strand.
ATTTCAATCCTGTCGACCTGAATATGAATCAAGTTATCCATAAACTTGTGACATAGTGCATCAGCTACAACATTTGCCTTGCCCGAATGATACAGAATGCTGACGTCATAATCTTTCAGCAATTCTAACCACCTTCTCTGGCATAAATTCAAATCCTTCTGCTGAAACAAATACTAGAGGCTCTTATGATCTGTGAAGATATCAACATGTACTCCGTATAAGTAATGGCGCCAAATATTCAATGCAAATACCACTGCGGCCAACTCAAGATCATGGGTAGGATAATTTTGCTCGTGCTTCCTCAACTGTCTAGAGGCATAAGCAATGAACTTGACGTATTGCATCAGAACACAACCTAGCCCAACTCTTGAAGCATCAAAATAGACCACATTACCCTCGACACTCTCTGGAAGAGTCAGGACAGGTGTTGAAGTCAGCCTATCCTTCAATTCCTAAAAACTTTACTCACATGCCTCTGTCCACTGAAACTTAGCTGCTTTATGTGTCAACTTTGTCAATGGTGCAGCAATAGTAGAGAAACCTTCCACAAATCGATGATAATAACCTGCTAACCCAAGAAAGCTGCGAACCTCTGTAGGATTCAAGGGTCTGGGCCAAGTCTTTACTACCTCTATCTTCAGACTATTCACTCTTATACCTTCAGTTGTAATTACATGACCAAGGAAAGCCACGGATGTTAGCCAAAACTCACATTTAGAAAATTTAGCATATAACATGTGCTCCTGTAGAGTTTGTAATACTGCTCTCAAATGACCTGCATGCTCGGCCTTAGATCGCAAGTAAATCAGAATATCATCAATGAAGACGATCACAAATACATCAACAAAATGCCTAAACACCCGATTCATCAGGTCCATAATAGTTTTTGGGGCATTAAAAGACCAAATGACATCACGAAGAACACATTATGGCCATATATAGTCCTAATGGCAGTCTTGTGGATACCAACTTCCCTAACCCGTAACTGATGGTACCCAGATCTCAAATCAATCTTTCAGAAGCATCTGGCACCCTGTAATTGGTCAAATAGGTCATCAATCCTGGGAAGTGGGTAATTATTCTTAATCGTAACCTTATTTAGCTACCTATAGTCGATACACATTCTTAACAACCCGTATTTCTTTCGCACAAAGAGCATTGGTGCACCCCAAGGAGATACACTAGGTCGAATGAATCCCTTCTCAAGCAGATCTCTCAGCTGCTCCTTTAATTCCTTTAGCTTTGCTGGAGCCATTCTGTAAGGAGGGATCGATATAGGCTGAGTACCTGGAAGTAGATCAAGAGCAAAATCTATCTCCCTTTCAGGAGGAATTCCAGGCAAATCCTCTAGAAAGACCTTAGGGAACTAATTTACCATTGGAATTGACTGGAGAGTCGTAGGCTCACATTCCAACTTTCTTACCCGAACCAAGTGAGAAATACAACCCTTATATATCAACTTTTGAGCCTTAAGGTATGAAATAAACTTACCTTTAGGCATAGCAGCATCACCTTGCCATTCCCAGACTTGCTCGTCGGGAAAATTGAATCTGACACCTTTAGCTCTACAATCAACATTAGCATAACATGACGCCAACAAATCAATACCCAAAATGACATCAAAATAAACCATTTAAAGATCAACTAGATTAGCTAAGGTTGATTTATCACATACCAATACTATGCAGTTTCGGTAAACTCGTCTAGCTAACACAGATTCACCAATTACCATAGAAACAACAAATGGTATAGATAATTACTCAGGGACTGTCTCAAACTGAATCGCAACCAATGGTGTGACATAAGAGAGTGTATAACTAGGATCAAGTAAGACATATACTGCACGAGAATAAATAATCAAAGTACCTGTAAAAACATCAGGTGAGGCTTCCTTGTCCTGTCGACCGCCCAAAGCATAAAATCGATTCCGAGTTGCCCGAGAACTAGAAGCCTCTCTCCCTCTGCCTCTTCCATAGCCTGTTGCTAGCTGAGGATCAGGTTTGGGAGGTTGAACAGAGGATGAAGAAGCAACCACTGATCGCGCCTGATTCGCCTCGAACCTATCTGAACAATCTCTCATAAAGTCCCCTGGCTTCCAACAACAATAACATACATTCTGCCCCTAATAACACTGACATGAATGAGATTTCCTACACTGGGGACAAGGCGACAATAGTAGTCGCCTCTGCCCCACCCACTCCTGTCATCAAGAGCTAGATGGAGCTGGGCCTTGGTCCCTTCTCTGTCCCTGAAACTGAGGTGGGGCACTCCCTATTGGTCTAACTGACTGCCTAGATGACTGAGCCCCTGGGTTACCCTACGACCCTCTATAAGGACCCACAGTCCTAGCTCTCTTCCGTTGCTCATGTTGTCTCCGATTATCCCGTAAGTGATGAACCAAATCCTCTGCCCTCTAGGTGAAAGCTTGAATTCGTGAAATGTCCATGTGCTCTTAAGTAGATACCCCCAAGCAATCTCAAGCTATATGAAGCCCCAACCCTAAAATGAACTGATGAACTCTATCCTCTATCGTTTGAACCATGTGAGGAGCATACTTGGAAAGAGAATTATACCAAAGACAATACTCACGCACACTCATACTTCCTTTCTCTAAGTGCAAGAACTGCTCAGCTCGAGCCTGTCGAAGCTCCCGAGGTAGATAGTGGTTCCTCGAAAAACTCTTCCCACTCAGCTGGTGGTGCATCGGCTCCTCTAGATCGAGCCCAAGCCTCATACAACAATATGGCCACATCACGTAGTCAGAAGGCCGCCAACTCTACTTCCTCAGTCGTTGTAGCTCGCATCACCTTTAACTCCCTAAAAGTCTGATTGATAAAATCTTGAGGATACTCGCTCAGGTCTGATCCGGTGAATATAGGAGGGCTCAAACTCAAGAACTTGCAGGCCCTGGAACTCTAAATTTTCTGGCCTCTATGTCTCTCCATCGCCTCCAACCGTCACTCTTGACCTGCGGCTATACGAGCCATCAGCTGAATAGCTCCCTCAAGACCGTATCCTTCTGGAACCATTGGAGGTACCACAGGCGTGGGAGGGTCTGGCACTCTACTACCCTCAAGTACTGCTGGTGCGGGAGGAGCTGGAGATCTATTTGCCATTGCTCTGGTCAGATCTGGAGGAACTGTAATACTTGGGGCAGGAGATTCACTCTAAGCCTCTGACCTGTCTCTCTGATCCACTGGAGGGAGACTACTATCCTCCCCAATGGCTGTGCCAATCAACCTTGTAGTCACCTTCCTTATCACAAGCATACTCTGAAACAATAACACGATTTAGATATCATAGTACTTATGAGCTCGACCTATAGCACAAACTATTAGTAAAAGAAGTGAAATAATTCCTAAATGTCCTGTAGCCTCCTGATTATAAGTATGGTGCACAACATACCCATAAGCAAGACTCTACTAGACACAGCTCTGTGGACTCCCTAGGACACCACTTCACTCTAATACTTAGTTAGTCATTCCCAGAACTAGGTTAGGGCGCAACTGGCACTCGATTCATGGTCGATCGAGAAACCGGCTATAACACATCTATAAATTTAACACTAAGGCTGACCAAGCCACCTATCACAACCAACCAGGATAACTATTAGGCCAATAATGCCTTAACAATGATAAATATGCAACCTAGAAAGCAAACAAGGCTAAAACAAAGCCAAACAAAACAACGAAAAATCAATACGGCTACATAACCCATACTACTAAACAAACTAGTCCACATCAGCCTCTAAGGAGTAAACAAACTGAAATGCACGGGACAGGGCCCCGGCTTACCCATGCTGTACACAAAACTGAAAATAGTCCACACCAGGACATGGCTCCTCGAAGAGAGGAGCATACCACTATTCTGCAGAAATCTGGCTCCTACTACATTTGATGATCTAACCCTCGGCCTGTACCTGTAGCACGATTGCGGGAAGGACCCCAAGATGAAGGGACGTCAGTACGAATAAAATGTACTGGTATGTAAGGCTGAAAACTGTAAACATGTAAGATAAAAATGATAACTAGGCCTGAAATAAGGAGTAGTAAAAACCTGAAATTCTGAAAGCAGAAACCTGACAATAACTCATTATTGAAGTATAAATGCAGCAATCTAATGCACAACATAAACTATAACTAAAATGCCAGCAGACAACGGACCATAAAATCTATACAATCCGTCCAGCCAGTGTACCATACTAGGTTAAAAATAAAAATGCCTCCAGCCGGTGTACTATACCGGGGTAAAAATATAAATTCCTCCAGCCGGCGTACCATACCAGGGTGAACTCCGTCCAGCCGATGTACCACACCGGGGTAAAATCAATAAGACCTCCAGCGTGCAACACACCAGGGTAAAATCAATAAATCTTAGACAAAATCATAAATGGAGTCGATATGGCTTAATACTGGACCAGCTCAATACATACAACATAGAAATGATGAATACTAAACATGTGGCTTGCATAAGCCTCCTTCGTAATGCATAACTAGAACTGAGTACATATGACATGCAAAGATAAAAAGTAGAACTTACATGCATGTAGTAAAAACTTGAATGAATCATAAGTAACTACGGATAACCTAAGAGTTTCAACAAAATTTGTAGATCGTCTCCACGGGACATTAGAGCTCAGAAACACGCTAGCTTGTCGTTTGACTTAAGGGAAAGGGATTATGAAATCTCCCCTTGTCCTTACATATTTCATAACATACACATAAGATAAGGGACAACCACAACAAGGTAATCCTAATTCGGTAAGCTCGTTTACCCTCAATATCTTGCGACGTCTTTACGTGGCTTAAAATCGTTTACACGTCCTCATCTCGGCTCTTTCACCAATTTTAGATAGCAACCAGACCTGTAAACGAATTTAACATCACATATATATATACACATGACATACATTAAGGACCAGCTAACAATGCCCACGCTGAGGGGGTCTCCAACTCAATGTACAACTACGACAACAATCAACACAATATCACACTTTAGGTATCTACCTTCGGCTAGGCATGATCTTAACATTTATCCTCAATAAAACATGGGACTTTAAAGCTTAAATGAAGCTTAAAATACTGCCTCAAGACTTTTGAAAAGGTTGTTGTCTCGTTCGATTCACATCACATGAATCATGCTTGAAAGAATGATAGACAGGGGCACCTTACATACCTTGTTACGACGAGCTTTCCTTAATCGCTTCTGTCCTCCAACAACCCATGTTTAGTATTCTTCAATTCCTTGAAGTTATACTCATATAACAAGCCTGGTTTGACCCAATTTCCTAGACAAAATGTCATCCCAACAGAAGCCATAACAACAATACAAAACAACATTTCATTACTTTGTTTTAAGTTGTTTCTGCAGTCTTTAAGGGAAAAATAAAATGGTGAACTTACCTAGATTTTCTTGTGATTATTCCCCAGAATAAAAGAAGTATATTCCCAGTAAAATACAGATGCATCAACCTCTAAAAAGGGGCAAAAACGTCACCCAAAAACACACAAAAAATGAGCCACAAAACCAACTTCAACTTCTAGCTTTAGCTATGAAAATTCTTGCAAGTTTAATAGCTAGAAATGGTAACCCTTTTCTTGTCTTCCACTCCTACTAATATTGAATATCTAGGAAGCTTAACATTATTGCAAACACAGCAGCTTCTGAGCCCAAAGAATGGCAGAAACTTCAGCTAAACACACATGAAAAAAACAACCTAGCCTAGCTTTGAATTTTCAAGCTTTTAGCTAAGATTTTTGGTAAGTTTAAAGGATAGAATCCTTACCTCCTCCCTTGAATCCAACCATTAAGAAAAGGTAGTATATATTCATCTAAGTACTCCTCCAAAAACAAAGAAAAAAACAAAATAAACATGCTTCGAAAACGCAACAACAAGGCTCACCGATGCCTCTCTTCAACTTTGCAATGATCTTCTTCACTTGGCTTCAATTTTTGGTTGATGATTTTCCTTGATTTATATTATTTTTTGGCTGTAAAATAAAGAGAGAAGTTTCCCCTAAGCAGGAAGATAGAATTTGGATAGCAATGATATGATTTGAGCAGCCAACAACTTAAATAAAGAGGGGTAGGGCGGTGAAGGCGCTAGGGCATCATGCCCGCATCACCGCTCGCGATGGTTCAGTAAAATGCCCATAACGTTTTACTCCAAACTCCGATTGAGAAGCAGTTTGATGTTCTGAAAACTAGACTCAAAGACCTTTAATTTGATAGGTGGTGGGTCTCCTAATTTATTATATATTGAGAGATATGGTCGTTTAAAGTTGATCCTTACTTATGAACTTCACATACTCTTTGGTTTTTTTGATCGTACACATTTCCCTTGACACCTATGACCAATATACAACCCGCACATTCCCTAACCTGGCATAAAACATCAAATAATTACCAATAAAATTTTTTTGGTGTTATAGTACGGACACCCTCCCGAATAGGGTTACAAGTCGGGCTTCATGTGTGCTCATATGGGGTATGTCGGTTAAGAGAACATCCCACTTTTCCTCATGATTTATGCATGATTATGATTATGTATTTTGGCTCAACTCATGTTAAGTGAAGCTCTTCTCTTATTATTATGATTAGGTTAGCATTACAAATGTAATGTTATATTACGATGTTTAGGATATGAGCATGATCTCCTACTCTTATGATCATTTATGAGTTTTATATATATTTAAATTTGTATTTTACTTCCTTTGCATACTCGGTATATTCCACGTGCTGCCGCATACTTTCTATGTTGTATCATTTCATGATACAGGACCCGACTCTCAGGCTCACGCTCCTCAGTAGTGCTTCAGAGATTGTTATCAGCGTATTTGGTGAGTCCTTATGTTCAGAGGGCCATATGTTCAGATTCTATGCTTTTCTTTCAGTTTTAGAATTGTTGGGTTAGTTGGGTTGTTGTCCAATCAACCCGTCTTTCATGATTAGAGGTTTTTTAGACTACATGTTTTGATCAGCCATTATGTATGAATCTTGTACTGGCTTCCCCCTTTATTATTTCATGATAAAGTTTTCCTTATGCTAAGTCTTCCGCTCATGTGATTGAATTAGTTGTATTCTCATGCCATGGGTCGAATTGGGGTATCTCGGGTCTCCTTGTCCCTCTCTACGATACGGGTGTACGTTTGGGTCGTGATAAGAAGAGAGTTGGAGTTTGTTGTGGATGATTGGGTATATCTATAAATTTCACCTATGAAAGGGGTGATGAGGTTTGAGAAAAATGGGAAGCTCAATCCTAAGTATGTTGGCCCTTATAGAATCCAGAGACGCATTAGCAATGTCACTTAAGAGTTGGATTTGCCAGTGGAGTTAGCATCAATGCATCTAGTTTGTAACGTGTCTCTGTTGAAGGAATACATCATTGATCCAAATTTAGTTGTGTCCATAGAGAGTGGTGGCTTAAAGGATAGTCTCTTATAAAGAAGTTCTAGTTCAGATTCTAAACTGTCAGGTTATTAAGTTGAGGAACAAGGAGGTCGCTTCAGTAAAAGTTTTATGAAGAAACCAGCTAGTTGAAGGAGTTGTATAGGAAGCTAAAGCAGATATGTTGGTTATATACCCTCACCTTTTCCCTTCCTGATCAACTTTTGCATCAAGTACTAAATTCCTCCTATGTACTCTTCTTAGTTCCATGCTCATTAGCTTTATCCATGTCTTAGTGTGCACCCTTTTTGCATGAATTCAGTTAGAGTATCTATCTCAATTTGATGTCAGTCACTCCTTCAATATTCAATTTAGTGATTGATGCTTTTTCCCAACCTTTCCAGCTTACTTAGGCCTCATTTATTTTGGTTAAGATTAAGATGTTTGAATCTGAATGCACATCTAAATAATTAAGATGTTATATCTATATCTTTACACTGAATGATTAAAAATGTTTGTTTTCAACATCTGAAAGTGTATACTTTATTTGTTGCAACAAATTAAATACAATTCAAATAAAACATAATGAAATATAACAAGAATACAAATTTAATAAAAAATTTATTATTTGATAAAAAAATAAGAGAGGAAGCTACGCCTCATAGGTTCATGGTACGAGTCGTAGGATCAGGCGGCGGCAGTTAAATTAGTTCCCTATTAACTTAGGAAAAATTCTAATTATTTGTATAAATACTTTTCTAGGTTATTTTTTGTAGAAAGTCAAATCCTACTTCAACTAGGAAAAGGAGTTACAAATCCCAATTCCACTCCATGAACGAATAAGGAAGGCCTACTCTACTATTATAAATACCCTTTACTTCTACCTAATAGAGTAGCAAATTAGAGAGGAGAGATCAATAGAGAACGTCAGAGAACATCCAGAAAACATAGAGAGAATGTTGGGAAGTGAGGAAAAATATAGAATTGAGTTGATTGGCTTTTGATCAACCTTTTCTTGATTTCTTTCTTTATCTTTGTGAATTATTCTTCAGTTATTTCGGATATAATTAAAGAAGCTTTTCTCTCAACTACCATTGTAAATGTTGAATTCGTTGATTATGAATGCATATCACAATCTTGCAACTATGAGAGGCTAAAACCTCCATAGCTAGGGTTGGGGAATCATGGTGGATTAACGAGCTAGGGATACACAAAAGTGATTCAAAATCAATGAAAAATGCTTTTATTGTATTCTCTTCATGCTTAAAAATTTCTTAACGGTGTACAACATTAGGATTTGCCCAAATTCTTTACTTGGTTGAGCCTAGAGAGGTAGAGATTAGGAAAAGAGAATTATAACAAAGCCTTGATCTTGATGATCGTTGTATTAACTTGAGCTATGGTTGCACTATAGTTAAATTTGGAACTTATTGATAATGGATAGTTTGGAACCGCTCATGAGACCTGACCTGATGATTGAGTATAGTTATCAAATATGGATGAACCAGTCATTTAGATGAACCCTTTTTATTAGTGCTACGAGCAAGCATTGCTATTGATCACGTGTGTATACTCAAAGCAGTTATGATCCCATGGGGAACACAAACCCTATTTAGTCTTAACTCTTGATTTTACATCAAAATTACAATCATTGTTTTAATTAATATTTTTCTTGAACCCCCAAATTGGAGTAACTAACCATTCACTTACCGGCATTAGTCTAGATCTTCCATATTCCCTGTGGGTTCGACCCCAACCTCTAGTTGGGTTCTTTATTGACAATGACCGCTTCATACATTATCAAGAGGTGTGCTTTGTGCGTTATAAAAAGGTGATGCCGTTGTCGAGGAATATGGCTATGAATAGATTAATTGCTTATATTTAACTTTTGGTTGTTATTTCCTCTTTTATGTTTTTGTTTGTTTTGTTTTTTCTCATCCAGGGCACCTCTTGGAAAAGCCAAGCATTTAAGACAGTGGAGGATGAGTCCGAGTTCCTTGACGAAGTCTAAGTAGTCAAGATACTTACGTCATGTCGCGATGTTAAATCTGGCGCTGCATGGGAGGAAACCCATGGAAAGTGAAGTATGAATTGCCAAATGTATATTCCCTACCCTCTGTTTTTACATTCTATGCTTTAGGGAAGAAGCATGGTTCTTAAAAAGGTAGGGGGTGTACTTGTAATTTTTGGGGATTTTGATTCGTCCGAGGATTTTTCTTACCATGTTTCTTTTCCCTCGAGCATGCTATCTAGTAGAACTGGCATGTTTAGGATTTTATTTTTGTGGTTTTTGTTTAATTGGAAAGTAGCTTAGGAGTACTCAGCCAATAAATTGCACTAGTTTTATATTTGTAAAAAAAATGACCATGTTTAGAAATTGTTGATTATTAGCTATGTACTTGTGATTGCAAGCATGATTTTTGTGGATCTTTTTATGTCATTTAGTATATTAGCATGTATAGTTTTTATAATCCATGTATAAACCGGACAGGTAGAGTGAATGCAAGTCATGTACCATGAGTGAGTGAGGTCTACTACCTAGTTCAATACTGCATGAAGGATCTTGAACTTGCCCGGTTGGTCTATGCATAGGTTTTAGGATGGTTGGTTAGGAAAGGATCATAGGCCATTCTTGTTAATCCCATTTTTATCCTAAGTAACCTTATCGAAATCATATGATTTCCTTGATCCAAATTTTTGGGCCTTAAATAGACCATTCTTTTCTTTGATCAACCAATTAACTGTACCCATTTTTTATAATGAACCTAATTTGGCCCTGGTCCCTCCCTGGACATTGTGCACCTCAACATAGGCAAAATTCCCAAGTTAAGGGTAGATAAAATAGGGATGCATAAATAATGGGAAGGTGAAAATGGAAGAGAAAAAAAAGTGAAAAATGAGGTGAGGTGTGACAAAAGAAAAAGAAACAAGAAAACAAATTGAAAAAGAAAATGCAAAAAGAGAATGATGCATGAAGAGTTTGAAGAAACACACCACACTCATATAAGTTCATAAAATGGGTAAAAAGGGAGGAAAAGTGGCAAAAAAGAGTAAAAGGGTGAAAAAGTGAAAAGGTAAAAAAATGAAGCCATGTGTATGTAGTGCCAAGGAGGGGTTTAGTCACTGAAAAGATTCCATATCTACCATACCAAGCCTGAAATCCTACAATACAATCCAAAATCAAGTCCTATAGTGATCCTAGCCTAACTATCTAACAAACCAAAGTAGAGAAAATAAGGTCAAGCCTGTGGTATCCCATATGCAGTGCTTGAAACTTCATTGTGAGAGCGAGAGTCTTACTTTTTCAGTCCCATGTTTCATATTTTCCTATATTTGTGAGTGGGGGACTTCATTTGTTGTGAAGGTACATGGTTTGTGTTTGATTATGCCAATTGTCTATGTGAGAAGCATTGGTGATGACTTGACTACCAGTCAATATCTAGATGACATATCTTGATCCCTGTTTATCATGGTTTGTGATTACTTGATGTGCATATGCTGATTTGATTTATGAGATAAAGGGTCAAAAGTTGATTGAGTTTAAGGTGAAGATTTTGATTGATTGTTGACTGTAGTATCCTAGTTTTATTTTCTAATTAAGTGTCATTTTTAGGTTTAGATTTCTTTGCCTGAGGACATGCAAAAGTCTTAAGTTGAGGGTATTTATTTGTTGTGAATTACAACACTTTCGACGTTTAAAACATAGAAAATACGCATGGTCTTAGGTGTGTTTACACAAATATGATGCACTTTTACTTTTTTTCAGGAAAATTATGAATTGGAGTTAAAATGATGAAATTACAGATCTCGGGATAAGTCATACACTGGAAGTATGAGACATACGTAGCATCCGTGATAAAATTCATAGGAATTGCATATGGCTCTAACCATGTACGACTCTTGATAAGAGCCATACCAACCTGGTACTAGCCATACCATAGAAGTCGTGGAAAATTATAGTAATATAGCACTTTTCTGAGCTCATGGTACGAATGGAAGATATGATTCGTGATGACTGCATATGACTCGCACCAAAGAGCCGTGGTGAACTTTGGAGAAAATGTGACTGGCAGAAACTTGGGCATGAGGCAGTCACAAGTTGTGATATCAAGGTAAGAGTTGTACCACAGCACTCATGAAAATATTCAGAGGATGCCCAACTTAATAAAATCAGACAACGAGAGGCATTGTATGACTCTTACCAAGTTCTAGGACTTAACCAAATTCAAGGCTGCTGAGCATTATACGAGAGGAAGCTACATCTCGTAGGTTCATGGTACGAGTCATAGGATCAGATGGTAGAAGTTAAATTAGTTTTCCTGTTAATTTAGGAAAAAGTTTAAATTATTTGTATAAATACTTTTCTAGGTTATTTTTTTAGAAAGTCAAATCCTACTTCAACTAGGGAAAGGAGTTACAAATCCCAATTCCACTCCATGAATGAACAAGGGAGGCTTACTCTACTTTTATAAATACCCTTTTTTTCTATTTTATAGAGTACCAAATGAGAGAGGAGAGATTGATAGAGAACGTTAGAGAACATCCACAAAACATAGAGAGAAGGTTGGGAAGTGAGGAAAAATATAGAATTGGGTTGATTGGCCTGTGATCAACCTTTTCTTGATTTCTTTCTGAATCTTTGTGAATTGTTCTTGAGTTATTTTGGATACAATTAAAGCAGCTTTTCTATCAACTACCATTGTAAGTATTGAATTATGTGTTTAATTATGAATTCATATTACAACCTTGCAACTATGAGAGGCTAAAACCTCCATAGCTAGGGTTGTGGGAATCATGGTGGATTAACGAGCTTGGGATACACAAAAGTAATTCAAAACAAACGCAAAATGCAGGTATTGTATTCTCTTCATGATTAAACATTTCTTAACGGTGTACAAAATTAGGACTCAACCGAATTCTTCACTTGCTTGAGCCTAGAGAGGTAGAGATTAGGAAAAGAGAATTACAACAAAGGCTTGATCTTGATGATCATTGTATTAACTTGAGTTGTGGTCGTAGAATAGTTAAATTTGGAATTTATTGATAATGAATAGTTTGGAACTGCTCATGAGACCTGACCCAATGATTGAGTATAGTCATCCAACACGGATGAACCAGTCATTTGGATGAACCCTAGTTATCAGTTCTACAAGTAAGCATTGGTATTGATTACATGTGTATACCCGAAACAGTTATGTACCCATGGGGAACACAAACCCTAGTTAGTATTAGCTGTTGATTTTACATCAAAATTTCAATCATTGTTTTAATTATTATTTTTATTGAGACCCACGAAATTGGAGTAACTAACCAATAAGTTCACTTGCCGGCATTAGTCTAGATCTTCCATATTCCCTGTGCGTTTCCCCAACCTCTAGTTGGGTTCTTTATTTGCAACATCCACTCCATACATCAGCAAGAGGTGTGCTTTGAGAATTATCTTGTACATCTCTAATTCTTACCATGAATCTTGCTGCGACTCATAAAACCCTCTCACAAGTTGTACTGAGAGTCGTAGCACTTGCTTGTTCAGTAATTTTTCTGCCACCTATTTTTTTCTCCTCTGCACACTAAACACACATTAGTTAATTAACTTGGGTAGCCTCCTAAGAAGTGCATAATTTAATGTCGCAGCATGTCGCAGGTTGTTCGATTACTTAGAATTCACCAAATCACCAAATGGGTTGCTTCCCAAGAAGTGCTTGATTTAATGTCGCGACACGAAGCAAGTCTCTTGACTTCTTAGGCATCATTAAGGAACTATGATTCATCTTCTATTATTAAGACAACTCTGTATTATTTCGGTTGCTTTATTGATGGGTAAACATTAAAGGGGACCTCTTCTTTATTGAGTCTGAACTTCAACTAGCCAGCCTCCGCATCTACTAAGGCTCTCCTAGTGGAAAGGAATAGTCGCCCAAAAATGATGGGGATCTCAGAATAAACTTCACAATCAAGGATCCCAAAGTCCGCTAGGAATATAAATCTACCAACTTTGACAAGAACATCGAACAGGATCCACATAGGCTTCTTCAAAGTTCTGTCGGCCATCAGTAGCCGCATGGTAGTCGTTGTGGGGGATCCCAAGACCAACTGCTTAAACACAACCAATGGCATAGTATTGATGCCTGTTCCCAAATCACAAAGTACCCTTGTGAACTCAACATCGCCAATTGTGCATGGAATAGTAAAGGCACCTGGATCTTCCTTCTTTTGCGCCATGACCTGTGAAGCTATAACACTACACTGGTGTACATTATTAGCAGGCTCATAACTTACGGACCACTTCATTGTCACAGGGTCCTTCATGAACTTGGCATATCCCGATATTTGTTCCAATGGTGTGTTTATAGATAACTTGTAATGCCCCGAAAACTCAAAATATAATCTCGGGACTTTAATCAGGAAATTTGGAAAAAAAGCTGCAGAAAAGCTTCAGGAAGACCCACCTAATGAGTCGTTAAGTGATCTCATGACTCGTTAGGTGAACCGTGAGATGGAGGTTTAATAATTTAAAGAGGGAATAGAGTGTACCCCACGAGGGATATCACGAGTCGTGATCACTAACCACGACCTGTTTAGTCACTCGTGGTTAGTCCTGAGTTTGGAATATATTTAGTTGACCAGTGCACCTAACGAGTGTTGGAAACGATTCATCATCTGTGTCAATGACTCGTTAGCTGACCCGCTACTGGACTTAGCATTAAATCTTCAAAATGAGATATTGCGGTCCACGACTGTTGACCACGAGTCAGGGTCATTGAACACGACTCACTAGGTCCCTCGTGGTGACCTACTGAGGATCCTAGGAAGTGTACCTGACATGAGTGACCATAGTCTTGGTCAGTCACCACGACCCATTAGGTAACCCATTAGGGGCACCTGACAGTTTTTTCCCAGCGAATTTCTAAGGGCTATTTAGTAATTTCCTACTCTCCCAAGCTTTAAACTACATCGTTTAGTGTTAATTGTAGACGTTTTAGTTGGGAAAAATGGTTCATTCCTCATTCCCCACTCTCAGTTCTCCAAAAGTATTGAACATTCTCCTCTCAAGAATCCTCCAAGCAAGACTAGGGCTTCTCATCTCTTGCAGCCGTTCAAGTTTCTTTCTCCGGGAGAATTTTTAGTCAGGTATGTGGGAATTCAACAAGGGAATAGTTCTTCCCTTTTGTCCCCAAGATCCTTCCTTGTTTTTCCCTATCAGTACTAGCCTTAAGACTTTTGAAAGTGAAGAAATTATTTGCTAGACCTCCTTTAAATCCTATGAATTATCGTCTATGTTAAATTTTTTATCTTTATACTAGATTGTGATTGTATTTTTGCTCATTCCTATAAGTATGAAATCTAGCCCTAGTCTTGAAAAAAAACTAGAATCTTGCAATAATGTTTACATACTGAGATTTTTGCTGGAATCTGTAAGTGTTGAGAATTTCCATGTTGTTAATTGTATTGAAAACTAGTTAGACTATTTTCAGTTCAATTTTAGTCAGAAAAATAGAATATCTGGTGTTAGTCAAAATTGTTAGTTGATCAGTTTGACTCCAGTCTTTTCTCGAGGTGTCAATGGTGCCTCCTAGTTATCAGAATCAGACTCAAAATTTAGTTTTGGTCCGTAAGGAGGTCATGCCATTTTAGATATACAGCTATGACCAGTCCCAGGACCCTAGTTCAGTTTACAGTTGTTCTTAGAGGTTACGACGCTTCCAAATAAGTAGTTCTGACCACACTTGAACCCAATTTAAGAATCTAGTCTGATAAGACTCTTAGGGTACTTTCAGTGTTATGTCCCTGGCTAGTCTTGGACCCTAGTTTCGAGCTATCAGCCTAGCAGTTGAGTATAGGTTTCCAATGGCAGTAGGACTTAGTACCGAGAGGGCCGGGGTTCCAGCACACCCAGGTTCCCAAAACTACGTTGCCAGCGTAGGTTACAGTATTACTTATCCTTATTGGCCCCAGACTTTGGTGATCACCTAGTTCATGCCTTTATACCCTGGCAAGGTATATTGGCTCCTATCGATGGGGTGTATACATCGGACTCCACATCTAGCTCAAGTGGTTAAATGCCGGTTATAGACTCTCCCACTAGTCAGTTAGTCCACTCTCAGATTTCTCAGCCCAAATCGGTTCAGTGTAGTATCTCTGAATCAGTCTTTCAGATTTAGGGCATGTTTATGACCATTAGCTAGGGTCATTATTGACCATATCAATATATTCTAATTGTATCAGTTTTAAATATTTTTCGTTGGTCATTTCATGTCACTTCGGTTCAGTTACTAGTTCTTTCATGTTATTTACATCTCCCACTTACTCAGTATATTAAAAGTACTAACGCATAATTTTATGTTGTATCGTTTCATGATACAGCTGCAGGTTCCCAGTGTTAGCAGCATTAATCACCACAATTCAGCTCCTCCCCAGACGCAAATTTAGGGTGGGTCCTCATCATTCGGGGTCCTTATTTTCATTTTCTTATAGTCAGTTGCAGTTTTACGTTAGACTTAGAGTTAGCTGGGGGCTTGTCCTAGTAACTCATAAGTTAGAAGGCTTCCAGGCCTACAGATATTCAGTTTCCCTGTTTTAAGTTTTGTTTTAAATTTTCATAAAAATGCCTTAATGTTATGACTTTAAATTTCCGCTGTGTTTGTTTTACTCAAAATTCTAGTGAATGACAGACCAGGGGTTGACTTGGGGTCACTTGTGGCTTCAAGTACTGTGTTATGTCCAAGATGTAGGCTCAGGGCATGATAAACTTGGTATCAGAGCACTAGGTATAGAGTATTCTTGGAAAGTCTGAAAGTCGCATCAAGTATAGTTCTTGTCATGGGTGTGAAGCGCGCCACACTTATAACGAGGAGGCTACAAGATGTTATTAGGAAAATTCCCTTTTGTTCATACTCCTTATTGTGTGTTAAAGCTCAATTCTAGAAAGGCCCTTCTAACTTGTGCTCTATTTCATTTTAGTGAACCATGCCTCCTAAACGTAGTAATGGAAGAAGGGCCAGCAACTCCAACAGACCTGCCCCAACAGCTCCAACATCCCCCCAGAATCACATAGTGTCCTGTAGAGTTCAGAGCAGCTATCTAGCTGCTCGCTCAGACAGTCACCAATCAGGTGGTTCCAGTAGCCACAAATGGATCTGCAGCAGTTGCTCGGGTGAAGAATTTTAGCTGAATGAACCCTCCAGACTTTCATGTAACAAAGGTGGGAGAATACCCACAAGGGTTTATAAATGAGATTACAAAGATCACCTAAATTATGGGTGTCAGTCCCTCTGAGAGTGCCGACCTAGCTGCCTACTAGCTGAAAGAGGTAGCTCAGGTGTGGTATGAGCAGTGGAAGGAGGGGCGGCCAGCAGGAGCAGGACTAGTGGAGTGGGAGGAGTTCCACACAGCTTTCTTGTATAGGTTTTTCCCTCCAGTTGAGGGAGGCTAAGATGGCAGAGTTTATGAACTTGCGATAGGGCAACAGAACTGTGGAAGAGTATGCTCTGGAGTTTACTAGGTTGTCTAAGTATGCTCCAGAGATGGTAGCCGAGCCAAGGGATCGCATGCTAAAGTTTGTTAACGGAGTATCAAACCTGGTCCTCAAGGAGTGCAAGACAGCGATGCTAATCAAGAATATGGACCTCTCTAGCTTAATTGTGTATGCTCAGCAGATTGAGGCCGAAAAACTGAAGTATATGGTGCGTAAGAACAAATGATCAAGGATTGTCCAGTCAGATTTCGACCATCAGAGGTCTAGAGGTAGTAGCCGCCCACAGCAGCAACAGCAGTAGTAACAGCAGCAGAGAGCTCAAACATCTAGTTCAGCCAGCGCTCCAAACATTTGGTCCCACCATGATCGAAGGAGTGGGTCATCTGGCACTCATCCTTAGGCGCACAGTACCAGGAAAAAGTATCCAACTTGTCCCGTGTGTGGTAGGAACCACCCGTGCGAGTGCCTTCAGGGTCGATAAGGTTGTTTGTGTTGTGGACAGCTTGGATATCGGCTCAAGGAGTGCCCATCAGCTGGGAGAGGCGACCACAATCCACCACATCATCATCTCTAGCAGGTCGACGAGCCCAGTAGGCTAACACATCAAGTATAGATGGCTATTAGCACCAAAATCATTTCTATGCTCAATCTTCCCTTTAGGATTTGGAAAGCTCACCTAACTAGTTAAAGGTATGTTACATCTCTTCCATCTAGACGTGTATGCCCTCTTAGATCTAGGAACCACTCTCTCGTTCGTGACTCCCTATATAGCAATCCAGTTCAACATCAGTCCATAGGTCCTCTCAAAACCATTCTTAGTCTCCACCACCGTTGGCAAGTCAGTTAGAGCCAGCTGGGTGTATAGAAACTGCCCAGTCTCAGTCCTGAGTAAAGTTATTCCAACTGATCTTAGAGAGTTAGACATGGTCGATTTTGACCTCATTCTCGGCATGTATTGGTTACACTCCTGCTATGCCTCAGTCAATTGCAGAACTAGAGTTGTCAAGTTTCCATTTCTGAATGAACCAGTGTTATAATGGACGACAGTAGTTCAGAGCCTAAGGGTAGGTTTATTTCCTACCTTAAGGCCTAAAATCTCATCTCCGGGGGGGGGGTGTATTTATCATCTAGTTTGGGTCAAGGATTCCAACTCTAAGACCTCGACTATCCAGTCAGTTCCAGTGGTTAGCAAGTTCCCAGATGTATTTCCTGCGGATTTTCCTGGAGTTCCTCCTGAACGGGAAATAGATTTCGGAATAGACCTCCTCCTAGGTACTCAACCCATCTCCATCCCTCCTTACAGAATGGCTCTAGCTGAGCTTAAGGAGTTGAAGGAGCAACTAAAAGATATCCTTGACAAGGATTTTATCAGACCCAGCGTCTCTCCCTAGGGTGCCTCGGTGTTATTCATGCGTAAGAAGGATGGTACCCTCAGAATGTGCACAGATTACCGTCAGCTGAACAAAGCCACAGTCAAGAATAGGTATCCCCTACCCAGAATTGATGACATGTTTGACCAACTTCAGGGAGCCAATTGTTTCTCCAAGATCGATCTCAGGTCAGGGTACCATCAGCTAAGGGTTAGGGAGTGTGACATATCGAAAACAACATTCAGGACTCGGAATGGTCACTACGAATTTGCGGTGATGTCCTTCGGGTTAACAAATTCCCCAGCAACTTTCATGGATTTAATGAACATAGTCTTCAAGCAGTATCTGGATATGTTCATCATTGCATTTATCGACGACATTCTAGTATACTCCAGAAATGAGGATGAGCATGATAATCACCTAATATTAGCATTACAGACACTTAGGGAACACCAGTTGTTCGCCAAGTTCAGCAAGTGCGAATTCTCGTTAAAGTCTGTGACCTTCTTAGGTCATATGGTCTCAGGTGAAGGAATACAAGTAGATACTCACAAGATAGCAGTTGTGAAAAATTGGCCCAGACCTACCTCTCCTATTGAAATTAGGAGTTTCCTGGTTTAGTAGGTTATTACTTATGGTCTCTGGAAGGTTTCTCCTCCATAGCATCTCCTCTGATCAAGTCAACTCGGAAGAAGGTGAAATTTCAGTGGTCAGACGAGTGTAAGAAGAGTTTCCAGGACTTGAAGACTCGACTAACTACTGTTCCAATTGACCTTGCCAGAAGGAGTAGATGGATTAGTTGTTTATTTTGATGCTTCAAGGGTTAGACTCGATTGCTTTCTCATGCAATGGGGCAAAGTGATAGCCTATGCCTCTAGACATCTCAAAGTTCATGATAAAAATTATCCAACTCATGACTTGGAGTTGGCAGCAGTGGTGTTTGCGCTAAAAATATGGCGGCATTACTTATATGGAGCTCACGTAGATGTATTTACAGATCATAAGAGTCTTCAGTACGTGTTGAATCAGAAGGATCTAAATCTGTGTTAGAGAAGGTTGTTGGAGTTACTAAAAGATTATGACATGAGTGTACTGTATCACCCGGGAAAGGCCAATATGGTGGCTGACGCCTTAAGTAGACGGTCTATGGGGAGTGTGACTCATATTGAGGAAGACAAAAAAGAGTTAGCAAGAGATGTTCACAGACTAGCCCGGTTAGAGGTGAAGTTGGTGGATTCAGTCGAAGGCGGGGTTGTAGTGCTTAGTGGGTTGGATTTGTCCTTGGTAGTTGAAGTTAAGACCAGATAAGATGAAGATCTAGTCCTACTTAAACTTAAAGAAGCAGTTCTCAGAAAGGAGGTTGAGGCTTTCTCCAAAGGGGGAGATGGGGTGCTTCGTTACCAGGGAAGATTATGTGTGAAAGATGTTGGTGAGCTGAGACAGCAGATATTGGCTAAGGCACATAGCTCGAGATACTCCATTCACCCTGGTGCTACTAAAATGTATCGTGACTTGCGATATATTTACTAGTGGAACGACATGAAAAAGAGACATGTTGAATTCGTAGCCAAGTGCCTGTTCGATTGTTTGCTATGGGTATAAAACTACACGCAAGTGCACGTGGTCGAACAAGTAGTAAAGTGGCTTAAGTAAGCCAAGTATCGATCCCACAGGGACTGGGATGAAGTGCAATCTGCTCAAGTGTGCTATATTTCGATTCTAAAAAATGCAGACAACAGTGTAACCAAGAGTTTGATATTTTGTTTTTTAATTTTTATGCTAAAGCTAAAACAATTATCTAATGTGACTCTGAACTATGAATGAGAGCATGCTGAGGCTAAACGAACATGTAATGAAATTAATTATTGACATAATTTGGTTAGTCTTTTCCTCTGGTTGCTAGTCAAGAACTATTGCCAAGGAATTAAAACTCTCGTATTTAACCCCACTTAAGAATCATGAACCATCCACCTACATTTCTGTGATTAAATGCAATTCATGTTCTAGCCATTCAAACCCGGTTCCTAAATTGACTAATATGACTTTCAGGTATATTTATATCCTGAAAGTAAATCAATTCTCAATTTTCCCAAACCAAGTGAAGATCATATTCTATTAATCCACAACTTTCCAATTTCTTGCTCTCTAGAGTGAAACCGGACTTTTTAGATATACATTAACGTAGGCCACACATTAATGCAGTAAGAACAAGAATTAATAGAACAACCATGGAAGAAAAGATGAAAAACCAATATGATCAACAATTACATTTCACTACAATTGTTCATAACCTCAGCAAGAAAATGAATTAGCCACTCATTTGTGGATTAAACATCGTTAAATGAGTGTTAAACATACAAGCAATTGAATACAAGAAGAAGGAAAGAGAGAAAAACCCTGATAATTTCGTCCCCTCAACTGCTTGTAACCCACGTTCTTGCTCCACCAAGTCAGAATATTGAAAAATGAACCTAAGTGTTCTATTTATACTAGTGGGAATTTTTCCCGAAATAACGAGCAACGTGTCACGGAGTGCATCGCGGAGCACTGCCTCCGTGACACGCTACGGACGTGGACCTTCACTGGAACTGGGGGTCCAGGAAATAAAGCCCAATATGGCACGGTGTGCTACGCGGAGCCAAGCCACCGTGCCACGGACCCATCGTGAACCCACACTGGAATTTGGCTGAAAATTCCTATCCAGGCAGAAGGCCTCCGCGATGGCAGCGTGACACGGCTCCATCGCGGAGCCCCTTTATTTTGTGCTTTCCAATGCCTTGTCCCGTGCTCACGTCCGAGTTCAACCCCTATCTCTTCCAACATGCATTTAAGCTTCCCAAAATTACATTTTACCTGCAAAACAATGCTAATCATGTTGGTTAGTATAAATTCACATTTTATTACCAATTACATGAGAATGTATACACATTGATAGATAAACAAGGCTAAAATGAAACTTTTGAGTATCACTTGGGCATATAAATTTGCCCAAGATCACTTACCCCACACTTAAATCCTTGTTCGTCCTCGAACAACAATCCTACACCTCATGCAATTTACATCCCAACCTCGCTACTTTGGTTCGACAAATTAGGCTACGGTCATACCGATTATTCAATACAGCAAATCATCAAGAAAACATGCATGGTCCTATCAATGCAATGACCTTCAATACATCAAGATCTCCTAAACTTAAGAATCGACTCTTGATATTGGCAAACTCATCTAAATCAGCTAATCAAGATATCCGACACGGAAATTAATCTCTCATCAAGCATGTGCCCTCACAACACAAGAGAATCTTCCCCTTTTTGTTCATATGACTCACAAAATTTCAAGCAGGGGCATGTAAACACAATTTCGCTCTCTCTCCCAAAAGAATTCACATGCATCATGTCATGACCCATAAGCTTGCCCTTAGTGTATTACTCCACTAATATAAAGGAGTACGATGTAAGATCACGTAGGACTTAACTGGCTGTAATGGAAACTACGGAACTAGTAAATATTGGGTTAGCCAATAATAGCCACTAGCATCCTTAAGCGCCTTTTCAACACATCCCATCAACTCATGAATATTGTTTCTTTTTTTTTCTTTTTCATCCTCCTATTCTTGACATTTTTCTTTAGTTTATCCCATCTTATTAAGCACACTTGCCACAACAACAAAGATTATTCATGCACCTTCATTATAGTTTATTTATAACAAGTGCACCTTCAACCTTTTCTTTTCTTCTATCACTCTGCTTTTCTTTTCTTTTCACCACTCTCACTCTTTTGACACTTTGGGAAAATTATTTTTACTTCTTAAGCGCTTAAGAGTTTTGTATCGACTTTACGGCTAATGAAAAGAAGGGATTAAGCTCGGTTTACACTTTTTGACAAAAGAAAAAAATAATAGGCTAAAGGCTCAACGGGCTGACTAGGGTAGACAATCAAGGTGGGTACGACAATGAAAAATAGAAACTTTCGGTTAAAACAAAGAAATTCCTACATCCTTTCCTACAATACACCTCCTTCATTTCGTTTTGTACACACACCAGGCAAGTTCTAGACACTTCACAATAGCACGGACTAACAAAACCTCACTTCACACTTATTGCACATGCTCAATTCAAGATGTATTCACAGACTCTTCAATCAGCTAATTACAGGAATTCAAACTTTAAGCCTCAATCACACTGAATCGACTCTATGGCCTAGGTATCTCAAGATATTTACAAAGTTGCATGGTTTCATACGAATCACCTTTGCATTTTAAATATCATGTACAACACGCAACCAGAATTTCACAACCATACAATAACTATAGGTTTTGGGATGCAACCCACCAAAGAAAAAAAACAACTAAAAAAAAATCTACTCCTAACGATTACATTTCCCTTAAGACAGTCGTCATCCATCCATCATAGGGAACGGTCACTAACTAAGACTTCGGTTTAATGGGACCATTCTCGGTAAAAGAACCGAAAACAAACGCCGAGAAACCCAAGAAGTAAAAATTTTTGAAAATATCGATCATTTCGATAGACAAAAATATGTACAAAATCAGCTAGCAACATTCAGCAACACAGATCAGTTTCACATACATTTACAACACAGAACAACAACTTAACAATTCATAAATCACAAGGAACAACAAAATTTCACAGGCACGACAACAGATTAGAATATATACATAACAACACAGCCAACACCTAACTACTCCCACCCCACACTTAACTCGAACACTGTCCCCATTGTTCACAAAAATCAAAATAGGACAAAAATTGGGTGGTGGAACTCCCTGATCAATCAAAGTACTCCACTTCTTCATCAGGTGCTGCTGCTTCATCTCCCATGTCTGAATCACCCCCGTCGTCATCATCGAACTCCACATCGGAGTCCTCCCGACGTGTCTCCTCATCTGTGCGGACGTCATCATTCATGGGCTCTACAAATGCTGGCCCCACTCGGCATAGAGCCCTGGCATTCTCGCCGAAAGGGTAGTCTAGCTCGAACTGCCATAACTCCTCCTCTGTCGTCGGCCTCCCGCCTATCCTCAGTTGGAGCATCTGCATCCCGTACATGCGAGCCATGTACTGATCATCCCGAGCATGTCGCTCGGCAAGTGTAAGAATAGGCCCGTGGGTGGTGTCGGGTGCCTTAGTTTTAGTAACATCTAAGGCCCGCTGCTCCATCTGCGGGATGTAGTCAAGGGCCTCTTCCTCGACATCTAGGCCCCTAAGGAAGGTGGTGAGTAGTCCACCAAAGTCGTACCTGTGCCCCTGATGCAACCGGGCTCTCTTCATGGCGGATATAATCACCGCCCCCACGTTGATCTCCAACCCTTTCATCAGGACGTACACCAGGCATACACGATCCCGGGTTACATCTGTCATATGTACCCCCGGGATTAGGCAGGAACAGACTATCTTTAGCCATATTCTAGCTTCCCTGTTCATCTATGAATAGGGCAAAGTCTGATGGTAGCCCCTTTCTTTGTGTCTGCTCCATCTAGTTGTCAATCGGGTCCCACACAAGGTGTTTCTGATGTCCGCATACGGTGGGGTAATGTTCAGCTGTCGGAGCACATGGGCGTCTGTGTCCCGCACCCCTATGATGGCATTGAGGTGGTGGGGCTCAAATGTGACTATTTGCCCTCTGATTTTTATGGTGTGACTTCTGAGCGTCGGGTTCCAATTGGCATAAAATTCCTGAATCAGGTGCAGGTTGCATTCCTTGGGCTCTTGAAAGATGAACTTGAGCCCGGCTGCCTCGATCCGGTGTACAATCCTAGGGAACTCCTGTGCCAACGGTTCCCGTGCTATATGCTCCTCCGGGAAGTATTTGTTTTCTTTATGCTTTGCGTACCACTTTTTCCCCTCATCCGTCACCCACCTTGTTCCGTATTGGCGGCGTTGGCCGCATGGAACTGCTGGTGCTGCTGGGACTGCTGTGCCCAGTCTGATTTGCTTCCTTCCGGCACAGATGTTGATGCGCCTTTCCCTTTTTCTTGCCTGCTCGCCATTTTACCTGTCAACCCAAGTAGACAAGATCAATGTTAAGCCAATGACTATTAACTTCGGCTAAAGTCGGGTTAAGCTGAGCTACCCCACACTTAGTCCTTAGCTACAGTTACAACATACCGGCAAGATCATGTTTATTTGCATAAATCAACAACCAACTATACAAACATGCTTAGTGCATACGAAGAATTCGATGGCATATATACACTATGTACTACTCAGACTTCGTACAGCTAACTACAACCATTACCATCGATATCCTTTTAATCCATCGCACTTAGCAAGGAAAAAAGAGAAATGAAAACAACAACAAGAATTTATCTACACGAACCTATACAACCAACCCAATTCTTGCAAATTTCAATATTCCCCTAACCTGAGAATCTGTCGGTTTTTTAACATGATAACAACTAGCACACCGACTCATCTCACTCAACATGTACATCCAGGCATGAATTTCACAAGTTCACTACATTTTTCCACTTCAAATTCAAAAACAAGCCCTAGAAATGATGATATCAAGAAAATTCGATTAAATTATGCAATTAACGAGTTCAAGCTATCATACTGTTACTCCAAACATTCATCAACAACAATTCAATTGAATTCATGATTAATTTCTACTTAGGGCAAACTTAGCTCACCTCACATGCTCAATATCGAAGAAAATCAACAAGAAATGAGATGGAATCGAAGAACATACCTTGAAGTTGAAGAATTGAAGCAATCTCAACGATTTTGTTGGCCTACTCCATGTCACGTTGAAGGGGGATGGATTTTGGGGAGTTTGGTCGCGGAGTGAGTGAAAAATAAGGAAAAGGGAGGAGGTTTCGGGGTTAAAAAGTAGAAAAATCGCGCAGGTCACCCGGTGACCCGGTGTGGCCCATCGCGATATACATGGCAACGTGTCACGGAGTGCATCACGGTGCAGTGCCTCCGTGACACGGTGCTGTCGCAAGCCCGTTCTGGAAATCTTTTAAAAATTCCGGATTATACCTCAACGTGTCACGGAGGGTAACGCGGAGGTCCACCTCCGTGACACGGAGCTATCGCCCTAGCTCACTGTTTTGCCACTTTTTGTTAATTTTCATACCTCAAATTTTCCCTTGCGATTTCGTGCATATTTTTGTTATACCCCGTAGAATTCCCGGCACCTAGACGACCTATTCGCACGTTGGTTAAGCACATTAGAAGGCCATACGTGCTAGAGAAAGGCTGGGAAAAAGATCGGACGAGAAACCCGTCGAACCATCGCGGGAGGAGCCGAGGCAGAGCCCCTCCGCGATGGCTCCGTGACACGTTGCCCAGGTTCAGGCTCACATATATAAGCCCCACTTCGGTTTAATTTCATTTAAACCTTTAAAAATTTCCAGAAAACAGAGGGTGAATGGCAGAGAGGAGTAAGAACGAAGGAAATTAAATAATTTTCGTCTGATTACGCTGCTAAACGCTGCCCAAATTCAAATTAACCCCAGATACTGAGGTATTTAACAGTAGAGAGCATTCCTACGGATTTAGTTTCGTGAAATACGGCCAACGAATCGGCGAGCCACCGAACTAAGGTAAGTAGAATTGCTCTAAATTAATGTCTATGTGTTCCTAGCTGAGAAGTGAATATTTCTCCCTTCTGGACCGTTGAAAAATAGCGAGTTTTCGATCGTCTTTCGATAAGACTAAGTTTAGGCTATAAACTATATCGAGAGTAACGTTGCTCTTTACAATAAAGCTGTATTTAGTATTAATTGACGTATTTATGAATGCAGTTGGGAGAAAATAGTTGAAGTACCGGCCGAGCCTCGTCCGACGGACAAATAGTTAAAGGATAAGGTATGTAAAGCTAGTTCCCTCGGCAAGCTAAGTAATATTGATGCAGTATAGTAATTTACAGGCCAGTAGAATGTTCAGAAGTTAAGTATTGCGTTTATTGTAAATGTTGATACGATGTTAGAAGCCTCAAGTTGTAACGTGCGTGAAACTTACTAGTATGACATAAATTCTAACACAAGTGTTA
This sequence comes from Datura wrightii, assembly GCA_035772735.1. Lineage (NCBI taxonomy): Eukaryota > Viridiplantae > Streptophyta > Magnoliopsida > Solanales > Solanaceae > Datura > Datura wrightii. The sequence goes on from JASDFA010000016.1 coordinate 127,054,124, forward strand.
GAAACCGCTCAGCATGCTCAGTATGTGATGTAATATGACATGTTAAGATATTATTGTATTTAGTTGAAACCCCGTAAAGTGATGCAATATCCGTAAAGCACTTCAGAAATAGATTGGTAGGCTAAAATAAAGTTTAGAACGCATGTTAGGAATAGTAAATCGTGTTAATACAGAAACTCAGTAAACAGCATAGTTTTCAGCAGAAACACTATCTTGTATAGCATTTGTCCCAGTACAGTCTGGCAGGAGACTATATTCACATATATATACTTACCAGTCTCAGCACGTATTATATACGTACAGATTGCTATCATTAGCTCAGTATGTAGTATATACGATACCTTACCCCTATTAGCCTCAGTATGTGAGATATGCAGACAGTATTGTATTACTAGTTGAGACCGTTGTATTGTTTGGGGTTGGACTACCTAGCATCCATGACCGCCCCAGGGTTAATAGCTGTATCGACTCGTCCGCCAGAGGATGAGGATACGTCGCTCTACCGAGTGGCATGCTGTCCCCCAGGGGACGAAGATGGGATGCCAGTTTCCCCATATTTTGCCTTGGTCGGCTTTTATACACCCCCGTCAAGTGGATACGCCCGGGTGTTGATTCAGGAGTCCTCCGGACTCAGGTACAGTTATAGTCAGGGGCTCAGCGAGCCCAAGTGCATACCCAGGGGACCGGCGGGATGCTTACAACCATTATAGGAGATGGGATGACTGGGGTAGGGGTGTAGATTCTGTGCTGGTTGTACCTCCCAGCCTATGGGGGCCGGGTAAGGTTTGTGTGTGCCATGTTATGCTATTTCATGTTATGCCATGTTATGTTAGACACGAGTAGATCAGCAGTAGAGGGATATGTCTCCAGGTATGACTTCAATTTCTTTCCAGTGTAAATGAGAAAAGGTATGACTTACAGTATCAGGCAGTTAATCTAATTCTTCCTTCTTCAGTTTATCAGTTACATTGTTGTTTTCAGACATTGCTTCAGTTATTGCTTTACATACTCAGTACCAGCGGTACTGACGCCCGGTGGGGCGCTGCATTACTTGCCTGCAGGTACTCATAGACGAGCAGGCGATACTACGTGATTTCCTGTCAGCGATCGAGTATTCAGCTCCTGTCATCCGGAGGCTGAATTCCAGAGGTGTAGTTCAGTTCCTTTTGTTGTATAGTACGGGTAGATCGGGGCCCTGTCCCGATCGTTTCTATTGTTACTCCTAGAGGCTTGCAGTCTGTATATATTCCCTGTGGTCAGATGAGCCGATCGTGTGAGGCCGTGCAGTTGTATAGCTGTTAGAACTCTTTCTTTCTATTATGATGGTCGTGTGGGGCCATAGTTTGCCAGTAGTGGTGACCTTGCCGGTCACGTAGCTTTTTAGTACTTCATGATTGAGTTGCAGATAACTAGACAGCATGGTGGCCTTGTCGGCCCGCATAGGTTCCCCTGAATTGACATGTTTCTGGTCAGCTGTTAGTACAGGTACAGGAGGCTATAGGCCAATGGGCCGGGGGCTGTGTTTACAGCCGTTATATAGCCCTTTGTTCCCAGAAATATGAGTTAGAGCCAGCCAGGCACCAGATGTGCCCAGGCTTAGCAGTCCAGCAGTTCAGGTTCCAGTAGGGCACCAGGTGCCAGTCATACCCCCCAAGGTGGGGTGTGACAAACTTGGTATCAGAGCAGGTCGTATCCCAGGGAGTCTGCAAGCCGTGCTAAGCAGAGTCTTGTCCATGGATGTGTTGTGCACCACATACTATGGATAGGAGGCTGCAAGGCATGATAGGATGGTTGTCTTTTATTCTTATTCAGTCATGCTGTAGAGCGGTACAGTATAGGGTTGAGTCCCTGAAAGCTTACTATATTCTTTGGTTACAGATAATGTCAGACCAGCAACATCCTATCACAGGTCGGACCTTAGATATTGCATCAGGGGAAGGCACCAGCAGGATGCCTCCCCCTCATTTGGAAACAGCCCGATCAGAAGGCACTACAGAGGCATCGTCCCAGCCTCCTCAGCAGTCTCCACCACGTCGAGAGCCACTTGGGGCGACATTACCTTCAGCAGTCCCTATACCGACACCTTCCGACCATGAGGTTAGGAGTGCTGTAGTTATGTTAGCACAGATGATGGCTGCTCAGCGTCAGCCAATGCCGTCTACAGTTGCGGAGTCATCAGGGGGGCCCGGTAGTTTGAGGGTCCGAGAATTCTTAGCCCTGAATCCCCCACAGTTTACAGGTATGGATCGGACAGAGGACCCTCAGGATTTTCTGGATCAGATGCAGAGAATCTTCAGGGTCATGCATGCTACGCCTACTGAATCAGTTGAATTGGCAGCATTTCGGTTACGGGATATTCCTGTGTTATGGTATGAAAGCTGGGAAAGGTCCCTAGGGAGAGATGTTTCCCCTCCCACCTGGTCCAGCTTTTCAGGGGCTTTTCTAGATCACTATTTGCTGCGGGAGATTCGACAGGCCCGGGTAGACCAGTTCCTACATCTAGAGCAGGGGGCCATGAGTGTCCGGGAATATTCCTTGCGGTTTGATTCCTTAGCCCGGTATGCACCGACCTTTGTTGATACCATGGCATCCAGAGTACATCGCTTCATCATGGGGTTGAATCCAGAATATGTTGAGACTTGTATTACAGCCACACTGCGAGAGGACATGGACATTTCTCGGGTTCAGGCATTTGCCCAAAATATTGAGGGCATCAGACAGCAACAACGGGAGATCAGAAGGGTCAGTCAGGAACAGCGTCGTCGGGACAGGCCAGTTGAGTTACAGAGGGAGGCCCGGGGAGGACCCAGGCCACGATTGTCAGACAGGCCGCCCAGGCCCCCGCCTCCGCCACAGTCGCAGGGGGGTAGATTCAGCCGCAGGGGGCGGTCAGAGACTGGTAGAGGCTCGCAGATGGCAGATTCACCATTACAGAGGAGGGCGGAGCAGAGTAGGTATACCCTACCACTTTGCCCTATATGCAATCGATGCCATCCTGGAGCATGCAGATATGGCTCCACCGCATGTTATATTTGTGGCCAAGAAGGCCATTTGATGAAAGATTGCCCAGCCAGAGGTCGAGAGGACTGGGATAGACAAGATAGGGCATCAGCAGATCACGAGCCACAGCATCCTCGACTGGGCGCAGGCCCTCAGTTTCAGTAGGCAGGGGTCGGGGCAGATCAGGGGCCTCCAGTACAGGTGCGGGTCCAAGCCGCACATATGCGTTACCAGGGAGGCAAGATTCAGAAGCATCGCCTGATGTTGTGACAGGTATGTTAACCATCTGCTCACACCCTTCTTATGTGTTGATTGATCCAGGGTCTACCTTGTCCTACATTACTCCATTTGTGGCACGAAAGTTTAGTATCGCACCAGAATTATTGCAGCAGCCCTTTTTAGTATCCATGCCCGTCGGTGACTCTATCACAGCTAGCCGAATCTACCGCGGGTGTACAGTAGAGATTGCTGACCGTCAGACCACAGTAGATCTGGTTGAGTTAGAAATGATAGACTTCGATGCCATAATGGGTATGGACTGGTTAGTACCGTGCTTTGCCAATGTTGAATGTTGGACCAAAATGGTCCGATTCCATTTCCCAGGAGAAGCAGTGCGGGAGTGGAACGGCAGCATCGCTACGCCAAAAGGTAGGTTTATTTCCTACCTTCAGGCGAGAAAGTTGATATCTAAGGGGTGTATTTACCATCTGGTCAGAGTTCAGAATGTCCAAGCAGAATCTCCGACACTCCAGTCTGTCCGAGTGGTGAATGAATTCCCAGATGTATTTCCTGATGAGTTACCTGGTATTCCCCCAGAAAGGGAAATAGAGTTTGCTATCGACTTGTTACCAGGCACTCAGCCAATATCAATACCTCCCTATCGTATGGCTCCTGCAGAACTCAGAGAATTAAAGGAGTAGTTGAAAGATTTGTTAGATAAAGGTTTTATCAGGCCGAGTACATCACCGTGGGGTGCGCTAGTTTTATTCGTGAGAAAGAAAGATGGCTCGTTCTGAATGTGCATAGATTATCGGCAGCAAAATAAAGTTACAGTAAAGAACAAGTACCCGCTCCCCAGAATTGATGACTTATTTGATCAGTTACAGGGAGCCAGATACTTTTCTAAGATTGACTTGCGGTCCGGATATCACCAGGTCCGAGTACGTGAGAAAGATATTCCTAAGACAGCATTCAGGACCCGATATGGACATTTTGAATTTCTAGTTATGTCCTTCGGGTTAACAAATGCCCCAGCAGTCTTTATGGGCCTGATGAACAGTATTTTCAGACCTTTCCTGGACTTGTTCGTGATAGTATTCATTGATGATATTCTGGTGTATTCTCGCTCTGAAGTAGATCACCGGACTCATTTGCGGACAGTGCTCCAGATTCTCAGGGACCGCCAGTTGTATGCTAAATTTTCGAAGTGTGAATTCTGGCTTAACTCAGTGGCCTTTTTAGGGCATATCGTCTCAGACGCTGGTATACAGGTAGACAAGCAGAAAATAGAAGCAGTTAAGTCATGGCCTAGGCCTACCACCCCAACTGAAGTTCGTAGTTTCCTGGGATTGGCAGGATATTATAGGAGGTTTGTTGAAGGGTTCTCGACCATTGCAGCACCTCTAACCAAATTGACACAGAAAGCAGCAAAGTTTCAATGGACAGAGGCATGCGAGCAGAGCTTCCAGGAATTGAAAGATAGATTAACCTCCGCTCCAGTGTTAGCATTACCGGAAGGCACAGAAGGTTATTCAGTCTATTGTGACGCGTCAGGTGTTGGGTTAGGTTGTGTGTTGATGCAGCATGGTAAAGTAATTGCATATGCTTCCAGACAGCTGAGGAAACACGAAAAGAATTACCCTACCCACGACTTGGAATTGGCCGCAGTAATCCACGCCTTAAAGATGTGGAGGCGTTACCTGTACGGCGTCCATGTTGATATTTACACAGATCATAAGAGCTTACAATATATTTTCACTCAGAGGAAGTTGAATTTACGGCAACGCCGCTGGTTGGAGATGTTAAAAGATTATGATGTGAATATTTTATACCACCCCAGAAAAGCTAATGTTGTAGCAGATGCCCTGAGCCGTAAGTCAATGGGGAGTTTGGCGTATTTGCGACCTGAGAAACAGAAATTAGCTAAAGAAATTCATCAGTTAGTTGGTCTAGCCGTTCGAGTAATGGAAACAGAAAATAATAGAGCAGTAATTCAGAATTCTGCTGTGTCATCATTAGTTACAGAAGTAAAAGAACGACAGTACGAGGATCCCGATTTAGTCCAGCTCAGAGATAGAATTCAGAAAGGTAAGGAGCCAGATTTTCAGATAACTGAGGATGATGTGCTACGCTGTAAGGGCCGCCTCTGTGTCCCGAATGTCTCAGGACTTCGTGGGCAGATCATGCATGAGGTACATTACGCTCGCTATTCCCTCCATCCAGGAGCGACCAAAATGTACCACGATATCAGAGGCATCTACTGGTGGCCAGGTATGAAAGCTGAGATAGCCGAATCTGTATCTAGATGTTCTAACTGTCAGCAGGTGAAAGTAGAGCACCAGAAACCGGGTAGTTTGACGCAAGAGATAACGGTGCCTATGTGGAAATGGGAAATGATAAACATGGATTTTGTAGCAGGGTTACCCCGTACTAGACGCAGAAATGATTCCGTTTGGGTAATAGTTGACAGGCTGACAAAATCAACTCATTTCCTGCCAGTGAGGGCTACCTTATCAGCTGAGGATTATGCCGAATTATATATATTAGAGAAATAGTTAGATTGCATGGAGTGCCGGTATCTATCATTTCAGATAGGGGAGCACAGTTTACAGCTAGATTCTGGCAGTCGTTTCAGAAAGGTTTGGGAACGCAGATTAACTTGAGCACAGCATTCCATCCTCAAACAGATGGGCAGACTGAACGTACAATTCAGACGCTTGAAGATATGCTACGAGCGTGTGTGTTAGATTTTGGGGGTAGCTGGGATGAACATCTTTCGTTAATTGAATTTGCTTATAATAACAGCTACCATTCAGCTATTCAGATGGCGCCTTTCGAGGCATTATACGGGCGAAAATGTAGGTCGCCGGTGGGCTGGTTTGAAATAGGAGATTCAGCATTAGTTGGCCCAGACATTGTTCGGCAGTCCGAGGAAAAGATAAAGCTTATCCGAGGACGTTTACTGACTGCTCAGAGCCGCCAGAAGTCTTATGCAGATATGCGGCGCAGAAATCTAGAATTTGCAGTAAATGACTGGGTATATCTGAAAGTGTCCCCAATGAAAGGGGTAATGAGGTTTGGCAAGAAAGGCAAGCTTAGCCCAAGATTCATTGGGCCATATCCGATTCGGCGAAGAATAGGCCGAGTTGCATACGAGTTGAACTTGCCTCCAGAGTTAGCATCTGTTCACCCAGTATTCCATGTTTCTATGTTAAGGAAGTTCGTAGGGAACCCTTCTACAATAGTTCCGGTTCAAGATGTCCAGGTCACATAAGAGTTAGCATATGAAGAGGTTCCCGTAGCTATCTTAGACAGACAGATTCGCAGGTTAAGAACTAAAGATGTTGCATCTGTCAAAGTATTGTGGCGTAACAGGAATCGTGAGGAAATGACGAGGGAAGCAGAAGAAGATATGAAAGTCAGATACCCTCACCTATTTCAGGCCTAGTCAGGCGACAGGTATGTCCGTATTATTACTTATGCAGTACCTTATGGTTGTATGTCTGTGAATGAGAAAGAGTGATATTTAGTTATCCAGTGGATCCTAGAATATTATGTGCAGTGCCTGTGTTGGACTTTTCTGCATTTCAGGTTTTTGTTATAGTCCATATTATAGGGGAAACTCTGCCGAAATTTTTCTAGAAAGTAAAGTAAGTAGTCCTCTAGATAACAGTGTACATTCGAGGATGAATGTTCTTAAGGGGGGAGAATGTTATACCCCGTAGAATTCCCGGCACATAGACGACCTATTCGCATGTTGGTTAAGCACATTAGAAGGCCATACGTGCTAGAGAAAGGCCGGGAAAAAGATCGGACGAGAAACCCGTCGAACCATCGTGGGAGGAGCCGAGGCAGAGCCTCTCCGCGATGGCAGCGTGTCACGGAGGTGAGGCCTCCGCGATGGCTCCGTGACACGTTGCCTAGGTTCAAGATCAAGTATATAAGCCCCACTTCGGTTTAATTTCATTTAAACCTTTAAAAATTTCCAGAAAACAGAGGGTGAACGGCAGAGAGGAGTAAGAACGAAGGAAATTAAATAATTTTCGTCCGATTACGCTGCTAAACGCTGCCCAAATTCAAATTAACCCCAGATACTGAGGTATTTAGCAGCAGAGAGCATTCCTACGGATTTAGTTTCGTGAAATACGGCCAACGAATCGGCGAGCCACCGAACTAAGGTAAGTAGAATTGCTCTAAATTAATGTCTATGTGTTCCTAGCTGAGAAGTGAATATTTCTCCCTTCTGTACCACTGAAAAATAGCGAGTTTTCGACCGTCTTTCGATAAGCCTAAGTTTAGGCTATAAACTATATCGAAAGTAACGTTGCTCTTTACAATAAAGCTGTATTTAGTATTAATTGACATTTATGAATGCAGTTGGGAGAAAATAGTTGAAGTACCGGCCGAGCCTCGTCCGACGGACGAATAGTTCAAGGATAAGGTATGTAAAGCTAGTTCCCTCGGCAAGCTAAGTAATATTGATGCAGTATAGTAATTTACAGGCCAGTAGAATGTTCAGAAGTTAAGTATTGCATTTATTGTAAATGTTGATACGATGTTAGAAGCCTCAAGTTGTAACGTGCGTGAAACTTACTAGTATGACATAAATTCTAACACAAGTGTTAGAAACCGCTCAGCATGCTCAGTATGTGATGTAATATGACATGTTAAGATATTATTGTATTTAGTTGAAACCCTGTAAAGTGATGCAATATCCGTAAAGCACTTCAGAAATAGATTGGCAGGCTAAAATAAAGTTTAGAACGCATGTTAGGAATAGTAAATCGTGTTAATACAGAAACTCAGTAAACAACATAGTTTTCAGCAGAAACACTATCTTGTATAGCATTTGCCCCAGTACAGTCTGGCAGGAGACTATATTCACATATATATACTTACCAGTCTCAGCACGTATTATATACGTACAGATTGCTATCATTAGCTCAGTATGTAGTATATACGATACCTTACCCCTATTAGCCTCAGCATGTGAGATATGCAGACAGTATTGTATTACTAGTTGAGACCGTTGTATTGTTTGGGGTTGGACTACCTAGCATCCATGACCGCCCCAGGGTAAATAGCTGTATCGACTCGTCCGCCAGAGGACGAGGATACGTCGCTCTACGGAGTGGCATGCCGTCCCCCAGGGGACGAAGATGGGACGCCAGTTTCCCCATATTTTGCCTTGGTCGGCTTTTATACACCCCCGTCGAGCGGATACGTCCGGGTGTTGATTCAGGAGTCCTCCGGACTCAGGTACAGTTATAGTCAGGGGCTCAGCGAGCCCAAGTGCATACCCAGGGGACCGGCGGGATGCTTACAGCCATTATAGGAGATGGGATGACCGGGGTAGGGGAGTAGATTCTGTGCTGGTTGTACCTCCCGGCTTATGGGGGCCGGGTAAGGTTTATGTGTGCCATGTTATGCTATTTCATGTTATGCCATGTTATGTTAGACACGAGTAGATCAGCAGTAGAGGAATATGTCTCCAGGTATGACTTCTATTTCTTTCCAGTGTAAATGAGAAAAGGTATGACTTACAGTATCAGGCAGTTAATCTAATTCTTCCTACTTCAGTTTATCAGTTACATTGTTGTTTTCAGACTTTGCTTCAGTTATTGCTTTACATACTCAGTACCAGCGGTACTGACGCCCGGTGGGGCGCTGCATTACTTGCCTGCAGGTACTCATAGACGAGCAGGCGATACTACGTGATTTCCTATCAGCGGTCGAGTATTCAGCTCTTGTCATCCGGAGGCTGAATTCCAGAGGTGTAGTTCAGTTCCTTTTGTTGTATAGTATGGGTAGATCGGGGCCTTGTACCGATCGATTCTATTGTTACTCCTAGAGGCTTGCAGTCTGTATATATTCCATGTGGTCAGATGAGCCGGTCGTGTGAGGCCGTGCAGTTGTATAGCTGTTAGAACTCTTGCTTTCTATTATGATGGCCGTGTGGGGCCATAGTTTGCCAGTAGTGGTGACCTTGCCGGTCACGTAGCTTTTTAGTACTTCATGATTGAGTTGCAGATAACTAGACAGCATGGTGGCCTTGTCGGCCCGCATAGGTTCCCCTGAATTGACATGTTTCTGGTCAGCTGTTAGTACAGGTACAGGAGGCTATAGGCCAATGGGCCGGGGGCTGTGTTTACAGCCGTTATATAGCCCTTTGTTCCCAGAAATATGAGTTAGAGCCAACCAGGCACCAGATGTGCCCAGGCTTAGCAGTCCAGCAGTTCAGGTTCCAGTAGGGCACCAGGTGCCAGTCATACCCCCCAAGGCGGGGTGTGACAATTTTCCTCCGTTTGACCTGAAATTCATCTCACTATACAAAATTGGTTAGAATTATAGGTTTCACTCTAAATAAAAAACTAAAACTAAAACGAAAAATTTTGTTGTTAATCAAGAAAAAGAAAAAGAAAAATCTATTCACAATTTAAAAAGAGAGAAAAAAAAAAAATTTTCACGGGTTGCCTCCCGTGCAGCGCCTGGTTTACCGTCGCGGCTCGACATCGTTAAGCTCAGTTGTCCTCTAGGGTGATGGACGATTTCTCTCGATCACCGTCCTCCCCCCAGTATTGCTTACACCCTTGGCCATTTACTAAGAACGTGGCACTCCGATCTTCTTGCCACAACTCTACTGCCCCGTGCGGGGTCATTCTCGCCACTTCAAATGGTCCCGACCATTTAGACCTCAGCTTTCCTGGAAACAACTTCAATCTTGAATTGAAGAGCAAGACTTTCTGTCCTGGGTCGAAAATGCGATGCACCACATGCTTGTCATGCCATCTTTTCGTTCTTTCCTTGTAGTACTTGGCACTCTCATAGGCATGCCAGCGGAACTCTTCGAGTTCACTGAGCTGCATTAGTCTCTTCTTGCCCGCCAGCTCTAAGTCCATATTTAGCTTCCTGACAGCCCAAAAGGCTCGGTGCTCTAACTCCACTGGAAGATGACACACTTTACCATAGACCAGTCGGTATGGTGAGGTTCCAATCAGTGTCTTGTAAGCAGTTCTGTACGCCCACAACGCATCATCAAGTTTGCTTGACCAATCATTCCGTTGTGTATTTACTGTTTTTTGGAGAATCTGCTTCACTTCTCTATTTGACACCTATACTTGCCCACTAGTTTGGGGGTGGTATGCTGTCTCCACTTTATGGCGCACCCCATACTAGGCTAGTAATTTCTTGAAACTTGCATTGACAAAATGAGCCCCTCCATCACTGATAATGGCTCGAGGTGTCCCGAACCTGGTGAGGATGTGTTTTTTCACAAACTTCGTTACTACCTTGTTGTCATTCCTGGGACAAGCTATTGCTTCTACCCATTTTGATACATATTCTACGGCCACCAAGATGTAACAATTACCAAATGATGGTGGGAATGGGCCCATGAAATCAATGCCCCATACATCAAAGGGCTCAACTTCCAGTATATTCTACAGCGGCATCTCTTGTCTTCTGCCAATTGCTCCTGTACGCTGACATCTATCGCACATTTTGACGTATGCCATAGAGTCTCTGAACAGTGTCGGCCAAAAGAAACCTGACTGTAGAACCTTGTGTGCTGTTCGCTCGCCTATATGATGACCCCCATACAATGAAGAATGACAGCCCCTCAACACCTCTGCAATCTGACTCCTTGGGATGCATCTTCTCATTACCTGATCTGGTCCTTGTTTAAATAAGTATGGTTCATCCCAAACAAAGTGCCGGCAATCATGCCTCAATTTCCTTCTCTGCTGGTCTGTTGCCTCAGGTGGGTAGACTCCGCTCACTAGCAAGTTGACTATGTCTGCATACCAGGGAACTTCAGCTTCCCCAACTGCCAAGAGTTGCTCATCTGGGAACTCTTCATTTATGTTATCACTTTCCATCACATGTGACCGGCTTTCCAATTGTGATAGGTGATCTGCTACCTGATTCTCGCTCCCCTTTCTGTTTTTGATATCAAGGTCGAACTCCTGCAACAACAAGATCCATCTGATCAACCTAGGCTTAGCATCCTTCTTGTTGAATAGGTACCTAATCGCTGCATGGTCTGTGTACACCACCACTTTTGAACCCACCAAATAGGACCTGAATTTGTCAAATGCAAACACCAAGTCTAGCACTTCCTTCTCTGTGACTGTGTAATTGCTTTGGGTCGTATTCAGCGTTTTGCTTGCATAATGGATAGAATGAAAGATTCTATTTTTTCTTTGCCCCAATACGGCTCCCACAGCCACATCACTGGCATCACACATCAGTTCAAATGGTTGTTCCCAGTCCGGAGAAGTGAGGATAGGTGCTTCTATCAATTTCTGCTTCAACTCTTTGAATGCTTTAACACACTCATCATTCAACTCAAACTTCACCTCTTTTTCTAGCAATCTGCATAGTGGTCTAGAAATTTTGGAAATGTTTTTGATGAATCGTCTGTCAAGATTCTGCAAACAAGTAGAAAACGAATTACCGAAAACAGAAAAATCATCCATAAATACCTCAACAAAATCCTCCACCATGTCATGGAAAATAGCCATCATGCATCTCTGAAATGTGGCGGGTGCATTGCATAACCCAAACGGAATTCGCCTGAAAGCATATGTCCCATAAGGACAGGTAGAAGTAGTCTTCTCTTGATCCTCCGGAGCTATGGCTATTTGGTTATAACCAGAGTACCCATCAAGTAAACAATAATATTCCTGTCCAGCCAACCTATCCAATATTTGATCAATAAACGGGATGGGGTAATGATCTTTCCTCGTGGCTTCATTAAGCTTCCTGTAATCCACGCAAATCCGCTAGCATGTGACGGTTCGGGTAGGAATCAACACATTTTTCTCATTGGTGACCACAGTCATCCCCCCTTTCTTTGGAACACACTGAACTGGGCTGACCCATTCACTGTCTGAAATCGGGTAGACCACACCTGCATCAAGCCACTTGATTATTTCTTTCCTCACCACATCCTTCATTGCTGGATTTAGTCTCCGTTGCGACTGAACGGTTGGTTTGGCTCCTGTCTCCACGAATATCCTGTGTGTGCAAAAAGCTAGATTGATACCCTGAATGTCTGACATTTGCCAACCCATTGCTTTCTTCCTTTTTCTGAGGACACCCAATGCTTCCTTCTCCTGTGCCTCCATCAAGTCTGCAGAGATGATGACTGGTAACGTCTCATCCTCCCCCAAAAAGATATATTTTAAATGGGGAGGCAATTCTTTCAGCTCCAGCTTCGGTGCCTCCTCAACGGATGGTTTTGGCAAAAGTTCTAGAGACCTAATCAATGATTGAAATTCCTGTCTCCTCGGATGATTTTGTGCTTCATTCAACATTTGGACCATTCCATACGCCTCTCTATCTCCAAAATGATCGGAGTGCATCAACACTCTTTCCAATGGGTCTTGAGATTCAACAATCTGACGAATTTCTTCATGTTCGACCACACTGATTGTTGAAAGCTCCTCATGTATAACTGGCAGCTTCATGGCTTTAAACACATCAAATACCTCTATTTTGTTGTATTCTCACATTGTTAGCTTCCCCGCAGCTACATCAATTAGTGCTTTCTCGGTCGCCAAGAAAGGACGTCCCAAAATAATGGGACTTCCGCGTCTGGTTCAAAATCCAGCAAGACAAAATCTACCGGGAAAATCAGGGAGCCAACTTGCACCAGAACGTCCTCCACAATGCCATCAGGTCTGGCTAAGGACCGATCCGCCAATTGCAAGATCACAGTTGTGGGTCTAGGACTCCCTAGACCCAACTTTTTGAATACCGATGACGGCATCAAATTTATGCTCGCTGCCAAATCACACAATCCACGAGCTCGGATGCTCTGCCCATTAGTAATCCGTATAGTAAAGCTCCCAGGGTCTTTGATCTTTGTGGGCAGTCGGTTTTGAATTCGGGAAGTGCACTCCTCCGTTAGAGCCACCGTAGCATACTCAGTCAACTGACTTTTGTTTGCCACGATGTCCTTTATATACTTGGCATATTTTGGCACTCCCTGCAAAACATCAACAAGAGGTAAGTTAATATGTACCTATTTCAGCACCTCCATGAATTTCTTGAAACACGCCTCCTCCTTGTGTTTCTTTAATTGTTGAGGGAACGGGGTGGTGGTCTTTCTGATTTAGCTTCGTTAGTCTTCTCCCTCTCATCACTTTGCTCCCTCTCAACTTCTGTTGCTCCCGATTGTTGAGGTGGTCTTTCTGGTTCCACCTCTTTCAGCTGCAAACCACTCCTTGTGGTCACTGCATTCACCTGCTTGGGATTGAGATCTGTGTCGCTCAGAAGTCCTCCTCTAGGCCTTGTGTTTTGGGCTCCAGCAAATTGCCCAAATTGATATTCAAGTGCCTTGCTAGCTAACTGGTTGTTTTTCACTTCGGCTTCCAATTTCACAATGTCAGCCTGCAATTGAGCTTGGTTAGCTATCATGGTCTTGAACATCTCCTCAATGTTGGGTGATGGTGGTGGAGGAGGTGCATTGTTGTTTCTGAATTGTACTTGATAATTCTGTTGCCCTCCTTGGTTCCTTTGCACACCCTGACCTGAACTTTGCCCCTGATGGTTGTTGCTACCCCAGGAGAAATTCGAGTGATTCCTCCAATTGGAATTGTAGCTATTACCATACTGTTGGTGGTTCTTCCTTTGCACATTTCCCACAAAGTTTACCGAGTCAGGATTTGCTCCACAACACTCAGCTGAGTGCTCACTGCTTCCGCACACTTCACACCACATCTGCTGCACTTCATTCACTGGGGCTTGAGGCTGGTTCATTGTCATGTTGCTGAAGTGGGTGTTAAGTTGATTTTGTAATGCAGCTATCTGTGCAGCAGTAGCTGTAAACCCATCCACTTTGAGCACTCCTGCTGCTTTCCTTGTTCCTCCTCTGGACGAATCAGCATTCCATTCCGGATTGGTTTGCGAAATACGGTTCAACAAGGTATACAACTCCTCATAAGTTTTCTCGAGCGCTTTTCCTCCAGCTACTGAGTCTAGCAATATTTTTGTGTAGGGTTCCAAACCCTCTATAAAAGTGTGCACCAGCACATCATTGGACTGATGATGATGAGGACAATCCCGCAACATGGACTTGAATCTCTCCCAGGCCTGATATAGATTCTCTCCCTCTCTCTGTTTGAAACTTAGAATCTGACTTCTAGGTCTTGCTGTTTTACCAGAGGGAAAAAACAGTATCAAGAATTTCCTCGCAAGATCGTCCCACATAGAAATAGAATTCGGTGGCTCAGCTTTCAACCACCTCTTGGCTTCTCCCAATAGTGAAAATGGGAACAATGTAAGCCGGACATAATCTGATGACACTCCAGCGGGGATATAAGTGTCACTTATCTCCAAAACATTTTGGAGATGCTGCAGTGGATCTTCATGAGGGAGACCTATAAACTGGTCGCTAGTGTGCAGCAATTGCACCATATTCTGCTTAAGTTCGAACCTCCCTCCTGGCTCAAGTTTGCGGATGCTAGATGTGACATTATTAGCATGTGGGATTGCCACCTCGCGAACTGGCCGAGCTGCTACTTCTTCGGGCACTAACACTGCCCGTACTACCGGTGGATTCTGTTGTTGCTCCATGATCGTCTGTCTGAGCAACTGCAGCTTTCTTTCTAGAGCTTCTCTCCGCTTACTATGAAATATTCTTTCTAGCTCTAAATACGAGTCCACCAGCTCCTTATCTCTTGCCAGCGTTCAACAGAGATTAAATCTGCAAAATACAGGCTAAGACCAAGTTGTCAACACTAAGAGAATAAAAATACAGTAAATTAACACTTAAGACAAATTCACCAATTGCCAGTCCCCGGCAACGGCGCCAAAAACTTGTTCGATTGTTTGCTATGGGTATAAAACTACACGCAAGTGCACGTGGTCGAACAAGTTGTAAAGTGGCTTAAGTAAGCCAAGTATCGATCCCACAGGGACTGGGATGAAGTGCAATCTGCTCAAGTGTGCTATATTTCGATTCTAAAAAATGCAGACAATAGTGTAACCAAGAGTTTGATATTTTGTTTTATAATTTTTATGCTAAAGCTAAAACAATTATCTAATGTGAGTCTGAACTATGAATGAGAGCATGCTGAGGCTAAACAAACATGTAATGAAATTAATTATCGACATAATTTGGTTAGTCTTTTCCTCCGGTTGCTAGTCAAGAATTATTGCCAAGGAATTAAAACTCTCGTATTTAACCCCACTTAAGAATCATGAACCATCCACCTATATTTCTGTGATTAAATGCAATTCATGTTCTAGCCATTCAAACCCGGTTCCTAAATTGACTAATACGACTTTCAGGTATATTTCTATCCTGAAAGTAAACCAATTCTCAATTTTCCCAAACCAAGTAAAGATCATATTCTATTAATCCACAACTTTTCCAATTTCTTGCTCTCTCGAGTGAAACCGGACTTTTTAGATATACATTAATGTAGGCCACACATTAATGCAGTAAGAACGAGAATTAATAGAACAACCATGGAAGAAAAGATGAAAAACCAATATGATCAACAATTACATTTCACTACAATTGGTCATAACCTCGTCAAGAAGATGAATTAGCCACTCATTTGTGGATTAAACATCGTTAAATGAGTGTTAAACATACAAGCAATTGAATACAAGAAGAAGGAAACAGAGAAAAACCCTGATAATTTCGTCCCCTCAACTGCCTGTAACCCACGTTCTTGCTCCACCAAGTCAGAATATTGAAAAATGAACCTAAGTGTTCTATTTATACTAGTGGGAATTTTTCCCGGAATAACGAGCAACGTGTCACGGAGTGCATCGTGGAGCATTGCCTCTGTGACACGCTACGGACGTGGACCTTCACTGGAACTGGGGGTCCAGGAAATAAAGCCCAACGTGGCACAGCGTGCAATGCGGAGCCAAGCCACCATGCCACGGACCCATCGCAAACCCACACTGGAATTTGGCTGAAAATTCCCATCCAGGCAGAAGGCCTCCGCGATGGCAGCGTGACACGGCTCCATCGCGGAGCCCCTTTATTTTGTGCTTTCCAATGCCTTGTCCCGTGCTCACGTCCGAGTTCAACCCCAATCTCTTCCAACATGCATTTAAGATTCCCAAAATTACATTTTTCCTGCAAAACAATGCTAATCATGTTGGTTAGTATAAATTCACATTTTATTGCCAATTACATGAGAATGTATACACATTGATAGATAAACAAGGCTAAAATGACACTTTTGAGTATCACTTGGGCATATAAATTTGCCCAAGATCAGTGCCTGAACTACCAGCAAGTCAAGGTAGAGCATCAACGACTAGGAGGCATGGCCCAAGATATCAATATACCCACGTGGAAGTAGGAAGAAGTGAATATGAATTTCATTATGGGTCTACCTCCGACTCACCGACAGCATGACCCAATATGGGTTGTAGTAGATCGGATGACTAAGTCATCTCATTTCCTCCCTGTTAAAACCACTGACTCAGCTGAGGACTATGCCAAACTTTACATCCGAGTGTTAGTCAGACTCAATGGGGTGCCTTCGACTATCATTTCAAATAGGGGAACGTAGTTTACCTCACACTTCTTTATGTCCTTTCAGAAGGGACTAGGAACTCAAGTAAAACACAACACCGCTTTCCACCCGTAGACTAATGGGAAGGTAGAGCGGACCATTCAAACCCTAGAAGATATGCTAAGAGCGTGCACGATCGATTTTAAGGGTAATTGGGATGACCACTTGCCTCTTATCGAGTTTGCGTAAAACAACTACCATTCTAGTATCCAGATGGCCCCATTTGAAGCATTGTATGGTAGAAGGTGTAGATCTCCTATAGGGCATTTGAAGTTGGTGAAGCTACCTTGATTGGGCCACACTCAGTTCACGAGGCAATACAGAATGTTTAGCTCATCTGAGAAAGGTTGAAAACATCTCAAAGCCACCAGAAATCTTATGCCGATGTGCAGAGAAGAGAATTGGAGTTTGCAATTGATGACTAGGTATACCTGAAAATTTCTCCCCTAAAAGGGGTGATGAGGTTTGGAAGAAATGGGAAACTCAGCTCGAGATATGTGGGACCTTATAGATTTTTTAGGCGTATCGGCAACGTGGCCTATGAACTAGAGTTACCTTTAGAAGTAGCAGTTGTACACCCAGTTTTCCATGTGTCACTTCTGAAGAAGTGCATTGGAGATCCAACCTCAATTGTGGCAATGGATAGCGTGGGAATAAAGGATAGTCTCACATTTGAGGAAGTATCAATCCAGATCTTTGACCGTCAGGTTTGTAAGTGGAGGAATAAATAAATAGCTTCAGTCAAGGTCCTATGGAGAAATCAGCAGGTTGAAGGAGCTATGTGGGAGGCCGAAGAAGATATGATGGCCAAATACCCGCACTTGTTCTCTACCGACTCTGTTGTAGTTTGAAATGCTAGTTTTGCCTTAGGACCTGATCTAGTTGCTAAATTCAATTCATGTGTATAGTTTCTTTTGCTACTTTGGATGTATATATGAAAAGAAATTCAGATTAGTTGTGAATTTTGAAGTAGAGGTAGTCATTCCGACAGTTTTTGAGTTAGATGAATAGTATTTGGAAATTTTTATTTGCTATTTCCTATTTCCTGTGTGTTTTCTAACATTCGAGGATGAATGTTTACAAGGAGGAGTTATTGTAACGCCCTTGAAACTCAAATCTAATCCCGTAACTTAAATCAGGAAATCTGGAAAAAAAGGTGTAGAAAAGCTTTAGGACGACCCACCTAATGAGTCGTAAGTGACCTCACAACTCGTTAGGTGAATTGTGAGAAAGAGATTTAATAATTTAAAGAGGGGAGACAGTGTACCCAATGAGAGAAATCACGAGTCGTGGTCACTGACCACGACCCGTTAAGTCACTCGTGGTCAGGCCTGAGTTGGGAATATATTTAGTTGACAAGTGTACTTGGGCAATGAGTTGTCATCTATGCCAACGACTCGTTAGGTGATCCGTTATAGGACTTAGCATTAAATCTCCAAAATGAGACAGTGTGGTCCACGACTGTTGACCACAAGTCGTGGTCATTAACCATGACTCGTTAGGTCCCTCATGGTAACATACTGAGGATCCCAGGCAGTGTACCTGGTGAGAGTGATCACGAGTCATGGTCAGTCACCACGACCCGTTAGGTCACCTGTTATGGGCACCTGACAATTTTTCCCTGTGAATTTCTAAGGGCTATTTAGTAATTTCCTACTCTCCCAGGCTTTAAACTACATAATTTAGTGTTATTTAAGACGTTTTAGTAGGGAAAAAGAGTTCATTCCTCATTCCCCACTCTAAGTTCTCCGAAAGGATCAAACATTCTCCTCTCAAGAACCCTCCAAGCAAGACTAGGACTTCTCATCTCTTGCAGCCGTTAAAGTTTCTTTCTTCGGGAGAATTTTAGTCAGGTATGTGGGAATTCAACAAGGGAATAGTTCTTCCATTGTTTCCCCAAGATCCTTCCTTGTTTGTCCCTATTAGTACTAGCCCTGAGACTTTCGAAAGTGAAGAAATTATTTGTTAGACCTCCTTTAAATCCTATGAATTATCGTCTATGTTAAATTGTTGATGTTTTCTACTGGATTGTCATTGTATTGTTGCTCATTCCTATAAGTATGAAATCTTGCCCTAGTCTATAAGAAAACTAGAATCTTGCAATAGTGTTTACATACCGAGATTTTTTCTTGAATTTGTCAGTGTTGAGAATTTCCATGTTGTTAATTGTATTGAAAATTTGTTAGACTATTGTCAGTTCAATTTCAGTCAGAAAAATAGAATATCCAGAGTTAGTAAAAAAATGTCAGCTGATCAATTTGACTCCAGTCTTTTCCCAAGGTGTTAGTGGTGCCTCCCAATTATCAGAATCATACTCAGAATTTAGTTTTGGTCCATTAGGCGGTTATGAAATTTTAGATATATTGCTCTGACCATCCCCAGGACCCTAGTGCAGTTTATAGTTGTTCTTAGATGGTTATGATGCTTCCAGATAAGTAGCTCTAACCAGTCTAGAACCTAGTTTCAGAATCTGGTCCGATAAGGCTCTCAGGGTACTTTTAGTGATATGTCCCTGCCTAGTCTTAGACCCCAGTTTGAAGCTATCAGCCTAGCAGTTCAGTATAGGTTTCTAGTTGGAGTAGGACTTTGCACCGAGTGGGCCGGGGTTCTAGCGCACCCAAGTTCCTAGAACTACGTTGCCAGCGTAGGTTATTGTATTACTTGGCCTGACTGGCCCCAAACATTGGTGATCACCCAGTTCATGCCTTTATACCTTGGCAAGGTATATTGGGTCCTACTGGTGGTGTGTATACATCAGACTCCATGTCTAGCTCACGTAGTTAAATGTAGGTTATAGACTCTCCCACTAGTCAGTTAGTCCACTCTCAGATTTCTAAGCCCAGATTAGTTCAGTGTAGTATCTTAGACTTAGTCTTTACGATTTAGGGCATGTTTATGACCATAAGCCAGGGTCGTTATTGACCATATCAATATGTTCTAGTTTTATTAGTTTTTAGTATTTTCAGTTGGTTATTTCATGTCACTTCAGTTCAGTTACTAGTTCTTTCAAGTTATTTACATCTCTTACTTACTCAGTACATTCAAAGTACTGATGCATACTTTTATGTTGTATCGTTTCATGATGCAACTACAGGTTCCCAGATTCAGCAGCGTTAATAGCTACGGTTCAGCTCCTCCCCAGCCGCAGATTTAGTGTGAGTCCTCATCATTGGAGGGTCTTATGTTCATTTTCTTATGATCAATTGAAGTTTTACTTTATACATAGAGTTAGTTGGGGGCTTGTCCTAGTAACTCATCAGTTAGATGGCTTCCAGACCTACAGATATTCAGTTTCCATATTTTAAGTTTTATTTTAAATTTTCATAAAAATTCCTTAATGTTATGACTTTAAATTTTTGTTGTGTTTGTTTTACTCAGAATTCTAGTGAATAATAGACCAAGGGTTGACTTGGGGTCACTTGTGGCTTCAAGTACCGTGTTACTTCTAGGGTGTAGGCTCGAGGCGTGACATAACTATTTGAGCATTGACAAAAATTTCTAAAACTTACCATTCCCCACCTTTTTCTTCATTCTTTAGGTGAACGGTGGTGGCCGTCATGGAATAGTCCTATAAATTGATGAGTTGGTAATTTCCCAACTCATTAGGCTCTTAAGCTTGAGTTTTTGAGTTGATTATATGAATTTTATGACCTTTTTGCCTTTGTTGTGAGCAGATACCTAAATGTGTAAAAATGAGCAAAGATGGAGCAAAAAGAAGGAAGTGAGAACAAATCGGCAGTCCATCGTTAAAAACCGGTTAAACGCTAGTCAAAGGCCGGTTCACACTACCTTTGAGGAAGAATGCCACTGGCGAAATGCAAGTTGCTAGCGGTGACTCATCCGTCCAGTCACCGAATGACGTTGTATTTTCTTGAGTGAAGGACAAAGACTTAGCAGTTCACGGATTAAGATTGGCCAAATGCTGAATGAACTGTCGATGTTCACTGGAATTTAGTGATGGCTCAGATAATGTACCTGGTAGTTCATGGATTTGAACCGGTGAATTGCCGGTGCCTCCGCCAATTTTAGAATGCTGCTCAGGTTTAAAATTGACCAGCATGGAAAAAGAGAGAGAAGATGCCCTTTTTACTTGGATATTAGTTCTAGCGAAAGTACTGTGTACTGGGGAGATATCATAGCAGAGCATATCACATCATCTTTTCCCATTCTTAGCTTTAGAACATTCCTTTAGCACAGAAAAGGAGATTTTGATTGGTAGACTTTGAAAAGTACTGTTCTCTTCATTTTTTTAATAATAAGCTACAACCATTATTGGAGACTATTTGTGAATTTGATTTTACTACTCTTGTTATTAAATTCAATGAGTTTATTATTGAATGTTCTTATGAATTTCTTAATCATGAGTAGCTAAATCATTAACTAGAGGTGTGTGATGATGAATACTTAATTAGAGTGGGTATTGCTGGAGTCACTTTCATATTTTTTAAATTAATGTAAATCTATTTGATTCTCTTCAATCTATAATGGAAGATTCATTGATTATGATGTGGGTCTAATTTTTCTTACTTGAATGTTGCTTGTAAAAGAATAATTTAGTATTGGAAGAGACTTTAATGGTGGGTATGGATGGGAGATTGTGAAACTGGGCTAGGAATAGCCAAAATTGCATTCTCACTCCTAATTGGTAGGTAATAGCTAGAAATTGGTCTAGCTACTAATCCAAATCTGATCGGGTTGAGCTACTAGTGGCTAGAGGTTTTATAAAACTTTAGTAAGAGATATTTATAAGGCTGAAAAGCTATAATTACTCATTTCCTGAGATTATTTACACTTATTGAACTTATATGATGACCTAGCATGTCCCTATCTTGTTAGTATATCATCTACACCACACCTCTAGTCCATCACATTCTTGTCGACAACCTTGCTGATTTTGCAATTATATTCCTCCAAATTACCAATTATAATCAATACAACTTCCAATCTCCCCCAATTTATTTATTATTATGTTAACTCTAAGTAGTGCAAGTTAACTTCAGTTTCTCAACCGACACTTATAATTATCACTCACTTATCCTTGTGGGATTCGACCCTAACACCTACTTGTTTTGATACTTCGGCCATGTATACTCTTCTTATGAGAAGTATATTTTGGATGTTATCAAAAATGGCGTCGTTGCCAGGGACTAGCGCTTTATATTCTTGTGTTGATTGTTAAGTTGAAATAGTTTTATACTGTAGTTACTTGACGTGATTTTTCTATGTTTGTTAGGATCTTAAAACCACATTAGGCATCACTCCCAAGCAGGGGATAGCTCATTGGAAGGTATCATGGAGCATGACTAGGATAACTTTGTGATGTCGTAGATTGCGGGAGACATTCGCCTACCACCTATGGTAGGGAATGTTGTATTTCATGTCACAAGCACCATGCTGCATTTTCTTCAAATGAAGGGACTCTTTGGCAGTAAACCAAGTGAGGACGCAAATCAACATTTGAGAAATTTCTTGGAGATATGCCAACCCTTCAACATTATAAATATTAGTCAAGAGTCAATCAGGTTGAGACTCTTTCCTTTCTCACTAACGGGGGAGGAAATAATGTGGTCGAAGGAACTCCCTCCGAGTTGTATCACATCTTTGAAAGAATTAACCGAAGCCTTCTTAGATCGTTTCTTCCCTCATTCGAAAATGTTACAACTGCGAGATGACATCACTAATTTCAGGCAAGAATCGGGAGAACCACTGCATGAGGCATCGTTACGGTTCAAGAAAAAGGTCTCTTTGTGTCCTAATCATGGTCTTTCGAATGGAGTGCTTCTCCAAATCTTCTAGAGAGCCCTCGATTCCATCAACAAATTGGTTGCTAACAATTTGGATGGAGGGTCTGTTATATGGATAAAACTTATGGGCTAGCCAAAGCTCTCTTGGACCAAATGACGAAAACAAAGAAGGCCTAACATACAAGAGAGACAACTGTGTCTAACCATGATGTGGGATATAATGACTTAGCAGCTAAGTGGCGCAAGCATGATGAAAATCTCGGTAAGATGATGGCCCAATTGGAGTTATTGACAAAGAATGTGATGGGAACAGGTGCTAAAGGTGTGAATGTTGTGGGTATGCAAGGCCCATTACATTTTGAAGGAGAGCCATCCCCACCTCGATATGAAGAAGAGTTCCAGTACATGACTAACCAAATAGGGGGTTCACGACCTGGGTTTCAAGGAACCAATCCAGGTCCTTGGCGCCCAAGGGAAGAGAATCAAAGTTGGAGGAATCGTGATTCTCAAGGATGGCCTGAGAGAAATGACAGGTGGGGAAATAGAGATCAGAATAGTGATGGGGAACAATACCATCGAAGCTCAAATCCTTACGTACCCCCACCTAAACTTGAACATGCACAGAATCATCCAGGTGTAAGTGATGTTGGTAGCTCCAAGATTGAGGAGATGTTGGCAAGAGTCTTAAAGAAGGTAGAATCGACGGGTAGTGGGGTCAATGAGTTGAAAGGGGAGGTGTCCAACCTTGCCCAAATTATGAGTTCCCATTTATCTTCTATAAACATTTAGAGGCCCAAATGAACCACCTCTCTTGGCAAATGAACCCCCCGGATGAAAGGTACACTCCCTAGTGACACCATGCCAAACCCGAAGAAGGAGAGCCAATGTTTGATAATTGTCACACAAAGTGGTAAGCTAGTGGGGAATGAAGATGTGAAAGTTAAAGAGAGTGTTAGTCCTTTAACTATTGTTGAAAATCCAGATGATGTGGTGCCAAGAGCACGAAAGAGTGATGAAAAGGTTGAAGATGAATATGGTAAGGGAGAGGATGATGACGTTCCCTCAAAGGAAGCTGAAAACAAGACAGGCATAAAATCTTTGGATAATGAAGACAAGGAAAAAAGAGCTCAACCCCTATATCAATAATGTTGGCAAAGAAAACGAAAGACGATAAACCTAGAATGTTTGTTGATATGTTCAGCAAGTTGTCTATCAATATACCACTTCTGGATGCTCTTCTTCAGATACTGGGGTATGCCAAATTTATGAAGGAGTTTCTAAAAGAGAAGAAGGTGATTGATGTAATTGGCGATGAAACAACGCACCACTGCAGTCAAATGATGATGAGTAACCTTGCTCCCAAGCGAGAAGACCTGGGAGCATTCACAATCCCGTGCACAATTGGGTTGTTCATGTTTAAAAAAGCTCAATGTGATCTTGGTGCCAGCATAAATCTAATGCCCCTCATTTTCAGGAAATTGGGACTTGGAAGCACAAAGCCCACATCTATGAGGTTGCTCAAGGAGGATCGTTCCATAACAAAAACCCATGGGGATATTTGAGGATGTTTTAGTGAGAGTGGATAAGTACATCCTGCTAGCGGATTTTGTTGTCCTCAATTGTGAAATAGATGTGGAGATACCTATTATTTTGTGGAGACCATTGCTCTCCACAGGTAGAGCATTAGTTGATGGGGATCTAAGGGAGCTCAAATTCAGAGTTGGAAGTGAGGACGTCACCTTCAAGTTGTGCCCATGAGCTGAAACTCCCCCCAATGCAAGGTAATAGGGGTGTTGAAAAATGAGGATGAGGACAAAGGACTTGAGATGAAGGAGACGGAGTCGAAGGATGATCCATCAAAAAAGAGGTGTTGAATGAGATCTATGTCGTGCCACATTGTTAACTAAGGCTCTTCTTGGGAGGCAACCCAAGTGCTTAGTGGATTGATTTTATGTCTTTTTTTTGTTTTTGTAGGAGCTATGAAGTGAGGAACAAAGAAAGAAAAAACCCAGAACAGAGCGGAATTACGTTGAACCAGTGATTTGTCGATCCAAAAATGCAAACCACCAATTAAAGGTAAGTGAAAACAGAAGGCTGGGACTTGGAGCATTTGACCGGCGGACCCGCCGGCGAAATGTCGATGCATAACTATGGACCGCAGGTGGGTCGCTGAGGCAACATAGACAACCTGAAGCTTGGGCTCCTAAGCGGCGGATCGCCGATCCAATTTGCGAACCGCCGGTAAGTCAGCGGCTGAGATGCAGTGAACTAGGCACAAATACTCGGGAAAGAAGGTAAAATGGAGAAAATCCAATTTATTTTGGTGAACCGTCGATGCCTCACCAGTCAAGGTACGAGTTTGTCTTAGAATTTAAACTAAGAGTGGACCCACCTAATCTCAAATGCCAGCTGAGCCGCCTTATTATGCACATATTCCCTTAGTTCCCCCTTTTCACCATTTTTTCATGCCTTTTTTGTCTCTCCACTACCCAACATTTCCACTTCCCCATATTTCCCTCTTTCTCACCTTTCCACTTTCCCATCTTTACACTTTCCCACTTTCCACCAACATACCTTCCACCTTCTCCTAAAACTATAAATCTTCCACCTTCCCACCTATAAAATCTCTCCCTCCTTTCACTAACACACTCACTATATTTACATTTTCTTTCTCCACTACACATCCTCTAAAGTTCCATTGTTGAAAGTTGTTAAGCTTTTCGAGCTCAAGTATGCAAGCATTCCAACATTGTGGTAAAGTTTTCTTTCCCTTGTCATGATGTCTACAGTGGTTCATTATTCTTTCATTCTTAATGATTTCCTTTCTTATTGGATTCATGAATATGCTCTGTTTGTTGAAATGAATGGGGAATAAGTGTTCTATTTGTGTGAATTTTTAATGGGTGAAGTCTGAGTAACCCAATCGAAATGAAATGCAATGTTTTCCCCGATGATAGACTGGGTGAAGCTATTCTTAAGGGAAAATTGTCATGTGATTTTGTTTAAAGTGTAGTAGTGTTATTTCCATCATGGTGTGTGTGGGTGTTTGTTCATAGGAACCTTTGAGTTTTTTAATTTGATTTGGGGATGATGAATTCGGCGATTCATCGGTCGGGTGTTATACCCTAAAACTTTTTTTGATGATTATTTGATGGTTATATATCATATTAAGGGAATATGGATTGTATGTTGTCCATAGGTGAGGAGGGAAACATGTGCAAAGGGAAAAGAGAAGAGTATGTGATGTTTGTAAATAAGGGTCAACTTTAAATGGTCATATCTCTAAACATATAATGATCCAGAAGTCCCATAACATGTCAAATGAAAGGTTTTGTCTAGTTTACAGTGAAAAGAATCGCTCGTCAATCGGAGTTCAGAGTAAAAAGTTATGCTCGTTTGAAGACAGAATTATCGGCTGGGAAAGTGCCTAGGCGCACGGGAGCCGAGACAGGCAGGTACCAGGTGCGTGCGCGAGGGCATTTCGCACTGGTGCCGCACGCGAGCACTGCCCAAACCCTTGCCAGCCCGCCTATGTGAAGTAAAATTGAGCTAGAAAGCTCATTTTTACTCCGTTTTAGTTGATTTGTTTATCAGAATTCAGAGAATTCAAAGCCCTATCACATGGTGAAAATATATCCCAGGTAAGAAACTTCACTCTTGTCTCTTTTTGGCTTTGAAAAGAGAACCTTGGAAGGAAGTCATGACTTGTTGTTGTCTTGTGGTTGATTGTGGTATTGCTGCGTTTTTAGATGATTCTAGGCAGAGGAAACAGTAGGATTTTACTCCTACATTAGCTGATAACATCTCCAAGAAAGGTTAAGTAATTCCCTTTTTGATTTCTTTAAGTTTATGAGGTTATAACTTGGAGAATGTTGTAGTATTGTGTTGTTGTTTCTTTGTGTGTTTTTGTGGCATGTTGCTGCCCAATTTTTCCAGAACATTGGTGAAATGAAGTTGCTAGTTGTTGGGTTTGTAAATTCAACTTTGAAGGATCCTTAAGGACTAAGCTTGAAAGGAAGATTTTCGGCAAAATTAGAGTCGATGTTCCAAGGTATGTAAAGGTGTCCCTTTCCTTGTATTTCAAGCACGAAACTAAGTTATTGAAAGGATCAATATTCCTATGTTTTTAAAATCATATTGAGGCATGTATGATCCTTTCCAAAGGGTTGGAAATACTTGGCATAAAGCTTGAATCATTAAGAATGGTTGAAGTGAACAAATGTGAAGCGAAAGGTGTAATTTTTATACAATTGTTGTCGTAGTTCCAAATTGAGTCTGAAGTCCCCTTAACGTGGGCACCGTGAGCTGGTCCTTTGCAGTATACTGTATATGTGATATTTAATATATGTTAAGATCTTGTCACTTAGTGAAATTGGTAGGAAATGCTAAGACGACGACATGTAATTGAACTTAAGCTAAGAAGATGACGCTAAACCGATTGAGGGTAAACAAGCTTATTGAAATGATGTTTTAATAATATTGTTAATCCCTCCTATATGTTTATGTTTTAAAGTGATTAATATAAAAAGTAGATTTTATGTTTTTCCTCTTTAAAGCTAAGCAAGCGGCACGTGGCGAATAAACTTAATTGATACATGTTAACGGGGAAAGCGTGGCTAAGTTATCAATTAGGCAAAGAGGTAAGTTTGTATAAGAATTGATGGAATATTTAACACAAGGGTAAAGACTTGAGTGTCGAGTTAATAATTTTTGGCAAAAAAGTTAAGATGAATAAGGAAAGTAGAGCTAAATATTGTTAAATTAGACGATACGGGTTACGATTGTGAACGAGGTAGGCAACAGCTAGGAAGATTAACCATTTTCTAAAGATGTTTAGCAAAAGAGTTATAAATTCAGTTGTTTATGTTCAGTATGTGTTACGTTGGTGAATAACCACTAACGTTTTAACCTTCTACAAAATAATAGAGTTGAACGTCTGCAAAATAGTAACTTAAGTTGAGAAGCTCTCTGCTATACCCCTAAAGGATTTTGTTAAGTTATCTATTCTAAGTGTTGAAATTTTCTACCATGTCTGAAAAGGGTAATCCTAGGATCTTCTAAGTTACTTATGATTATGTAAGCTTTCTTAAGCTCCGCAGATAATAGCAAAGTTATGTAAGTCAATCCAGCATCACCCGAATTACTGCTATATATCTTTATTTACCTATAAGGCATCACTTAGAGAGTTACTCACGAGTTCCCAAGTTATAGAGCTCCAAGTCTCAGATCCTTAAGTTATGTCTTTACGTGCCTAATTTATGTTGAAATGTGCTAGCTGATCTAAGAAGTTTTTGAGCGATCATATTTCGAGAATAATGCTAATGTCTCGGTCAGGTGTCTGATGTTGTATACAAGTCTAAGAACTCAAGATTTTATAATTCTTCCTAGAAAGAAGTCTTAATGTGTACGATTTTCATGTTATAACATATAGTTGAATTCTTTCAGTTATATTCAAGTCATGCATCTTTATGTTTAGCTCTTGTTGAGTTATCAGTTGAATTTCCTAAATTCAGAGAAGAGAGTCTCCCAGGTACCAATGTTCTTAAAGTCTAAGTAAGTGTAAGTGCAGGCTATGATAATGATCAGTTAAGCTCAGAACTTTGAATACCAGGAATCTCCTGGAGGTCACCTAGTTAACTAAATACGAGTTATATATTATATAGAAGTCTTATACGTTGTATGGTTGTAGTTCAATTCTCAGCTCTATGTATATGACAAATAACTCCAAGTTCCTAGTTATAATTTCCATGTTTTCCTGCAAATAAGTGAAATGAATTATGAACTATATGTGCTTATCTACATGATAAATTTGGCAATGAAATTCCATTGTATAGTTGCCGATACAGGTTAAAAGAGCCACCTGGTAGGTAGTATATATTTGTAGTTCCCAAATGTTAAAGAATTGTGTAGAAATGAGCTCTATGTGTTTCTATCCAAGTAATATGTTAAATTGGTATGATTATTTGTACGACATCGTTTGTAAGCCTACAAAAATTCTTATGTTGTCTAAACCTCTTGAAGGTCCTTCAAGTAACTGAGTCGACATGTTCATGTATAATTTGACAACTTACGTGATATATATACATATTTTCTAGCTTTACATGATATGGGTGCTCACTTGAATTTATGGGTTATGAAACAGGCCTATTTCGGCCACAGATTTAACATTTGTCATTTATATGCCATACGTGTTAAATTGACTCAATATAAGCCATATCGACCCTATTTATGATTATGATTGAGAATTATTTTTATTTTATCCCGGTGTGGTACATTGGCTGGAGATATTTTTATTTTACCCCGATGTGGTACATCGGCTGGAGATATTTTTATGTTACCCAGTGTGGTACATCGGTTGGAGATATTTTTATGTTACCCCGGTGTGGTACATCGGCTGGAGATATTTTTATTTTATCCCGGTGTGGTACATCAGTTTGAGATATTTTTATTTTACCCCGATGTGGTACATTGGCTGGAGATATTTTTATTTTACCCCGGTGTGGTACATCAGCTAGAGATATTTTTATTTTACCCCGGTGTGATACATCAGCTGAAGATACTTTTATTTTTCCTTGGTATGGTACACCGGCTGGATGAACTTTATATATGGATTTATGGTTGGTTGGTTGTTGGCATTACAGTTATAGTTTTTCTTGTGCATTACTTGGTTGCATTTTCACTTCAGTATTGACTTATTGCAAGGTTTTAGTTTCCAGGATTCCAGGTTGTTATTATTCCTTATTTCTGGCTCAGTTATCATTGCTATCTTGCATGTTTACAGTTTTTTGCCTTACATACCAGTACATTTCATTCGTACTGACGTCCCTTCGCCTTGGGACCTGCGTTCGTGCCGTAGGTGCGGGTAGAGGTCGGGATTGCAAGTTGCAGTAGCAGTTCTTGTGATTAGTGGATGTGTTGGTATGCTCCTTTCTTTCTGGAGCTAAAATTGGTTTTGTTTTAGTTAGAGTTTTGAGATGCAATTATGGATAGGTCGGAGCCCTGTTCCGACCATCAATCAGTTTACTCTTTAGAGGCTTTGTCGACTTAGTGTGTATAATGGTATTCAGTTTATGGCCTTATCGGCTTTTTGTTGTTTAGTTTAGCATACTCATAGCCTTGTTTGCATTTCAGTTGTTTACCTTGAATTGTTGAGACATTATGGGTCTAGTTTGTGCTCTAGTTGATTCTGACAGGTGACCTGGACGGCCTAAGTGTTACAGTTACAGATGTCATATAGCCGGCTTCCAAGTCAGTCAGGTATGGGGAGCCAATCATGCCCTCCCCCTAGTTATGGGGCATAACATCGGGTTTCGCGAAATGCTAATGGAACACCAGTGACCTCTGCCTCAACTTCTAGCAAGAGCAAGGGCAAAGCAAAGGCCGCTCCACCACGTACCAACTCCAATGAAGCAATCATCATTTGTATCCCAAACATGCATAAGCATTATGTCATCTATCAAGGACGATCCATCAATGTGGAAAAGCGGTTTGATTTAGCGGGATAGAGGGGTGATCTTCCCAACATCACTGCCCAATTCACAACTCGGCAATGGCATGCATTTCCCAATCCTCTTCCACTTTACCACCTCAGCTTGGTGTCAGAATTTTATGCCTCCTACCAAGCTCGATAGGATAGCATGCAGCACAGGGGAAACGTTGATGACTTTCCATGCCTACCATCAGTTATGCTAAGGGGAGTGGAAGTCGGCATCACCCCGACTGCCATTAACTCCCTATATTGGAAAGATGAGATTGACTTCGGTATGGAGTACATGGCCCGGGTAGTTGACATGAAAGACCAATTTTTTTGGATAGCCCCAATTATTGCTGTCAATACACCTTTATGGGCCACTATGGGTGGCGAGATCTCTCATCATGAGTTGGAGTTTGAGGATAAATTATGGCTGAACTTTATTTTTGGCCACATCATTCCATCCAAGGACGAGCAAAGGGTCAGTTTGGAGACTGCAATCCTCATCGTCTGCATCATGACTGGAGTCCCTATCAACTTTAGGGAGATTGTCGCCCAACAAATGAAGAGAAAGCCTTGACAATCTAGCAGTTCCATGCCCTACACCATCCTTATTTCCCAGCCTTGTTCACAAGTTGGGGTGCCTCTGTTCCCAGATGAAAACCCTTCTACTACTTTAAGTGTCACACCCCGCCTTGGGGGGTATGACTGGCACCTGGTGCCCTGCTAGGACCTGGACTTCTGGACTGCTAAGCCAGGGCACATCTGGTGCCTGGCTGGCTCTAACTCATATTTCTGGAAACAAAGGGCTATATAACGGTTGTAAACACAGCCCCCGGCCCACTGGCCTATAGCCTTCTGTACCTGTGCTAACAGCTGACCAGAAACATATTAATTCAGGGAAACCTATGCGGGCCGACAAGGCCACCATGCTGTCTAGTTATCTATAACTCAATCATAGGATACTAGAAAGCTACGTGACTGGCAAGGTCACCACTATTGACAAATTATGGCCCCACACGGCCAACATGAAAGAAACAGAAATACTAACAGCTAAACAACTGCACGGCCTCACACGACCGGCTCATCTTACCACAGGGAAAACATATACAGACTGCAAGCCTCTAGGAATAGCCATAGAAATGATCGGGACAGGGCCCCGACCTACCCGTACTCTACAACAAAAGAACTGAAATACACCTCTGGAATTCAGTCTCCGGATGACAGGGGCTGAATACTCGATCGCTGACAGGAATCACGTGGTATCGCCTGCTCGTCTACGAGTACCTGCAGGCAAGTAATGCAGCGCCCCACAGGGCGTCAGTACCGCTGGTACTGAGTATGTAAAGCAACAACTGAAAGAAGTATCTGAGAAACAATGATATACTGATGAAACTGAAATAGAAAGGAATGAATTAACTGTCTGATAATGTAAGCCATACCTTTTCTTAATTATACTGGAAGGAGTAGGAATCGTACCTGAGAATTTATCGTGCTACTGTCGATCTACTCGTATCTACTGTAACAGGGTATAACACATCATAACATAACATAGCACACACAAACCTTACCCGGCCCCCATAAGCCGGGAGGTACAACTAGCACAGAATCTATAACCCTACCCCGGTCATCCCATCTCCTATTAACCCCGTAAGCATCCTGTCGGTCCCCTGGGTATGCACTTGGCCTCGCTGAGCCCCTGAATATAACTGCATCTGAGTCCAGAGGACTCCTGAATGTACACCCGGGCGTATCCGCTCGACTGGGGTGTGTAAGGGCCGATCAAGGCACAAATATGGGGAAAACTGGCATCCCATCTTCGTCCCCTGTGGGACGGCATGCCACTCCGTAGAGCGACGTATTCTCATCCTCTGGCGGACGAGTCGATACAGCTATCAACCCTGGTGCGGTCACGGATGCTAGGTAGTCCAACCCCAAACAATACGACGGTCTCAACTAGTAATACTATCTGCATATCTCACATACTGAGGCTAATAGGGGTAAAGTATTGTATACATTACATGCTGAACTAATGATAGTAATCTGTACATATTCAATACGTGCTGAAACTGGTAAATATATATATATATATGAATATAGTCTCCTGCCAAACTATACTGGGGGAAATGCTATACAAGATAGTGTTTCTGCTGAAAACTATGTTGTTTACTGAGTTTCTGTGTTAACATGATTTACTATTCCTAACATGCGTTCTAAACTTTATTTTAGCCTGCCATTCGATTTCTGAAGTGCTTTACGGATATTGCATCACTTTACGGGGTTTCAACTAAATACAATAATATCTTAACATTTCAAATTACATCACATACTGAGCATACTAGGCAGTTTCTAACACTTGTGTCAGAATCTATGTCGTACTAGTAAGTTTCACGCAAGGTACAACTCGATGCTTATCATATCATATCAAAATTCACAATAAACACAACCTCGACTTCTGAACATTCTACTGGTCTGTAAATTACTTCACTGTACCGATATTACTTAACTTGCCAAGGAAACTAGCTTTACATACCTTATCCTTGAACTATCCGTCTGTCGGACGAGGCTCGGCCGGTACTTCAACTACTTTCTCCCAACTGCATTCATAAATATACCAATTAATACTAAATACAGCTTTATTGTAAAGAGCAATATCACTTTCGATATAGTTTATGGCCTAAACTTAGGCTTATCGAAAGACGGTTGAAAACTCGCTATTTTTCAGCGGTCCAGAAGGGAGAAATATTCACTTCTCAGCTAGGAACACGTAGACATTAATTTAGAGCAATTCCACTTACCTTAGCTCGGTGGCTCGACGATTCGTCGGCCGTATTTTACGAAACTGAATCCGTAGGAATGCTCTCTGCTGCTAAATACCTCAGTATCTGGAGTTAATTTGAATTTGGGCAACGTTTAGCAGCGTAATCGGACGAAAATTATATAATTTCCTTCGTTCTTACTTCTCTCTGTCGTAGCCTCTGTTTTCTGATATTTCCTTTGATTAAAATGAATTTAAACCGAAGTGGGGCTTATATACTTGAGCCTGAACCTGGGCAACGTGTCACGGAGCCATCGCGGAGGCCTCACCTCCGTGACACGCTGCCATCGCGGAGGGGCTCTGCCTCGGCTCCTCCCGCGATGGTTCGACGGGTTTCTCGTCCGATCTTTTTTTCCCGGCCTTTCTCTAGCACGTATGGCCTTCAAATATGCTTAACCAACGTGCGAATAGGTCGTCTAGGTGCCGGGAATTCTACGGGGTATAACATTCTCCCCCCCCTTAAGAACATTCGTCCTCGAATGTACACTGTTATCTAGAGGACTACTTACTTTACTAAAATTTCGGCAGAGTTTCCCCTGTAATATGGACTATAGCAAAAACCTGAAATGCAGAAAAGTCCAACACAGGCACTGCACATAATATTCTAGGATCCACTGGATAACTAAATATCAATTTTTCTCATTCACAGACATACAACCATAAGGTACTGCATTAGTAATAATGTGGACATACCTATCGCCTGACTAGGTCTGAAATAGGTGAGGATATCTGGTCCTCATATCTTTCTCTACTTCTCGAGTCATCCCCTCTCGGTTCTTGTTACGTCTCAATACCTTGATAGACGTAATGTCTTTAGTCCTCAATCTGTGAATCTGTCTGTTTAAGATAGTTATTGGGACCTCTTCATAGGCCAACTTTTTTTTCGTAACCTAGATATTCTGGACTGGGACTGCTCTGGACGGGTCTCCTATGCACTTCCTCAGCATAGGTTCAGGAAAGACCAGACGAACAGATTCTAATTCTGGAGGCAAATTCAACTCATATGCTACTCGGCCTGTCCTTCAACGAATCCGACAAGGCTCAACAAATCTCGGGCTGAGCTTACCTTTCTTGGCGGACCTCACTACCTCTTTCATTGGGGATACTTCAGAAATACCCAGTCATATACATCAAACTCTAATTTTTCTGTGTCGCACATCTGCATACGATTTCTGGCGGCTCTATGCAGTTAGTAAGCATTCTTCGGATAAGCTTTACCTTTTCCTTTGACTGCTGAACAATATCTGGGCCAACCAACACTGATTCTCCGATTTCAAACACCGTTCAGCGAGCTGCATTTTTGCTCGTGTAATGCCTCATGAGGCGCCATCTGGATGGCTGAACGATAGCTATTATTGTAGGCAAATTCGATTAACAGTAAATGCTCACTTTGGCTACTATCGAAATCTGGCACACACGCTCGCAACATGTCTTCGAGCGTCTGAATTGTGCGCTCAGCCTGCTCATCTGTCTGAGGATAAAATACTGTGCTTAAATTAATCTGCGTTTCTAGACCCCTCTGGAACGACTGCCAGAATCTAGCTGTAAACTGTGCCCTCTATGAGAAATGATAGATACCGGCACTCCATGCAATCTAACTATTTCTCTGGTATATAATTTGGCATAATCCTCAACCGAGAAGGTAGCCTTCACTGGCAGGAAATGAGCTGATTTTTATCAGCCTGTCAACTATTACCCAAATAGAATCATTTCCGCGTCTGGTACGGGGTAATCCTGCCACAAAATCCATATTTACTGCTTCTCATTTCTAGAGAGGCATAGCTATGTCCTAAACTAACTTGCCTGGTTTCTGATGTTCTGCTTTCACTTGTTGGCAGTTAGGACACTGGGCTACAAATTCAGTAATTTTTCTTTTTATACCTGGCCACCAGTAGTTTTCTTTGATATCATGGCACATTTTTATCGCGCCTGGGTGGAGAGAATAGCGGGCGTAATGCGCCTCGCTCATAAACTGCTGGCGATGCCCCAAAATATCTGAAACGCAAATGCGGCCTTTATATCGCAACATTTCATCCCCTATAGATTTACGGCTAAGGGCATCTGCTACCATATTAGCCCTTCCTAGGTGATACAAAATTTTCACTTTTTAAAGCATAAACTACTGCAACTAACTCCAGGTCACGGGTAAGATAATTACCTTCACGTTTTTCAAAGCATAAGCTATTACTTTACCATGCCGCATCAACCTTCTGTACCTCCTGGCGATACTAACATTGGAGCTGACGTTAACCTGGCTTTTAAATCTTAGAAGTTCTGCTCACACGCCTCGGTCTACTGGAACCTTGCTGCCTTCTATGTCAATTTAGTCAGAGGTGCTGCTAAGGTGGAAAATCCTTTCACAAACCCTCTGCAGTACCCGGCTAACCGCAGGGATTACACACTTTGATCGGGGTGGTAGGTCTAGGCTATGTCTTCACTACTTCAATTTTTCTGTGTGTCTGTCTGTACACCAGCCTCCGACACAATGTGACCAAAAGGCTACTAAACTCAACCAAAATTCACATTTACAAAAAATTGACATATAACTGACGGTCATACTAGTTTATTATACCGGAGAATCTGACAAGTAATCTACCGGTATAGCTAGAGCTTACCTGGCCTTCTGACCGCATGCTAAGGCTGCTTGTTGCTAAGGTAACCTTGAATGACTATCTGTACACCATGTGATCGTATTTGATCAGGGGGTCCTGATATTGATCATGACCTCTAATGACCTAGCTGTATAACCTTTAAATAACTGAATAGTCGGGTTGAATGACCCGAATGTGGCAGTAGTCTAACAATACTCTAACTGTTCTACTTGAGTGCTTATAGTTCGTGCGTAACCGTAGACTCGTGGGCGTCTAATTGCTCTGTTATTTTACTTAAACCACTATAAGAATGGGCTTAATCAACTTACTCCCAAGCGATCAATCTCTGGATCTTCACGGGGAGTCTACTGATCCCCCGGTCTTAATAAACACTGTGCTAGCAGGGTACTATCAATTTCTTACGCCTTTGTGTGTATCCACTTGGATTTATACTGCTATTCTGGGGAGTTCTCGGTCTTATAAGCTATTCTGTAACTACTGGCCTTCTGCTAGGGCTCTGTATCTGAATATCTTACGAAACCCAGCTGAAGTACTAGTCTGTCACTGACTACTGATGTGGACCCTTCCTTGGGGTACCCACGGGTATTCTGACTGGGACGGCCAGCTGACTTACAGGGTGTTCCACATAATAACTGCTAGATTGGTTAAGGCCGACTCTCACCTACAAGGCTGGGAAAATGACGTACGACCACTTAACATACTAGAACAATTTTTTTGGTATTGCTAATCTCTGAAATTTACCTATTCGGTCTCTAATCCTGGTTCTAGCACATGCACTACTGTTACCTATCTTCAGGGACGCCTTCCTGCTAATGCAGGCGCCAGCTGGTCGGTAGACCGTCTAACTGCGCCCTTATCATCTAGCCGTCTGTTTTAGGCCATTAACTCTGGTAAGCTCCTAGAGCCTAGATCTGACAGCAACACATAAGTCTGTTAACCTAATAACTGAAAACTGAGATAGTTTCTATGACTTCGTACGTAATTCACACCTAATCCACCCTTTCTCTTCTTCTTTTCTTTCTTTCTTCTCCCTCTTTCTTCTTTCTTCTTTTTTTTTGGCGAGGGGGGGGGTGTCCTGCAATGCAATTTGTATATGCTTTCTATTACTAATCAGCATCTGTGATTGTAGCCCTTATACGCAGCCACTCATAGCATATCTATTATCGGTATATATATATATATCAATAGCTACGTACAATTTGTATTGAGTTATGCGGTAACACATAATCTCTAACATGCTCTGCTGAATCTCATATCGTACATGATACATTGCTTCTTACGGCCTAATAATACCTCCTGCCTTGACTTATCATTTTATTGCATTGTCACCCCATTCTGAAAGTAACAAACATAAACACTTTAGTTATCGTCTGCTGTTTGAAATTCCGCCACTCTTGCGATGTGGAGTCGACGTTCGAATCTTGTAGCCTTACTAGGCATATATTGAGAGCCCATAACTGCCTGCTGGGCCTTATCTCTAGGCTACACTAGATTAGAATTGCTGTATCGGTGGGACTCAACCCCACACTGAACTGCTCTAAAGCACGACTGACTGAGAAGGAAGGGTAACCATCATATCATGCCTCGCAGCCTCCTGCCTATAGTATGTGGTGCACAACACATCCATAGACAAGACTCTACTTAGCACGGCTTGCAGACTCCCTGGGACATGACCTGCTCTGATACCAAGTTTGTCACACCTCGCCTTGGGGGTTATGACTGGCACCTGGTGCCCTGCTAGGACCTGGACTGCTGGACTGCTAAGCCAGGGCACATATGGTGCCTGGCTGGCTCTAACTCATATTTCTGGAAACAAAGGGCTATATAACGGTTGTAAACACAGCCCCCGGCCCACTGGCCTATAGCCTTCTGTACCTGTGCTAACAGCTGACCAGAAACATATTAATTCAGGGAAACCTATGCGGGCCGACAAGGCCACCATGCTGTCTAGTTATCTATAACTCAATCATGGGATACTAGAAAGCTACGTGACTGGCAAGGTCACCACTATTGGCAAATTATGGCCCCACACGGCCAACATGAAAGAAACAGAAATACTAACAGCTAAACAACTGCACGGCCTCACACGACCGGCTCATCTTACCACAGGGAAAACATATACAGACTGCAAGCCTCTAGGAATAGCCATAGAAATGATCGGGACAGGGCCCCGACCTACCCGTACTCTACAACAAAAGAACTGAAATACACCTCTGGAATTCAGTCTCCGGATGACAGGGGCTGAATACTCGATCACTGACAGGAATCACGTGGTATCGCCTGCTCGTCTACGAGTACCTGCAGGCAAGTAATGCAGCGCCCCATCGGGCGTCAGTACCGCTGGTACTGAGTATGTAAAGCAACAACTGAAAGAAGTATCTGAGAAACAATGATATACTGATGAAACTGAAATAGAAAGGAATGAATTAACTGTCTGATAATGTAAGCCATACCTTTTCTTAATTATATTGGAAGGAGTAGGAATCGTACCTGAGAATTTATCGTGCTACTGTCGATCTACTCGTATCTACTGTAACAGGGTATAACACATCATAACATAACATAGCACACACAAACCTTACCCGGCCCCCATAAGCCGGGAGGTACAACTAGCACAGAATCTATACCCCTACCCCGGTCATCCCATCTCCTATAAACCCCGTAAGCATCCTGCCAGTCCCCTGGGTATGCACTTGGGCTCGCTGATCCCCTGACTATAACTGCATCTGAGTCTGGAGGACTCCTGAATCTACACCCGGGCGTATCCGCTCGACTGGGGTGTGTAAGGGCCGATCAAGGCACAAATATGGGGAGAACTGGCATCCCATCTTCGTCCCCTGTGGGACGGCATGCCACTCCGTAGAGAGATATATCCTCGTCCTCTGGCGGACGATTCGATACAGCTATCAACCCTGGGGCGGTCATGGATGCTAGGTAGTCCAACCCCAAACAATACAACGGTCTCAACTAGTAATACTATTTGCATATCTCACATACTGAGGCTAATAGGGGTAAAGTATTGTATACATTACATGCTGAACTAATGATAGTAATCTGTACGTATTCACTACATGCTGAAACTAGTAAATATATATATATATGAATATAGTCTCCTGCCAAACTATACTGGGGGAAATGCTATATAAGATAGTGTTTCTGCTGAAAACTATGTTGTTTACTGAGTTTCTGTGTTAACATGATTTACTATTCCTAACATGCGTTCTAAACTTTATTTTAGCCTGCCATTCTATTTCTGAAGTGCTTTACGGATATTGCATCACTTTACAGGGTTTCAACTAAATACAATAATACCTTAACATTTCAAATTACATCACATATTGAGCATACTGGGCAGTTTCTAACACTTGTGTCAAAATCTATGTTGTACTAGTAAGTTTCACGCAAGGTACAACTCGATGCTTATCATATCATATCAACATTCACAATAAACGCAACCTCGACTTCTGAACATTCTACTGGTCTGTAAATTACTTCACTGTACCGATATTACTTAACTTGCCGAGGAAACTAGCTTTACATACCTTATCCTTGAACTATCCGTCTATCGGACGAGGCTCGGCCGGTACTTCAACTACTTTCTCCCAACTGCATTCATAAATATACCAA
This sequence comes from Datura wrightii, assembly GCA_035772735.1. NCBI lineage: Eukaryota > Viridiplantae > Streptophyta > Magnoliopsida > Solanales > Solanaceae > Datura > Datura wrightii. The sequence continues at coordinate 127,093,162 of JASDFA010000016.1, forward strand.
TTAATACTAAATACAGCTTTATTGTAAAGAGCAATATCACTTTCGATATAGTTTATGGCCTAAACTTAGGCTTATCGAAAGACGGTTGAAAACTCGCTATTTTTCAGCGGTCCAGAAGGGAGAAATATTCACTTCTCAGCTAGGAACACGTAGACATTAATTTAGAGCAATTCCACTTACCTTAGCTCGGTGGCTCGACGATTCGTCGGCCGTATTTTACGAAACTGAATCCGTAGGAATGCTCTCTGCTGCTAAATACCTCAGTATCTGGAGTTAATTTGAATTTGGGCAACGTTTAGCAGCGTAATCGGACGAAAATTATATAATTTCCTTCGTTCTTACTTCTCTCTGTCGTAGCCTCTGTTTTCTGATATTTCCTTTGATTAAAATGAATTTAAACCGAAGTGGGGCTTATATACTTGAGCCTGAACCTGGGCAACGTGTCACGGAGCCATCGCGGAGGCCTCACCTCCGTGACACGCTGCCATCGCGGAGGGGCTCTGCCTCGGCTTCTCCCGCGATGGTTCAACGGGTTTCTCATCCGATCTTTTTTTCCCGGCCTTTCTCTAGCACGTATGGCCTTCAAATATGCTTAACCAACATGCGAATAGGTTGTCTAGGTGCTGGGAATTCTACGGGGTATAACATTAAGAGTGATAGTCATTTACCGGAAGAGAGATGCTAAGGCACTATAATGAAAAGGAAAAGACTGCAAGCCTTTGGAGTCACTGAGGGATCCCTTTCCCATGGGTCGGACAACTCACCACAAGCCCCCGAGTTGAACGTGCCACATCCCAAAATGTGAGGCCAGGCTTCGAGTGACACGCCTCTTTGGGAAACATCTCCCTCTCTGCAATCCTCTCAACCAAGTGGCCTCCACAGACTTGTGAAAATGGACAACTCTCATGAAAGCCAACTCTAGAGATTGGCCAAGAGCCTACCAGCACTCATTGCTTAAATAATTAAAAAGGAGCTCAAATCTTTACATGAGAGTGTCAATACAATATGCAAGAGGGTGGATGCGATTGAATGCGCTGTCACCTGCCTCCAAAAAGAGGTGCAAGAATGGAAGAATCGGACTTCAACGGAGGTGCTTGACATGAGTGCCCTGGATGTTGCAATGGATGCTCCCTCCTAAGTTTGGGGCCCCATTGAGGATCTCTTCGAGGCTTGAGGGATGATTTTGCTGGGCTAGGTGAGGCCAGTGGTGATGGTGCGGGTGATGCAGCGGTTGATAATGACGAAGAATGACCCGCTCAGGGAGTTTCTTGTCCCTTTCCATTTTTCATGCATACATTGGGCTCAATGTACTCTTTTAAGTGGGGAGGGATGAGAGTAGTTGGGGTCATTGATGTTTTCTTTTTATTTGAATTGATTGACTAGAGCCCTTGTCAGGCTATTGTTTATGTTGATTGATGATTGCCGTTGTCGGGCTTGTTTAGAAAAAAAATGAATGAATGATATTTATTAGTTCTTGATGAAGTGACGGTTAGTGATTGAATGGTTCTTTGCTTTAAATTGAAAATTTTTGCATGAAATGCCCAAGTAGTCTTGTTCTCTTTTTCACCATTGTAAATAATAGTGTAGTAATCAAATCTTCGAGGGTTTTTCTTTAGACCACAGTTCTTTCTCGAGGAGCACTCTTTTGTTTCTTTTTCTTTTCTTTGTCGAATCGGGTTGGCATTTCCTGATGATAGATTGAGTGGAGACATTCTTAAGGGAAAATGCCATGTTGTTTTTGAGTCTTTTATGAAGTTTCTTTGAGAAGTATCACTAGAAAAATTGTTGAGATGAATTTTAAAATGAGCGCATGAAAATGAAGATAATGAGCAGATGTTTGACGGGAGAGCGTAGCATTCTTTATCATATATTGTAAATTATTTTCTTGGCTTATGAGTTTTCCTGCTTTGATGTCCTAACTTGAAATCTTGTGATGAGAATGACTCTTGTGGACCCTTTAAGGGTGATGCCTTGTATGGTGAGGAATTTTTGATAAGTCTCATGTATAACATCTTGTCTAGACCTTTCCCCAAATATGACTCAAGGTGAAATCTTCGATGTAGTTGCACTTAGAAAATGATTTTAGGCTTTCCTTTGTCTAGCCACTTCACCCATATACCCTCCTTGAACATTGATCCTTGTCAGCCAATGTTGTGCCTTAGACCCTTTCTTGGCAACCACGTTATAGGACTTAATACCATTCTTAATACCTTTCTTTGGCACCCATCCTCCCTAAATGCTATTGATAAGATAGTGATGCAATGAGGCTTTAGGCCTAAGAAAAAGGGAGTGATAAGCAAAAAAAAAGAGAAATGAGGAAAAAGCCCAAGTTTGGGGGTGTGCAAAAGGGGAACATAAGAACTTCAGTTTGAGAGAACACCATATTGTGTCAAAATGCATAAAATAATAAAACGAAAAGAGAAAAATAATTTGTATGAATTGGTACTTCCTCTTGAGGTGATAAGGCTAATTATGAAAGCCAAAGGGGTTATAAGGAGGGCTAATTGAGAAATGAAAGTCAGAAACAATGAAAGAAGAGAAACAAAGTGAAGTGATTGGAAGGAGTTGATGGGAGGTATGTACCAAAAAAGCATTAGGGAGGATCTAGTCACTACAACCAAATTTTCATCCTACCCTTAACCCAAGCATATATCATAACCCGCAAGCCCTAAATGATTCTAAGTGCAGCCGCTCTATATTATTAGAGAATTACATGAAGGGCAAGCCTATGGGTCAAGTGTGTGCATGGAGACTTCTTTCGGGAGAATGAGTGTAATTATCTTTTCCAAACAATCCCTTGTGTGCATTTAATGAATTCATGACAAAAGAATAGCGATTTTTATTTCAGTGAGTGGCATCATACTTTTTTGAGAACAAAGTGCATTTAGAATTAATCTATGGATAAGGCAAGTTTTATATGTGCACTAATTATGACTTGAGATGCTATGTGTATTTCATGGTTGAGCAATGTGCTTGTTATACAAAATGAATCCTTTCATGAGCCATGCCGTTAAAAGAGGCAGCCTCTTGAAACATCTTCATTGTTTGTGCCTTTTGGGGAATTTGCTTCTCTTTTTCTGTAAGATTGGTGAGCATCTTTGGGTTTTCATAGATCAGATAATTGGTGATGTTTAAATTTGTGTTGAGTGGCATGTTTTCCAATGAATGAGAATTGCATTACTTGAGGACAAGCAATGGTTCAATATTGGTGGATTGATGAGTTAGTAATTTACTAACTCATTAGGCTCTTAAGCTTGAGATTTTGCTTAGTTTTTTAGTTAATTGTATGGATTTATGCCCTTTTTACCTTTGTTGTGTGCAGATACCTAAATTTGTAGAAAAGAGAAAAAATGGACCAAAAAGAAGGAAGTTAGATCAAATAGGAGGTCCACTATTAAAAGACAGCAAAATGCCGGTTAAAGGACAGTTACCACTGCCTCTGAGGAAGAATGTCATCGGCAAAATGCGAGTTGTCAATGGCGACTCGCTGGTCTAGTCACCGAATGACGTCTGATTTTCGGGAGTGAAGGACAAAGAATTGGCGGTTCACATATTGAGATTGGCTAAACGCCGAATAAACCGCCGATGCTAACTGGAGTTTAGTGATGGCTCAGCTAATGTACCCAGCAGTTCACGAATTTGAATCAGTGAGCCACCGGTGCCTCCACCGATTCCAAAACGACTTTCCAGTGTAAAATTTTCCAGCATGGTAAAAGAGAGAGAAGATGCGCTATTTTCTTGGATATAAATTCTAGAGAAAGTACTGTGCACTGGGGAGATATCATAGCAAAGCATATCACATCATCTTTTCCTTTCTTTTCTTTAGAACATTACCTTAGCTGAGGAAAGGAGATTTTGATTGGTAGACTTTGAAAAGTACTATTTTCTACTTCTTCTTTTTAATAGTAAGGTACAACCATTTGTCATGACCCAAACATAGGCCCAGATCGATACACGGGACAAAGAGCCACGAGAAACTCCAAGTCGACCCATGGCATGAACATACACCTAATTCAATCAATAAAAGGGGAAGAATTGACATAATAATTACAGCGGAATTCTAAACATGACATAACATCAAAAGCGGAATTTACATCATACATGACAACATTATTACTACGTACAATCTGAAAGCCTCTAACATATCTGATGGGTTTTTGGGACAACACCCCAACTGTAACTCCCCGGAAGACCTAGAGATCAGACCCCGGAATTAGAAAAAGTGCAGTAGAAAAAGTCAGCAGAAATTTGTTGTAGGACGAGTCAGGGAATGACTCGTTAGGTAACCCCACGAGTCGTGGTTTGACTCATGGGGGAGCATCCAAGGGAGGTGAGCTAGGCTAGTGGAAACGGACGACCTGACGAGTTATCTTGCCTAGCAACGACTCATCAAGTCAGTCGTTAGGAGGGAGAAGCTTTGGTTTTAAGGAAATTTCTAGTGCACTTAACAAAAGGGAAGGACGAATTGTTGGGTGTGGTGACGAGTCGTTAGGTTGGTTGTGGCCTGAAGGATCAATAATTTCCAGTATACCTGACGAATAGACCTAACGAGTTGTTGGGTGGGACACCGTCAGGTGAGTCGTGGCATCAGTTTGGGCAATTTTTCAGATTTTTCTCAGGGGAAGTTTTGTAAAATCCCACGCTCCCAGATTTAAAGTGATGTCGCTTTGGATATGTTTGGGACGTTTTTAAGGGTTCTTCTAGACCTAAACCCTCATTCTCTCAATCTTTTCTTCCTCCTCTCTTCTCAAATATCCTAGGGGTTTCACCAAGGTGTTCTTCAAGCTTCAAGGAAGATTTTCAATCGGGATTTTTGTCTACTAGGTATGTGGGACTTCAACAAGGATATTCTTTCATCCTGGTCTCCCAAAATATTTTCAATAAGAACCTGATTTAATTTATTTAGAATATTATGATGTAGGGTTTGAATAAATGGGTAATTTCTTCTTTATTCCTTTTCTTAAATGAAATTATTTACTAAAGTTATGGAATTTAGTTGGGACGTTAATTTGATGGGTTGTTTGGAATATGGACTGTATTTTGAGAATGCATGAGGATAATATGTTGATTCATAAATTGGCTTGGATAATGAATGGTTTATGCTTATTGTTCATTTGATTATCGTAGTCATGCATGAAGATGATGAATATGTGGGAATATAGGTTGAGTATCTATGCATGTATTATGTTCTTCCTAAATTGATTCTAGTATTGATTGGAAATTGTACATTCCTTCCGTGATTATCGTAGAAGCTCATGAACATGATGGAAGTGTGAATAATATTGCATAATTAACCCTAATGACTTGATTATGATGTTGATGATCATATGGGATCGAACAGAAGTTATGGGCTTGAGTAATTGAAATAAGATAGGTGCCCTTACCATGCTTTAGATTTAATTTACTTGGAATAAGAAGATTTCACCTCCATTGTTGAAATACGAAGCTTGGGCGGATTCTATATTGTTTTCCTTATTAAAATTGTTTTTATAAAAATCTTAGAATCTAAAACTCCCGTGGCTAAGGAGTTCACAAAGGAGTGATTATGACATGTGTGTGGAATATTTGTAGACTTAAATAAACAGATTCATGCATTTTGATAGAGTATGAGTCGGATTGTATAAACCATATATGATCTCATATTGCATGAAATGAATTCAAAAATATTATTACCATGACAACATGTGCATAATGTAACCCTGTAGAATGCTCGTTAGCATGAGATGCTTGAGATAGCTATAAATTCGATTCAATGATGAGGTGAATAATGTTGATAATGCATGAGAATGATACTCATACTGTTGGGTTGATATCATTAGAAAGTAGACACACCCGATTGATGAAAATGTCGTATGATGAAAAATCATAAATCGTCCTTGTCTTTGATGAGCTGTTGCAATTTAGACTAATGTTAGTCAGTCGGGATTTCTCGTTAGAAGTATTATTTCCCTAGTCATTCGGGATTTCTCGTTAGCAAGAGTATTTTCCTAGTAAGTCGGGATTTCTTGTTAGCAAGAGTATTTCCCTAGTCAGTAGGGATTTCTAGTTAGCAAGAGTATTTCCCTAGTCAGTCGGGATTTCTAGTTAGCAAGAGTATTTCCCTATCTAGTTGAGACCAACATCCCTAGATAGTTAGTGACTTCTTACATCAGAGTTTTCTCTTCCATCGACAGTCAGGTATTTTCACTAGTGAGAATGGTTCCCCTGGACAGTCGGGGACCCTTTGATATCAATCATTACTTTGCATCCCTGTGTCAGTAAGATCAATACCTCAGTACTCCAGTTGAACTTGTAACAATGCATGCCCTTACGATGTGATTATTTTATATGAATATGTGGATATCATACATATTATTGTATCTCTTTTCGGTTACGTTACTAACCCGGTGGTTTATGGTACTCCCTATTTGTATATTGATGCTTATTAGTTTTTTTTTACATTCCTGCATACTCAGTACATTCCAAGTACTGACTGCACGCCTCTTGTGCTATATCATTTTATGATATAGATCCAGGTCTCCATCTCCAGCCGCGTGACTAGGTACGCTTCTCTCTCATCCAGCTGCTCACTGTGAGTTCTCATCTTCAGAGGGCGTGGTTTATATTCACATTTATCTTGTTTCAGTTTTAAGACCTTTGGAGTTTGCTGGGGGCTTGTCCCAGCAACTCATCAGTTTATTAGAAGGCTTTCAGACTTTTTAGGCAGAATCAACGTTGTATGTAAATGTTATTAAGTTGTCATTTTGATTTATATAAGTTTCTGGTAAGTTCTTCCTCTTTTCCATGATGTTTGACATTTCTTATGTTAAGTGGATGCGGTGATTATGCCATGGGTCGACTTGGAGCATCTCAGGGTTCCATGTCCCGTGTCTACGATCCAGGTATACTCTCAGGTTGTGACACCAACTAACCTGACAAGTGTTAATCTAAAGAAATACATAACAACCACAAATAATGAATGTCCTCAGAGGATGAGGACTCACCGATGCTAGCTGGACAGGTTTGAGTGGGATAGCAGGAGCTAAGGATGCTCATGACAAAGATCCTTCGGACCTGTATCATTAGATTATACAGCATAAAGTATACGGTCAGTATGTTGAATGTACCAAGTATGCAACGTAAGTAAAACAGACATTTAAAATACATAAAGTTCATAAGAGTAGGACAACATCATCATAACATAAATATCATAATGCAACATAAGGCTCAAGGTTTTAAAAAACATTTGTAAATCATTTATAATCATACTCACGAGAGAAATGATTTATTAAACATGACTTGAGGCAAAGTATATAATCATAATCATACATAAATCATGAGGAACAGTGGAAGATTGTTATAAACCGACATACACCATATGAACACACATGGAGCCCGTCCTATGAACCCTTAGTTGGGAGGTCGTTCGTACCATTTCAAGGCTAGAACCATGATAGAGGTGAGATATCACAACAAGAAGGCCCATTTGGCCAAGGGGACAGTAACATGGAGGTCCCATCGTGGCTACGTTGGCGCGTAGTTCTGAGACTCCGGGCATGCTTGGACCCTAGGTCTACTCGGTGTTAAATACTACTCCAAAAACATATATATAATGCTCATGGACAATATACATGAGATTAATAGGCTAGTCAAAAATCATGATAATCATAAGCGTGCTTGAAATACGTGAACTAGCCATGAAAGTAAGGCCCGTGAATCGGCCAAAATCATAAATTGATAAATCATGAAGTTCATGCATACTTGTAGAACATGTATATACTTGATATTCATAATTTCATGATGAGCATTTGGGACAAATCATATCATAAGTCATAAATCATAATGGGTTAATGAACATCAAAATCGAAGTAGATTCATAACTTGATTTATCATGAAACATACATAATTGGGCATAGTTATTTAGAAAAATTTAAATCTAAATAGTTATAAAAGATGACCATGATTCATAAAACATGAATTTATACATGAGAGAAATTAACCCATAGATCATAAGGATTTTATCAGAATTGGGATAAAACCCCATAGAATTATGAATAGAATTTCACGGATTGGGCATGAGTGTGAACAAATTCACCCATTCATAACCCTACATACCTGAAAGGATCTGATTCTCACACTTCCTTGATAGCCCAAAGAGAATTGGAGAGCAATTGGAGAAATTCTCCAAGCTTGACCTCCAAGGAAGAGCTCTAATTTGCATGAATGGAATGGTAAGGCTTAGAATAGGTTTAATATCTTCAAACCCTACAACTGCACTTAAAAAGACATAGCTTAGGATTTCAGAGCCTAGAAATGATGAAAATTTCCTTAATGGGTCGACATAAAATCTCATACTGCTAGAAAAGAAGAGTCGTTTGAAGAGTCATTAGGTAAAATCATAGGTCGTTTGCCAACTCGTTAGGCAAATGGCGAGTAGTTTGCTTAATCCGTGAAGTATACTGGAATTCCCACTACTACTAAAACCAAGGGTCACTTAAAGACTCATTAGAAAAATGACGAGTCATTTGCTGTCTTGTTAAGGAATATTCTGATCTTTACAAATGATGGGTGATTTGCCAACTCGTTAGCAAGATGACGAGTCATTTAACGACTTGTTAGGCAAATAATGAGTCATTTTTTGACTCGTCAGGGGATATTTCTATCTTTACAAATTACAGGTTATTTGCCGACTCGTTATCAAGAGTACGAGTCATTTAACAACTCTTTATGTAAACAACGGGTGATTTGATGGCTCGTTCTGAGCCCTGGTGTAGAAAATCCTATTTTTGCATTTCAACTCCCAGGTCTGATCTTAGGGTTTTCGGGGAATTAAAATATCTTTCCCTTGGGAACATTCATCCTCAAATATTGGAAATAATATAGAAAAGTGGAGAAACGCAATCGTCATATTTAAATACTGATCATATAAGCTGAAAACTGATAGAATTACCTCCAAACTTAATTACATGGCTGAACTGATTCTGAATTCCCAAACCATACATTAATCCATTTACATGAAAGAAACTGAGGTACATGAGCTGAACATGAAACTGAATAGAGTATTAAGGAGGAAACTGACACCTTAAGTTGACATTGAGCTGGAAGAGAATAAATGCGGGTATTTAGTCATCATATCTGCGTCGGCTCCCCATGTAGCTCCCTCAACATGCAGATTCCTCCATGAAACCTTAACTGAAGCTACATCATGTTCCTTAACCTTCGAACCTGACGATCTAATATTTTCCACTGGAAACTCTTAATAACTAAGGTTGTCTTTCACACAGACATTTTCCACCGGAATAACTAGAGTTGGATCACCCAAACACTTCTTTACGAGCGATACATGGAAACTGGATGGACTGAAGCTATTTCTGAGGGAAACCCAACTCATATGCTACCTTCCCAACCCGTTGCATAGTCCGATACGGGCCAACATAAGGAGGACAGAATTTCCCTTTCTTTCCGAGCCTCCCCACCCCCTTCATGGGAGACACCTTTAGAAATACCCAATCGTCGACTTCAAATTCAAGTTCTCTCATTCTCACAATCGCATAGGACTTTTGGCGACTCTGAGCTATTTTCAACCTGTCTCTCATACGTTGAACCTTCTCCATGGCCTCATGGACTGAATTTGGACTTCTCATCAGCTTCCTCGATTTCAAACCAACCAATATGCGATCCACATCTCCGTCCGTAGAGAGCCTCAAACGCGGCCAACTGAATAATGGAATGATAGTTTTTGTTATACGCAAACTCAATGAGAGGCAAATGATCATCCCAACTACCTTTAAAGTCAATAACGCATGCTTTCAACATGTCCGCGAGAGTCTAAATCATCCGCTCTACCTGACCATCGGTTTGCGGATAAAATGTTGTACTGAGCTTGATCTGAGCACCAAGTCCCTTTTGAAACGACCTCCAAAACTAGAAGTATACTGAGTACCTCTTTCTGATATGATGGAAAAGGGCACCCTATGCAACCGAACTAGCTCTAAAATCATCAACACCTGAAACACACTAACTACCCTGATATCGAAGCACACGATCTCCCCCTTTGGAGACGGCCTCTACCTTTTGCTCCTAAACGACCTCCTTTAACTTCACCAAGATAGGATCTCGTCTTACCTATATTTGACATTGGTCACCAAGAAAGATTCCAATCCATCATGAACAATGACACATAAAACGTTTGAATCCCCCCTGAAACTTGTTGGGAATCCCCCGGTCACAACCCAAATACGAAATTCAATCATAAAACCCATTTCAGACCAGTTGGGATCATTAAATTACTAATAATAGGTTGTTTTGTTTAGAAATTGACCGTGGTCAAACTTAGCTTCTCAAAGCTCATAACTTCAACCAAGGGTTCAAATCACTCCCGAATCACCTCAGGATCCATGAAAACTACCGAACTAAGTCATAAATCACCAGTCGGAACCAACAGAGTTTTCAGAACCAAAATTCAAGCTCGTTAACCTGAAATATTGACTCTAGTCAAACCCATCAAACTTCAAACCTTCCAAAAATCAAAAATATCACCTAATCTTCATTAGGTCATCTGAAGAATAGTGTCATCCACCTCCATAAATCATGAATAACAAAATAAAAATATGAAAAGGTTCAGCCTAGGTAAACAGATCGAAAATCACAAAATGACCATGTGGGTTGGTACACTTCCAGGCTTGGCTGGTATCTGCGCTTCCGGAACTTCTATACACCTGACACTTATGGTAGGGGTAGGGAGTTATCCTGAACGTACACCTCTTAACCATCATTTTCACAATGAGGAAGCATCCATAGGATTTAGAGTAAGGGAATCATGAGCACGAATCATTCAAGAAATCTAAGCTAGGCATATACCTGATTTAGCTTAATCTTATGAGCCGATAGGGCAAATCTTAGGGACTGAGTTCATAGAGCTGAGCATGCTAAGAGACATGAGTTCACATACGTAACAAGGGTCATGACATGAATATAAATGGGTAATATTGGGATCGCTGGCTGACGGGATCACCTATCATCTTAAGGTTTGAACATAAGCATGAGTTAAGCATAGCATCAAGCGAAACATAAGGGAAACATCTAAAGGGGAATGGATTGTGTTCGGCAGTGTTTGCTATAGGTGTAAAACCGACACGCAAGTGCACGTGGTCAAACAAGTAATAAAGTGGCTCAGTAAGCCAAGTATCGATCCAAGGAGACTCAGGATAAGTAAAATTGCCTAAGTACACTATATTCTTATCTTACTTCTAATTATGCCAACAACAACGTAACCAACAGTTAAATAAGTTTTTGTTTATAAATTATATATACTAAAACTATTAACAATTATTTACTGTGAATTGAAACTATGGTTATGAGCATGCCAAGGTTAAGAACAAGTAATAAACTTGATTGTAATCATAATTCGGTTATTCTTCTCTTCATGTTGCTATCCAAGAACATTAGCCTAGAAATTAAAACTCTCGTATTTAATTTCACTTTAGAATCATAAACCATTCGTCTACATTTCTGTGATCAAATGCAATTTATGACCTAGCACTACAATTCCGGTTCCTAAATTGACTAATACGGCTTTCAAGTATATTTCTATCAGGAAAGCACATCAAAACCCAATTTTCCCAAATCAAGTTAAGAAAAATACTCTATTAATTCACAACTTTCCAATTTCTTGCTCTCTCGAGTGAAATTGGACTTTTTAGATGTACATTAATGTCGGCCACACACTAATGCAGTAAGAACAAGAATTAATAGAACAACATGGAAGAAGAAGAAGAAAACCATATCATTAACAATCAAAATTCATCACCATTGTTCAAAACCTCAGCAAGGAAGAGAATTAGCCACTCATTTTTGGATTAATCATCCTAAAACAAGTGTTAATCATACAAACAATTGATTGAAAGAAGAAAGGAAAAGAGGAAATCCCTTAGCTTTTTCGTCCCTCAACTGCTTCTAACCCACGTCCTTGCTCCACCAAGTCTGAATTAATTAAAAATAAGCCTAAGTGTGCTATTTATAGTAGTAAGACTCTTTCCCGGAATAACAAGCAACGTGTCACGGAGTGCATCGCGGAGCACGGCCTCCGTGACACGCTACGGACGCGGAGGCCCTCTGGAAATCACCCGAAATCGGCTCGGGCAGCACCCTGCCGTGTTGGCAGCGTGTCACGCTGCCTGGGCAGCGCGTTGGCAGCCCTTGGTCGCAGAGGCCACCTGCCATGGCATGTTGCCAACGCGCAGGTGGGCTGTTGTGAGTGGCCTGCCTGCCGTGGCATCTTGTCGACGCGCCGGTGGGCTGTTTTGTGCCTCCTCTTCGCCGACGTTCGCGTGTTAATTCCGTTTCCTAGCCTCTACTTCACCAAATCATGGATTAGTTACTCAAAAGTCATCAAAACCTACAAAACAAAGGCTAATCATGTTGGTTAGCACATATCTTTACTTTATCTAAAATTACATGAAAATGTATACAATAATCTTAGATAAACAAGACTAATTTAAGTCATAATGCGTATCTCGGGCATATATTTTTGCCCGTGATCAGATTGACTACCCATATACTATTTATAGAACCTCCTTACTGGAAAACTCAAGAACAGACTTGATCCTTCACTTGCCATTTCCCTACCTTCCACGAAATAAATCTCATAGTAAAATGCACAAAGGGGCTAAGGATGCTGTTGAGAAAGATCCCTCGGACTTGTATTATGAGATGATACAACACAAAATATGCGGTCAGTACATGGAATGCACCAAATATGCAAGGTAAGTAAAATGGACATTTAAAATAAATAAAAGTTCATAAGAGTAGGACAACATGATCATAACATAAAAATCATAATGCAACATAAGGCTCAAGGTTTCCACACACATTTGTAAATCATTTCTAATCATTCTCACGAGAGAAAAAGCTTTATTAAACATGACTTGAAACAAAGTATATAATCAAAATTATACATAAATCATGAGGAATAGTGGGAGATTCTTATAACTGATATACCCCATATGAGCGCACATGGAGCCCGACCTATAAACCCCTAGTCGGGGGGGAGGGGGGTGTTCGTACCTTGGAAAGGGTAGAACCATGAGAGAGGTGTGATATCTCAACAAGAAGGCCCATTTAGCCAAGGGGACAGTAACAAGTAGGTCCCATCGTGCTATATTAGCGCGTAGTTTTAAGACTCGGGGCATGATTGGACCCCAGGTCTACTCGGTGTTAAATACTACTCCCAAAACATATATATAGTGCTCATAGGACCATATACATGAGGTTCATAGGCTAGTTCAAAATCATGATAATCATAAGTATGCTTGAAATACGTGAATTAACCATGAAAGTAAGGCCCATGAGTCGGCCAAAATCATAAATTGATAAATCATGAAGTTCATGCATACTTGTAGAACATATATATACTTGATATTCATAAATTCATAATGAGCATTTGAGATAAATCATATCATAGGTCATACATCAAAATGCGTTAATGAACATTAAAATTGAAGTAGAATCATAACTTGATTTATCATGAAACATACATAACTGGGCATAGTTTTGAAGAAATTTTTAAATCTAAATAGTTATAAAATCTACCTATGATTTGTAAAATATGAATTTATACATGATAGGAATTAACCCATAGATATATCATAAGAATTTCATAAAAATTGGGATAAAACCCCATAGAATTATCAATAAAATTTCATGAATTAGTGAGAGATTGGGCATTAGTGTGAACAAATTCACCCATTCATAAACGATGAGTCGTTTGCTGTATCATTAGGGGATATTAGATCTTTACAAATGACGGATGATTTTCCAACTCGTTAGCAAGACAACGAGTGATTTAACAACTTGTTGGGCAAATGACGAGTCGTTTGATGACTCGTTAGGAGATATTCCTATTTTTTACAAATGACGGGTGATTTGCCGACTTGTTAAAAGATGACAAGTCACTTAACGACTCATTAGGTAAACGATGGGTGATTTGATGACTCATTTTGAGACTTGGTGCAGAAAATCCTATTTTCTCTATTTTTGGGGCATTACACCATTGTTGGAGACTAGTTGTGAATTTTGTTTTATTACTCTTGTTATTAAATTCAATGAGTTTATTATTGAATGTTCTTATGAATTTCTTAATCATGAGCAACTAAATAATTAACTAGAGGTGTGTGATGATGCATACTTAATTAGATTTGGTATTTCTAGAGTCATCTTCATATTATTTAAATAAGTGTAAATCCGTTAGATTCTCTTCAATCTATAATGGAAGATCCATTAATTATGATGTGGTCTACTTGTTCTTACTTGGTTGTTGCTTATAAAAGAATAATTAAGTATTCGAAGAGAATTTAATGATGGGTATGGATGAGAAATTGTGAAACTGGGTTAGAAATAGCCAAAATTGCATTCTCACTCCTAATTAGTAGGTAATAGCTAGAAATTAGTGCAACTACTAACCCAAATCTGATCGGGTTGAGCTAATAGTGGCTAGAGGTTTGATAAAACTCTAGTAAGAGGTATTTATATGGCTGAAAAGTTGTAATTACCCATTTCTCGAGATTATTTGCACTAATTGAACTTATAATATGACCTAGAATGTCCCTATCTAGTTAGTATTTCATCTACACCACACCTCTAGTCTTTCATATTCTTGTCGACAACCTTGCTGATTTTGCTATTATATTCCACCAAATTACCAATTATAATCCAATACAAATTCCAATCTCCCCCAATTTATTTTATTTATGTTAACTCTAAGTGGTGAAAGCTAACTTTAATTTTTCAACCGACACTTATAATTATCACTCATTAATCCCTGTGGGATTCTACCCTGACACCCGTCGGGTTACTTGTTTTGATACTTAGACCGTGTATATCTTTCTTATGAGGAATATATTTTGGATGTTATCAAAAATTTGCATGGCTCCTTGTTTAGCTTCAGGCCCATTTTCACCATATGGGGCCTCAGTCAACTCAGCATTCTTATTATGTTCCTTCTCGACAACATCTTTTTCATCTTCGATCACGCTTTCTTTCTTCCTTTCAACTACAACCAGAAGAGGGGGTTCAACCGTGATCTTTCCACTCCTAGTCGTCACAACCATGAAATGACCATCATTCGTTAGATTATGGATTGTGTTGCTAGGTAGTGTACCCTTTTGCCTAGGGTTCATAGATGCTAACATTTTCCCTAGCTACTGTTCGATCTACTTGATAGTCGTCGCATGTGATTACATTCTCTAACCCATATTGGATATATCACTATGGATGTCTTTCAGCTAATCATTTGTGGACCTTACCTTCTTGAGCATCTCAGCCATCATGCTATCTAACCTCGACTGTCCATCCTCTCCATCACGTCCATTAGGAGGCACGTACAACCCAGATCAATCATTGCAGTAACTGTCGTTACTTCTCCACTCTCCCTCGCGCTCACAACCTTATCTTCTATATCTATACCCATTCTAGTTATAGTTGTCTCTATATTGGTTCCTACCATGGTTTTTAGAATGTTGGCACCAAATGTCTTGACCAGACCCATGGTTTTCAGAATGTTGGCACCAAATGTCTTGGGTGTGGAATACTCTTTTTTTTGTCACCCTGTGAAGGATAGTAGAGGCTTGCTCCCATAGATGACTCATCAATACTCCTCCTGCCACTGTGTTTGCTACTGATTTTGTACTATTGTTCAACGATCTATAGAAAATATCCAACAGACTATCATCAGGCATTTTTTGGTTCGAGCACTTAGTCAACTTCTTCTTGAACCTCAACCAGGTCTCATGAAGTGCCTCATTCTACAGTTGTCAGAAGTTGTAGATCTCATCCTTAAGTTGCAGCATCCTGGAGGGTGGAAAGAATCTCTCTAAGAATGATTTCTTGAGCTCCCTCCAGTTGGTAATGGAGTCATTGGGCAACTCTAATAACTATAATGTGGCCTCCCCAGACAGAGTGAAGGGGAAGAGTCTTAGCCTTATAACATCTTGGCTGACTCCGGGCAACCTGTATGCTTTGCATATTCCTATGAACTTCATTAGGTGCAGGTTGGCATCATCAGCTACATGACCATTAAACACTCCTTTCATGTTCAATAACTGGATCATACTGCTAGAGATATCAAATTTGGCCCTAGCAGGCAATGGTAGTGGTACAATGGATCCGGTTGACCCGACATCATCAATATCCCAGTCATATTCATTGAAGAACTGAGGGAAAAATCTTTGCCTCTTTTGCCCTATCAACATTGACCATCATTAACAAACTCATCTCTAGGACCCTATGGATTTTGAAGTGCAGCTTGACGAGCTAGCTCAACTTGCCAAGCTTCTTCAGCTATACGGGCATCTCTCTGCTCTTGGTTTTCCATCTTATGCAATGTTTGTTCGAGGTTGAGATCCAATAGAATCAGGGGGTTTCCACTGTGATGAGTACTTTGCATTCACCAAGAAACAGCCTGTGGATATCCAAAAACAAAAAGAAAACATTATTCCGGAAATAACAACCCAAAGCCAAATACAAGCAATTAATCTAATTTTAGCCGTATTCCCCGGCAACGGTGCCACTTTTTGATAACGCTCAAACTCACACTTCCTGACAAAGTATCAAGCGTTCATTGTCAATAAAGAACCCAACTAACAGTTTGGGGTCAAACCCACAAAGAATAGGGTAAGATCTAGACTAATCCCGGTAATTGAACTTATTGGTGAGTTATCTCAAAATAGAGGGGTTTCAAAGAAAACAATATTAAAGCAAAGATTATACTTTTGATTGATATCAAGATTTGAAAATAACTAGGGTAAGTGTTCCCCATGGATTCAAAACTACTTCTGGTATACACACGTGATTAATCCCAATGCTTGCTTGTTGAACTGATAACTAAGGTTCATCCAAATGACTGGTTCATCCCTATTGGATGACTTTACTCAATCACCAGATCAGGTCTCATGAAATATTTAAAACTAAACATTATCAATATATTCCAAATTTAACTATCCTGCGACCACAACTCAAGTTAATACAATGATCGTAATGACCAAGGCTTTGTTGTAATTCTCTTTTCTTAATATCTATTTCTCTAGGTTCAAGCAAGTAAATAATTCAGGTAATTCCTAACATTGTACACCCTTAAGAAATATTTAAAGATGACGAGAATATAATACAAGCATTTAGCATTGATTTTGAATCAATTTTGTGTAACCCTATGTCATTAATCCACCATGGTTCCCACAACCCCTAGTTGTCGAGGTTTTAACCTCTCATGGTGTAAGATTAAAATTTGCATTCATAGAAAAATACATAATTAAATACTTACAACAACAATTGGAAGAAACCCATATTTTAAAATCAAAGAAAAATCTCAAGAAAATTGTATGAAATCAAGAATTTGATCCCAAGAATTACTCCTCAAAACATGATAAAAACTCATAAAAATTATTCTCCACACATCTATTAATTCGATTCTTTCCTTCCCTAAATAAAATAAAACATATAAGCTATTTATATAGACATTAGAAACCTTTTCCTAAGCTAAAAGAGAATTTTCCCTATCTGGTGTCGATTGTGTCACGACTGGACCTATGACTTGTAATAGGATTGTATGGGTCATAACTGCTTCTCATAAGTCCTTGGCTACTGTAGAATTGTCTAAGTGTCAGTAGGCTAGTGTGAATCATACCTTCATCCTATGAGTCGTAGAATTCTTTGATGGTTTGGCCCTGAGAACTCTTGCATCTTCTGAATTCTCCACGAGTGTTGTGGTACGACTTGTACCTTCTTCTTACGACTTGTACTATTTGTAGTGTCTGATGTTCTGCGTATTATGGAGAATATTTTGAAGTTCACCACGGCTAATGGTACAGTTCGTACATTAATGGTACGATTCATGAGCCTATCCATACCAGGAGTCTGCCTTTGTGCAATTTTATCTAAACAATTTCAAGACTATAGTTACAACTCGTATTATCTTGGTATGGCTCATAACATCTTGGTACGGCTCGTACTGGGAGTCGTATGATGCTTTCTTTTCACTTCAACCTTTTGACTTTCACCACGGTTCTCATTACGGCTCATACAAGCAAGGTACGACTTGTACTGAGATTTGTACTTTGGTTGATTTTCTGCATTTTAAGGCTTTTTTTGCACATCTTTGCTCCAACACTTATTTTCCTTGATATCAAAGTAAAAGTGTCTCATATCCATAAAAACATACCTAAGTCTTTGCAATTTTTTCAATTTTAAACGTTGAAAGTGCTGTAAAATCACAACACATCACATGCATAATCTAAAATATAAATATGGGGAGTCTTGACTCCAACACATGTGATAAACTAATCTTATTAGCCTTGGCTAAATCATAAAAACCTGCTTAACTTAAGTGGGCTTATCTAAATCTTAAAATCATGCATACTTCAAATAGACTTCATTAGTAAAAATCGTGGATTCATATATGGGTAATTCATAAACTTTCATTCATGCTAGATATCTCAACATATTTGAAATCATAAACCATAAACATGACATTTTCATGAACTTGCATAATTGGGCATAATCATCTAAATTTTGAGATCATGAATTTGTAATCAAAACATTCTTAAAATATGCTTTAACACATAAAGTGGATTGACCCATAAACAATTGATAAATAATTCTATAAGATTGGATTAAAACCCTTTATAGATCATAACTTTGATTTAGACATGATTGATGAAATAGAGGAGAATTTGAGCATGAGACTGAAAGGAACCCTCATTCATAGCCGTACATACTTGGGAAATTTGAATCTATACTTGTCTTTGAATGTCCAAGAGATTTTGAGAAGAACTTGAAGCATTCTAGGCTTGATCATCAAAGGCTAGATAACCAACCGATAGGAGAGTCTGTAGCACAATCCTCAAATGAGTGGCATGCTCCCCCTCACTCCGAAAGTATATGAGAATGTTGTCTATGAATAAAATCACAAACATGTCCAAATATTATTTGAAAACCCTATTCATCAAATCCATAAAAGCTTCAAGAGCATTCGTTAGTCTAAAAGACATAACTACAAAATCATAGTGACCATACTGAGTCTGGAAAGTTCTCTCCAAAATGTCACTCTCCCTAAATTTGAGCTTATGATATTTGGATTTGAGGTCCATCTTTGAGAATTACTTGGCACCCAGAAGTTGGTCAAATAAGTCACCAATCCTAGGTAAGGGATACTTGTTCTTGACTGTTACCTTGTTCAACTGCCGATAGTCAATACACATACAAAGAGTACCATCCTTCTTTGAAAAAAGAGGACTGGTGCACCCTATGGGGACTTGCTATGTTTGATGAAGCCCTTATCTAGGAGATCCTTCAATTGCTCTTTCAATTCATTTAGCTCAAGTGTAGCCATTTTGTGAGGAATAATAAATATAAACTACGTATCGAGAATAAGGTCAATACCAATTTCAATCTCCTTCTTGGGAGGGACTCTTGGTAGATCATCTAGGAAAACCTTTGAATACTCAGATACAACAGGAACAGACTGAAGAGTCGGGATCTCGGATGTAGTATCCTTAATTCGAACTAGATGGGACATGCAACCCTTAGAAATCGTATTTCTAGCCATAAGATAGGAAAAAAGTGATATACAGGCACAATTGAACTACTTTTCCATTCTAGAACTAGCTCACCCGGAAATCAAAATTCTAGGTTCTACAATTCACCAAGGCATAACATGCATTCAACCAATCCATACCAAAGATAACATCGAAATCAGTCATGTATAACTCTACTAAATGGGCTGAGGTGACTTTCTGAAGGACTGTTCAAAGTGATCCAGTGTCAACAGGTCTCCTCCTGTACAAACCATTAATATAATCCAATGAATAGAGGTCCACTACAGTCTTACTGCTAATCTTCATCTGACCTATACTATCTTACTACTGATCTTCATCTGACCTAGACCGCATCAACCGTCTACACCTTCTCAGACCTGTAGACAGGGCAATTTGTGTACATCCGTCGGGCTATAACTAACTCACCGATTGGAGTAGAGACTGAGAAGGGTCGTGTTAGGATCTCGGGACTGACTCCAAAGCTAATACCAACATAAGGCTTCACAAAAGATAAGGTACCAATGGATCTAACAATGCATACACATCAAGATGAAATACATGTAACATACCAGTGACCATATCTGGAGAGACCTCCTGCTCCTAACGAGATGAGAGAGCACAAAATCTATTCTAACTCTGATAACCAACTATGCTAGTGGATGCACCCTGCTGAGCTGAGCATGCAGGTGTACTTACTAAAAAGGTGGCTGGGTCATGGCCTCTACTACGACCCTATTCGGCTTAATGGAAGCCTTTGAGTATGTGTTCAGGTTTATCACACCCAAAACATGCACTTGAACCTGCTAAGCACTCTAGGGTGTGCCTCATTCCATATCTTCCACAAACTGAAATGCTAGGCTCTACTAACATACTCCCTATCCTTGGGGGACTGATGTCCTTCCCCTCTGATCACGCCTAGATCTAGATGGCACACTGGTTGATGAAGGCGCTGGGGCTGAAGGTCTCTGGTGGGACTGCTAACCATGTCTACCACTGGACCTCTTCCGAGAAAACCCAAAGCTACCTATCCTGGCCCTCTTGTCCTCTCAGACCCTTTTCCTTCATCTGATCCACCTCTATCTGCTATGCATATATAACCAATCGAGAGAAGTATAGATCACTGTTCAGCATTGTGATCCTATACTCCTTGACCAACGAATTTGACACTCCATAAAAAAATCTATTCATACGGACTCTCTGATCCACAACCATCTCTGGCACATACTTGACTACCGGATGAACTCCAAGGTGTACTGTTGCATAGTCATATTGTTCTACCTCAAGTTGATGAATTCCGCTGCCTTTGCTTCCCTCAACTACCTAGGGAAGAATCTATCTAAGAAGGCTGTCATGAAACCATCCCAACTAATGAGAACTGCACCCACTGCTCTATCGTCCCTCAACTGGCGGTACAAAATAGAAGCAACCCCCTTCAGCTGATAGGAAGCTAAGTCTACACTATCTTCTCTCGTCACCCCCATAATCTGGGTGATCTTCTATATTTCCTCAAGAAACTCATGCGGGTCCTCACTAACTTTTGACCCAAGGAATTCAGGTGGATTCATCCTGTGAAATTCCCAAACTAAAGCAACCACTGCATTTCCATTTTGAGGGACATGTACCTGCTAGTTTACATAAGTGGTCAACGCCTGCACCAACATCTAAAAAGCTACTCTATACTCGACCTGAGAAACTTACTCGGACAAAGGACCTGTTGGGGTGTGTTGGGCTTGCTGGTGCCTATCTACATTGACATCTTCATATTCCCATTTCCGTTTCTTCTACTATTTACTTGGCGTGGAGGCCTGATTCTTCAAATGCGCATAGCACGAGTTAGAAGGATGGAGAGGTGCTTCATCGCACAACATAGATTATGAAAAAAGGGAAATTTCCTAAAATGTCTTGTAGCCTCTCCCTAATAAGTGTGGCATGCTTCACACCCATGAAAAAGACTCTACTCAATGCGTCTTTAAGACACCCTAGGACACTCTAAGAATTTTCTCTAATACCAAGTTTTCCATGACCCAAACATAGGTACGGACCGAGACACGGAACCTAGAACCACGAATACATCCAAGTTGACCCATGGCATGAACATGATAACTAAAGCACATACATCAAGTGAAAGTTGATAATTGAAACATTAATAAGAAGAAGTTTGAATACATATCAACCATAAAGAGTCAACACTAACAAAGCTAAAATTCTACATTTTGTCTAAATAGCCTCTAACATGTATGAAGAGCCGATGGGCAACACCCCCAACTAGCTCACTAAAGTCTAAAAACTAAAATAACATAGCTCAATGAATTGAGTAACTATAACTGAAATCATGCACGTAACATATATCATAAGATCATGAGAGTAAGGACTTCATGCTGATATTAAAAACATGAATAATCATGAACTGAATCTCATATCTAAATAGAATGACCCAAAGATGAAAATATAATCATATGTCTTGCAATAATTGAAATCATAAGTAAAAGCTTATAAACTGATCATTGGGTCAAACTTGCTGAACACATAATATCATAAGTCCTAAACATGCATAACTGAAATCATAAGGAACAATGAGAGGTTCATCATAATCGTCACCACCATAGCCTACATGATGTCCCACCTATCACACTCAAGTGGGCAGAGTGGTCCAAAATCTTGCCAGGCCTAAGGAAGCTACCATGATATCGATATCAAGTTGAAGGCCCCTTAGGGGCAAGGGATAAGGGAGGTCGCAATGTAAAATATATAACCTACGTTGGCGCATAGTTCTAAGTCCCGGGGTTTACATGAACCTCTAGCATACTTGGTGCTAGAAACTACTCCCAAAACATGTAAGGTGCTCCTCCATCATTTTTTAAGGAAGTTGAAACCATCATTTTTCAATGAAGATGGCAATGTAATTATATGCATAGCCTAAAATCTGAATATGGGGTGTCTTGACTCCAACACTTGTGATAAACTGATCTTATAAGCCTTGGCTAAATCATGAAAATCGACTTAACTTTAGTGGACTTGCCCAAATCTTAAAATCATGCATACTTGAAATAGACTTCGTTAGTGAAAATCATGGATTCATACATGGGTAATTCATAAACATTCATTCATGTTAAATATATAAACTTATTTGAAATCATAAACCATAATTTGAGCATGTGAGTGAAAGAAACCCTCATTCATAGCGTTACATACCTTGGTAAACTGAATCTACTCTTGTCATTGAGACACCAAGAGATTTGGAGGAGAACATGAAGGATTCTAGGCTTTATCTTCTAAGGATGGATTCTAATCTTGCATGCACGGGAGGGGAATGACTTAGAATAGGTTTAACCCCTTTCAAACACCTCTTTCAAAGCTTAAAACGACATAGTTTCGGGTTTAGGAGAATAAGAATTATGAAAACACCCTTACTGATTTCGCAGGAAAAATGACACTACAAGTACCAACAAGAGACTGGATGAATCGTGAGGTGGCCTGAAGAGTCTTCCCCTGCCCCGTTGCCACCACTAGAATTCCATACTCCTTCTTCTTGTCATCCAAACAATGGTTCAATCGAGAAGTCCTGAAGTGACACCATGACTCGTCCCTTCATTCATCCTGATCACTGGATTTCAACATTACTTCCATCTTGCCCGACTAATGGGTCGACCCACGACTCGTGGTGAGTGAAGAAGACTCATCATCTCTTCCAACACCACTGACCAAGATAGACATCTCCTCAAAATCGGGCACTACCTAACGGGTTACTTAACGACCTGTTATGTCACACCACGTGTCATTGGACGACTCATTCTGTGACCTGGTGCAGATTTACCTATGTTCTCCATTTCAACCCTCAGGTCTAATCTTAAGGACTTTTGGGGTATTACATAAATTTTCATGGACAAGGCGATTCTCTATGTCTCTCAACCACTTGACTATCTTTTGCCTTCGGTTTTCTCAAACACCAAGGTCCCATTCACAGAAACCACTACAAATTGGGCAAGAATCAATCTATTTGAAACCTCAATTTTTTAATGGGTGTATGACAATGGGTTTTGGATATCTGTAGCCCAACTGCACACAATCAAATCCCAAACACCCACCATTATTTTTTAACCCATATTTTATTCCCATTTTCAAGCAATAGTTGAATAAGTAAGCACAACCCATATTTGAAATTATGGATATTTCAATTACAATTTCGATAAAACAACAAATTTATGCTAAATAAGCAATTCTAAAATTAAACTAGCAACACCCAATCCGATCTAGCCCCTATCATGAACATGCCCACAGCAAGAAGTTTTGCTACTCATATATTAAGAAAAAAAGATTATATTAATGAAAAATCCATAGCATTCATCAACAAAAGTAAATTTCAAGATCAAGGTTTTTCTTCAATCGAGCTTTTCACCTTAAAGAGGATGAAGAAAATGAAGAAAAGCTCTCTATCCTTTCCTCTCTCTAGAAATTCAAAACAATACACTATGGAATATTCTCTACAAGAATCTTCTATTCTCTACAAAAAGTGTCCAAAGTAGGGAAAGACTTGTTGTCTTTTCTTTTGAATTTTCCTCCCAATTTTCCCTCAGCAACCTCCAAAATATCTTTGTGCCAAATCTAGACCATTTTGCCCTCTTCAGCACGGGCTTACGTGTGAGGCACCTGTGTTTCATAGGTGCCCAACTGCAGAGCGCAAGTTTCTTGCAAGTCTGGACTAGACTATTGATAGGCCTCTGCATTTGCAACCTACGTTTTGCAGGTGCTGACCTGCATTTCACAAGTACTCTTTTAGCCCTAGACTGTGCATTTCTGCATTTGACCAATGTTTCGTAGGTGTCCTCTGTTCGGTGGTTTGCTATAGGGTTAAAAACCGACACGCAAGTGCACGTGGTCAAACAAGTAATAAAGTGGCTAAGTAAGCCAAGTATCGAACCAAGGAGACTCTGGATAAGTAAAATTGCTCAAGT
This sequence comes from Datura wrightii, assembly GCA_035772735.1. Taxonomy (NCBI): domain Eukaryota; kingdom Viridiplantae; phylum Streptophyta; class Magnoliopsida; order Solanales; family Solanaceae; genus Datura; species Datura wrightii. Next base: position 127,117,679 of record JASDFA010000016.1, read on the forward strand.
ATACTATATTCTATCTGACTTCTAAATATGCTGACAACAACGTCACCAAAAGTTAAATAATTTTTGTTTATAAATTATATACTAAAACTATTAACAAATATCTACTTTGAATTGAAACTATGGATATGAGCATGCCAAGGTTAAGAACAAGTAATGAACTTGATTATAATCATAATTTGGTTATTCTTCTCTTCCTGTTGCTAGCCAAGAACATTAGCCTAGAGAATACTCTCTTATTTAATCTCACTTAGGAATCATAAACCATCCGTCTATATTTCTGTGATCAAATGCAATTTATGACCTAGCAATACAATTCCGGTTCCTAAATTGACTAATACGGCTTTCAAGTATATTTCTATCAAGAAAGCACATCAAAACCCAATTTTCCCAAATCAAGTTAAGAACAATACCCTATTAATTCACAACTTTCCAATTTCGTGCTCTCTCGAGTGAAATCGGACTTTTTAGATGTACATTAATGTCGGCCACACACCAATGCAGTAGAAACAAGAATTAATAGAACAACATAGAAGAAGAAGATGAAAAACCATCTAATTTAATAATCAAAATTCATCACCATTGTTCACAACCTCAGCAAGGAAGAGAATTAGCCACTCATTTGTGGATTAATCATCCTAAAACAAGTGTTAATCATACAAACAATTGATTGAAAGAAGAAAGGAAGAGAGAAAAACCCTTAGCTTTCTCGTCCCTCAACTGCCTGTAACCCACGTCCTTGCTCCACCAAGTCTGAATTAATTAAAAATAAGCCTAAGTGTTCTATTTATACTATTGGGAATTTTTCCCGGAATAACAAGCAACGTGTCACGGAGGCCGACGTGGAGCATTGCCTCCGTGACACGGCATGGACGCGGACCATCACTGGAAATATAGGGTCCGGGAATATAGCCTCAACGTGGCACGGCATGCAACGCGGAGGCTTGCCTCCGTGCCACGGAGCTGTTGCGAGGCTTCACTAGAAATTGCCAAATTAAATCATCCTCCATGCAGTGTGCCTCCGCGATGGTAGCGTGGCACGGCTCCATCGCGGAGCCCCTTTACATTGTGCAATCTAGTGTCTTTTTCATGCTCGCATCCAAGTCCAACTCCGATATTGTTCCAACATGCATTTTAGCTCCTCAAAATCATATTTTACCTACAAAACAATGCTAATCATGTTGGTTAGTATAAATTCACATTTTATTACCAATTGCATGAAAATGTATACACATTGCACAATAAACAAGGCGAAAATGATACGTTTGAGTATCACTTGGGCATATAAATCTGCCCAAGATCACTTACCCCACACTTAAATCCTTGTTCGTCCTCGAACAACAAATACACAATTCATGCAAATTACATCCCAACCTTCGCCACTATGGTGCGACAAATTACGCTACGGTCATACCGATCATTCAATATTGTAAATCATCAAGAAAACATGCATGGTCTTAACAATGCAATGACCTGTAATACATCAAGACTTCCTAGACTTCAAGAATCGACTCTCGATATCGGCAAACTCATGCAAATCAGCTAATCAAGATATCCGACACGAACATCAATCTTTCATCAAGCATGTGCCCTCACAACTCGAGAGAATCTTCCCCTTTTATGTTCATGCGACACACAAACATTCAAGTAGGGGCATGTAAAAATTAATTTCACTCTCTCTCCCAGAAGAATTCACATGCATCATGTCATGACCCATAGGCTTGCCCTTAGTGTATTACTCCACTAATATAAAGAAATGCAATTTAAGATCACGTAGGACTTTAATGGGTTGTAATGGAAGCTATGGAACTAGTACATATTGGATTAGCCAATAATAGCCACTAGCCTCATTAAGCGTCTTTTCAACACATTCCCATCAACTCATTAACATTGTTTCTCTCTTTTCTCTTTTTTTATCATCCCACTCATGCTGGTTTACTTTCGTATGGCCCATTTCATCCAACACACTTGACATGACACAAAGGTTTTTCATGCACCTTCATTATCATTTCATTATAACAAGTGCCTTTTCAACCTTTTCTTTTCTTTCCTCATTCTGCTTTTCTTTTTCTTTTCACCCTTCTCACTCTTTGACACTTTGGGAAAAAAAAATTTCTTTTCTTAAGCGCTTAAGAGTTTTGTATATACTTTACGGCTAATGAAAAGAACGAATAAGGCTCACTTTATACATTTTTGGACAAAAGAAAGAAATTATAGGCTAAAGGCTCAACGGGCTGACTAGGGTATACAATCACATAAAAAGGAGAGTATGACAAGAAAAAAAGAAACTCTCGGTTAAAACAAAGAATTGCCTACATCCTTTCCAACACTACACCTCCTTCATTTCATTTTGTACACACACCAGGCAAGTTCTAGACACTTCACAATAGCATGGAATAACAATACCTCACTTCACACTTTATGCACATGCTCGATTCAAGATGCATTCACAGACTCTTTAATTAACCAATTATATCAATTCAAAAATTAAGCCTCAATCACACCGAATCGAATTCTACAGCCAAGGTACTCAACATTTTTACAAAATTGCATGCTTTCATACGAATCACTTTTACATTTTGAATATCAGTTACAACACGCAACCAAAATTTCACAACCATATAGTAACTACAGGTTCCCTGATGCAATCCACCAAAGAAAAAAACTGAAAATAAATTAAAATCACTACCTCCTACCGACTACATTTCCCTTAAGACGGTCGTCATCCATCCATCATAGGGAACGGTCACTAACTATGACATTGGTTCAATGGGACTATTCTCGATAAAAGAACCGAAAACAAACTCCGAGAAACCCAAAAATAAAAATCGAAAAATTTTTGCAAAACATCGATCATTTCAATGGAAAAATATTTACAAAAAATTTTAATATGTACAAAATATTTTCACAAAGTTTTTTTAAAATATCGATCATTTCGATAGAGAAAAAAATTATTTACAAAAACGTTACAAAATTTTGACCAACTGGCAACCACAACATTTCACAACACACATCAATTACCACAAATATGTACATATACAGATACAAACCAGGTTGCACTCACAACCACAGGGAAACATAAACATACAGAACAAAACAAAGGAAGAACATACAGCAAATCAGCCCAGCCCCCAGCACCTAACTACTGTCCACCCCACACTTAAATCGAACACTATCCCCAGTGTTCACAAAAATTAAAAATCACAAAATTTCGGGTGGTGGAACTCCCTGATCAGTCGAAATATTCGACTTCTTCATCCGGTGCTGCTGCCTCTTCGCCCATGTTCGAGTCACCTCCATCGTCGTCATCGGACTCTACATCGGAGTCCTCCCGACGTGTCTCCTCATCTGTGGGGACATCATCGTCAGTGGGCTCAATGAAGGTTGGCCCCACTCGGCACAAAGCTCTGGCGTTTTCGCCAAATGGGTAATCCAGCTCCAGCTGTCATAGCTCATCCTCCGTGGCTGGTCTCCCACCAATCCGAAGCTGAAGCATTTGCATACCAAACATTCATGCCATGTACTGATCGTCACGAGCATGTCGCTCGCCCAGTGTCAGCACTGGCCCGTGTGTGGTGTCGGGGGCCTTATTTTTGGTCACATCAAGGGCCCTCCGCTCAAACTGCGGGATGTAGTCCAAAGCCTCTTCCTCGACGTCGAGGCCCCGGAGAAAGGTGGTGAGAAGTCCGCCGAACCCATACCTGTGGCCCTGGTGTAGTCAGGCTCTCTTCATGGAGGATATGATAACCGCCCCAACATTAATCTCTAGCCGTTTCATCAGGGCATACACCAGGCACACACGGTCCCAGGTCACATCCTTCATGTGCACCCCCGGGATCAGGCACGAACAAACTATTTTCAGCCAAATTCTTGCCTCCCTGTTCATTTGAGAATACGGCAGAGTCTGGTGGTAACCCCTCTCCTTATGTCCGCTCCATCGGGCTGTGGATCGAGCCCCACACACAGTGCATCTAATATCGGCATACGGTGGGGTGATATTCAGCTGGCGGAGAACGTGGGCGTCTGTGTCCCGCGTTCCAATAATGGCATTTAATTTCTGGGGTTCCAGAGTGACAATCTGCCCTCTGATTTTTATTGTGTGGCTTCTGATGGCCGGGTTCCAATTTGCATAGAACTCCCGGACTAAATGAAGGTTGCATTCCTTGGGCTCCTGAAATATGAAGCTGAGGCCAGCTGCCTCGATCCTTTGCACAATACGGGGGAACTCCTGTGCTAGTGGTTCCCGTGCAATATGCTCCTTAGGGAAGTATTTATTTTCCTTGTGTTTAGCGTACCACTTCTTCCCTTCATCGGTTACCCACCTCGTTCCGTATTGGCGGCGTTGGCCGCGCGGAACAGCTGGTGCAGCTGGGACTGTAGTGCCCAGTCTCAGTCGTTTTATCTCGGTGCCTGAAGTAGAAGCACCTTTACCCTTATCCTGCCTACTTGCCATTGTACCTGTCAATACAAATAAACAAGCACCATGTCAAGCTAAATGCATATTAGCTTCGGCTAAGGTTGGGTTAAGCTATGTTTACCCCACACTTAACCCTTAGCTCCGGTTACAATACTACGGCAAGGATCGCTTTATTTACACCAAAAACAAACAACTATACAATTTATGCTTAGTGCGTTCGCAAAGAAAATTTCGACGGTATAACTTTAGCGTACTACTCAGACTTCATACATCTAATCGCAATCCTACCATCGCTAGAAATTCAACCATCGCACTTAGCAACTAAAACAACAAACAAAAACAACAACAAAAAAATTCTATATACGCATGAATCTATATAATCAACCAATTCGAACAATTTTCACATTTTTTCCCACAAACCCGAGAATTCATCGTCTATTACATTCAAACAATATTTACAACGACTTATCTCAATTTACAAGCACACCCCGGCATATAATTCACACATTTACCAAGTTACCCATTACAATTTCAACCACCCAAGCCCTAGAATTGAATTTTACAATCAAATTCGAATCATTCATGCAATCGACAAGTTCAAACGCGTATTACAACATCTCGAACATTTATCAATCAAAGAATAACTCAATTTCATGCTAAATTTCGACTTAGGGTGATATATCTCACCTCCCATGCTCAAATTCGACTAAAATCGACAAAAACTTGAGAGAGTAGAGGAAAACATACCTTTAAGTTGAATAATCGAAGAAACTCGACAATTTGTTTGCTTAATACCGTGGCACGTTGGTTGGGGTGGGAAACTTGGGTGTTTGGTCGCGGAGAAGAGAGAAAATGAGGGAAAAGGGCCTAAAATCGGGGTTTAAAATGAAGGAAATACGCGGGTCACCCGGCAACCCGGTGTGACCCGTCACAAAATATAGGGCAACGTGTCACGGAGGGTAACGCGAAGCCCCTCCTCCGTGACACGGAGCCATCGCGATGGTCCTCTGGAATTTTTTTTAAAAATCCAGATTTAACCTCAACATGTCACGGAGGGTAACACGGAGGTCCACCTCCGTGACACGGAGCCATCGCCCCAGCTCACTGTCTCTTCATTTTATTCATTTTTTCATACCTTGCCATTTCCATCCCGATTCCATGCACATTTTTCTCCGGTTGACCTGAAAATCACCTCACTAAACAAAATTGGTTAGATTATAGATTTCCCTAACTAAAATGAAAAATACTAACTAAAACGAAAAATTTGTACTAAATCAAGAAAAAGAAAAATTAAAATAAAAACTATTTACACTTTACAGAATAAAAGAAAAAAAAATATTTTTCACGGGTTGCCTCCCGTGCAGCGCCTGGTTTACCGTCGCGGCTCGACGTCCATTATGCTCAATTATCCACTAGGGTGATGGATGATTTTTCACGATCATTGTCCTCCCCCCAGTAGTGCTCACCCTTATCTGGTGGTCTTCCTATCAACTCTCGGGAATCATTCATTTGATTAGCATTCCCATGATCAATTACATTGATCACCGAGAGTTCTTCATTTACCATCGGGAGCTTGGGTGCTTTGTACACATCGAACACCTCTACCTTGTCATGTGCTCGCATTGTAAGTTGACCCACAGCCAGGTCGATTAATGCTTTCCCTGTTGCCAAGAAGGGTCGTCCCAAAATAAATGGGACTTCAGCGTCTGGTTCAAAATCCAGAACAATATAATCAACCGGAAAAATGAGGGATCCCACTTGCACAAGCACATCCTCAACAATGCCATCCGGCCTAGCTAAGGATCTGTCTGCTAACTGCAAGATTACGATTGTAGGTCTAGGACTCCCCATACCTAACTTTCTCAATACTGAAGATGGCATCAGATTTATGCTCGCCCCCAAGTCACACAATCCACGAGCTCGGATACTCTGCACAATAGTAAGCTAGATAGTAAAACTTCCAGGGTCTTTTAACTTCGTAGGCAGTCTATTTTGGATCCGGGAAGTGCATTCCTCCGTCAAAGCTACCGTGGCATACTCAGTCAAACGAATTTTGTTGGCCACGATGTCTTTAATATATTTGGCGTATTTTGGCACTCCCTGCAAGACATCAACAAGAGGTAAATTAACATGTACCTGTTTAAGCACCTCTATAAATTTCTTGAAACACGCCTCCTCCTTGTGTTTCTTGAGTCGTTGAGGGAACGGGGGTGGAGGTCTTTCTGATTCTGCTTCTTTGGTATTCCCCCTATCCGAACTTTGTTCTTCCTCAACATCTGCTGCTCCTGACTATTGAGGTGGTGTCTCCAGTTCCACCTCCTTTAGCTGCAAACCACTCCGTGTGGTCACTGCGTTTACCTGCTTCGAATTAGGATCTGTGTCGCTAGGCAGTCCTCCTCTGGGCCTTGTATTCTGGGCACTAGCAAATTGCCCAAATTGATACTCAAGAGCCTTGGTCGCTAATTGATTATTTTTCACTTCGGCTGCCAATTTAACATAGTCAGCCTGCAATTGCGCCTGATTAGCGATCATGGTCTTGAACATCTCCTCAATGGTCGGTGATGGTGGTGGAGAAAGGGCATTGTGATTTCTGAATTGAGATTGGTAGTTCTGTTGCCCTCCTTGATTCCTGTGCATACCCTGACCCGAACTTTGGCCTTGTTGGTTGTTGCTACCCCACGAAAAATTTGGATGGTTCCTCCAATTTGAGTTGTAGCCGCTACCAAACTGCTGCTGATTTCTTTGTGCATTGCCCACAAAGTTAACAGAATCTGGGTTTTCTCCACAGCACTCAGCTGAGTGCTCACTGCTTCCACACACTTCACACCACATTTGCTAGACCGCATTGACTGAAGCTGAAGGCTGGTTCAAGTTCATGTTGCTGAAGTGGTTGTTCAACTGATTCTGCAAGGCAGCTATCTGTGCAACGATAGATGTAAATCCATCCACTTCAAGCACTCCTGCTGCTTTGCTTGCTCCACCTCGAGATGAATCAGCATTCCATTCTGGATTGCCCTGTGAAATCCGGTAGCAAAGTGTACAGCTCCTCATAAGTCTTTTCCAGCGCTTGCCCTCCAGCTGCTGAGTCTAACAAAACTTTAGTATGGGGTTCCAAACCCTCAATAAATGTGTGCACCAACACCTCATTAGACTGATGATGATGAGGACAGTCCCGCAACATGGATTTAAATCTCTCCCAGGCTTGATATAAATTTTCTCCCTCCCTCTGTTTGAAACTTAGAATTTGACTTCTAAGTCTGGCTGTTTTACCAGAGGGAAAAAATCTTATCAAAAACTTTCATGCAAGATCATCCCACGTTGATATAGAATTTGGTGGTTCAGCTTTTAACCACCTCTTGGCTTCACCAAGTAAGGAAAACGGAAATAGTGTGAGCCGAACATAATCAGGTGACACTCCAGCGGGTATATAAGTGTCACTTATCTCCAAAAAGTTCTGGAGATGTTGTTGTGGGTCTTCATGAGGGAGACCGGTAAATTGCCCGCTTGTGTGCAACAGTTGCACCATGTTCTGCTTTAATTCAAATCTCCCTCCAGGCTCTGGTTTGCGGATACTTCAATGTACATTGTTGGCATGTGGGATTGCCACCTCACGAACCGGCCTTGCTGCTGCTTCGTCGGGCGCTAACACTGCCCTCACAACCGGTGGATTTTGTTGCTCCATAATAGACTGTCTGAGCAACTGCAGCTTCTTTTGTAGAGCTTCTCTGCGTTTACTATGAAATACACATTCAGGCTCTATATAAGATTCCACCAGCTCTTTGTCTCTTGCCAATGTTCACAGAAATCAAGTCTGCAAAATACAGGCTAAGACCAAGTTGTCAACATTTAAGAAAATAAAACAAAAATACAGTAAATTTACACTTAACACAATTTCACCAATTGCCTAGTCTCCCCGGCAACGGCGCCAAAAACTTGTTTGGTGGTTTTCTATAGGGTTAAAAACCGACACGCAAGTGCACGTGGTCAAACAAGTAATAAAGTGGCTAAGTAAGCCAAGTATCGAACCAAGGAGACTCTGGATAAGTAAAATTGCTCAAGTATACTATATTCTATCTGACTTCTAAATATGCTGACAACAACGTCACCAAAAGTTAAATAATTTTTGTTTATAAATTATATACTAAAACTATTAACAAATATCTACTTTGAATTGAAACTATGGATATGAGCATGCCAAGGTTAAGAACAAGTAATGAACTTGATTATAATCATAATTTGGTTATTCTTCTCTTCCTGTTGCTATCCAAGAACATTAGCCTAGAGAATACTCTCGTATTTAATCTCACTTAAGAATCATAAACCATCCGTCTACATTTCTGTGATCAAATGCAATTTATGACCTAGCAATACAATTCCGGTTCCTAAATTGACTAATACGGCTTTCAAGTATATTTCTATCAAGAAAGCACATCAAAACCCAATTTTCCCTAATCAAGTTAAGAACAATACCCTATTAATTCACAACTTTCCAATTTCGTGCTCTCTTGAGTGAAATCGGACTTTTTAGATGTACATTAATGTCGGCCACACACCAATGCAGTAGAAACAAGAATTAATAGAACAACATAGAAGAAGAAGATGAAAAACCATCTAATTTAATAATCAAAATTCATCACCATTATTCACAACCTCAGCAAGGAAGAGAATTAGCCACTCATTTGTGGATTAATCATCCTAAAACAAGTGTTAATCATACAAACAATTGATTGAAAGAAGAAAGGAAGAGAGAAAAACCCTTAGCTTTTTCGTCCCTCAACTGCCTGTAACCCACGTCCTTGCTCCACCAAGTCTGAATTAATTAAAAATAAGCCTAAGTGTTCTATTTATACTATTGGGAATTTTTTCCCGGAATAACAAGCAACGTGTCACGGAGGCCAACGTGGAGCACACCCTCTGTGACACAGCGTGGATGCAGACCCTCACTGGAAATATAGGGTCCGGGAATATAGCCTCAACGTGGCACGGCATGCAACGCGGAGGCTTGCCTCCGTGCCACGGAGCTGTCGCGAGGCTTCACTAGAAATTGCCAAATTAAATCATCCTCCATGCAGTGTGCCTCTGCGATGGTAGCGTGGCACGGCTCCATCGCGGAGCCCCTTTACATTGTGCAGTCCAGTGTCTTTTTCATGCTCGCATCCAAGTCCAACTCCGATATTGTTCCAACATGCATTTTAGCTCCTCAAAATCATATTTTACCTACAAAACAATGCTAATCATGTTGGTTAGTATAAATTCACATTTTATTACCAATTGCATGAAAATGTATATACATTGCACAATAAACAAGGCGAAAATGATACGTTTGAGTATCACTTGGGCATATAAATCTGCCCAAGATCATCCTCTGTGAAGCGCAGGTCCTCTTCATTCAGCTCTATGTTTTGGGTCCAATTCTATTACCCATCTACATTGATATCTTCATGGCCATTTCCATTTCCGTTTCTTCTAATATTTACTCAGCGTGGAGGCCTGATTCTGCAAACGCGCATAGGATGAGTTAGAAGAGAAAGAGGTACTTCATCGCACGACATAGATCATGAAAGAAGTAAAATTTCCTAAAACGTATTATAGCCTCTCCTCCATAAATGTGGAATGTTTCACACTCATGGAAAGGATTCTCCTAAACGCAGCTTTCAAACACCCTAGGACACTCTACACCTTTGCTTTGATATAATATTTGTCATGACCCGAACATATGTCCGGATCGAGACACAGAACCTAGAATCATAAATAGATCTAAGTTGACTAATGGCATGAACATGATAACTAAAGCACATACATAAAGCAAAAGTTGATAATTGAAACATGAATAAGTTGAAGTTTGAATACATATTAACCGTAAAGAGTCAACACTGACAAAAGTGAAATTCTACATTGTGTCTAAATAGCCTCCAACATGAATGAAGAGATGATGGGAGAACACCCCCAACTAGCTCACTAATCTCTGATAGTAGAAATAACATAACTCAACTAACTGAAGGTCCTTGTAGGAGGCGGAGACCAAAAAGAGAACTAAACTAGATTGCGGGGACTGGCTAACGGTGGAACTAGGTCTGTGCCTCTGAACTTGTATCATGAAATGATACAACATAGAATATGTGGTTAGTACTTAGAATGTACTGAAATGTTAGGTAAGTAAAACTGGCTGAGTAAGTATAAGTGAAATCATGCACATAACATATATCACAATATCATGAGAGTATTGCATCATGATATCCAAAACAAGAATAATCATGAACTAAATTTCATATCTGAATCGAATGATCCAAAGCTGAAAATAGAATCATATGTCTTGCCATAACTGAAATCATAAGTGAAATCATATAAAATAATCATTAGGTATAACTTGCTAAACACATACAATCATAAGTCATAAACATGCATAACTGAAATCATGAGGAATAATGGTAGATTCGTCGTTACCGAAACCACCACGATAGAGCTTATATGATGCCCCAACTATAACACTCAAGTGGGAAGAGCCATCCAAAACCTGGACAGGCCCAAGGATGCTACCATGATATCAATATCAAGCTGAAGGCCCCTTGATGGCAGGGGAAAATCACAAGGGAGTTCCTAATGTAAATATATAACCTACATTGGCGCGTAGCTCTAAGACCCGGAGTTTAAATGAACCCCTAGCCTACTTGGTTCTAGCTACTACTCCCAAAACATGTAAGGTGCTCCCCATCATTTTTCAATGAAGTTGAAACCATCATTTTTAAATTAAGCTGACAATGTAATTACATGCATATCCTGAAATCTGAATATGGGGAGTCTTGACTCCAACACATGTGATAAACTAATCTTATTATCCTTGGATAAATCATGAAAAACTACTTAACTTCAGAGATCTTTCCCAAATCTTATAATCATGCATATTTTAAATAGACTTCATTAGTCAAAATCATGGATTCATACATGGGTAACTCATATATTTTCATTCATGCTAGATATCTCAACATAATTGAAATCATATATCATAAAATTGACTTTTTCATGAACTTACATAATTGGGCATAATCTTCTAAAATTTAAGATCATGAATTTGTAATCAAACCATGCTTAAAATCTGCCCATGAGTCTTCAAATATACTTTAAAACATAAAGGGGATTGACCCAAAAACAATTGATAAAGAATTTTATAAGATTGGATTAAAACCCTTTGTAGATCATAACTTGGATTGAGACTTGATTTATGAAATGGAGGATAATTTGAGCGTGAGAGTGGAAGGAACCCTTATTCATAGCCTTACATACCTAGGTAAACTGAATCTACACTTTTCTTTGAAAGCCCAAGAGATTTGGAGAAGAACTTGAAGAATTCTAGGCTTGATCTTCAAAGAAGGGATTCTAATCTTGCATGCATGGGAGGGGAATGACTTAGAATAGGTTTAACCCCTTTAAAACACCTCTTTTAGAGCATAAAATGACATAGTATAGGGCTTAGGATCTTTGTAATTATGAAAACATCCTTACTAATTTCGCAGGAAAAGTGACACTGCCAGTCCCAACGGGAGACTGGAATTAGATACTCCTTCTTGTCATCCTGACCACGGTTCACTCAACGAGTCATGAAGTGACACCAAAACTCGTTCCTTCATTCGTCCTGGTCAATAGATTTCAACATTACTTTCCACCTTGCCCGACCAATGGGTCGATCCACGACTTGTAGGGAGTGATGACGACTCGTCATCTCTTCCGGCGCCACTAACCAACAATGACAGCTCCTTAAAGTTAGAAACCACCTAATGTGTCACTTAACAACCCATTAGGTCACACCGCGAGTCACTAGATGACTCATTCTGTGACTTGGTGCAGATTTTCCTTCTTTCTCCATTTCAACCCTCATGTCTAATCTTAGGGACTTTTGGGGTATTTCATAAATAGTCGTGGTTAAGGAGATACTCTATGTTTCTCAACCACTTGAGTATCTCTTGCCTCCAATTTTCTCACACCCCAAGGTCCTATACACATCAACGACTACGACTTGGGAAAGAATCGAGCTATTTGTAACCTCAATTCCTTAATGGGTGTATGATAATGGGTTTTGGCTATCTCTAGTCCAACCTCACACAATCAAAATCAAAACACCCACCATTATTTTTTTCACCCATGTTCTATTCCCCTTTTTCAAACAATAATGGAATAAGTAAGCACAACCCATATTTGCAACTATAGATATCTTTATATGTATGTGTGTATATATATATATATATATAAGAGGATCCTTAGGTCAATGATGTTGAACTCTCTTATTTCAGAATTCTTATTTATCTTTTTTCTTATTTTTTTGACTTTTTCATGTAATTTTATCATTTAATTTATTTATAAAAAAAAAAACTATCCCACACTCCACACTTTTTCGGTTCTCCCCAAAAGTTATGAATTTTATTTTAAACTTCAATAGTTGCAATTTCACCCGTAGATAATAAAATTTTACTTTCCTAAATCATAATTAACATCAATGGGTTCAAAAATCTTTTTTATGACACTTATTTTTTTGGTATTTAAGTTTCTTCCAAAAAACTATTTCCCTTAAAAAATAAACATTTTGTGCTATCAATTGATACAAAAGAACTCCAACTCAAGGGCCACATTTTTGGACAATGCAAAGAAAACAACACTTAGGCTGTTCCAATAAGAGTATATCTCACGGGTTTACTTTCATTCAAATATTCATCAATGCACACTTTGCATCCATCCACGAGATGCATACTCAAAAGGTTTCAAACAAATTAGTGATGAAATTTGAAGAAAACATAAGAATTTTACCATCGTGGTTTATTTTTTTCAACAGAACATGAAAATCAAATACCAAAACATAGAAGATTGAGTGTCTTTTCCTGTTTAATCAAAGTATCATTATCATCATTTTGTTGTTTCCAGTTCCATAATGTTCGTTCTATCTTTTAAATTTTAAATAATTTTCAAAGTAAGTCTTTTCCTACCATTTTTTAAAAATTCTTTAGTCTAATATTAACTCTATTTTAACAGTATTCGTCATCTTTATTTAGAGTTTAATTTAGTAAACTTTATTGTATTATATAATTTGAAACATATTATTTATATTTTTTTTACTTATAATTTAATTTATGAATTTATAAATGATTAAAGATTCATTGGACTTAGGGGAAGAGTATATCTCATGGGTTTACTTTCTTTTAAATATTTTTCAATATACACTTTGCATCCATCCACAAGGTGCATACTCAGAAGTTTTCAAGCAAATTACTGATGAAACTTGAAGAAAAAAGAAGAATTTTACCATCATGGTTTTTTTTCAACAAAACTTGAAAATCAAATACCGGGACATAGAAAATTGAATGTCTTTTTTTCTATCAAAGTATCTTTTTCATTATTTTTTTTGTTTTCAGTTTCATAATTTGTTCTACCTTTTAAATTTTAAACAATTTTCAAAGTAAGTCCTTTATTATCATCTTTTATGAATTCTTAGTCTAATAGTAACTCTGTTTTAACAGTACTAGTCATCACTATTTAGAGTTTAATTTAGTAAACTTTATTGTATTATATAATTTTAAACATATTATTCACATTTTTTTCTTATAATTTATTTTATGAATTTATAAAATAATTAAAGATTTATTGGACTTACATCTTGAACTTTTAGATCTTAATATTTTTCTTCTTTGTGTAGATATTAGCTTATGGGATATGAATACCAAGTAATTATGTGTTGTAATTATTTTAGTTGCTATTTTACATGGCATATATATATATATATATATATATATATATATATATATATACATATATGTATATATACACATACATATGTATATATGTATATATATACATACATATACATATACATACATACATATATACATATGTATGTATATATATACATACATATATATACATGTATATATATATACATACATGTATATATATATACATACATGTATATATATATATATATATATGTATATGTATATATATATGTGTGTGTGTGTGTATAAAATAACATAATATGCAATTTCTTGGTGTAAGATTCTTTAGGTGATGTATATATATTTGACGGGAATAATTTGAATTTAATATATCTTTTTACTTACTAACAATTGTTTACAACTTTGTTTTCTAGGTTTATTAGTGCTACTTGACTCCTAAGTTTTTTTATTTGACAGATTTCTCAATAACAATATATTGTTATGGAAACTCCTTAAATCATCATTCATATTTTTTTTTGGTCATGAATTTTCCTCTAGCTCTCCTTCTTAAGCAATTTTCCTCCTATAATTTTAATTTTTTCCCCTTTTGAAATTCAATTAATTTTTAAAAATCCAAACGTCTTCATTAAAGAAACAATTATTTTACAATTTATTTTAATATTTGACAGAGATACAATTTAACCTCTTGCTTTTATTTTGGAGGGTAATTATACATCTTTCTTTATATTTTATTTTTGTTGTGTCTTTAAGATATATCAATGATCAATTATATTCTCATTGTGAACTTATTTGTAGCTTTTCTTATAACCAGCAAGCAGAAGAATATTAGTGAATTTCTTTTCATATTTAATATGTTTCACATTGATATAATATTATAAACTACAAAATTATTATATGACATATTAATAGAGAACTACAAGTTGTGTTGAATCTTTATTTGTAATTTAGTACATCCAAAAATTATTGTATTTTTCCTTGCAATGAAATTTCTTTTGGTAATTAGTATGAAGGACTTTACCCCTTAGTGGATCTATTCGAACTGGTCTCAAATTAATTAAATTAGTGAATTTTAAATATATGATTATATGTATGTATGTATGTATGTATGTATATATATGTATATATATATATATATATATATATATATATATATATATATATATATATATATATATATATATATATATATATATAAGTCCATAATTAATAGTATTACAATTCAAAAGATAAAATTGATCAAAGAGTACTACTTCTCTTATAATCTATTGATTGTTTTTGGGAAATAAAATAGTTTGATGAAACTTATTTTACTACTTAAACAAATCTAATATTATTTATAAAAAAAATAGTACGAGAATATCAAGGTATAATAATTATATTTTAATTATTAAGTGCCCTTAAAAAATAAATATTGAACTATCTCAAGAGCACGAGTTTGCAAATTATATCTCTCTTTTTGGCTGCTTTTTTGATTAGTAAATATTGACAAATTAAAATAAAATTTCAATAATAATTAATTATATATTTTGATTTTCTTTGCGCGGAAAAATTAACTAGTTTCAATTATAATTTAGAGAAAATAATAGATTTATGCTAAATAAGTAATTGTAAGATTAAACTAGCAACACCCAATCCAATCTAGCCCCTATCATGCACACACCCGCAGCAAGAAGTTTAGCTACTCATAGATGAAGAAAAAGTGATATTATTAAGAAATAAATCCATATCATTTATCAACAAGAGTAAATTTCAAGCTCAAGGTTGTTCTTCAATGGAGGTTTTTACCTTAAAGAGGAAGAAGAAGATAAAGAAAAGCTCTCTATCTTTTTCTCTCTCTAGAAATTCAAAAAAACACAATATGGAATGTTCTCTACAAGAATCTCCTATTCTCTCCAAAAGGTGTCCCAATTAGGGAAAGTCTACTATCTTTTCATGGGCTTTTTCTTCCTATTTTTCCTTCAGCAGCTTCCAAAATATCTTTGTGTCGAATCTTGATCATTTTACCCTTTTCAGCATGACCTCAGTTGTGGGGCACCTGCGTTTCACAGGTTCCCATCCATGGAGAACTAGTGTCTTGTAGGTCTGGACCAGACTCGTGATAGGCTCCTGCATTTCGCAGGTACGATTTTAGCCCAGACCAGTGCATTTCTGCATTTGACCAGCGTTTCGCAGGTGACCTCCTGCGAAGCGCAGGTCCTCTTCATTCAGCTCCATGCATTTGGTCCAATTCTTATGCTTTACCTACTTATGTCCAATTACTACATGAATTTAAAAGAAAAGGCGTAAAAACTTCCTAAAAGAGTTGAAAACTAGGCAAAAGCTCATCCTTAAAAACCTAATGAGTTGGTAAATTACCAACTCATCAAACCCCCCAAACTTGAACCATTGGTTGTCCTCAAGCAAGACATTTCTTTACAGCTGAACAATTGAAATAAGCATTTCACCCCACATAAGGTTTTCCACAAGGGACCACTAGGATTAGCATTTCTTTACACATGCTCCAAGAGGTACCACAAATGATTAGCATGATTCATAAATGTTTCTTTCATTCAAAACAAAGGCATGGTTTATTAAAACAAGCTCGTATAGCATCTTAAGTCATTACAAATTCACATTTAAAGCTTGCCTTAAAGCTCACTACACTCTTGTATCAATCACATCTTTTACATTGAACACATTTAAGCATGTTCCCCAAGGAAGAGAAGCCACTCACGTCAACAGAGAATCCCATTTAATTTTTAAACAACTCACACACAATATGAATTATGAAATAAGGCAAATGCACACACTCTCATAATAAAATTCTCATGCATACAACTTGACTCATAGGCTTGCCCTTTGTCCTAATAAAGGCTAGGGGTAATAGTAGGATAACTTTTTTGTTCTAGTGACTAGAACCTCCCTAATGACCTTTTTTGGATACTTTTTGTCACCACCCAAACATAAGCTCGCATCAAGACACGAGACAAGAAACCCCGACATGCTCCAAGTCGACCCATGTCATGAACATACATCAATCTCATTTGGAAGTCTGAACGCTGAGATCATCTTGAATAACATAGAGGAAGTGTAAAAGAAACTTTACATTGGAATACATACATGAGTCCAACGCTGAATATACACTATGTTCGAAAAAGCTCTAGCACTGATGAATTAATGGGACAAGACCCCAACTAACTCACTTATTTTGAAAAACTAAAAATACGACATACAACTGATAAGAAGGGAACTCGCAAGATGAGGACTCACAAACTAATACTGAGAAGTTCTAACTCTAGAAGTCTAACTAGCGATGGGACTGATCCTGGATGTTGGAGCTTGTATCATGAAATGATACAACATAGAGTATGCGGTCAGTACGTGGAATGTATCGAGTATGCAAGGTAAGTAAAACTGCGAAGTAAGTAAAATCATAAATCATGCATATAATAAAACATAATCAAGATAAGATTCTGAGAGTAGGGCTTGCATGCAATTTTTTGAAATCATGATCTGAACATATCTAAACATCATAACTGAATTAAGTGACCGAAAGGTGAAAACTGATAATCATATGAAACTAAACATTGGGTCAAACCTGCTTATAACATAATATCATGATTGATACACATGCATAGCTAAAATCATGAGGAACAATTGGAGACTCGTCATATAACCAACATTACCGCGATAAAGCTTATGTGGTCCCGACTATCACTCTCAAGTGGGTAGAGCCGTCCAAAGCCTTTTCAGGGCTAGGGATGCCACCATAATATCAATATCAAGCTGAAGGCCTCTTGGGGGCAGGGGAAGCTCACAAGGAGGTCCCAAATAATCTGAACATACCTATGTTGGCGTGTAATTCTGAGGCATATGGTTGACTAACCCTTAGCCTACTCGATGCTAGACACTACTCCCAAAATCACGCATATGCTCTCCAGCGTTTTTCAACGAAGCTGACCATCATCTGATGAAGAAGCTAAACACACATCCTTAATCTGAAATCATAACATGAGGAGCCTTAGCTCAAACCATATCACAAGCTGAAAATAATGGGAGTTTTGACTCTAAAATGATGTGGTTAGCTAATTCATCAAATCATAAGACATACTTGATCATATCGGCTTGACCAATACTTAAACATGCTTGAAATCAACTTGATTCAGTTTGAAGACATGAACATAAACATGGGTATTTCGAAATCATACGTTCTTCATACACGTTTCATCAAGCTTGTACACATACTTGATAGATCTTAACTTTCATTGACATTCATGGACGGGCATCATAGTTTAGAAAACTTGAAAACATAATTTATAATTTAAAAGAGAGAATAAAAAAAATCCCCCTAAACTAAGACCTTAATTTAAAGAAGACACTTAAACTTTGCAGGGGTCCTATTACCCCCGAAAATAATTTGAACTTATATTATTACCTCATTTTTTTGACCAATCCCAATTCTAAAAGGAAGGTGTAAATCACACCTCAATACTTATTTGACATGTGTTATTTAACAAAAAATTATATATTTTTTTATCCTTCTTACTTTTACTTATCATAAATAATTGTTTTACCCCACCACTGCCCCCACCCAGCCTTCTTCTTCTTCCCCAGATACCCCCTTCCACCCCTCCCCCCCCCCCACTTCTTCTTCTCCAGCTAACCCCCTACCCTGCACTTCTTCTTCTTCCCCAGCTAACCTCAAACCCTCCCACTTCTTTTTCTTCCCCCAATCAGCCTACCCCCACCAACACTTTTTTTCTTCACTAACTCCTCCCTCTAGATTTTTTCATTTTCCTCTTCTTCTTCATTAGTGATTTTTTCTTTTTCTGAGAAAATTCAAAACTTTAAAATATCCTTAATTAGTTTCTTCTTTTCATATAAGTTCAACCCAATAAAAAAAAGTTTTTTAACAAAATTCGTGTTGGGTTAAAGATCAAAATAACAAAATAAATTAAAGTATACCTCCATTGATCTTAAAATTTAATAATTTTGTAAAATTATTTGAATCTAAGAAAATATTTTGAATATGTTTTTGTATTAAAATAAAAAATTGAAGTGATAGTAGTAAAAGAAAGTGGGTAGAGTTTTGGCAAAAATGGTGGAAGAAAGAAAATAAAAAAAGAATTAAAATGACAAGAATAATTGGAAATACATTTTATAAAGAAAAATTTATAAAATTAAAAAATTAAATCATTTTTTGGGGTCTCCCACGCTCTTTAAGAGAGTGTATGTACTCTCTATGTTAGGTGAAAAAAAAAGGAGGTATTAATATCCGTTAAAAATTATTTAGGGAGTAATAGGACCCCCGTAAAGTGTCATGACCCAAACGTACCCCCGGATCATAGACACGGGACAAGGAGCCCTGAAAGACCTAAAGTCGACCCATAGCATGAGCATACATCTAATTCAACCAAATGAGTGAAAGACTCAACATAAAGAATGTAATCATAACATAGCATAAGGGAAAAACAATACTAGACTTATGCAATATGGTGGAGAACAATTAATAGTCTGATAAGCCTCTAAATATGAATGGCGGATTCATGTGACAACTCCCCAACTAATCCAATATCCTGAAATTGAGAGAAATGCATAGAATGTGAACATGTAACCCTCGGAACATGAGGACTCACTAAATGCGCTCAGAGAAAAGCTGAAACTACGGGTTAGGATGAGCCATAGAACTGGGACCTGTATCATGAAAAGATACAATATAGAAAGTATGCGGTCAGTATGTGAAATGTACTGAGTATGTAATGTAAATAAACGAAAATTTAAAACATATATGAAATTCATAAATTATTATAAGAGTAGGACGTCATGCTCGTATTGTAAATCATAATTTCATGTTATATGGCTCAAGGTTTTAAAAATATTCGTAGCATAACTTAATCATAATCATTATAGTAGAGGGTTACTTAACATGACTTGAGCCAACATACATAATCCCAACATGTATAAATCATGAGGAACAGTGTGACATTCTCTTAACCGACATACCCCATATGAGCACACATGAAGCCCGACTTGTATCTCTAGTCGGGAGGGTGTTCGTACCTTACCAAGGGTAGGAACCATAAAGGGCGTGATCACACATGAAAAGGGATATTTTGGCCAAGGTCAAACATGAAAGGGTCCCAACATACCTATTGTGGCACATAGTTCATGAGATCCGATGCTTAATTGTAAGCCCCGAACCTACTCGATGTTCGATACTACTCCCAAAACATATATAGTGCTCATAATAATACATACATGAGTTCATGGGCTAGTTAAATCATGATAATCGTAAACATGCTTGAACATACATGAACTAGCCATGACATGAGGCCTGTGGGTTAGCCAAAAACATAATTCATGATTGATAAAATTCATACATAATTTTAGATCATGCATGTAGCTTGAAATTCATAAGTTCGTAGTAAATAACATAATAAATTCATAAATAAATTCATGATTCATGCTAGGCTTATCAAAACACCTATGGATCAATGGATCATAGATCGATTAATCATGGGGCATGCATAATCAAGCTTAGTTGCTTAGAAACTCAAAAATAAAATATCAATAATATTATAATCAATTTAAATCCCAAAAGATGATCAAAATCAATAGATTATGATAGATTTCAAAATCACAAGATCCATAATTAAATCATTTAATTTTACACAAATCAATTTGAAATCTCCATGAGTTTTTTCATAATTTATAAGTAAAATCATAGAGTAGGAGCATGGGTGTGGAAGGAACCAACCATTGATGACCTTAAATACCTGGAAACACTGATTCATAATCTCCTTCGAAAGCCCAAGATGGAATTCAGAGAAATTGGGGAAGAACACCTTGAATCACCTTTTAGACTCCTCTCTGTAATCTTGCATGCATGAATGAGGCCTAACATGAGCTAATCCCCCTTAAAAGACCCCATTTAAAGCTTAAAACAACTTAGTTTAGGCCTTAGGAACTTAGGAATTACGAAAACTCCCTTATTAAAAGGCAGGAAAACACTGCCAGGGCCCTTAACGAGGGACCTCAGAAGTCGTTGCCAAGGGGCACGACACGTGATTTGGACCCGTGAAGTCCACTGCCCAAAACACTCAGGGAGACCCCACGAATCGTGGTGGCTGACCACGACTCGTGGTCACCACCCGTGACCCGCATTGTCCTAAAACCTCGACCAACCCTCCAATGCAGACCACGGGTGACCTCACGAGTCGTGAGGTCTTACAATGACTCGTGGTCAGGTCCGTGGCCTCCTCAACCTGAGCTTGCCCAGCCTGCTGACCATGAGTCACATCATGACTCATGGTCACTCCTCACGACCCACCTCACATGTCGTCCTGCAACCTGATGCAAATTTCCAGTTTTTTCTCCATTTTGACTCCCGGGTCTTATCCTTGAGTTCCCGGGGTATAACAATATCTCCCACTTGGGAATATTAGTCCTTGAATGTTAGAAACAAAAAACTCAGAAACAAGCAATCGCCATATATAAATACTGATCATTAATCTGAAAACTGACGGATTGACTCCCTCCGAAAAGAACTACATAACTAAAGTGAATTCAGAAAACACATACATATACCATATCATAAAACAAACGTGTATGCATGAACAAAACATGAAAACTGATTATGGGTTTAAGCCAAAAACTGATACCTCAAACTAAATTGAGTTGGTAGAGAACAGGTGTGGGTATCTTGCCATCATATCTACTTCGGCTTCCTACTTAGCTCCTTCAACATGCTGATTTCGCCACAATACTTTAACCTAAGCTACTACTTTGTTCCTTAGCTTACGGACTTGACGATCTATGATTTCCACCTGAATTTCTTCATAGATGAGGCTCTCCTTTATGCCAACGTTGTCCACCGAGACTACTAAAGCTGGGTCACCATAGCACTTTTTCAAAAGTGACACATGTAACACAGGATGAACCAAAGATAACTCCGAGGGAAAGTCCAACTCATACGCCACCTTACCAACTCTCCTCAAAACCCGATAGGGGCCAACATAGCGAGGACTGAGTTTCCCCTTTTTCCCAAACCGTATGACTCCGTTCATGGTAGATAGCTTTAGAAATACCTAGTCGTCCGCATCAAACTCCAAGTCTCTTCTCCTCACATCGGCATATGATTTCTGACGACTTTGAGCGGTTTTCAATCGGTCCCTTATCAACTGAACCTTCACCATCACTTCGTGAATCGAATCTATCCCTATCATAGCTGCCTCACCGACCTCAAACCATCCGATGGGAGATCTACACCTCCGCCTATAAAGAGCCTCTAACGGTGCCATCTAGATACTAGTGTGATAACTGTTATTATAAGCAAACTCGATTTAGTGAAAATGATCATCCCAATTACCTTTCAAATCCATAACACATGTCCTTAAGAGTTTGGATTGTTCACTCGACTTGACCATCAGTTTGCGGATGAAATGCTGTGCTGAGCTTAACCTGAGTCCCAAGCCCTTTCTGAAAAGACCGCCAGAACAGGGAGGTAAACTGAGTACCTCAGTCCAAAATAATAGACAAGGGCACTCCATGAATTCGAATCAACTCCCAAATATACAACTTGGCATAATCATCCGCTGAATCCATGGTCTAGATCGATAGAAAGTGTGCAGCCTTGGTTAACATATATACCACCACCCAAATGTCATCATAGTGTCATCGAGTACGGGGTAGGCTTGTAATGAAATCCATATTAATCTCTTCCCACTTTTAAGGGGGATGCTAATATCCTGAAGTACGCCTCCCTGTCTTTGATGCTCGACCTTCACTTACTGACAGTTAGGAAATTTGGCTACGAACTTTGCAATATCCTTCTTCATACAATCCCACCAATAGATTTCCCGCAATTCCCAGTACATCTTCGTGGATCCTTGGTAGATAGAATATCTGGTACTATGTGCTTTATGCAATATCCGAAACCTCAAATTATCGACATCCGAAACACATAGTCAACCCTAGTATCGTAGCACATCATCTCCCCCTTGGGATAAAACCTCAACCTTTTGACTTCGCACTGCTTCCTTTAGCTTCCTCAAAACTAGAACTTCATTTTGCTTAGATTTGACATCAACCACCAAGGACTATTCTGACCCATTATGCACAACGACACTGCCATCGGTCCAGTCGACCAATCTAACTCCAAATCTTGCAACCCGGTGGACATCCTTCACTAAATTGTTCTTTCCCTCCTATACGTGGGACACTATATCCATAGATAGTCTACTAACTGCATCCTCCACCACATTAGCCTTGCCCGGGTGGTAAAGAACACTCATATCGTAGTCCTTCAATAACTCCAACCACCTCCTTTGCCGAAGATTGTGATCCTTTTGCGTGAACACATTTTGAGAGCTCTTGTGATCCGTGAATATATCCATGTGGACCCCATACAATTAATTCCACCATATCTTTAATGCAAACAACACCACGGCCAACTTGAGATCATGGGTCGGGTAATTCTTTTCCTGAACTTTCAGCTGTCGAGAGGTGTATGCTATTACTTTCCTATGCTGCATCAAAACACATCCCAGTCCGACTCTCGAAGCATCAAAATATACAAAAAAGCCATTCGTACACTCGGGTAAAGTCAACACTGGTGCTGAAGTGAGTTGGGTCTTCAATTCCTGGAAGCTTATCTCACAAGCCTCTAACCATTGGAAATTTACATTCTTTTGAGTCAACTTGGTCAAAGGTGCCGCAATAAATTAGTAACCATCAACAAATCTCTAGTAGTAACCTACTAGGCCTAAGAAACTCTGAATTTCTGAAGGATTCACTAGTCTGGGCCAATTCTTCACCGCTTCGATTTTCTGAGAATCTACCTTGATTCCCTCACCTGAAACCATATAGCCTAGAAATGCCACCGAGTCCAACCAAAACTCACATTTTCTAAACTTTTCATATAACTAACGATCCTTGAGGACTTGAAGCACTATACGCTAGGAGTAGCATGCTCCTCCTTGCTTGGGGACTATATAAGGATATCATCGATGAACACAATTATGAACATGTCCAGATACTGCTTGAACACCCTGTTTATTAGGCCCATAAAAGCTGCAGGAGCATTTATTAGTCAAAATTACATAACTAAAACTCATAATGGCCATGCCGAGTTCTGAAGGCTATCTTTGGGAGATCACACTCCCGAACTATGAGTTAATGGTATCTGGACCTAAGATCTATCTTCGAGAAATACTTGGCATCTTGGAGCTGGTCAAATAAATCATCAATCCTGGGCAAGGGGTACCTGTTCTTGACAATGACCATATTCAGCTGTTGATAATTAGTACACATTCGAAGGGATCCATCCTAATTTAAAGAGAGAGAACAGGTGCACCCGATGGAGACTTTCTCGGTCTAATACAACCTTTATCCAACAAGTCCTTCAACCGTTCCTTTAACTATTTTAGCTCGACGGGAACCATCCTATAAGGAGGAATAGAGATAGGTTATGTATTGGGCAATAGATCAATATCGACAACGATTTCCCTCTTTGAAGGAACACCTGAAAAATCATCAGGGAAAACCTCCTGATACTCACACACCACTGAACTGACTGCATAGTCGGGACTCTACATCCTTAACCCTAACTAGGTGGTAAATGCAACCCTTAGAGATCATTTTTCGGGCCTGAAGGTAAGAGATGAAGTGATCTACAGGTACCGTTGAACTACCCCTCCATTCTAAAGCTAGTTCACCCGGAAAACGGAACTCCACCATTCGAGTTCCACAATTAACCGAAGTATAACATGCAAAAAACTAATCCATTCCTAGAATAATATCAAAATCAGTCATAGATAATTCTACTAAGTCAGCGGAGATAACCTTACGCAACACCGTAATGGGGCAACCCCTATACATCCGCCTAGCTACCACTGCTTCACCGACTGGAATAGATCTCCAGAACAGTTCTGAAATAAATTTCAGGACTAACTCCAAAACTTCTAGCAGTGTAAGGCGTCACAAAAGACAATGTAGCTCCTGGATCTAACAAAGCATAAGCATCAATATGAAAGACTTGCAACATACCCATGACCACATCCGGCGAAGCCTCCTACTCCTGGCAAGGCACTAGGACATAAAACCTATTTTTGTGTTGACCGCCTGCTGAACTAGTGAAAGTACCCTACTATGGGGCTCGTGCTGCTGGAGTGGTAGAACTGGCTGCAGGGCAATCTCTACTCCTGTGTCCAGGTTTGCCACACCTGAAAAAAGCATTTGTACCGACCAAGCACCTCCTGGATGATTTTTACCACACCCTGCACATGCTGGGAAAGTGCCCTCCACCTGCATGCTACCATGATCCCTCGAGCCTGTAGCCTTGCTCCTCTAGTCTCCCCTGAACCTGGATGGAGTGCTGGCCAATGATGGTGCTGGAGAAATGGACCTGTGCTAAGTCTGCTAACGTGGTCCACCTCCTGACCTAGCCTGGGAAACCATGTAGCTGTCGTCCTGGCCCTCTTGGCCTCTCTCTGCCTCCTGTGGACCGACTCCATCTTCTGCACATGCAATACAACACGGGGAAAATTGATGTCCTGATGAAGCATGGCAATCCGACAATGTTTGTCCAAGTAATCCGCTACTCCATGCACAAAGAGGCTCACCCGAGCCCACTGATCCGCCACCAACTTCGGAGCATATTTAGATAATTGGGTGAACTCCAATGCATACTCTTGGAAAGATATGCTACCTTGCTTCAGATTAACAAACTCGGCCGCCTAGAGCTCCGTCATTTCCCGAGGAAAGAATTGATCCATAAATGCAGTGTGAAACGCATCCCAACCTATCGGGCCTACACCCGCCGCCCTAGCATCTCTCCATTGCTTAAACCATATATGTGCTACCCCTTTAGCTGATAGGAGGTCAAGTCAATGCATTTTCCATTGTTCACCCCTATGACCTTGGTGATTTTCAGAATCTCCTCTATAAAATCGTGTGGATCCGCGTCCACCTTTGTCCCCATGAACTCCGAAGGGCTCATCCTCAAGAAATCTCTCACAATAGCCGCCGCTGCATTCACATTCTAAGGCAAATGTGCCACCTTCTAATTCTGTATATAGGCAGTCATGGCCTGTGCCAGCATCTAATCGCCGCCCTAAACTCAGCATGAGCGGCTGGCTCTGGTACGTGCTCCTCATGAATGGGTGGAGCTGGTTGATCTCACCATCATGGGCACCCTTATGATTGTTACCATTTCCATTTCTCCTAGCGTTAGTTCGAGGTGGAGGCATGATTCTACAAGCGCGAATTGCATGAATTAGAGGAGTAAAGGAAGCTCATCACACAACATAGATAATGAAATATGGTAACATTTCATAAACGTCTAGTAGCCTCTTCATCATAAGTGTGGCGCGATTCACACCTATAAACCTATGGCTTAGATACCAATTTTTGTCACGACACAAACGTACCCACGGATCGTAGACATGGGACAATATGTCCCGAGAGACCCCAAGTCGACCCATGGCATGAGCATACATCTAACTCAATCACATGAGTGGATGACTTAACATAAAGAATATAATCATGACATAGCATAAGGGAAAAGTAATACTAGACTCAATACGATGAAAAACAACTTATAGTCTTATAAGCCTCTAAACATGAAAGGCAGATTGATGGGACAACTCCCCGACTAATCCAATATCCAGAAACTGAAAGAAATGCATAGAATGTGAACATGTAGCCCTTGGAACATGAGAACTCACCAAGTGCGCTGAGAGCAAGGCAGAAACTAGCTATGGGTTCGGATGAGCCTCAGAACTGGGACCTGTATCATGAAACGATACAACATAGAAAGTATGCGGTCAGCACGTGGAATGTACTGAGTATGCAAGGTAAATAAAAATGGACATTTAAAACATATATGAAATTCATAAATGATAATAAAAGTAGGACATCATGCTCGTATCGTAAATCATAATATCATATCATATGGCTCAAGGTTTTAAAAATATTCGTAAGATAACTTAGTCATAATCATAATAGAAGAGGGTTACTTAACATGACTTGAGACAACATACATAATCCTAACATGCATAAATCACGAGGAACAATGGGGAGATTCTCTTAACCGACATACCCCATATGAGCACACATGAAGCCCTACTTGTAACCCTAGTCGGTAGGGTGTTCATACCTTACCAAGGGTAGGAACCATGAAGGGCGTGATCACACATGAAAAGGGATATTTCGCCAAGGGTTAAACATGAAAGGGTCCCAACATACCTATGGTGGCACGTAGTTCATGAGATCCAGTGCTTAATTGTAAGCCCCGAACCTACTTGCTGTTCGGTACTACTCCCAAAACATATATAGTGCTCATAATAATACATACATGAGTTCATGGGCTAGTTAAATCATGATAATCATAAACATGCTTGAACATACATGAACTAGCCATGACTTGAGGCCTATGGGTTAGCCAAAAACATAATTCATGAATGATAAAATTCATACATAATTTTAGATCATACATGTAGCTTGAAATTCATAAGTTCGTAATAAATAACATAATAAAGTCATAAATAAATTCATGATTCATGCTAGGCTTATCAAAACACCTATGGATCAATGGATCATAGTTCGATTCATCACGGGGCATGTATAATCAAGCTTAATTGCTTAGAAATTTAAAAAAAATCAACAATATTATAATCAATTTAAATCCCAAAATATGATCAAAATCATTAGATTATGATAAGATTTCAAAATCACAAGATCCATAATTAAATCATTTAATTTTATACAAATCAATTTGAAATCTCCATGAGTTTTTTGATAATTTTTAATTAAAATCATAGAGTAGGAGCATGGGTGTGGAAGGAACTACCCATTGATGACCTTACATACCTGGAAACGATAATTCTTAATCTCCTTTGAAAGCCCAAGATGGAATTCAGAGAAGTTGGGGAAGAACACCTTGAATCACCTTCTAGACTCCTCTCTATACTCTTGCATGCATGAATGAGGACTAACATTAGCTAATCCCCCTTAAAAGACCCCATTTAGATCTTAGAACAACATAGTTTAGTCCTTAGGAACTTATGAATTATTACCCTTATTAAAATGCAGGAAAAGCACTGCCAGGGCCTCTAACGAGGGACCTCATGAGTTGTTGCCAAGGGGCATGACTCATGACTAGGACCCATGATGTACACTGCCCAAAACACTCAGGGGGACCCCATGAATTTTGGTGGCCAACCACGACTTGTGGTCACCACTCGTGACCCCCATTGCCCCAAAACCTCGATCAACCCTCCAATGCAGACCATGGGTGACCTCAGGAGTCGTGAGGTCTGACCACGACTCGTGGTCACGTCCATGGCCTCCTCAACCTGAGCTTGCCCAGCCTGCTAACCACGAGTCACATCATGACTCGTGGTTACTCCTCACGACCCACTTCACGACTCGTCCTGCAACCTGATGCAAATTTCTAGTTTTTTCTCCGTTTTGACTCTCGAGTTCGATCCATGGGTTCCCGGAGTATAACACAAAGTTTAGGTGTCTTCATAAAATTAAGGTCTTAGTTCAGGGTTTTTTTTTTATGTATTCTCTCTAATTTCAAACATTGTAAAATCTGCCCTTTAATCATAATTCATCATTTAAAACATGCTTAGATCATACTCACGATTGAAACTTAGGAATTCATGCATTGGGCAAAAAAACACCCACGGAATCTTCAATTAGAACATCATGAATTGAGAGGGAATTGGGCATGGGTATGGACAATTGCACCCATTCTTAGCCTTACATACCTAAAGAAATCCGATTTTCACAGCTTCCTTGAGTGCCCAAAGAGAATTGAGGAAGAACCTTGAAGAACTGGGTCGGATCACCTCTCAAACTTCTAAACTTGCATGAGTTAACCCTTCTAAAAAACTCTATTCTGAGCTTAAAATGACATAATTTTGGCCTTAGGAACTTAGGAATTATCGAAAAGCCCTTAATGAATTCACAGGGAAAAACATACTGCCAGTCCCAACAAGGGACTGGACGGGTTATGCCCTGGACCATGACTCGTGGTCTACCAGTCATCGCCTGCACTGCCAAAACACTCCTGAGGGTCACCACGAGGGACACCAAGAATTGTAGTGTACCCAATAACTTGTGGTGACCAGTCATTAGGTGCACTGCCCAAAATCCTTTATCCACCGCCTTTCTTGACCGCAGATGACTTAACGAGCCGTGGTGCTGACCATGACTTGTGGTCACCCCCCGTGGTCACTCTGACCATAAAATTTCAACCAAGCCTAACCCTCTCCCCACAAGTCACTTAACAACTCATGGTGTTCCTAACAGTTCACTGGACGACTCGTCCTGAAACCTGGTGCAGAAATTTCTGTTTTCTACGTTTCAACTCCCGGATCTGTCTTAGGGTTTTTCAGGGTATTACAATATCTCCCCCTTGGAAACATTCATCCTCAAATGTTGAAAAGTAGATGCAATCATCATAGTCAAATACTCAATATGTTGAAAAGTAATGGAGTGACTAACTCCGATTAGAACTACATGACTGAATTGAATTCCCGAATCACACATGCATCCATTTACATGAAAGAAACTGGGATACATGAGCTGAACATGAAAATGAATAGAGTGCTAAGGAGGAATGATCTTGGGCAAATTTATATGCCCAAGTGATATTCAAACGTACCATTCTAGCCTTGTTTATCTATCAATGTGTATACATTCTCATGTAATTGGTAATAAAATGTGAATTTATATTAACCAACATGATTAGCATTGTTTTGCAGGTAAAATGTGATTTTGGGAAGCTTAAATGCATGTTGGATGATATCGGAGTTGGACTTGGATGCGAGCAAGGGAAAAGGCATTGGACAGCATGAAATAAAGGGGCTCCGCGATGGAGCCATGTCACGCTGCCATCGCGGAGGCATTCTGCCTGGATAGGGAAAATTTGCCAAATTCCAGAGAGGGTCCGCGTCTGCTCCGTGGCACGGTGGCCTAGCTTCGTGTTGCACGCCATGCCACATTGAGCCTTAATTCTAGGACCCCCAATTCCAGTGAGGGTCCGCGTCCGTAGCGTGTCACGGAGGCAGTGCTCCGCGATGCACCCCGTGACACGTTGCTCGTTATTCCGGGAAAAATTCCCAGCAGTATAAATAGAACACTTAGGTTCATTTTACATTATTCTGACTTGGTGGAGCAAGGACGTGGGTTACAAGCAGTTGAGGGACGAAAATATCAGGGTTTTTTCTCTCTTTCTTTCTTCTTTAATTCAATTGCTTGTATGATTAACACTAATTTTAAGATGTTTAATCCACAAATGAGTGGCTAATTCCTCTTCTTGCTGAGGTTATGAACAATTGTGATGAAATTTGATCATTGATTCTTTGGTTTTTCATCTTTTCTTCCATGTTGTTCTATTAATTCTTGTTCTTACTGCATTAATGTGTGGCCTACGTTAATGTACATCTAAAAGGTCCGGTTTCACTCGAGAGAGCAAGAAATTGGAAAGTTGTGAATTAATAGGATATGTTCTTTACTTGGTTTGGGAAAATTGAGTCTTGATTTGCTTTCAGGATAGAAATATACCTGAAAGTCGTATTAGTCAATTTAGGAACCGAAATTGTATGGCTAGAACATGAATTGCATTTGATCATAGAAATGTAGACGGATGGTTCATGATTTTTAAATGAGGTTAAATACGAGAGTTTTAATCTCTTGGCAAATGTTCTTGGCTAGCAACTGGAGGAAAAGATTAACCAAATCACGATGATAATTAATTTCATTACATGTTCTTTCAACCTCAGCATGCTCTCATTCATAGTTCAGATTCAAAGTAGATAATTGTTTTTAGCTTTAGTATAAAAATTATAAAACAAACTATCAAACTTTTGGTTACACTGTTGTCTGCATTTTTAGAGGTAAAATATAGTACACTTGAACAAATTGCACTTCATCCAAGTCTCTGAGAGATCGATACTTGGCTTACTAAAGCCACTTACTACTTGTTCTACCACGTGCACTTGCGTGTCGTTTTATACCCCACAAATCACGCGAACAAGTTTTTGGCGCCGTTGCCGGGGACTTGGCAATTGGTGAATTTGTTTTAAGTGTTAATTTACTGTATTTTTATTTTCTTAGTGTTGACAACTTGGTCTTAGCTTGTATTTTGCAGACTTAATTGCTGTTGAACACTGGCAAGAGACAAGGAGCTGGTGGAATCGTATATAGATCCAGAAAGGATATTTCACAGTAAACAAAGAGAAGCTCTACAAAGAAAGCTGCAGTTGCTCAGACAGACGATCATGGAGCAACAACAGAATCCACCGGTAGTACGGGCAGTGTTAGTGCCCGAAGAAGCAGCAGCTCGGCCGGTTCGCGAGGTGGAAATCCCACATGCCAATAATGTTACATCTAGTATCCATAAACCTGAGCCAGGAGGGAGATTTGAACTTAAACAGAATATGGTGTAGTTGCTGCACACTAGCGGGCAGTTTACCGGTCTCCCTCATGAAGATCCACAGCAGCATCTCCAAAATATTTTGGAGATAAGTGACACTTACATCCCCGTTGGAGTGTCACCAGGCTATGTCTGGCTTACATTGTTCCCATTCTCATTATTGGGAGAAGCCAAGAGGTGGTTGAAAGCTGAGCCACCGAATTCTATTTTTACGTGGGATGATCTTGCACGGACGTTTTTGATACGGTTTTTTCCCTCTGGTAAAACAGCAAGACTTAGAAGTCAGATTCTATGTTTCAAACAGAGAGAGGGAGAAAATTTATATCAGGCCTGGGAGAGATTTAAATCCATGTTGCGGGATTGTCCTCATCATCATCAGTCCAATGATGTGCTGGTGCACACATTTATAGAGGGTTTGGAACCCCACACCAAAATATTGCTAGACTTAGCAGCTGGAAGGAAAGCGCTGGAGAAAACTTATGAGGAGCTGTATACTTTGTTGAACCGTATTTCGCAGGGCAATCCAGAATGGAATGCTGATTCATCAAGAGGTGGGACAAGGAAAGCAGCAGGAGTGCTTGAAGTGGATGGGTTTACAGCTATCGCTGCACAGATAGCTGCATTGCAAAATCAACTTAACACCCACTTTAGCAACATGAATTGAACCATCCTCAAGCCTCAGTTAATGCAGTACAACAAATGTGGTGTGAAGTGTGTGGAAGCAGTGAGCACTCAGCTGAGTGTTGTGGAGCCAATCCTGACTCGGTAAACTTTGTGGGTAATGTGCAAAGGAACCACCAGTAGTATGGTAATAGCTACAACTCCAATTGGAGGAATCACCCTAATTTCTCATGGGGTAGCAACAACCATCAGGGCCAAAGTTCGGGTCAGGGTGTGCAAAGGAACCAAGGAGGGCAGCAGAATTATCAAGCACAATTAAGAAACAACAATGCACCTCCTCCACCACCATCACCCAGCATTGAGGAGATGTTAAAGACCATGATAGCTAACCAAGCTCAATTTTGCAGGCTGACTATGTGAAATTGGCAGCCGAAGTGAAAAACAACCAGTTAGCTACCAAGGCGCTTGAATATCAATTTGGGCAATTTGCTGGTGCCCAAAACACAAGGCCTAGAGGAGGACTGGCGAGCGACACGGATCCCAATCCCAAGCAGGTAAATGCAGTGACCACAAGGAGTGGTTTGCAGCTGAAAGAGGTGGAACCAGAAAGACCACCTCAACAGTCGGGAGCAGTAGAAGTGGAGAGCGAGCAAAGTACTGAAAGGAGAGGGAGCAAAGTACTGAAAGGGGGAAGACTAAGGAAGCTGAATCAGAAAGACCTCCACCCTCGTTCCCTCAACGACTAAAGAAACACAAGGAGGAGGCATGTTTCAAGAAATTCATGGAGGTGCTGAAACAGGTACATATTAACTTACCTCTTGTTCATGTCTTGTAGGGAGTGCCAAAATATGCTAAGTATATAAAGGACATCGTAGCAAACAAAAGTCGGTTGACTGAGTATGCTACAGTAGCTCTAACGGAGGAGTGCACTTCCTGGATTCAAAATAGACTGCCTACAAAGCTCAAAGACCGTGGGAGTTTTACTATCCAGATTACTATTGGGCAGAGCATCTAAGCTCGTGGATTGTGTGACTTGGGAGCGAGCATAAATTTGATGCCTTCATCGGTATTCAGAAAGTTGGGTCTAGGGAGTCCTAGACCCACAACGGTAATCTTGCAATTGGCGGATCAATCCTTAGCCAGACTGGATGGAATTGTTGAGGACGTTCTGGTGCAAGTTGGCTCCCTAATTTTCCCGGTAGATTTTGTCCTGCTGGATTTTGAACCAGACGCAGAAGTCTCATTTATTTTGGGACGTCCTTTTTTGGCAACCGGGAAAGCACTAATTGACGTAGCTGTGGGGCAGCTAACAATGCGAGCACATGACAAGGTGGAGGTGTTCGAGGTGTACAAGGCACCCAAGCTCCGGATGGTGCATGAAGAACTCTCGGTGATTAATGTGGTTGATCAAGGTGATAATAAGCAGATGAAGGATTCACGAGAGTTAATGGGAAAACCACCGGAAAGGTGTAAGCACTACTGGGGGGAGGACAGTGATCGAGAGAAATCATCCATCACCCTAGAGGACAATTGAGCTTAATGACGTCGAGTCGCGACGGTATACCAGGCGCTGCACGGGAGGCAACCCATGAAAAATTTTTCTTTCTTTTTGTAAAGTGTAAATAGATTTTTCTTTTCTTTTTCTTTTTCTTGATTTACTACAAATTTTTTTTTTCTCGTGTTAGTTTTTTGTTTATTTGTATTTAGAGTGAAACCTATAAGTTTAACCAATTTTGTATAGTGAGATGAATTTCAGGTCAAACGGAGAAAAATATGCATGGAATCGCAAAGGAAAAGTCGAGGTATGAAAAATTAATAAAAAGTGGCAACCAATGAGCTGAGGCGACAACTCCGTGTCATGGAGGTGGACCTCCGCGTTACCTCCGTGACACGTTGAGGTAGAATCCGAAAATTTTTAAAATTTGCAGAACAGTCTCGCGATGGCTCCGTGTCACGGAGGCAGTGCACCGAGTTACCTCCATGACATGTTGCCTTGTATATCGCGACGGGTCACACCGGGTCGCCGGGTGACCCGTGCGATTTCCTTACTTTTTAACCCCGAAAACCCTCCCTTTTCCCTCATTTTTTAATCCCTCTGCGACCAAACCCCCCAAAACCCATCCCCTACCAACGTGACACGGAGTAAGATAAGAAATTCAACGATTTTTCTTTGATTCTTCAAAGACAAGGTATGTTTTCC
The DNA here is from genome assembly GCA_035772735.1 of Datura wrightii. NCBI lineage: Eukaryota > Viridiplantae > Streptophyta > Magnoliopsida > Solanales > Solanaceae > Datura > Datura wrightii. The sequence goes on from JASDFA010000016.1 coordinate 127,152,055, forward strand.
GATTTCCTCTCCAATTCTTGTCGATTTTCTTCGATATTGAGCATGGGAGGTGAGCTAAATTGCCCTACGTAGTAATTAATCATGAATTCGAGTTAATTGTTGTTGATGAATGTTCGGAATGTCGTTATGATTGCTTAAACTTGTCGATTGCATAAATTAATCGAATTTGATTGATAATATCAATTCTAGGGCTTGTATGTTGAATTTGAAGTTGAAATTGTATTGAAATTGTTAATATTATGCTGGGATGGATGTGTTGAATGAGATGAGTCGATGTACAAATTGTTAGGATGTTAATAGAACGACTGATTCTTGGGTTAAGGGAATGTTGAAATTTGTAAGAATTTGGTTAGTTGTATAGGTTCATGTAGATAAATTTTTGTTGTTGTTTTTGTTTCTTTGTTTTTCTTTGCTAAGTGTGATGGTTAAAATGATAGCGATGGTAGTGATTGTGATTAGCTGTACGAAGTCTGAGTAGTACGCAAAAGTTATACTGTCGAATTTTTCGAACGCACTAAGCATGATTGTATAGTTGTTTATTATGTGTAAATAAAGATAATCTTGCCATATTGTTGTAACTGTAGCTAAGGACTAAGTGTGGGGTAACCTAGCGTAACCCGACCTTAGCCAAAGTTAATATCTATGAGCTTAACATTGATCTTGTTTACTTGGGTTGACAGGTAAAATGGCAAGCCGGCAAGATAAAGGAAAAGGCGCATCAACTTCAGGCGCCAGAAGGAAGCGAATCAGACTGGGCACAGCAGTCCCAACTGCACCAGCAGTTCCACGAGGCCAACGCCGCCAATACGGAACAAGATGGGTGACTGATGAGGGGAAAAAGTGGTACGCAAAGCACAAAAAAAAAATATTTCCCCGAGGAGCATATAGCACGGGAACCATTGGCACAGGAGTTCCCTAGAATGGTCCACTGGATCGAGGTAGCTGGGCTCAATTTCATATTTGAGGAGCCCAAGGAATGCAATTTGCACCTAGTTCGGGAGTTCTATGCCAATTGGAACCCGACGATCAGAAGTCATACCATCAAGATCAGAGGGCAAATAGTCACTCTGGAGCCCCACCACCTCAATGACATCATAGGAGCGCGGGACACAGACGCCCACGTACTCCGACAGCTAAACATTACCCCACCGTATGCGGACATCAGACACACATTGTGTGGGACTCGATCGACAGCTAGATGGAGCAGACACAAAGAGAGGGGCTACCACCAGACTATGCCATATTCACAGATGAACAGGGAAGCCCGAATCTGGATGAAGATAGTCTGCTCATACCTAATCCCGGGGGTATATATGACAGATGTAACCTGAGATCGTGTATGCCTGGTGTAAGCCCTGATGAAAGGGCTGGAGATCAATGTTGGGGCGGTAATTATCTCCGCCATGAAGAGAGCCCGGTTGCACCAGGGGCACAAGTATGGCTTTGGTGGACTAATCACCACCTTCCTAAGGGGCCTAGATGTCGAGGAGGAGGCCCTTGACTATATCCCGCAGATGGAGCGGCGGGCCTTAGATGTTACTAAAACTAAGGCTCCCAACACCACCCACGGGCCAGTGCTTACACTTGGCGAGCGACATGCTTGTGATGACCAGTATATGGCTTGGATGTATGGGATGCAGATGCTCCAGATGAGGATAGGTGGGAGGCCGGCAACAGAGGAGGAGCTATGGCAGCTCGAGCTAGTCTACCCTTTCGGCGAAAACACCAGGGCTCTATGCCGAGTGGGGCTAGCATTTGTAGAGCCCACAGATGATGATGTCCCCACAGAAGAGGAGACACGTCGGGAGGACTCCGATGTGGAGTCCGATGATGACGATGGAGGCGACTCGGACATGGGAGATGAAGCAGCAGCACCCGACGAAGAAGTGGAATACTTTGACTGATCAGGGAGTTCCACCACCCGATTTTGTGCTATTTTAATTTTTGTGAACACTGGGGACAGTGTTCGAACTAAGTTTGGGGTGGGAGTAGTTACGTGTTGGGCTGGGCTCTTTTGTATGTATGCTCTATTCTGTTGTCGTGTATGTGAAAATTTGTTTGTCCCTGTGAGTGTGAATTATTAAGTGTTGTTCTGTATTTGTAAATGTTTGTTAAATTGATGTGTATTGCTGAATGTTGCTAGCTGATTCTGATTCTGTACATATTTTTGTTATCGAAATGATCGATAATTTTTTTTTTAAATTGTACATAATTTTTCTATCGAAATGATCGATATTTTCAACATTTTTTTACTTCTTGGGTTTCTCGGCGTTTGTTTTCGGTTCTTTTACCGAGATTAGTCCCATTGAACCGAAGTCATAGTAGTGACCGTTCCCTATGATGGATGGATGACGACCGTCTTAAGGGAAATGTAGTCGTTAGGAGTAGATTTTTTTCAAGTATTTTTTAGTTTTTTTCTTTGGTGGGTTGCATCCCACAACCTGTAGTTACTGGATGGTTGCGAAATTTTGGTTGCTTGTTGTACATGATATTCAAAATGCAAAGATGATTCATATAAAAACATGCAAATTTGTAAATATGTTGAGATACCTAGGCCATAGAGTTCGATTCAGTGTGATTGAGGCTTAATGTTTGAATTCCTATAATTAGCTGATTGAAGAGTCTGTGAATACATCTTGAATTGAGCATGTGCAAAAAGTGTGAAGTGAGGTGCTGTTATTCCATGCTATTGTGAAGTGTCTAGAACTTGCCTGGTGTGTGTACAAAACGAAATGAAGAAGGTGTATTGTAGGAAAGGATGTAGGCATTTCTTTGTTTTAACTGAGAGTTTCTATTTTTCCTTGTTGTACCCACCTTGATTGTATACCCTAGTCAGCCCGTTGAGCCTTTAGCCGATTATGTTTTTTTTCTTTTGTCATAAAGTGTAAACCGAGCTTAATTCCTTCTTTTCATTAGCCGTAAAGTCGATACAAAACTCTTAAGCGCTTAAGAAAAGAAAATCATTTTCCCGAAGTGTCAAAGAGTGAGAATGGTGAAAAGAAAAAGAAAAGCAGAGTGATAGAAGAAAAGAAAAGGTTGAAGGTGCACTTGCTATAAATAAACTATAATGAAGGTGCATGAATAATCTTTGTTGTTGTGTCAAGTGTGCTTAATGCAATGGGCCATACTAAAGAAAATCATCAAGAATGGGATGATGAAAAAATAAGAAACAATGTCCATGAGTTGATGGGATGTGTTGAAAAGGCGCTTAAAGATGCTAGTGGCTATTATTGGCTAACCCATTATTTACTAGTTCCGTAGCTTCCATTAAAACCCGTTCAAGTCCTACGTGATCTTACATCACACTTCTTTATATTAGTGGAGTAATACACTAAGGGCAAGCTTATGGGTCATGACATGATGCATGTGAATTCTTTTGGGAGAGAGAGCGAAATTGTTTTTACATGCCCCTGCTTGAATTCTTGTGAGTCATATGAGCAAAAAGGGGAAGATTCTCTTGTGTTGTGAGGGCACATGCTTGATGAAAGATTAATTTTCGTGTCGGATATCTTGATCAGCTGATTTGCATGAGTTTGCCAATATCGAGAGTCGATTCTTAAAGTCTAGGAGGTCTTAATGTATTGAAGGTCATTGCATTGATAAGACCATGCATGTTTTCTTGATGATTTGCTGTATTGAAAAATCGGTATGACCGTAGCCTAAATTGTCGAACCGAAGTAGCGAGGTTGGGATGTAAATTGCATGAAGTGTAGGATTGTTGTTCGAGGATGAACAAGGATTTATGTGTGGGGTAAGTGATCTTGGGAAAATTTATATGCCCAAGTGATACTCAAACGTACCATTTTAGCCTTGTTTATCTACCAATGTGTATACATTCTCATGTAATTGGTAATAAAATGTGAATTTATACTAACCAACATGATTAGCATTGTTTTGTAGGTAAAATGTGATTTTGGGAAGCTTAAATGCATGTTGGATGATATCGGAGTTGGACTTGGATGCGAGCAAGAGAAAAGGCATTGGACAGCATGAAATAAAGGGGCTCCGCAATGGAGCCGTGTCACGCTGCCATCGCGGAGGCATTCTGCCTGGATAGGGAAAATTCTCCCAAATTTCAGAGAGGGTCCGCGTCTGCTCCGTGGCACGGTGGCCTGGCTCTGCGTTGCACGCTGTGCCACGTTGAGCCTTAATTCCTGGACCCCCAATTCCAGTGAGGGTCTGCGTTCGTAGCGTGTCACGGAGGCAGTGCTCCGCGATGCACTCCGTGACATGTTGCTCGTTATTCCGGGAAAAATTCCCAGCAGTATAAATAGGACACTTAGGTTCATTTTTCATTATTCTGAGTTGGTGGAGCAAGGACGTGGGTTACAGGCAGTTGAGGGACGAAAATATCAGGGTTTTTTCTCTCTTTCTTTCTTCTTTAATTCAATTGCTTGTATGATTAACACTCATTTTAAGATGTTTAATCCACAAATGAGTGGCTAATTCCTCTTCTTGCTGAGGTTGTGAACAATTGTGATGAAATTTGATCATTGATTCTTTGGTTTTTCATCTTTTCTTCCATGTTGTTCTATTAATTCTTGTTCTTACTGCATTAATGTGTGGCCTATGTTAATGTACATCTAAAAAGTCCGGTTTCACTCGAGAGAGCAAGAAATTGAAAAGTTGTGAATTAATAAGATATGTTCTTTACTTGGTTTGGGAAAATTGAGTCTTGATTTGCTTTCAGGATAGAAATATATCTGAAAGTCGTATTAGTCAATTTAGGAACCAAAATTGTATGGCTAGAACATGAATTGCATTTGATCATAGAAATGTAGACGGATGGTTCATGATTCTTAAGTGAGGTTAAATACGAGAGTTTTAATCTCTTGGCAAATGTTCTTGGCTAGCAACTGGAGGAAAATATTAACCAAATTACGATGATAATTAATTTCATTACATGTTCGTTCAACCTCAGCATGCTCTCATTCATAGTTCAGATTCAAAGTAGACAATTGTTTTTAACTTTAGTATAAAAATTATAAAACAAACTATCAAACTTTTGGATACACTGTTGTCTGCATTTTTAGAAGTAAAATATAGTACACTTGAGCAAATTGCACTTCATCTAAGTCTCTGAGGGATCGATACTTGGCTTACTAAAGCCACTTACTACTTGTTCGACCACGTGCACTTGCGTGTCGTTTTATACCCCACAAATCACGCAAACAAGGAAACCGATACCTCAAGATGAAATTGAGTCGAAAGGGAATAGATGTGGGTATTTAGTCATCATATCTTCTTCACCTTCCGACGTAGCTCCCTTAACATATTGATTCCTCCATAAAACTTTGACCGGGGTTACTTCTTTGTTTCTAAGCTTACGAACCTAACGATGCTGTCTTTCACTTCGATGCTTCTCCATCGGAACCTCTTCATAACTAAGGTTGTCTTTCACTTCGATGCTATCCACCGGAACAACTAGAGTTGGGTCACCCAAACACCTGTTTAAGAGTGATACATGTAAAACTGGATGAACTAAATCTAATTCTAAGGGAAACTCCAATTCATATGCTACCTTCCCAACCCGTTTCACAATCCGGTACGGGTCAACATAATGGGGACTGAGTTTCCCTTTCTTTTCGACCCTCATCACTCCTTTCATGGGAGACACCTTTAGAAACAACCAATCATCAACTTCAAACTCATGTTCTTTCCTCCTTATATTCGCGTAGGACTTTTGGTGACTCTAAGTTGTTTTTAACCTATCGCTTATGAGCTGAACTTTTTCCATGGCCTCATGAACTGAATTTGGACCTATCATTGCAGCTTCACTGACTTCAAACCAAACAATAGGCGATCTACATATCCGCCCCTAAAGAGCCTCAAATGGAGCTATCTAAATGCTTGAATTATAACTTCTACTATACACAAACTCCATAAGAGGCAAGTGATCCTCCCAGCTACCCTTAAAGTCAATCACACTTGCTCTCAACATGTTCTCAAGAGTCCAAATAGTCTGCTCCTCCTGACCATCTATTTGCGGGTGAAATGTTGTGCTATGCTTGACTTAAGTACCAAGTCCCTTTTGAAATGATCTCAAAAATTGGGAGGTAAACTGCGTACCCCTATCTTATATGATGGACAAGGGCACTCAATGCAACCAAACTAATTCCCAAATGCATAATTTAGCATAATACTCCACTGAGTCAGTAGTTTTGACTGGTAAGAAATAAGCTGCTTTGGTCAACCTGTCCACAACCACCCAAATGGAGTCATACTACCGACGAGTGCGAGGCAACCCTGTGATGAAGTCCATATTGATCTCCTCCCACTTCCAAGTAGGAATACTAATGTCTTGAAGCACACCTCCCGGTCTTTGATGCTCAACCTTCACTTGCTGACAATTAGGACACTTAGCCACAAACTCAGCTGTGTCCTTCTTCATACCATTCTACCATTAGACTTCATGTAGGTCACGATACATCTTAGTGGCACTTGGAAGTACGAAATACCTAGAACCATAAGCCTCATTCAATATCTGATCTCTCAAATCATCAATAATCATAACACACAAACGACCCTGATATCGAAGCACACCATCTCCCTTTTTGGAGAAGACCTCTACCTTCTGATTCTGAACGACTTCCTTCAACTTCGCCAAGATAGGATACTCATCTTGTATAGCTTTTACATCAGTCACTAAGGATGATTCTAATCCATTCTTAATAATGACACCACCATTGGTCGAGTCAACCAAATGAACTCCCAACCGTGCAAGTTGATGCACATCCTTAACCAGCTCCTTTCTTCCCTTATCCACATGTGACAGAATCTCCATAGAAAACCTACCAAGAGCATCTGTTACCACATTAGCCTTGTCGGGATTTTAAAAGATACTCATATCATAATCCTTGAATAGCTCCAACCACCTTCTTTAACATAGATTCAGATGCTTCTAGGTAAACACGTATTACACGCTTTTTTGATCCATAAACACATATACATGGACCATGTACAAATAGTGCCTCCAAATCTTCAAGGGAAATACTACCGCTGCCAATTCATGATCATGAGTCAGGTAATTCTTTTCATTAACCTTTAGCTGCCTGGAAGCATATGCTATAACCTTACCATGCTGATTCAATACACAACCAAGGCCTATCCTCGAAGCATCACAATATACCACAAACCCATTGGCACCCTTAGTTAGGGTTAACACCTGTGCTGAGTTGAGTCGAGTCTTCAACTCATGGAAGCTCCTCTCACAAGCCTCCGATCATTGGACCTTTACTTTCTTTTGGGCCAATTTTGTCAATGGTTCTGCACTAGATGAAAATCCCTCGACAAATCTCTGATAATACCCAACTAAACCTAAGAAACTCCTAATTCCAAAGGATTCACTAGTCTGGGCCAATTCTTCACCACTTCTATCTTTTCAGAGTTCACCTGAATACCCTCACTCGACACCACATGACCCAAAAATGCCACCGAATTCAACCAGAACTAGCACTTGCTGAATTTAGCATTAAATTGATGATCCTTCAAGGTCTGTAGGATCACCCTCGAATGAGCTGCATGCTCCTTCTTGCTTCGAGCGTATATTAGGATGTCATCTATGAACACAATCACAAACATATCCAAGTATGGCTTGAACATCTTATTCATCAAATCCTTAAAAGCTGCAGGAGCATTCATTAGTCCAAAAGACATAACTACAAACTCATAGTGACCACACTGATCCTTGAAGGTCGTCTTCAAGATATCACTCTCCTGAACCCTGAGTTAATGGTATCTAGATCCGAGATCTATCTTCGACAAGCACTTAGCACCCCGATGGTTGTCAAACAAATCATAAATCCTGGGGAGAGGATACCTGTTCTTGATGGTGACCTTGTTTAATTACCGATAATCAATGCACATACGAAGAGAATTATCTTTCTTCCAGACAAAGATGACTGGTGTACCCTACGGGAATTTGCTAGATCTGATGAAACCCTTTCTAGGAGTTCCTTCAACTCTTTTAACTTGTATAGGGCCATTCTGTAAGGAGGATTAGATATAAGTTGCATATTGGGAAGAAGGTCAATACCAAATCAATCTCCCACTTGAGAGGGAATCTCGGTAAATCTTCTTAGAAGACTTCTTGATACTCACATACTAGGGGAACTGGCTGGATAGTCGGGGTTTTGAATGTAGCATCCTTAACCCTAACTAGATGGTACAAAAAACCCTTAGAAATTATCTTTCTTGCGTTAAGGTAGAAAATGAAATGACCTACAAGCACAGCTGAACTACCCTTCCACTCTAGGACTGGCTCACCTAGAAATTTGAACTCTACTGCATGGGTTCTACAATTCATTGAGGTATAACATGCAAATAGCCAATTCGTTCTGAGGATAACATCAAAATCAATCATGGCTAACTCTACTAAATCTGTTGAGATGACTTTTTGAAGGACTGTGATACGGAAATTTCTATAGACCCGTCTAGCTATAACTGAATCACCAACTAGAGTAGAGACTGATAAGGTTTCTGATAAGACCTCAGGACTGACTCCAAAATTACTAGCAAGATAGGGCATACAAAAGACAAAGTAGCCCTTGGATCTAACAAAGCATATACATCATGGTGGAATACTTGTAACATACCAGTGACTATTTCTGGGAAGTCCTCCTTTTCCTGATGGGATGCTAGGGCATAAAATCTATTTTTGAGCTATCCGCCATCTATACTAGTAGAAGCGCCCTGCTGAGTTGGGCGTGCTGGTGAAGATGCTAAATTGGAGGTCGGGCCTCGGCCCCTATCATTACCCTGTTTGGCCTCTAGGCAATCTCTAAGCATGTGTTTGGGATTCACAGACCCAAAGAAAGCACCTGTATCCACCAAACACTTCCCTATGTGTCTCCAGCCACATCTGCTACACTCTTGTGGGCTAATCTCTGCGGGTCTGTTTCTCTAACCTCTCTAGCCTAATGCTTGTCCCCTATGATTGCGCCTAGACATGGATGGCACACTCATAGATGAAGGCACTGGGGCGGAAGATCTTTTGTGGGACTGTTGAACGTGCCCACTAGGTCGTTGCTGGGAGAATCCGAAGCTATCGATCCTGGACCTCTTGGCTTCCCTCTCCCGCTCACTCATCTGTACCACCTCCATCTGCGGTGCGTACAATATTATCTATGAAAAGTCAATATACTAAAGAAGCATCGTGGTCTAGCAATCCCTGACCATGTAGTCTTCTATCTCGTGTACAAACCTGCTCACACGAGCTCTCTGATCTGCCACCATCTCAGGTGCATACTTGGACATAAGAGTGAACTCCAAGGCATACTCCTGAACTATCATTTTTCCTTGCTTTAGATTCACAAACTCGGCTACTTTGACTCCCTCATCTCCCGAGGGAAGAACTGATCTAAAAAAGCGGCATGTAACTCATCCAAACTGATAGGGCCTGCTCTGACCACCCTACTATGCTTCCATTTCTTGAACCAAATGTGCGCGACCCCCTTCAACGGTACGATGATATAATCAGCGCACTCCTCCCTAGTTACCCCCATAATCTGAGTGATCTTCAATATCTTCTCAATGAACTCATGGATCCTCATCCACCTTCGAACCAAAGAACTCGTGAGGGTTCATGCTCAGAAAGTCTCTAACTCTTGCCGCCATCGCATTCCCATTCTGAGGGACATGCACTACTGCCTGCTGATTGACCTAGGCGGTCAAGTCTTGGACTAATATCTGAATAGATTTGGGCAGCTGGCTCGGGCATATGCTCCTCGTTGGATGGTGGGGCTTGCTGGTGCCCGTCTCTATTACCATTCTCATGGCCATTTCCATTTCCATTTCTCCTTCCATTAACATTGTGGGGGTATGATTCTGCAAATGCGTATAGCACGAGTTTGAAGGATAGAGAGACATTTTATCGCATTATATAGATCATCAAAGAAGGGAACATTTCCTAAACGTTTCATAGCCTCTTCATCATAAGTGTGGCGCGCTTCACACCCATGAAAAGTACTCTACTTAATGTGGCTTTTGGATACCCTAGGAAACTTCAAAACCTAAGGCTCTAATCTAAGTTTGTCATGACAGGAACATAGGCCCGGATCGAGACATGGGACAAGAAACCCCGAGAGGCTCCAAGTCGACCCATGGCCTGAACATACATCTAACTCATTCAGATTCCTGAACACTAAAACCATCATGAATAACATAGCAAAAGTCTAAAAAAAACTTACCATCTGAATACATACATGAGTCCAACGTTGTATACACACTACGTCGGAAAAAGCCTCTAACACTGATGAGTTGATGGGACAAGACCCAAACTAACTCACTATAGTTTGAAAATTTGAAAATATGACATACAACTAATAAGAAGGGCCCTCGCAAGATGAGAACTCACCAACTAATACTGAGAAGTGCTAACTATAGAAGTCTAACTAGTGACGGGACTGAGCTTGGATGTCGGAGCCTGTATCAAGAAACGATAAAACATAGAGTATATGGTTAGTACATGGAATGTACCGAGTATGCAAGGTAAGTAAAACCGCAAAGTAAGTAAAATCATAAATCATGCATATAATAACATATAACCAAGATAATATTTTAAGAGTAGGGCTTGCATGCTATTTTCTTAAATCATGATGCAAACATAACTGAACATCAAAACTCAATCAAATGACCCAAAGCTGAAAATTGATAATCATAAGTAAAACTAAACATTGGGTCAAACTTGCTGAAAACATAATATCATGACTGATTCACATGCATAACTGAAATCATGAGGAATAATGGGAGACTCGTCATATAATCGACATTACAACAATAAAACTTACATGGTCCCGACTATCACACTCAAGTGGGCAGGGCTGTCCAAAGCCTTTCCAGGGCTAGGGATGCTACAATTATATTGATATCAAGCAAAAGGCCCCTTATGTGCAGGGGAAGCTCACAAGGGAGGTCCCAAATAATCTGAAACAACCTATATTGGTGCGTAGTTCTGGGGCAATGGGTTGACTTACCCTTAGCCTACTCGGTGCTAGACACTACTCCCAAAAACATGCATATGCTCTCCATTATTTTTCAACGAAGTTGACCATCGTATGTGATGAAGATGAATAATAACATACATGCATAATCTGAAATCATAACATGAGGAGCCTTGACTCAAACCATACCATAAGTAGAAAAGAATGGGAGTCTTGACTCCAAAACCATGTGTTAGCTAATTCATGAAATCATAAGACATACTTGATCATATGGGCTTGCCCAATATTTAAACATGCTTGAAATCAACTTGATTCACTTTGAAGACATGAACATAAACATGGGTATTTCAAAGTGATACGTTCTTCATACACATCTCATCATACTTGTACATATACTTCATAGATCTCAACTTTCCTAAACATTCATGGATGGGCATCATCATTTAGAAAATTTGAAAATATAATTTATAATCTAAAACACTGTAAATCTTCCCATTAATCATAATTCATCATTTAAAACAAGCATATCTCATACCCATGATTGAAACTTAGGAATTCATGCATCGGGAAAAAAACCCATGCAATCATCAATTAGAACATCATGAATTGAGAGGGAATTGGGCATGAGTTTGGACAATTGCATCCATTCATAGACTTACATACCTGAAGAAATTTGATTTTCACAACTTCCTTGATTTCCCAAAGAGAATTGAGGAAGAACCTTGAAGAAGTAGGCTTGATCACCTCTCAAACTTCTAAACTTGCATGCATGAATTAGGTTAGGCTCAGAATGACTTAGCCCTTCTAAAAACACTCCATTCTAAGCTTAAAACGATGTAGTTTAGGCCTTAGGAACTTAGAAATTATAGAAAAGCCCTTAATGAATTTGCATGGAAAAACATACTACCAATCCCAACGAGGGACTGGACGGGTCGTGCCCTGGACCACAACTCGTGGTCTGCCAGTCATCGCCTGCACTGCCTAAACTATCCTGAGGGTAGCCACGAGGGACACCATGAATCGTGGTGTACCCAATGGCTCGTGGTGACCAGTCATTAGGTGCACTGCCCAAAATCTGTCCCTTGACAACGGATGACTTAACGGGTGGTGATGCTTACCATGATTCGTGGTCATCCCCCGTGGTCACTATGAACATAAAATTTCAACCAAGCCTAACCCTCTTCCCACGAGTAACTTAATGATTCATTCTATTCTTGACGAGTCACTGGATGACTCGCCCTATGACTTGGTGCAGAAATTTCTGTTTTCTCCGTTTCAACTCGCGGGTCTGATCTTAGGGTTTTTTTGGGTATTACACTTTTGCACACTCAATTTTTCTATGAATAGTATCCCACCATATATCTCCTTATCCATATATTCAATATCTTTTCCTTCTTGGTTTCCACTTTTAGCCTAATCTAAGCAAGAGGCAGCACCTTTCAACCATTCTTTTTCTTTTAATTCATTCATTTCCTTACACTTTGGTGCAACCTCTAATTGGAGCTCCCGTACTTTTCCAATTTCCTTTTGCAAACCTCCAAACGTAGGATTTTGCCTCATTTCTCCCTTGTCATTCCCCCAATATTTTGGGATTCAAGCCACAATTTTTCACTTCTTTTCACACTTAGCACTATGGAGGATTTATGCCAAAAGAAAGGTTTCAAAAGGATAATAGGCTTGTAATGAGGTTCTCAAAGAAAAGGGTTAAAGGCTCAACATTGGCTAGCAAGGATGAACATTCAACTAGCTCATATGAGTCAAGTGACTATAAAAAAAGCCTAAAATCATTTTCTAAGTGCAGCTACATCTAGGATTTCACCTTGAGTCACACTTCGGGGAAGTTCTATACAACCATTCATGCATGAAAATTATGTTGAAAGCCCCACCACACAAGGCATCACATTACAAGGAGTTTACACAATTCTTACAGCCACATCAAGAATGTGTCTTTAGACAAGATAGCATGTGAATCAAAAAGCCAAACAAGGAATGTGCAACTCATGACAAAAGTGCTCAACTTTTAGATTCAAGTGCCCCTTTCTTCCTAAAAATCCATTTTCAATACCATTAAAAAATTTTTGGTTGTGCCTCTAAAGAGCAAGTGCAACAACTAACACAAAAGTCTCTAAACTTAACATTTTCTCTTAAGAAAGTCGCCTCTCAATCAATAATTGGGAAATGCCACCAATAATAAGAACAACATAAGGCATGGAGGTTGCTTGTTGCCTGGCCTTAGGTGCTCTAATTGACTCACTAATTGGAGTAGAGACTAAAAACCTTTCCACTCTTGGACTAGTTCATTAGGAAATTCAAACCTAACGACCCTAGTTCTGCAGTCCACTAAAGCATAATAAGAATATAGCTAGTCTATGCCCAAAATAAGGTCAAAGTTTACCATGTCTAGCTCTCCTAGATCAAGTGAGGTGAACTTATAAAACATAGTGACCGAACAATCCCTATACACCCAGCTAGCTCTAAATGACTTACCAATCGATGTAGAGACTAAAAACAGCTCTGAGAGGATTTCTGGACTTATATCAAACTAGACAGTGAAGTAACGAGTGACGAAGGAAAGTGTGGCACCCAGATCTAGTAAAACATACACGTCTATCTAAAAGAAGCGCAACATACTAGTCACTACATCTGGTGAGTTCTCTTGGTCCTAACGAGAGCATAAAGCATAGAAGTGGTTTTGGCGCTGACCGCCACCTATACCAGATGTGTTGTGGGTTTACAGCACTTTCGATTCTTAAAACTAAGGAAGTAAGCATGGAAGTAGGTATGTTTATCCAGATATGATGCACTTTGACATTATTTTCAGGGAAATTAGTTGTTGTAGTTTAAATATGAAAAAGAAGTGAATATTGTAGAAAAAAAGGCTAAATACGGATCACAGTAGGAGCCTTACCATCTAGTTACGAGCCGTACTAAGGTGGTGGTGATAAATTTCAGAAGATATTGCACTGAGTTAGTCTCCTAGTATGGGTAGTGAATATGAGTCATGATATTTACTTATGAACCATACCAAGGAGCTTTGATGAACTTCTGAAGAATTGATGAAAGGAAAAATTCAAGGTTCTACAAGGAGTCACAATTCGTAGAATGAAGGTACGAACCGTACCAAGACACTCGTGGAAATAATCTGAGGATGCTAGAAGTTTTAGGTTTAGACAATGACAAGACAGTATGACACGTAGGTTTATGGTAGGAGCTATATCAGCTTTCAACACTTAGTCAAAATCAGACAATCCAGCCAATGTACGAGCGAAGGTATGATCCATATAATGGTCATAGGTGAAGTCGGCGGCAGTTTAAGTAGTGTCCCTATTAATTTAGAATAATTTTCTAATTATTTTTATAAATACATTTCTAGGTTATTTTTGTTAGGAGAGGAATAGAATACGATCGTACAGAGAGGTTTTTGACTTTTGGGATTATTGAGAGCAACTTTTGGGAGATTTCTTATTTTGATTCTTCCATTCTTCTTGATTTGTTTTTCTTTAATTCTTGCAATAATCAAGTGGGATTTCTTCCAATCAACTTTACTAATTCTAGATTATGTGTTTGTCTATGAATACTTTTAATTGTCTTACAATCATGAGAGGCTAAAACCTCCACAACTAGGGTTGTGGGAATCTTGGTGAATTAACAAACTATGGTTTGCACAAAGTGATTCTAAACCAATGCTAGTTATTTTATTGTATTCATCTCATCTTCAATGTTTCTTAACAAAGAGCAACACTCGGACTTGCCTGAATTCTTTACATGCTTGATTGTAGAGAAGTAGAGTTTAGGAAATGAGAATTACAATAAAGCTTTGATCTTAATGGGTCATTTTATGACTTGAGTAGCAGTTGCAGGATAGTTAATTTGGAATAAATTGATAAAGGTTGAAGTAAAATCACTCATGAGACCTAATCCGGTGATTAAATATAGTTATCCAATAGGCACTAACTAGTCATTTGGATAAACCCTAGTTATCAGTTCTGCAAGCAAGCATTGGAAAAAGATCACGAGTGTAAAACTAAAGTAGTTATGAATCCATGGGACACTTCCCTAGTTATTTGCATTAACTTGATAAACCACAACCAAATGTCAATGTTGTTATATATTTGCTCTTATAAAACCCTACCTTTAGGTAGTAATAGACTTAAAAGCTTAAATACTAGCTAGTGTTATTCTCTAGCTTGACCTTATTCCTTGTGGGAAAGAACCCAACCTAGTTGGGTTCTTTATTGACAACGTCCATGTCATACTTTTACAAAAGTGTAATTTTGAGCTGTCACGACTCGAACATTGGCCCGGACAGAAATAGGGGACAAGGAACCCCTAGAGACTCCAATTAAACCCATGGCATGAACATAGAAGCTAAGAGCATACAAGCAGCGGAAAATTATTAAATTAAATATGGTTAAGCGGAAGTCTGCATACATATAAATCTAAAATAGAGTCATCAATGACAGGTTGATTTCTACATAATATCTAAAAAATCCTCTAACATAACTAATGAGCTGATGGGACAACATCCCCAACTAGCTTGATAAATTCTATCACTAAAAGAACATAACAATGGATAACTGAATGTCCTCGAAGGATGATGACTCACCAACACTAGTTAGACATGCCTGCGAGAAAGCAAGACTAGTGATGCGGCTAAGAATGATCCCTCGGACCTGTATCATGAAACGATACAACATAGAGGATGCAATCAGTACTTGGAATGTACTGAGTATGCAAGGTAAGTAAAAACAAATAGTTAAAATGCATAAGAGTTCATAAGACTATGACAGTATGATCATAAAGTAAATATCATAATGTAAACATAATGGCTCAACGTTTTCAAACCATTCGTAATCCAATGTTAATCATAGCCATAAGAGAAAACTTTATAAAATAGAACTTCATCCAAAGTAACAAAAATATAACCATGCATAAGTCATGAGGAACAATGGGAGTACTCGTCTTAACCGACATCATCATGATGCCCCACTATTTTTCCCAAGTGGTCAGGACCGTCCTAGGCTTGCCAGGCAAGGGACATGCCATATGGTGATATCACAGGGATCTAATAACATTTGAATATATATACCAATGGTGGCACATAGTTCTGAGACCACACGGTTTACCTTTGAATGCCGAGTCTACTCGGTGCTAGACATTGCTTCCAAAAATATGCACATTAGGCTAATAGAGTCATTGTGAATCATTCTTGAAGTTCATGGACAAATAAATAATAACATAGTGGATCTCACTTGAAATAAATGATTAGCCATGAATAAGGGCCCATAAGTTGGCCAAGAGTCATTAATCCATAAATCATGAAAAGCTATGCATACCTGTAAAAATATATATACTTGATATTCACAAATCCATGATGAGTACTTGAGAGAAAACTATCACAAATCATAAATCAAAATTTAGGGCTTAAGAAGATCAAGATCATAATGGAATCATAACTTGACTTTTTGTGAAGCATACATAATTGGGCATAATTTAATTAAATTTGAAACTATGAATTAATAATAAAAATAGTTATAAAACCTGTTCATAGGTCATAAAACATGATTTGATATATGAAAGGAATTGACTCATAGATTGATCATAGAGAATTTCACAAAATTAGGGATAAACCACGATAGATCATGAACTTAAATATAGAATTAAAATGCATGGAATTGAGAAGAGTTTTGAGCATGAGAGTGAAATGAGCACTCGTTCATATCCTCACATAGCTGGGTAAATCTAATTTACACTTCCTCTTTAAAGACCAATGGAAATTGGAGAAATATTGGGGAATTCTTCAAGCTTGATCTCCAAGGAAGAACTCTAAGCTTGTGTGCATGCAATGGTAAGGCTTAGAATAGGATTAACTCTCTTAAAACCCTTATAACTGAGCTTAAAATGATGTAGTTTAGGACCTTAGAGCTTTGTAATTACAAAAATACCCTTAGTGAAAAGTCTGGAAATTTTGTGCTGCTAGTAACCACGACCGATACCATGGGTTGTCCTTTGATACCACAACTCGTGGTATCTATTCATTAGTTCCTCCATCATTATTCAGTTCTCTGTTCCTGTAACAATGACTCGACAGAATGGGTCGTTACTAGATACAACGACCCATTGCTTCCTCCTGTTACTGCCTCTGATGAGATCTGCATCTGGATTTCCACGAGTCACACCATTACTTGTACCTTCATCACACAAGTCATGGGTTCCGTCCATTACCTCGACTAGGAGATTTTTTAGCTCTTTCCTGTGGGAACTTACCATAGCTTGTTTTTCCTCAAAATCAGTCATACTACAACTAGTACCATCCAACTCTAGAACCCTGATGACAACCAATGACCCCAGCCTACAACTTGTTAAATCGACCAACGAGTCGTTCCATGGCTCATTGGTATTGAACCTGCTTACCACACTCTCACCATGACAGGGACCATTGGTCTGTGGGAGCTTCCAACGACTCGATCAAGATGTCCTGTGACATTTTTTCCAAGTTTTCTACTGAACACCCTTTAACTCCCAAGATTAGTCTTAGGCACTTTCAGGATATTACATGAGCATCAGCAAAAACTGGCACCATTGCCGAGGAATATGGCTTGAGATTAGAGTAATTTATGAGTTGTTAATTTAACAACTCATTAGGCTCTTGATCATGGGCTTTAGCTTAGTTTTCAAGTCATTTAGTTGAATTTTATGATCTTTTTGCCTATCTATGTGCAAGTATCTGAGTTAAAGAGAAAGAGTAAGAAGTGGAGTAAAAAGGATAAAATTAGGTGAAATTAGTGCGACACTGGAGGACACCGGTGAAACGTCGATCAAACTTAGATGACCACTGACTCAAACACAATGTGTAACCGCTGGCCGTGAACATTAACCGGTGACTCGCCCAGCAAATAGCCTACCGATGCTTGTACTTTCTGGACTAATGAGTAAATGAATCGACGTATTACGGATGAAGGCCGGAAAAAAATCAAAGGTGTTGCTGAATGGTCCTCGAAAATCACTGGATGTGCAGCAGACAATGAATGGCGGTTCACCAAATGCAATTGGCAAACCACTGGCAACCCAACAAGTGACAAAATGCCTGAACAGGGGCAATTACGTCCAACACTTGAAAAAGAGGAGATTGATTGCCCTATTTATGTATATGGTCTCGAAGAAAGTACTTTTTACATAACTTTTATACTTTTTTTATTTTTGAACATTCCTTTTGACTTGGAAAGAGAAGAACTCTATTGGAGCAGATTATTGTATATTTCTTTTCTTATTTTCTTCTTCTTCCATTAGCAAGGTATAACGATTGTCGCATTCATATTTTGAGTTTCATTTTTGTTGCTCTTACTAATGAAATCGTTGAGTCTATTGATGATTATATTCTTTAGTTTATTAATCATGAGTAGCTAAATCATCAACTAGAAGTGTGTGATGATGGGGCTTAATTAGATTGGGTATTGCTAGATTCATTTTAATATTGCTTAATTAGTAGAAATCTTTTGAGTTATCTCCAATTCATAATTGATGACCCATAGTTGCAAATATAGGAATACTTTTCTTACTTATTTAACTTGAAAAAGAAGAATTCAAGTATCGGGAGAGAATTTGATGGTGGGAATGGATGTGATTGTGTGGAGTTGGGCTAGAAATAGACAAAACCCATGTTCATAATCCTAATTAGTAGTTGATGGCTAAAAATAGCTCAGCGTTTAACCCAAACTCTATTGGGCTAATTGAATTATGT
Source organism: Datura wrightii (assembly GCA_035772735.1). Taxonomy (NCBI): domain Eukaryota; kingdom Viridiplantae; phylum Streptophyta; class Magnoliopsida; order Solanales; family Solanaceae; genus Datura; species Datura wrightii. The sequence continues at coordinate 127,170,736 of JASDFA010000016.1, forward strand.
CTTGAGCTTCGAAAGGACACGAGGAAAAGGCATCTATGAGGTTGAAAACATAAGAGTCTATCTTGCCCAAAGTTATTTACACTTATTCACAATGATTTGATGAGCTAGCATATTCCTATTTGATTAGCACCCCATCTACACCACACCTCTATTCTCTCATTATCATCTTTCAATTTTGGTTATTTTTCTATTTTGGCAAGCTGGTTTGAAATCCACAATATTGTTAACTCCATTTTTCCCCCAAAATTTTCTGTTCTCTTTTCCTTAATTGGTTCAAATTAATTCAAATTTCCTAAAAGAATACTTGTGCAAATAATTCACCAGTCTCTATCGAATTCGACCCCGACATCCGTTGGGAATATTTGTTTTGATACAACATTTGCTTACACTTTCTCTAAATGAGGAGTGTATTTGAGCGTTATCAAAAATGGTGCCGTCGTCGGGGACTAGCACTTGATATCCTTGTGTTTTTTGTTAATTTGAGTTAATCTTGCATCTTCGTTATTGACGTTGATTTCATTGTTGTTGTTAGGGTGAGTTCATATAAGCTATCATTCACAAGCAGGAGATAGTTTGGTTGAAGGTAACATGGAGCATTAGGAGGATAACGCAGTTATGCCTGACGTTGCAAGATCCTTTTGCCTACCTGCCACAGTACCAAATGTAGTGTTTTATGTTACAAGTACAATGTTACACTTGTTACAGATGAAGGGGCTCTTCGTGGGAAAACCGAGTAAAGATGCAAACCGCCACTTGAGAAATTTCTTGGAGATTTTCCAATGCTTTAACATAAAAAATATCAGTCAAGAGTCTATCAGGTTAAGGCTCTTTTCATTCTCCCTAATTGGAGAGGCTACTATGTGGTTAGAGGAGCTCCCTCCGGGTTGTATCACCTCATGGAAAGAAATCACTGAAGCGTTCTTCTATCATTACTCCCCCCTCCCCCTCAAACATGTTGCAGCTGAGGGATGACACTACAAATTTTAGGCAAGAGCTAGGGGAGCCTTTACATGAAGCATGGCTAAGGTTCAAGAATAAGCTATCCATTTGCCCTAACCATGGTCTCCCAAATAGAGTGCTCCTTCAAAGCTTTTACTGAGCCCTAGATTCCATCAACAAATCCTCTACCAATAATTTAGCCGGAGGATTAATTATGATTCAGATGTATGGGTTAGCTAAGTCCCTCTTGGATAGAATGACGAAGACAAATCGAGCATGGAAGACTAAGGAGACTCATGTCTCATCAAATGATGGGGGTTCTAGTATATTGGTTGTTTAAATGCGAAAAAGAGATGAAGAGTAAGATGAAAATCTTGCTACAATAATGACTCAGCTAGAGTTAATGACTAAACATATGATATGGGTTGGGCCTAAGGTTGTGAATGTTGTAGGAATGCAAGGTCCAATGTAGTTTGAAGGAGAATCATCGCCACCACGATATGAAGAGGAGTGTCAATACATGGAAAATCAGATGGGAGTTTCTCAACTCGGGTATCAAGGGTCTAATCAAGGCCCTTGACGCCCACAGGAAGAGAATCAAGGTTTGAGAAATCATGACATACAAGGATGGCCTATGAGAATTAAGAGATGGGGCGATAGGGTGCAAAATCATTAGGGGGATACCATCAAAGTTTGAATCCATATATTCCCCCTCCTAAGGCTGAGAACGCTCAAGCTCAACCAAGTGTAAGAAATGTAGGGCGCTCAAAAATTGAAGAGATGTTGGAAAAGGTTCTTAAGAAAGTGGAATCAACCAACAACGGGGTTAAAGAATTGAAAGGGGGGGGTGTCTAACCTTACCCAAATTGTGAGTTTACACTCAGCTTCCATCAAGCATTTGGAAGCCCAAATGAACCACTTATATTGTCAAATGAATCCCCACATGAAGGGAACACTTCTGAGTGATACAATGCAAAACCCAAAGAAAGATAGTTAATGCATGGCCATTGTCACAAGTAGTGGTAAATTTCATGGAGATGCAAATGATAAGCCCAAGGAAGTTGTGGTTCCTAAAACAAATGATGAAAAATAATCTGAGGCAATGCCAAAACTACCAAATAGTTGTGATAATGCTGAGGCTAAAGATGAAGGAGAGATTGAGGAAGTTCCCTCAAATGCGGATGAAGAATAACTAAGAGTTCCACCTCCTTATCCACAACGGTTAGCTAAGAAAAAGAAGGATGATAAGTTTAGTAAGTTTATCGACATGTTCAGCAAATTGTCCATAAATATACTATTGGTGGATGCCCTACTTCAAATGCCTAGATATGCAAAGTTCATGAAATAGCTGCTGAAAAAGAATAAGGTTGTAGATGTAGGCACCAGAGAGACAACACATCACTGTAGTGCTGTGATGATGAGGAACCTTGCGCCATAACGGGAAGATCCGGGTGCCTTCATAATCCCATGCACTATTGGGTTGTGTGTGTTCAAGAAAGCCCTCTGTGATCTTGGGGCAAGTATAAATCTTATGCCTCTAATAATCTTAAAAATATTAGGGCTTGGGGACACCAAACCTACATCAATGAGATTATTGATGGATGATCGATCTATTAAGAAACCTATGGGTGTTTTAGAGGATGTATTGAGGGTAGATAAGTTTACTCTACCAGCTGATTTTGTAGTCCTCTATTGTGAGATTGATGTAGAAGTTCCAATAATTTTCAGGGGACCATTGCTCACCACAGGTAGAGCTTTGGTAGATGTGGAGCTAGGTGAGCTCAAGTTTTAGGTTGGAGGTAAAGAGGTCGCTTTCAAGGTGTGCCAATCCACTGAACTTCCCCATGAATGTAAAGTGGTTGGAGTGCTGTAGGAGGAAGATGAGTTGGAGGATGATCCTTTGAAAATTGAATGTTAAATAAGAAATACATCGTGCCACGACGTTAACTAAGGTGCTTCTTGGGAGGCAACCCAAGTTTCTTCTTTTGAATGTTCTTGATCTAACTTTTTTTTTTAATTTTGTCAAATTAAGTAGGTGAGAAGCATGGAGAAGAAGCACAAAACAAAATAGGCACTGCGTTAAGACTGGCAAACCATTGATCTAGCTACATAACCCACCGCACATTTGATCATGAAAGTAGAAAACTAGGAACAAAAAGGTCAAACCGGCGAAGGCACTACCAGAATGCCGATAAGTAGTTGCTAATTGCCTCTTGAATTTCGGTGTGAGCTAGAGCACTTGAACAATTGATTCAAAAATGGTAAACCACCGGCGGAATGCAGGACCCAAACCACGAACCGCCGATCAATTGCTAGTACAAAAATAATGAACTAGGAATAAAATCAAGCATGAGATGGTAATGCAGCAAAATGCCGACTCCAACTGGCGTTTGTTGGTGTAATGACAATGAACATACGTGTTCTGCTTTGAAATCTTAATCAAATCATGGACCTACCCAACCCAGAATATTTTTGTAGCCGCCCTAATCTATCAAAATTCCATTTTTTATTCCCTTAGACTTCCTTTTTCCCCCTTTTCACACTTTCCCACACTCCTTTTTATTTTTCCCAGCATCCCATCTTTCCATATTCTCATAATTCCCTCTTTTCCACTTCCCATACAATTAAAACACCACTAACCATACACCTCCCCAACCAACAACATTTACACGTTCTCACCTATAAAATCCCCCCAACCCTTGTACCTAATTCTCACTACACTTATACTCTTCCTCTCTACTAGACAAGTCCCAAAATATTTCCATTGTTGAGCATTATCCAGCTTCCATTGCTAGTCTCTGCAAAGCATTCTCTTAAGAGTGATAATGTACCCTTAACTTCCTTATTTTTTCATCAATGGTAATCTGGTTGCATATAGATGTTGTTATGACATACATTACCCTTCTTTTTACTACCTTTCTTCCCAACATTTTCATGATTGATGTCATACTTGTTGTAATGTGAAATTAGTGGGATGATAGAGACTTGATGCTGAAATGGGTGTGGGGGAAATGGTTATTCTTTTGTAGTTAACTGGGGTGAAGTTTGAGTAACCCCAACGGATTAAAAAGACCTATTTTTCCCAATGATAGATCGGGTGACGCCATTTTTAAGGGTAAATCATCATTTTAGCCCTTTTCATATTTAGAGGTAATACTTTGATATAATGAGTGATTGTTTGAGAAATTGTGATGTTGGAGTTCATGGTGATGCATTGGGGATGATGACTATCGGCTATTCACCAGTTGGGTCCGGCAAAATGTTGATGGAACGCCGGTTCGGGCTAATTTTGGCTTCTGGCCACTGTCTTGACCCCAAGTTACATCGGCAGTTCATGGATCGGGACCGGTGATTTGCTGCTCTATCTCTGGTTGAATATCTTTTACCCTAGTTTTTTGCTTCTCACAGAAGATTCAGCAGCGGTCTGCGAATACCCTCCTACGGTTCGCTAGTGTTTCGCCGGTGCTGCTAGTTCTTTGAATGCTAATTCTTCTTCTTTGTTTCTTATTTAAAATTTTTAGTGTCATTTCTTGTTGTTTCCTTTTATCATTAAAAAAGATACAAAAAAATGCATTGTCGTTGCCACTAACATCATATTTGAAGAAACTGACTTCATCTAGTAGCACCGCTAATGGTAAAGCTCCAGCTTCTTCAGGCACATATGGCAAAGGAAAGGAAAAGGCATGTGCAAAGCCCACCAACTCTAGGGACGCCATCATGTTTTGTGTGACTGACATGAAGGGGCACTACGACATCTGCATGGGCCAAGCAATCACCATAATAAAGAGGCTTGACTTGGTAGGGCTACGGGGTGACCTTCCCAACACCATTGCTTAGTTCACAGATAGGAAATGATACACTTTCACCAATCCTCATCCAGACTATTATCTATGCTTGGAGTCGGAGTTCTACACTTCTTACTACGCTAGGCTATAAAGTATTAATAACAAAGGCAAAGTCGATGAATATCCCTACCTACCTTTAGGCATTGTGCGGGGGGTGGAGTTGGACATCACTCCAGCAGCCAACAACTATCTATTCTGGGAGGAAGAGATTGACACTGGCTTAGAGTACATGGCAAGGATTGCTGACATGAAGAACCAATTCACTGGATAGCTCCTATCATTACGGCATACACACTTTTCTAGGGTACAATGGGAGGCAAAATTTGTCGCCATGACTTGAAATTGGAGGCCAAGTTGTGGCTAGATTTCATCTGTGGCCGCATCATATCTTCCAAAAGTGAGAATCAAGTTAGCTTGGAAGTAGCTATTTGTATATCTTGCATCATGACAGGGATCCCCATAAACTTTTGAGAGATTTTGGCTCAGCAAATAAAGAGGAAACAAGATAGGCCAACACCTCCATGCCATATACCATGCTCATTTCTCAATTGTGCTTGCATGATGGAGTGCCATTATTACCAAATGAGACCCCTGTTCCTGCTTCAGGTATAATCACATCACACTGGAAAAGAGACGCTGAGGCACCCACAGTCAAGTTGAAGAGGATGTAGGCTTTTGATTTTCCGGAGGGTTCTCATGGTTCTGAGCACTCTCCCCAAGCCCCATATTTGGATATGCCTCACCAAGAAGTTTCAGGCAATACCTCTAGCAACATACCTATGTCGAAAGCATCACCCCCTCCAACATCTTCCCAATCAAGTTCTCCACAAGATGGTGAAAATGAAAAGTTCTCATGAGAGTCATCTTCAAAAGTTGTCTAGGAGCCTCCTTGGCCTCATCGCCTTAACGGTAAAAAGGGAGATGAAATATTTGTATGGGAGTATGAACATACTGTGAAAATGGGTAGATGTTATGGAGGGGGTTGTCACCTCTCTCTGTACTAAAGAAAGGGAATGGAAAAGTCAGACATCCATGGAAGTGCCTCATTTGAGTGCTCTAGATGCTGCAATGGCTGCCTCTTCTACAGTTCGAGGCCCTCTAGATGATTTGTTCTAGGGCTTCGGAGATGCCACTGAAGATCCAAGTGATGCAGGCTTTGATTATGAGGTAGGAAGAGCAGACTATGATGTGGATGATGAGTAGTGACCCACTTACGAAGTTTCTCGCTTCCTTTATTTTGCATGCCCACATTGGGGACAATGTAGCCTTTAAGCTGGGGGTGGGATGAGTGTTTTATCTGGGGAGGGGGGTCATTTATGTATTATTTTATTGATGTTTTGATGTAACCATTGTCGGGATGTTTTTCTTAATTATCTGATGAATAGTGGTGATTCTTTGTCGAGCTCACAAGTTTATTTTTAGTATTGTTGATGATTTCCCTTGCTGTGCTGGTCGTGTTGATGAAATTTTAAATGAATTAAATGAAGGATGTTAGTGTGTCAGTGCTGGAAAATGGGTCCTTGCTTTGAATCGTCCAATATTGTTTTGTGACCCAAACTCTTTTTTTTGCTAATGTAAATAGTAGAATAGTAATCAAACTCCAAGGGTTTTCTTCATATCACGGTTCTTTCACAAGGAGCTCTTTTTTCTTTTTCTTTTCCTTTCTTGTCGAACCGGGTTGGCTCTTCCCGATGATAGATTGTGAGGCGGCTCTCTTAAGGGAAAATTCCATGTCTTTCTTGAGTCATCTATGGAGTTGTTTTAAGAGGTACCACCAAAAATTTTGAAATGTGGCATGAAACTGAGAAATGAAAAAAAGGGCATTTGAAATAAGAAATGCAGCACTCTTTTGTCATACATTATAAATTCCTTGTTTTACTTATAAATTCGCATATTCTAATGTCTTGAATCAATATCTTGTGATGATAATGACTTTTGTGGAATCTTTGGGTGTGATGCCTTGTGTGGAAAGGGCCTTTGTGAATCTCATGCATAGCTTCTTGTCTAGAACTTTCCCTAAGAGTGACTCAAGGAGAAATTCTAGATGTAGCTGCACTAAGAACATGATTTTAGGCTTTCATATGACCAGTCACTCTACCCAAAGTGGCCTCTAAAAATTCTTCCGTTGCTAGCCAATGTTGGGGCTTTAGAATTATTTATTGTTGGAAACTGCATTACAAGCCGATGTCCCTTCTTGATTCCCTCTTCATGGAACCCATCCTCCCTAATTGCTAGTGGTGAGCGAATGAAAAGAAAAAAAATGTGGGCTCAGAGTCCTAGGGAGAGGTAAGGAAATCTGTGAATAAGAGGCAAAGATCCTAAGTTTAGGGGTTTTCAACAAAGGGGGATAAATAAGAAATATAATCTGAGGCAGCACCATATTGTGGGAAAGAGAATGAAATGATGAGTTACAGAACCTTAAGATACCAAAAGAGAAAATAGAGCTCGAATGGTGTTACCTTTTGATTAGACAAAGCTTAATGTGATAGCCAAAGGAGCTACAAGGAAGATCTTTGAACAATAGAAGAGAAAAATGGTTGTGAACGGAGGAATAATGTAAAGCGCTATAAATAAGTCAGATGGGAAGGATCGGAGTTTTCCCATAAAGGAATTAGAGATCTGGTCACTACAGCCAAATAATTGTCTTACCATTACCCCCAGCCTTCATTATGACCTGCAAGTCCTAATTGATTTTGGGTGTAGTTGCTCTATATTAGTGGCGAATTAAAAAAAGGGAAAGCCTATGGGTCGAGTTGTGTGCATGAAGATTTCTTTTGGGAATTCTAAAATCCCTTGTGTGTACATTAATTCATTATAAAAAGGGAGATTCTCTCTTTGGTGAGTGGCATCATTCATTTGGAGGAACACTTGCATTAAAGTAAAGGTGTGACTGAGGCATGAGTAGTGCGAGCGCTAAGGCAAGCTCTGAATATGTAGTGATTATGAATTGAGTTGCTATGTCTATTTCTTTGGATAAGCCATGCCCTTATTTTTCAAAATGAAAGCATTTGTGAATCATTCCCTTGAATTGTGGTGGCCTCTTGAAATGATTCCATATATTTTTCATTGATTTCATTGGGAAATTTTCTTCTCTTTTTTGATGAATTAGTGAGCATTTTTGGGTTTTCATGAACTAAGTAGTCATTGGTGTCTAAACTCTTGTGGAGTGGCATATTTCATAACTGATGAGAATTGCATTACTTGAGGATAAACAATGGTTCAATTTTGGGGTGTGTTGGGCTTGCTGGTGCCTATCTACATTGACATCTTAATATTCCCATTTCCGTTTCTTCTACTATTTACTTGGCGTGGAGGCCTGATTCTTCAAATGCGCATAGCACGAGTTAGAAGGATGGAGAGGTGCTTCATCGCACAACATAGATTATGAAAAAAGGAAAATTTCCTAAAATGTCTTGTAGCCTCTCCCTAATAAGTGTGGCATGCTTCACACCCATGGAAAAGACTCTACTCAATGCGTCTTTAAGACACCCTAGGACACTCTAAAAATTTTCTCTAATACCAAGTTTTCCATGACCCAAACATAGGTACGGACTGAGACACGGAACCTAGAACCACGAATACATCCAAGTTGACCCATGGCATGAACATGATAACTAAAGCACATACATCAAGTGAAAGTTGATAATTGAAACATTAATAAGAAGAAGTTTGAATACATATCAACCATAAAGAGTCAACACTAACAAAGCTAAAATTCTACATTTTGTCTAAATAGCCTCTAACATGTATGAAGAGCCGATGGGCAACACCCCCAACTAGCTCACTAAAGTCTAAAAACTGAAATAACATAGCTCAATGAATTGAGTAACTATAACTGAAATCATGCACGTAACATATATCATAAGATCATGAGAGTAAGGATTTCATGCTGATATTAAAAACATGAATAATCATGAACTGAATCTCATATCTAAATAGAATGACCCAAAGATGAAAATATAATCATATGTCTTGCAATAATTGAAATCATAAGTAAAAGCTTATAAACTGATCATTGGGTCAAACTTGCTGAACACATAATATCATAAGTCCTAAACATGCATAACTGAAATCATAAGGAACAATGAGAGGTTCATCATAATCGTCACCACCATAGCCTACATGATGCCCCACCTATCACACTCAAGTGGGCAGAGTGGTCCAAAATCTTGCCAGGCCTAAGGAAGCTACCATGATATTGATATCAAGTTGAAGGCCCCTTAGGGGCAAGGGATATTCATAAGGGAGGTCGCAATGTAAAATATATAACCTACGTTGGCGCATAGTTCTAAGTCCCGGGGTTTACATGAACCTCTAGCATACTTGGTGCTAGAAACTACTCCCAAAACATGTAAGGTGCTCCTCCATCATTTTTTAAGGAAGTTGAAACCATCATTTTTCAATGAAGATGGCAATGTAATTATATGCATAGCCTAAAATCTGAATATGGGGTGTCTTGACTCCAACACTTGTGATAAACTGATCTTATAAGCCTTGGCTAAATCATGAAAATCGACTTAACTTTAGTGGACTTGCCCAAATCTTAAAATCATGCATACTTGAAATAGACTTCGTTAGTGAAAATCATGGATTCATACATGGGTAATTCATAAACATTCATTCATGTTAAATCGGGTGAGTGAAGAAGACTCATCATCTCTTCCAACACCACTGACCAATAAAGACATCTCCTCAAAATCGGGCACTACCTAACGGGTTACTTAACGACCTGTTATGTCACACCACGTGTCATTGGACGACTCATTTTGTGACCTGGTGCAGATTTACCTATGTTCTCCATTTCATCCCTCAGGTCTAATCTTAAGGACTTTTGGGGTATTACATAAATTTTCATGGAAAAGGCGATTCTCTATGTCTCTCAACCACTTGACTATCTTTTGCCTTCGGTTTTCTCAAACACCAAGGTCCCATTCACAGAAACCACTACAACTTGGGCAAGAATCAATCTATTTGAAACCTCAATTTTTTAATGGGTGTATGACAACGGGTTTTGGATATCTCTAGCCCAACTGCACACAATCAAATCCCAAACACCCACCATTATTTTTTAACCCATATTTTATTCCCCATTTTCAAGCAATAGTTGAATAAGTAAGCACAACCCATATTTGAAATTATGGATATTTCAATTACAATTTCGATAAAACAACAAATTTATGCTAAATAAGCAATTCTAAAATTAAACTAGCAACACCCAATCCGATCTAGCCCCTATCATGAACATGCCCACAGCAAGAAGTTTTGCTACTCATATATTAAGAAAAAAAGATTATATTAATGAAAAATCCATAGCATTCATCAACAAAAGTAAATTTCAAGATCAAGGTTTTTCTTCAATCGAGCTTTTCACCTTAAAGAGGATGAAGAAAATGAAGAAAAGCTCTCTATCCTTTCCTCTCTCTAGAAATTCAAAACAATACACTATGGAATGTTCTCTACAAGAATCTTCTATTCTCTACAAAAAGTGTCCAAAGTAGGGAAAGACTTGTTGTCTTTTCTTTTGAATTTTCCTCCCAATTTTCCCTCAGCAACCTCCAAAATATCTTTGTGCCAAATCTAGACCATTTTGCCCTCTTCAGCACGGGCTTACGTGTGAGGCACCTGTGTTTCATAGGTGCCCAACTGCAGAGCGCAAGTTTCTCGCAAGTCTGGACTAGACTATTGATAGGCCTCTGCATTTGCAACCTACGTTTTGCAGGTGCTGACCTGCATTTCACAAGTACTCTTTTAGCCCTAGACTGTGCATTTCTGCATTTGACCAATGTTTCGTAGGTGTCCTCTGTTCGGTGGTTTGCTATAGGGTTAAAAACCGACACGCAAGTGCACGTGGTCAAACAAGTAATAAAGTGGCTAAGTAAGCCAAGTATCGAACCAAGGAGACTCTGGATAAGTAAAATTGCTCAAGTATACTATATTCTATCTTACTTCTAAATATGCTGACAACAACGTCACCAAAAGTTAAATAATTTTTGTTTATAAATTATATACTAAAACTATTAACAAATATCTACTTTGAATTGAAACTATGGATATGAGCATGCCAAGGTTAAGAACAAGTAATGAACTTGATTATAATCATAATTTGGTTATTCTTCTCTTCCTGTTGCTAGCCAAGAACATTAGCCTAGAGAATACTCTCGTATTTAATCTCACTTAAGAATCATAAACCATCCGTCTACATTTCTGTGATCAAATGCAATTTATGACCTAGCAATACAATTCCGGTTCCTAAATTGACTAATACGGCTTTCAAGTATATTTCTATCAGGAAAGCACATCAAAACCCAATTTTCCCAAATCAAGTTAAGAACAATACCCTATTAATTCAAAACTTTCCAATTTCGTGCTCTCTCGAGTGAAATCGGACTTTTTATATGTACATTAATGTCGGCCACACACCAATGCAGTAGAAACAAGAATTAATAGAACAACATAGAAGAAGAAGATGAAAAATCATCTAATTTAATAATCAAAATTCATCACCATTATTCACAACCTCAGCAAGGAAGAGAATTAGCCACTCATTTGTGGATTAATCATCCTAAAACAAGTGTTAATCATACAAACAATTGATTGAAAGAAGAAAGGAAGAGAGAAAAACCCTTAGCTTTCTCGTCCCTCAACTGCCTGTAACCCACGTCCTTGCTCCACCAAGTCTGAATTAATTAAAAATAAGCCTAAGTGTTCTATTTATACTATTGGGAATTTTTCCCGGAATAACAAGCAACGTGTCACGGAGGCCAACGCGGAGCACTGCCTCCGTGACACGGCGTGGACGCGGACCCTCACTGGAAATATAGGGTCCGGGAATATAGCCTCAACGTGGCACGGCATGCAACACGGAGGCTTGCCTCCGTGCCACGGAGCTGTCGCGAGGCTTCACTAGAAATTGCCAAATTAAATCATCCTCCATGCAGTGTGCCTCCGCGATGGTAGCGTGGCACGGCTCCATCGCGGAGCCCCTTTACATTGTGCAGTCTAGTGTCTTTTTCATGCTCGCATCCAAGTCCAACTCCGATATTGTTCCAACATGCATTTTAGCTCCTCAAAATCATATTTTACCTACAAAACAATGCTAATCATGTTGGTTAGTATAAATTCACATTTTATTACCAATTGCATGAAAATGTATACACATTGCACAATAAACAAGGCGAAAATGATACGTTTGAGTATCACTTGGGCATATAAATCTGCCCAAGATCACTTTCCCCACACTTGAATCCTTGTTCGTCCTCGAACAACAAATACACAATTCATGCAAATTACATCCCAACCTTCGCCACTATGGTGCGACAAATTACACTACGGTCATACCGATCATTCAATATTGTAAATCATCAAGAAAACATGCATGGTCTTAACAATACAATGACCTGTAATACATCAAGACTTCCTAGACTTCAAGAATCGACTCTCGATATCGGCAAACTCATGCAAATCAGCTAATCAAGATATCCGACACGAACATCAATCTTTCATCAAGCATGTGCCCTCACAACTCGAGAGAATCTTCCCCTTTTATGTTCATGCGACACACAAACATTCAAGTAGGGGCATGTAAAAATTAATTTCACTCTCTCTCCCAGAAGAATTCACATGCATCATGTCATGACCCATAGGCTTGCCCTTAGTGTATTACTCCACTAATATAAAGAAATGCAATGTAAGATCACGTAGGACTTTAATGGGTTGTAATGGAAGCTATGGAACTAGTACATATTGGATTAGCCAATAATAGCCACTAGCCTCATTAAGCGCCTTTTCAACACATTCCCATCAACTCATTAACATTGTTTCTCTCTTTTCTCTTTTTTTATCATCCCACTCATGCTGGTTTACTTTCGTATGGCCCATTTCATCCAACACACTTGACATGACACAAAGGTTTTTCATGCACCTTCATTATCATTTCATTATAACAAGTGCCTTTTCAACCTTTTCTTTTCTTTCCTCACTCTGCTTTTCTTTTTCTTTTCACCCTTCTCACTCTTTGACACTTTGGGAAAAAAATTTTCTTTTCTTAAGCGCTTAAGAGTTTTGTATATACTTTACGGCTAATGAAAAGAACGAATAAGGCTCAGTTTATACATTTTTGGACAAAAGAAAGAAATGATAGGCTAAAGGCTCAACGGGCTGACTAGGGTATACAATCACATAAAAAGGAGAGTATGACAAGAAAAAAAGAAACTCTCGGTTAAAACAAAGAATTGCCTACATCCTTTCCAACACTACACCTCCTTCATTTCATTTTGTACACACACCAGGCAAGTTCTAGACACTTCACAATAGCATGGAATAACAATACCTCACTTCACACTTTATGCACATGCTCGATTCAAGATGCATTCACAGACTCTTTAATTAACCAATTACATGAATTCAAAAATTAAGCCTCAATCACACTGAATCGAATTCTACAGCCAAGGTACTCAACATTTTTACAAAATTGCATGCTTTCATACGAATCACTTTTACATTTTGAATATCAGTTACAACACGCAACCAAAATTTCACAACCATATAGTAACTACAGGTTCTGTGATGCAATCCACCAAAGAAAAAAACTGAAAATAAATTAAAATCACTACCTCCTACCGACTACATTTCCCTTAAGACGGTCGTCATCCATCCATCATAGGGAACGGTCATAACTATGACATCGGTTCAATGGGACTATTCTCGATAAAAGAACCGAAAACAAACTCCGAGAAACCCAAAAATAAAAATCGGAAAATTTTTGCAAAACATCGATCATTTCGATGGAAAAATATTTACAAAAAATTTTAATATGTACAAAATATTTTCACAAAATTTTTTAAAAATATCGATCATTTCGATAGAGAAAAAAATTATTTACAAAAAAGTTACAAAATTTTGACCAACTGGCAACCACAACATTTCACAACACACATCAATTACCACAAATATGTACATATACAGATACAAACCAGTTTGCACTCACAACCACAGGGAAACATAAACATACAGAACAAAACAAAGGAAGAACATACAGCAAATCAGCCCAGCCCCCAGCACCTAACTACTGTCCACCCCACACTTAAATCAAACACTATCCCCAGTGTTCACAAAAATTAAAAATCACAAAATTTCGGGTGGTGGAACTCCCTGATCAGTCGAAATATTCGACTTCTTCATCCGGTGCTGCTGCCTCATCGCCCATGTCCGAGTCACCTCCATCGTCGTCATCGGACTCTACATCGGAGTCCTCCCGACGTGTCTCCTCGTCTGTGGGGACATCATCGTCAGTGGGCTCAACGAAGGCTGGCCCCACTCGGCACAAAGCTCTGGCGTTTTCGCCAAATGGGTAATCCAGCTCTAGCTGTCATAGCTCATCCTCCGTGGCTGGTCTCCCACCAATCCGAAGCTGAAGCATTTGCATACCAAACATTCGTGCCATGTACTGATCGTCACGAGCATGTCGCTCGCCCAGTGTCAGCACTGGCCCGTGTGTGGTGTCGGGGGCCTTAGTTTTGGTCACATCAAGGGCCCTCCGCTCCAACTGCGGGATGTAGTCCAAAGCCTCTTCCTCGACGTCGAGGCCCCGGAGAAAGGTGGTGAGAAGTCCGCCGAACCCATACCTGTGGCCCTGGTGTAGTTGGGCTCTCTTCATGGAGGATATGATAACCGCCCCAACATTAATCTCTAGCCCTTTCATCAGGGCATACACCAGGCACACACGGTCCCGGGTCACATCCGTCATGTGCACCCCCAGGATCAGGCACGAACAAACTATTTTCAGTCAAATTCTTGACTCCCTGTTCATTTGAGAATACGGCAGAGTCTGGTGGTAACCCCTCTCCTTATGTCTGCTCCATCGGGTTGTGGATCGAGCCCCACACATAGTGCATCTAATATCAGCATACGGTGGGGTGATATTCAGCTGGCGGAGAACGTGGGCGTCTGTGTCCCGCGCTCCAATAATGGCATTTAATTTCTAGGGTTCCAGAGTGACAATCTGCCCTCTGATTTTTATTGTGTGGCTTCTGATGGCCGGGTTCCAATTTGCATAGAACTCCCGGACTAAATGAAGGTTGCATTCCTTGGGCTCCTGAAATATGAAGCTGAGGCCAGCTGCCTCGATCCTTTGCACAATACGGGGGAACTCCTGTGCTAGTGGTTCCCGTGCAATATGCTCCTTAGGGAAGTATTTATTTTCCTTGTGTTTAGCGTACCACTTCTTCCCTTCATCGGTTACCCACCTCGTTCCGTATTGGCGGCGTTGGCCGTGCGGAACAGCTGGTGCAGCTGGGACTGTAGTGCCCAGTCTCAGTCGTTTTATCCCGGTGCCTGAAGTAGAAGCACCTTTACCCTTATCCTACCTACTTGCCATTGTACCTGTCAATACAAATAAACAAGCACCATGTCAAGCTAAATGCATATTAGCTTCGGCTAAGGTCGGGTTAAGCTATGTTTACCCCACACTTAGCCCTTAGCTCCGGTTACAATACTACGGCAAGGATCACTTTATTTACACCAAAAACAAACAACTATACAATTTATGCTTAGTGCGTTCGCAAAGAAAATTTCGACGGTATAACTTTAGCGTACTACTCAGACTTCATACAGCTAATCCCAATCCTACCATCGCTAGAAATTCAACCATCACACTTAGCAACTAAAACAACAAACAAAAACAACAACAACAAAATTCTATATACGCATGAATCTATATAATCAACCAATTCGAACAATTTTCACATTTTTCCCACAAACCCGAGAATTCATCGTCTATTACATTCAAACAATATTTACAACGACTTATCTCAATTTATAAGCACACCCCGGCATATAATTCACACATTTACCAAGTTACCCATTACAATTTCAACCACCCAAGCCCTAGAATTGAATTTTACAATCAAATTCGAATCATTCATGCAATCGACAAGTTCAAACGCGTATTACAACATCTCGAACATTTATCAATCAAAGAATAACTCAATTTCATGCTAAATTTCGACTTAGGGTGATATATCTCACCTCCCATGCTCAAATTCGACTAAAATCGACAAAAACTTGAGAGAGTAGAGGAAAACATACCTTTAAGTTGAATAATTGAAGAAACTCGACAATTTGTTTGCTTAATACCGTGGCACGTTGGTTGGGGTGGGAAACTTGGGTGTTTGGTCGCGGAGAAGAGAGAAAATGAGGGAAAAGGACCTAAAATCGGGGTTTAAAATGAAGGAAATACGCGGGTCACCCGGCAACCCGGTGTGACCCGTCACAAAATATAGGGCAACGTGTCACGGAGGGTAACGCGGAGCCCCTCCTCCGTGACACGGAGCCATCGCGATGGTCCTCTGGAATTTTTTTAAAAAATTCAGATTTAACCTCAACGTGTCACGGAGGGTAACGCGGAGGTCCACCTCCGTGACACGGAGCCATCGCCCCAGCTCACTGTCTCTTCATTTTATTTATTTTTTCATACCTTGCCTTTTCCATCCCGATTCCATGCACATTTTTCTCCGGTTGACCTGAAAATCACCTCACTAAACAAAATTGGTTAGATTATAGATTTCCCTAACTAAAATGAAAAATACTAACTAAAACGAAAAATTTGTACTAAATCAAGAAAAAGAAAAATTAAAATAAAAACTATTTACACTTTACAGAATAAAAGAAAAAAAATTATTTTTCACGGGTTGCCTCCCGTGTAGCGCCTGGTTTACCGTCGCGGCTCGACGTCCATTATGCTCAATTATCCACTAGGGTGATGGATGATTTTTCACGATCATTGTCCTCCCCCCAGTAGTGCTCACCCTTATCTGGTGGTCTTCCTATCAACTCTCGGGAATCATTCATTTGATTAGCATTCCCATGATCAATTACATTGATCACCGAGAGTTCTTCATTTACCATCGGGAGCTTGGGTGCTTTGTACACATCGAACACCTCTACCTTGTCATGTGCTCGCATTGTAAGTGGACCCACAGCCAGGTCGATTAATGCTTTCCCTGTTGCCAAGAAGGGTCATCCCAAAATAAATGGGACTTCAGCGTCTGGTTCAAAATCCAGAACAATAAAATCAATCGGAAAAATGAGGGATCCCACTTGCACAAGCACATCCTCAACAATGCCATCCGGCCTAGCTAAGGATCTGTCTGCTAACTGCAAGATTACAGTTGTAGGTCTAGGACTCCCCATACCTAACTTTCTGAATACCGCAGATGGCATCAGATTTATGCTCGCCCCCAAGTCACACAATCCACGAGCTCGGATACTCTTCCCAATAGTAAGCTGGATAGTAAAACTTCCAGGGTCTTTTAACTTCGTAGGCAGTCTATTTTGGATCCGGGAAGTGCATTCCTCCGTCAAAGCTACCGTGGCATACTCAGTCAAACGACTTTTGTTGGCCACGATGTCTTTAATATATTTGGCGTATTTTGGCATTCCCTGCAAGACATCAACAAGAGGTAAATTAACATGTACCTGTTTAAGCACCTCCATAAATTTCTTGAAACACGCCTCCTCCTTGTGTTTCTTGAGTCGTTGAGGGAACGGGGGTGGAGGTCTTTCTGATTCTGCTTCTTTGGTCTTCCCCCTATCCGAACTTTGTTCTTCCTCAACATCTGCTGCTCCTGACTTTTGAGGTGGTCTCTCCGGTTCCACCTCCTTTAGCTGCAAACCACTCCGTGTGGTCACTGCGTTTACCTGCTTCGAATTAGGATCTGTGTCGCTAGGCAGTCCTCCTCTGGGCCTTGTGTTCTGGGCACTAGCAAATTGCCCAAATTGATACTCAAGAGCCTTGGTCGCTAATTGATTATTTTTCACTTCGGCTGCCAATTTAACATAGTCAGCCTGCAATTGCGCCTGATTAGCGATCATGGTCTTGAACATCTCCTCAATGGTCGGTGATGGTGGTGGAGAAGGGGCATTGTGATTTCTGAATTGAGATTGGTAGTTCTGTTGCCCTCCTTGATTCCTATGCATACCCTGACCCGAACTTTGGCCTTGTTGGTTGTTGCTACCCCACGAAAAATTTGGATGGTTCCTCCAATTTGAGTTGTAGCCGCTACCAAACTGCTGCTGATTTCTTTGTGCATTGCCCACAAAGTTAACAGAATCTGGGTTTGCTCCACAGCACTCAGCTGAGTGCTCACTACTTCCACACACTTCACAACACATTTGCTAGACCGCATTGACTGAAGCTGAAGGCTGGTTCAAGTTCATGTTGCTGAAGTGGTTGTTCAACTGATTCTGCAAGGCAGCTATCTGTGCAGTGATAGATGTAAATCCATCCACTTCAAGCACTCCTGCTGCTTTGCTTGCTCCACCTCGAGATGAATCAGCATTCCATTCTGGATTGCCCTGTGAAATCCGGTTGAGCAAAGTGTACAGCTCCTCATAAGTCTTTTCCAGCGCTTGCCCTCCAGCTGCTGAGTCTAACAAAATTTTAGTATGGGGTTCCAAACCCTCAATAAATGTGTGCACCAACACCTCATTGGACTGATGATGATGAGGACAGTCCCGCAACATGGATTTAAATCTCTCCCAGGCTTGATATAAATTTTCTCCCTCCCTCTGTTTGAAACTTAGAATTTGACTTCTAAGTCTGGCTGTTTTACCAGAGGGAAAAAATCTTATCAAAAACTTTCATGCAAGATCATCCCACGTTGATATAGAATTTGGTGGTTCAGCTTTTAACCACCTCTTGGCTTCACCAAGTAAGGAAAACGGAAATAGTGTGAGCCGAACATAATCAGGTGACACTCCAGCGGGTATATAAGTGTCACTTATCTCCAAAAAGTTCTGGAGATGTTGTTGTGGGTCTTCATGAGGGAGACCGGTAAATTGCCCGCTTGTGTGCAACAGTTGCACCATGTTCTGCTTTAATTCAAATCTCCCTCCAGGCTCTGGTTTGCGGATACTTCAATGTACATTGTTGGCATGTGGGATTGCCACCTCACGAACCGGCCTTGCTGCTGCTTCGTCGGGCGCTAACACTGCCCTCACAACCGGTGGATTTTGTTGCTCCATAATAGACTGTCTGAGCAACTGCAGCTTCTTTTGTAGAGCTTCTCTGCGTTTACTATGAAATTCACGTTCAGGCTCTATATAAGATTCCACCAGCTCTTTGTCTCTTGCCAGTGTTCACAGAAATCAAGTCTGCAAAATACAGGCTAAGACCAAGTTGTCAACACTTAAGAAAATAAAACAAAAATACAGTAAATTTACACTTAACACAATTTCACCAATTGCCTAGTCTCCCCGGCAACGGCGCCAAAAACTTGTTCGGTGGTTTTCTATAGGGTTAAAAATCGACACGCAAGTGCACGTGGTCAAACAAGTAATAAAGTGGCTAAGTAAGCCAAGTATCGAACCAAGGAGACTCTGGATAAGTAAAATTGCTCAAGTATACTATATTCTATCTTACTTCTAAATATGCTGACAACAACGTCACCAAAAGTTAAATAATTTTTGTTGATAAATTATATACTAAAACTATTAACAAATATCTACTTTGAATTGAAACTATGGATATGAGCATGCCAAGGTTAAGAACAAGTAATGAACTTCATTATAATCATAATTTGGTTATTCTTCTCTTCCTGTTGCTAGCCAAGAACATTAGCCTAGAGATTAAAACTCTCGTATTTAATCTCACTTAAGAATCATAAACCATCCGTCTACATTTCTGTGATCAAATGTAATTTATGACCTAGCAATACAATTCCGGTTCCTAAATTGACTAATACGGCTTTCAAGTATATTTCTATCAAGAAAGCACATCAAAACCCAATTTTCCCTAATCAAGTTAAGAACAATACCCTATTAATTCACAACTTTCCAATTTCATGCTCTCTCGAGTGAAATCGGACTTTTTAGATGTACATTAATGTCGGCCACACAGCAATGCAGTAGAAACAAGAATTAATAGAACAACATAGAAGAAGAAGATGAAAAACCATCTAATTTAATAATCAAAATTCATCACCATTATTCACAACCTCAGCAAGGAAGAGAATTAGCCACTCATTTGTGGATTAATCATCCTAAAACAATGTTAATCATACAAACAATTGATTGAAAGAAGAAAGGAAGAGAGAAAAACCCTTAGCTTTTTCGTCCCTCAACTGCCTGTAACCCACGTCCTTGCTCCACCAAGTCTGAATTAATTAAAAATAAGCCTAAGTGTTATATTTATACTATTGGGAATTTTTTCCCGGAATAACAAGCAACGTGTCACAGAGGCCAACGTGGAGCACACCCTCCGTGACACGGCGTGGACGCAGACCCTCACTGGAAATATAGGGTCCGGGAATATAGCCTCAACGTGGCACGACATGCAACGTGGAGGCTTGCCTCCGTGCCACGGAGCTGTCGCGAGGCTTCACTAGAAATTGCCAAATTAAATCATCCTCCATGCAGTGTGCCTCCGCGATGGTAGCGTGGCACGGCTCCATCGCGGAGCCCCTTTACATTGTGCAGTCCAGTGTCTTTTTTCGTGCTCGCTTCCAAGTCCAACTCCGATATTGTTCCAACATGCATTTTAGCTCCTCAAAATCATATTTTACCTACAAAACAATGCTAATCATGTTGGTTAGTATAAATTCACATTTTATTACCAATTGCATGAAAATGTATACACATTGCACAATAAAAAAGGCGAAAATGATACGTTTGAGTATCATTTGGGCATATAAATCTGCCCAAGATCATCCTCTGTGAAGCGCAGGTCCTCTTCATTCAGCTCTATGTTTTGGGTCCAATTCTAGTACCCATCTACATTGATATCTTCATGGCCATTTCCATTTCCGTTTCTTCTAATATTTACTCAGAGTGGAGGCTTGATTCTGCAAACGTGCATAGGATGAGTTAGAAGAGAAAGAGGTACTTCATCGCACGACATAGATCATGAAAGAAGTAAAATTTCCTAAAACGTATTATAGCCTCTCCTGCATAAATGTGGAATGTTTCACACTCATGGAAAGGATTCTCCTAAACGCAGCTTTCAAACACCCTAGGACACTCTACACCTTTGCTTTGATATAATATTTGTCATGACCCGAACATATGTCCGGATCGAGACACAGAACCTAGAATCATAAATAGATCTAAGTTGACTAATGGCATGAACATGATAACTAAAGCACATACATAAAGCAAAAGTTGATAATTGAAACATGAATAAGTTGAAGTTTGAATACATATTAACCGTAAAGAGTCAACACTGACAAAAGTGAAATTTTACATTGTGTATAAATAGCCTCCAACATGAATGAAGAGATGATGGGACAACACCCCCAACTAGCTCACTAATCTCTGATAGTAGAAATAACATAACTCAACTAACTGAAGGTCCTCGTAGGAAGCGGAGACCAAAAAGAGAACTAAACTAGATTGCGGGGACCGGCTAACGGTGGAACTAGGTCTGTGCCTCTGAACTTGTATCATGAAATGATACAACATAGAATATGTGGTTAGTACTTAGAATGTACTGAAATGTTAGGTAAGTAAAACTGGCTGAGTAAGTATAAGTGAAATCATGCACATAACATATATCACAATATCATGAGAGTATTGCATCATGATATCCAAAACAAGAATAATCATGAACTAAATCTCATATCTGAATCGAATGATCCAAAGCTGAAAATAGAATCATATGTCTTGCCATAACTGAAATCATAAGTGAAATCATATAAAATAATCATTAGGTATAACTTGGTGAACACATACAATCATAAGTCATAAACATGCATAACTAAAATCATGAGGAATAATGGTAGATTCGTCGTTACCGAAACCACCACGATAGAGCTTATATGATGCCCCAACTATAACACTCAAGTGGGAAGAGCCATCCAAAACCTGGCCAGGCCCAAGGATGCTACCATGATATCAATATCAAGCTGAAGGCCCCTTGATGGCAGGGGAAAATCACAAGGGAGTTCCTAATGTAAATATATAACCTACATTGGCGCGTAACTCTAAGACCTGGAGTTTAAATGAACCCCTAGCCTACTTGGTTCTAGCTACTACTCCCAAAACATGTAAGGTGCTCACCATCATTTTTCAATGAAGTTGAAACCATCATTTTTAAATTAAGCTGACAATGTAATTACATGCATATCCTGAAATCTGAATATGGGGAGTCTTGACTCCAACACATGTGATAAACTAATCTTATTATCCTTGGATAAATCATGAAAAACTACTTAACTTCAGAGATCTTTCCCAAATCTTATAATCATGCATATTTTAAATAGACTTCATTAGTCAAAATCATGGATTCATACATGGGTAACTCATAAATTTTCATTCATGCTAGATATCTCAACATAATTGAAATCATATATCATAAAATTGACTTTTTCATGAACTTACATAATTGGGCATAATCTTCTAAAATTTAAGATCATGAATTTGTAATCAAACCATGCTTAAAATCTGCCCATGAGTCTTCAAATATACTTTAAAACATAAAGGGGATTGACCCAAAAACAATTGATAAAGAATTTTATAAGATTGGATTAAAACCCTTTGTAGATCATAACTTGGATTGAGACTTGATTTATGAAATGGAGGATAATTTGAGCGTGAGAGTGGAAGGAACCCTTATTCATAGCCTTACATACCTAGGTAAACTGAATCTACACTTTTCTTTGAAATCCCAAGAGATTTGGAGAAGAACTTGAAGAATTCTAGGCTTGATCTTCAAAGAAGGGATTCTAATCTTGCATGCATGGGAGGGGAATGACTTAGAATAGGTTTAACCCCTTTAAAACACCTCTTTTAGAGCATAAAATGACATAGTATAGGGCTTAGGATCTTTGTAATTATGAAAACATCCTTACTAATTTCGCAGGAAAAGTGACACTGCCAGTCCCAACGGGAGACTGGAATTAGATACTCCTTCTTGTCATCCTGACCACGGTTCACTCAACGAGTCATGAAGTGACACCAAAACTCGTTCCTTCATTCGTCCTGGTCAATAGATTTCAACATTACTTTCCACCTTGCCCGACCAATGGGTCGATCCACGACTTGTAGGGAGTGATGACGACTCGTCATCTCTTCCGGCGCCACTAACCAACAATGACAGCTCCTTAAAGTTAGGAACCACCTAATGTGTCACTTAACAACCCATTAGGTCACACCGCGAGTCACTAGATGACTCATTCTGTGACTTGGTGCAGATTTTCCTTCTTTCTCCATTTCAACCCTCATGTCTAATCTTAGGGACTTTTGGGGTATTTCATAAATAGTCGTGGTTAAGGCGATACTCTATGTTTCTCAACCACTTGAGTATCTCTTGCCTCCAGTTTTCTCAAACCCCAAGGTCCTATACACATCAACGACTACGACTTGGGAAAGAATCGAGCTATTTGTAACCTCAATTCCTTAATGGGTGTATGATAATGGGTTTTGGCTATCTCTAGTCCAACCTCACACAATCAAAATCAAAACACCCACCATTATTTTTTTCACCCATGTTCTATTCCCCTTTTTCAAACAATAATGGAATAAGTAAGCACAACCCATACTTGCAACTATAGATATCTTTATATGTATGTGTGTGTATATATATATATATATAAGAGGATCCTTAGGTCAATGATGTTGAACTCTCTTATTTCAGAATTCTTATTTATCTTTTTTCTTATTTTTTTGACTTTTTCATGTAATTTTATCATTTAATTTATTTAAAAAAAAAAAAAACTATCCCACACTCGACACTTTTTCGGTTCTCCCCAAAAGTTATGAATTTTATTTTAAACTTCAATAGTTGCAATTTCACCCGTAGATAATAAAATTTTACTTTCCTAAATCATAATTAACATCAATGGGTTCAAAAATCTTTTTTATGACACTTATTTTTTTGGTATTTAAGTTTCTTCCAAAAAGCCCAAAAAACTATTTCCCTTAAAAAATAAACATTTTGTGCTATCAATTGATACAAAAGAACTCCAACTCAAGGGCCACATTTTTGGACAATGCAAAGAAAACAACACTTAGGCTGTTCCAATAAGAGTATATCTCACGGGTTTACTTTCATTCAAATATTCATCAATGCACACTTTGCATCCATCCACGAGATGCATACTCAAAAGGTTTCAAACAAATTAGTGATGAAATTTGAAGAAAATAGAAGAATTTTACCATCGTGGTTTATTTTTTTCAACAGAACATGAAAATCAAATACCAAAACATAGAAGATTGAGTGTCTTTTCCTGTCTAATCAAAGTATCATTATCATCATTTTGTTGTTTCCAGTTCCATAATGTTGGTTCTATCTTTTAAATTTTAAATAATTTTCAAAGTAAGTCTTTTCCTACCATTTTTTAAAAATTCTTTAGTCTAATATTAACTCTATTTTAACAGTATTCGTCATCTTTATTTAGAGTTTAATTTAGTAAACTTTATTGTATTATATAATTTGAAACATATTATTTATATTTTTTTTACTTATAATTTAATTTATGAATTTATAAATGATTAAAGATTCATTGGACTTAGGGGAAGAGTATATCTCATGGGTTTACTTTCTTTTAAATATTTTTCAATATACACTTTGCATCCATCCACAAGGTGCATACTCAGAAGTTTTCAAGCAAATTACTGATGAAACTTGAAGAAAAAAGAAGAATTTTACCATCATGATTTTTTTTCAACAAAACTTGAAAATCAAATACTGGGACATAGAAAATTGAATGTCTTTTTTTCTATCAAAGTATCTTTTTCATTATTTTTTTTGTTTTCAGTTTCATAATTTGTTCTACCTTTTAAATTTTAAACAATTTTCAAAGTAAGTCCTTTATTATCATCTTTTATGAATTCTTAGTCTAATAGTAACTCTGTTTTAACAGTACTGGTCATCACTATTTAGAGTTTAATTTAGTAAACTTTATTGTATTATATAATTTTAAACATATTATTCACATTTTTTTCTTATAATTTATTTTATGAATTTATAAAATAATTAAAGATTTATTGGACTTACGTCTTGAACTTTTAGATCTTAATATTTTTCTTCTTTGTGTAGATATTAGCTTATGGGATATGAATACCAAGTAATTATGTATTGTAATTATTTTAGTTGCTATTTTACATGGCATATATATATATACATAATATATACATATATATACATATATATATATATACATATATATACATATATACATATATATATATATATACATATATATGTATATATATATATACATGTATATATATGTATGTATGTATATATATATATGTATATGTATATATATGTGTGTGTGTGTGTGTATAAAATAACATAATATGCAATTTCTTGGTGTAAGATTCTTTAGGTGATGTATATATATTTGACGGAAATAATTTGAATTTAATATATCTTTTTACTTACTAACAATTGTTTACAACTTTGTTTTCTAGGTTTATTAGTGCTACTTGACTCCTAATTTTTTTTATTTGACAGATTTCTCAATAACAATATATTGTTATGGCAACTGCTTAAATCATCATTCATATTTTTTTTGGTCATGAATTTTCCTCTAGCTCTCCTTCTTAAGCAATTTTCCTCCTATAATTTTAATTTTTTCCCCTTTTGAAATTCAATTAATTTTTAAAAATCCAAACGTCTTCATTAAAGAAACAATTATTTTACAATTTATTTTAATATTTGACAGAGATACAATTTAACCTCTTGCTTTTATTTTGGAGGGTAATTATACATCTTTCTTTATATTTTATTTTTGTTGTGTCTTTAAGATATATCAATGATCAATTATATTCTCATTGTGAACTTATTTGTAGCTTTTCTTATAACCAGCAAGCAGAAGAATATTAGTGAATTTCTTTTCATATTTAATATGTTTCACATTGATATAATATTATAAACTACAAAATTATTATATGACATATTAATAGAGAACTACAAGTTGTGTTGAATCTTTATTTGTAATTTAGTACATCCAAAAATTATTGTATTTTTCCTTGCAATGAAATTTCTTTTGGTAATTAGTATGAAGGACTTTACACCTTAGTGGATCTATTCGAACTGGTCTCAAATTAATTAAATTAGTGAATTTTAAATATATGATTATATGTATGTATGTATGTATGTATGTGTATATATATATATATATATATATAAGTCCATAATTAATAGTATTACAATTCAAAAGATAAAATTGATCAAAGAGTACTACTTCTCTTATAATCTATTGATTGTTTTTGGGAAATAAAATAGTTTGATGAAACTTATTTTACTACTTAAACAAATCTAATATTATTTATAAAAAAAATAGTACGAGAATATCAAGGTATAATAATTATATTTTAATTATTAAGTGCCCTTAAAAAATAAATATTGAACTATCTCAAGAGCACGAGTTTGCAAATTATATCTCTCTTTTTGGCTGCTTTTTTGATTAGTAAATACTGACAAATTAAAATAAAATTTCAACAATAATTAATTATATATTTTGATTTTCTTTGCGCGGAAAAATTAACTAGTTTCAATTATAATTTAGAGAAAATAATAGATTTATGCTAAATAAGTAATTGTAAGATTAAACTAGCAACACCCAATCCAATCTAGCCCCTATCATGCACACACCCGCAACAAGAAGTTTAGCTACTCATAGATGAAGAAAAAGTGATATTATTAAGAAATAAATCCATATCATTTATCAACAAGAGTAAATTTCAAGCTCAAGGTTGTTCTTCAATGAAGGTTTTTACCTTAAAGAGGAAGAAGAAGATAAAGAAAAGCTCTCTATCTTTTTCTCTCTCTAGAAATTCAAAAAAACACAATATGGAATGTTCTCTACAAGAATCTCCTATTCTCTCCAAAAGGTGTCCCAATTAGGGAAAGTCTACTATCTTTTCATGTGCTTTTTCTTCCTATTTTTCCTTCAGCAGCTTCCAAAATATCTTTGTGTCGAATCTTGATCATTTTACCCTTTTCAGCATGACCTCAGTTGTGGGGCACCTGCATTTCACAGGTTCCCATCCATGGAGAACTAGTGTCTTGTAGGTCTGGACCAGACTCCTGATAGGCTCCTGCATTTCGCAGGTACGATTTTAGCCCAGACCAGTGCATTTCTGCATTTGACCAGCGTTTCTGCGAAGCGCAGGTCCTCTTCATTCAGCTCCATGCTTTTGGTCCAATTCTTATGCTTTACCTACTTATGTCCAATTACTACATGCATTTAAAAGAAAAGGCGTAAAAACTTCCTAAATGAGTTGAAAACTAGGCAAAAGCTCATCCTTAAAAGCCTAATGAGTTGGTAAATTACCAACTCATCAAACCCCCCAAACTTGAACCATTGGTTGTCCTCAAGCAAGACATTTCTTTACAGCTGAACAATTGAAATAAGCATTTCACCCCACATAAGGTTTTGCACAAGGGACCACTAGGATTAGCATTTCTTTACACATGCTCCAAGAGGTACCACAAATGATTAGCATGATTCATAAATGTTTCTTTCATTCAAAACAAAGGCATGGTTTATTAAAACAAGCTCGTATAGCATCTTAAGTCATTACAAATTCACATTTAAAGCTTGCCTTAAAGCTCACTACACTCTTGTATCAATCACATCTTTTACATTGAACACATTTAAGCATGTTCCCCAAGGAAGAGAAGCCACTCACGTCAACAGAGAATCCCATTTAATTTTTAAACAACTCACACACAATATGAATTATGAAATAAGGCAAATGCACACACTCTCATAATAAAATTCTCATGCATACAACTTGACTCATAGGCTTGCCCTTTGTCCTAATAAAGGCTAGGGGTAATAGTAGGATAACTTTTTTGTTCTAGTGACTAGAACCTCCCTAATGACCTTTTGTGGACACTTTTTGTCACCACCCAAACATAAGCTCGCATCGAGACACGAGACAAGAAACCCCGACATGCTCCAAGTCGACCCATGTCATGAACATACATCAATCTCATTTGGAAGTCTGAACGCTGAGATCATCTTGAATAACATAGAGGAAGTGTAAAAGAAACTTTACATTGGAATACATACATGAGTCCAACGCTGAATATACACTATGTTCGAAAAAGCTCTAGCACTGACGAATTAATGGGACAAGACCCCAACTAACTCACTTATTTTGAAAAACTAGAAATACGACATACAACTGATAAGAAGGGAACTCGCAAGATGAGGACTCACAAACTAATACTGAGAAGTGCTAACTGTAGAAGTCTAACTAGCGATGGGACTGATCCTGGATGTTGGAGCTTGTATCATGAAATGATACAACATAGAGTATGCGGTCAGTACGTGGAATGTATCGAGTATGCAAGGTAAGTAAAACTGCGAAGTAAGTAAAATCATAAATCATGCATATAATAAAACATAATCAAGATAAGATTCTGAGAGTAGGGCTTGCATGCAATTTTTTGAAATCATGATCTGAACATATCTAAACATCATAACTGAATTAAGTGACCGAAAGGTGAAAACTGATAATCATATGAAACTAAACATTGGGTCAAACCTGCTTATAACATAATATCATGATTGATACACATGCATAGCTAAAATCATGAGGAACAATTGGAGACTCGTCATATAACCAACATTACTATGATAAAGCTTACGTGGTCCCGACTATCACACTCAAGTGGGTAGAGCCGTCCAAAGCCTTTTCAGGGCTAGGGATGCCACCATAATATCAATATCAAGCTGAAGGCCTCTTGGGGGCAGGGGAAGCTCACAAGGAGGTCCCAAATAATCTGAACATACCTATGTTGGCGCGTAATTCTGAGGCATATGGTTGACTAACCCTTAGCCTACTCGATGCTAGACACTACTCCCAAAATCACGCATATGCTCTCCAGCGTTTTTCAACGAAGCTGACCATCATCTAATGAAGAAGCTAAACACACATCCTTAATCTGAAATCATAACATGAGGAGCCTTAGCTCAAACCATATCACAAGCTGAAAATAATGGGAGTTTTGACTCTAAAATGATGTGGTTAGCTAATTCATCAAATCATAAGACATACTTGATCATATCGGCTTGACCAATACTTAAACATGCTTGAAATCAACTTGATTCAGTTTGAAGACATGAACATAAACATGGGTATTTCGAAATCATACGTTCTTCATACACGTTTCATCAAGCTTGTACACATACTTGATAGATCTTAACTTTCATTGACATTCATGGACGGGCATCATAGTTTAGAAAACTTGAAAACATAATTTATAATTTAAAAGAGAGAATACAAAAAATCCCCCTAAACTAAGACCTTAATTTAAAGAAGACACTTAAACTTTGCAGGGGTCCTATTACCCCCGAAAATAATTTGAACTTATATTATTACCTCATTTTTTTGACCAATCCCAATTCTAAAAGGAAGGTGTAAATCACACCTCAATACTTATTTGACATGTGTTATTTAACAAAAAATTATATATTTTTTTATCCTTCTTACTTTTACTTATCATAAATAATTGTTTTATCCCACCACTGCCCCCACCCAGCCTTCTTCTTCTTCCCCAGATACCCCCTTCCACCCCTCCCCCCCACTTCTTCTTCCCTAGCTAACCCCCTACCCTGCACTTCTTCTTCTTCCCCAGCAAACCTCAAACCCTCCCACTTCTTTTTCTTCCCCCAATCAGCCTACCCCCACCAACACTTTTTTTCTTCACTAACTCCTCCCTCTGGATTTTTTCATTTTCCTCTTCTTCTTCATTAGTGATTTTTTCTTTTTCTGAGAAAATTCAAAACTTTAAAATATCATTAATTAGTTTCTTCTTTTCATATAAGTTCAACCCAATAAAAAAAA
Source organism: Datura wrightii (assembly GCA_035772735.1). Lineage (NCBI taxonomy): Eukaryota > Viridiplantae > Streptophyta > Magnoliopsida > Solanales > Solanaceae > Datura > Datura wrightii. The sequence continues at coordinate 127,200,321 of JASDFA010000016.1, forward strand.
GTTTTTTAACAAAATTCGTGTTGGGTTAAAGATCAAAATAACAAAATAAATTAAAGTATACCTCTATTGATCTTAAAATTTAATAATTTTGTAAAATTATTTGAATCTAAGAAAATATTTTGAATATGTTTTTGTATTAAAATAAAAAATTGAAGTGATAGTAGTAAAAGAAAAGTGGGTAGAGTTTTGGCAAAAATGGTGGAAGAAAGAAAATAAAAAAAGAATTAAAATGACAAGAATAATTGGAAATACATTTTATAAAGAAAAATTTATAAAATTATAAAATTATATCATTTTTTGGGGTCTCCCACGCTCTTTAAGAGAGTGTATGTACTCTCTATGTCAGGTGAAAAAAAAAGGAGGTATTAATATCCGTTAAAAATTATTTAGGGAGTAATAGGACCCCCGTAAAGTGTCATAACCCAAACGTACCCCCGGATCATAGACACGGGACAAGGAGCCCTGAAAGACCCAAAGTCGACCCATAGCATGAGCATACATCTAATTCAACCAAATGAGTGAAAGACTCAAGATAAAGAATGTAATCATAACATAACATAAGGGAAAAACAATACTAGACTTATACAGTATGGTGGAGAACAACTAATAGTCTGATAAGCCTCTAAATATGAATGGCGGATTCATGTGACAACTTCCCAACTAATCCAATATCCTGAAATTGAGAGAAATGCATAGAATGTGAACATGTAACCCTCGGAACATGAGGACTCACTAAATGCGCTCAGAGAAAAGCTGAAACTACGGGTTAGGATGAGCCTTAGAACTGGGACCTGTATCATGAAAAGATACAATATAGAAAGTATGCGGTCAGTATGTGAAATGTACTGAGTATGTAATGTAAATAAACGAAAATTTAAAACATATATGAAATTCATAAATTATTATAAGAGTAGGACGTCATGCTCGTATTGTAAATCATAATTTCATGTTATATGGCTCAAGGTTTTAAAAATATTCGTAGCATAACTTAATCATAATCATTATAGTAGAGGGTTACTTAACATGACTTGAGCCAACATACATAATCCCAACATGTATAAATCATGAGGAACAGTGTGACATTCTCTTAACCGACATACCCCATATGAGCACACATGAAGCCCGACTTGTATCTCTAGTCGGGAGGGTGTTCGTACCTTACCAAGGGTAGGAACCATAAAGGGCGTGATCACACATGAAAAGGGATATTTTGGCCAAGGTCAAACATGAAAGGGTCCCAACATACCTATTGTGGCACATAGTTCATGAGATCCGATGCTTAATTGTAAGCCCCGAACCTACTCGATGTTCGATACTACTCCCAAAACATATATAGTGCTCATAATAATACATACATGAGTTCATGGGCTAGTTAAATCATGATAATCGTAAACATGCCTGAACATACATGAACTAGCCATGACATGAGGCCTGTGGGTTAGCCAAAAACATAATTCATGATTGATAAAATTCATACATAATTTTAGATCATGCATGTAGCTTGAAATTCATAAGTTCGTAGTAAATAACATAATAAATTCATAAATAAATTCATGATTCATGCTAGGCTTATCAAAACACCTATGAATCAATGGATCATAGATCGATTAATCATGGGGCATGCATAATCAAGCTTAGTTGCTTAGAAATTCAAAAATAAAATATCAATAATATTATAATCAATTTAAATCCCAAAAGATGATCAAAATCAATAGATTATGATAGATTTCAAAATCACAAGATCCATAATTAAATCATTTAATTTTACACAAATCAATTTGAAATCTCCATGAGTTTTTTCATAATTTATAAGTAAAATCATAGAGTAGGAGCATGGGTGTGGAAGGAACCAACCATTGATGACCTTAAATACCTGGAAACACTGATTCATAATCTCCTTCGAAAGCCCAAGATGGAATTCAGAGAAATTGGGGAAGAACACCTTGAATCACCTTTTAGACTCCTCTCTGTAATCTTGCATGCATGAATGAGGCCTAACATGAGCTAATCCCCCTTAAAAGACCCCATTTAAAGCTTAAAACAACTTAGTTTAGGCCTTAGGAACTTAGGAATTACGAAAACTCCCTTATTAAAAGGCAGGAAAACACTGCCAGGGCCCTTAACGAGGGACCTCAGAAGTCGTTGCCAAGGGGCACGACACGTGACTAGGACCCATGAAGTCCACTGCCCAAAACACTCAGGGAGACCCCACGAATCGTGGTGGCTGACCAGGACTCGTGGTCACCACCCGTGACCCGCATTGTCCCAAAACCTCGACCAACCCTCCAATGCAGACCACGGGTGACCTCACGAGTCGTGAGGTCTTACAATGACTCGTGGTCAGGTCCGTGGCCTACTCAACCTGAGCTTGCCCAGCCTGCTGACCATGAGTCACATCATGACTCGTGGTCACTCCTCACGACCCACCTCACATGTCGTCCTGCAACCTGATGCAAATTTCCAGTTTTTTCTCCATTTTGACTCCCGGGTCTTATCCTTGAGTTCCCGGGGTACAACAATATCTCCCACTTGGGAATATTAGTCCTTGAATGTTAGAAACAAAAAACTCAGAAACAAGCAATCGCCATATATAAATACTGATCATTAATCTGAAAACTAACGGATTGACTCCCTCCGAAAAGAACTACATAACTAAAGTGAATTCAGAAAACACATACATATACCATATCATAAAACAAACGTGTATGCATGAACAAAACATGAAAACTGATTATGGGTTTAAGCCAAAAACTGATACCTCAAACTAAATTGAGTTGGTAGAGAACAGGTGTGGGTATCTAGCCATCATATCTGCTTCGGCTTCCTACTTAGCTCCTTCAACATGCTGATTTCGCCACAATACTTTAACCTAAGCTACTACTTTGTTCCTTAGCTTACGGACTTGACGATCTATGATTTCCACCTGAATTTCTTCATAGATGAGGCTATCCTTTATGCCAACGTTGTCCACCGGGACTACTAAAGCTGGGTCACCATAGCACTTTTTCAAAAGTGACACATGTAACACAGGATGAACCAAAGATAACTCCGAGGGAAAGTCCAACTCATACGCCACCTTACCAACTCTCCTCAAATCCCGATAGGGGCCAACATAGCGAGGACTGAGTTTCCCCTTTTTCCCAAACCGTATGACTCCGTTCATGGTAGATAGCTTTAGAAATACCTAGTCGTCCGCATCAAACTCCAAGTCTCTTCTCCTCACATCGGCATATGATTTCTGACGACTTTGAGCGGTTTTCAATCGGTCCCTTATCAACTGAACCTTCACCATCACTTCGTGAATCGAATCTATCCCTATCATAGCTGCCTCACCGACCTCAAACCATCCGATGGGAGATCTACACCTCCGCCTATAAAGAGCCTCTAACGGTGCCATCTAGATACTAGTGTGATAACTGTTATTATAAGCAAACTCAATTTAGTGAAAATGATCATCCCAATTACCTTTCAAATCCATAACACATGTCCTTAAGAGTTTGGATTGTTCACTCGACTTGACCATCAGTTTGCGGATGAAATGCTGTGCTGAGCTTAACCTGAGTCCCAAGCCCTTTCTGAAAAGACCGCCAGAACTGGGAGGTAAACTGAGTACCTCGGTCCAAAATAATAGACAAGGGCACTCCATGAATTCGAATCAACTCCCAAATATACAACTTGGCATAATCATCCGCTGAATCCATGGTCTTGACCGATAGAAAGTGTGCAGCCTTGGTTAACATATATACCACCACCCAAATGTCATCATAGTGTCGTCGAGTACGGGGTATGCTTGTAATGAAATCCATATTAATCTCTTCCCACTTTTAAGGGGGATGCTAATATCCTGAAGTACGCCTCCCTGTCTTTGATGCTCGACCTTCACTTACTGACAGTTAGGACATTTGGCAACGAACTTTGCAATATCCTTCTTCATACAATCCCACCAATAGATTTCCCGCAATTCCTAGTACATCTTCGTGGATCCTTGGTAGATAGAATATCTGGTACTATGTGCTTCATGCAATATCCGAAACCTCAAATTATCGACATCCGAAACACATAGTCAACCCTGGTATCGTAGCACATCATCTCCCCCTTGGGATAAAACCTCAACCTTTTGACTTCGCACTGCTTCCTTTAGCTTCCTCAAAACTAGAACTTCATTTTGCTTAGATTTGACATCAACCACCAAGGACTATTCTGACCCATTATGCACAACGGCACCGCCATCGGTCCAGTCGACCAATCTAACTCCCAATCTTGCAACCCGGTGGACATCCTTCACTAAATTGTTCTTTCCATCCTCTACGTGGGACACTATATCCATAGATAGTCTACTAACTGCATCCTCCACCACATTAGCCTTGCCCGGGTGGTAAAGAACACTCATATCGTAGTCCTTCAATAACTCCAACCACCTCCTTTGCCGAAGATTGTGATCCTTCTGCGTGAACACATATTGAGAGCTCTTGTGATCCGTGAATATATCCACGTGGACCCCATACAATTAATTCCACCATATCTTTAATGCAAACAACACCACGGCCAACTTGATATCATGGGTCGGGTAATTCTTTTCTTGAACTTTCAGCTGTCGAGAGGTGTATGCTATTACTTTCCTATGCTGCATCAAAACACATCCCAGTCCGACTCTCGAAGCATCAAAATATACAAAAAAGCCATCCGTACACTCGGGTAAAGTCAACACTGGTGCTGAAGTGAGTTGGGTCTTCAATTCCTGGAAGCTTATCTCACAAGCCTCTAACCATTGGAAATTTACATTCTTTTGAGTCAACTTGGTCAAAGGTGCCGCAATAAATTAGTAACCATCAACAAATCTCTAGTAGTAACCTACTAGGCCTAAGAAACTCTGAATTTCTGAAGGATTCACCGGTCTGGGCCAATTCTTCACCGCTTCGATTTTCTGAGAATCTACCTTGATTCCCTCACCTGAAACCATATAGCCTAGAAATGCCACCGAGTCCAACCAAAACTCACATTTCTAAACTTTTCATATAACTAACGATCCTTGAGGACTTGAAGCACTATACGCAAGGAGTAGCATGCTCCTCCTTGCTTGGGGACTATATAAGGATATCATCGATGAACACAATTATGAACATGTCCAGATACTGCTTGAACACCCTGTTTATTAGGCCCATAAAAGCTGCAGGAGCATTTTTTAGTCAAAATTACATAACTACAACTCATAATGGCCATGCCGAGTTCTGAAGGCTATCTTTGGGAGATCACACTCCCGAACTATGAGTTAATGGTATCTGGACCTGAGATCTATCTTCGAGAAATACTTGGCATCTTGGAGCTGGTCAAATAAATCATCAATCCTGGGCAAGGGGTACCTGTTCTTGACAATGACCATATTCAGCTGTTGATAATTAGTACACATTCGAAGGGATCCATCCTAATTTAAAGAGAGAGAACAGGTGCACCCCATGGAGACTTTCTCGGTCTAATACAACCTTTATCCAACAAGTCCTTCAACCGTTCCTTTAACTATTTTAGCTCGACGGGAACCATCCTATAAGGAGGAATAGAGATAGGTTATGTATTGGGCAATAGATCAATATCGAAAACAATTTCCCTCTTTGAAGGAACACCTGAAAAATCATCAGGGAAAACCTCCTGATACTCACACACCACTGGAACTGACTGCATAGTCGGGGTCTCAGACTCTACATCCTTAACCCTAACTAGGTGGTAAATGCAACCCTTAGAGATCATTTTTCGGGCCTGAAGGTAAGAGATGAAGTGATCTACAGGTACCGTTGAACTACCCCTCCATTCTAAAGCTGGTTCACCCGGAAAACGGAACTCCACCATTCGAGTTCCACAATTAGCCGAAGTATAACATGCAAAAAACTAATCCATTCCTAGAATAATATCAAAATTAGTCATAGATAATTCTACTAAGTCAGCGGAGATAACCTTACGCAACACCGTAATGGGGCAACCCCTATACATCCGCCTAGCTACCACTGCTTCACCGACTGGAATAGATCTCCAGAACAGTTCTGAAATAAATTTCAGGACTAACTCCAAAACTTCTAGCAGTGTAAGGCGTCACAAAAGACAATGTAGCTCCTAGATCTATCAAAGCATAAGAATCAATATGGAAGACTTGCAACATACCCATGACCACATCTAGCGAAGCCTCCTACTCCTGGCGAGGCACTAGGACATAAAACCTATTTTTGTGTTGAGCGCCTGCTGAACTAGTGAAAGTACCCTACTATGGGGCTCGTGCTGCTGGAGTGGTAGAACTGGCTGCAGGGCAATCTCTGCTCCTGTGTCTAGGTTTGCCACACCTGAAAAAAGCATTTGTACCGACCAAGCACCTCCTGGATGATTTTTACCACACCCTGCACATGCTGGGAAAGTGCCCTCCACCTGCATGCTACCATGATCCCTCGAGCTTGTAGCCTTGCTCCTCTAGTCTCCCCTGAACCTGGATGGAGTGCTGGCCAATGATGGTGCTGGAGAAATGGACCTGTGCTAAGTCTGCTAACGTGGTCCACCTCCTGACCTAGCTTGGGAAACCATGTAGCTGTCGTCCTGGTCCTCTTGGCCTCTCTCTGCCTCCTGTGGACCGACTCCATCTTCTGCACATGCAATACAATATGGGGAAAATTGATGTCCTGATGAAGCATGGCAATCTGACAATGTTTGTCCAAGTAATCCGCTACTCCATGCACAAAGAGGCTCACCCGAGCCCACTGATCCGCCACCAACTTCGGAGCATATTTAGATAACTGGGTGAACTCCAATGCATACTCTTGGAAAGATATGCTACCTTGCTTCAGATTAACAAACTCGGCCGCCTTGAGCTCCCTCATATCCCGAGGAAAGAACTGATCCATAAATGCAGTGTGAAACTCATCCCAACCTATCGGGCCTGCACCCGCCGCCCTAGCATCTCTCCATTGCTTAAACCATATATGTGCTACCCCTTTAGCTGATAGGAGGTCAAGTCAATGCATTTCCCATTGTTCACCCCTATGACCTTGGTGATTTTCAGAATCTCCTCTATAAAATCGTGTGGATCCGCGTCCACCTTTGTCCCCATGAACTCCGAAGGGCTCATCCTCAAGAAATCTCTCACAATAGTCGTCACTGCATTCACATTCTAAGGCAAATGTGCCACCGTCTAATTCTGTATATAGGCAGTCATGGCCTGTGCCAGCATCTAATCGCCGCCCTAAACTCAGCATGAGCGGCTGGCTCTGGTACGTGCTCCTCATGAATGGGTGGAGCTGGTTGATCTCACCATCATGGGCACCCTTATGATTGTTACCATTTCCATTTCTCCTAGCGTTAGTTCGAGGTGGAGGCATGATTTTACAAGCGCGAATTGCATGAATTAGAGGAGTAAAGGACGCTCATCACACGACATAGATAATGAAATATGGTAACATTTCATAAACGTCTAGTAGCCTCTTCATCATAAGTGTGGCGCGATTCACACCTATAAACCTATGGCTTAGATACCAATTTTTGTCACGACACAAACGTACCCACAGATCGTAGACATGGGACAATATGTCCCGAGAGACCCCAAGTCGACCCATGGCATGAGCATACATCTAACTCAATCACATGAGTGGATGACTTAACATAAAGAATATAATCATGACGTAGCATAAGGGAAAAGTAATACTAGACTCAATACGATGAAAAACAACTTATAGTCTTATAAGCCTCTAAACATGAAAGGCAGATTGATGGGACAACTCCCCGACTAATCCAATATCCAGAAACTGAAAGAAATGCATAGAATGTGAACATGTAGCCCTTGGAACATGAGAACTCACCAAGTGTGCTGAGAGCAAGGCAGAAACTAGCTATGGGTTCGGATGAGCCTCAGAACTGGGACCTGTATCATGAAACGATACAACATAGAAAGTATGCGGTCAGCACGTGGAATGTACTGAGTATGCAAGGTAAATAAAAATGGACATTTAAAACATATATGGAATTCATAAATGATAATAAAAGTAGGACGTCATGCTCGTATCGTAAATCATAATATCATATCATATGGCTCAAGGTTTTAAAAATATTCGTAAGATAACTTAGTCATAATCATAATAGAAGAGGGTTACTTAACATGACTTGAGACAACATACATAATCCTAACATGCATAAATCACGAGGAACAATGGGGAGATTCTCTTAACCGACATACCCCATATGAGCACACATGAAGCCCTACTTGTAACCCTAGTCGGTAGGGTGTTCATACCTTACCAAGGGTAGGAACCATGAAGGGCATGATCACACATGAAAAGGGATATTTCGCCAAGGGTTAAACATGAAAGGGTCCCAACATACCTATGGTGGCACGTAGTTCATGAGATCCAGTGCTTAATTGTAAGCCCCGAACCTACTTGCTGTTCGGTACTACTCCCAAAACATATATAGTGCTCATAATAATACATACATGAGTTCATGGGCTAGTTAAATCATGATAATCATAAACATGCTTGAACATACATGAACTATCCATGACTTGAGGCCTGTGGGTTAGCCAAAAACATAATTCATGATTGATAAAATTCATACATAATTTTAGATCATACATGTAGCTTGAAATTCATAAGTTCGTAATAAATAACATAATAAAGTCATAAATAAATTCATGATTCATGCTAGGCTTATCAAAACACCTATGGATCAATGGATCATAGTTTGATTCATCACGGGGCATGTATAATCAAGCTTAATTGCTTAGAAATTTAAAAAAAAATCAACAATATTATAATCAATTTAAATCCCAAAAGATGATCAAAATCAGTAGATTATGATAAGATTTCAAAATCACAAGATCCATAATTAAATCATTTAATTTTATACAAATCAATTTGAAATCTCCATGAGTTTTTTGATAATTTTTAATTAAAATCATGGAGTAGGAGCATGGGTGTGGAAGGAACTACCCATTGATGACCTTACATACCTGGAAACGATAATTCTTAATCTCCTTTGAAAGCCCAAGATGGAATTCAGAGAAATTGGGGAAGAACACCTTGAATCACCTTCTAGACTCCTCTCTATACTCTTGCATGCATGAATGAGGACTAACATTAGCTAATCCCCCTTAAAAGACCCCATTTAGATCTTAGAACAACATAGTTTAGTCCTTAGGAACTTATGAATTATTACCCTTATTAAAATGCAGGAAAAGCACTGCCAGGGCCCCTAACGAGGGACCTCACGAGTTGTTGCCAAGGGGCATGACTCATGACTAGGACCCATGATGTACACTGCCCAAAACACTCAGGGGGACCCCATGAGGGACCCCACGAATTTTGGTGGCCAACCACGACTTGTGGTCACCACTCGTGACCCCCATTGCCTCAAAACCTCGATCAACCCTCCAATGCAGACCATGGGTGACCTCAGGAGTCGTGAGGTCTGACCACGACTCGTGGTCACGTCCATGGCCTCCTCAACCTGAGCTTGCCCAGCCTGCTAACCACGAGTCACATCATGACTCGTGGTTACTCCTCACGACCCACTTCACGACTCGTCCTGCAACCTGATGCAAATTTCTAGTTTTTTCTCCGTTTTGACTCCCGAGTTCGATCCATGGGTTCCCGGAGTATAACACAAAGTTTAGGTGTCTTCATAAAATTAAGGTCTTAGTTCAGGGTTTTTTTTTATGTATTCTCTCTAATTTCAAACATTGTAAAATCTGCCCTTTAATCATAATTCATCATTTAAAACATGCTTAGATCATACTCACGATTGAAACTTAGGAATTCATGCATTGGGCAAAAAAACACCCACGGAATCTTCCATTAGAACATCATGAATTGAGAGGGAATTGGGCATGGGTATGGACAATTGCTCCCATTCTTAGCCTTACATACCTAAAGAAATCCGATTTTCACAGCTTCCTTGTGTGCCCAAAGAGAATTGAGGAAGAACCTTGAAGAACTGGGTCGGATCACCTCTCAAACTTCTAAACTTGCATGAGTTAACCCTTCTAAAAAACTCTATTCTGAGCTTAAAATGACATAATTTTGGCCTTAGGAAATTAGGAATTATCGAAAAGCCCTTAATGAATTCACAGGGAAAAACATACTGCCAGTCCCAACAAGGGACTGGACGGGTTATGCCCTGGACCATGACTCGTGGTCTACCAGTCATCGCCTGCACTGCCAAAACACTCCTGAGGGTCACCACGAGGGACACCAAGAATTGTAGTGTACCCAATAACTTGTGGTGACCAGTCATTAGGTGCACTGCCCAAAATCCTTTATCCACCGCCTTTCTTGACCGCAGATGACTTAACGAGCCGTGGTGCTGACCATGACTTGTGGTCACCCCCCGTGGTCACTCTGACCATAAAATTTCAACCAAGCCTAACCCTCTCCCCACAAGTCACTTAACAACTCATGGTGTTCCTAACAGTTCACTGGACGACTCGTCCTGAAACCTGGTGCAGAAATTTCTGTTTTCTAAGTTTCAACTCCCGGATCTGTCTTAGGGTTTTTCAGGGTATTACAATATCTCCCCCTTGGAAACATTCATCCTCAAATGTTGAAAAGTAGATGCAATCATCATAGTCAAATACTCAATATGTTGAAAAGTAATGGAGTGACTAACTCCGATTAGAACTACATGACTGAATTGAATTCCCGAATCACACATGCATCCATTTACATGAAAGAAACTAGGATACATGAGCTGAACATGAAAATGAATAGAGTGCTAAGGAGGAATGATCTTGGGCAAATTTATATGCCCAAGTGATACTCAAACGTACCATTTTAGCCTTGTTTATCTACCAATGTGTATACATTCTCATGTAATTGGTAATAAAATGTGAATTTATATTAACCAACATGATTAGCATTGTTTTGCAGGTAAAATGTGATTTTGGGAAGCTTAAATGCATGTTGGATGATATCGGAGTTGGACTTGGATGCGAGCAAGGGAAAAGGCATTGCACAACATGAAATAAAGGGGCTCCGCGATGGAGCCATGTCACGCTGCCATCGCGGAGGCATTCTGCCTGGATAGGGAAAATTCGCCAAATTCCAGAGAGGGTCCGCGTCTGCTGCGTGGCACGGTGGCCTAGCTCCGCGTTGCACGCCATGCCACATTGAGCCTTAATTCTTGGACCCCCAATTCCAGTGAGGGTCCGCGTCCATAGCGTGTCACGGAGGCAGTGCTCCGCGATGCACCCCGTGACACGTTGCTCGTTATTCCGGGAAAAATTCCCAGCAGTATAAATAGAACACTTAGGGTCATTTTACATTATTCTGACTTGGTGGAGCAAGGACGTGGGTTACAAGCAGTTGAGGGACGAAAATATCAGGGTTTTTTCTCTCTTTCTTTCTTCTTTAATTCAATTGCTTGTATGATTAACACTCATTTTAAGATGTTTAATCCACAAATGAGTGGCTAATTCCTCTTCTTGCTGAGGTTATGAACAATTGTGATGAAATTTGATCATTGATTCTTTGGATCTTTTCTTCCATGTTGTTCTATTAATTCTTGTTCTTACTGCATTAATGTGTGGCCTACGTTAATGTACATCTAAAAAGTCCGGTTTCACTCGAGAGAGCAAGAAATTGGAAAGTTGTGAATTAATAGGATATGTTCTTTACTTGGTTTGGGAAAATTGAGTCTTGATTTGCTTTCAGGATAGAAATATACCTGAAAGTCGTATTAGTCAATTTAGGAACCAAAATTGTATGGCTAGAACATGAATTGCATTTGATCATAGAAATGTAGACGGATGGTTCATGATTCTTAAGTGAGGTTAAATACGAGAGTTTTAATCTCTTGGCAAATGTTCTTGGCTAGCAACTGGAGGAAAAGATTAACCAAATCACGATGATAATTAATTTCATTACATGTTCTTTCAACCTCAGCATGCTCTCATTCATAGTTCAGATTCAAAGTAGATAATTGTTTTTAGCTTTAGTATAAAAATTATAAAACAAATTATCAAACTTTTGGTTACACTGTTGTCTGCATTTTTAGAGGTAAAATATAGTACACTTGAACAAATTGCACTTCATCCAAGTCTCTGAGAGATCGATACTTGGCTTACTAAAGCCACTTACTACTTGTTCTACCACGTGCACTTGCGTGTCGTTTTATACCCCACAAATCACGCGAACAAGTTTTTGGCGCCGTTGCCGGGGACTTGGCAATTGGTGAATTTTTTTTAAGTGTTAATTTACTGTATTTTTATTTTCTTAGTGTTGACAACTTGGTCTTAGCTTGTATTTTGCAGACTTAATTGCTATTGAACACTGGAAAGAGACAAGGAGCTGGTGGAATCGTATATAGAGCCAGAAAGGATATTTCACAGTAAACGAAGAGAAGCTCTACAAAGAAAGCTGCAGTTGCTCAGACAGACGATCATGGAGCAACAACAGAATCCACCGGTAGTACGGGCAGTGTTAGTGCCCGAAGAAGCAGCAGCTCGGCCGGTTCGCGAGGTGGAAATCCCACATGCCAATAATGTTACATCTAGTATCCATAAACCTGAGCCAGGAGGGAGATTTGAACTTAAACAGAATATGGTGCAGTTGCTGCACACTAGCGGGCAGTTTACCGGTCTCCCTCATGAAGATCCACAGCAGCATCTCCAAAATTTTTTGGAGATAAGTGACACTTACATCCCCGCTGGAGTGTCACCAGACTATGTCCGGCTTACATTGTTCCCATTCTCATTATTGGGAGAAGCCAAGAGGTGGTTGAAAGCTAAGCCACCGAATTCTATTTTTACGTGGGATGATCTTGCACGGACGTTTTTGATACGGTTTTTTCCCTCTGGTAAAACAGCAAGACTTAGAAGTCAGATTCTATGTTTCAAACAGAGAGAGGGAGAAAATTTATATCAGGCCTGGGAGAGATTTAAATCCATGTTGCGGGATTGTCCTCATCATCATCAGTCCAATGATGTGCTGGTGCACACATTTATAGAGGGTTTGGAACCCCACACCAAAATATTGCTAGACTTAGCAGCTGGAGGGAAAGCGCTGGAGAAAACTTATGAGGAGCTGTATACTTTGTTGAACCGTATTTCGCAGGGCAATCCAGAATGGAATGCTGATTCATCAAGAGGTGGGACAAGGAAAGCAACATGAGTGCTTGAAGTGGATGGGTTTACAGCTATCGCTGCACAGATAGCTGCATTGCAAAATCAACTTAACACCCACTTTAGCAACATGACATTGAACCATCCTCAAGCCTCAGTTAATGCAGTACAACAAATGTGGTGTGAAGTGTGTGGAAGCAGTGAGCACTCAGCTGAGTGTTGTGGAGCCAATCCTGACTTGGTAAACTTTGTGGGTAATGTGCAAAGGAACCACCAGTAGTATGGTAATAGCTACAACTCCAATTGGAGGAATCACCCTAATTTCTCATGGGGTAGCAACAACCATCAGGGCCAAAGTTCGGGTCAGGGTGTGCAAAGGAACCAAGGAGGGCAGCAGAATTATCAAGCACAATTAAGAAACAACAATGCACCTCCTCCACCACCATCACCCAGCATTGAGGAGATGTTCAAGACCATGATAGCTAACCAAGCTCAATTTTGCAGGCTGACTATGTGAAATTGGCAGCCGAAGTGAAAAACAACCAGTTAGCTACCAAGGCGCTTGAATATCAATTTGGGCAATTTGCTGGTGCCCAAAACACAAGGCCTAGAGGAGGACTGCCGAGCGACATGGATCCCAATCCCAAGCAGGTAAATGCAGTGACCACAAGGAGTGGTTTGCAGCTGAAAGAGGTGGAACCAGAAAGACCACCTCAACAGTCGGGAGCAGTAGAAGTGGAGAGGGAGCAAAGTACTGAAAGGAGAGGGAGCAAAGTACTGAAAGGGGGAAGACTAAGGAAGCTGAATCAGAAAGACCTCCACCCCCGTTCCCTCAATGACTAAAGAAACACAAGGAGGAGGCGTGTTTCAAGAAATTCATGGAGGTGCTACAACAGGTACATATTAACTTACCTCTTGTTCATGTCTTGTAGGGAGTGCCAAAATATGCTAAGTATATAAAGGACATCGTAGCAAACAAAAGTCGGTTGACTGAGTATGCTACAGTAGCTCTAACGGAGGAGTGCACTTCCTGGATTCAAAATAGACTGCCCACAAAGCTCAAAGACCGTGGGAGTTTTACTATCCAGATTACTATTGGGCAGAGCATCTAAGCTCGTGGATTGTGTGACTTGGGAGCGAGCATAAATTTGATGCCTTCATCGGTATTGAGAAAGTTGGGTCTAGGGAGTCCTAGACCCACAACGGTAATCTTGCAATTGGCGGATCAATCCTTAGCCAGACCGGATGGAATTGTTGAGGACGTTCTGGTGCAAGGTGGCTCCCTAATTTTCCCGGTAGATTTTGTTGTGCTGGATTTTGAACCAGACGCGGAAGTCCCATCTATTTTGGGACGTCCTTTTTTGGCAACCGGGAAAGCACTAATTGACATAGTTGTGGGGCAGCTAACAATGCGAGCACATGACAAGGTGGAGGTGTTCGAGGTGAACAAGGCACCCAAGCTCCCGATGATGCATGAAGAACTCTCGGTGATTAATGTGGTTGATCAAGGTGATAATAAGCAGATGAAGGATTCACGAGAGTTAATGGGAAAACCACCGGAAAGGTGTAAGCACTACTGGGGGGAGGACAGTGATCGAGAGAAATCGTCCATCACCCTAGAGGACAATTGAGCTTAATGACGTCGAGTCGCGACGGTATACCAGGCGCTGCACGGGAGGCAACCCATGAAAAATTTTTCTTTCTTTTTGTAAAGTGTAAATAGATTTTTCTTTTCTTTTTCTTTTTCTTGATTTACTACAAAAAAAATTTTTTCTCGTGTTAGTTTTTTGTTTATTTGTATTTAGAGTGAAACCTATAAGTCTAACCAATTTTGTATAGTGAGATGAATTTCAGGTCAAACGGAGAAAAATATGCATGGAATCGCGAAGGAAAAGTCGAGGTATGAAAAATTAATAAAAAGTGGCAACCAATGAGCTGAGGCGACAGCTCCGTGTCACGGAGGTGGACCTCCGCATTACCTCCGTGACACGTTGAGGTAGAATCCAAAAATTTTTAAAATTTCCAGAACAGTCTCACGATGGCTCCGTGTCACGGAGGCAGTGCACCGCGTTACCTCCATGACATGTTGCCTTGTATATCGCGATGGGTCACACCGGGTCGCCGGGTGACCCGTGCGATTTTCTTACTTTTTAACCCCGAAAACCCTCCCTTTTCCCTCATTTTTTAATCCCTCTGCGACCAAACCCCCCAAAACCCATCCCCTACCAACGTGACACGGAGTAAGACAAGAAATTCAATGATTTTTCTTTGATTCTTCAAAGACAAGGTATGTTTTCCGATTTCCTCTCCAATTCTTGTCGATTTTCTTCGATATTGAGCATGGGAGGTGAGCTAAATTGCCCTACGTAGTAATTAATCATGAATTCGAGTTAATTGTTGTTGATGAATGTTCGGAATGTCGTTATGATTGCTTAAACTTGTCGATTTCATAAATTAATCGAATTTGATTGATAATATCAATTCTAGGGCTTGTATGTTGAATTTGAAGTTGAAATTGTATTGAAATTGTGAATTTTATGCTGGGATGGATGTGTTGAATGAGATGAGTCGATGTACAAATTGTTAGGATGTTAATAGAACGACTGATTCTTGGGTTAAGGGAATGTTGAAATTTGTAAGAATTTGGTTAGTTGTATAGGTTCATGTAGATAAATTTTTGTTGTTGTTTTTGTTTCTTTGTTTTTCTTTGCTAAGTGTGATGGTTAAAATGTTAGAGATGGTAGTGATTGTGATTAGCTGTACGAAGTCTGAGTAGTACGCAGAAGTTATATCGTCGAATTTTTCGAACGCACTAAGCATGATTGTATAGTTGTTTATTGTGTGTAAATAAAGATAATCTTGCCATATTGTTGTAACTGTAGCTAAGGACTAAGTGTGGGGTAACCTAGCGTAACCCGACCTTAGCCAAAGTTAATATCTATGAGCTTAACATTGATCTTGTTTACTTGGGTTGACAGGTATAATGGCAAGCCCGCAAGATAAAGGAAAAGGCGCATCAACTTCAGGCGCCAGAAGGAAGCGAATCAGACTGGGCACAGCAGTCCCAACTGCACCAGCAGTTCCACGAGGCCAACGCCGCCAATACGGAACAAGATGGGTGACTGATGAGGGGAAAAAGTGGTACGCAAAGCACAAAGAAAACAAATATTTCCCCGAGGAGCATATAGCACGGGAACCATTGGCACAGGAGTTCCCTAGAATGGTCCACTGGATCGAGGTAGCTGGGCTCAATTTCATATTTGAGGAGCCCAAGGAATGCAATTTGCACCTAGTTCGGGAGTTCTATGCCAATTGGAACCCGACGATCAGAAGTCATACCATCAAGATCAGAGGGCAAATAGTCACTCTGGAGCCCCACCACCTCAATGACATCATAGGAGCACGGGACACAGACGCCCACGTACTCCGACAGCTAAACATTACCCCACCGTATGCGGACATCAGACACACATTGTGTGGGACCCGATCGACAGCTAGATGGAGCAGACACAAAGAGAGGGGCTACCACCAGACTATGCTATATTCACAGATGAACAGGGAAGCCCGAATCTGGCTGAAGATAGTCTGCTCATGCCTAATCCCGGGGGTATATATGACAGATGTAACCCGGGATCGTGTATGCCTGGTGTAAGCCCTGATGAAAGGGCTGGAGATCAACATTGGGGCGGTAATTATCTCCGCCATGAAGAGAGCCCGGTTGCACCAGGGGCACAAGTATGGCTTTGGTGGACTAATCACCACCTTCCTCAGGGGCCTAGATGTCGAGGAGGAGGCCCTTGACTATATCCCGCAGATGGAGCGGCGGGCCTTAGATGTTACTAAAACTAAGGCTCCCAACACCACCCACGGGCCAGTGCTTACACTTGGCGAGCGACATGCTCGTGATGACCAATATATGGCTTGGATGTATGGGATGCAGATGCTCCAGATGAGGATAGGTGGGAGGCCGGCAACAGAGGAGGAGCTATGGCAGCTCGAGTTAGACTACCCTTTCGGCGAAAACACCAGGGCTCTATGCCGAGTGGGGCTAGCATTTGTAGAGCCCACAGATGATGATGTCCCCACAGAAGAGGAGACACGTCGGGAGGACTCCGATGTGGAGTCCGATGATGACGATGGAGGCGACTCGGACATGGGAGATGAAGCAGCAGCACCCGACGAAGAAGTGGAATACTTTGACTGATCAGGGAGTTCCACCACCCGATTTTGTGCTATTTTAATTTTTGTGAACACTGGGGACAGTGTTCGAACTAAGTGTGGGGTGGGAGTAGTTAGGTGCTGGGCTGGGCTCTTTTGTATGTATGCTCTATTCTGTTGTCGTGTATGTGAAAATTTGTTTGTCCCTGTGAGTGTGAATTGTTAAGTGTTGTTCTGCATTTGTAAATGTTTGTTAAATTGATGTGTGTTGCTGAATGTTGCTAGCTGATTCTGATTCTGTACATATTTTTGTTATCAAAATGATCGATACATTTTTTTTTTAAATTGTACATAATTTTTCTATCGAAATGATCGATATTTTCAACATTTTTTTACTTCTTGGGTTTCTCGGCGTTTGTTTTCGGTTCTTTTACCGAGATTAGTCCCATTGAACCGAAGTCATAGTAGTGACCGTTCCCTATGATGGATGGATGACGACCGTCTTAAGGGAAATGTAGTCGTTAGGAGTAGATTTTTTTCAAGTATTTTTCAGTTTTTTTCTTTGGTGGGTTGCATCCCACAACCTGTAGTTACTGGATGGTTGCGAAATTTTGGTTGCTTGTTGTACATGATATTCAAAATGCAAAGATGATTCATATAAAAACATGCAAATTTGTAAATATGTTGAGATACCTAGGCCATAGAGTTTGATTCAGTGTGATTGAGGCTTAATGTTTGAATTCCTATAATTAGCTGATTGAAGAGTCTGTGAATACATCTTGAATTGAGCATGTGCAAAAAGTGTGAAGTGAGGTGCTGTTATTCCATTCTATTGTGAAGTGTCTAGAACTTGCCTGGTGTGTGTACAAAACGAAATGAAGAAGGTGTATTGTAGGAAAGGATGTAGGCATTTCTTTGTTTTAACCGAGAGTTTCTATTTTTCCTTGTTGTACCCACCTTGATTGTATACCCTAGTCAGCCCGTTGAGCCTTTAGCCGATTATGTTTTTTTTCTTTTGTCATAAAGTGTAAACCGAGCTTAATTCCTTCTTTTCATTAGCCGTAAAGTCAATACAAAACTCTTAAGCGCTTAAGAAAAGAAAATCATTTTCCCGAAGTGTCAAAGAGTGAGAATGGTGAAAAGAAAAAGAAAAGCAGAGTGATAGAAGAAAAGAAAAGGTTGAAGGTGCACTTGCTATAAATAAACGATAATGAAGGTGCATGAATAATCTTTATTGTTGTGTCAAGTGTGCTTAATGCAATAGGCCATACTAAAGAAAATCATCAAGAATGGGATGATGAAAAAAAAAGAAACAATGTCCATGAGTTGATGGGATGTGTTGAAAAGGCGCTTAAAGATGCTAGTGGCTATTATTGGCTAACCCAATATTTACTAGTTCCATAGCTTCCATTAAAACCCGTTCAAGTCCTACGTGATCTTACATCACACTTATTTATATTAGTGGAGTAATACACTAAGGGCAAGCTTATGGGTCATGACATGATGCATGTGAATTCTTTTGGGAGAGAGAGCGAAATTGTTTTTACATGCCCCTGCTTGAATTCTTGTGAGTCATATGAGCAAAAAGGGGAAGATTCTCTTGTGTTGTGAGGGCACATGCTTGATGAAAGATTAATTTTCGTGTCGGATATCTTGATCAGCTGATTTGCATGAGTTTGCCAATATCGAGAGTCGATTCTTAAAGTCTAGGAGGTCTTAATGTATTGAAGGTCATTGCATTGATAAGACCATGCATGTTTTCTTGATGATTTGTTGTATTGAATAATCGGTATGACCGTAGCCTAAATTGTCGAACCGAAGTAGCGAGGTTGGGATGTAAATTGCATGAAGTGTAGGATTGTTGTTTGAGGACGAACAAGGATTTATGTGTGGGGTAAGTGATCTTGGGCAAATTTATATGCCCAAGTGATACTCAAACGTACCATTTTAGCCTTGTTTATCTACCAATGTGTATACATTCTCATGTAATTGGTAATAAAATGTGAATTTATACTAACCAACATGATTAGCATTGTTTTGTAGGTAAAATGTGATTTTGGGAAGCTTAAATACATGTTGGATGATATCGGAGTTGGACTTGGATGCGAGCAAGAGAAAAGGCATTGGACAGCATGAAATAAAGGGGCTCCGCGATGGAGCCGTGTCACGCTGCCATCGCGGAGGCATTCTGCCTGGATAGGGAAAATTCTCCCAAATTCCAGAGAGGGTCCGCGTCTGCTCCGTGGCACGGTGGCCTGGCTCTGCGTTGCACGCCGTGCCACGTTGAGCCTTAATTCCTGGACCCCCAATTCTAGTGAGGGTCCGCGTTCGTAGCGTGTCACGGAGGCAGTGCTCCGCGATGCACTCCGTGACACGTTGCTCGTTATTCCGGGAAAAATTCCCAGCAGTATAAATAGGACACTTAGGTTCATTTTTCATTATTCTGAGTTGGTGGAGCAAGGACGTGGGTTACAGGCAGTTGAGGGACGAAAATATCAGGGTTTTTTCTCTCTTTCTTTCTTCTTTAATTCAATTGCTTGTATGATTAACACTCATTTTAAGATGTTTAATCCACAAATGAGTGGCTAATTCCTCTTCTTGCTGAGGTTATGAACAATTGTGATGAGATTTGATCATTGATTCTTTGGTTTTTCATCTTTTCTTCCATGTTGTTCTATTAATTCTTGTTCTTACTGCATTAATGTGTGGCCTATGTTAATGTACATCTAAAAAGTCCGGTTTCACTCGAGAGAGCAAGAAATTGAAAAGTTGTGAATTAATAAGATATGTTCTTTACTTGGTTTGGGAAAATTGAGTCTTGATTTGCTTTCAGGATAGAAATATACCTGAAAGTCGTATTAGTCAATTTAGGAACCAAAATTGTATGGCTAGAACATGAATTGCATTTGATCATAGAAATGTAGACGGATGGTTCATGATTCTTAAGTGAGGTTAAATACGAGAGTTTTAATCTCTTGGCAAATGTTCTTGGCTAGCAACTGGAGGAAAATATTAACCAAATTACGATGATAATTAATTTCATTACATGTTCGTTCAACCTCAGCATGCTCTCATTCATAGTTCAGATTCAAAATAGACAATTGTTTTTAACTTTAGTATAAAAATTATAAAACAAACTATCAAACTTTTGGATACACTATTGTCTGCATTTTTAGAAGTAAAATATAGTACACTTGAGCAAATTGCACTTCATCTAAGTCTCTGAGGGATCGATACTTGGCTTACTAAAGCCACTTACTACTTGTTCGACCACGTGCACTTGCGTGTCATTTTATACCCCACAAATCACGCAAACAAGGAAACCGATACCTCAAGATGAAATTGAGTCGAAAGGGAATAGATGTGGGTATTTAGTCATCGTATCTTCTTCACCTTCCGACGTAGCTCCCTTAACATATTGATTCCTCCATAAAACTTTGACCGGGGTTACTTCTTTGTTTCTAAGCTTACGAACCTAACGATGTTGTCTTTCACTTCGATGCTTCTCCACTGGAACCTCTTCATAACTAAGGTTGTCTTTCACTTCGATGCTATCCACCAGAACAACTAGAGCTGGGTCACCCAAACACCTGTTAAAGAGTGATACATGTAAAACTGGATGAACTAAATCTAATTCTAAGGGAAACTCCAATTCATATGCTACCTTCCCAACCCGTTTCACAATCCGGTACGGGTCAACATAATGGGGACTGAGTTTCCCTTTCTTTTCGACCCTCATCACTCCTTTCATGGGACACACCTTTAGAAACAACCAATCATCAACTTCAAACTCATGTTCTTTCCTCCTTATATTCGCGTAGGACTTTTGGTGACTCTAAGTTGTTTTTAACCTGTCGCTTATGAGCTGAACTTTTTCCATGGCCTCATGAACTGAATTTGGACCTATCATTGCAGCTTCACTGACTTCAAACCAAACAATAGGCGATCTACATATCCGCCCCTAAAGAGCCTCAAATGGAGCTATCTAAATGCTTGAATTATAACTTCTACTATACACAAACTCCATAAGAGGCAAATAATCCTCCCAGCTACCCTTAAAGTCAATCACACTTGCTCTCAATATGTTCTCAAGAGTCCAAATAGTCTGCTCCTCCTGACCATCTATTTGCGGGTGAAATGTTGTGCTATGCTTGACTTAAGTACCAAGTCCCTTTTGAAATGATCTCAAAAATTGGGAGGTAAACTGCGTACCCCTATCTTATATGATGGACAAGGGCACTCAATGCAACCAAACTAATTCCCAAATGCATAATTTAGCATAATAATCCACTGAGTCAGTAGTTTTGACTGGTAAGAAATAAGCTGCTTTGGTCAACCTGTCCACAACAACCCAAATGGAGTCATACTACCGACGAGTGCGAGGCAACCCTGTGATAAAGTCCATATTGATCTCCTCCCACTTCCAAGTAGGAATACTAATGTCTTGAAGCACACCTCCCGGTCTTTGATGCTCAACCTTCACTTGCTGACAATTAGGACACTTAGCCACAAACTCAGCTGTGTCCTTCTTCATACCACTCTACCATTAGACTTCATGTAGGTCACGATACATCTTAGTGGCACTTGGAAGTACGAAATACCTAGAACCATAAGCCTCATTCAATATCTGATCTCTCAAATCATCAATAATCATAACACACAAACGACCCTGATATCGAAGCACACCATCTCCCTTTTTGGAGAAGACCTCTACCTTCTGATTCTGAACGACTTCCTTCAACTTCGCCAAGATAGGATACTCATCCTGTATAGCTTTTACATCAGTCACTAAGGATGATTCTAATCCATTCTTAATAATGACACCACCATTGGTCGAGTCAACCAAATGAACTCCCAACCGTGCAAGTTGATGCACATCCTTAACCAGCTCCTTTCTTCCCTTATCCACATGTGACAGAATCTCCATAGAAAACCTACCAAGAGCATCTGTTACCACATTAGCCTTGTTGGGATTTTAAAAGATACTCATATCATAATCCTTGAATAGCTCCAACCACCTTCTTTAACATAGATTCAGATGCTTCTAGGTAAACACGTATTACACGCTTTTTTGATCCATAAACACATATACATGGACCATGTACAAATAGTGGCTCCAAATCTTCAAGGGAAATACTACCGCTGCCAATTCATGATCATGAGTCAGGTAATTCTTTTCATTAACCTTTAGCTGCCTGGAAGCATATGCTATAACCTTACCATGCTGATTCAATACACAACCAAGGCCTATCCTCGAAGCATCACAATATACCACAAACCCATTGGCACCCTTAGTTAGGGTTAACACCTGTGCTGAGTTGAGTCGAGTCTTCAACTCATGGAAGCTCCTCTCACAAGCCTCCGATCATTGGACCTTTACTTTCTTTTGGGCCAATTTTGTCAATGGTTCTGCACTAGATGAAAATCCCTCGACAAATCTCTGATAATACCCAACTAAACCTAAGAAACTCCTAATTCCAAAGGATTCACTAGTCTGGGCCAATTCTTCACCACTTCTATCTTTTCAGAGTTCACCTGAATACCCTCACTCGACACCACATGACCCAAAAATGCCACCGAATTCAACCAGAACTAGCACTTGCTGAATTTAGCATTAAATTGATGATCCTTCAAGGTCTGTAGGATCACCCTCGAATGAGCTATATGCTCCTTCTTGCTTCGAGCGTATATTAGGATGTCATCTATGAACACAATCACAAACATATCCAAGTATGGCTTGAACATCTTATTAATCAAATCCTTAAAAGCTGCAGGAGCATTCATTAGTCCAAAAGACATAACTACAAACTCATAGTGACCACACTGATCTTTGAAGGTCGTCTTCAAGATATCACTCTCCTGAACCCTGAGTTAATGGTATCTAGATCCGAGATCTATCTTCGACAAGCACTTAGCACCCCGATGGTTGTCAAACAAATCATAAATCCTGGGGAGAGGATACCTGTTCTTGATGGTGACCTTGTTTAATTACCGATAATCAATGCACATACGAAGAGAATTATCTTTCTTCCAGACAAAGATGACTGGTGTACCCTACGGGAATTTGCTAGATCTGATGAAACCCTTTCTAGGAGTTCCTTCAACTCTTTTAACTTGTCTAGGGCCATTCTGTAAGGAGGATTAGATATAAGTTGCATATTGGGAAGAAGGTCAATACCAAATCAATCTCCCACTTGAGAGGGAATCTCGGTAAATCTTCTTGGAAGACTTCTTGATACTCACATACTAGGGGAACTGGCTGGATAGTCGGGGTTTTGAATGTAGCATCCTTAACCCTAACTAGATGGTACAAAAAACCCTTAGAAATTATCTTTCTTGCGTTAAGGTAGAAAATGAAATGACCTACAAGCACAGCTGAACTACCCTTCCACTCTAGGACTGGCTCACCTAGAAATTTGAACTCTACTGCATGGGTTCTACAATTCATTGAGGTATAACATGCAAATAGCCAATTCGTTCTGAGGATAACATCAAAATCAATCATGGCTAACTCTACTAAATCTGTTGAGATGACTTTTTGAAGGACTGTGATACGGAAATTTCTATAGACCCGTCTAGCTATAACTGAATCACCAACTAGAGTAGAGACTGATAAGGTTTCTGATAAGACCTCAGGACTGACTCCAAAATTACTAGCAAGATAGGGCATACAAAAGACAAAGTAGCCCTTGGATCTAACAAAGCATATACATCATGGTGGAATACTTGTAACATACCAGTGACTATTTCTGGGAAGTCCTCCTTTTCCTGATGGGATGCTAGGGCATAAAATCTATTTTTGAGCTATCCGCCATCTATACTAGTAGAAGCGCCCTGCTGAGTTGGGCGTGCTGGTGAAGATGCTAAATTGGAGGTCGGGCCTCGGCCCCTATCATTACCCTGTTTGGCCTCTAGGCAATCTCTAAGCATGTGTTTGGGATTCACAGACCCAAAGAAAGCACCTGTATCCACCAAACACTTCCCTATGTGTCTCCAGCCACATCTGCTACACTCTTGTGGGCTAATCTCTGCGGGTCTGTTTCTCTAACCTCTCTAGCCTAATGCTTGTCCCCTATGATTGCGCCTAGACATGGATGGCACACTCATAGACGAAGGCACTGGGGCGGAAGATCTTTTGTGGGACTGTTGAACGTGCCCACTAGGTCATTGCTGGGAGAATCCGAAGCTATCGATCTTGGACCTCTTGGCTTCCCTCTCCCGCTCACTCATCTGTACCGCCTCCATCTGCGGTGCGTACAATATTATCTAAGAAAAGTCAATATACTAAAGAGCATCGTGGTCTAGCAATCCCTGACCATGTAGTCTTCTATCTCGTGTACAAACCTGCTCACACAAGCTCTCTGATCTGCCACCATCTGAGGTGCATACTTGGACATAAGAGTGAACTCCAAGGCATACTCCTGAACTATCATTTTTCCTTGCTTTAGATTCACAAACTCGGCTACTTTGACTCCCTCATCTCCCGAGGGAAGAACTGATCTAAAAAATTGGCATGTAACTCATCCAAACTGATAGGGCCTGCTCTGACCACCCTACTATGCTTCCATTTCTTGAACCAAATGTGCGCGGCCCCCTTCAACGGTACAATGATATAATCAGCGCACTCCTCCCTAGTTACCCCCATAATCTGAGTGATCTTCAATATCTTCTCAATGAACTAATGGATCCTCATCCACCTTCGAACCAAAGAACTCGTGAGGGTTCATGCTCAGAAAGTCTCTAACTCTTGCCGCCATCGCATTCCCATTCTGAGGGACATGCACTACTGCCTGCTGATTGACCTAGGCGGTCAAGTCTTGGACTAATATCTGAATAGATTTGGGCAGCTGGCTCGGGCATATGCTCCTCGTTGGATGGTGGGGCTTGCTGGTGCCCGTCTCTATTACCATTCTCATGGCCATTTCCATTTCCATTTCTCCGTCCATTAACATTGTGGGGGTATGATTCTGCAAATGCGTATAGCACGAGTTTGAAGGATAGAGAGACATTTTATCGCATTATATAGATCATCAAAGAAGGGAACATTTCCTAAACGTTTCATAGCCTCTTCATCATAAGTGTGGCGCGCTTCACACCCATGAAAAGTACTCCACTTAATGTGGCTTTTGGATACCCTAGGACACTTCAAAACCTAAGGCTCTAATCTAAGTTTGTCATGACAGGAACATAGGCCCGGATCGAGACATGGGACAAGAAACCCCGAGAGGCTCCAAGTCGACCCATGGCCTGAACATACATCTATCTCATTCAGATTCCTGAACACTAAAACCATCATGAATAACATAGCAAAAGTCTAAAAAAATCTTAACATCTGAATACATACATGAGTCCAACGTTGTATACACACTACGTCGGAAAAAGCCTCTAACACTGATGAGTTGATGGGACAAGACCCAAACTAACTCACTATAGTTTGAAAATTTGAAAATATGACATACAACTAATAAGAAGGGCCCTCGCAAGATGAGAACTCACCAACTGATACTGAGAAGTGCTAACTATAGAAGTCTAACTAGTGACGGGACTGAGCTTGGATGTCGGAGCCTGTACCAAGAAACGATAAAACATAGAGTATATGGTTAGTACATGGAATGTACCGAGTATGCAAGGTAAGTAAAACTGCAAAGTAAGTAAAATCATAAATCATGCATATAATAACATATAACCAAGACAAGATTTTAAGAGTAGGGCTTGCATGCTATTTTCTTAAATCATGATGCAAACATAACTGAACATCAAAACTCAATCAAATGACCCAAAGCTGAAAATTGATAATCATAAGTAAAACTAAACATTGGGTCAAACTTGCTGAAAACATAATATCATGACTGATTCACATGCATAACTGAAATCATGAGGAATAATGGGAGACTCGTCATATAATCGACATTACAACAATAAAACTTACATGGTCCCGACTATCACACTCAAGTGGGCAGAGCTGTCCAAAGCCTTTCCAGGGCTAGGGATGCTACGATTATATTGATATCAAGCAAAAGGCCCCTTATGTGCAGGGGAAGCTCACAAGGGAGGTCCCAAATAATCTGAAACAACCTACATTGGTGCGTAGTTCTGGGGCAATGGGTTGACTTACCCTTAGCCTACTCGGTGCTAGACACTACTCCCAAAAACATGCATATGCTCTCCATTATTTTTCAACGAAGTTGACCATCGTACGTGATGAAGATGAATAATAACATACATGCATAATCTGAAATCATAACATGAGGAGCCTTGACTCAAACCATACCATAAGTAGAAAAGAATGGGAGTCTTGACTCCAAAACCATGTGTTAGCTAATTCATGAAATCATAAGACATACTTGATCATATGGGCTTGCCCAATATTTAAACATGCTTGAAATCAACTTGATTCACTTTGAAGACATGAACATAAACATGGGTATTTCAAAGTGATACGTTCTTCATACACATCTCATCATACTTGTACATATACTTCATAGATCTCAACTTTCCTAAACATTCATGGATGGGCATCATCGTTTAGAAAATTTGAAAATATAATTTATAATCTAAAACACTCTAAATCTTCCCATTAATCATAATTCATCATTTAAAACAAGCATAGCTCATACCCATGATTGAAACTTAGGAATTCATGCATCGGGAAAAAAACCCATGCAATCATCAATTAGAACATCATGAATTCAGAGGGAATTGGGCATGAGTTTGGACAATTGCATCCATTCATAGACTTACATACCTGAAGAAATTTGATTTTCACAACTTCCTTGATTTCCCAAAGAGAATTGAGGAAGAACCTTGAAGAAGTAGGCTTGATCACCTCTCAAACTTCTAAACTTGCATGCATGAATTAGGTTAGGCTCAGAATGATTTAGCCCTTCTAAAAACACTCTATTCTAAGCTTAAAACGATGTAGTTTAGGCCTTAGGAACTTAGAAATTATAGAAAAGCCCTTAATGAATTTGCATGGAAAAACATACTACCAATCCCAACGAGGGACTGGACGGGTCGTGCCCTGGACCACAACACGTGGTCTGCCAGTCATCGCCTGCACTGCCTAAACTATCCTGAGGGTAGCCACGAGGGACACCACGAATCGTGGTGTACCCAATGGCTCGTGGTGACTAGTCATTAGGTGCACTACCCAAAATCCATCCCTTGACAACGGATGACTTAACGGGTGGTGATGCTTACCATGATTCGTGGTCATCCCCCGTGGTCACTATGAACATAAAATTTCAACCAAGCCTAACCCTCTTCCCACGAGTAACTTAATGATTCATTCTATTCTTGACGAGTCACTGGATGACTCGCCCTATGACTTGGTGCAGAAATTTTTGTTTTCTCCGTTTCAACTCGCGGGTCTTATCTTAGGGTTTTTTTGGGTATTACACTTTTGCACACTCAATTTTTCTATGAATAGTATCCCACCATATATCTCCTTATCCATATATTCAATATCTTTTTCTTCTTGGTTTCCACTTTTAGCCTCATCTAAGCAAGAGGCAGCACCTTTCAACCATTCTTTTTCTTTTAATTCATTCATTTCCTTACACTTTGGTGCTACCTCAAATTGGAGCTCCCGTACTTTTCCAATTTCCTTTTGCAAACCTCCAAACGTAGGATTTTGCCTCATTTCTCCCTTGTCATTCCCCCAATATTTTGGGATTCAAGCCACAATTTTTCACTTCTTTTCACACTTAGCACTATGGAGGATTTATGCCAAAAGAAAGGTTTCAAAAGGATAATAGGCTTGTAATGAGGTTCTCAAAGAAAAGGGTTAAAGGCTCAACATTGGCTAGCAAGGATGAACATTCAACTAGCTCATATGAGTCAAGTGACTATAAAAAAAGCCTAAAATCATTTTCTAAGTGCAGCTACATCTAGGATTTCACCTTGAGTCACACTTCGGGGAAGTTCTATACAACCATTCATGCATGAAAATTATGTTGAAAGCCCCACCACACAAGGAATCACATTACAAGGAGTTTACACAATTCTTACAGCCACATCAAGAATGTGTCTTTAGACAAGATAGCATGTGAATCAAAAAGCCAAACAAGGAATGTGCAACTCATGACAAAAGTGCTCAACTTTTAGATTCAAGTGCCCCTTTCTTCCTAAAAATCCATTTTCAATACCATTAAAAAATTTTTGGTTGTGCCTCTAAAGAGCAAGTGCAACAACTAACACAAAAGTCTCTAAACTTAACATTTTCTCTTAAGAAAGTCGCCTCTCAATCAATAATTGGGAAATGCCACCAATAATAAGAACAACATAAGGCATGGAGGTTGCTTGTTGCCTGGCCTTAGGTGCTCTAATTGACTCACTAATTGGAGTAGAGACTAAAAACCTTTCCACTCTTGGACTAGTTCATTAGGAAATTGAAACCTAACGACCCTAGTTCTGCAGTCCACTAAAGCATAATAAGAATATAGCTAGTCTATGCCCAAAATAAGGTGAAAGTTTACCATGTCTAGCTCTCCTAGATCAAGTGAGGTGAACTTATAAAACACAGTGACCGAACAATCCCTATACACCCAGCTAGCTCTAAATGACTTACCAATCGATGTAGAGACTAAAAACAGCTCTGAGAGGATTTCTGGACTTATATCAAACTAGACAGTGAAGTAACGAGTGACGAAGGAAAGTGTGGCACCCAGATCTAGTAAAACATACACGTCTATCTAAAAGAAGCGCAACATACTAGTCACTACATCTGGTGAGTTCTCTTGGTCCTAACGAGAGCATAAAACATAGAAGTGGTTTTGGCGCTGACCGCCACCTATACCAGATGTGTTGTGGGTTTACAGCACTTTCGATTCTTAAAACTAAGGAAGTAAGCATGGAAGTAGGTATGTTTATTCAGATATGATGCACTTTGACATTATTTTCAGGGAAATTAGTTGTTGTAGTTTAAATATGAAAAAGAAGTGAATATTGTAGAAAAAAAGGCTAAATACGGATCACAGTAGGAGCCTTACCATCTAGTTACGAGCCGTACTAAGGTGGTGGTGATAAATTTCAGAAGATATTGCACTGAGTTAGTCTCCTAGTATGGGTAGTGAAGATGAGTCATGATATTTACTTATGAACCATACCAAGGAGCTTTGATGATCTTCTGAAGAATTGATGAAAGGAAAAATTCAAGGTTCTACAAGGAGTCACAATTCGTAGAATGAAGGTACGAACCGTACCAAGACACTCGTGGAAATAATCTGAGGATGCTAGAAGTTTTAGGTTTAGACAATGACAAGACAGTATGACACGTAGGTTTATGGTAGGAGCTATATCAGCTTTCAACACTTAGTCAAATCAGACAATCCAGCCAATGTACGAGCGAAGGTATGATCCATACAATGGTCATAGGTGATGTCGGCGGCAGTTTAAGTAGTGTCCCTGTTAATTTAGAATAATTTTCTAATTATTTGTATAAATACATTTCTAGGTTATTTTTGTTAGGAGAGGAATAGAATACGATCGTACAGAGAGGTTTTTGACTTTTGGGATTATTGAGAGCAACTTTTGGGAGATTTCTTATTTTGATTCTTCTATTCTTCTTGATTTGTTTTTCTTTAATTCTTGCAATAATCAAGTGGGATTTCTTCCAATCAACTTTATTAATTCTAGATTATGTGTTTGTCTATGAATGCTTTTAATTGTCTTACAATCATGAGAGGCTAAAACCTCCACAACTAGGGTTGTGGGAATCTTGGTGAATTAACAAACTATGGTTTGCACAAAGTGATTCTAAACCAATGCTAGTTATTTTATTGTATTCTTCTCATCTTCAATGTTTCTTAACAAAGAGCAACGCTCGGACTTGCCTGAATTCTTTACATGCTTGATTGTAGAGAAGTAGAGTTTAGGAAATGAGAATTACAATAAAGCTTTGATCTTAATGGGTCATTTTATGACTTGAGTAGCAATTGCAGGATAGTTAATTTGGAATAAATTGATAAAGGTTGAAGTAAAATCACTCATGAGACCTAATCCGGTGATTAAATATAGTTATCCAATAGGCACTAACTAGTCATTTGGATAAACCCTAGTTATCAGTTCTGCAAGCAAGCATTGGAAAAAGATCACGAGTGTAAAACCAAAGTAGTTATGAATCCATGGGACACTTCCCTAGTTATTTGCATTAACTTGATAAACCACAACCAAATGTCAATGTTGTTATATATTTGCTCTTATAAAACCCTACCTTTAGGTAGTAATAGACTTAAAAGCTTAAATACTAGCTAGTGTTATTCTCTAGCTTGACCTTATTCCTTGTGGGATAGAACCCAACCTAGTTGGGTTCTTTATTGACAACGTCCACGTCATACTTTTACAAAAGTGTGATTTTGAGCTGTCACGACTCAAACATAGGCCCGGACAGAAATAGGGGACAAGGAACCCCTAGAGACTCCAATTAAACCCATGGCATGAACATAGAAGCTAAGAGCATACAAGCAGCGGAAAATTATTAAATTAAATATGGTTAAGCGGAAGTCAACATACATATAAATCTAAAATAGAGTCATCAATGACAGGTTGATTTCTACATAATATCTAAAAAATCCTCTAACATAACTAATGAGCTGATGGGACAACATCCCCAACTAGCTTGATAAATTCTATCACTAAAAGAACATAACAATGGATAACTGAATGTCCTCGAAGGATGATGACTCACCAACACTAGTTAGACATGCCTGCGAGAAATCAAGACTAGTGATGCGGCTAAGAATGATCCCTCGGACCTGTATCATGAAACGATACAACATAGAGGATGCAATCAGTACTTGGAATGTACTAAGTATGCAAGGTAAGTAAAAACAAATAGTTAAAATGCATAAGAGTTCATAAGACTATGACAGTATGATCATAAAGTAAATATCATAATGTAAACATAATGGCTCAACGTTTTCAAACCATTCGTAATCCAATCTTAATCATAGCCATAAGAGAAAACTTTATAAAATAGAACTTCATCCAAAGTAACAAAAACATAACCATGCATAAGTCATGAGGAACAATGGGAGTACTCGTCTTAACCGACGTCATCATGATGCCCCACTATT
Organism: Datura wrightii; assembly: GCA_035772735.1. Taxonomy (NCBI): domain Eukaryota; kingdom Viridiplantae; phylum Streptophyta; class Magnoliopsida; order Solanales; family Solanaceae; genus Datura; species Datura wrightii. The sequence goes on from JASDFA010000016.1 coordinate 127,231,635, forward strand.
TTTCCCAAGTGGTCAGGACCGTCCTAGGCTTGCCAGGCAAGGGACATGCCATATGGTGATATCACAGGGATCTAATAACATTTGAATATATATACCAATGGTGGCACATAGTTCTGAGACCACACGGTTTACCTTTGAATGCCGAGTCTACTCGGTGCTAGACATTGCTTCCAAAAATATGCACATTAGGCTAATAGAGCATTGTGAATCATTCTTGAAGTTCATGGACAAATAAAAAATAACATAGTGGATCTCACTTGAAATAAATGATTAGCCATGAATAAGGGCCCATAAGTTGGCCAAGAGTCATTAATCCATAAATCATGAAAAGCTATGCATACTTGTAAAAATATATATACTTGATATTCACAAATCCATGATGAGTACTTGAGAGAAAAATATCACAAATCATAAATCAAAATTTAGGGCTTAAGAAGATCAAGATCATAAAGGAATCATAACTTGACTTTTTGTGAAGCATACATAATTGGGCATAATTTAATTAAATTTGAAACTATGAATTAATAATAAAAATAGTTATAAAATCTGTTCATAGGTCATAAAACATGATTTGATACATGAAAGGAATTGACCCATAGATTGATCATAGAGAATTTCACAAAATTAGGGATAAACCACGATAGATCATGAACTTAAATATAGAATTGAAATGCATGGAATTGAGAAGAGTTTTGAGCATGAGAGTGAAATGAGCACTCGTTCATATCCTCACATAGCTGGGTAAATCTAATTTACACTTCCTCTTTAAAGACCAATGGAAATTGGAGAAATATTGGGGATCATTATTCAGTTCTCTGTTCCTGTAACAATGACTCGACAGAATGGGTCGTTACTAGATACAACGACCCATTGCTTCCTCCTGTTACTGCCTCTGATGAGATCTACATCTGGATTTCCATGAGTCACACCATTACTTGTACCTTCATCACACAAGTCATGGGTTCCGTCCATTACCTCGACTAGGAGATTTTTTAGCTCTTTCCTGTGGGAACTTACCATAGCTTGTTTTTCCTCAAAATCAGTCATACTACAACTAGTACCATCCAACTCTAAAACCCTGATGACAACCAATGACCCCAGCCTACAACTTGTTAAATCGACCAACGAGTCGTTCCATGGCTCATTGGTATTGAACCTGCTTACCACACTCTCACCATGACAGGGACCATTGGTCTGTGGGAGCTTCCAACGACTCGTTCAAGATGTCCTGTGACATTTTTTCCAAGTTTTCTACTGAACACCCTTTAACTCCCGAGATTAGTCTTAGGCACTTTCAGGATATTACATGAGCATCAGCAAAAACTGGCACCGTTGCCGAGGAATATGGCTTGAGATTAGAGTAATTTATGATTTGTTAATTTAACAACTCATTAGGCTCTTGATCATGGGCTTTAGCTTAGTTTTCAAGTCATTTAGTTGAATTTTATGATCTTTTTGCCTATCTATGTGCAAGTATCTGAGTTGAAGAGAAAGAGTAAGAAGTGGGGTAAAAAGGATAAAATTAGGTGAAATTAGTGCGACACTGGAGGACACCGGTGAAACGTCGATCAAACTTAGATGACCACTGACTCAAACACAATGTGTAACCGCTGGCCGTGAACATTAACCGGTGACTCGCCCAGCAAATAGCCTACCGATGCTTGTACTTTCTGGACTAATGAGTAAATGAATCGACGTATTACGGATGAAGGCCGGAAAAAAATCAAAGGTGTTGCTGAATGGTCCTCGAAAATCACTGGATGTGCAGCAGACAATGAATGGCGGTTCACCAAATGCAATTGGCAAACCACTAGCAACCCAACAAGTGACAAAATGCCTGAACAGGGGCAATTACGTCCAACACTTGAAAAAGAGGAGATTGATTGCCCTATTTATGTATATGGTCTCGAAGAAAGTACTTTTTACATAACTTTTATACTTTTTTTATTTTTGAACATTCCTTTTGACTTGGAAAGAGAAGAACTCTATTGGAGCAGATTATTGTATATTTCTTTTCTTATTTTCTTCTTCTTCCATTAGCAAGGTATAACGATTGTCGCATTCATATTTTGAGTTTCATTTTTGTTGCTCTTACTAATGAAATCGTTGAGTCTATTGATGATTATATTCTTTAGTTTATTAATCATGAGTAGCTAAATCATCAACTAGAAGTGTGTGATGATGGGGCTTAATTAGATTGGGTATTGCTAGATTCATTTTAATATTGCTTAATTAGTAGAAATCTTTTGAGTTATCTCCAATTCATAATTGATGACCCATAGTTGCAACTATAGGAATACTTTTCTTACTTATTTAACTTGAAAAAGAAGAATTCAAGTATCGGGAGAGAATTTGATGGTGGGAATGGATGTGATTGTGTGGAGTTGGGCAAGAAATAGACAAAACCCATGTTCATAATCCTAATTAGTAGTTGATGGCTAAAAATAGCTCAGTGTTTAACCCAAACTCTATTGGGCTAATTGAATTATGTCTTGAGCTTCGAAAGGACACGAGGAAAAGGCATCTATGAGGTTGAAAACATAAGAGTCTATCTTGCCCAAAGTTATTTACACTTATTCACAATGATTTGATGAGCTAGCATATTCCTATTTGATTAGCACCCCATCTACACCACACCTCTATTCTCTCATTATCATCTTTCAATTTTGGTTATTTTTCTATTTTGGCAAGCTGGTTTGAAATCCACAATATTGTGAACTCCATTTTTCCCCCAAAATTTTCTGTTCTCTTTTCCTTAATTGGTTCAAATTAATTCAAATTTCCTAAAATAATACTTGTGCAAATAATTCACCAGTCTCTATCGAATTCGACCCCGACATCCGTTGGGAATATTTGTTTTGATACAACATTTGCTTACACTTTCTTTAAACGAGGAGTGTATTTGAGCGTTATCAAAAATGGTGCCGTCGTCGGGGACTAGCACTTGATATCCTTGTGTTGTTTGTTAATTTGAGTTAATCTTGCATCTTCGTTATTGACGTTGATTTCATTGTTGTTGTTAGGGTGAGTTCATATAAGCTATCATTCACAAGCAGGAGATAGTTTGGTTGAAGGTAACATGGAGCATTAGGAGGATAACGCAGTTATGCCTGACGTTGCAAGAGCCTTTTGCCTACCTGCCACAGTACCAAATGTAGTGTTTTACGTTACAAGTACAATGTTACACTTGTTACAGATGAAGGGGCTCTTCGTGGGAAAACCGAGTAAAGATGCAAACCGCCACTTGAGAAATTTCTTAGAGATTTTCCAATGCTTTAACATAAAAAATATCAGTCAAGAGTCTATCAGGTTAAGGCTCTTTTCATTCTCCCTAATTGGAGAGGCTACTATGTGGTTAGAGGAGCTCCCTCCGGGTTGTATCACCTCGTGGAAAGAATTCACTGAAGCGTTCTTCAATCATTTCTCCCCCCTCCCCCTCAAAGATGTTGCAGCTGAGGGATGACACTACAAATTTTAGGCAAGAGCTAGGGGAGCCTTTACATGAAGCATGGCTAAGGTTCAAGAATAAGCTATCCATTTGCCCTAACCATGGTCTCCCAAATAGAGTGCTCCTTCAAAGCTTTTACTGAGCCCTAGATTCCATCAACAAATCCTCTACCAATAATTTAGCCGGAGGATTAATTATGGATCAGATGTATGGGTTAGCTAAGTCCCTCTTGGATAGAATGACGAAGACAAATCGAGCATGGAAGACTAAGGAGACTCATGTCTCATCAAATGATGGGGGTTCTAGTATATTGGTTGTTGAAATGCGAAAAAGAGATGAAGAGTAAGATGAAAATCTTGCTACAATAATGACTCAGCTAGAGTTAATGACTAAACATATGATATGGGTTGGGCCTAAGGTTGTGAATGTTGTAGGAATGCAAGGTCCAATGTAGTTTGAAGGAGAATCATCGCCACCACGATATGAGGAGGAGTGTCAATACATGGAAAATCAGATGGGAGTTTCTCAACTCGGGTATCAAGGGTCTAATCAAGGCCCTTGACGCCCACAGGAAGAGAATCAAGGTTTGAGAAATCATGACATACAAGGATGGCCTATGAGAATTAAGAGATGGGGCGATAGGGTGCAAAATCATTAGGGGGATACCATCAAAGTTTGAATCCATATATTCCCCCTCCTAAGGCTGAGAACGCTCAAGCTCAACCAAGTGTAAGAAATGTAGGGCGCTCAAAAATTGAAGAGATGTTGGAAAGGGTTCTTAAGAAAGTGGAATCAACCAACAACGGGGTTAAAGAATTGAAAGGGGGAGGTGTCTAACCTTACCCAAATTGTGAGTTTACACTCAGCTTCCATCAACCATTTGGAAGCCCAAATGAACCACTTATATTGTCAAATGAATCCCCACATGAAGGGAACACTTCTGAGTGATACAATGCAAAACCCAAAGAAAGATAGTTAATGCATGGCCATTGTCACAAGTAGTGGTAAATTTCATGGAGATGCAAATGATAAGCCCAAGGAAGTTGTGGTTCCTAAAACAAATGATGAAAAATAATCTGAGGCAATGCCAAAACTACCAAATAGTTGTGATAATGCTGAGGCTAAAGATGAAGGAGAGATTGAGGAAGTTCCCTCAAATGCGGATGAAGAATAACTAAGAGTTCCACCTCCTTATCCACAACGGTTAGCTAAGAAAAAGAAGGATGATAAGTTTAGTAAGTTTATCGACATGTTCAGCAAATTGTCCATAAATATACTATTGGTGGATGCCCTACTTCAAATGCCTAGATATGCAATGTTCATAAAAGAGCTGCTGAAAAAGAATAAGGTTGTAGATGTAGGCACCGGAGAGACAACACATCACTGTAGTGCTGTGATGATGAGGAACCTTGCGCCATAACGGGAAGATCCAGGTGCCTTCATAATCCCATGCACTATTGGGTTGTGTATGTTCAAGAAAGCCCTCTGTGATCTTGGGGCAAGTATAAATCTTATGCCTCTAATAATCTTAAAATTATTGGGGCTTGGGGACACCAAACCTACATCAATGAGATTATTGATGGATGATCGATCTATTAAGAAACCTATGGGTGTTTTAGAGGATGTATTGAGGGTAGATAAGTTTACTCTACCAGCTGATTTTGTAGTCCTCTATTGTGAGATTGATGTAGAAGTTCCAATAATTTTCAGAGGACCATTGCTCACCACAGGTAGAGCTTTGGTAGATGTGGAGCTAGGTGAGCTCAAGTTTTAGGTTGGAGGTAAAGAGGTCGCTTTCAAGGTGTGCCAATCCACTGAACCTCCCCATGAATGTAAAGTGGTTGGAGTGCTGTAGGAGGAAGATGAGTTGGAGGATGATCCTTTGAAAATTGAATGTTAAATAAGAAATACATCGTGCCACGACGTTAACTAAGGTGCTTCTTGGGAGGCAACCCAAGTTTCTTCTTTTGAATGTTCTTGATCTAACTTTTGTTTTTAATTTTGTCAAATTAAGTAGGTGAGAAGCATGGAGAAGAAGCACAAAACAAAATAGGCACTGCGTTAAGACTGGCAAACCATTGATCTAGCTACGTAACCCACCGCACATTTGATCATGAAAGTAGAAAACTAGGAACAAAAAGGTCAAACCGGCGAAGGCACAACCAGAATGCCGATAAGTAGTTGCTAATTGCCTCTTGAATTTCGGTGTGAGCTAGAGCACTTGAACAATTGATTCAAAAATGGTGAACCACCGACGGAATGCAGGACCCAAACCACGAACCGCCGATCAATTGCTAGTACAAAAATAATGAACTAGGAACAAAATCAAGCATGAGATGGTAAGGCAGCAAAATGCCGACTCCAACTGGCGTTTGTCGGTGTAATGACAATGAACATACGTGTTCTGCTTTGAAATCTTAATCAAATCATGGACCTACCCAACCCAGAATATTTTTGTAGCCGCCCTAATTTATCAAAATTCCCTTTTTTATTCCCTTAGACTTCCTTTTTCCCCCTTTTAACACTTTCCCACACTCCTTTTTATTTTTCCCAGCATCCCATCTTTCCATATTCTCATAATTCCCTCTTTTCCACTTCCCATACAATTAAAACACCACTAACCATACACCTCCCCAACCAACAACATTTACACGTTCTCACCTATAAAATCCCCCCAACCCTTGTACCTAATTCTCACTACACTCATACTCTTCCTCTCTACTAGACAAGTCCCAAAATTTTTCCATTGTTGAGCATTATCCAGCTTCCATTGCTAGTCTCTGCAAAGCATTCTCTTAAGAGTGATAATGTACCCTTAACTTCCTTATTTTTTCATCAATGGTAATCTGGTTGCATATAGATGTTGTTATGACATACATTACCCTTCTTTTTACTACCTTTCTTCCCAACATTTTCATGATTGATGTCATACTTGTTGTAATGAAATTAGTGGGATGATAGAGACTTGATGCTGAAATGGGTGTGGGGGAAATGGTTATTCTTTTGTAGTTAACTGGGGTGAAGTTTGAGTAACCCCAACGGATTAAAAAGACCTATTTTTCCCAATGATAGATCGGGTGACGCCATTTTTAAGGGTAAATCATCATTTTAGCCCTTTTCATATGTAGAGGTAATACTTTGATATAATGAGTGATTGTTTGAGAAATTGTGATGTTGGAGTTCATGGTGATGCATTGGGGATGATGAATATCGGCTATTCACCAGTTGGGTCCGGCAAAATGTTGATGGAACGCCGGTTCGGGCTAATTTTGGCTTCTGGCCACTGTCTTGACCCCAAGTTACATCGGCAGTTCGTGGATCGGGACCGGTGATTTTCTGCTCTATCTCTGGTTGAATATCTTTTACCCTAGTTTTTTGCTTCTCACAGAAGATTCAGCAGTCTGCGAATACCCTCATACGGTTCGCTAGTGTTTCGCCGGTGCTGCTAGTTCTTTGAATGCTAATTCTTCTTCTTTGTTTCTTATTTAAAATTTTTAGTGTCATTTCTTGTTGTTTCCTTTTATCATTAAAAAAGATACAAAAAAATGCATTGTCGTTGCCACTAACATCATATTTGAAGAAACTGACTTCATCTAGTAGCACCGCTAATGGTAAAGCTCCAGCTTCTTCATGCACATATGGCAAAGGAAAGGAAAAGGCATGTGCAAAGCCCACCAACTCTAGGGACGCCATCATGTTTTGTGTGACTGACATGAAGGGGCACTACGACATCTGCATGGGCCAAGCAATCACCATAATAAAGAGGCTTGACTTGGTAGGGCTACGGGGTGACCTTCCCAACACCATTGCTTAGTTCACAGACAGGAAATGATACACTTTCACCAATCCTCATCCAGACTATTATCTATGCTTGGAGTCGGAGTTCTACACTTCTTACTACACTAGGCTATAAAGTATTAATAACAAAGGCAAAGTCGATGAATATCCCTACCTACCTTTAGGCATTGTGCGGGGGGTGGAGTTGGACATCACTCCAGCAGCCAACAACTATCTATTCTGGGAGGAAGAGATTGACACTGGCTTAGAGTACATGGCAAGGATTGCTGACATGAAGAACCAATTCACTGGATAGCTCCTATCATTACGGCATACACACTTTTCTAGGGTACAATGGGAGGCAAAATTTGTCGCCATGACCTGAAATTGGAGGCCAAGTTGTGGCTAGATTTCATCTGTGGCCGCATCATACCTTCCAAAAGTGAGAATCAAGTTAGCTTGGAAGTAGCTATTTGTATATCTTGCATCATGATAGGGATCCCCATAAACTTTTGAGAGATTTTGGCTCAGCAAATAAAGAGGAAACAAGATAGGCCAACACCTCCATGCCATATACCATGCTCATTTCTCAATTGTGCTTGCATGATGGAGTGCCATTATTACCAAATGAGACCCCTGTTCCTGCTTCAGGTATAATCACATCACACTAGAAAAGAGACGCTAAGGCACCCACAGTCAAGTTGAAGAGGATGTAGGCTTTTGATTTTACGGAGGGTTCTCATGGTTCTGAGCACTCTCCCCAAGCCCCGTATTTGGATATGCCTCACCAAGAAGTTTCAGGCAATACCTCTAGCAACATACCTATGTCGAAAGCATCACCCCCTCCAACATCTTCCCAATCAAGTTCTCCACAAGATGGTGAAAATGAAAAGTTCTCATGAGAGTCATCTTCAAAAGTTGTCTAGGAGCCTCCTTGGCCTCATCGCCTTAATGGTAAAAAGGGAGATGAAATATTTGTATGGGAGTATGAACATACTGTGAAAATGGGTAGATGTTATGGAGGGGGTTGTCACCTCTCTCTGTACTAAAGAAAGGGAATGGAAAAGTCAGACATCCATGGAAGTGCCTCATTTGAGTGCTCTAGATGCTGCAATGGCTGCCTCTTCTACAGTTCGAGGCCCTCTAGATGATTTGTTCTAGGGCTTCGGAGATGCCACTGAAGATCCAAGTGATGCAGGCTTTGATGGTGAGGTAGGAAGAGCAGACTATGATGTGGATGATGAGTAGTGACCCACTTACGAAGTTTCTCACTTCCTTTATTTTGCATGCCCACATTGGGGACAATGTAGCCTTTAAGCTGGGGGTGGGATGAGTGTTTTATCTAGGGAGGGGGGTCATTTATGTATTATTTTATTGATGTTTTGATGTAACCATTGTCGGGATATTTTTCTTGATTATCTGACGAATAGTGGTGATTCTTTATCGAGCTCACAAGTTTATTTTTAGTATTGTTGATGATTTCCCTTGCTGTGCTGGTCGTGTTGATGAAATTTTAAATGAATTAAATGAAGGATGTTAGTGTGTCAGTGCTAGAAAATGGGTCCTTGCTTTGAATCGTCCAATATTGTTTTGTGACCCAAACTCTTTTTTTTGCTAATGTAAATAGTAGAATAGTAATCAAACTCCAAGGTTTTTCTTCATATCACGGTTCTTTCACAAGGAGCTCTTTTTTCTTTTTCTTTTCCTTTCTTGTCGAACCGGGTTGGCTCTTCCCGATGATAGATTGTGAGGCGGCTCTCTTAAGGGAAAATTCCATGTCTTTCTTGAGTCATCTATGGAGTTGTTTTAAGAGGTACCACCAAAAATTTTGAAATGTTGCATGAAACTGAGAAATGAAAAAAAGGGCATTTGAAATAAGAAATGCAGCACTCTTTTGTCATACATTATAAATTCCTTGTTTTACTTATAAATTCGCATATTCTAATGTCTTGAATCAATATCTTGTGATGATAATGACTTTTGTGGAATCTTTGGGTGTGATGCCTTGTGTGGAAAGGGCCTTTGTGAATCTCATGCATAGCTTCTTGTCTAGAACTTTCCCTAAGAGTGACTCAAGGAGAAATTCTAGATGTAGCTGCACTAAGAACATGATTTTAGGCTTTCATATGACCAGTCACTCTACCCAAAGTGGCCTCTAAAAATTCTTCCGTTGCTAGCCAATGTTGGGGCTTTAGAATTATTTATTGTTGGAAACTGCATTACAAGCCGATGTCCCTTCTTGATTCCCTCTTCATGGAACCCATCCTCCCTAATTTCTAGTGGTGAGCGAATGAAAAGAAAAAAAATGTGGGCTCAGAGTCCTAGGGAGAGGTAAGGAAATCTGTGAATAAGAGGCAAAGATCCTAAGTTTAGGGGTTTTCAACAAAGGGGGATAAATAAGAAATATAATCTGAGGCAGCACCATATTGTGGGAAAAAGAATGAAATGATGAGTTACAGAACCTTAAGATACCAAAAGAGAAAATAGAGCTCGAATGGTGTTACCTTTTGATTAGACAAAGCTTAATGTGATAGCCAAAGGAGCTACAAGGAAGATCTTTGAACAATAGAAGAGAAAAATGGTTGTGAACGGAGGAATAATGTAAAGCGCTATAAATAAGTCAAATGGGAAGGATTGGAGTTTTCCCATAAAGGAATTAGAGATCTGGTCACTACAGCCAAATAATTGTCTTACCATTACCCCCAGCCTTCATTATGACCTGCAAGTCCTAATTGATTTTGGGTGTAGTTGCTCTATATTAGTGGCGAATTAAAAAAAGGGAAAGCCTATGGGTCGAGTTGTGTGCATGAAGATTTCTTTTGGGAATTCTAAAATCCCTTGTGTGTACATTAATTCATTATAAAAAGGGAGATTCTCTCTTTGGTGAGTGGCATCATTCATTTGGAGGAACACTTGCATTAAAGTAAAGGTGTGACTGAGGCATGAGTAGTGCGAGCGCTAAGGCAAGCTCTGAATATGTAGTGATTATGAATTGAGTTGCTATGTCTATTTCTTTGGATAAGCCATGCCCTTATTTTTCAAAATGAAAGCATTTGTGAATCATTCCTTTGAATTGTGGTGGCCTCTTGAAATGATTCCATATATTTTTCATTGATTTCATTGGGAAATTTTCTTCTCTTTTTTGATGAGTTAGTGAGCATTTTTGGGTTTTCATGAACTAAGTAGTCATTGGTGTCTAAACTCTTGTGGAGTGGCATATTTCATAACTGATGAGAATTGCATTACTTGAGGATAAACAATGGTTCAATTTTGGGGATTTGATGAGTTGGTAATTTACCAACTCATTAGACTCGTGAACATGAGCTTTAGCTTAGTTTTCAAGTCATTTAGATGAATTTTATGCCCTTTTACGTTTCTATGTGCAGGTATCTGAGTTGAAGAGAAAGAGAAAGAAGTGGAGTAAAATGATCAAATCAGGGGAAAACCAACGCTACACCAGAGGATACCGGTGAAACGCAAATGACCACTGACTCAAAGACAATGTGCAATCGACGATCGCAGACATTAATCGGCGACTCATGGTCAAATCGCCAACTGCTGCCTGTACTTTCTGGACCAAGGAGTAAATGAATCGGGAGATCGCGGATGACGAACGGTGAACCATCTAAAGTGGCGTTGAATGGTCCTAGACAATCACTTGATATGCAACAGAGGATGGGAGGCGGTTCGCGGAATGCAACCGGTGAACCGTCAACACCCCCACAAGTGACAAAACGCCTGAATAGGGACTATTCCATCCAACACTAGAAAAAGGGGATATTGGTTGCCCTATTTTTTGTATATAGTCTAGAAGAAATATTATACCCCGTAGAATTCCCGGCACTTAGACGACCTATTCGCACGTTGGTTAAGCATATTTGAAAGCCATACGTGCTAGGGAGAGGCCCGGGAAAAAGATCGGACGAGAAACCCGTCGAACCATCGCGGGAGGAGCCGAGGCAGAGCCCCTCCGCGATGGCAGCGTGTCACGGAGGTGAGGCCTCCGCGATGGCTCCGTGACACGTTGCCCTTGTCCAGGCCCAACTATATAAAGCCCCCACTGCGGTTTGAGATCATTATGTACTTAATAAATTTCCAGAAAACGTAGGTAAACAGAGGGAAGACGAAGGAAATTAAATAGAAATGTTATACCCCGTAGAATTCCCGGCACTTAGATGACCTATTCGCACGTTGGTTAAGCATATTTGAAAGCCATACGTGCTAGGGAGAGGCCCGGGAAAAAGATCGGACGAGAAACCCGTCGAACCATCGCGGGAGGAGCCGAGGCAAAGCCCCTCCGCGATGGCAGCGTGTCACGGAGGTGAGGCCTCCGCGATGGCTCCGTGACACGTTGCCCTTGTCCAAGCCCAACTATATAAAGCCCCCACTGCGGTTTGAGATCATTATATACTTAATAAATTTCCAGAAAACATAGGTAAACAGAGGGAAGACGAAGGAAATTAAATATTTTCGTCCGATTACGCTGCCAAACGCTGCCCAAACCCAGATTAATCCTAGATACCAAGGTATTTAGCAGCAGAGAGCATTTCTACGGAGTTAGTTTTGCGAAATACGGCCGACGAATCAGCGAGTCGCCGAACTAAAGTAAGTAGAATTGCTCGAAATTAATGTCTATGTGCTCCTAGCTGAGAAGTAAATATTTCTCCCTTCTGGGCCGCTGAAAAATAGCGAGTTTTCGACCAATGTTATACCCCGTAGAATTCCCGGCACTTAGACGACCTATTCGCACGTTGGTTAAGCATATTTGAAAGCCATACGTGCTAGGGAGAGGCCCGGGAAAAAGATCGGATGAGAAACCCGTCGAACCATCGCGGGAGGAGCCGAGGCAGAGCCCCTCCGCGATGGCAGCGTGTCACGGAGGTGAGGCCTCCGCGATGGCTCCGTGACACGTTGCCCTTGTCCAGGCCCAACTATATAAAGCCCCCACTGCGGTTTGCGATCATTATATACTTAATAAATTTCCAGAAAACGTAGGTAAACAGAGGGAAGACGAAGGAAATTAAATATTTTCGTCCGATTACGCTGCCAAACGCTGCCCAAACCCAGATTAATGCTAGATACCAAGGTATTTAGCAGCAGAGAGCATTTCTACGGAGTTAGTTTCGCGAAATACGGCCGACGAATCGGCGAGTCGCCGAACTAAAGTAAGTAGAATTGCTCTAAATTAATGTCTATGTGTTCCTAGCTGAGAAGTAAATATTTCTCCCTTCTGGGCCGCTGAAAAATAGCGAGTTTTCGACCGTCTTTCGATAAGCCTAAGTTTAGGCTATAAATTAAATCGAAAGTAACGTCGCTCTTTACAATAACGTTGTATTTAGTATTGATTGACGTATTTATGAATGCAGTTGGGAGAAAATAGTTGAAGTACCAGCTGAGCCTCGTCCGACGGACGAACATTCAAAGATAAGGTATGTAAAGTTAAGTTTCCTCGGCAAGTTGAGTAACCTCAAAGCAGTATAGTAATTTACAGACCAGTTGCTTGTTTAGAAATCGATTATCGTGTTATTTTGAATATTGGTGCAATATGAGAAGTTTTGGGTTGTAACGTGTACGATACCTATCCGTACGATTTAGATTTGGGCGTGAGTGGTTAAGGTTGCCTAGTATATTCAGTATGTGATGTAATATGCCATGTTAAGCTATTGTTGTGTTTAGCTGAAATCTCGCAAGGTAGTACAGTATCAGTAAAGCATTCCAGATATAGAATAGTAACTGTATATGGTTTAGAAAGCATGTTAGAAATAGGAAATTATGTTACCACAGAAACTTAGTAAACAGTATAGCTTTCAGCAGAAACACCTCCTCGTATAACTTTTACCCCAGTATAGTTTAACAGGAGGCTATATTTACATTTACACTTACCTGTCTCAGCATGTATCAGACACTTACAGATTACTATTATTAGCTCAGTATGTGATTTATACGATACCCTGCACCTGTTAATCTTAGTTTATGAGATACACAGACAACATGATTAGTTGAGACCATTGTATTATTGGGGTTGGATTACCTAGCATCCCTGACCGCCCAGGGTTAATAGCTGTGTCGACTCGTCCGCCAGAGGATGAGGATACGTCGCTCTACGGAGTGATATGCCGTCCCGCAAGGGGACGAAGATGGGATGCCATTTTCCCCATATTGTGCCTTAGTCGGCCCTTATACACCCCCGTCAAGCGGGTACGCCCGGGGTGTTGATTTAGAGTCCTTCGGACTCAGATACAGTTATAGTCAGGGGCTCAGCGAGCCCAAGTGCATACCCAGGGACCGGCAGGATTCTTACAGCCACTATAGGAGATGGGATGACCGGGGTAGGGGCATAGATTCTGTGTTGATTGTACCTCCCGGCTTATGGGGGCCGAGTAAGGTTTGTGTGTGCTATGTTATGTTATGTATGCTATGCTATGTTATATTAGACGCGAGTGGGTTGGTAGTAGAATGATACGCCTCCAGGTATGATTCCTACTTCCTTCGGTATCAATAAGAACAGGTACGATCTACTTTATCAGACAATTAAGTTATTCCTCCTACTTCTGCTTCATCAGTCATATTATTACTTTCAGATGTTGTTTTCAGTTATATTATTTCAGTTGCTTTACATACTCAGTACCAGTGGTACTGACGCCCAGTGGGGTGCTGCATTACTTGCCTGCAGGTATTCCTAGACGAGCAGACGATTCTACGTGACTCCCTGTCAGCGGTTGAGTATTCAGCTCCAGTCATCCGGAGGCTGAATTTCAGAGGTGTAGTTCAGTTCCTTTTGTTGTATATAGCATGGGTAGGTCGGGGCCCTGTCCCGATCAGTTCTATTACTATTCCTAGAGGCTTGCATTCTGTATGAAATCCCTGTGGTCAACTGAGCCGGTCGTGTGGGGCCGTGCAGTTGTATAGTTGTCTTCACTCTTTCTTACTTTTGTAATGGTCGTGTGGGGCCATAGTTGTCAGTAGTGGTGACCTTGCCGGTCACGTAGCTTCTTTTTGTGTTGTATGATTAAGTTGCAGATAACTAGACAGCATGGTGGCCTTGTCGGCCCGTATAGGTTTCCCTGAATTACTACGTTCTGGCTAGCTGCTAAGACAGGTACAGAAGGCTATAGGCCAATGGGTCGGGGGTTGTATTTACAGCCGTTATATAGCCCTTTGTTTCCAGAAATGTGAGTTAGAGCCAGCCAGGCGCCAGATGCGCCCAGGCTTAGCAGTCCAGCAGGTTAGGTTTTAGTAGGGCACCAGGTGCCAGTCATGCCCCCTCCCAAGGTGGGGTGTGACAAACTTGGTATCAGAGCAGGTCGTATCCCAGGGAGTCTGCAAGCCGTGCTAAGTAGAGTCCTGTCCATGGATGTGTTGTGCACCACATACTATGGGTAGGAGGCTGCAAGGCATGATAGGATGGTTGTCTCTTATTCTGATTCAGTCGTGCTATAGAGCTGTACAGTATAGGGTTGAATTCCTAAAATCTTACCATATTCTTTGGCTACAGATAATGTCCGACCAGCGCCATCCCGTCACAGGTCGGAGCTTAGACATTGCAGCAGGGGAAGGCACCAGTAGGATGCCTCCCCCTCATTTGGAGACAGCCCGATCAGAGGGCCCTACAGAGGCTTCATCTCAGCCTCCTCAGCAGTCTCCACCACGTCAGGAGCCATTTGGAGCGACAGTATCTTCAGCAGTCCCCATACCGACACCTTCCGACCAGGAGGTTAGGAGTGCTATAGTTATGATAGCACAGATGATGGCTGCTCAGCGTCAGCAAATGCCATCCACAGTTGCAGAAGCATCAGGAGGGCCCGGTAGTTCGAGGGTCCGAGAGTTCTTAGCCCTGAATCCCCCACAGTTCACAGGCACGGACCGCACAGAGGACCCCCAGGATTTTCTAGATCAGATGCAGAGAATCTTCAGGGTTATGCATGCTACACCTACTGAGCCAGTTGAATTGGCCGCATTCCGGTTGCGAGATATTGCGGTGTTATGATATGAAAGCTGGGAGAGGTCCCGAGGGAGAGATGTTCCCCCTCCCACCTGGTCCAGCTTTTCAGGAGCCTTTCTAGATGACTATTTGCCACGGGAGATTCGACAGGCCCGGGTAGACCAGTTCCTACATCTGGAACAGGGGGCCATGAGTGTTCGGGAATATTCCTTGCGGTTTGATTCTTTGGCTTGATATGCACCAGCTTTTGTTGATACCATGGCATCCAGAGTGCACCGTTTTATTATGGGGTTGAACCTAGAGCATGTCGAGACTTGTATCACGGCCACACTGCGAGAATATATGGATATTTCCCGAATCCAGGCATTTGCCCAGAATATTGAGGGCATCAGACAACGACATCGGGAAATCAGAAGGGTTAATCAGGAGCAGCGTCGCCGGGATAGGCCAGCTGAGTTACAAAGAGAGGCCCGGGGAGGACCCAGGCCACGATTGTCAGATAGGCCGCCCAGGCCCCCGCCTCCGCCACAGTCACAGGGAGGTAGATCCAACCGCAGGGGGCAGTCAGAGGCTGGTAGAGGTTCGCAGACGGCAGACTCACCGTCACAGAGGAGGGCGGAGCAGAGTAGGTATACCCTATCACTTTGCCCTATATGCAGCCGACGCCATTCTGGAGCATGCAGGTATGGTTCCACCGCATGCTATAGTTGTAGCCAAGAAGGCCATTTGATGAGAGATTGCCCAGCCAGAGGTCGTGAGGACCGGGACAGACAGGATAGGGCATCAACAGGATCACGAGCTACAACATCCTCGACTGGGCGCAGGCCCCCAGTTTCAGCAGGCAGGGGTCGAGGCAGATCAGGGGCCTCCAGTACAGGTGCGGGTCCAAGCCGCACATATGCCTTACCAGGGAGGCAAGATTCAGAGGCATCGCCTGATGTTGTGACAGGTATGCTAACTATCTGCTCACACCCTGCTTATGTGCTAATTGATCCAGGGTCTACTTTGTCCTATATTACTCCATTTGTGGCACGGAAGTTTAGTATTGTACCAGAATCATTACAGCAGCCCTTCTTAGTATCTACGCCCGTCAGTGACTCTATCACAGCTATCCGAATTTACCGCGGGTGTACAGTAGAGGTTGCTGATCGTCAGACCACAGTAGATCTGGTCGAGTTAGAGATGATAGATTTCGATGCCATAGTGGGTATGGACTGGTTAGTACCATGTTTTGCTAATGTTGAATGTTGGACCAAAACGGTCCGATTCCACTTCCTGGGGGAGGCAGTACGGGAGTGGAAGGGCAGCACCGCGATGCCAAAAGGTAGGTTTATTTCCTACCTTCGGGCGAGAAAGTTGATATCTAAGGGGTGCATTTACCATCTTGTCAGGGTTCAAGACGTCCAAGAAGAATCTTCGACACTCCAGTCTGTTCCAGTGGTAAATGAATTCCCAAATGTATTTCCTGATGAGTTACCTGGTATTCCCCCAGAAAGGGAAATAGACTTCGCTATTGATTTGCTACCAGGCACTCAGCCAATATCAATACCTCCTTATCGTATGGCTCCTGCAGAACTCAGAGAATTAAAGGAGCAGTTGAAAGACATGTTAGATAAAGGTTTTATCAGTCCGAGTACTTCCCCGTGGGGTGCGCCAGTCTTGTTTGTAAGAAAGAAAGATGGCTCGCTCTGAATGTGCATAGATTATCGACAGCTAAACAAAGTTACAGTAAAGAATAAGTACCCGCTTCTTAGGATTGATGACCTATTTGATCAGTTACAGGGAGCCAGATACTTTTCTAAGATTGACTTGCGGTCCGGATATTACCAGGTCCGAGTACGTGAGAGGGACATCCCTAAGACAGCATTCAGGACCCGATATGGACATTTTGAATTTCTGGTTATGTCCTTCGGGCTAACAAATGCCCCAGCAGTCTTTATGGACCTGATGAACGGTATTTTCAGACCCTTCCTGGACTTGTTTGTGATAGTATTCATTGATGATATTCTGGTGTATTCTCGCTCTGAAGCAGATCACCGGACTCATTTGCGGACAGTGCTCCAAATTCTTAGAGACCGCCAGTTGTATGCTAAATTTTCGAAGTGTGAATTCTGGTTTAACTCAGTAGCTTTTTTAGGGCATATTGTCTCAGACGCCGGTATACAGGTAGAGAAGCAGAAGATAGAAGCAGTTAAGTCATGGCCTAGGCCTACCACCCCGACTGAAGTTCGTAGCTTTCTGGGGTTGGCAGGATACTATCGGAGGTTCGTTGAGGGATTCTCAACCATTGCAGCACCTTTAACGAAATTGACACAGAAAGCAGCAAAGTTTCAGTGGACGAAGGCATGTGAGCAGAGTTTCCAGGAACTGAAAGACAGATTAACCTCCGCCCCAGTACTAGCACTGCCGGAAGGCACAGAAGGTTATTCAGTCTATTGCGACACGTCAGGTGTCGGATTGGGTTGTGTGTTGATGCAACATGGTAGAGTAATTGCATATGCTTCCAGGCAGCTGAGGAAACACGAGAAGAATTACCCCACCCATGATTTAGAGTTGGCCGTGGTAATTCATGCCTTGAAGATGTGGAGGCATTACCTGTACGGCGTTCATGTTGACATTTATACAGATCATAAGAGCTTGCAGTACATTTTCACTCAGAGGGAGTTGAACTTGCGACAGCGCCGCTGGTTAGAGCTGTTAAAGGACTATGATGTGAATATTCTATACCACCCCGGGAAAGCTAATGTTGTAGCAGATGCTCTGAGTCGAAAGTCAATGGGGAGCTTGGCGTATTTGCGACCCGAGAGACAGAAATTAGCTAAAGAAATTCATCAGTTAGCTGGGCTAGCCGTTCGGGTAATGGAAACAGGAGATAGTGGGGCCGTAATTCAGAATTCTACAGTATCATCGTTAGTTGCAGAGGTAAAAGAACGACAGTATGAGGATCCCGATTTAGTCCAGCTCAGAGATAGAGTTCAGAAGGGTAAGTAGCCAGATTTTCAGACAACCGAGGATGGTGTGCTACGCTGTAAGGGCTGCCTTTGTGTCCCGAATGTCTCAGGCCTTCATGGGCAGATTATGCACGACGTACATTACGCTCGCTATTCCCTTCACCCAGGGGCGACGAAAATGTACCACGACATCAGAGACATCTACTGGTGGCCAGGTATGAAAACTGAAATAGCCGAATTTGTATCTAGATGTGCTAATTGTCAGCAGGTGAAAGCAGAGCACCAGAGACCGGGTGGTTTGACTCAAGAGATATCGATACCTATGTGGAAATGGGAAGCAATAAATATGGATTTTGTAACAGGGTTACCCCGTACCAGACGCAGAAATGATTCCATTTGGGTAATAGTTGATAGGCTGACAAAATCAGCTCATTTCCTGCCAGTAAGGGCTACCTTCTCAGCTGAGGATTATGCCGAATTGTATATCAGAGAAATAGTTAGATTACATGGAGTGCCGGCATCTATCATTTCAGACAGAGGGGCACAGTTTACAGCTAGGTTCTGGCAGTCATTTCAGAAAGGTCTGGGGACGCAGATTAATCTGAGCACAGCATTCCATCCTCAGACAGACGGGCAAGCTGAACGTACAATTCAGATGCTCGAAGATATGCTACGAGCGTGTGTGTTAGATTTTGGGGGTAGCTGGGATGAAAATCTTCCGTTAATCGAATTTGCTTATAATAACAGCTACCATTCAGCTATTCAAATGGCGCCTTTCGAGGCATTGTATGGGCGGAAATGTAGATCACCTGTGGGCTGGTTTGAGATAGGAGAATCAGCATTAGTTAGCCCAGACATTGTTCGGCAGTCCGAGGAAAGGATAAAGCTTATCCGAGAATGTTTACTGACCGCTCAGAGCCGTCAGAAGTCATATGCAGATAGACGGCGCAGAAATCTAGAATTTTCGGTAAACGACTAGGTATATCTAAAAGTGTCCCTGATGAAAGGGGTAATGAGGTTTGGCAAGAAAGGCAAGCTTAGCCCAAGATTCATTGGACCGTATCAAATTCGGCGAAGAATAGGCCGCGTGGCATATGAGTTAAACTTGCCTCCAGAATTAGCATCTGTTCACCCAGTATTCCACGTTTCCATGTTAAGAAAGTTTGTAGGGGACCCTTCTACAGTAGTTCCAGTCCAGGATATTCAGGTCACAGAGGAGTTAGCCTATGAAGAGGTTCCCGTAGCCATTTTAGACAGACAGATTCGCAGGATGAGAACTAAAGAAGTTGCATCTGTCAAGGTATTGTGGCGTAACAGAAATCGGGAAGAAATAACGTGGGAGGCTGAAGAAGACATGAAAATCAGATATCCTCATTTATTTCAGGCCTAGTCAGATGACAGGTATGTCCGTATCATTACTTATACAGTACTTTATGATATGTATGTTGTAAATGATAAAGAAAGAAGTAATACTTAGTTGTCCAGTGGATTGTAGAACATTGTGTGCAGTGCCTGTGTTGGACTTTTTCTGCGTTTCAGGTCTTTGCGATAGTCCATATTACAGGGGAAACTCTGCCAAAATTTTCCCAGAAGGTAAAGTAAGCAGTCCTCTAGATAGCAGTATACATTCGAGGACGAATGTTCCTAAGGGGGGGAGAATGTTATACCCCGTAGAATTCCCGGCACTTAGACGACCTATTCGCACGTTGGTTAAGCATATATGAAAGCCATACGTGCTAGGGAGAGGCCCGGGAAAAAGATCGGACGAGAAACCCATCGAACCATCGCGGGAGGAGCCGAGGCAGAGCCCCTCCGCGTTGGCAGCGTGTCACGGAGGTGAGGCCTCCGCGATGGCTCCGTGACACGTTGCCGTTGTCCAGGCCCAACTATATAAAGCCCCCACTGCGGTTTGAGATCATTATTTACTTAATAAATTTCTAGAAAACGTAGGTAAACAGAGGGAAGACGAAGGAAATTAAATATTTTCATCCGATTACGCTGCCAAACGCTGCCCAAACCCAGATTAATCCTAGATACCAAGGTATTTAGCAGCAGAGAGCATTTCTACGGAGTTAGTTTCGCGAAATACGGCCGACGAATCGGCGAGTCGCCGAACTAAAGTAAGTAGAATTACTCTAAATTAATGTCTATGTGTTCCTAGCTGAGAAGTAAATATTTCTCCCTTCTGGGCCGCTGAAAAATAGCGAGTTTTCGACCGTCTTTCGATAAGCCTAAGTTTAGGCTATAAATTAAATCGAAAGTAACGTCGCTCTTTACAATAACGTTGTATTTAGTATTGATTGACGTATTTATGAATGCAGTTGGGAGAAAATAGTTGAAGTACCAGCTGAGCCTCGTCCGACGGACGAACATTCAAAGATAAGGTATGTAAAGTTAAGTTTCCTCGGCAAGTTGAGTAACCTCGAAGCAGTATAGTAATTTACAGACCAGTTGCATGTTTAGAAATCGATTATCGTGTTATTTTGAATATTGGTGCAATATGAGAAGTTTTGGGTTGTAACGTGTACGATACCTATCCGTACGATTTAGATTTGGGCGTGAGTGGTTAAGGTTGCCCAGTATATTCAGTATGTGATGTAATATGCCATGTTAAGCTATTGTTGTGTTTAGCTGAAATCTCGCAAGGTAGTACAGTATCAGTAAAGCATTCCAGATATAGAATAGTAACTGTATATGGTTTAGAAAGCATGTTAGAAATAGGAAATTATGTTACCACAGAAACTTAGTAAACAGTATAGCTTTCAGCAGAAACACCTCCTCGTATAACTTTTACCCCAGTACAGTTTGACAGGAGGCTATATTTACATTTACACTTACCCATCTCAGCATGTATCAGACACTTACAGATTACTATTATTAGCTCAGTATGTGATTTATACGATACCCTGCACATGTTAATCTTAGTTTATGAGATACACAGACAGCATGATTAGTTGAGACCATTGTATTGATTGGGGTTGGATTACCTAGCATCCCTGACCGCCCAGGGTTAATAGCTGTGTCGACTCGTCCGCCAGAGGATGAGGATACGTCGCTCTACGGAGTGATATGTCGTCCCGCAAGGGGACGAAGATGGGATGCCAGTTTCCCCATATTGTGCCTTGGTCGGCCCTTATATACCCCCGTCGAGCGGGTACGCCCGGGGTGTTGATTTAGAGTCCTTCGGACTCAGATACAGTTATAGTCAGGGGCTCAGCGAGCCCAAGTGCATACCCAGGGACCGGCAGGATGCTTACAGCCACTATAGGAGATGGGATGACCGGGGTAGGGGCATAGATTCTGTGTTGATTGTACCTCCCGGCTTATGGGGGCCGGGTAAGATTTGTATGTGCTATGTTATGTTATGTATGCTATGCTATGTTATATTAGACGCGAGTGGGTTGGTAGTAGAATGATACGCCTCCAGGTATGATTCCTACTTCCTTCGGTATCAGTAAGAACAGGTACGATCTACTTCATCAGACAGTTAAGTTATTCCTCCTACTTCTGCTTCATCAGTCATATTATTACTTTCAGATGTTGTTTTCAGTTATATTATTTCAGTTGCTTTACATACTCAGTACCAGTGGTACTAACGCCAAGTGGGGCGCTGCATTACTTGCCTGCAGGTATTCCTAGACGAGCAGGCGATTCTACGTGACTCCCTGTCAGCGGTTGAGTATTCAGCTCCAGTCATCCGGAGGCTGAATTTCAGAGGTGTAGTTCAGTTCCTTTTGTTGTATATAGCATGGGTAGGTCGGGGCCATTCCTAGAGGCTTGCATTCTGTATGAAATCCCTGTGGTCAGCTGAGCCGGTCGTGTGGGGCCGTGCAGTTGTATAGTTGTCTTCACTCTTTCTTACTTTTGTAATGGTCGTGTGGGGCCATAGTTGTCAGTAGTGGTGACCTTGCCGGTCACGTAGCTTCTTTTTGTGTTGTATGATTAAGTTGCAGATAACTAGACAGCATGGTGGCCTTGTCGGCCTGTATAGGTTTCCCTGAATTACTACGTTCTGGCTAGCTGCTAAGACAGGTACAGAAGGCTATAGGCCAATGGGCCGGGGGCTGTATTTACAGCCGTTATATAGCCCTTTGTTTCCAGAAATGTGAGTTAGAGCCAGCCAGGCGCCAGATGCGCCCAGGCTTAGCAGTCTAGCAGGTTTGGTTTTAGTAGGACACCAGGTGCCAGTCATGCCCCCTCCCAAGGTGGGGTGTGACAAAAGTACTCTATAAATAGCTTTTATACTTTTTAGCTTTTACAACATTCCTTTTTCCTTGGAAAGAGAAGAACTCCACTGGAGGAGATTGTTGAGTATTGCTTTTCTAATTTTCTTCTTCTTCCATTAGCAAGGTATAACCATTGTTGCAGACATATTCTGAGTTTGATTTTTCTTGCTCTTACTAATAAAATCATTGAGTTTATTGATTAATATACTCTTTAGTTTCTTATTCACGAGTAGCTAAATCACAATTAGAGGTGTGTCATGATAGGTGCTTAACTAAATTGGATATTGCTAGATTCATCTTAATATTGCTTAACTAGTGTAAATCTATTTAGTTCTCTTCAATTCATAATGGATGATCCATAGTTGCAAATGTGGGTTTACTTTTCTCACTTGATTTAGCTTGAAAAAGAAGAATTCAAGTATTGAGAGAGAATTTGATGGCAGGAATTGATGTGATTGTGTTGAGTTGGGGTAGAAATAGCCAAAACCCATGTTCATAATCCTAATTAGTAGTTGATGGCTAGAAATCGCTCAGCTATTAACCCAAACTCTATTGGACTAATTGAATTGTGTCTTGAGGTTCGAAAGTACTCGAGGAAAAGGCATCTATGAGGTTGAAAAACATAGGATGCCATCTTGCCCAAAGTTATTTACACTTATTCGCAATGATTGGATTAGCTAGCATATCCTTATTTCATTAGCACCCCATATACACCACACCTCGGGTCTTCTCTCATTATTGTCTGTAAATTTTGGTGAGCTGGTTTGAAATCCACAATATTGTTAACTCAATTTCCCCCCCCCCCCCAAAAAAAAAATTTCTTTCTATTTTCCTTAATTGGTGCAAAATTAATTCAAATTTATTAAAACAATGCTTTCACAAGTCATTCACTATTCTCTGTGGGATTCAACCACGTCATCTGTCAAAAATATTTATTTTGACACAACTATCGCTTACACTTTTTCTAAAGGGGGAGTGTATTTGAGAGTTATCAGTAATTGCTTATGTTTGACTTTTAGGCGTTATTTTCCTCATTTACGTTTTCTTTTGTTCTTGTCACCCATAGGTTGTCACTTGGTGGATGCCAAGTACTCAACGAAGCGGGAACCCCCTGATTCCATTTGATCTTGAGTTAGAGCAAACAATGCGCAGGATGGAAAACACCGAATAGAGAGAGGCTCGTATGGTTAAAGAACCTTGGCAAGATGCACTTCACGAAGCTGAGGTAGTGAATGCTAGCCTCCATGGAAGGGCCAATAGAGGTGAGAGATATTCTTCTCAATTCTATAATGATGATGACCCGGATGTTGATGAGGTCGGGTTAACTGGAGCTATTGTACCTCCACCTTTGCCTGTTGGGGAAAAGTTTGATATCACTAGCACCATGATTCATTTCTTATAAGGGGGTGTTTAGTGATCATGGAGCTACCCATGCTAACCTTTACTTGATGAATTTTGTTGGGATATACAAGGCATACAGGTTACCCGGTGTAAGCCAGGATGCGGTAAGGTTGATACTCTTCCCATTCTCTCTCTCTGGAGAGGCCGTATTATAGTTATCGGAGTTTCCCAACAACTCCATTACAAACTGGAGGGAGTTTAAATAAGCCTTCCTAGAAAGGTTTTTCCCACCTTACGAAATGCTCCCGCTAAAAGATGAGATCCATAATTTTTGATAGTTGAAGATTGAGGCACTGCATGAGACTTCATTGAGATTTAAGAAGAAGCTGACTAAGTTCCTAAACCATAAAATTCTCGATGACAGTTTATTGAAATTTTTTACTGGTCTTTGAAAAACATTACTAATGCTCTAGCAGATATATTGGCAGGAGGAGCATTGATGAGTCAGTCATGTTAGTAAGCAAATGTTATACTTGACCGAGTGACCAAGAAGAACAGGGCCTAGCACATCAGGGAATCAAAGACAACTAAGGGTACATATGTTATTGGTATGACAGCAGAAAAACACAAAAAGGAGGAGGAGTGTGATCAGGAGCTAGCTCACATAAGGACATCCTTGGACCTGCTCACGAAGCACATTATGAGCTCTAGCACTCAGAAGGTGAATGCTTTTGGAGCTCAGGATCAGGAGCAGGGGTTTGAGCAGATAGATTCTGAGGAGGAGGCAAACTTCTTGGACAACCAAGTGGCGTGTTGTTGGGCCAACACCCAAGGATCCAGACAGGACACTTAGCACCAATGCTCTGAAAATTAATGCTGGAGCCAATATAGAGACAACTACAATAGGATTAGATACAAGGATAAGAGAAGAGGTAGTGAGCGAGATGGTGATTGGAGAAAGTATGATGGCTACTGCAATTACCACGCTAGTGTTAATGTTCCTCCCAGTGTCCGTGAGGGTGATGCTGGACCCTCGAAATTAAAGAGTATGATGGTTGAGTTGCTACAAAGGGGTGACATATCCAGCATGGTCTAGAAGCTAGAATCCCATGCTATAGAAATAAAGCATAATGAGCAGTAGCTTAGTCAGATGTCCGCATCTTTAAACGAAAGGCAAAAGGAGATACTTCCTAGCAACAACGTCCAAAATCGAAAGAATGACAATCATTGTATGGTGGTGATGACTAGGAGTGGAAAGACTACCGTTGACACTCCCGTGTCAGTTGTAGTTGAAATAGAATGATAGAAAGTGATCGAGCTTAATTAGGATGATGAGGTTGCTAACCCAGAGCTTACATGTGAGGCTGACTTATCGAGACTCCAATTAGTGAAAAGGAGTATGGAGCTGATAAAGGGAAGGAACAAGGGGCCATACAGGTGTATGGGGCTGTACATCCACCACTGCCACCATTCCCGTAGAGGATGAAGAAGAAGGCGTAAGATGGTAAGTTTCAAACATTTCTCTCTATGCTAAAATAATTGTCTCTGAACATACTATTTGTCGAGGCATAGGAGATGATGCCCTGATATGCCAAATTTATGAAGGACCATTTGACTAGGAAGAGGTTCGAGAGTGATGAATCAGTTGGTAATTTGCATCATTGCAGTGCCATAGCTTCACTGGTCTATGCCCAGAAGAAGGAGGATCTAGGTTCATTCACCATTCCTTGTAAGATTGGTGACTTTGACTTCGCAAAGGCACTATGCAGTCTAGGAGCTAACATCAACTTGATGTCGTTAGCTGTGTTCAAGAAGTTGCACTTGATAGCCACCACACCTACGTTAATGTAGCTATTGATGGCTGACCACACAGTTAAAAAGCCAGTAGGGATCCTTGTTGATGTGGTAGTTAAGGTGGATCGATTTATCTTCTCTGCAGACTTCATGATCTTGGATTGCAAGGTTGATTTTATGGTCCCCAATATTTTTCAGACCATTCCTCACCACTAGGAGAGCTCTGGTAGTTGTTGAGGCTGGCCACCTGAAGTTTAGGCTGAATAAAGAGGAGGTCACCTTTCATGTTTGCTGGTCAATGAAGCAACCCAACGAGTTCAAGGTTATATCAGCAATCGAGGATGATTTAGAGTCTCTTGATGAATTCAGAGTAGTCAGGGGACTTGTATCGTGCTGTGATGAGTTGGTAATTTACCAACTCATTAGACTCTTAATCATGAGCTTTAACTTAGTTTTCAAGTCACTTAGATGAATTTTATTCCCTTTTTGCCTTTTTTATGGGTAGGTATCTAAGAAAGAGCAAGAAGTGGAGTAAAAAGGATGAAATCATGTGAAAATCGGTCCTCCACCGGAGGCCACCGGTGAAATACCATTCAAACATAGATAAACACTAATTTGCAGAGAAAATGCAACCTGCGGCCGTGGACATCAATAGACGACTCGACGGATAAATCACTGATAGGTGCTGGATCTTGCTGGATTGAGGAAAAAATTAATCAACGAAGCACAGATGGGAGCTGGAGAACCGCCGAACATGTCACTGAATGGTCCTGAAACATCATTGGAAGTGCAAAATAAAATGAATGACGGTTCGCAGAATGTAACCGATGAACTGCCCATTCCCCCACAAGTGACAAAATGCCTGAGCGGGGGCAATTACGTCTAGCATTGAAAAAGAGGAATTTAGTTTTCTATTTTTTGCGTATAGTCTAGAAGAAAGTACTCTGTACTTACTTTTTAGCTTTTTGAACTTTCCTTTGGCTTTGGAGAGAGAAGAACCCTATCGAAGGAGGTTGTTGAATATTGCTTTTCTATTTTTATCTTCTCCCTTAGCAAGGTATAACCATTGTTGTAGATATATTTTGAGTTTGATTTTTCTTGCTCTAAGTAATGAAATCATAGAGTTTATTAATGAATATACTCTTTAGTTTCATAATCATGAGTAGCTAAATCATCAACTAGAGGTGTGTAATGATGGGTGGTTAATTCGATTGGGTATTGTTATATTCATCTCAATATTGCTTAATTAGTGTAAATCTATTGAGTTCTCTCCAATTTATAATTGATGATCCATAGTTGCAAATGTGGGTCTACTTTTCTTACTTGAGTTCAGCTTGAAAGAGAAGACTTTATGGGAGAGAATTTGATGGTGGGAATGAATGTGATTGAGTGGAGTTGGGCTAGAAATAGCCAAAGCCCATATTCGTAATCCTAATTAGTAGATGATGACTAGAGATAGCTCTTGATGACTAGAGATAGCTCAACTATTAACCCAAACTCTATTGGGCTAATTGAATTGTATCTTGAGGTTCGAGAGAACAAGAGAAAAAGGTGTCCTTGATGTTGAAAAACATAGGGCACCATCTCGTCCAAAGTTATTTACACTTATTCACAGTGAGTTGATGAGCTAACATATCCTTATTTGATTAGCACCCCATCTACACCATACATCTTGTCTTCACTCATTATTGTCTATCAATTAATGTTATTTTGCTATTTTGACTAGCTGGTTTAGAATCCACAATATTGTTGACTTCATTTTTCCCCCAAAAATTTACTGTTTTTATTTCCCTTGAGTAGTGTGAGTTAATTCAAATTTCCTAAAACAACATTTGCGCAAATTATTCACTAGTCTCTGTAGGATTCGACACCAACATCCCTCGGGAATATTTGCTTTGAGCAATAATCGTGTACGCTCTCTCGTCAAGAGGGTGTAGTTTGGATATTTGCCAGCCCTTTAACATAACAAATATAAGTCAAGAGTCTATCAGGTTAAGGCTCTTTCCATTCTCCCTTACAAAAGAGGTGACGATGTGGTTGGAAGAGCTCCCTCAGAGTTGTATGACCTCGTGGAAAGAACTGACTGAAGCCTTTTTGGATCATTTTTTCCCTCCCTCAAAAATGTTGCAGCTAAGGGATGATATTCTAAACTTTAGGCAAGAGAGAGGGGAGCCTTTGCATGAAGCATGGCTAAGGTTCAAGAAGAAGGTGTCCTTTTTCCCCAACCATGGTCTCCCTGATGGAGTGCTCCTTCAAAGCATTTTATGAGCTATAGACTCCATCTACAAATCCATTGCCAATAATTTAGCAAAAAGATCAATTATGGATTAGAGGTATGGGTTATCTAAGGCCCTCTTGGATAGAATTACAAAGACGAATCGGGCATGGCATACGCGGGAGACTAATGTATCATCACATGATGTTTGTCTTAGTGTGTTAGAAACTGAAATGCGAAAAAGAGATGAAGAGCGAGATGAAAATCTTGCTAAAATGATGACTCAGCTGGAGTTAATGACTAAACATGTGATGGGGGCCTAGCCTAAAGTTGTTAATGTTGTAGGAATGCAAGGTCCGATTCATTTTGAAGGAGAATCGCCACCAAGATACAAGGAGGAGTTCCAATACATGGAAAATCAGATGGGGGATTCTCGACTAGGGTATCAAGGGGAAAATCAAGGCCCTTGGAGCCCATGGGAAGAGAACTAAGGTTGGAGAAACCATGACGCACAGGGATTGCCCGATAGAAATGAAAGATGGGGCACTAGATAGCAAAATTATGGGGGGGGGGGACCGATATCATCGAAGTTTGCATCCATACGTTCCCCCTCCTAAATATGAGAAAGCCAAGCCCAACCAGGTGTGAGTGATGCAGGGAGCTTGAAAATTGAACAAATATTAGCAAGGGGCATCGAAAAAGTGGAATCAACTGACAGCGGGATCAAGAGATTGAAAGGGGAGGTGTCTAACCTTGCCCAAATTATGAGTTCGCATTCAGCTTCCATCAATCATTTGGAAGATCAAATGAACCAATTATCCTCTCAAATGAATCCTGAATGAAGGGAATACTTCTGAGTAATACAATGCCAAACCCAAAGAAACATAGTCAATGCATGGCCATTGTCATGAGAAGTGGTAAAATGCTTGGAGATGCAGGTGTTAAGACCAAGGAATTTATTTCTCCTAAGACAAGTGATGATAATGAATCTGTGGTGCAAAAAGCACCAAATGCTTGTGATAATGTTGAGGATGAAGATGAGGGAGATGTTGGTTAAGTTCCCTCATACCGATGAAGAAAAGGCAGTCATAAAGGCCTCAAGTAAGAAAGAACAAGAACCAAGAGTTTGTTAATGGTTGATCGCTCTTTCAAGGAACTTGTGGGTATTTTAGAGGTTGTATTGGTAGGGTAAATAAGTTTATTCTACAAGCTGATTACATGGTTCTTGATTGTGTGATGGATGTAGAAGTTCCAGTCTTTTTTGGGAGACCATTGCTCACCCGATGAAATTCCCTACCCGACCCTGAGTCTTTTTGCAGCTACCCTAACCTGATAAAATTCCCTTTTTATTCTCCTCGACTTTCCTTTTTCCCATCTTTTAAAACCCACATTCCTTTTTATTATCTCAACATTCCGCCCTCCCATATTCCAAAAATTCCCTCTCTCCCACTTTCTATACATTTAAAGCCCCACTAACCATCCATCTTCTCCTCAACCAACACCAATTACCCCTTCTCACCTATGAAATCCCCCAACCTTTTTACCTAACTCTCACTATACTCTTCCACTCTACTAGAAAAGCTCTAAAATTTCACCATTGCTGAGTTCTCTCAAGCTTCCACATCTATTTTCTGTACTCATTCTTGTGTTGTGGTAATGTACTCTTAACTTTATGATTTTCTCATCAATGGTATTCTTGTTGCATATGGATGTTGTTATGGAATATATCTCCCTTCTTTTTACTTCCCTTTCCCCCAACATTTTCATTATTGAGACCACACTTGTTAAATGAAGTTAATTGATGCACTGTGAAATTAGTTGGTTGATAGAGGCTTGATGCTTAAAGGGGCATGGTTGAAAGGGTTGTTCTTGTGTAGTTGAGCGGGGTGAGGTCTGAGTAAACCCAAGGAATTAAAAAGACCCAATTTGCCCGATGATAGATTGGGTGACGCTAATCTTAAGGTTAATAATCATTTTATCCCTTTTCATCTGTGTAGATAATGCTTTGATATGATGTGCATGAGTGTTTGATTGATTTTGATATTGCATTGCATTGTGTAGCACTGTGGACGACGACCATTGGCTATTCACTGGTCAGGTCAAGCGAAATGCCGGTTCAGGCGAATATTGGCTTCAGGCCACTACCTTGACCATGCGTCACATCGACACTTCACGGATTGTGATCAGTGGTTGTTGATCGGTCGTCGGTTGAAAACTTTCCATTCTAGTTCTCTGCCTATCACCAGTGGTTCTTCGGCAATCAGCGGATAACCTTCAGCGGTGCTGCCAATTCATTATTGCTAATTCCTCCTCTTGTTTCTCATTTAAACTTTAGATTAGTTGTTAGTTGTTTCATTTTATCATTGGAAAAGTACAAAAAATAACATTGTGGATGCCACAAACATTGTGTTTGCAGCAAATGACTTCATCCAGGAATACTAGCAAGGGCAAAGCCCCAGCCTCTTAATCCACAAAGGGCAAAGGAAAGGAAAAGGCATCTGAAGCACCCACCAACTCTTGGGAGGCCATCATGTTTTGTATGCTCAACATGAACGGACACTACGCCATCTACAAGGGCCAATCAATCACCATCAAAAAGAGATTTGATTTGGTGGGGCTACGGGGTAACCTTCCCAACATCACAATATAGTTCACTAATAGATAATGGCATGCTTTCACCAATCCTCTCCCAGATTACTATACAAGATTAGTGTCAGAGTTCTACACCTCCTACTAGGCCAGGCAGGAGACCATGAACCACAAAGGCAAGGTGGATGAATTTCCCTGCCTACCTTCAGTTATGGTTCAAGGGGTGGAGGTCGACATTACTCTAGCAGCAATCAATTATCTATTCTGGGAGGACGACATTGACACTACCTTAGAATATACGGAGAGGATTTCTGATAAGGAGAACCAATTCTCATGGATAGCTCCTATCATTGATGCAGACACACCCTTTAGGGCTACTATGGGTAGTGAAATCTGTTGCCATGATATGAAATTTGAAGCCAAGCTGTCACAACCCGAACGTACACTCGGATCGTAGACACGAGAAAAGGACCCCAAGAGACCCCAAGTAGACCCATGGCACATGCATAAAACTAATCTCATTGAAATAAGAAGAATACTAAGCAAAAAACATAGCAGAAACATAACGATAGAATAACATCAGAAAATACTAGATGTACACATAAGCCGAGTACTACATACTGTCAAAAAGCCTGTACTCAATGGTTTGATGGGACAACATCCCCAACTAACCCAAATAGTATGGAAACACAAGATAACATAAAAGTTTGTCAAACAGTCCTCGGAACATGAGGACTCATCCGAAATCTGAGAGCATGAGCTGGGATGGACAAAGGATGAGGATGAGCCCGAGATCTGAACCTTGTTTCATGAAATGATACATCATAGAAAGTATGCGATCAGAACGTGGAATGTACCGAGTATGCAAGGTAAGTAAAACGGACATTAAAAATAAAATAAAATCATAAATAAACATAAGAGAAGGACATCATGCTTGTATCATAAACTTCGTAAGAAAACATAAGGCTCAAGGCTTTCAAATCATTCATAAAACATTCACAATCATAATCATTAGTAAACTTTATCAAAACATAACTTCAGCAAATAACATAAACATAAAAATGCATAAGACATGAGAAACAATTGGAGGAATCGTTATAACCGACACCATCATGGTAGAGCCTTTCATGATGCCCCAACTATCTTGCTCAAGTGGGCAGAACCGACCTTGGCTTGTCAGGCGAGGGTCGTGCAATAGACATGATATCACATTTGAGGGGATCATAATCAATACAATATATAATTAGAAACCCATGGTGGCATGTGGTTATGAGACACCGACGTAGTCCTTTGAACGCCGGACTGCTCGGTGCTAGACACGGCTCCCCAAAACATGCATATAGGCTCATACGTGAATCAATAACATCATGCATTAAGATTCATTGGCTAAAATATAACATTTATCATCATTGATCTCCTTTAAAACATGCTTAGAGAAGAATAAAAGGCCATTTTCGTCAGCCGACATCGTAACTCAATAAATCATGTAATTCATTTCATAAATTGTAAATCATTTTTCAATATGTGGGCATTGTCCAATACTTCAACATACTAAATTCTTTCAAAATATGCTTATAAACATGGGTAACTTGAATTCACATTTTTCCATCATAAATAAATCTCAAATTATTCAATATTTATCGTAAATAACAACTTTCATGAACCTTCATCAATGGGCATTTTAGATTTAAAAATCTTGAAACATGATTTTAAAGAAAATAATATAAAACCTGCCCATCATTCATAATTCAATAATGAAAACTCAACTAAATCATACCCATAAAGAGAAATCACATTTTAATGCATTTGGGTAAAACCCCATAGAACTTGAATAGGAGAATTCATGATGTAAAATTAAATTTGGGCACGGGTGTTAAAGGATTTCAGCCATTCTAAAACACTACATACCCGGGAATGGATTGATTTCGAAGTTCCTTGAATACCCAAAAAGAAATTGATGGAAACTTGGAGAAGAAGGCCTTGAATCCCCCCCTAAAACGTCTCTAAAGCTCTTTCATGGGAATGGGTATGAGTTAGGGACTTAAACCATATTAACACAATCAAAAAAATACACAAAATGAAGTATTTTAGGGTCTCAAAAAATGGAAAAGTCGAATATGCCCTTAATAAAATTTCCCTAAAAAACTGGTCTGGACGGACCAACGGACGTACCAATGAGTCATTGGTAGCTACCACGACTCGTGGTACAGCCCGTCACATGCACCGCCCAGGTCCTATTCCTGAATTCAAACCACGACTAGACATGACGGGTCGTCTTTACCTCTAACAGATCTTTGTGTCGGTCGTTGGTTTCCCGCATTGAAAAATCAGAAAGAGTCTCACCACCACATGTTGCCTCCTCCAATGGGTCATGGTGTCCGTCCGTTAAATCCATTGGAACCCTTATATCCTCCCACCACGACTCGTGAAAAAGGGTCGTTGGATGACCCGTTACTTCCCTAACCTTCTCAGGTCACAGCCTCCCACGGGTACAAATGATGAATCGTTGTTTCAAGTAACGAGTCATTACTTCATCCGTTGTCACCACCGCCTCCCTAAACCCCCATACCACGATAGTTTACGACGACTCGTGGTATCCATCCATGAGTCGTTGAGTTGCCCATCCTATGATGTTTTGCCAGTTTTCTGCACTTTTCAAATTAAACTCCCAGGTCTATTCTTAGGTCTTCCCGGGTATTACAATATCTCCCCTTAGGAAATATTCATCCTCGGATGTAGGAAACAAGTAGCAAATAGAAACATACAATTCATCATAGCCATATACTTATCTTTTTAACCAAAATTTTCACAGAATGACTATCTTCGAATAAAACCACATAGCTGACCTGATCTCATACTTCATATACACATTCATACACATAAAAGAAACTTGTACACATGAACTGAACATGAAAACTAGATAGAGTCATAGGGCAAAAATTGACACCTCAAGTCAGAACTGAGCCGGTAGAGAACAAATGTGGGTATCTAGCCATCATATCTTCTTTAGCTTCCCACGTAGCTCCCTCAACATGCTGATTTCTCCAAAATACTGTAACTGAAGCTACTTTTTTATTCCTTAGCTTACGGACTTGACGATCTAAGATTTTCACCAAAATTTCTTCATAGTTGAGGCTATCCTTTACACAAACGCTGTCTACCGGGATTACTAATGCTAGATCACCCAAGCACTTTTTCAAGAGCAATACATATAACACAGGAGGAACTGAAGCTAACTCTGAAGGCAATTCCAATTCATACGCCTCCTTACCAACTCTCCTTATAACCTGGTAAGGACCCAAATATCGGGGACTGAGTTTCCTCTTCTTCCTAAACCATATGACTCCCTTCATGGGAGATAACTTTAGAAGTACCCAATCATCCACCTCAAACTCCAAATCTCTTCTTCTCATATCAGCATATGATTTCTGACGACTTTGAGCGGTTTTCAATCGGTCCCTTATCAACTGGACCTTTACCATGGCCTTATGAACCGAATCAGATCCTACCATGGATGCCTCACCGACCTCAAACCAACCGATGGGAGATCTACACCATCACCCATAAATAGCCTCGAACGGTGCCATCTGGATACTAGAGTAATAACTGTTATTATAGGCAAACTCGATCAAGGGCAAATGATCATCCCAACTACCTTTTAAATCCATAACACATGCCCTCAACATATCCTAGAGGGTCTAAATGGTTCATTCTGCCTGGTCGTTTGTTTGAGGATGGAAGGTTGTATTGAGCTTCAATTGCATCCCAAGTACCTTTTGAAAAGAACGCCAGAATTGAGAGGTAAACTGAGTACCTCAGTCTGAAATAATAGAAAAGGGCACTCCATGAAGTAGAACCAACTCCCAAATATACAACTTAGTATAATCATCCGCTGAATTCGTGGTCTTGACTGGTAGAAAGTTTGCAGCCTTGGTTAACCTGTCAACCACCACCCAAATGGAGTCGTATTACCGGCGAGTATAGGGTAGACCTTGTAATGAAATCCATGTTAATTTATTCCCACTTCCAAGTGGGGATGCTGGTATCCTGGAGTATGCCTCCCGACATTTGATGTTTGACCTTCACTTGCTAACATTTTGGACACTCGACTACAAACTCCATAATATCCTTCTTCATACCATACCACCAATAGATTTCTCGCAAGTCCTAATACATCTTTGTGGGTCCTGGGTGAATGGAATATCTGGTACCATGTGCCTCATGCAATATTCAAACTCTCAAATCATCAACATCTGGAACACATAAACGACCCTGTTACCATAGCATACCATCTCCCCCATGGGAGAAAACCTCCACCTTCTGACTCCGCACCGCCTCCTTCAACTTCCTCAAAATTGGATCCTCATCTTGCTTGATTTAACATCAACCACCAAGGACGATTATGCCCCATTCTGCACAACGACGCTGCCATCGGTCGAGTCGATCAATTTAACTCCGAACCTTTCAAGTTGATGGACGTCTCTCACACAATCCTTCTTACCCTCATCCACATGGGACACACTCTCCATAGAGAGCCTACTAAGCGTATCCGCAACCACATTAGCCATGCCCTGGTGGTAGAGGACACACATGTCTCCTTTAGTAACTCCAACTACCTCCTTTGCTAAAGATTTATGTCTTTCTGAGTGAACACATATTGCAAGCTCTTGTGATCCATGAATACATGTACGTGGACCCCATACAAGTAATGCCGCCATATCTTCAATGAAAACACCACCGTGGCCAACTCAAGATCATGGGTCGGGTAATTCTTTTTATGAACTTTCAGTTGTCTCGAGGCATATGCTATTACCTTCCCATGTTGCACCAACACACATCCCAGTTCGACTCTCGAACAATCACAATATACAACAAAGCCATCAGTACGATCGGGAAAAGTCAACACTGGTGCTGAAGTGAGTCAGGTCTTCATCTCTTGGAAGCTTTTCTAACAAGAATCCGACCATTCGAACATTACCTTTTTCTTAGTCAACCTGGTCAATGGGGATGCAATTGATGAAAAGCCCTCAATGAATCTTCGTTAGTAGCCTACTAAGCCCAAGAAACGCCGAATTTCTAAAGGATTTACCAGCCTGGGCCAATTCTTCACCGCCTCAATCTTCTAGTAATCTACCCTTATGCCTTCGCTTGATACCACATGAACCAGAAATGCCACCGAGTCTAGCCAAAATTCACACTTACTGAACTTTGCATATAGCTGACGATCCTTGAGGGTCTGAAGCACTACTCTCAAGTGAGAGGCATGCCCCTCCTTGCTCCATGAGTATATCAAGATGTCATCAATGAACACAATCATGAACGTGTCCAAATATGCCTTGAACACCCTGTTCATTAGATCCATAAAAGTTGCAGGGGAATTGGTTAGTTCGAAAGACATAACAAAAAATTCATAGTGACCATACTGAGTCTTGAAAGCGGTCTTCGGGATGTCACTCTCCCGAACCCTGAGCTGGTGATACCCGGACCTGAGATAAATCTTGGAGAAGTACTTAGCACCCTAAAGCTTGTCAAACAAATCATCGATCCTGGGTAAGGGGTACCTATTCTTGACGGTAACCTTGTTTAACTGCCGATAGTCAATACACATGCGAAGGGAACACTTCTTCTTTCGAACAAATAGAACTGGTGCACCCCACGGATACTGGCTTAGTTTAATGAAGCTCTTATCCAACAGATCCTTTAGCTGATCCTTCAATT
This sequence comes from Datura wrightii, assembly GCA_035772735.1. Lineage (NCBI taxonomy): Eukaryota > Viridiplantae > Streptophyta > Magnoliopsida > Solanales > Solanaceae > Datura > Datura wrightii. Next base: position 127,267,636 of record JASDFA010000016.1, read on the forward strand.
CCTTTAGCTCGATTGGAGCCATCTTGTAGGAGGGATAGAGATAGGCTGTGTATTGGGTAAGAGATCAATGCGGAAGTCGATTTCTCTCTCGGAAGGAACACTTGGAAATTCATCGGGAAAAATATCCAAATACTCACACACCACCAGAACTGATTGGATAGTCGGGGTCTTGGACTCAACATTCTTAACCCTAACTAGATGATACATGCAGCCTTTAGAAATCATCTTCCTGGGCTTAAGATAGTACATAAATCGACCTGCTGGTACCGCCATACTACCCTTCCATTCTAATACTGACTCACCTAAAAAATGAAATTCCACCATACAAGTCCTACAATTAATTTAAGCATAACATGCAAACAACCAATCCATGCCAAGAATAACGTCAAAGTCAGTCATGGCTAACTCTACAAGGTCTGCAGACGTAACCTTATGCAACACAGCGACCGGGCATTCTCTATATACTCGTTTAGCTATGACCGAATCACCAACAACGGTCAAAACTAAAAACAATTCTGACAAGGTCTCGGGGCTAACTCCAAGGCTACTAGCAATGTAAGGAGTCATGAAAGACAAGGTAGCTCCCGGATCTAGCAAGGCATAAACATCAAAATGAAAGACACGCAACATACCAATGACCACGTCTAGCAAAGTCCCTTACTCCTGGCACGAGGCAAGGGCATAGAATCGATTTTGGCGTTGTCTGCCACCTCCACTAGTCGATGCTCCCTGTAGAGTGGAACGGACTGGAGCTGCTGCTGTCATGGTGGTCTGTGCACGACCCCTATCATCATCCTATCTAGCATATGGGCATGCTTGGCACATATCCCAAATCTACCACACCCATAGCAAACATCCGTATCGAGCAGGCACTCCCTGGCATGACTCCTGTCGCACTTCCCTTAGGCTAGGGAGGTCTACTCTAACTGGGTGCCCCTCTGATCTCTTGACCCTGAAGCCCTGCTCCTCTGATCAATCCTAGGTCTGGATGGAAAACTAGCTGATAATGGTGCTGGGGCTAGTGACTTTTGCTAAAACTGTGGATGGTAACTACTGCCAGACCTCTGATGCGAAAATCCACAGCTATCCATCCGAGCACTTTGTGCCTCCCTCTCCCTCCCATGAGTCGCCTCCATCTGCTGGGTGTACAACACTATGTGAGGAAAGTCCATATCCTGGTAGAGCATGGCAGTCCTGCAATCCTTGTCCAAATAACCAGCCACACCATGAACGAATCGGCTCACCCGCGCCCTCTGATCCATCACTAACTCTGGGGTGTACTTTGACAAATGAGTGAACTCAAGAGAATACTCCAGCACTGTCATCTTTCCCAGGATGAGCTTCACAAAATCCGCTGCTTTCAACTCCCTCATCTCCCGAGGGAAGAACCTATTGAGAAAAGCCATGTGGAACTCATCGCAGCTGATAGGGCCCACTCCCACTGCCCTGCTGTCCTTCCATTGCTTATACCAAATATGAGCGACCTCTTTTATCTAATAAGAGGACATGTCCACAAACTCCCCATTTTTCACCCCCATAACCTTAGTGACCTTCAAGATCCCTTTAATGAACTCGTGTGGATCCTTGTCCACCTTTTATCCTGTAAACTTAGCAGGGTTCATCCTCAAGAAGTCTCTGATTCGAGCTACCGCCGCATTGCTATTGTGTGGGACCTGCTCAATAGCCTGCTGGTTGACCTGAGCGGTCAAGGCCTGCGCCAACATCTAAATAGCTTCCCGAAACTCAGCGTGGGCAGCTTGGCTTTGGTTCCTAGGGCTCCTGAACAGGTGGGGCATGCTGATGCCCATGGCCATTGTGAGCCCCGTGGCCTTCATCATTTCCGTTCCTCCTTCCATTCATTGTTCTAGGATCCATAATTATGCATTCGCGAAACACATGAATTATAAGGATGGAGAGACTTTTCATCGCACAACATAGAGAATTAAAGAAGGGAACATTTCCTAAACTTCTAGTAGCCTCTTCATCATAGGTGTGGAGCGTTTCACACCCATGAAAAAGACTCTACTTAATGCGGCTTTCAGACACCCTAGGACACTTCAAACCTATGGCTTTGATACCAAGTTTTTCACGACCTGAACGTACACCCGGATCGTAAACACAGGATAAGGGACCTCGAGAGACCCCAAGTCGACATATGACACAAGCATACAACTAATATCATTTAAATAAGAAAAATATTAAGAATAAAACATAGAGGAAACGTAACGATAGCATAACATCAGAAAATACTAAACATACACATAAGCTAAGTATTACATACTGTCTGAAAGCCTCTATTACCTACGATGGGTTGATGGGACAACATCCCCAACTAACACAAATAGTAATGAAACACAAGATAACATAAAAGTCTGTCAAATGGTCCTCAAAACATGAGGAATCACCCGAAATCTGAGAGCGTGAACTGGGATGGACTAAGGATGAGGATGAGCCTGAGATCTGGACCTTGTATCATGAAACGATACAACATAAAAAGTATGCGATCAGTACGTGCAATGTACTGAGTACGCAAGGTAGAAAAAATTGGTGTCAAAAGTAAAATAAACTCATAAATAAACATTGGAGAAGGACATCATGCTTGTATCATAAACTTCCTAAGAAAAACATAAGGCTCAAGGCTGTCAAATCATTCATAACACGTTCATAATCATAATTGTAAGTAAACATTATCCAAACATAACTTGAGCCAATAACATAAACATAACAATGCATAAGACATGCGGAACAATTAGAGGACTCGTCATAATTGACACCATCATGGTAGAGCCTTTCATGACGCCCCAATTATTTCGCTCAAGTGGGCAGAGCCGACCCTAGCTTCACAGGCGAGGGTTGTTAATTAGATGTGCTATCACATTTGAGGGGATCATTATCAATACAATATATCAAAAGAAACCCACAGTGGCACGTGGTTATGAGATACCGACATAGTCCTTTGAATGTCGGGCTGCTCGGTGCTAGACACGGCTCTCAACAATATGCATATAGGCTCATACGTGAATCAATAACATCATGCATTAAGATTCATTGGCGAAAATATTTCATTTATCATCATTGATCCCCTTTAAAACATTCTTAGCAAAGAATCAAAGGCCATTTTCATCAGCCGACATCATAACTCAATAAACCATGTAATTCATTTCATAAATCGTAAATCATTTTTTAACATGTGGGCATTGCCCAATACTTCAACATACTCAATTCTTTCAAAATATGCTCATAAACAAGGGTAACTTGAATTTACGCTTTTCCATCATAAATAAATCTCAAAATATTGAATATTCATCATAGAACACAACCTTCATGAACCTTCATCAATGGACATTTAGATTTAAAAAACTTGAAACATGATTTTATAGAAAATAATATAAAACCTGCCCATTATTCATAATTCAATAATTAAAACTCAATTAAATCATACCCACAAAGAGAAATCACATTTTCATGCATTTGGGTAAAACCGCATAGAACTTGAATAGGAGAATTCATGATGTAAAACAAAATTCGGGAATGGGTTTGAAAGGATTTCACCCATTCTAAAACCCTACATACCTGGGAATGGATTGATTTCGAAGTTCCTTTAATACCGATGAATAAATTGATGAAATCTTTGAGAAGAAGGCGTTCAATCCCCCCCCTAAAACCTCTACAAAGCTATTTCATGGGAATGAGAATGAATTAGGGACTTAACACATCTTATCACACTCATAAAAATACACAAAATGATGTAGTTTAGGGTCTCAAAGCATGAAAAAGTCAAATATGCCCTTAATAAAATTTCCCTGGAAAATTGGTCTGGACGTACCAACTGTTCGGTGCGTTTGTTATAGGTAAAAACCGACCCGCAAGTGCACGTGGTCAAACAAGTAATAAAGTGGCTGAGTAAGCCAAGTATCGAACCAAGGAGACTCTGGATAAGTAAAATTGCTTAACTATACTATATTCTAGCTTTACTTCTAATTATGCTGACAACAACGTAACCAAAAGTTAAATAATTTTGTTTATAACTTATATACTAAAACTATTAACAAATATTTACTTTGAATTGAAACTATGGATATGAGCATGCCAAGGTTAAGAAAAAGTAATGAATTTTATTATAATCATAATTTGGTTAATCTTTTCTTCATGTTGCTAGCCAAGAACATTAGCCTAGAGATTAAAACTCTCGTATTTAATCTCACTTAAGAATCATAAACCATCCGTCTACATTTCTGTGATCAAATGCAATTTATGACCTAGCAATACAATTTCGGTTCCTAAATTGACTAATACGGCTTTCAAGTATATTTCTATCAGGAAAGCACATCAAAACCCAATTTTCCCAAATCAAGTTAAGAACAAAACCCTATTAATACTTTCCAATTTCTTGCTCTCTCGAGTGAAATTGGACTTTTTATATGTACATTAATATCGGCCACACACTAATGCAGTAAGAACAAGAATTAATAGAACAACATGGAAGAAGAAGAAGAAAACCATATAATTAACAATCAAAATTCATCACCATTGTTCATAACCTCAGCAAGGAAGAGAATTAGCCACTCATTTGTGGATTAATCATCCTAAAACAAGTGTTAATCATACAAACAATTGATTGAAAGAAGAAAGGAAGAGAGAAAATCCCTTAGCTTTTTCGTCCCTCAACTGCCTCTAACCCACGTCGTTGCTCCACCAAGTCTTAATTAATTAAAAATAAGCCTAAGTGTTCTATTTATACTATTGAGAATTTTTCCCAGAATAACAAGCAACGTGTCACGGAGGCCAACGCGGAGCACTGCCTCTGTGACACGGCGTGGACGCGGACCCTCACTGGAAATCCAGGGTCCGGGAATATAGCCTCAACGTGGCACGGAGGCCAACGCGGAGGCTTATCTTTGTGCCATGGAGCTGTCGCGAGGCTTCACTGGAAATTGCTAATTAAATCACCCTTCAGGCAGTGTGCCTCCGCGATGGAAGTGTGGCACGGCTCCATCGCGGAGCCCCTTTACATTGCGCATTCCAATGTCTTTTCCATGCTCGCATCCAAGTCCAACTCCGATATTGTCCCAACATGCATTTTAGCTCCTAAAAATCATATTTTACCTGCAAACAAATTCTAATCATGTTGGTTAGTATAAATTCACATTTTATTACCAATTACATGAAAATGTATACACATTGCATAACAAACAAGGCGAAAATGATACGTTTGAGTATCACTTGGGCATATAAATCTGCCCAAGATCACTTACCCCACACTTAAATCCTTGTTCGTCCTCGAACAACACATACACAACTCATGCAAATTACATCCCAACCTTTGCCACTATGGTGCAACAATTTATGCTACGGTCATACCGATTATTCAATTTTGTAAATCATCAAGAAAACATGCATGGTCTTAACAATGCAATGACCTTTAATACATCAAGACTTCCTAGACTTTAAGAATCGACTCTCGATATCGACAAACTCATGCAAATCAGCTAATCAAGATATCCGACACGAAAATCAATCTTTCATCAAGCATGAGCCCTCACAACTCAAGAGAATCTTCCCCTTTAATGTTCATGCAACACACAAACATTCAAGTAGGGGCATGTAGAAATTAATTTCACTCTCTCTCCCAAAAGAATTCACATGCATCATGTCATGACCCATAGGCTTGCCCTTAGTGTATTACTCCACTAATATAAGGAAATGCGATGTAAGATCAAGTAGGACTTTAATGGGTTGTAATGGAAGCTATGGAACTAGTATATATTGGATTAGCCAATAATAGTCACTAGCATCCTTAAGCGCCTTTTCAACACATTCCCATCGACTCATGGACATTGTTTCTCTCTTTTCTTTTTTTCATCTCATCCCATTCATGCTTGTTTACTTTCGTATGGCCCATTTCATCAAACACACTTGACACAACAACAAAGGGTTTTCATGCACCTTCATTATCATTTCATTGTACCAAGTGCCACTTCAACCTCTTCTTTTCTTTCCTCACTCTGCTTTTCTTTTTCTTTCCACTCTTCTCACTCTTTGACACTTCGGGAAAATTTTTCTTTTCTTAAGCGCTTAAGAGTTTTGTATAGACTTTACGGCTAATGAAAAGAAGGAATAAAGCTTAGTTTATACAATTTTGGACAAAAGAAAGAAATAATCGGCTAAAGGCTCAACGGGCTGACTAGGGTATACAGTCACATAAAAAGGTAGAGTATGACAAGAAAAAAATAGAAACTCTCGGTTAAAACAAAGAAATGCCTACATCCTTTCCAACACTACACTTCCTTCATTTCGTTTTGAACACACACCAGGCAAGTTCTAGACACTTCACAATAGCAAGGAATAACAATACCTCACTTCACACTTTATGCACATGCTCGATTCAAGATGCATTCACAGACTCTTTAATTAACCAATTACATGAATTCAAAATTAAGCCTCAATCACACCGAATCGAATTCTACAGCCTAGGTAACTCAACATATTTACAAAATTGCATGCTTTCAAACGAATCACTTTTACATTTTGAATATCAGTTACAACACGCAACCAAAATTTCACAACCAGATAGTAACTACAGGTTTAGTGATGCAATCCACCAAAGAAAAAAACTAAAAACAAATTAAAAATCCTACTCCTATCGACTACATTTCCCTTAAGACGGTCGTCATCCATCCATCATAGGGAACGGTCCCTAACTATGACATCGGTTCAATGGGACTATTCTCGGTAAAAGAACCGAAAACAAACTCCGAGAAACTCCGGACTATTCTCGATTCTCTGCACAATACGGGGGAACTCCTGTGCTAGTGGTTCCCGTGCAATATGCTCCTCAGGGAAGTACTTATTCTCCTTATGTTTAGCGTACCACTTCTTCCCTTCATCGGTCACCCCCTCGTTCCGTATTGGCGGCGCTGGCCACGCGGAACAGCTGGTGCAGCTGGGACTGCAGTGCCCAGTCTCAGTCGTTTTCTCCCGGTGCCTGAAGTAGAAGCACCTTTACCCTTATCCTGCCTACTCGCCATTGTACCTGTCAACATCAATAAACAAGCACTATGTCAAGCTAAATGCATATTAGCTTTGGCTAAGGTCGGGTTAAACTAAGTTTACCCCACACTTAGTCCTTAGCTACTTTTACGATACTACGACAAGGATTACTTTATTTACAACCCAAACACAAACAACTATACAATTTATTGCTTAGTGCGTTCACCAAAAAATTTTCGACAGTATAACTTTTAGCGTACTACTCAGACTTCATACAGCTAATCCCAATCCTACTATCGCTAGCAATTCAACCATCGCACTTAGCAACGAAAACAACAAACCAAAACAATGACAAAAATTATATATACATATGAATCCAAATAATCAAACCAATTTGAACAATTTTTACATTTTCCCAAAAATTCGAGAATTTGTCGTCTATTACACTCAAACGATATTTACAACGACTTATCTCAATTCACAAACACACCCCGGCATATAATTCACCAATTTAGCAAGTTACCCAATTCGATTTCAACAACCCACGCCCTAGAATTCAATTTTACAATCACATTCGAATCATTCACGCAATCGACAAGTTCAAACGCTAATTACAACATTCCGAACATCTATCAATCAAAGAGTAATTCAATATCATGCTAAATTGCTACTTAGGATGATATATCTCACCTCACATGCTCAAATTCGACTAAAAACGCCAAAAACTTGAGAGAAACGAGGAAAACTTACCTTTATGTTGAATAACCGAAGAGACTTGACAAATTGTTTGCTTAGTAGCGTGGCACGTTGGTTGGGAGAGGGAATTTAGGTGCTTGGTCGCGGAGAAGAGAGGAAATGAAGGAAAAAAGGGCAAAAATCGGGGTTAAAAAGAAGAAAAACATGCGGGTCACCCGGCAACCCGGGGTGACCCGGCACTAAATATAGGGCAACGTGTCACGGAGGGTAACGCGGAGCCCCTCCTTCGTGACACGGAGCTAACGCGATGGCTCAGTGGATTTTTAAAAAATTCAGATTTAACCTCAACGTGTCACGGAGCGTAACGCGGAGCCCCTCCTCCGTGACACGGAGCCCTCGCCCCAGTGCACTGTCTCTTCATTTTATTCATTTTTTCATACCTTGCCTTTTCCTTCCCGATTCCATGCATATTTTTCTCCGTTTGACCTGAAAATCACCTCACTAAACAAAATTGGTTAGACTAATAGATTTCCCTAACTAACATGAAAAATACTAACTAAAACAAAAAATTTGTACTAAATCAAGAAAAAGAAAAAATAAACTAAAAACTATTTACACTTTACTAAACAAAAGAGAAAAAAAAATATTTTTCACGGGTTGCCTCCCGTGCAGCGCCTGGTTTACCGTCGCGGCTCGACGTCCTTTATGCTCAATTATCCACTAGGTTGATGGATGATGTTTCACGATCATTGTCCTCCCCCCAGTAGTGCTCAACCTTATCAGGTGGTCTTCCTATCAACTCTCGGGATTCACTCATTTGATTAGCCTTCCCATGATCAATTACATTGATCACTGAGAGTTCCTCATTTACAATCGGGAGCTTGGGTGCTTTGTACACATCGAACACTTCTACCTTGTCATGTGCTCGCATTGTAAGTTGACCCGCAGCCACGTCAATTAATGCTTTTCCGATTGCCAAAAAGGGTCGTCCCAAAATAAATGGGACTTCAGCATCTGGTTCAAAATCCAGAACAATAAAATCGACCGGAAAAATGAGAGAGCCCACTTGCACAAGCACATCCTCAACAATGCCATCCGGCCTAGCTAAGGATCTGTCTGCTAGCTGCAAGATTACGGTTGTAGGTCTAGGACTCCCAAGACCTAACTTTCTGAGTGCCGAAGATGGCATCAGATTTATGCTCGCCCCCAAGTCACATAATCGACGAGCTCGGATACTCTGCCCAATAGTAAGCTGGATAGTAAAACTTCCAGGATCTCTCAGCTTCCTGGGCAGTCTATTTTGAATTCGGGAAGTGCATTCCTCCGTCAAAGCTACCGTGGCATACTCAGTCAAACGACTTTTGTTGGCCACGATGTCTTTAGTATATTTGGCATATTTTGGCACTCCCTGCAAGACATCAACAAGAGGTAAATTAACATGTACCTGTTTAAGAACCTCCATAAATTTCTTGAAACACGCCTCCTCCATGTGTTTCTTGAGTCGTTGAGGGAACGGGGGTGGAGGTCTTTCTGATTCAGCTTCTTTGGTCTTCCCCCTATCAGAACTTTGTTCCTCCTCAACTTCTGCTGCTCCTGACTTTTGAGGCGGTCTTTCCAGTTCCACCTCCTTCAACTGCAAACCACTCCTCGTGGTCACTGCATTTACCTGCTTCGGATTAGGATCTGTGTCGCTAGGCAGTCCTCCTCTGGGCCTTGTATTTTGGGCACTAGCAAATTGCCCAAATTGATACTCAAGAGCCTTGGTCGCTAATTGATTATTCTTCACTTCGGCTGCCAATTTAACATAGTCAGCCTCCAATTGTGCCTGATTAGCGATCATGGTCTTGAACATCTCCTCAATGATCGGTGATGGTGGAGGAGGAGGGGCATTGTGATTTCTGAATTGGGATTGATAGTTCTATTGCCCTCCTTGATTTCTCTGCATACCCTGACCCGAAATTTGGCCTTGTTGGTTGTTGCTACCCCATGAAAAATTTGGATGGTTCCTCCAATTTGAGTTGTAGCCACTACCAAACTGCTGCTGATTTCTTTGTGCATTGCCCACAAAGTTAACAGAATCTGGGTTTGCTCCACAGCACTCAGCTGAGTGCTCACTGCTACCACACACTTCACACCACATTTGCTGGACCGCATTGACTGAAGCTGAAGGCTGGTTCAAGTTCATATTGCTGAAGTGGTTGTTTAACTGATTCTGCAAGGCAGCTATCTGTGCAGCGATAGCTGTAAATCCATCCACTTCCAGCACTCCTGCTGCTTTCCTTGCTCCACCTCGTGATGAATCAGCATTCCATTCTGGATTGCCCTGTGAAATCCGGTTGAGCAAAGTGTACAGCTCCTCATAAGTCTTTTCCAGCGCTTGCCCTCCAGCTGCTGAGTCTAACAAAATTTTAGTATGGGGTTCCAAACCCTCAATAAATGTATGCACCAACACCTCATTGGACTGATGATGATGAGGACAGTCCCGCAACATGGATTTAAATCTTTCCCAGGCTTGATACAAATTTTCTCCCTCTCTCTGTTTGAAACTTAGAATTTGACTTCTAAGTCTGGCTGTTTTACCAGAGGGAAAAAATCTTATCAAAAACTTCCATGCTAGATCATCCCACGTTGATATAGAATTTGGTGGTTCAGCTTTTAACCACCTCTTGGCTTCACCAAGTAAGGAAAACGGAAATAGGGTGAGCCGAACATAATCAGGTGACACTCCAGCGGGTATATAAGTGTCACTTATCTCCAAAAAATTCTGGAGATGTTGTTGTGGGTATTCATGAGGGAGACCGGTAAATTGCCCGCTTGTGTGCAAAAGTTGCACCATGTTCTGCTTTAATTCAAACCTCCCTCCAGGCTCTGGTTTGCGGATACTTGAATGTACATTGTTGGCATGTGGGATTGCCACCTCGCGAACCGGCCTTGCTGCTGCTTCATCGGGCACTAACACTGCCCTAACAACCGGTGGATTTTGTTGCTCCATAATAGACTGTCTGAGCAACTACAACTTCTTTTGTAGAGCTTCTCTGCGTTTACTATGAAATTCACGTTCAGGCTCTGTATAAGATTCCACCAGCTCCTTGTCCTTTGCCAGTGTTCACAGAAATCAAGTCTGCAAAATACAGGCTAAGACCAAGTTGTCAACACTTAAGAAAATAAAACAAAAATACAGTAAATTTACACTTAACACAATTTCACCAATTGCCTGGTCTCCCCGGCAACGGCGCCAAAAACTTGTTCGGTGCGTTTGTTATAGGTAAAAACCGACACGCAAGTGCACGTGGTCAAACAAGTAATAAAGTGTCTAAGTAAGCCAAGTATCGAACCAAGGAGACTCTGGATAAGTAAAATTGCTTAACTATACTATATTCTAGCTTTACTTCTAATTATGCTGACAACAACATAACCAAAAGTTAAATAATTTTGTTTATAACTTATATACTAAAACTATTAACAAATATTTACTTTGAATTGAAACTATGGATATGAGCATGCCAAGGTTAAGAACAAGTAATGAATTTGATTATAATCATAATTTGGTTAATCTTTTCTTCATGTTGCTAGCCAAGAACATTAGCCTAGAGATTAAAACTCTCGTATTTAATCTCACTTAAGAATCATAAACCATCCGTCTACATTTCTGTGATCAAATGCAATTTATGACCTAGCAATACAATTTCGGTTCCTAAATTGACTAATACGACTTTCAAGTATATTTCTATCAGGAAAGCACATCAAAACCCAATTTTCCCAAATCAAGTTAAGAACAATACCCTATTAATTCACAACTTTCCAATTTCTTGCTCTCTCGAGTGAAATTGGACTTTTTATATGTACATTAATGTCGGCCACACACTAATGCAGTAAGAACAGGAATTAATAGAACAACATGGAAGAAGAAGAAGAAAACCATATAATTAACAATCAAAATTCATCACCATTGTTCATAACCTCAGCAAGGAAGAGAATTAGCCACTCATTTGTGGATTAATCTGTCACACCCCGCCTTGGGGGGTATGACTAGCACCTGGTGCCCTACTGGGACCTGAACTGCTGGACTGCTAAGCCTGGGCACCTCTGGTGCCTGGCTGGCTCTAACCCATATTTCTGGAAACAAAGGGCTATATAACGGCTGTAAACACAGCTCCCGGCCCATTGGCCTATAGCCTCCTGTACCTGTACTAACAGCTGACCGGAAACACACCAATTAAGGGAAACCTATGCGGGCCGACAAGGCCACCATGCTGTCTAGTTATCTGTAATTCAATCATGAAGTACTAAAAAGCTACGTGACCGGCAAGATCACCACAACTGGCAACTATGGCCCCACACGACCATCATAGTAGAAAGAAAGAGTTCTAACAGCTATACAACTGCACGACCTCACACGACCGGCTCATCTGACCACAGGGAATATATACAGACTGCAAGCCTCTAGGAATAGCAATAGAACTGATCGGGAAAGGGCCCCGACCTACCCGTACTATACAACAAAAAGGAACTGAAATACACCTCTGAAATTCAGCCTCCGAAGGATAGGAGCTGAATACCCGATCGCTGACAGGAATCACATGGTCTCGCCTGCTCGTCTATGAGTACCTGCAGGCAAGTAATGCAGCACCCCACCGGGCATCAGTACCGCTGGTACTGAGTATGTAAAGCAATAACTGAAAGCAAAGTCTGGAAACAACAAGTAACTGATAAACTGAAGTAGGAGGAATTAGATTAACTGCCTGATACTGTAAGTCATACCTTTTCTCATTTACACTGGAAAGAAATAGAAGTCATACCTGGAGACGTATCCCTCTACTACTGATCTACTCGTGTCTAACACAACATGGCATAACATGAAATAGCATAACATGGCACACACAAACCTTACCCGGCCCCCATAAGCCGGGAGGTACAACCATCACAGAATCTATACCCCTACCCCAGTCATCCCATCTCCTATAATAGCTGTAAGCATCCTGCTGGTCCCCTGGGTATGCACTTGGGCTCGCTGAGCCCCTGACTATAATTGTACCTGAGTCCGGAGGACTCCTGAATCAACACCCGGGCGTATCCGCTCGACAGGGGTGTGTAAAAGCCGACCAAGGCATAATATGGGGAAAACTGGCATCCCATCTTCGTCCCCTGCGGGACGGCATGCCACTCCGTAGAGCGACGTACCCTCGTCCTCTGGCGGACGAGTCGATACAGCTATCAACCCTGGGGCGGTCATGGATGCTAGGTAGTCCAACCCCAAATAATACAACGGTCTCAACTAGCAATACTGTCTGCATATCTCACATGCTGAGGCTAGTAGGGGTAAAGTATCGTATATATTACATGCTGAGCTAGTGATAGTAATCTGTACGTATTTAATACGTGCTGAGGCTGGTAAATATATACATATGAATATAATCTCCTGCCAGACTATTCTGGGCTAATACTGAACAGGATGTAGTAGTTCTGCTGAAAACCATGTTGTATACTGAGTTTCTATAGTAACATGATTTACTAGTTCTAATATGCTTTCTAGCTTCATTTTAACTTGTCGTTCTATCTCTGAGATGTCTTACATATATTACATTACTTTACTGGGCTTTAACTAAATACAATGATACCCTAACATTCCGCATTATATCACATACTGAGCATGTTGTGCAGTCTCTAATACTTGTATCAGAATTTATATCGTGCTAGCAAGTCTCGCGCTGAACATAACATAACGTTTCTAGTATCGTACCATCATTCATAATAAACGTCAACATGGCTTCTGAATATTCTATCGGCCTTTAAATTACTGTACTGTACCAAGATTACTAACTTGCCGAGGAAACTAACTTTACATACCTTATTCTTGAACTATTCATCCGTCGGGCGAGGCTCGACTGGTACTTCAACTATTTTCTCCCAACTGCATTCATAAATACGTCAATTAATACTAAATACGGCTCTATTGTAAAGAGCAACGCTACTTTCGATATAATGTATAGCCTAAACTTAGGCTTATCAAAAGACGGTCGAAAACTCGCTATTTTTCAGCGGTCCAGAAGGGAGAAATATTCAATTCACCGCTAGGAACACATAGACACTAATTTAGAGCAATTCCACTTACCTTAGCTCGGTGGCTCGCCGATTCGTCGGCCGTATTTCACGAAACTAAATCCGTAGGAATGCTCTCTGTTGCTAAATACTTTGGTATCTAGGATTAATTTGAGTTTGGGCAGCGTTTGGCAGCGTAATCGGACGAAAATTATAATCCCTCCTTCGTCTCCCTCTGTTTTGCTGCGTGTTCTGGAAATTAAAATTAGTTAAATGATATTAAACCGAAGTGGGGGCTTTATATACTTGAGCCTGAACTTGGGCAACGTGTCACGGAGCCATCGCGGAGGCCTCACCTCCGTGACACGCTGCCATCGCGGAGGGGCTCTGCCTCGGCTCCTCCCGCGATGGGTTGACGGGTTTCTCGTCTGATCTTTTTCCCGGCCTTTCTCTAGCACGTGTGGCCTTCTAATATGCTTAACCAACGTGCAAATAGGTCGTCTAGGTGCCGGGAATTCTACGGGGTATAACATTCTCCCCCCCTTAAGAAAATTCGTCCTCGAATGTACACTGTTATCTAGCGGACTACTTACTTTACTTTCTAGGAAAATTTCAGCAGAGTTTCCTCTGTAATATGGACTATAGCAAAAACATGAAATGCAGAAAAGTCCAACACAGGCACTGCACACAATATTCTAGGATCCACTGGATAACTAGATATCAATCTTTCTTTATCATTTACAAACATACAACCATAAGGCACTGTATAAGTAATAATACGGACATACCTGTCGCCTGACTAGGCCTGAAATAGGTGAGGGTATCTGACTTTCATATCTTCTTCTGCTTCCCACGTCATTTCCTCACGATTCCTATTACGCCACAATACTTTGACAGATGCAACATCTTTAGTCCTTAACCTGCGAATCTGTCTGTCTAAGATAGCTACGGGAACCTCTTCATATGCTAACTCTTCTGTGACCTAGACATCTTGAACCGGAACCACTGTAGAAGGGTCCCCTGCAAACTTCCTTAACATAGAAACATGGAATACTGGGTGAACAGATGCTAACTCTGGAGGCAAGTTCAACTCGTATGCAACTCGGCCTATTCTTCGCCGAATCTGATATGGCCCAATGAATCTTGGGATAAGCTTGCCTTTCTTGCCAAACCTCATTACCCCTTTCATCGGGGACACTTTCAGATATACCCAGTCATTTACCGAAAATTCTAGATTTCTGCGCCGCCTATCTGTATAAGACTTCTGGCGGCTCTGAGCAGTCAGTAAACGTTCTCGGATAAGCTTTATCTTTTCCTCGGACTGCCGAACAATGTCTGGTCCAACTAACGCTGAGTCTCCTATTTCAAACCAGCCCACTGGCGATCTACACTTCTGCCCATATAATGCCTCGAAAGGCGCCATCTGAATAGCTGAATGGTAGCTGTTATTATAAGAAAATTCAATTAACGAAAGATGTTCATCCCAGCTACCCCCAAAATCTAACACACAAACTCGTAGCGTATCTTCAAGCGTCTGAATTGTACGTTCAGCTTGCCTATCTGTTTGAGGATGGAACGCTGTGCTCAAGTTAATCTACGTTCCCAAACCTTTCTGAAATGACTGCCAAAATCTAGCTATGAATTGCGCTCCTCTATCTGAAATGATGGATACCGGCACTCCATGCAATCTAACTACTTCTCTGATATATAATTCGGCATAATCCTCAGCTGAGAAGGTAGCCCTCACTGGCAGGAAATGAGCTGATTTTGTCAGCCTGTCAACTATTACCCAAACGGAATCATTTCTGCGTCTAGTACGGGGTAACCCTGTTACAAAATCCATGTTTATCGCTTCCCATTTCCACATAGGTATCGTTATCTCTTGCGTCAAACCACCCGGTTTCTGGTGCTCGGCTTTCACCTGCTGACAATTAGAACATCTAGACACAAATTCGGCTATCTCAGATTCCATACCTGGCCACCAGTAGATGTCTTTGATGTCATGGTACATTTTGGTCGCTCCTGGATGGAGGGAATAGCGAGCATAATGTACCTCATGCATGATCTTCCCACGAAGTCCTGAAACATTCGGGACACAGAGGCGGCCCTTACAGCGTAGCACATCATCCTCGGTTATCTGAAAATCTGGCTCCTTACCTTTCTGAATTCTATCTCTGAGCTGGACTAAATCGGGATCCTCGTACTGTCGTTCTTTTACCTCTGTAACTAATGATGACACCGCAGAATTCTGAATTACTGCTCTATTATTTTCTGTTTCCATTACTCGAACGGCTAGACCAGCTAACTGATGAATTTCTTTAGCTAACTTCTGCTTCTCAGGTCGCAAATACGCTAAACTCCCCATTGACTTAAGGCTCAGGGCATCTGCTACAACATTAGCTTTTTCGGGGTGGTATAGAATATTCACATCATAATCTTTTAACAGCTCTAACCAGCGGCGTTGCCGCAGATTCAACTCCCTCTGAGTGAAAATGTACAGTAGGCTCTTATGATCTGTGTAAATATCAACATGGACGCCGTACAAGTAATGCCTCTACATTTTTTAAGGCGTGAATTACTGCGGCCAATTCCAGGTCATGGGTAGGGTAATTCTTTTCGTGTTTCCTCAGCTGTCTGGAAGCATATGCAATTACTCTACCATGCTGCATCAACACACAACCTAACCCAACACCTGACGCATCACAATAAACTTAATAACCTTCTGTGCCTTCCGGTAATGCCAACACTGGAGCGGAGGTTAATCTGTCTTTCAATTCCTGGAAGCTCTGCTCGCATGTCTCGGTCCATTGAAACTTTGCCGCTTTCTGTGTCAATTTAGTTAAAGGTGCTGCAATGGTCGAGAACCCTTCAACGAACCTTCTGTAATACCCTGCTAATCCCAGAAAGCTACGAACTTCCGTCGGAGTGGTAGGCCTAGGCCATGACTTAACTGCTTCTATTTTCTGCTTGGCTACCTGTATACCAGCATCTGAAATAATATTCCCTAAAAAGGCCACTGAGTTAAGCCAGAATTCACACTTCGAGAATTTTGCATACAACTGGCGGTCCCTGAGAATCTGGAGCACTGTCCGCAAATGAGTCCGGTGATCAGCTTCAGAGCGTGAATACACCAGAATATCATCAATGAATACTATCACGAACAAGTCTAGGAAAGGTCTGAAAATATTGTTCATCAGGTCCATAAAGACTGCTGGGGCATTCGTTAACCCGAAGGACATAACTAGAAATTCAAAATGTCCATATCGGGTCCTGAAGGCTGTCTTAGGAATATCTCTCTCACGTACTCGGACCTGGTGATATCCGGACCGCAAGTCAATCTTAGAAAAGTATCTGGCTCCCTGCAACTGATCAAATAAGTCATCAATTCTGGGAAGCGGGTACTTGTTCTTTACTGTAACTTTGTTTAGATGCCGATAATCTATGCACATTCAGAGCGAGCCATCTTTCTTTCTCACGAATAAAACTGGCGCACCCCACGGTGAAGTACTCGGCCTGATAAAACCTTTATCCAACAAATCTTTCAACTGCTCCTTCAATTCTCTGAGTTCTACAGGAGCCATACGATAGGGAGGTATTGATATCGATTGAGTGTCTGGTAACAAGTCAATAGCAAAATCTATTTCCCTTTCTGGGGGAATACCAGGTAACTCATCAAGAAACACATTAGGGAATTCATTCACCACTGGGACAGACTGAAATGTCGGAGATTCTGCTTGGACATCCTGAACTCTGACCAGATGGTAAATACACCCTTTAGATATCAACTTTCTCGCCTGAAGGTAGGAAATAAACCTACCTTTTGGCGTAGTGGTGCTGCCCTTCCACTCCCGTACTACTTCTCCTGGGAAGTGGAATCGGACTGTTTTGGTCCAACATTCAACGTTGGCAAAGCATGGTACTAACCAATCCATACCCATTATGGCATCGAAGTCTATCATTTCTAACTCGACCAGATCTACTGTGGTCTGACGATCAGCAACCTCTACTGTACACCCGCAGTAGATTCGGCTAGCTGTGATAGAGTCACCAACGGGTGTGGATACTAAGAAGGGTTTCTGCAATAATTCTGGTGTAATACTAAACTTTCGTGCCACAAATGGAGTAATGTAGGACAAGGTAGACCCTGGATCAATCAACACATAAGCAGGGTGTGAGCAGATGGTTAACATACCTGTCACAACATCAGGCGACGCTTCTGAATCCTGCCTCCCTGGTAAGGCATATGTGCGACTCGGACGCGCACCTGTACTGGAGGTCCCTGATCTGCCCCGACCCTTGCTTGCTGAAACTGAGGGCCTGCGCCCAGTCGAGGATGCTGTGGCTCGTGATCCTGTCGATGCCCTATCCTATCTATCCCGGTCCTCTCAACCTCTGGCTGGGCAATCTTTCATCAAATGGCCTTCTTGGCCACAAATATAACATGCGGTGGAGCCATATCTGCATGCTCCAGGATGGCGTCGACTGCATATAGGGCAAAGTGGTAGGGTATACCTACTCTGCTCCGCCCTCCTCTATAATGGTGAATCTGCGATCTGCGAGCCCCTACCAGTCTCTGACTGCCCCTTGCGGCTGAATCTACCCCCCCGGGACTGCGGCGGAGGCGGGGGCCTGGGCGGCCTATCTAACAATCGTGGCCTGGGTCCTCCCCGGGCCTCCCTCTGTAACTCAACTGGCCTGTCCCGGCGACGCTGTTCCTTACTGACCCTTCTGATCTCCCGTTGTCGCTGCCTGATGCCCTCAATATTTTGGGCAAATGCCTGAACCCGAGCAATGTCCATGTCCTCTCGCAGGGTGGCTGTAATACAAGTCTCAACATATTCTGGATTCAACCCCATGATGAAATGGTGCACCCTGGATGCCATGGTATCAACAAAGGCCGGTGCGTATCGAGCCAAAGAATCAAACCGCAAGGAATATTCCCAAACACTCATGGCCCCCTGCTCTAGATGTAGGAACTGGTCTACCCAGGCCTGTCGAATCTCCCGCGGCAAATAGTGATCCAGAAAGGCTCCTGAAAAGCTGGACCAGGTGGGAGGGGAAACATCTCTCCCTCGGGACCTCTCCCAGCTTTCATACCATAACACCGCAATATCCCGTAACTGGAATGCTACCAATTCAACTGATTCAGTAGGCGTGGCATGCATAACCCTGAAGATTCTCTGCATTTGATCCAGAAAATCCTGGGGGTCCTCTGTTCGGTCCGTGCCTGTAAACTGTGGGGGGTTCAGGCTAAGAACTCTCGGACCCTCGAACTACCGGGCCCTCCTGATAATTCTGCAACAGTAGACGGTATTGGCTGACGTTGAGCAGCCATCATCTGTGCTAACATAACTACAGCACTCCTAAGCTCCTGGTCGGAAGGTGTCGGTATAGGGACTGCTGAAGGTAGTGTCGCCCCAAGCGGCTCCTGATGTGGTGGAGACTGCTGAGAAGGCTGGGACGATGCCTCTGTAGTGCCCTCTGATCGGGCTGTCTCTAAACGAGGGGGAGGCATCCTGCTGGTACCTTCCCCTGCTGCAATATCTAAGCTCCGACCTGTGATAGGATGCTGCTGGTCTGACATTATCTGTAACCAAAGAATATAGTAAGCTTTCAGGGACTCAACCCTATACTGTACCGCTCTACAGCACGACTGAATAAGAATAAAAGACAACCATCCTATCATGCCTTGCAGCCTCCTATCCATAGTATGTGGTGCACAACACATCCATGGACAAGACTCTGCTTAGCACGGCTTGCAGAATCCCTGGGATACGACCTGCTCTGATACCAAGTTTGTCACACCCCGCCTTGGGGGGTATGACTAGCACCTGGTGCCCTACTGGGACCTGAACTGCTGGACTGCTAAGCTTGGGCACCTCTGGTGCCTGGCTGGCTCTAACTCATATATCTGGAAACAAAGGGCTATATAACGGCTGTAAACACAGATCCCGGCCCATTGGCCTAGAGCCTCCTGTACCTGTACTAACAGCTGACCAGAAACACACCAATTCAGGGAAACCTATGCGGGCCGACAAGGCCACCATGCTATCTAGTTATCTGTAATTCAATCATGAAGTACTAAAAAGCTACGTGACCGGCAAGGTCACCACTACTGGCAACTATGGCCCCACACGGCCATCATAATAGAAAGAAAGAGTTCTAACAGCTATACAACTGCACGGCCTCACACGACCGGCTCATCTGACCACAGGGAATATATAAGACTGCAAGCCTCTAGGAATAGCAATAGAACTGATCGGGACAGGGCCCCGACCTACCCGTACTATACAACAAAAAGGAACTGAAATACACCTCTGAAATTCAGCCTCCAGAGGATAGGAGCTGAATACCCGATCGCTGACAGGAATCACGTGGTCTCGCCTGCTCGTCTATGAGTACCTGCAGGCAAGTAATGCAGCGCCCCACCGGGCATCAGTACCGCTGGTACTGAGTATGTAAAGCAATAACTGAAAGAAAAGTCTGGAAACAACAAGTAACTGATAAACTGAAGTAGGAGGAATTAGATTAACTGCCTGATACTGTAAGTCATACCTTTTCTCATTTACACTAGAAAGAAATAGAAGTCATACATGGAGATGTATCCCTCTACTGCTGATCTACTCGTGTCTAACACAACATGGCATAACATGAAATAGCATAACATGGCACACACAAACCTTACCCGGCCCCCATAAGCCGGGAGGTACAACCAGCACAGAATCTATACCCCTACCCCGGTCATCCCATCTCCTATAATAACTGTAAGCATCCTGCCGGTCCCCTGGGTATGCACTTGGGCTCGCTGAGCCCCTGACTATAACTGCACCTGAGTCTGGAGGACTCCTGAATCAACACCCGGGCGTATCCGCTCGACAGGGGTGTGTAAAAGCCGACCAAGGCATAATATGGGGAAAACTGGCATCCCATCTTCGTCCCCTGCGGGACGGCATGCCACTCCGTAGAGCGATGTACCCTCGTCCTCTAGCGGACGAGTCGATACAGCTATCAACCCTGGGGCGGTCATGGATGCTAGGTAGTCCAACCCCAAATAATACAACGGTCTCAACTAGCAATACTGTCTGCATATCTCACATGCTGAGGCTAGTAGGGGTAAAGTATCGTATATATTACATGCTGAGCTAGTGATAGTAATCTGTACGTATTTAATACGTGCTGAGGCTGGTAAATATATACATATGAATGTAATCTCCTGCCAGACTGTTCTGGGGCTAATACTGAACAGGATGTAGTAGTTCTGCTGAAAACCATGTTGTATACTGAGTTTCTATAGTAACATGATTTACTAGTTCTAATATGCTTTCTAGCTTAATTTTAACTTGTCGTTCTATCTCTGAGATGTCTTACATATATTACATTGCTTTACTGGGCTTTAACTAAATACAATGATACCCTAACATTCCGCATTATATCACATACTGAGCATGTTGTGCAGTCTCTAATACTTGTATTAGAATTTATATCGTGCTAGCAAGTCTCGCGCTGAACATAACATAACGTTTCTAGTATCGTACCATCATTCATAATAAACGTCAACATGGCTTCTGAATATTCTATCGGCCTTTAAATTACTGTACTGTACCAAGATTACTAACTTGCTGAGGAAACTAACTTTACATACCTTATTCTTGAACTATTCGTCCGTCGGATGAGGCTCGACTGGTACTTCAACTATTTTCTCCCAACTGCATTCATAAATACGTCAATTAATACTAAATACAGCTCTATCGTAAAGAGCAACGCTACTTTCGATATAATGTATAGCCTAAACTTAGGCTTATCGAAAGACGGTCGAAAACTCGCTATTTTTCAGCGGTCCAGAAGGGAGAAATATTCACTTCACCGCTAGGAACACATAGACACTAATTTAGAGCAATTCCACTTACCTTAGCTCGGTGGCTCGCCGATTCATCGGCCGTATTTCACGAAACTAAATCCGTAGGAATGCTCTCTGCTGCTAAATACTTTTGTATCTAGGATTAATTTGAGTTTGGGCAGCGTTTGGCTGTGTAATCGGACGAAAATTATAATCCCTCCTTCGTCTCCCTCTGTTTTGCTGCGAGTTCTAGAAATTAAAATGAGTTAAATGATATTAAACCGAAGTGGGGGCTTTATATACTTGAGCCTGAACTTGGGCAACGTGTCACGGAGCCATCGCGGAGGCCTCACCTCCGTGACACGCTGCCATCGCGGAGGGGCTCTGCCTCGGCTCCTCCCGCGATGGTTTGACGGGTTTCTCATCCGATCTTTTTCCCGGCCTTTCTCTAGCACGTGTGGCCTTCTAATATGCTTAACCAACGTGCGAATAGGTCATCTAGGTGCCGGGAATTCTACGGGGTATAACATAATCATCCTAAAACAAGTGTTAATCATACAAAAAATTGATTGAAAGAAGAAAGGAAGAGAGAAAATCTCTTAGCTTTTTCGTCCCTCAACTGCCTCTAACCCACGTCCTTGCTCCACCAAGTCTGAATTAATTAAAAATAAGCCTAAGTGTTCTATTTATACTATTGAGAATTTTTCCCGGAATAACAAGCAACGTGTCACGGAGGCAGTGCTCCGCGTTGGCCTCCATGACACGGCGTCGACGCGGACCCTCACTGGAAATCCAGGGTCCGGGAATATAGCCTCAACGTGGCACGGAGGCCAACGCGGAGGCTTATCTCCGTGCCACAGAGCTGTCGCGAGGCTTCACTGGGAATTGCCAATTAAATCACCCTCCAGGCAGTGTGCCTCTGCGATGGTAGCGTGGCACGGCTCCATCGCGGAGCCCCTTTACATTGCGCATTCCAATGTCTTTTCCATGCTCGCATCCAAGTCCAACTCCGATATTGTCCCAACATGCACTTTAGCTCCTAAAAATCATATTTTACCTGCAAACAAATGCTAATCATGTTGGTTAGTATAAATTCACATTTTATTACCAATTACATGAAAATGTATACACATTGCATAACAAACAAGGCGAAAATGATACGTTTGAGTATGACTTGGGCATATAAATCTGCCCAAGATCACCAACGAGTCATTGGTAGCTACCATGACTCGTGGTACGGCCTATCACATGCACCGCCTAGGTCCTATTCCCGGAGTCAAACCACGACTGTACTGGACGAGTCGTGTTTACCTCTAACAGATTGTTGTGTTGGTCTGTGATTGCCCCCTTTGATAAATTAGAACTCCTTAACAATGAGACTCACCACAAATCATTGCCTCCTCCAACAGGTTGTGGTTTCCATCCGTTAAGTCCACTGGAACCCTTATGTCCTCCCACCATGACTCATGACAATGGGTCATTGTTACTCATGATGGGTTGTTGGATGACCCATTACTTCCCCAACCTGCTCAGGTCATAGCCTCACACGGGTACAAATGACGACTTGTTATTTTAGGCAACGAGTCATTACTTCATCTGTTGTCACCACTGCCTCCCTGAACCCCCATAACACGATAGTTTACAATGACTCGTGGTATCCATCCATGAGTCATTAAGTCTCCTATCATGTGATGTTTTTCCATTTTTCTATCCTTTACAAATTAAACTCTCGGGATCAATTCTTAGGCCTTCCCGAGTATTACACAAGTTATGGCTAGACTTTATTTGTGGTCGCATCATACTTTCAAGAATGAGCAACGAGTTAGCTTGGGAGCAGCTATCCTTATCTCTTTCATCATGAAAAGGGTCCCCATAAACATTGGGGACATTGTGGCTCTACAAATGAAGAGGAAGGAAAGGCAGGCCAACACCTCCATGCCATATGTCGTGCTCATTTCTCAACTATGTTTGCTAGCCCAAGTGCTATTATTCCAAGATGAGACCCCTAGTCGTTCTTCAGGTGTAATCACAATAGATCGAAAATGGGATGCTGAGGCACCCAAGGTCAAGCTGAAGCAGATGCAGGCCTTTGATTTGTCAGAGGTTTCCATATCTCACGGTTTTGAGCAATCTCCACAAGCCCCAGATTTGAATATGCCTCACCCAGAAGCTTCGGGCCACCCCTCTAGTGACATACCTCGTTGGGTAGCGTCATTCCCTTAAGCATCCTCCCAATCAAGTGGTCTCCACAAGCTTGTGGAAATGAACAACTCTCATAAGAGTAAGCTTCAAAAGTTGGCTGGGAGCCTCCATGCCCTTATCACCCAAATGGTAAAAAGGGAAATGAAGTCTATGTATGAGAATCTTACCACATTGTGCAAATGGGTAGATGTTGTGGTGGGAGATGTCACATCTCTTCGAACTAAAGTAAGGGAGTGGAAAAGTTGAACATCTATGGAGGTTCCTGACTTAAGTGATCTTGATTCTACAATGGCTGCCCCTTCTATAGTTTGAGGCCCCATAGATGATTTGTTTGAGGGTTTGGGTGATGATGCTGACGATCTAGGTGAAGAAGGCTTTGATGGTGAGGCAGGACTAGGTGCAGCTGATGATGTAGATGAGGAGGAGTGACCCCTTCAGGGAGTCTCTGCCCCCCTTATTTCGCATGCCTACATTAGGGAAAATGTAATATTTAAGTTGGGGTTGGGATGATTGTTTTTCTGGGTGGTCATTCATGTCCCTTCTTAGGCTTTTGTTTTAATCTGTTGAGGAGTTGTGAGACTTTATCTGGCTCATTTGAGTATTGTTGATGATTTCCCTTGCCGGGCTGGTTGTTTTGATAAAATTATGAATGAATGAAATGAATGATTTTTGGACATTAGTGCTGAAAAATGGGTCTTTGCTTTGAATTGCCAAATATTGCATGGTGACCCAAATGTTTTGTTCACCTATGTAAATAATAGAATAGTAAACAAACACCAAGGGTTTTCTTCATACCACGGTTCTTCCCCAAGGATCATTCTTTTTCTTTTCTTTTTGTTGTCGAATTTGGTTGGCACTTCCTGATGATAGATTGTGAGGTGACTCTCTTATGGGAAATGCCATGTTTTTCTTGAGTTTTTTGTGGAGCTGCTTTGAGAGGTACCACCAAATATTTTGAGATGTGGCATGAAAATGAGAAATGAGAAATGGGCATTTGAAATGAGAAATGTAGCACTCTTTTGTCATTCATTGTAGATTCTATGTTTGGACTATGAATTCTCATGTTTTAATGTCTTGAATCAAAATCTTGTGATGATAATGACTTTTGTGGATTCTTTAGGTGTGATGCCTTGTGTGGTAAGGATTTTGGTGAATCTTATGCATAGCAACTTGTCTAGAAGTTTCCCAAAGTGTAACTCAAGGAGAAATCCTAGATGCAGCTTCACTTATAACATGACTTTAAGTTTCCATTTGACTAGTCACTCTATCCAAAATAACCTCCAAAAATGTCTTCCAGTGCTAGACAATGTTGAGCCTTTTGAATTATTTATTCTTGAAACCACATTACAAGCCAATGTCCCTTTTTGATCCCCTCTTCTTGGGACCCATCTTCCCTAATTGCTAGTAGTGAGTAAATGAGAAAAATGGGGGCTGAAAACCCAAATGCATAGGGAGAGATAAGGAAATCTGTGAGTAAGAGGCAAAACGTTTATGTTTCGGGGTTTTTCAAGAAAGAGGAATATATAAGAAGCCAAAATCTAAGGTAGCACAAAATTGTGAAAAAAAGGAATGAAATGATGAGCTGAGAAACCTTAAGATACCAAAAGAGAAAATAAAAGTAAAATGGTGTTACCTCTTGAATAGAAAAGGCTTAATGTGATTGCCAAAGGAGCTACAAAGAAGGTCCTTGAACAATAAAAGAGGGAAATGGTTGCAAAAAGAGGAATAAGGTGGAACAATATAAAAATTTAGATGGGAAGGGTGAAAGTGTTCATATAAAGGCATTAGGTAGGATCTAGTCACTAGAGCAAAATAATTGTCTTACCATTAACCCTATCCTTCATCATGACCCACAAGTCCTAATTGCTTTTGAGCGTAATTTCTCTACATTAGTGGCGAATTACACGAAGCACAAGCCTATGGGCCGAGTTGTGTGCATGAAAATTTCTTTTGGAAGAGTGAGTGTGATCACCTTTTTATATTTTCCCTTGTGTTTGCATTAATTTACGATTAAAAAAAATGATTCTCTATTTTGTGAGTGGCATCATTCCTTTTGAGGAGACACTTGCATTAAGGTAAAGGTGTGATTGAAGCATGAGTGGTGCGATCTCTAAGGAAAACTTTGAATGTGCAGCGATTATGAATGGAGATGCGATATGTATTTCTTTGGATAAGCAATGCCCTTTTCTAGCTAAATGAAAGCATTTGTGAATTGTTCCTTTTAATTATGGTGGCCTCTAGAAACATTTCCATATTTTTTAAAGGGAATTTGCTTCTCTTATTCTTTGAGTTGGCGAGTATTTTTGGGCTGTCATGGATTAAGTGGTCATTGATGTATAAACTCTTGTGGAGTGGCATGTTTCTCAACTGATAAGAATTGCATTACTTAAGGACAAGAAATGGTTCATGTTTGGGGGTTTGATGAGTATGTAATTTACCAAATCATTAGGCTCTTAAGCATGAGCTTTAGCTTAGTTTTCAATTCATTTAGAAGAATCTTATTTCCTTTTTGCCTTTTTATGTGTAGGTATCTGAGTTGAAGAGAAAGAGAAAGAAGAGGAGTAAAAAGGATCAAATCAAGTAAAAATAAGCACTCCCCAGAGCACACCGGTGAAACGCCAGTCAAACACAGATAACCACTGATTTGAGGAGAAAATCCAACCGGCAGCCGTGGACATCAACAAGCGACTCGCCGGTTAAATCACTAATAGGTGTTGGATCTTATTAAACCAAGGAGGAAATTTATCAGCAGAGCGCGGATGGAAGCCGGCGAACCACCGAAGATGTCGCCAAATGGTTCTAGAACATCACTGCAAGTGTAGAAAAAAAATGAATGCCAGTTCGCGAAACACAATCGGCGAACCGCGGTTACCCCGGAAGTGAAAAAATGCTTAAATAGGGCAATTATGTCTAGCACTGAAAAAGAGGAATTTAGTTACCCATTTTTTACGTTGTTTTAAGAATATTTTCATATTATTAGTGGGGTTAAATAGTTTCTTTCCTCAATCTCCCTATTCAGACTCTCAGAAAACAACGTAGGTGTTCTCTCATAGCATTTCAGAGCAAGAACTAGGGAAATCCTTTTCTCCTCGGTTTCTCAAAGATATTCTTTGGGCTTCTTCACCAGGTATGTGGGAATTCAACAAGGGAACAGTTCTTCCCTTGTGTCCCTATGTTCCTCCCTAATTTCTTTATGAGTTCTAGCCCTGCAGATTATCAAATGTTAAAAAATTGTTATTCATACTTTGACTAATTCATATGGGACATTATTTTATGTTATTATATATATTTTCCACCAGTTGTGACTGAAATGATGTTTGATCTTGTGAAGTGAAATTTAGCCCTAGTTCTTGAACGTAGAAAATCTTGAATCTTGCAATAGTTTTTGAATATCAAAATTTTGCTTGATTTTGTCAGTGTTAGGAACTCCCATGTTGTTAGTAGCATTGGAAACTCAACCATATTACTGTCAGCTCAGTTTTAGTAGGAATGTTTGAATTCTCAAGTGTCAGTCAGAAATGTCAGCTGATCAGTTTGACTACATAAATTTTTGAGGTGTCAGTGGTACCTCCCAGTTATCAAAATCAAATTCAGAATTCAGATTTAGTGGTTCACTAGGAGGTCATGACATTTTAGATAAGCAGCTGTGACTAGCCTTAGGACCCCAACATTAGATTACAGTTTGTTCTTCCACATATGCAACTCTAACATGTCTTAAAATCCAGTTCCAAAATTCGGTCCAATAAGACTCTCAAGGTGTTCTTAGATATGCATCCATGACTAGTCTTGAGCCCGAGATTTTAGCTATCAGCTTAGTATTTAGTCTAGGATTATCCACTGGGAGTAGGACTTAGCACCAAGCGGACTGTGGTTCCAGCGCACCCTGGTTCCCAGAACTATGTTGCCACCGTAGGTTATGGTTTATTTGGCCTCATGGCCCTAAATTTTTGTGATCACCCAGTTTATGCCTCTATATAGTGGAAAGGTATATTAGGTCCTACCGAGAGGGTGTATACATCGGACTCCATGTCTAGCTCACATGGTTACATATCAATTATAGACTCTCCCACTAGTCAGCTCAGTCCAGCTTCAAATCAGTTCAGATTAGTACATCAGATTTAGACCATGTTCGTAACCATCAAACATGCATTTTTAGACCATTTCAGTCCTTTTAGTTATTTAGTTAAATAGCTTCTATTGGTCATTGCACGTTTTTTTCAATTCAGTTATTTCATTTCTTATGTATGGTTTGTCTCTCTTGCTCAGTATATTCAAAGTACTGATGCATAATTTTATGGTGTATAATTTTATGATACAACTGCAGGATCACATTCTCAGCCTTGCTAGTCGATCTCTCTCCGAAGACTTCAGTAGTTCTAGTTGGTGAATCCTCATTCTTCGAGGAAGGAGATTATTTAACTCAGTTACATTTTTCTTTCCTTCTATTTAGATTTGGAGTTAGCTGTTGGCTTATCCCAGCAACACATCAGTTATAGTGGCTTTCAGATGCAGATTTGGTTTTCAGACTTGTAATTTTGTTCAAATATCTTCAAATATTATGAATTAGCTGTATTCTCTCAAATATTTATATTTTTTCTTTAAACTTCCACTATATATATTTATATGTTTACTCAGAATGCCAGTGTATGATAGACTAGGGGTTGACTTGGGGTTACATGTGACTCCAGGTAGTATGTCCCGTCTAGGGTGTAAGCTCGGGGCATGACAAACTTGGTATCATAGCACTAGGTTTAGAGTATCCTTGGATTTCTTAAAGCCGCATTGAGTAGAGTTATTTTTGTTGGTGTGAAGCAGACCACAATTATGACGGGGAGGCTGCGAGATGTTATTATGAAAATTCCCTTTATTTCATACTCCTTATCATGCATTGAAATTCAGTTCCAAAATCACACTCCTAACTCATGTTCTATTTTATTTCAGTGAATTATGCCTATGATGTTGTAATGGCAGAAGGGCGGGTGAAGCTCACCGACCTGCCCCATCAGCCCCACCAGCCCATCAGGATGACTCAGTGTCTACCGTAGAGTTCAGGGCAGCCATTCAGCTGATTGCTCAAACTGTTACCAACCAGGTGAACCAGCAGGTGGTTCTAGTCAACAATAATGGGTCTGCAGCAGCTGCCCGAGTGCGGGACTTCACTCTGATGAACCCTCCAGACTTTCACAAATCTAAGGTTGGAGAGGACCCACAAGAATTTGTGGATGAGATTAGAAAGATCAACAAAATATAGGTCTCAATCACTCAAAGAGTGCTAACTTGGCTACCTAATAGCTGAAAGGGGTGGCCCAGGTTTGGTACGAACAGTGGAAGGAGGGGAGGCCAGCAGAAGTAGGACCGGTGGAATGGGAGGAGTTCACTATAGCCTTCCTGGATAAATTTTTCCCTCGGGAGCTCAGGGAGGCAAAGGTAGCGGAGTTCATGAATCTTAGACAAGGAAACCGGATAGTAGAAGAATATGCTTTGGAGTTCACCAGGTTGTCCAAATACTCTACGAAGATGGTGGTTGAGCTAAGGGCTTGCATGATGCCGTTTTTTAATGGGGTGTGTATCTTGTCCTTAAAAAGTGGAGGACATCGATGCTGATTAAGTATATTGACTTCTCCAACCTTATTATCTATGCCCAGTAGATAGAGGCAAAAAAATTGAGGTACATGCAGCGAAACAACAGGTGAGAAAGGACTAGCTAATTAGATTATGGCCACCAGAGGTCTAGCAGCAGCTGTAGTAGTAGTAGAGCACCCCAACACCCATCTCAGCTAGCGCCCCTACCTTTTGGTCCCGCCAGGATTAGAGGGGTGGGCATCTGGCTCTCAGTCCAAGAGTTACAATGCTGGTAACAAGTATCCAGCTTGCCCCAAGTATGGCAAGAACCACCCAAGAGAGTGTCTTCAAGGTTGAGAGAGTCTTTTTGGTTGTGGGCAGCTTAGCCATCGTCTTAAGGAATGCGTGTCAACAGGATGGGGAAGGTCACAATCCACTAACTTGACAGCTCCAGCAGGCCGACCATCTCAATAGTCAAACACATCAGGAACGGAGGGCGGTCAATGCTATAACCATTTTTATGCATTGTCTTCTTGTCAGGATCAAGAGAGCTCACCTGATGTGGTTACGAGTATGTTACGTCTTTTCCACCTAAATATATATGCCCTACTAGATCCAGGAGCCACACTATCCTTTGTGACTCCCTACGTACAAGTCCAGTTCGATATCAGTCTAGAGGTCCTCCTAGAACCATTTTGAGTCTCCACCCCAGTTGGTGAGTCAGTTAGAGCAAGTCGGGTGTGTAGAAATTGCCCAATCTCAGTCTTCAATAAGGTCATTCTAGCTATCTTGTAGAATTAGACATTGTTGATTTTGACCTTATCCTTGGTATGGATTGGTTACACTTTGGTTATGCCTAAGTTGATTGCAAAACTAGAATAGTAAAATTTTACTTTCCAAACAGCCAGTGTTAGAGTGGACGGGCAGTAGTACAACACCTAAGGGTTGGTTTATTTCCTACCTTAAGGCCCAGAAGCTTATTTCTAAGGGATGTATCTATCATCTAGTTTGGGTCAAAGATTCCAACTCTGAGACCCCAACTATCCAGTCAGTCCCTATTGTCAGCGAATTTCCTGATGTGTTCCCCGAAGATCTTCCAAGAGTTTTTCCTGTATGGGAAATCGACTTATGTATAGACCTTCTGCTAGATACTCAGCGCATCTCCATCCACCCTTATAGAATGGCTCCAGTTATGATTAAGGAGTTGAAGGAGTAGCTAAAAGACCTCCTAGATAAGGGTTTTATCAGACCCAGCATCTCTCCATGGGGTGCTCCCATACTATTTGTGCAAAAGAAAGATGGTGCCCGCAGAATGTGCATCGATTACCGTTAGTTAAATAAGGTCAAAGTCAAGAACACGTATCCCTTACCTAGAATTGATGACCTATTCGACCAAATTCAAGTAGCCAGCTATTTCTCCAAAATAGATCTCAGGTTAGGGTATCATCAGCTATGAGTCAGAGAGTGTGACACACCGAAAAAAACTTTCAGGACTCAGTATGGCCACTATGAGTTTATGGTTACGTAATTCAGACTAAAAAATTCCCCTACAGTCTTTTTGGACCTGATGAACAGAGTCTTGAAGTAGTATCTGGATATGTTCGTCATTGTGGTCTCGGGTGAGGGTATTCAGGTTGATCCTCAGAAGATAGCAGTAGCGAAAGACTGGCCTAGACCTACCTCCCAAAATGAAATTAGAAGTTTCTTGGGTCTATCTGGGTATTACCGATGTTTTGTGGAAGGTTTTTCATCTATAGAATCTCCTCTGACTAGGCTGATCCAAAAGAAGGTGAAATTTCAGTGGTCAGATGCGTGTGAGAAGAGTTTCAATGAGATAAAAGCTCGACTCACTACCGCTCTAGAGTTGACCCTACCTGAAGTATCAAATAGGTTTTTAGTATATTGTGACGCTTCAAGAGTTGGACTCAGTTGCATTTCGATGTAGCGGGGCAAGGTGATAAACTACGCCTCCAGACAGCTCAAAGTGCATGAGAAGACTTATCCAACTCATGCCTTGGAGTTGGCATCGATGGTGTTTGCGTTTAAGATATGGAGGCACTACTTGTATGAGGCTCACGTGTATGTTTTCACCAATTACAAGAGCCTTCAGTATGTATTCAGTTAGAAGGACCTAAATCTTCGTAAGAGAAGGTGGTTAGAGCTCTTTAAGGACTATGATATCAGCATGCTATATCACCCAGGAAAAGCCAATGTGGTGGCTGATGCCCTTAGTAGTGTGTCTATGGGGAGCATGACTCACGTTGAGGAATGCAAAATGAAACTGGCAAAAAATATTCATCGACTAGCTCGGTAAGGGGTGCAGTTGATTGACCCAGCTTAGGGTGGAGTGCTAATGCAAAGAGGGTTAGATTCCTCTTTGGTTCTTGAAGTTTAGTCCAAACAGGATGAAGATCTCAT
Source organism: Datura wrightii (assembly GCA_035772735.1). Classification (NCBI taxonomy): domain Eukaryota; kingdom Viridiplantae; phylum Streptophyta; class Magnoliopsida; order Solanales; family Solanaceae; genus Datura; species Datura wrightii. The sequence continues at coordinate 127,299,380 of JASDFA010000016.1, forward strand.
CTTACTTAAACTTAAGGAAGTGGTGCTCAAAAAAGAGGTCAAGGCTTTCTCCCAAGGGGGAGATGGTGTGCTTCGTTACCAAGGCAAGCTGTGTGTACCGTACGTTGGTGAGTTGAGACAACAGATACTGGCTGAAGCACATAGCTCTACACACTCCATCCACCCTGGTGCTAAAAATATGTATCGTGATTTGTGGGATATTTACTGGTGGAATGGCATGAAGAGAGACATCACCGAATTCGTAGCTAAGTGCCCGAACTTCCAGCAAGTCAAGGTAGAGCACCAAAACCTAGGAGGTATGTCTCAAGATATCAGCATACCCATATGGAAGTGGGAAGAAGTAAATATGGACTTCAATATGGGTCTACCTCGAACTCATCAGCAACATGATTCTATCTGGGTAGTAGTAGACCAAATGACTAAGTCAGCACATTTCCTCCTAGTGAAAAGTATAGATTCAGCTGAGGGCTATGCTAGGCTTTATATCCGAGAGCTGGTCAGGCTTCATGGGGTGCCATTATCCATCATCTCAGATAGAGGTACTCAATTCACCTCACATTTCTGGAGGTCCTTTAATAAGGGACTTGGTACGCAGGCCAAGCTCAGCACATCTTTTCACCCGTAGACAGTTGGACAAGCTGAGCGGACTATTCATACCCTAGAAGATATATCGAGAGCATGCGTGATCGATTTCAAGGGAAGTTGGGATGACCACTTGCCTCTTATAGAGTTTGCATAGAACAACAACTACCACTCCAGTATCCAGATGGCACCATTTGAGGCATTGTATGGTAGGAAGTGAAAATCTTTTGTTTGAGGCTGGTGAAGCTGGGAGGGTCGGGCCAAAATCAATTCATGAATTTATGCAGAAGGTACATCTTATTAGAGAAAGAGTGGAAACAGCTCAGAGCCATCAAAAATCTTATGCTTATGTGAGGAGAAGAGAATTGGAGTTTCGTGTGGACTACTGGGTCTATCTGAAAATTTTGCCAGTGAAAGGTAATGTGATTTGGGAAGAAGGGAAAGCTTAGCCTGAGATATGTGGGACCCTACATAATTCTAAGGAGAATTGGTAAGATAGCTTATGAGGTGGAATTACCATCAGAGTTAGTGTCTGTGCACCTAGTATTCCATGTGTCACTACTGAAGAAGTGCATATGTGATCCAACGTCAATTGTGCTATTGTATAGTGTGGGAGTGAAAGATAGTCTCTCATACGAGGAGGTTCCAGTCCAGATCCTTGATTGCTAGGTTCATAAGCTGAGGAAAAAGGAGGTAGCTTCGGTCAACCCAAGTGTTTCTAATTTCTAAATTCTTTTAATGTCATTGTTGTTTTTGTTTGTAGGACTAAGTAGATGTGAGCTAGGGAGGAGAAGTACAAAAATAGGGTAGGCACTACGCTAGACCGGTGAACCACTGATGCCTTATGTGAGAGAGGCAGAAACCTAGGAAAAAAAAGGCCAAACCAGTGAGTCACCGGTAGAATACCAACACCAGTCCACGAACCGCCTTGTGACTACTAGCTCAGGTCAGAATGCTTGCGAAATGGGGCAGAAACGGTAGTCCACCAGTGGAATGCAAAGTCCAATCCATGAACCGCCTGATACTAAGCAGAACACTGGGTACCAATTTAGGTCAGTGGTGTTAAGGCGACGAACCACCGTTCCTTATTGGCAACCACCGGTGAGGCACCGATATAGGTGCGTGCTTTGTTTTAAAATCGTGATCAATGGGTTGAACCGACCGAGATTGCTTTTTTAACCACCCTAACTGGATCATTTCCCTTTTTATTCTCCCAAAATTCTCTTTTTCCACTTTTTAACACTTTCCCCATACAACTTTTCATCTTCCAACACTCCACCTTCCCACTCACTTCTACATTTTCCAACACTCCATTTTTCCACTCTCTTTCAATTAACATCCCATTAAATCCCCATCATCTCCTCAAACAATCTCATTCCTCTCCCTTCACCTATAAGAACCCCTACAACCCATTTCATCTACCGCATTCTCACTAAATCCTACTCTCTGCTAGCAATTCAAACTTTCCACCATTTTTGAGCAAGTGCAAGCTTCCACGTTTCTCATCTACTCTCAATCTTGTGTTTTGGTAAAGTGCTTCTAATCCCTAGTATTGTTAAAATTTGTAGTTATTCGTGCATATAAACTTTGATGTTAGTATGTATCTCCTAGTATGTATCTCCTTTATTTAAAACTAATCATTTCCCCCCAAAATTTCCATTATGTGGTACAAATGATGAATGATGTTGATTGATATGATGTGAAATTAGTAGGAGGTCGGGCTGTCATGATTAAATGGGTGTGGGGGAGATTATTTCTATTATGTAGTTGGAGATTCTCATTATGTGTTTAATAGTTGAGTTTGGGGTGAAGTCTGAGTAACCCTAAGGGCTACAAAGAACCGAATTTCCCCGATTACAGATCTAGTGACGCAGTTCTTAAGGGCAAATCATCATTTTGTTTCTTTTTGCTTGTGCGTCCAATGCTTATATCTGGTGTGAGTAGGTGCATTAGAGAGTAAGATTTTTGTTTGTATTTTGAGGCAATAAGGACCATAATCAGGTCGATAGACCGCCGGTTGGGGCATAGTTGGCTTAAGGCCACTGCCTTGACTCTGTGTTCCATTGGCGCTTTGCGGATCGTGAGCGGTGTCTCACCAATGATTCACCGATTAAAAGTTCAACAAACCTGTGTTCTGCTAATCATCGGTGATTCACTTCCTGTGGCTCGCCGAAGCTCCGCTGGTGCTGCCAGCTTTTTCATGATGCTCCCTCCTCTTGTTTCTAATCTAACCTTTAGAGTAGTAATTGTTTATTCATCATATCATTAGAAGAATACAAAAAAGAAACATTGTGTATGGCACTAACATCACTTTTGCAGAATATGACTTCATCCAGGAACCCGACCAAGGGCAAGGCTCTAGCCTCCTCTTCGACAAAAGGAAAGGAGAAAGCAAAGGCATCCAAAGAACCTACTAACTATTGAAAAGACTTATTTTTCTGTGTACCCAACATGAAGGGGCACTATGCCATTTGCAAGGGTCATTTGATCACCATGGAGAAAAATATTTGACTTGGTGGGGCTACAAGGTGGCATCCCCAATATCACAGCTCAATTCACCAACAGGCAATGGAATGTTTTGTCCAATCCACTCCCGGATTATTATCCCAGCCTCGTCCCAAAATTTTATGCTTCCTACTAGGCTAGGCAGGAGAGCATGCACCATAAGGGCAAGGTGGACAAATTTCACTACCTGCCTTTAGTTAGGGTGCGGGATATGGAGGTTGACACGACGCCAGTAGACATTAATTATATATTTTGGGAGGGTGAGTTTGAAATTGGCTTGAAATATATGGCTAGAATTGCTGACAATGAGAATCAATTTTCATGGATAGCTCCAGCCATTGCCGCAGACACGCCTTTCAGGGCCACAATGGGTGGTGAGATTTCTCTTAATGATATCATGTTTGATTCTATGTTGTGGCTAGATTTCGTTTGTGACCAAATCATACCTTCAAAGAATGAGCAGCGGGTCAGCTTGGAAGCAGCAGTCCTTATCAACTGCATCATGAGAGGGGTCCCTATAAAATTTGGGGAAATTGTGGATGTTCAAATGAAGAAGAAAGCAAGGAAAACCAACACTTCCATGCAATATTTTTTGCTCCTCACTCAACTTTGTCTGCAAGCTCAAGTGCCACTTTTCCCAGATGAAACCAAGTGCCGCTACTAGTGTAATCATAGTAGATCATAAAAGAGATGCAGATGTGCCTGAGGTTAAGAAGAATTGGATCCAGGACTTTGATTTGCAAGAAGGTTCTTTCTCCTATGGTTCTTAGCAGTCTCCATAGGCCCTCAATTTGAACATGCCACACGCATCGAGACAAGCCTCAGGTGAAGTCTCTATTAGGGGAGCATCACCTCCTCCAACATACTCCCAATCTAGTAGTCTTCATAGGCTTGTGGAAATGACTATCTCTCATGACAACCAGCTTCAAAAGTAGGCTAAGGGTCTCCCTGTCCTTCTCGCCCAAATAGTAAAAAGGGAGATGAAGTCCATATATGAGAGTCTTACCAAGTTGTGCAAAAGGGGGGATGTTGTGGAGGAGGTTGTTACCTCTCTCCGGACTTAAGTAAGGGAGTCGAAGATTCGGACATCCATTGAGGTTCCTGACATGAGCACCCTTGACGCAATGATGGCTTCCTCTTCTATAGTTTGAGACCCTATTGATTATTTGTTTGAGGGCTCAGGAGATGAAGTGGAGTATTAGGGTGATGAAGGACTTGATGGGGAGGTTAGAGTTGGCATTGATGATGATGAGGATAATGATAAGTGACCAACACATGGAGTTCTCGCTCTTTATTTTGCATGCTTACATTGGGGAAAATATAGTGTTTGAGTTCGGAGTGGGATGAGTGTTCTTTTGGGTGGTCATTTGTCATTTGATGTGTTTATGACTTGATATAGCCCTTATCAAGCTTTTGTTTTATAACTTGTGAGGAGTTGTGCACATTTTTCAGGCTCATTTTAACAATGTTTGATGATTGCCCTTGTCGGGCTATTTGTTTTGTTAGAATTGTGAATGAATGAATAGAAATTGCCTTTGATGTTAGTGCGCATGAATGGGCCCTTTCTTCAATTGCTAATTGTTGCATTGTGATCCAAATTTTGACTATCACCTCTTTTAATAGTAGATATTAATCAAACTCCTAGGGTTTTCTTCATACCACGGTTCTTTCCCAAGGAGCTTTTTCTTTTTTCATTTCTTTTGTTATCAAACCGGGTTGACATTTTTCAACGATAGATTGTGAGGGAACTCTCTTAAGGGAAAATTCCATGTATTTTTTGAGTCTTTTATGGAACTATTTTTGAGAGGTACCAGCATGTGTGGTAGAAAAAAATGAAAATGGGCATTTGAAATGAAGACTGTAGCATTCTCTTGTCATACATTATATATTGCTTGTTTGGCTTGTGTATTTGCATGCTCTCATGTCTTGAATCAAAATCTTGTAATAATAATGACTTGTGGGAACTCTGTGGGTGTGATGCCTTATGTGGTAAGGATTGTTGAATGAATCTCATGCATCTCTTCTTATCTAGAACTTGCCCTAAGTGTGATTGAAGAAAAAATCATAGATGTTGTTGCACATAGAACATAATTATAGGGTTTTATTTGACTACTCACATCACCCAAAATGACCTCTGAATATGTCTTCCTTTGCTAGACCATATTGAGCCTTTAGACTATTTATTCTTGGAAACCACATTACAAGCCAATGTCCCTTTTTGTAGTCCTCTTCTGGGGCACCTATCCTCCCTAATTACTAGTGATGATGAGTAAAAATAATAGAGGCTTGAAGCCCAAAACTCAGGGAGAGATAAGGAAATCAATGAGAAAGAGGAAAAAAAGCTTAAGTTTGACGGTTTACAAGAGAGGGGGAAATGTGACGAGCCTAAATTTGAGGTAGCACCAAGTTATTATCAAAAGGAATGAAATGATGGGTTGAGAAACCTTGAGCACCAGAAGGGAAAAGAATAGTTAAATGGTGTTACCTCTTGCTTAGACAAGGCTTAATGTGATAGCCAAATTAGCTACAAGGAAAGCCTTTGAGAATTAAAAGATGAAAATGGATGCAAAAGGAGGAATAAGGTGGAGATAATCTAAAGAGTTTGATGGGGAGGATAAAAGTGTTCACATAGACGCATTAGGGAGGTTCTAGTCACTAGAGCTAAATATTTGTCCTATTATTACCACTAGCCTTCATCACGAACCGCAAGTCCTAATTGATTTTGAGTGTAGTTGCTCTACATAGTGGGAAATTACATGAAAGGAAAGTATATGGGTCAAGTTGTGTGCATGGAGATTTCTTTGTGATAGTGAGTGTGATCATCTATTTCTATGATCCCTTATGTGTACATTGATTTATGATAAAGAAAACGGATTCTCTATCATAGTTGATCTTGGGCAGATTTATATGCCCAAGTGATACTCAAAAGTATCATTTTCGCCTTGTTTATCTAGAAATATGTATACATTTTCATGTAATTGGTAATAAAATGTGAATTTATACTAACCAACATGATTAGCATTGTTTTGCAGGTAAAATGTGATTTCGGAAAGCTAAAATGCATGTTGGATGATATCAGAGTTGGACTTGGATGCGAGCAAGGAAAAGGCATTGGACAGCATGAATCAAAGGGGCTCCGCGATGGAGCCGTGTCACGCTGGCATCACGAAGGCATTCTGCCTGGAGGGTGAAAATCCACCAAATTTCCAGTGAAGGTCTGCGTTTGCTCCGTGGCACGGAGCCAGTGCTCCGCAATGCACGCCGTGCCACGTTGAGCTTGAATTCCCGGACCCCCAGTTCCAGTGACGGTCCGCGTTCATGGCGTGTCACGGAGGCAGTGCTCTGCGATGCACTCCGTGACACGTTGCTCATTATTCCGGGAAAAATTCCCACTAGTATAAATAGAACACTTAAGTTCTTTTTTCATAATGCAGACTTGGTGGAGCAAGGACATGGGTTACAGGCAGTTGAGGGACGAAAAGTTCAGGGTTTTTTCTCTCTTTCTTTCTTCTCTAATTCAATTGTTTGTATGATTAACACTCATTTTATGATGATTAATCCACAAATGAGTGGCTAATTCCCTTCCTTGATGAGGTTATGAACACTTGTGATGAATTTTGATTATTGATTATATGGTTTTTCATCTTTTTCTTCCATGTTGTTCTATTAATTCTTGTTCTTACTGCATTGGTGTGTGGCCTACATTAATGTACATCTAAAAAGTCCGATTTCACTCGAGAGAGCACGAAATTGGAAAGTTGTGAATTAATAGGATATTGTTCTTTACTTGATTTGGGAAAATTGAGTTTTGATGTGCATTCAGGATAGAAATATACCTGAAAGTCATATTAGTCAATTTAGGAACCGGAATTGTATGGCTAGAACATGAATTGCATTTGATCACAGAAATGTAGACGGATGGTTCATGATTCTTAAGTGATATTAAATACGAGAGTTTTAATCTCTTGGCAATTGTTCTTGGCTAGCAACTGGAAGAAAAGATTAACCAATTTATGATGATAATTAGTTTCATTACATGTTCGTTAACCTCAGCATGCTCTTATTCATAGTCCAAATTCAAAGTAGATAATTGTTCTTAGTTTTAGTATAAAATTTATCAACCAAACTATTAACTTTTTGGTTACGTTGTTGTTAGCATATTCAGAAGTAAAATAGAGTAAACTTGAGAAAATTGCACTTAACCCAAGTCTCTGTGGGATCGATACTTGGCTTACTAAAGCCACTTACTACTTTTTCGACCACGTGCACTTGCGTGTTGTTTTTTATACCCATATAACACACCGAACAATAGTGAGTGACATCACTCCCTTTTAAAGACATACTTGCATTGAGGTAAAGCTGTGATTGAGGCATGAGCAATGTGAGCTCCAAGGAAAACTTTGAATGTGCGGTGATTATGATTTGAGATTCTATATGTGTTTGATTGGATAAGCTATGCCCTTTTTTTTGCAAAATGAAAACAGTTATGAATCATTTTTATGAATTATGGTTGCCTCTTGAAACTTTTCCACAATTGTAGGGGAAAATTGCTTCTCTTTTTCTGTGAGTTGGTGAGAATTTTCGGGTTGCCATAGATTATGCAGTCACTAATGCTAAAACTCTTGGGGAGGGACATACTATTCCTTTTTCTCAACTAATAAGAATTGCATTACTTGAGGACGAGCAATGGTTCAAGTTTTGGGGGTTGATGAATTACCAACTCATTAGGCTTCTAAGCATGAGCTTTTACATTGTTTTTAAGTATTTTTATGGGATTGTTGACATGCCCCGAGTGTACAACCTGGACGGAACACGTTACTCAGAGTCACACATGACCCAAAGTCAACGCCTGGTCCATCATACGCTGGCATTCTAAGTAGCATAAAAAATATATACAACAGAAGTTAAAAACAAAATATAAATTATTGAACTACAAGTTGAATAAAACCCAATCTGAGTCTGAAAAAAAACAAATTTACGTCTGAAAGCCACTATGACTGATGAGCTAGTGGGACAATCCCCTAGCTAACTCCAAATCTAAATAAAAGGAAGAAAAGTATAACTGAAGCAATAAATTTCCGTCCTCGAAGGATGTGGACTCACCACTAGAATAGGTGAGATCTTTGATGAACTATCAGCTAAAGGAGCTGAGATTGAGATCTAGCAGTTGTGCCATAAAATGATATAGTATAACAGTATGCATCAGTTCTTTGAATGTACTGAGTAAGTGAGAGGAACATAACACACAAGAATACAAAATAAGAGAAATGTTGAACTAAAAGGCATGTAATGACTAACTAACGCTACTGTTTTGAATAACTGAAATACTGAGGTGGTGTAAAAGACCATATCTGATGTCAAAGAATGTTCTAAGTCTTGAATACTTATCTGAACTAAAATGGACTAAGACTAGACTAGACTGACTAATGGGGGAGTCATTAACCGACATATAACCACGTGAGCTAGACGTGGAGTCCGATGTCTAAACCCCACCGATAGGACCTAATATACCTTGCCAGGGTATAAAGGCATGAATTGGGTGATCACAAAAGTCTGGGGCCAATCAGCCAAATAAATACTGAAACCTACGCTAGCAACGTAAATGTGGGAACCAGGGTGTGCTGGAACCGCGGTCTGCTCGGTGCTTAGTCCTACTCCCACTGGATAATCCTGGACTAAATACTAAGTTGATAGCTCGAAACTAGAGCCCAAGACTAGTCAGGTATACATATCTGAAAGCACTGTGAGAGTCTTATCGAGCCAAATTCTAAAATTTGGTTCTAAGACTAGTCAGAGCTGCTTATCTAGAAGCGTCGTAATCGTCTAAAAACAAATTGTAATATGAAGATGGGGTCCTAAGACTAGTTATAGCTATATATCTAAAGTGTCATGACTGCCTAGTGGACCAATAAATGGAATTCTGAATATAATTCTTATAATTGGGAGGTAATACTGACACCTCAAAAAATTCTATAGTCAAACTGATCAGTTGACATTTCTGATAGACACTGAGTATTCTCACATTTTAGTTAAATCTAGGAAACCATGTATGCGACTAAGAATATAGCATCTAAAATAATATAGGTATTCTCCACACTGATATAATCAGGAAAATTAAAAGGTTAATCACTTTAGTAAGGATCTATTCTTTTCTACTCTCGAAGACTAGGGTTAAACTCAATGTATAGGGATAACCATCGATACTATAACTAACTAGTGGAAAATATCCATATTTAATATAACATAATAATTCCACATGTATTAAACGAAGCATTACCAAGAATTTCTTAACATTTGAAAACCTGCAGGGCTAGAATTCACCTTTTACGGGAATACCATCATTTTAAACATGAATTGTTGGAAATCATATATGAAATAATCATGGATATTATTCTATGTGAATTTAATGATAACTGACATATATTCTCTTCACATTCTAAAAATCAGGGCAAGGATTTATAGAGAACTAGAAAAGGGTTTGGGAACACAAGGGAAGAATTGTCCCATTGTTCAATTCCCACATACCTGATAAAGAAATCAGACAAAATTTCTTGAGAATCTGAGGAGAAGTAGACTGCCCTAGTTCTTTCTCTGAGAGTCCCTGAGAGAATTCTACAACCTATTTTATGAAGGTCTGAGTGGAGGAATGAGGAAAGAAACCTTTTAACCCCACTAATAAGTCTGAAATTATGACTAAAATGACATAGTTTAAAGTTTAGAATGGTAGAAAATTACTGAAAGACCCTTGAGAACTCCCAGGGAAAAACTGAATGTCAGTCCTCATGTGTGACCTAACGAGTTATGGACAGTGACCACTACTTGTGGTCACACTCATGGACCACACCGACTGGAGCACACTGAAGGTCACCACAAGGGACCTAACGAGTCGTCCCTGGTAACCACAACTCGTGGTCACCACTCGTTTGGTGTACTTCCTATGATTCTTTCCTTGCTTTATCCTGTTGTTCATGACCCTCCCCATGAATTGTGGTGACTGACCACGACTCGTACGGTCTACCCATTGAGTTCTCTGCCTCTTTTCACCTCTTTACCAAAACCCCATTCCTTACGACTGACTTAATGACTCGTGGGACCTGACCACAAGTCATTGTCATGGCTGTGGGGACCTTATTTCTCAAGATTCCAAATTTCTCACATAGCCTCCCCGTGAGTCATATCACGACTCGTGGGCTACTCTCACGGGTCACCTCACGACCTTCCTGATGCCTGATGCTAGTTTGAGTTTTTCTCCGTTTCAAATCCTGGGTTTGATCTTTGGGCTTCGGGGGTATAACAATATCTCCCCCTTAGGAAAATTCATCCTTGAATGTTGGAGAACACACATAAAAGTAGAGAGGTGAAATTATCATATTCAAATACTGATCATTTAAATTGAAAATTGATGGAATGATTACCTCCGATTCAAACTGCATAGTTGAACTGATGTCACTTTGCATACATATATCCATAAACATAAAAGAAACTTGAACAAATGATTTGAACATGAAAACTACACAGAGTTCTAGGAAAAAACTTATATCTCAAGTTGGAATAGAGTCGGCAAAGAATAATGTGGGTATCTAGCCATCATATCCGCTTCGGCTTCCTACGTAGCTCCCTCGACATGTTGATTCCTCCATAAGACCTTGAATGAAGCTACCTCCTTATTCCTCAGCTGACGAACCTGACAGTCAAGGATCTAGACTATGACCTCGTCCTATTAGAGTCTATCCTTTATTTCTACACTATCCAATGACACAATTGAAGTTGGATCACCAATGCATTTCTTCAATAGTGACACGTGGAACACTGGGTGCACAGAAGCCAGCTTGGAAGGTAACTCCAGCTCATAGGCTAGTTTTCCAATTCGTATCAAAATTTTATATGGTCCCACATATCTTGGACTGAGCTTTCCCCCATTTCCAAAACTCATCACCCCTTTCATGGGTGAAATTTTCAGATAAATCCTGTCATCCACAGTAAATTCCAATTCTCTTCTCCTCACATCAACATAAGAATTCTGATGGCTCTGAGCTATTTCTAATCTTTCCCTAATAAATTATACCTTCTGCATAGCTTCATGAACCGAGTCTAGCCCGATTATAAAAGGTTCATGAACCTCAAACCATACAATAGAAGACCTGCATCTTCTACCATAAAATGCCTCAAACAGGTTGTTCATCCCAACTGCCTTTGAAGTCGATCGCACACGCTCTCAACATATCTTCTAGGGTATGAATAGTTCACTCAACTTGTCCATCTATCTGCGGGTGAAAAATTGTGCTGAGCTTGACCCTTGTGCCAATTCCCTTCTGAAAAGACTTCAAAAAATATAAGGTGATCTGGGTACCTCTGTCTGAGATGATGGATAATGGAACCCCATGAAGCCTGACCAACTCTCGGATATAAACTCTAGCATAGTCCTCCACTGAATTTGTAGGTTTAACTAGAAGAAAATATGCTGACTTAGTCATCCGGTCTACTACTACCCAAATGGAATCATGTTGCCGACGAGTTTGAGGTAGACCCCTAATAAAGTCCATATTTACTTCTTCCCACTTCCAAGTGGGTATGCTGATATCTTGGGTCATACCTCCCGGTCTTTGATGCTCTACCTTGACTTGTTGGCAGTTCGGGCACTTAGCTATGAATTCGGTAATGTCTCTCTTCATGTCGTTCCACCACTAAATATCCCTCAAATAGCGGTACAATATCCCTCAAATCGCGGTACATCTTAGTAGCACCAGGGAGGATGGAGTATCTCGAGATGTGTGCTTCAGCCAATATCTGTTGTCTCAAGTCACTGACGTCCAGTACGCACAATCTTCCCTGATAACGGAACACACCAGCTCCCTCTTTGGAGAAAGCCTCAACCTCTTTCCTGAGTACCGCTTCCTTGAGTTTAAGTAGAATGGGATCTTCATCCTGTTTGGACTTAACTTTAACAACCAAAGAGGAATCTGACCCGCTTTCCATCACCACTCCACCCTCAGCTGAATCAACCAACTGCACCTCTAACCGAGCTAGTCTATGAATATCCTTCGCCAACTCCTTTTTTCCTTCCTCAACATGAGCCACGCTACCCATAGACACTCTACTTAGGGCATGAGCCACCATATTGGCTTTGCCCGAGTGATATAGCACGCTCATCTGATAATCTTTCAAGAGCTCTAACCAACTTCTCTGACGAAGATTTAGGTCTTTCAGACTGAATACATACTGAAGGCTATCAACGTGTGCCCTGTATAGGTAATATCTCCATATTTTCAATGAAAACACTACCGCTGCCAACTCCAAGTCATGAGTTGGATAATTCTTCTCATGAACCTTGAGCTGTCTGGATGCATAGGCTATCACTTTGTCCCTCTTCATCAGTATGCAACCGATTCCAACTGTGGAAGCGTCGCAATATACTACAAACCCATTTGATCATTCTGGTAGTTTCAACACTGGAGCAGTAGTGAGTCGAGTTTTTAATTCCTGGAAACTCTTCTCACACGCATCTAAACACTAGAATTTCACCTTCTTCCGAGTTAGCCTAGTTAGTGGAGATGCTATAGGAAAAGGCTTTCCACAAAGCGTCGGTAATAACCGGCTAAACCCAAGAAACTTATGATTTCGGTTGGGGTTGTAGGTTTGGGCCAGTCTTTCACAGCTTCTATCTTTTGTGGATCAACCTTAATTGTAATACCCCAAAAGTTCCAAAGACTAAACTTGAGATTTGAAGTATGATCAGCAGGAAAAGATGGAAAAAAAAATTTACTTCAGTACAACTCAACCTACGAGTCCTAGGTTGGTAGTACGAGTCATAGAAAGACGCATGGTCCAGATCAGATAAGTTGTTTCCCATCCACAAGGACCCACTACAAGTCGTAGAATGTGGGTACTACCCATGGCAAGAAGTCATAGAAAGTCTTTGCAGTTATCATGTGAAAGATTGTACGGTTTATAGTACGACTCGTAGGATGGAGTTATGGGTCGTAGTATGAGTCGTGAAAATATTCAGAGAGTTGGGAAAGAAGTGACTCATTAGTCACTGGAGGAAACCATAGGTTGGTGGTATGACTCATGGTACGAGTCATAATATTGTGGTTGGTTCAGTCGTGAGTTGATATACTATAAAGCCTCAGACTTTCAGTCTAAGTTAGGAACCCTTCTAGGTATGTGGATAGGCCCACACACAATGAATTTAATGAAACAAGGTGTAAATATTTATTCCAAAGTGAAAGAACTGCATTGAATTGATCACGGGCAAAAATAGCATGCCCGAGATACGCTTTATGACTTAAATTAGTCTTGTTTATCTAAGTTATTATATACATTTTCATGTAATTTTATATGAAGTGAAGATATGTGCTAACCAACATGATTAGCCTTTTTTTGTAGGTTTTGATGACTTTTTAGTAACTAATCCATGAGTTGGTGAAGTAGAGGCTTGGAAACGGAATTAACATGCGAACGTCGGCAAAAAGGAGGCACAAAACAGCCCACCTGTGCATTGGCAACATGCCACGGCAGGCAGGCCGACCACAACAGCCCACCTGCGCGTTGGCAACGTGCCACGGCAGGTTGGCTGCACGACCAAGAGGTGGAAACGCGCTGCCCAAGCAGCGTGACAGGCTGCCAATGCGGCAGGGTGTTGCCGGGGCCAAGTTCGAGTGATTTCCAGAGAGCCTCTGCGTTCGTAGCGTCTCACGGAGGCAGTGCTCCGCGATGCACTCCGTGACACGTTGCTTGTTATTCCGGGAAAGAGTCCTACTACTATAAATAGAACACTTAGGTTTATTTTTCATAATTCAGACTTGGTGGAGCAAGGACGTGGGTTACAGGTAGTTGAGGGATGAAAAGTTCAGGGTTTTTTCTCTCTTTCTTTCTTCTTTAACTCAATTGCTTGTATGATTAACACTCATTTTATGATGATTAATCCACAAATGAGTGGCTAATTCCTCTCCTTGCTGAGGTTGTGAACAATTGTGATGAAATTTGATTATTGATTATCTGGTTTTTCATCTTTACTTCCATGTTGTTCTATTAATTCTTGTTCTTACTGCATTGGTGTGTGGCCGCCATTAATATACATCTAAAAAGTCCGATTTCACTCGAGAGAGCACAAAATTGGAAAGTTGTGAATTAATAGGATATTGTTCTTTACTTGGTTTGGGAAAATTGAGTTTTGATGTGCTTTCAAGATAGAAATATACCTGAAAGTCGTATTAGTCAATTTAGGAACCGGAGTTGTATGGCTAGAACATGAATTGCATTTGATCACAGAAATGTAGACGGATGGTTCACGATTCTTAAGTGAGATTAAATACGAGAGTTTTAATCTCTTGGCAAATGTTCTTGGCTAGCAACAGGAAGAAAAGATTAACCAATTTATGATGATAATCAGTTTCATTACATGATCGGTTAACCTTACCATGCTCTTATCCATAGTTCAGATTTAAAGTAGATAATTGTTCTTAGTTTTAGTATTAAATTTATCAAACAAACTATCAACTTTTTGGTTACGTTGTTGTCAGCATATTTAGAGGTAAAATATAGTATACTTGAGCAAATTGCATTTAACCCAAGTCTCTGTGGGATCGATACTTGGCTTGCTAAAGCCACTTACTACTTGTTCGACCACGTGCACTTGCGTGTCGGTTTTTAACCCCTACAAACGCACCGAACAAGAATTCAAATTAAAGTCATAAGGAACCTCTAGCATGAAGTTGAGTTGAGAGCCTTCTTATAGATAGGGCTTTTCGTATTGGTTCATGTAAGCGTCAACTTCAAACGATCATATCTCCAATGTTACAAAATGTTTTTGTGTGATTCAGAAAATCAAATTGAAGCCGTTTGAGTATTCTTTCCAACGCATCCGACCTTGCACTATTCAGAGTTTGGAGTAAAATGTTATGAGTGATTTAGTGAAGCTGCAATAGGCATTGTACGACTCTCAGTACGAGTCGTACAATCAACCTACGGATCGTACTATTGGCCGTAGTTACAGGTTTTATTTCATTAATTTTGGGACATTTTGGTAAACTCCTATGCTTCTAACTCCTAAATGACGTCATTTTGAGCTTCTTTAAGGTCAGATTAAAGGGATTAGCCTAGCCTAAATCCTCATCCTCTTCAAACATTCATAGATTGATCTTTCTCTCAAGAAGAAGCTAGGGCTCAGCACCTCCAACTTCTCAATTCCTCTGGGATATTCAAGACAAGTCAAGGTATCATCAACCTAGGTATGTAAGGTTTAGAATGGGTGAATCCTTTCACACCCATGCCCAAATTTTGATTAAATCATGAATTCTCCTATTCAAGTTCTATGAGGTTTTATCCAAATGCATGAAAATGTGATTTATCTCTTTATGGGTATGATTTAATTGACTTTTAATTATTAAATTATGAATGATGGGCAGGTTTTATATTATTTTCTTTAAAATCATGTTTCAAGCTTTAAATCTAAAAAGCCCATTGATGAAAGTTCATGAAAGTTATGATTTATAATGAATATTAAATATTTTGAGTTTACAGATGATGGAAAAGCATGGTTTCAAGTTCCCATATTTATGAGCATATTTTTGAAAGAATTGAGTATGTTAAAGTATTGGTCAATGCCCACATATTGAAGAATGATTTACGATTTATGAAATGAATTACATGATTTATCGATTTATGATGTTTCCCAATGAAAAGGACCTTTTATTCTTGGCTAAGAATGTTTTAAAGGGGATCAATGATGATAAATGTTATATTTTAGCCAATTAATCTTAATGCATGATTTTACTGATTCACGTATGAGCCTATATGCATGTTTTTGGGAGCCGTGTCTAGCACCGAGTAGCCCAATGTTCAAAGGACTACGCCGATGTCTCATAACCACGTGCCGCCATGGGTTTCTAATGATATATTGTGTTGATAATAATCCCCTAAATTGTGATATCACTCCTAATGCACGACCCTTGCTTGGCAAGCCAGGGTTGGCTCTGCCCACTTAAGTGAGATAGTTGGGGCATCATGAAACGCTCTACCATGATGGTATGGATTATGATGAGTCCTCCGACTGTACCTCATGATTTATGCATATTTATGATTATGTATATTGGCTCAAGTCATGATAAATAAAGCTTTTCTCTCATGATTATGATTACGATAATATTACGAATGTTTTAAGAACCTTGGACCTTATGTTATGTTACGATAGTTATGATATGAGCAGGATGTCCTACTCTCAGGATGTTTTATGAGTTTTTATATATTTTAAAATGTCTGTTTTACTTACCTCGCATACTCGGTACATTCCACGTATTGACCACATATTTTCTATGCTGTATCATTTCATGATACAGAACTCGACTCTCAAGCTTATCTCCATCCTTAGTCCCTTCCAGAGTTTCTATTAGCTAGTTGGTGAGTCCTCTTGTTTCGAGGGCTGTGTGACTATACATTTATGTTGATCTTCTATTTCAATTTTGCTGGGTTAGTTGGGGATGTTTTCCCATAAACCCATCTTATACGATAGAGGCTTTCAGACCATATGTAGTACTCAACTTATATGTATTTCTAGTACTTCCAGATGCCATGCTATATTATGTTACATTTATTTTTCTGCTATATCGCATGTTCAGTCTTTCACTTATAGTGAATGAAGTTAGATATGCGTATGTAG
The DNA here is from genome assembly GCA_035772735.1 of Datura wrightii. Lineage (NCBI taxonomy): Eukaryota > Viridiplantae > Streptophyta > Magnoliopsida > Solanales > Solanaceae > Datura > Datura wrightii. The sequence goes on from JASDFA010000016.1 coordinate 127,316,124, forward strand.
GGGTCGACTTGAAGCCTCTCAGAGTTCCTTATCCCGTGTTACGATCCGGGTCTACGTTTGGGTCGTGACAAACTTAGTGTCAAAGCAATAGGTTTGAAGTGTCCTAGGGTGTCTAAAAAACGCATTAAGTAGAGTCTTTTTCATGGGTGTGAAGCGCGCCACACTTATGACGAAGAGGCTATGAAACGTTTAGAAAATATTTCCGTGTTTCATGATCTATGTCGTGTGATGAAATACCTTTCTATTCTTCTAACTCATGTATTCAAACTCCAAAGAATAATGCTAATCAGTGGAATAAGAGGCTCTCTCAAGTCATTTCTCCCTGCAGGAGTTAAGAAAAGATAAGGAAGAAAAAAATTCGTGAGCTTAAAGTAAGGAACCAAAAGAGTGGGGGAGTATGACTGGATAAGTATGAAGCTTTCCGTGATAGCCTTAGAGGCAAATGGAAAGTCAAGATATAGTGATTTCTGTCTGCCTTAAAATGGGGACCAATCCTCAGAATGATGACCTTTAAGCTAAGGGGAAGATTATAAGGTAAAGGACTACGTCATGCCTTGAGTTCAAGTGTGAAGGTACATGATCAATAACTATGGGAGATCGATCCATGCTTATTCAGGTGTCCTTTCGTACTTCAGCCTATACGATACTCTACTCATGCCGTATGTGAACATGTTATACTCATGTCTAAGTTCCAAGTACTCTTTACATGTATTCATACTCAGATTCATAGAATGAGAAGTAACTACTTCAGATGGTGATTCCAGTCTTCTTCCATGATTCCATAAATCTTAGCTTCATGTCATGTCCCTCGTTATGTATGTAAGCTCATGTCTCTCAGCATGCTGAACTCTATGAACTCAGTTCTTAAGATTTTCCTTATCGACTCATAAGATTGTGTTATATCAAGTATATGCCTAGCATAGATTTCTTGTTCATGCTCGTAATTTCCTTACTCTAAGCCCTATGAATGTTCCGTCATGATGGAAATGATGGTTAAAATGTATACGTTCAGGATAACTCTCTATCTCTTCCACAGATGTCAGGTATGTAGATGTTCAGGAAGCGCAGTTATTAGCCAAGCTTGGAAGTGTAACAACCCACATGGTCATTTTGTGATTTTTGACCCATTTCCCTAGTTTTAACTCTTCCGTATCTTTATTTTTCTACTTATGACTTGCGGAGATGGATGACACAATTTTCAAGATGATCTAATGAAGATTTTATAGGATTTTCGGTTTTTGGAAAGTCAAGCTTGAGAGATTTGACCAAAGTCAACATTTTAGGTTAACTAGCTCGAATTTGGGTTCTGAAAGTTCTATTAGTTCTGGATAGACTTAGTTGGGTAATTTGCATGGATCCCCAGGTGTTCGGGAGTGATTTGAACCTTTGCTGGGATTTATTAGCTTTGAGAAGGATATGTTTGACCACCGTCAACTTTCGATCAAAACGACCTCCTAATGGTGATTTGGTGATTCCAACAAGTCTGGAATGTGTTTTATAATTGAATTGCATATTTGGTTTGTGACCGGAGGATTCCCGATGAGTTTCGAGTAGATTTGAACGTTTTGAGTATTTAGCATGATTTTAAGCATAAAATGTGGCAACTCAGAGGTTCGTTTTTAGTTTTTGAGATCAAAAATTTTTTCCGAGACTTTCAAAATTTTTAGCATGAATTATAGGAGTTATCTGAAAAGTTTGGTTGCAATTACGATAAGTTAAGATCAGATTTTTTATTTCAAAAGATGAAATAATTCTTAAATGAGCAAAAATGATGTCTGGCTAGGAAACAAGCACCAAATGGAGTTCTGATTGAACGAGTAGGTCCATATCATTATTTGGAAACTATAGAAAAAAAGAATCTTCAAATTTCAAGTTCGTATGATGAAGTTATGATCATTTTAGTAAAAATTAAAGTTGCTGGGGCAGCCCTATATAAATGCCTGAACAGTGTATTTTTGCACAGACTATGTTTATTTGGTATTTTGAGTATAATTGGAGTTATAAAGTTCGGAATTGAGTGATTTTTGCGGCATTCTTCTCTATTTAATAAGGGGGTAAGTATCTAATCCTTAATTTGGCATTTCTCTATGATTTCATCAGTTTTTCATTTGTATCTGTAAATTTATTGGAGGAAAATTGAGGATATTGGGTCTAGAGTTAAGAGACTGTATTTTGATGAATTCAAAGTCGATTTGAGCTCTGTTTTGGATGAAATTTCATATTTGTGTTCTTTAAATTATGGGTAACATGATTTTCAAATAAAATTTTAGTTTTTCCCTTGAGGGCTCGGAGTTGACTTTTGGGCCCGAGGTAGAAGTATATCAATATGGGTGTTCATGATTTCATTTTCTTATGTAGAATACGTATTTGACCAGATTTTGATAATTTAGAATGGTTACAGAAGGGAAATATCATAATTTGATGCTTGAGCTTCATTTAAGGCAAGTAGAGATTTCCTTATTTTTTGAGGTTTTTGAAAGAAGGGGAAGCTTAGTCCCTAGTATGTTGGGCCATATAGGGTTGTGAGACGTGTTGGAAAGGTGACCGATGAGTTGGAGCTACCAACAGAGTTAGCTTCAATTCATTCGGATGAAGTGTCCTTGTTTATGAAATGAATCGAAGATCTATCTTTAGTGGTTCCGGTAGAGGAAATTAGGGTGAAGGACAACCTTACCTATGAGGAGGTACCAGTTGAGATCCTTGATAATCAGGTTCGTAAGTTGAGGAACAAAGAAGTAGCGTCGGTGAATGTTTTGTGGATGAATTAGCTTGTTGAGAGAGCTATGTGGGAAGCCGAAGCAGATATGATGGCTAAATACTGGTATCTTCTCCTACCAGCTCAGTTCCAGCTGGAGGTATAAATTTCATCCTTAGAACTCTATTTAGTTTTATGTCAAGTTGTGCATAATAGTGTCATTTATGTCTTAGCATATATGTATGTTTCATGAATTCAGTTCAATCATGTGTATAAGCCCGGTGTCAATCACTCCATCAAATTTCATCTTCAGATGTTCATTATTTGGGATGTAAGTTCTTTTCCCAGTTCTTCAGCACGCTTAACCCACATTCGAGGATGAATGTTCCCAAGGGGGAGATATTGTAATACCCCAAAAGTTCCTAAGACTAGACTTGAGATTCGAAGTGTGATCAGCAGGAAAAGTTGGAAAAAAAATTTACTTCAGTACAACTAAACCTACGAATCGTAGGTTGGTAGTACGAGTCATACCAAGATCCATGGTCCAGATCAGATAAGTTGTTTCCCAACCACGAATCCCCACTACGAGCCATAGTATGTGGGTATGACCCGTGGCCAAAAGTCATAGCAAGTCTTTGGAGTTATCATGTGAATGATTGTATGGGTAATAGTACGACTCGTAGGATGGAGTTACGGGTCGTGGTACGAGTCGTGGAAATATTCAGAGCATTGGGAAAGAATGGACTCGTTAGTCACTGGATGAAATCAAAGTTTGGTGGTACGACTCATGGTAAGAGTCATAATATAATGGTGTGAATCGTTGGTTAAGTTGTGAGTTGATATACTATAATGCCTCAGACTTTCAGACTAAGTTAGGAACCCTTCTAGGTATGTGGATAGGCCTACATCCGATAAATTTATGGAAACAAGGTGTTAAGATTAGTTCCAAAGTGTAAGAAGTGCATTGGATGCAAATTAAAGTCATAAGGAACCTCTAGCATGAAGTTGAGTTGAGAGCCTTCTTACAGATTGGGTTTTTCATATTGGTTCATATAAGGGTAAACTTCAACTCCCGATCATAGCTGCCATGTTACAAAATGTTTTTGGCTGATTCAACAAATCAAATTGAAGCCCTTTGAGTCTTCTTTCCAATGCATCTGACCTTGCACTAATCGTAGTTTGGAGTAAAAAGTTATGAGTGATTTAGTGAAGCTGCAATAGGCATTGTACAGTCCTCAGTACGAGTCGTACAATCAACCTATGGATCGTACTGTTGGTCATGGTAACTGCCAGTTACAGGTTTTATTTCGTTCATTTTGGGGCATACTGGTAAAATCCTATGCTTCTAACTCCTAAATGACGTCGTTTTGGGCTTCCTTAAAGTCAGATTAAAGGGATTAGCCTAGCGTAATTCCTCACCCTCTTCAAAAATCCATAGATTGATCTTTCTCTCAAGAAGAAGGTAGGGCTCAACACCTCCAACTTCTCAATTCCTCTTGGATCTTCAAGAAAAGTCAAGGGATCATCAACATAGGTATGTAGAGTTTAGAATGGGTAAATCCTTTCACTCCCATGCCCAAATTTCAATTAAATCATGAATTCTCCTATTCAAGTTCTATTGGGTTTTACCCAAATGCATGAAAATGTGATTTCTCTCTTTATGGGTATGATTTAATTGAGTTTTAATTATTGAATGAATGATGGGCAGGTTTTATATTATTTTCTTTAAAATCATGTTTCAAGCTTTTTAAATCTAAAATGCCCATTGATGAAAGTTCATGAAAGTGAAGATTTATAATAAATATTAAATATTTTGAGTTTATTGATGATGGAAAAGCATGATTTCAAGTTCCCATGATTATGAGCATATTTTTGAAATAATTTAGTATGTTAAAGTATTAGTCAATGCCCACATGTTGAAGAATGATTTACGATTTATGAAATGAATTACATGATTTATCGATTTATGACATTGGCAGATGAAAAGGGACTTTGATTCTTGGCTAAGCATGTTTTATAAGCGATCAATGATGATAAATGTTATATTCTAGCCAACGAATCTTAATGCATGATGTTACTGATTCACGTATGAGCCTATATGCATGTTTTCAGGAGTCGTGTCTAGCACCGATCATCCCGACGTTCAAAGGATTACGCCGGTGTCTCATAACCACGTGCCACCATTGGTTTCTGATGATATATTGTGTTGATAATGATCACCTAAAATGTGATGTCACCGATAATGCACGACCCTCGCCTGGCAAGCCAAAGTCGGCTCCTCCCACTTGAGTGAGATAGTTGGGGCATCATGAAAGGCTCTACGATGATGGTGTCGGTTTTGACGAGTTCTCCCACTGTTCCTTATGATTTATACATATTTATGATTATGTATATTGGTTCAAGTCATGTTAAATAAAGCTTTTCTCTCATTATTATGATTACGATTGTATTACGAATGTTTTAAGAACCTTGGGCCTTATGTTATGTTACGATATTTATGATATGAGAATGATGTCCTACTCTCATGATGTTTTATGAGTTTTTATATATTTTAAAATGTCTGTTTTAGTTACCTCGCATACTCAGTACATTCAACGTATTGACCGCATATTTTCTATGTTGTATCATTTCATGATACAGAACTCGACTCTCGGGCTTATCTCCATCCTTAGTCCCTTCCAGAGTTTCTATCAGCTTGTTGGTGAGTCTTCATGTTCTGAGGGCTGTAGGACTAGACATTTATGATGATCTTCTGTTTCAGTTTTGCTGGGTTAGTTGGGGATGTTGTCCCATCAACCCATCTTATATGATTGAGGCTTTTAGACTACATATGGTACTAAACTTATGTGTATGTCTAGTACTTTCCGGATGCCATGCTATATTTTGTTACATTTATGTTTCCGCTTATAGTGAATGAAGTTAGATATGCTTATGCCATGGGTCGACTTTGAGCCTCTCGGGGTTCCTTGTCCCGTGTTACAATTCGGGTCTACGTTCAAGTCGTTACATGAATACCCTCACCTGAGACCACATGACCTAGGAAAGTCATGAACTTCAACCAGAATTCACACTTGCTTAACTGGCGAACAGTTGGCGGTCTCTGAGTGTCTGAAGCACTATCCTTAGGTGATTAGCATGCTCTTCCTCGTTTCTAGAGTATACCGAAATGCTGTTGATAAATACAATGTTGAACATATCTAGATACTGCTTGAAGACTCTGTTCATCAGGTCTATGAAAGCTGCGGGGGCATTTGTTTGTCCGAAGGACATAACCACATACTCGTAGTGACCATACCGAGTTCTAAACGTTGTTTTCAGAATGTCACACTCTCTGACTCTTAGCTGATAATACCCCGACCTGAAATCTATTTTGGAGAAACAACTGGCTCCCTAAAGTTGGTTGAACAGGTTGTCCATTCTAGGTAGGGGATACCTATTCTTGACTCTGACCATATTCAACTGATGGCAATAGATGCACATTCTGATGGTACCATCTTTCTTTCACTGGAATAGCACTAGTGCACTCCAGGGAGAGATACTGGGTCTGATAAAATTCTTATCAAGAAGATCTTTTAGTTGCTCCTTCAACTCCTTATAGAGCCATTCTGTAAGGAGGGATGGAGATGGATTGAGTATCTGGAATAAGGTCTATGCTGAAGTCTATGTCCTATTCAGGAGGAATTCCGGGAAAATCATTGGGGAACACATCTGGAAACTCACTGACAACGACTGACTGGAAAGTTTGGGTCTCAAAGTCGGAATCCTTGACACAAACTAGATGGTAAATACATCCCTTAGAAATAAGCTTCCTGGCCTTAAGGTAGGAAATAAACCTACCCTTCGGCACTGAACTACTGGCCGACCATTCTATATCTGGCTCATTAAGGGATTGAAAGCTAATGACCCTAGTTTTGTAATCGACTGAGGCATAACCACAGTGTAACCAATCCATGCCAAGAATGAGGTTGATGTCGACCATGTCTAACTCTTCAAAGTCAGGTAGAATGTCACTATTAAATACTGAGGTTGGGCAGTTTCTATACACCCAGTTGGCTCTAACTGACTCGCCAACTAGGGTGGAGACTGAGAAGGCTTTTGAGAGGACTTCTGGACTGATATCCAACTGAATTGCTATGTAGAGAGTCATGAATAATAGTGTGACCCCCAGATCAAGTAGGGGATATAAATCTAGATGGAAAAGAAGTAACATACCCGTGACCACATTTGGTGGCTTTTCCTGATCCTGACGAGATGATAATGCATAAAAATAGTTTTGGCGTTGACTTCCCTCCATACCTGATGTGTTAGCTTGCTGAGTCGGTTGGCCTGCTGGAGCTGCTGAGGTAGAGTATTATGATCTCCCCTGTCCTGTTGACGAGCATTCCTTAAGTCGATGCCCAAGTTGTTTGCAACCCAAACAGCCCTGTCGACCTTGAAGACACTCTCCTGGGTGATTCTTGTCGCACTTGGGGAAACCTGGATACCTGTTACTGTAACTGTAACTCTGAGTCTGAGAGCCAGATGCTTTACCCCTTCGATCATGGCAGGACCGAAAGGTAGGGGTGCTAGCTAAGCTGGGTGTTGGAGCCCTCTGCTGCTGCTGTGGGCGGTTGCTTCCGCCAGACCTCTAATGCCATGATCTGATTGGACAATCTTTGCCCTCTTATTCTTTCTCTCCATGTCCCTTAGTTTTTAGGCCCCAATCCACTAGGCATAGACAATCAAATTGGAGAGGTCGATATCTTTGATCAGCATCGCTTCTCTGCACTCTTTGAGGACCAGATTCGGCACCCCATTTACAAACATTAACATGCAAGCCCTTGGCTCGGCCACCATCTATAGTGTGTATTTGGAAAACCTGGTGAATTCCATAGCATACTCTTCTACGGTCCTGTTTCATTCTCTTAGGTTCATGAACTCCACTGTCTTGGCTTCCCAGAGCTATCAAGGAAAAAATCTGTCCAGGAAGGCTGTAGTGAACTCCTCACATCCCACCGGTCCTTCTTCCACTGGCCGCCCCTCCTTTCACTACTCGTACCACACCTAGGGTACCCCTTGCAGCCGGTAAGTAGCCAAGCTGGCACTCTCTGAGGTACTAACACCCATAATTCGAGTGATCTTCTTAATATCGTCAACAAATCCTTCTGGCTTATCTCCCACCTTAGATTCATGAAAGTCTAGAGGGTTCATCTTGGGGAAGACCCGCACTCAGGCAACTGCTGCTGAACCGCTGTTGTTGATTGGAACCACCTAGTTTGTCACAATTTGGGTGAGCAGTTGAATGTTTGCCCTGAGTTCTGCCGTAGATACTGAGTCATCCTGAGGGGCTACCGGGTCTGATGGGGCAGGTTGTTGAGCATTATCGGCCCTCATTCCATTGCTTCATCAAGGAGGCATGATTCACTTAAACAAAGTAGAGCACGAGTCAGGAAAATAATTCTGGAATTGAATTTCAACGCACAATAGGGTGTATGAAATAAAGGGATGTCTCCTAATGACCTCTCGTAGCCTCCTTGTCATAAATGTGGAGCGTTTCACACCCATGAAGAGGATCCTACTCGATGCAGCTTTCAGACATCCAAGGATACTCTGAACCTAGTGCTCTAAAACCAAGTTTGTCACGCGTCCAGTATACACCCTGGACGGAACATGGTACTCGGAGTCACACGTGACCCCAAGTCAACCCCTAGTCTATCATACAGTGGCATTCTGAGCAACATCAAAAATATAAACAATGGAAGTTTAAAACAAAGTATAAATTCTTGAAAATATTAGAACAACACTACAAGTCGAATAAAACTCAATTTGAGTCTGAAAAAAACAGATCTACGTCTGAAAGATACTATGACTGATCAGCTATTGGGACAAACCCCAATCTAACTCCAAATCAAAATAAAAGGAAGAAAAGTATAACTAAAGCAATAAATCTCCATCCTCAAAGAATGAGACTCACCAACTGGAATAGCAAAGATCTTCGGTGAACTATCAACTAACGGAGTTGAGACTGAGATCCTACAGCTGTATCATAAAACAATACAATATGAGAGTATGCATCAGTACTTTGAATGTATTGTGTAACTGAAAGGAACATAACACACAGGAATAAATAATAAGAGAAATACTTAACCGAAAGGAATGCAATGACCAACTAATGCTACTTATCTAAATAATTGAAATACTAAGGTGGTCTAGAAGACCCTGTCTGATGGTCAAAGCATGTTCTAAGTCTTGTATACCGATTTGAACTGAACTGGACCGAAACTAGGTTCGACTGAATAGTGGAAGAGTCTATAACCGACATATAACCACGTGAGCTAGACATGGTGTCTGATGTATACACCCCACCGATAGGACCCAATATACCTTGCCAGGGTATAAAGGCATGAATTGGGTGAGCACAAAAGTCTGGGGTCAATCAGGACAATATATACTGAAACCTACGTTGGGAATGTAGTTGTGGGAACTTGGGGGCACTGAAACCCCGATGCGCTCGGTGCTAAGTCCTACTCCCACTGGTAATCCTAGACTGAATACTTAGCTGATAGCTCAAAATTGGGGCCCAAGACTAGTCAAGTATACATATCTGAAAGCACCCTGAGAGTCTTATCGAGCCAGATTCTGAAACTGGGTTCTAAGACCGGTCAGAGCTACTTATCTAGAAGCATTGTAACCGTCTAAGAACAAACTGTAATCTGATGCTGGGGTCCTAAGTCTAGTCAGAGCTATATATATAAAGTTTCATGACCGCCTAGTGGACCAATAAATTGAATTCTGAATCTAATTTTGATAACTGGAGGTAATAATGACACCACAGGAAATTCTGTAGTCAAACTGATCAGTTGATATTTCTGAAAGACACTAAGTATTCTCACATTTTAGCTAAAGCTAGGCAACCATGTATCCGACTGAGAATATAGCATATAAAATAATATAGGAATTCTCCATACTGATATAATCCGTAAAATTTCAAGGTTAACCACTTTAGCAAGGTTCTAGTCTTTTCTACTCTCAAAGACTAGGGATAAACTCAATGTACAGGGATAAACATCAATACTATTACTAACTGGTGGAAAATATCCATAATTAATATAACATAATAAATTCCACATGGATTAAACGAAGAATTACCAAGAATTTCTTAATATTCAAAAATCTACAAGGCTAGAATTCACCTTTTACGGGAATAACATCAATTTAAACATGAACCAATGGAAATCATATCTTAAATTATCATGGATATTATTCTATGTAAATTCAAAGAAAACTGACGTATATTCTCTTCACATTCGAAAACTCAGGGCTAGGATTTATAGAGAACTAGAGAAGGGTTTTGGGGACACAAGGGAAAAACTATCCCCTTGTTGAATTCTCACACACCTGATAAAGTAATCTGACAAAATACCTTGAGAATCTGAGGAGATGTAGACTGCCCTAGTTCTTGCTCTGAGATTCCCTGAGAGAATTATACGTCCTGTTTTCTGAAGGTCTGAGTGGGGGAATGAGGAAAGAAACTGTTTAACCCTACTAATATATGAAATTATGACTAAAAAAATGTAGTTTAAAGTTTAGGAGGGTAGGAAATTATTGAAAGACCCTTGAAAACTCAAGGTTAAAAACTGAGTGTCTGTCCACACAGGTGACCTAATGGGTGGTGGTCAGTGACCACGACTGGTGGTCATACTCACCACGAGAGACCTAACTAGTCGTCCCTAGTTACCACGAGCCATGGTCACCACTCGTTAGTTGTACTGCCTCTGATTCTTTCCTTGCATTATCCTGCTGCTCACAACCCTCCCCACGAATCGTGGTGACTGACCATGACTCGTGGTGTCCTCCCATCGAGTTTACTGCCTCTTTTCACCTCTTTACCCAAACCCCACTCCCCAAGACTGACCTAATAACTCGTTGTTAGGTCCCATGAGTTGTGGTCATGTTCGTAGGGACCTCATTCCTCAAGCATCCAAATTCCTCACTTGGCCTCCTCACGAGTCACATCAAGACTCGTGGGCTGCTTTTACTGGTCACCTCACGACCCGTCCTGATGCCTAGTGCTATTTTTGATTTTTTCTCTATTTCAACTCTCGTGTCTGATCTTTGGGCTTCTGGGGTATAACAATTTTATGCCTATTTTTCTTTTGGATGTCCAGGTGCCTAACTTGAAGAGAAGGAGCATGAAATTGAGTGAAAAGGAAGAGATTCAGGTAAAACCGGCTCTCGAAATTGAGTAAAAAGGATGACATTCAGTTGAAAACTAGCGATGCAATGGAGGACTCAAGTGAAAAGCCAATCAATTGCAGACGCCCATTGGTTTGATGAACAACTGCAATCGGCAGCATGGACAGCAATCGGCTAACCATTAGTTCCATCACCGAAATGTGCTGGACTTTGCTAGACAAAAGATGAAATCAACTGGTGACTCATAGATAGAAATCGGCGAACTATCAAAGACATCACCAAAAGGCTATGCACTTCACCAGATCACAGAGGAAATCAATTGGTGGCTCGCGAATAGCAACCGGCGGACCTCCGATTCCATCGCAAGTGAAAGACACCTGAAAAGGGGCAAAAATGTCCAGCCTTGAAAAAGAGTAGAATGTTATGACCTACTTTTGTATATATTCTAGAAACAGTACTCAGAATATATCATTGAATATTCCTTTTACTTTTTGAGAGAGAAAGAACTCAATTTGAGAAGAAATATTTGAATATTGGTTTTTCATCTTCATCTTCTTCAGCAAGGTATAAACACCATTGTAGAGATTTTTTTTAGCATGACTGTGCTTATTCCTAATGATCAAATTATTGATTTTATTCATAAATATGCTCGTGTGCTTCTCAATTATAAGTAGCTAAATCTATAGCTAGAGGTGTGTGATGATAGATGTTTGACTGAATTGGGTATTGCTAGATTTATCTTGTTATTATTTAATTAGTGTAAATCTATTGAATTCTACTCAAATTATAGTTGATTGCTCATAGTTGCGCATATGGATATTGTTTTCTTACTTGATTTTGTCTTGAAAAGGAAGAATTAAGTAATGGGGGAGAACTTAATAATGAGTTGGGATTTGATTATGTGGGTTGGGCTAGAAATAGTCAAAACCCATTGTCATAATCTCATTTAGAGGTTGATGGATATAAATAGCTCCGCCCCTAACTCAAACCATATTGGACTAATTGAATAACACCTTAAGGTTCAAATGAAGTTAAGAAAAAGGCGCCCAAGTGGTTGAAAAACATCGGGGCCATATTTTCCAAGGTTATTTGCACATATTAGTAATAGCTTGATTGTCTAGTAAATCCCGATTTGAGTGACATCCCATTTACATCACACCTTTGGCCTTTGTTCATTATTTTCTCTTGATTTTGGTTATTTTGCTCTCTTGATTAGCTGATTTTAGAATCCACAATATTATTGTATTCATTTCCCCCCAAAATTTACTTTTACATTTTATTGCTTGGATGCGAATCAATTCAATTCACTAAACAACTCTTGCGAAGTCATTCTCTAGTCCTTGTGTGATTTGACCCAGACACCCATCAGGTTATTTATTTTGATACAATGATCGCTTACATATTCTCTAAATGGGAAATGTAATTTGAGTGTTATCAGTCATATCAGCCAATGGGTCGTACCTTTCCTCATTGGTCTAGTACATATCACCCAAAAGCTTACCACGACTCAATCACATGACCCGTTACTCAACACTACGAATCGTACAACGAGTCATTTTCAGACATTTTTTTAACTTTTTCTGTTGATCAAATTTCCAATCCCAAATTTAGTTTTAGGAACATATGAGGTATTACATAACCAGTTCATTCTAAAGATAACATCAAAATAGATCATGTCTAACTCTATTAGGTCGGTTGAGGTAACCTTCAAAAGGACTATGACAGGGCAGTTTCTATATACCCGTCGAGCTATAACTGACTCACCAACTGGAGAAGATACTGATATGATAAGATCTCGGGATAGACTCAGAATCTAATAGCAACACAAAGAGTCATAAAAAATATGGTATATACACATCAAGATGGAATACTTATAACATACCAGTGACCATATTGGGAGAGACCTCCTGCTCCTGACGAGATAGTGCATAAAATATGTGTTGATGTTGGCCACCACTTGCACTAGTAGATGCACCCTGCTGAGCTGAATGTGCTGGTGGAGCTGCTAAACTGGTGGCAGGGTCACGACACCTACCATGGCCCTATCTGGCTAAAGGGCAGTCTCTAAGCATGTGGTCAGGCTTCCCACACCCGAAGCACATGCCTAAACCCACTAAGCACTCTCCAATGTGCCTCCTACCACATCTCCCACAAAATGGAATGTTGGGCTATCCTGGTGTGCTCCCCTGAACTCTATAGCCTAAAGCTCTACCCCTCTGATCACACTGAGGCCTGAACGGAACACTAGCTAATGATGGAGATGGGGTTGACGACCTCTAGTGGGACTGAAGGCGATGTCCACCACCATAACTTTGCTGGAACTGTCTATAACTCCCTTTCTTGTCCATCTTGGCCTCTCTATCCATCTCCTTCATTTGCTCTGCCCCTATCTATTGGTTGTATATGACCAACTACGAGAGATCATTGTCATTGATAGTCACGACCCAAATAGAGGCCCGAATCGTAACACGGGACAAGGATCCCCAGAGATCCCAAGTCGACCCATGGCATAAGCATACATCTAATCTCAATCAAGAAACTAAATAATCGATAAAATAATCATTATGGAAGTCTAACATGAACATAACATTAAAATATGAAATCCAAAGCAGAATACATACGTATTTCTGAAAAGCATCTAAACATGACGAGTTGATAGGTCACGACCCCAACAAACTCAACAAAACTAAAACTAAAATACCCAGAGGAAAGTTGAATAGTCTAGTCCTCGAGGAGTGAGGACTCACCCACAATATGAGCGCTAACTTTGATAAGATGACTACGAGTGGTGGTGAATCTGAGAGTTGCGTCCTGTATCATGAAACGATAAGAAATAGAGTATGCAGTCAGTACGTGGAATGTACCGAGTAAGGAAGGTAAGTAAAACCGCTAAAGCAAATAAAATCATTTAAAGACAATGCACAATGTAAACATAAACATAAGAATTTGAGAGTAGGTCTTGCATGCATTCTTTCTGAAATCATGATTTCTTCATAACATAGCATAACATAACTTCATAACATCATAACTGAATTGATTGACTCAAAGTTAAATTCTAACATTTATAAGAAAAGCTGAACCTTGAGTCAAACCTGCTTCAGAACATGCATTTACATAAATCTCATGAGTAATGAAACATGCATATACGAAATCATGAGGAACAATGGGAGACTCATCTTTTAACTGACATACCACGATAGAGCTTACATGGTCCCAACTATCACACTCAAGTGGGTAGAGCTGTTCAAAAGCCTTTCTAGGGCTAGGGACGATACCGTGATATCAATATCAAGATGAAGGCCCATTTGGGCAGGGTAAGCTCATAAGGGAGGTCCAAAAGTCATAATGTATAAACCTATGTTGGCGCATAGTTCTAAGGCATAGGATGATCAACCCTTAGCCTACTCCATGCTAGACATTACTCCCAAAACATGCATATGCTCTACATCATTTTATAACGAAGATCAACATCGTCTATTGACGAAGCTCAATGATCAAATACATCTCAAATATGAAATCATACATATGAGAAGCTTTAGCTTAATTCATACCACAAGCTGAAAACATAATTGGAAGCCTTCGCTCCAAAACCATGTGGTAAGCTATACATAGGAAAACTTTAACTCAAAACATACCACAAGCTAAAAATATAGTTAGGAGTCTTTGCTCCTAAACAATGTGTTAAGCTTAATTTCAGAAACTCATCATTCATACTTAACTTGTGAGCATTGCCTAAAGCTTTATCATACATTGAAATACTCAGTTCTCGTTGAAATCATAATTGTAAACATGGGGTAGCTTCAAATAATGCTTTTCATCATAATATCTCATCATCATCATATATTCATCACAAATCTCATCTTTCATGAACATTTCATCCATGGGTTTTTAATTCGGAAAGCTACAATCATGATTTTAAATTGAAAACATTATAAAATTTTCTCATGCTTCATAATTCAATCGTAGAATCATAATCAAACCATACCCATGTATAGAAATAGAAGATTCATGCATTTGGGTTAAAACCCCATAGATTAGACATAGAATTTCATACTTTAGAGAGGGATTGGGCATGGGTGTGACAAAAATCACCAATTCATAACCTTACATACCCGATTGCAGCTGATTCTAATACTTCTTTAGATGCCCAATAGGTAATTGAAAAGAAATTTATGAATACTAAGCTTGATCACCCTCTCCAGTCTTCCACCTTGCATGCACGAGCGAATGAGGCCTAAAATGAACTTAACCCCTTGAAAAGTCACTATTCATAACTTAAAACGTCATAGTTTAGGCCCTAGGAACTTAGAAATTACAAAAAGCCCTTACTAAATTCGCAGAAAATAACTGACAGGGGGCCTAACGAGGGACCTAATGACTCGTGGTCCTAGGTCACAACTCGGGGAGCCAGTCATGAGGTACATGATCTTGGGCAGATTTATATGCCCAAGTGATACTCAAACGTATCATTTTCGCCTTGTTTATCGTGAAATGTGTATACATTTTCATGTAATTGTTAATAAAATGTGAATTTATACTAACCAACATGATTAGCATTGTTTTGTAGGGAAAATGTGATTTCGAGAAGCTAAAATGCATGTTGGAGGATATCGGAGTTGGACTTGGATGCGAGCAAGGGAAAAAGCATTGGACTGTACTAATTAAAGGGGCTCCGCGATGGAGCCGTGTCACGCTGCCATCGCGGAGGCATTCTTCCTGGAGGGTGAAAAAATGCATCAATTCCAGTGGAGGCTCACGACAGCTCCGTGGCACGGTGGCAAGCCTCCGCGTTGCATGTCGTGCCACGTTGATGCTTTATACCTGGACCCCCAAATTCCAGTGAGGGTCCGCGTCCACGCCGTGTCACGGAGGCAGTGCTCCGTGATGCACTCCGTGACACGTTGCTTGTTATTCTGTGAAAAATTCCCATTAGTATAAATAGAACACTTAAAGGTATTTTTCATAATACAGACTTGGTAGAGCAAGGACGTGGGTTACAGGAAGTTGAGGGACAAAAAGTTTAGGTTTTTTTCTCTCCTTCTTTCTTCTTTAACTCAATTGTTTGTATGATTAACACTTGTTTTAGGATGATTAATCCACAAATGATTGGATAATTCCCTTCCTTGCTGAGGTTATGAACACTTGTGATGAATTTTGATTATTGAATTATATGGTTTTTCATCTTCTTCTTCCATGTTGTTCTATTAATTCTTGTTTCTACTGTATTGGTGTGTGGCCGACATTAATGTACATCTAAAAAGTCCGATTTCACTCGAGAGAGAACGAAATTGGAAAGTTGTGAATTAATAGGATATTGTTCTTTATTTGATTTGGGAAAATTGAGTTTGGATGTGCTTTCCTGATAGAAATATACTTGAAAGCCGTATTAGTCAATTTAGGAACCGGAATTGTATTGCTAGGTCGTGAATTGCATTTGATCACAGAAATGTAGACGGATGGTTTATGATTCTTAAGTGAGATTAAATACGATAGTTTTAATCTCTTGGCTAATGTTCTTGGCTAGCAACTGGAAGAAAAGATTAACCAATTTATGATGATAGTCAATGTCATTACATGTTCTTAACCTTGGCATGCTCATATCCATAGTTTAAATTCAAAGTAGATAATTGTTAGTAGTTATAATATAAAATTTATAAAACAAATTATTCACTTTTTGGTTACGTTGTTGTCAGCATATTTAGAAGTGAGATATAATATAGTATACTTAAGCAATTTTCACTTATCCAGAGTCTCCGTGGATCGATACTTGGCTTACTTAAGCCACTTACTACTTGTTTGACCACGTGCACTTGCGTGTCGGTTTATAACCCCAAACAAAGCACCGAACAAGTTTTTAGCGTCGTTGCCGGGGAGACTAGGCAATTGGTGAAATTGTATTAAGTGTAAATTTACTGTATTTTTATTTTATTTTCTTAAGTGTTGACAACTTGGTCTTAGCCTGTATTTTGCAGACTTAATTGCTGTAAACACTGGCAAGAGACAAAGAGCTGGTGGAATCTTATATAGAGTCTGAAGGTATATTTCATAGTAAACGGAGAGAAGCTCTACAAAGGAAGCTGCAGTTGCTCAGACAAACTATTATGGAGCAACAAAATCCACCGGTTGTGAGGGCAGTGTTAGTGCCCGAAGAAGCAGCAGCAAGGCTGGTTCGCGAGGTGGCAATCCCACATGCAAACAATGTTACATCCAGTATCCGCAAACCAGAGCTTGGAGGGAGATTTGAACTCAAGCAAAATATGGTGCAACTGTTGCACACAAGCGGGCAATTTACCGGTCTCCCTCATGAAGACCCACAACAGCATCTCCAAAACTCTTTGGAGATAAGTGACACTTATATACCCGCTGTAGTGTCACCTGATTATGTTCGGCTTACATTATTTCCGTTCTCATTACTTGGTGAATTCAAGAGGTGGTTGAAAGCTGAGCCACCAAATTCTATTTCAACGTGGGATGATCTTGCACGAAAGTTCTTGATAAGGTTTTTTCCCTCTGGCAAAACAGCCAGACTTAGAAGTCAAATTCTAAGTTTCAAACAGAGGGAGGGAGAAAATTTGTATCAAGCCTGGGAAAGATTTAAATCCATGTTGCAGGACTGTCCTCATCATCATCAGTCCAATGACGTGTTGGTGCACACATTTATTGAGGGTTTGGAACCCCATACCAAAATTTTGCTAGATTCAGCAGCTGGAGGGCAAGCGCTGGAAAAGACTTATGAGGAGCTGTACACTTTGCTAAACCGGATTTCACAGGGCAATCCAGAATGGAATACTGATTCATCACGAGATGGAGCAAGGAAAGCAACAGGAGTTCTTGAAGTGGATGGATTTACAGCTATCGCTGCATAGATAGCTGCCTTGCAGAATCAGTTGAACAACCACATCAGCAACATTAATTTGAACCAGTCGTCAGCTCCAGTTAATGCGGTCCAGCAAATGTGGTGTGAAGTGTGTGGAGGCAGTGAGCACTCAGCTGAGTGCTGTGGAGCAAATCCTGATTCGGTTAACTTTGTGGGTAATGCGCAAAGAAATCAGCAGCAGTATGGGAGTAGCTACAATTCAAATTGGAGGAACCATCCAAATTTTTCATGGGGTAGCAACAACCATCAAGGCCAAAGTTCGGGTCAGGGAATGCAAAGGAATCAAGGAGGGCAATAGAATTACCAATCTCAATTCAGAAATAACAATGCCCCTCCTCCACCACCATCACCCAGCATTGAGGAGATGTTCAAGACCATGATCGCTAACCAAGCGCAATTGCAGGCTGACTATGTTAAATTGGCAGCCGAAGTGAAAAATAACCAGTTAGCGACAAAGGCTCTTGAGTAACAATTTGGGAAATTTGCTAGTTCCCAAAATACAAGGCCCAGATGAGGACTGCCTAGCGACACAGATCCGAATACGAAGCAGGTAAATGCAGTGACCACAAGGAGTGGATTGCAGCTGAAGGAGGTGGAACCAGAAAGACCACCTCAAAATTCGGGAGCAGCAGAAGTTGAGGGGGAGCAAAGTTCAGAAAGGGGAAAGACCAAAGAAGCTGAATCAGAAAGACCTCCACCCCCGTTCCCTCAACGACTCAAGAAACACAAGGAGGAGGCGTGTTTCAAGAAATTCATGGAGGTTCTTAAACAAGTACATGTTAACTTACCTCTTGTTGATGTCTTGCAGGGAGTGCCTAAATATGCCAAATACATTAAAGACATCGTGGCCAACAAAAGTCGTTTGACTGAGTATGCCACGGTGGCTTTGACGGAGGAGTGCACTTCCCGGATCCAAAATAGACTACCCACGAAGCTAAAAGACCCTGGAAGTTTTACTATCCAGCTTACTATTGGGCAGAGCATCCGAGCTCATGGATTGTGTGACCTGGGAGCGAGCATAAATCTGATGCCATCTTCGGTATTCAGAAAGTTGGGTCAAGGGAGTCCTAGACCTACAACTGTAATCTTGCAGTTGGCAGACCGATCCTTAGCTAGGCAGGATGGCATTGTTGAGGATGTGCTTGTGCAAGTAGGCTCCCTAATTTTTCTGGTAGATTTTATTGTTCTGGATTTTGAACCAGACGCGGAAGTCCCATTTATTTTGGGATGACCCTTCTTTGCAACCAGGAAAGCATTAATCGACGTAGCTGCGGGTCAACTTATAATGCGAGCACATGACAAGGTAGAGGTGTTCGATGTGTACAAAGCACCCAAGCTCCCGATGGTGAATGAAGAACTCTCGGTGATCAATGTAATTGATCATGGTAATGCTAAGCAAATGAATGATTCCCGAGAGTTGATGGGAAGACCACCGAATAGGTGTAAGCACTACTGGGGGGAGGACAATGATCGTGAGAAATCGTCCATCACCCTAGCGGACAATTGAGCGTAAAGGACGTCGAGCAGCGACGGTAAACCAGGCGCTGCACGGGAGGCAACCCGTGTAAAAAATATTTTTCTTTCATTTTGTAAAGTGTAAATAGATTTTTCTTCTTCTTTTTCTTGATTTAGTACAAAATTTTTGCGTTTTAGTTAGTATTTTTTTATTTTAGTTAGGTGAAACCTATTATTCTAACCAATTTTGTTTAGTGAGATAATTTTCAGGTCAAACGGAGAAATATGTGCATGGAATCATGAAGGAAAAGGCGAGGTATGAGAAAATTAAAAAAAACGTTGAAGACACTGAGCTGGGGCGATAGCTCCGTGTCACGGAGGAGGACCTCCGCGTTACCCTCCGTGACACGTTGAGGTGTAATCTGGAATTTTCCAAAATTCCAGTAAGCTAGCGTGATAGCTCCGTGTCACGGAGGCAGTGCACCGCGATGCACTCCGTGACACGTTGCCATATAAAGTGTGACGGGTCACACCAGGTTGCCGGGTGACCCGCGTGTTTTCTACATTTTAAACCCCCGATTTCGCCCCTTTTCCCCTCATTTTTAATTTCATCCGCGACCAAACTTCCTAAAATCCCTTCCCCATCAACGTGCCACGGTTTAAGGCAAGGAATTACCAAGTTTTCTTCGGTTATTCCACTTAGAGGTATGTTTTCCGATTCTCTCTCAAGTTTTCAGCGATTTTATTCGAATTTAAGTATGAGAGGTGAGATAAATCACCCTAAGTAGAAATTTAGCATGAATTCGAGTTATTTAGTGATAGATAAAAGTTCAGAATGTTGTAATGATCGTTTGAACTTGTCGATTGCATGAATTATTCGACTTTAATTGCGAAATTCAATTCTAGGGCTTGGTTGTTTAAATCGAAATTGGTAATGTGTTGAATTTGTGAAATATATGACGGGGTGTACGTATTGAATGAGATACGTCATTGTAAAAATTGTTTGAATGTAATGGACGACGAATTCTCGGGTTTTGGGGAGAATGTTGAAAATTGTTCAAATTGGGTTGGTTGTGTAGGTTCATGTATATAGAATTTTTGTTGTTGTTTTTGTTTCGTTGTTTCTCTTTGCTAAGTGCGATGGTTGAATTGCTAGAGATGGTAGTGATTGGGCTTAGTTGTACGAAGTCTGAGTAGTACGCTAAAGTTATACCGTAAGATTTTTCTTTGGAACACACTAAGCATGAATTGTATAGCTGTTTTTTTTGGTGTAAATAAAGTATTCTTGCCGTAGTATCGCAACCGTAGCTAAGGACTAAGTGTGGGGTAAACTTAGCTTAACCCGACCTTAGCCGAAGTTAATATTCAATTAGCTTGACATTGCGCTTGTTTATTTGTGTTGACAGACAAAATGGCAAGCAGGCAAGATAAAGGTAAGGGTGCATCAACTTCAGGCACCGGGAGGAAAAGACTTAGACTGGGCACAGCAGTCCCAGCTGCACCGCGTTCAATACGGAACGCGATGGGTGACTGATGAGGGGAAGAAGTGGTACGCCAAACACAAGGAGAATAAATACTTCCCCGAGGAGCATATAGCACAGGAACCATTAGCACAGGAGTTCCCCCGAATAGTTCAACGGATCGAGGCAGCTGGGCTCAGCTTCATATTTCAGGAGCCCAAGGAATGCAACCTACACTTGGTCCGGGAGTTCTATGCTAATTGGAACCCGGCAATCAGAAGCCACACCATCAAGATCAGAGGGCAGATAGTCACTCTGGAACCCCAACAGCTAAATGCCATCATCGGAGCGCGGGACACAGACGCCCACGTTCTCCACCAGCTGAATATTACCCCACCATATGCCGACATCAGACGCACATTGTGTAGGGCTCGGTCCACAGCTAGATGGAGCAGACACAAGGAAAGGGGCTACCACCAGACTCTGCCTTATTCTCAAATGAATAGGGAAGCCCGACTCTTGCTAAAGATAGACTGCTCGTGCCTAATCCCGGGGGTACACATGACTGATGTGACCCGGGACCGTGTTTGCCTGGTGTATGCCCTGATGAAAGGGCTGGAGATTAATGTTGGGGCGGTCATCATATCCTCCATGAAGAGAGCCCGACTACACCAGGGCCACAGGTATGGGTTCGGTGGACTAATCACCACCTTTCTCCGGGGCCTCGACATCGAGGAAGAGGCTTTGGATTACATCCCGTAGTTGGAGCGGCGGGCCTTGGACGTGACCAAGACTAAGGCCCCCGACACCACCCACGGGCCAGCGCTGACGCTTGGCGAGCGACATGCTCGTGATGACCAGTACATGGCACGGATGTTTTGGAATGCAAATGCTCCAGCTCAGGATCGGTGGGAGACCAGCCACGAAGGAGGAGCTATGGCAGCTCGAGCTGGATTACCCGTTTGGCGAAAACGCCAGGGCTCTATGCCGAGTGGGGCCAGCTTTTGTAGAGCCCACTAACGATGATTTCCCCACGGACGAGGAGACACGCCGGGAGGACTCCGATGTGGAGTCCGATAACGACGACGGAGGCGACTCAGACATGGGAGATGAGGCAGCAGCACCTGATGAAGAAGTGGAATACTTTGACTGATCAGGGAGTTCCACCACCCAATTTTGTGATTTTTAATTTTTGTGAACACTGGGGACAGTGTTCGGTTTAAGTGTGGGGTGGGGAGTAGTTAGGTGCTGGGCTGGGCTGGTTTGCTTATATGCTTTCCTCTGCATTTTTGTATGTATGTTTCCCTGTGTTTGTGAATTTGCAAGTTGTTCTGTATTTGTAATTATTTGTGGTATTGATGTGTGTTGTGGAATGTTGATGTTTCCAGCTAAGTTTGTAAAATTTTTGTAAATATTTTTGCTTATCGAAATGATCGATAAATTTTTGCTTATCGAAATGATCGATAATTTTAAAATTTTGCGAAAATATT
Organism: Datura wrightii; assembly: GCA_035772735.1. NCBI lineage: Eukaryota > Viridiplantae > Streptophyta > Magnoliopsida > Solanales > Solanaceae > Datura > Datura wrightii. Next base: position 127,338,276 of record JASDFA010000016.1, read on the forward strand.
TTGTTCATATTAAAATATTTTGTAAATAATTTTCTCATCGAAATGATTGATGTTTTGCAAAATGTTTCAATTTTTATTTTTTTTAGGTTTCTCGGCGTTTGTTTTCGGTTCTTTTACCGAGAATAGTCCCATTGAACCGACGTCATAGTTAGTGATTGTTCCCTATGATGGATGGATGACGACCGTCTTAAGGGAAATGTAGTCGGTAGGAGTAGTTATTTTAATTTATTTTTAGTTTTTTTCTTTGGTGGATTGCATCACGGAACCTGTAGTTACTATATGGTTATGAAATGTTGGTTGCGTGTTGTAACTGGTATTCAAAATGCAAAAGTGATTCGTATGAAAGCATGCAATTTTGTAAATATGTTGAGATACCTAGGCTGTAGAGTTCGATTCGGTGTGATTGAGGCTTAACGTTTGAATTCATGTAATTAGCTGATTGAAGAGTCTGTGAATACATCTTGAATCGAGCATGTGCATAAAGTGTGAAGTGAGGTATTGTTATTCCATGCTATTGTGAAGTGTCTAGAACTTGCCTGGTGTGTGTACAAAACGAAATGAAGGAGGTGTAGTGTTGGAAAGGATGTAGGCATTTCTTTGTTTTAACCGAGAGTTTCTATTTTTTTCTTGTCATACTTCTCATGTATATGATTGTATAACCTAGTCAGACCGTTGAGCCTTTAGCCTATTATTTCTTTCTTTTGTCCCAAAAGTATAAATTGAGGGTAATTATTTTCTTTCATTAGCCGTAAAGTCTATACAAAACTCTTAAGCGCTTAAGAAGAGAAAATAATTTTCCCAAAGTGTCAAAGAGTGAGAATGGTGAAAAGAAAAAGAAAAGCAGAGTGAGGAAAGAAAAGAAAAGGTTGAAGGTGCACTTACTATAAATAAATGCTAATGAAGGTGCATGAAAAACCTTTGTTTTCGTGGCAAGTGTGCTTGATAAAATGGGCCATACGAAAGTAAATCATCATGAATGGGATGATGAAGAAAGAAAAGAGAGAAACAATGTCCATGAGTTGATGGGAATGTGTTGAAAAGACGCTTAAGGATGCTAGTGGCTATTATTGGCTAATCCAATATATACTAGTTCCATAGCTTCCATTACAACCCATTAATGTCATATGTGATCTTACATTGCATTTCTTTATATTAGTGGAGTAATACACTAAGGGCAAGCTTATGGGTCATGACATGATGCATGTGAATTCTTTTGGGAGAGAGAGTGAAATTAATTTTTACATGCCCCTACTTGAATGTTTGTATGTCACATGAGCAAAAAGGGGAAGATTCTCTTGAGTTGTGAGGGCACATGCTTGATGAAAGATTGATTTTCGTGTCGGATATCTTGATTAGCTGATTCGCATGAGTTTGCCGATATCGAGAGTCGATTCTTAAAGTCTAGGAAGTCTTGATGTATTAAAGGTCATTGCATTGTAAGACCATGCATGTTTTCTTGATGATTTGCAATATTTAATGATCGGTATGACCGTAGCTCAAATTGTCGCACCATAGTGGCGAAGGTTGGGATGTAAATTTGCATGAATTGTGTGTTTGTTGTTTGAGCACGAACAAGGATTTAAGTGTGGGGTAAGTGATCTTGGGCAGATTTATATGCCCAAGTGATACTCAAACGTATCGTTTTCTCCTTGTTTATCGTGCAATGTGTATACATTTTCATGTAATTGGTAATAAAATGTGAATTTATACTAACCAACATGATTAGCATTGTTTTGTAGGGAAAATGTGATTTCGAGAAGCTAAAATGCATGTTGGAGGATATCGGAGTTGGACTTGGATGCGAGCAAGGGAAAAAGCATTGGACTGCACTAATTAAAGGGGCTCCGCGATGGAGCCGTCTCACGCTGCCATCGCGGAGGTATTCTGCCTGGAGGGTGAAAAAATGCATCAATTCCAGTGGAGGCTCGCGACAGCTCCGTGGCACGGTGGCAAGCCTCCGCGTTGCATGCCATGCCACGTTGATGCTTTATACCTGGACCCCCAAAGTCCAGTGAGGGTCCGCGTCCACGCCGTGTCACGGAGGCAGTGCTCCGCGATGCACTTCGTGACACGTTGCTTGTTATTCCGGGAAAAATTCCCATTAGTATAAATAGAACACTTAAAGGTAATTTTCATAATGCAGACTTGGTGGAGCAAGGACGTGGGTTACAGGCAGTTGAGGGACGAAAAGTTCAGGGTTTTTTCTCTCCTTCTTTCTTCTTTAACTCAATTGTTTGTATGATTAACACTTGTTTTAGGATGATTAATCCACAAATGAGTGGCTAATTCCCTTCCTTGCTGAGGTTATGAACACTTGTGATGAATTTTGATTATTGAATTATATGGTTTTTCATCTTCTTCTTCCATGTTGTTCTATTAATTCTTATTTCTACTGCATTGGTGTGTGGCCGACATTAATGTACATCTAAAAAGTCCGATTTCACTCGAGAGAGCACAAAATTAAAAAGTTGTGAATTAATAGGATATTGTTCTTTACTTGATTTGGGAAAATTGAGTTTGGATATGCTTTCCTGGTAGAAATATACTTGAAAGCCGTATTAGTCAATTTAGGAATCGGAATTGTATTGCTAGGTCATGAATTGCATTTGATCACAGAAATGTAGACGGATGGTTTATGATTCTTAAGTGAGATTAAATACGAGAGTTTTAATCTCTTGGCTAATGTTCTTGGCTAGCAACTGGAAGAAAAGATTAACCAATTTATGATGATAATCAGTGTCATTACATGTTCTTAACCTTGGCATGCTCATATCCATAGTTTAAATTCAAAGTAGATAATTGTTAGTAGTTATAGTATAAAATTTATAAAACAAATTATTAACTTTTTGGTTACGTTGTTGTCAGCATATTTAGAAGTGTAATATAATATAGTATACTTATGCAATTTTCACTTATCCAGAGTCTCCGTGGATCGATACTTGGCTTACTTAGGCCTCTTACTACTTGTTTGACCACGTGCATTTGCGTGTCGGTTTATAACCCCAAACAAAGCACCGAACAGTACACTGCCTGAGGCTTGACTAAAACATTCCCTTCTTGGACCACGACTCATCCCTCGAATCGTCGGGACTGACCACGACTCGTGGTGTCCTTCCATGAAGTCCATTGCCTCTTTATTTTTTTTTCTTAATCCCCCTCCCCACGACTGACCCAATGACTCCTGGGGCCTGGCCACGAGTTGCGACTCGTGGTTGGATCTCACGAGTTTCCTCACGACTCATTCTAAGTCTGCTGTAGAATTTTCACATTTTCTCCGTTTCAACTCCTGGGTCTGATCTTTAGGCTTCCGGGGTATAACAATATCTCCCCCTTGGGAATACTCATCCTTGAATGTTGGAGACACATAGAAAAGCAGAGATATGCAATTATCATATTCAAATTCCGATCATTTAAACGAAAAACTGATAGAATGACTTCCTCCTATTCGAATCACATAACTGAACTGATTTTATGAATCATACACACATCCATATACATAAAAGAAACTTGTGCACATGAATCAAACATGAAACTATATAGAGTCTGAGTGCAAAACTGATACCTCAAGTTGAAACTGAGCCGGTAGAGAACAAATGTAGGTATCTAGCCATCATATCCGCTTCGGCTTCCCATGTAGCTCCTTGAGCATGCTGATTCCTCCCTAACACTTTAACTGAAGCTACTTCCTTATTCCTTAGCCTTCAAACCTGTCGATCCAATATTTCCACCAGAACCTCCTCATAGCTAAGGCTGTCTTGTACATCAACATTGTCCTCTAAGACAACTAAGGCTGGGTTACCCAAACACTTCTTCAAAAGCGATACATGAAACACAAGATCCATAGAAGATAATTCTAAAGGCAAATCCAACTCATAAGCCACATTGCCAACATGTCTCATTTTCCAGTACGGGGCGATATAGCGAGGACTAATTTTCCATTTCTTCTAAAACCGCATCACCCCTTCATGTCAGAAACCCTCAGAAATACCCAATCATTGACTTCAAATTCTAACTCTCTTCTTCTCATGTCCGCATAACACTTTTGGCGACTCCTGGAAGTTTTCAACTCGTCTCTTATCAACTGAACCTTCTCCATTGCTTCATGAATCAAATTCGGCCCTATTATTGCCGCCTCACCAACCTCAAACCATCCGATGGGCGATCTACATCTCCTCCAGTAGAGAGCCTCGAACGGCGTCATCTAAATACTAGAGTGATAGCGGTTAATGTAGGAAAACTGGATAAGTGGCAAATGCTCATCCCATCTACCTCTAAAGTCAATCACGCATGCCCTCAACATGTCCTCGAGGGTCTAAATTGTCCGCGCCGCTTGACCATCCATTTGCAGGTGAAATACTGTGCTGAGCTTAATCTGTGTACTCAATCCTTTTTGAAATCACTTCCAAAACTGAGAGGTAAATTGAGTACCTCTATCTGAAATGATGGATAAGGGTACTCCATGCAATCAGACCAACTCCTAGATCTATAGTTTGGCATAATCCTCCGCTGAATCCATGGTTTTAACCCATAGAAAATGTGCAGCCTTAGTTAACCTGTCTACCACAAACCAAATAGAATCATATTGTCAACGAGTACAAGGCAAACCTATGATGAAATCCATATTAATTTATTCCCATTTCCGAGTAGGAATGCTGATATCCTGAAGCACAACTCACGATCTCTGATGCTCAACCTGGGTGAATTGATCTTCAAACTAGCCTTGAAAGACCAAGAGAATTGGGGAAGGAATTGGGGAGAATTCTAGTTTGATCTTGAAGAGGGATCTCAATATCTTGCATGCATGGGAGTCTAATGACTTGGAATAGGCTAAACCCTCTTAAAACCATCCTTTTAGGGATAACAAAGACATCATTAGGAAGTTATAAACTCAGAAATTATTAAAATACCCTTAATAATTCATTTGGAAAAGGCCAATTATCAGTCACAACGACTCATACCATAACTCATATGATCAACCTACAACTCGTGGTTTCCGCCGATAGCTAGCCAGTCCATTTTCTCCAACTCTATGATTATTTCCACGACTAATAGTTCCCTATTACGAGTCATACAATCACTTTTATGAAAAAAAATTGACAACTCAACAACATGTTACGACTCCACGGCCACAAGTCGTACCACCAAACAATGACTCATGGTGTGGACTCGTGGTCTATGGGAAGAGCCTCTAAACTTATCCACGAGTCTTCCTACGACCCATACCAGCTTACTATGACTCATACCAGCAGTCATACTAAAGAAAATTTTAGACTTTTCTACCGAACATATTGAACTTCCTGAACCTAGTCTTAGGAAACTTTGGGGTGTTACATTAATTTCCTCGGAAGATGAGGACTCACCAAGACTGGGATAGAGATGGACTAAGCGGGAGCAAGCTAAAGTCGGAGCTAAGACTTATCACTCGAACCTATATCATGACATGATAGAGCATAGAGTATGAGGTTAGTACTTTGAATGTACTAAGTATGTAAGGTAAGTAAAACATTCTAGTAAAACCGAAATAAAGATATCATGATTGTAAGATAGTATAAAACATAAGATGTTGGTCATAAATTGATCATAAAGGCTCAAAGCTTCCAAAACTGTAACATAAAGCTTAATATGACTTTTTTCACAAGTAAAATCTTGTAAAGCATGTTTTCAGACAAAATACCATAAGTCGTAATATCATACAGAATGAACAATATAATATATAAAAATTAAGGAACAATGAAAAATTCTTATAACCGACATATCTCATGTGAACATACGTGGAGCTCGACCTATAAAATCCTAGTCGGGAGGGTGTGTATACCTTGCCAAGGGCAGGACCATGAAAAGGCGTGATATAACTTATGGGTGGCCTATTCAGATATGGGAGACACTCTTGTGGAGGACTCTATCATGGCTACATTGGTGTGTAGTTCTGAGACTTAGGTAAGATGGAACCCCGACCTACTCTATGCTAAATACTACTCTCAAATCATATATAATGCTCATATAATAATCATGAAATATGTGTTTACACTGCTATTTTAAATCATTAAATTCATAACATATTAATATGAATGAGATAGCTGTGAAAATAGTGTCGAAGATAAGCCATGATATGTAGACTTCAATTTCGTAAAAATCATGCATAATAGGGTAAAATCATCATATCTTGTAATTCATTAGTTCATGAGGAATTCTAATAAATAACATGAATTATAATCATAATTCATAGCTTGAATTTTAAGAGGCTTGAAGTCATAAGAGAATCATGGAATTTCATGCAATTTGAGTCAAACCGAAGAAGATCATAAAATCATACTTGTGATTTGAAGTTTATACATTCATGAGGGAATTGATAAAGGAAATGTAATCATAATCATAGGAACATAAATTTAATCATATGAGGACTGATTTCATAGAGGAACAAGAGAGAATTCAACAACAATTGCACGAAACCCTAGAATTCAAAAATTTGTGCGTGGGAGGTGAAAATCATGAATTCGACTTGAAAAGGAAAAGAGGGTGGAAGAAATTCTAAATTCATGGCCCTACATACTTGTGTTGAAGGATTTCTAAGCTTGTATTATAGACCCTATGTAAATTGGAAGAGATTTGATGAAGAACCCTAGCCTTGATCTTGAGTGAGGATTTTAAATCTATTGTTGTTATGAAAAAATACGGACTTAGGCTAGGTTAAAACCCTTAATAAACTCTTTTATAAACCCAAAGCAATGAAACTTAGGGGTTAGAAGCTTAGGAAGTTATGAAAATAGCGCTAGGAAAACGTAATTGAAAAGCCAACTACCAAGTACCACGAGTCGTACCACCTAACCATGACTTGTGATTTCCTTCCATTGCTTGCTTGTCCCATATTTTGATTCTCTAATTCTAATACAATAGACACTCACCACGACTCATTATTTCCTAAAATGAGTTGATACATGACTCATGGTGACGGGACCATCCCCTGCTACTTTAATGCCACGACTGCCTGTCACGACTCGTTGTTTCCTACAACGAGTCATACCATGAATTGTTATGGTCATGACCTATGCTGATACCCCAGATCGAGAAACGGGACCTAGAATCATGAATGCCTCAAAGCTAACCCATGTCACATACATAGCAAGCATTAAGGGCATAAAAGAGAGAAAATTAACATAAGCATAAATAAATGGATGTGTCAAGACCGGAACATAGGTTCAGATAGAGACACTGACAAAGAACCTCGAGAGGCTCCAAGTCGACCCATAGCACATACATAACATCTGAGCTCAATATTTTTAAATTCAGAAATCTAACATATAACATAACGAAAATCTAAAAATCTGATAACATCAAATAACTTAATACATTACATAAGTTTGAAGCTGAATACATACTATGTCTGATAAGCCTCTACTACTGACAAGTTAATGGGACAAGACCCCAACTAACTCACTAGAGTTTGAAACTGAAAATACTGAATATAAATGATAAGAAGGGCCCTCGAAAGATGAGCACTTACAAACTTTGACTGAGTGATTCTAACACTGAAGATCTGGCTAGCGGCGGGACTAAGCCTGAATGTCTGAGCATGTATCATGAAATGATACAACATAGAGTATGCGGTCAGTACGTGGAATGTATCGAGTATTCAAGGTAAGTAAAAACACTAAGTAAGTAAAATTAGAGATCATGCATATCATAAAAATTTCATCATAAGAGTCTGAGAGTAGGGCTTGCATGCTATTATATGAAAACATGACTTAAACATAACTGAATATCATAACTAAATCGAATGACCTAAAGCTGAAAATTGACAATCATAAGTAAAATTGAACGTTGGGTCAAACCTAATAAAAATACAATACCTTTAACTGATGAACATGCATAACTTAAATCATGAGGAACAACGGGAGACTCATCATATAACCGACATTACCATGATAGAGCTTATGTGGTCGAGACTATTACACTCAAATGGGCAGAGCCGTCCGAAGCATTGCCAGGGCTAAGGATGATACCATGATATCGATATCAAGCTGAAGGCCCCTTGGGGCAGGAGAAGCTCACAATGGAGGTCCAAATAATCTGAACATACCTACGTTGGCACGTAGTTCTAAAGCATAAGGTTGATTGATCCTAGCCTACTCAGTGCCAGATACTACTCCCAAAAACATTTATATGCTCTCCATCGTTTTTCAAATGAAGCTGACTATTGTCAAGTGACGAAGTTGAATCATGACATGACATACATTTTCTGAGAACATAACATGAAGAGCCTTGGCTCAAACCATACCACAAGCTAAACAAGAGTGGGAGTCTAGACTCAAAAACCATGTGGTAAGCTAAATAACATGAAAGTTAGATAAATTCTAAAATGTTCTTGATCATATTCTTGATCATATGGGCTTTCCCAATACTGAAACGTGCTTGAAATTTACTTTTATAGTCAAAAAAATGAATTTAGACATGGGTATTTCAAAATCATACATTTATCATATATATCTCATCAAGCTTGATAACATATATCATAATCTCATCTTTCCATGAACTTTCATAATTGGGCCTCATAACTTGTAAAACTTGAGATCGTAATTTGTAACTGAAACATTATTAAACATGCCCATGAATTATAATTCAACATTAGAAACATACATAGAGAATACCCATGATAGAAACTTGAAGAATTCACAAGTTAGGTTAAAACTCCATAGATTCATCAACATAGAAATCACATGAACTTGAAGAGGGATTGGGCATGAGAGTGGATGGATACACGCATTCATATCCCTACGTACATGGGTAAATCTGATTCTCATCCCTCTTGAATACCTAAAGGAAATTAAAGAAGAATTGATGAACTTGTAGGCTTGGTCACCTTTATAGACTTCTAGGATTGCATTCATGGAAAGAGATAGGCAAAGAATGAGGTAAACCCTCTTAAAACACACTTATCTAAGCTTAAAACAACATTGTTTAGGTCTTAGGAACTTAGGAAAATACACACTGCCAATCCCAACGAGGGACTGGACGACTCGTTGTCAAGGACCATGACTCGTGGTCTACTCTCGTTGCCAGCACTAAAAGCTTATCATCACTGGTCACCATGAGGGACACCACAACTCGTGGTGTATCCAACAACTCGTAGTGTACCCAACGACTTGTGGTGTACCCGACGACTCGTGGTGACTTGTCATTGGGAGCACTGCTAAACCTTCAACATCCAAGTCAAACTCTTGACTGTGGCCAACTTAACGATTTGTGGTGCTGACTACGACTCGTGGCTTCACCCGTTGTCAGTACCCAACCCAAAAATCCAACCAAGTCCACCCTCCACTCTATGAGTCACCTAAAGACTCATGGTGCACCTCACAGGACACTGGACGATTCTTCCTGTGACCTGGTTCAGAAAATTCTATTTTCTCTATTTCAACCCTCAGGTCTAATAATAGGGCTTTCACGGTATTAAAATATATCTCCCTTGGGAATATTTGTCCTCAAATGTCGATAAACATACTAGAAAGCTTAGAAATGCAACCATCATACCAAATACTGAACATTTAAAGCGGGAAACTGATGAGTTACTACTCCAGACTGAATCTCATGACTAAACATAATTCATAAATCATTCATACATACATTTACATGAAAGAAACTGGGGAACATGAACTGAACATGAAACTGAATAGAGTACTTGGGAGGAAATTGACACCTCAAGCTGAAACTGAGCCGGGAGAGAATAGATTTCCGGCATTTAGCCATCATATCTACTTCGGCTTCCCACGTAGCTCCCTCAACATGTTGGTTCCTCCATAAAATCTTGACTGAGGCGAATTCTTTATTTCTTATCTTTCAAACCTGACGATCAAGTATTTCCACTGGAACCTCCTCAATGCTAAGGCTATCCACCGGAACAAGATCACCTAAACACTTTTTTAAGAGCGATATATAGAAAATTGGTTGTATTGAAGCCAATTCCAAGGGAAACTCCAACTCATATTCTACCTTGCTAACCCGTCTTACCATCCGGTACTGACCAACGTAACGGGGACTGGGTTTCCCTTTTTTTCCAAATCTCATCACTCCCTTCATAGGAGATACCTTCAGAAACACCCAATCATCAACTTCAAACTCAAGCTCCCTGCTCATCACATCTGCATAGGACTTTTTGCGAATCTGAGTTGTTTTCAACCCTTCCCTTATAAGTTGAACTTTCTCCAAAGCCTCATGACCTGAATATGGTCCCATCAATGAACCAATAGGCGATCTACATCTTCACCCATAGAGAGCCTCAAATGGAGCCATCTGAATGTTGAAATGGTAGCTGTTGTTATATGCAAATTCAATGAGAGGTAAATGTTCATCCCAACTACCTTTGAAAACAATACACATGCTCTCAAAATATCCTTAAGAATCTGAATGGTCCGCTCAGCCTACCCATCTTTTTGTGGGTGAAATGTTGTGCTAAGCTTGACTTGAGTACCAAGTCCCTTCTCCAAAATTAGGAGGTAAACTGAGTACCTCTATATGATATGATGGACAAGGGCACTCCGTGCAGCCAAACTAACTCCTGAATATACAACTTAGCATAATCCTCTGTTGAATTGGTAGTTTTGACTGATAGGAAATGAGATGCTTTAGTCAACCTGTCTACAACAACCCAAATAGAGTCATACTATCAACGAGTATGGGGCAACCCTGTAATGATTTCCATATTGATCTCCTCCCACATCCAAGTAGGGATTCTAATATCTTGGATCACACCTCTAGGTCTTTGATGTTCTATTTTCACCTATTGACAATTTGGACACTTAGCCACAAACTCTGCCATGTCCTTCTTCATGCCTCTCCACCAAGAGATTTCCCGTAGGTCATGATACATCTTTGTGGAACCTGGATGTATAGAATATCTGGGATCATGAGCCTCATGCAACATCAGTCTCTCAAGTCATCAACTCCTGGAACACACAAATGACCCTGATATTGTAGTACACCATCTCCCCCTTGGGAGAAGACCTCCACTTTCTTTAACTTTACCAAAATAGGATCCTCATCTTGTATGGCTTTAACCTCGGTCACCAACGAAGATTCTGATCCATTTTTAACAATGACACCACCATCCGTCGAGTCAACGAGATGAACTCCTAGTCGTCCAAGCCGATGCACATCCTTCACTATCTCTTTCCTCTCCACATTCACATGGGTCACACTCTCCATAGAAACCCTGCTAAGAGCGTCTTCCACCACATTAGCCTTGCCTAGTTGATAAAGAAAACTCATATCATAATCTTCAAGAAGCTCCAACCACCTCCTTTAACGTATATTTAGATCATTTTGGTAAACACATACTGTAGCTTTTTGTGGTCCGTAAGCACATCCATATGGTCTCCGTACAGACAGTGTCTCCAAATCTTCAAGGCAAATACTACCTCCTCCAACTCGAGGTCATGAGTCAGATAGTTCTTTTCATGGACTTTCAGCTGCTTGGAAGTATATGACAATAACTTTACCGTGCAGCATTAATTGTCAAGACCCGAACATAGGCCCGGATAGAGACCTGGAAAAGGAACCATGAGAGGCTCCAAGTAAACCCATGGCATAATCATAGCATAATATTAACAAGACAACAACTAACAGAATCATAATTGAGCGGAAGCTAACTGATACATAAGACATAATCTAATAAAACCCTGATACATAAACTGAAACTGCTTACACAAATCTTAAAGCTTCTACTACACTGATGAGCAGTTGGGACCAGCCCCTAACTAACTCCTAAAGTCTAAAAACTAAAAGATGAAATAGAAAACATAAATCGTGTCCCTTAGAGATGAGGACTCACCGCAAGCAGTTGAGGTGGGAATGTAGCGTATCTAACCACGTGGCTGAGTCTAGAGACCTGAATCTATATAATGAAATGATATAGAAAATAAGGTATGCAGCCATTACATGGAATTTACTAAGTATGAAGGAAGCGTAAGTGAACTAAGCATGCAAGTAAAAAAGAAAGAAGTAAATTGATTACATCACTAAACCTATAACTGGGATAAAATATAATGACCTAGTCTGAGATATACATATATACATAAATAAAGCCTTTATTTGAAAACATTTACTGAAGCATAATCAAACTGATGCATAAGGGTCATGTACTACACATATACTGAGAATTGAAACTGTAACTGATATCATACACTATACCAACTATTTGCTAATAACTGATACTGAATTCTTCTAAATTTAGTTTAAATTGAAGTCTGAAACTACAAAGAGCTGAGCTAAATTGATATCGTGGGTTGTGTTAGGGGAGACATTCTCTGCTATGGAGTGTCCCTAGCTAACTAAGGGAGACGTACTCTACTATTGAGACTCCCTAACTGAACTATGGGAAACATTCTTTGCTAATGAGAATCCCTGATTGAACTAAGGGAGACATTCTCTACTAATGAGAATCCTTGACTGAGCTAAGGGAGACATTCTCTGCTAATGAGAATCCCTGACTAGATTGAGGGAAACATCCTAACTGACTGAGGAAAACATTCTCGGCTATGGAGAGTCCCCATAAACTTTTACATGAAGATACCAATCTGACAGTCATTTGTATAGTCTAAGTTATTTTAGCTAATCAGAGATCTGAGTGTTCAACTAATTATATCATACTGAATTCATATAAAATCTGATCAGGGCTACTTTGTACTATCAATAAGTCCAAAAGTATGATAGGTCTTAATCATTCTTTGTCTTAAGTGCATAACATTTCAATCCTGATTTCATAGAATATATCATATATTCTAGATTCATTAAGGCTCAATTGGGCCAAGTCCTACTTTACACATATATACCGAAATCATAGTGAAAACATGTACATACTACATATTAATCAAAGCCCATAAGTTTTGTCCATGCTTCAACATATATATTACAATATATGTTCTAAATTTATGAGAACCCATACGATCTACATATTCATTAGGCATGGATCAAAGTTCATGATAAGAGCATGTGAATAATTAACGAAATTCCATTTGAAATTCTAATCTAACTCATGATGAAAATTCTACAATCATGCTATTACCATATCAAGTACATAATTCGAGACCTTGAAAGTAATTTCGTAGACATACATGACTATTAATCATAATTGGTCTTAGAATTCATAGGAGGCATATGAGAATTTATCCATAAATCAAACCCTAGAACATGCTTTTCTAGAAAATAAAGGAAATTGGATTTTAGTATAAAAAATTGGGACACAAGGATGAAAGGAGGTCCTTGTTGAAGTCCCACATACCTGATTAGAAGGAATCCCCCACTTGAACCCGAACCTTGAAGCCCCTTGAAGAAGCCCTAGGTGATCCTTGAATCTTGAGAGACAGAAGGAAGAAGAGGTTGAGAGTGTCTTTTGATGGAATGAGGGTTTAGGCTAGGAGGAACACTTAAATACGACTCAAAACAGTGTACTTTAGGAGTTACAAGCATAGGATTTTATGAAAACCGCCTTGAAAATTCGCAAGAAAAGTCATGCTGCGAGTCCTCACGAGGCACTCCATGACTCGTGGGGTTGATAATGACTCGTGGTGCCAAGTCGTGGAGTGCACTGAAAACATTCTGAAAAGTTCCTCAAATGAACGAAGACTAGCTTCACGAGTCATTAGCTTATTTAAAGACTCGTGACTCCTTCTGTTATCACAGAAGCCCAAAAATCCTACTCTTCATCCCAGAATGACACGGTGAGTCGTTACTTGATACGACGACTCGTCTTGTCCTCTCGTTGTCACTACTCCCTGGGACCCCTTTGGAATTATGGTATTCATTCGATGACCAACATATGAGTCATTGCCTGCCTAATTACTCGTCGGGTGGTCCTTTGCCACTGAACCACACTTGCACCTCTTGACAGCTTTCCACGAGTCTGACCACGACTTATTGGGTCACCTAAGAAGTCATACCATAACTCGTTCTAATGTGAAATTTCCACTTTCCTTTTGAATTCATTCTTTAAGTCTAGGGTTTGATCTTAGAAACTTTTGGGGTGTTACTATAATGCACAACCAAGGCCGATCCTTGAGGCGTCACAATATACCACGAATCCATCAGTACCCTCAAGTAAGGTTTACATTGGTGCTGAGGTGAGTCAAGTATTCAACTCTTGTATGCTCTTCTCAGAAGCCTCCAACCATTGAAACTTAACTTTCTTCTGGGTTAACTTAGTCAACTGTGCTGCAATTGATGAAAACCCTTCAACG